>JARFIW010000765.1:4637489-5974984 GCA_036346225.1 Platerodrilus igneus | reverse complement strand
TTTTCTAAAGGACAAAGCCATAATTACTGAACCTTTACATAGGCTCCTAGATTGCTCAAGCGATTGGGTTTGGACATATCTATGACAAAGCTTTTAAGAATGTAAAAAAACTAATTATTTCAAATGCGGTGATGGTACACTACCATCCGATGAAACCAATAACGATTACTTGCGGTGCTTCTCACTATTGCATTGGTGCTGTTCTTAGCCAGGTTTTACCAAACGGAGTGGAAGTTTCAATTGCATTTTACTCTAGAACAATGAATTCTACAGAAAGGGGATATTCACAGTTAGATCGAGAAGTTTTAAGCATTATTGCAGGAATAAAAAAATTCCATAATTATTTGTATGGCATTCACAATTGTTACGGACCACAAACCACCTATGGGTCTTTTTGCTCCGGAGAAACCAACTCCAAATATTATTTCTTTAAAAACTAACGTTGGATAATTATGCTAAGTACTTATGATTACGAAATTAACTACAAACCTGACAAGCTTGTTTTCCGGATACCTAGCAACATAAAAATCTTGGCTAACTATTTCATGAACACAAACATAACACTTCTCCCCCTTAAGCAACATAATCACTTAACCACACTGGTGGTTGTCTAATTCGTTGCAGTCTCTCATACGTAGATGGAATTGGAGCAACTTCGTCCTGATCATCGTTAATGGCGCATTACAAACGACCGGCATATACGAGTCATATAGAACATCCGAATGATTATGATGGCGGTGAGTAATTGAATTCTGTTTATTACCCTCACCATTTAAAGTAACAGGAAATCTAAGTTTGATTTCATCTACATGCTTGAGCAAAATGCGATGATGATCAGGACAAAGTTTTATTTATTTTTTTGCAGATACGTGCATAAACGGGATACCCCATTTACATTAAAAAAATAATATAAAATGTGTAATAATACATAAACTTATTAATTATACAAATTTAATAATGTTTGCCTGAAGCTCTGAGGACTGTTGCCAAACCAATTTAATTCACTAAATGTATTTGCAGAAGCTACAACTCTATTCAGATAGAAGTGACATCCATAATTGGTTCTGTGGCAATCACTGTGGAATAGGTGAAAAGTATGTGATTGTCTAACTGGAACATTAAATTGAATTAATACTAATAATTCAGTACAGTTGATGTAACCATTAATAATCTTATGCAGAAGACATAAATCATTCAATATCCGCCTATCCAATAATGAAACTAATCGAAGTAATTGTAATAGAGACAATTCTTGACATTGGTGCTCTTGAAGTCCCATCTTATATGTAATAAATTTAAGAAATTTCTTTTGGACCCTTTCTATTTTAACAATATAATTTTTATAAAAGGGCGACCATATAATGGAAGCATATTCTAAGATGCTTCTTACTAAAGAGCAATATAACAGTTTGCATGTGGTAGTTGAAAATTTGCCACTATATCGGAATACGAATCCTAAGATTTGCATAGCTCTTTTGGTGATAGTATTAATATGGGAATTAAAAGTGAGTTTAGAATCTATCAAAACACCCAAATCTTTAACTTCATAAACTTGTACAATAACATCGGTATTTATATAATATTCTGTTATTGTAGTCGACACTGCATGAGAGAAGGTTATGGTTAGGCATTTGTTGATGTTCAAAGAAAGTCTATTTATTTTACACCAGTTGTTAAAAGAATTTAGGTCTTCCTGGACAAAGATGTGATCTCTTGTAGAAATAATATTTTTGTAAATTTTTAGGTCGTCAGCAAACAGCAAAAATTTACAATGTTTGAAGATTTGTTTAATATCGTTGACAAACACTAAAAATAGGAGAAGGCCAAGGGGAGACCCTTGCGGAACTCCAAAGTATACCGGAAACTTATAAGAAGTGAATTGTCTATACTTGACACTTTGCCATCTACCATATAGGTAGCTACTAAGCCATTTCAAGATCATACCATCTACACCTGCCTTTTGTAGTTTAAGAATCAAAATATTAAGATTTACTTTGTCAAAAACTTTGGTAAAGTCAGTATATAGAGCATCTACCTGAAGCCCATTTTCTAACGCTGCAGTTATGTCATTGGTATAGACAAGTAAATTTGTAATAGTTGATTTCTGGGATACAAATCCATGTTGGTTATTGATGATAAATTCTTTAAACTTCCAGGACAAATGATGAGTTATTAAGCAATCCAATAATTTCGGTATTGAAGATTGAATACAAATTCCTCTGTAATTCTGAATCAAATTTTTGTCACCTAATTTTAATATCGGATTAATAAAACTGTGCTTCCAAAGTTGCTTTAATTCCAGCTACGTATGAGAGACCGCAATGAATTAGACAACCACCGATGTGGTTAAGTGATTATGTTGCTTAAAGGGGAGAAGTGTTATGTTTGTGTTCATGAAATAGCCAAGATTTTTGTTGCTAGGTATCTGGAAAACAAGCTTGTCATGTTTGTAGTTAATTTCGTAATCATAAGTACTTAGCATAATTATCCAACATTAGTTTTTGAAGAAATAATATTTGGAGTTGGTTTCTCCGGAGCAAAATGACCCAAAAGTGGTTTGTGGTCCGTAACAATTGTGACTTGTCTGCCATACAAGTAATATGGAATTTTTTTATTCCTGCAATAATGCTTAAAACTTCCCGATTCAACTGTGAATATCCCCTTTCTGTAGAATTCATTGTTCTAGAGTAAAATGCAATTAGAACTTCCACTCCGTTTGGTAAAACCTGGCTAAGAACAGCACCAACGCCATATTGAGAAGCACCGCAAGTAATCGTTATTGGTTTCATCGGATGATAGTGTACCATCACCGCATTTGAAATAATTAGTTCTTTTACATTCTTAAAAGCTTTGTCATGGATATGTCCAAATCCAATCGCTTGAGCAATCCAGGAGCCTATGTAAAGGTTCAGTAATAGTGGCTTTGCCCTTTAAAAAAATGTGATAAAAATTAAGCATGCCCAAAAATGCTTGCAAATCTGCTTTATTTTTGGGAACTGATGCATCATATATAGCCTTGTACTTTTCTTCGGTTGGGTGGATGCCTACAGAATCAACACGAAACCCAAGTTATGTAACAGACGATGACCCAAGTATACATTTTTCTTTATTTAGTTTTAGGCCGCTATCTTTGAAAATTGTAAAAACTTGTGTAATGCGATTTGCAAATTCCTCTTCAGTCTGAGCAGAGATGAGAACATCGTCGAAAAATGGTACAGCGCCTTCGACATTCCGGAACAGTTTTTCCATAAATTCTTGGAATATTCCAGAAGCCACCGAAATGCCAAATTGTAGACGCCTAACAGCAAATACTCCCTTATGAGTAATAATCGACTGGGCAATTGTAGACTCTTCATCAACCACTAGTTGTTGACAAGCGTGGGATAAATGAATCTTCCCAAACACCTTTCCACCGGCCAAATTAGATAATAATTCGTTCACAGAAGGAATAGGATATGGATGCTTGGGGAATGCTTCGTTAAGTGTACTTTTATAATCTCCGCATATTCTGATTTTGTTTGATTCTTTCTTATGCACTACCACAATTGGAGTAGCCCACTTTGAGTACGTAATTGGAACAAGAACACCTTGCTTAACACGTTCGCTGCCAACACTGAAAATCAACTTTCACCAGAAATCAAATTATATTTTGCTCGATTAGTATTTAAAAAATTGTTAAATAACTTCTAATCCACTTCGTTATGAACAACTAATAAATTTTTGGCATGTTTTGAACATTTCAAAATTTCACGTACCAGTGCGTGATTGACATTGGATATTAAATTTCATACTGGGATGCCGATCATGCGTCTGTAGGTGATGATTAAATTATGAACATTGGTTCAAAAAATAGTATACTTAACAAATACAAAAAATAAAGGCATCATATAAAAAAGTAAAAAATTGTTCTTATGCTACATGTACAACACGTGACAAAGTGCAAAACAAACTTGCTGTAAGGCAAATGAAGCCCAAAACAAACCAAACACGTTTTTGCTGTCACGCTTTTTACTTTAATACCTCTAGACTGTCCCACAACGCACCCATCACCACATGTCACTCCATTGGGTTTTTTACAAAAACTTAAAAATTGCACAATCTAAACAATAACAAGGTGTATCCTTACAAAAGTTGCGGCTCCGGTTTACCGTTACAGACCACAAGCAGAAACTTCTACATTACTTTAAACACAGGACTGTTGTGTATAAATCATCAATCAAAACAAATTTTTGCGGGTTTTCAATGATTTTAGCAGAAAATCCTGAACATGGCTTATAAAATTATTGAAGGTATCCTTAGCCGAACCATTGCCAAAGTGTTGCCTCCACATGAATTCATCTATGTAGTCGTCCAGCATAGGGGAACTTAATACAGATAATCTACGGCAAAATCCTTTTAATCTGCTCCAATAACCTTCAATTTCATTTGTACACACTCCTGTTTGGGGATCTACAAAGTTTCTATGATGATTGACGGTTTCGTGGTTATAACCCATTCTATTTAGACGTCTGTACGCCCGCCACTCATCAGTCCAAATTGTCGAGCCTGGCAAGACATGAGCTAGGATGATGGGTATTAAAGTGGTCGCTGTACGGTTTGGTACATGAACGATATAACCAGACTTAGTTACGGTATCATATATGCCTAATATCCAACGCTGCTGCAAAACACGACCTCTGTTGTACTTCCGTCTAGTAATTAAGCTTTCATCGATTTGTACAATGTGGCCTGGCCCCCCCAACTGAAACAAGTCTGGACGTTGTAACAACTTCCAACTACAAATGTCCCGAAAGTAACGATTATGCTGGACCACACTTTTCTTCGTTACTCCTATTAAATTCAATGTAACACCTACGGGTGACTTTATACACCAACACCACATCACTTGGAACAGTGTAATCAAAGAAAGTTGGCATTTTTCAAAAAAAGTATTTTTGAATAAGCTTGTGGTAGTATGGCGTCTCGGGCAGCGGTAAAATTGACCAAGTGGGCGGTTTGGATCCATCACTATTACCATCTGGGCTCGGCATCTTCTATTCTTACAACGTGGATTGCATTGAACCAAACGGAGGGCACGTAAACCGGCACCACTAAAGTCCCTCTATTGTTTGAATCTTATTCTGTAACTGTTTGGCCTTGTCTCGTATAGAAAAAGAACACCTAATACCCCAACTAATATTTAAGCGAATTTTTTGCTTTGTTCTTGTGATAATTGTCCCTTTACAAACATTATAAAAACCAAGTGAAGCCTTTATCTTAATAACTTTGTAATTTTCCTAATAATTCAATACAAATAATTTATTCACAACGACACGCCTTGAAGACTACACCATTTACCGCATTTATTTATTATTTCCGTTCTCGCTATTTATATTCACTCGTCACCTGACGGGCTCAACCAATCAAATCCTTTACACATTTCGCAACTTCCGGGTGCTTTGCAATAAAAATTTTAAATCGGCTTTCCTTACTGCCATTTCTGATTTTGTAATATTCTATAATTAAATTCAAGTTATTTTTCAATATTTTAAATTACCTTATGTTCATATTTTTAGAGATATTCCATAAATTGACCTATATTGCGACACTTCCGCTTTAGAATTTTCTAGAACAAAATAGCATTTCCTTTGGCGCCCTAATTTAAAAATGCTTATGTTTTTAAATGATAGATATACATTGGTATAGGATATGATGCCTAATGTTGTAATCTGTCACCAAAAAATCCAAACTAGGGTTGGGTAACCATATTGATCTGAGTTGTTAGCGATGGCAAAATTTTGTTCTGAATTTTTGATTAACTTTAAAATGTTCTTGGCTGTTACAAGTGGTTTAATACAAATATATAAGCCACTACCGGTCTGAAGTGATATGAAAATACACTAAATACTCGAAACTTTAACAAATACCTACTAATAATGTAGCATTAACAACAACGAAAAAAAAAGTACTGTTGTAGTGAAAGTTGTTACGTTAATCGTGGGTAGCACGTTGGGCGCCAAAATTTATGCTACGTTGTTCTTGTAGCCGTGCGTAACACAAAGAAATCACGGAATGACCGGGCTCAATCGGAGATTAGGGGGGGTTGTACGAAGCAAACTGACATATAATGTATACGGCGGTAAGGAGTTAGTGACAATACCTGTAAGAAAAATAGTTAAGCAAACCTGAAAAACAAAAGATTAAGCATAAATTATTCAGTACTTTGTAGATCTAAGAAAACTGTTCTGGATAAACTATATATTATAATCACGATAAAAGCATTACAAAAAAAATTTTGATTACAAAGTGAGGTAATATTGGGGAGTAGCAGAAACGTTTCCTCACACACCAATTAAACATCAATCAGACAACATGTTAATAAAAGATAAAAAGATAAGACACAATTGATATGAGTAATTCAGTAATATTGATTGTTTTTTTTTCTTTCTTTTTTTTTTCTTAATAAATCTAATCAATTATTTTTTTCTAGGCATATATGAAACTGTATGGAAACGAAACCGCACTTTGTTTATTTTTGTAGGAAATATACGGAAACGTACAGAAAATAATTGCGAAACCAACACTGTCACTGACTGGTGAAAAATTATCAAGTTTCTAAACGTAAAAATATGTAAAAGGGTGTTTTGGGCTGGCTTTGTAGAAAGAATATTGTAAAACCAACAAATAGATATTTGAAATAATACAAAGTAGGAAATCGTTCAACTTACAGAAAGTCCTTCAGTAACGCTTCCTTGTAATTGGAGTGGGGGATTCACGATGTCCTACACTAACGAAGCACTGCACCCTTGACTGTGAGGGTGTGGATGGAATTTCTTACACTTTACACTAACTCACACCTACGCGTTTCACTGGTGTCAGCAGCAGACATTATCATGCTGATGGAACTAGGTAGCAGGGATAAATTTCTTGTGAATTCTATTTTCTGAGACAGTAATTTCGAAATATTTTATAACATGTTACGTGCAAACTGAATTTGCACTTTAACATTTTATGTTAAGTAGTTTTTTAATGTGCGGAAGCTTCCCGCCATAATTTTAAATACGCAAGACGCGCGAACATTTTTAAATGAACTGGGCGGGGCTTCCGGTACGTCACAATAGTGCAATTGGCAAGTGTGAATTATCCCCATAGGGGTAAGGCAATGCTACAAAAGAGTAGGGAGTTCCGCGGTTCTCGCGCGGAAACGTGGCTTTTTTACGCCGAACTTTGAAGTGAACAGTCGTGCCGGGTGTCGTGTTATCTTATTATGTAGATTTCCTTATCTTGAGTATCTTTCCTTAATTCCCTATTCCCGTCTTCCACTGCATATAGGAACGGAGATGACCCTGGAGCATCCCATGACCCCGAGATAATTTGAATGTCCAACTCTACCAGCAGCGATGCCGAGGTTACCGTGGCGGATTTCCTGCCGGTTAGCTGATCCTTCACGTGAGTAGATTGTCTGGTTTTTATTGTTTAAATTTTATGTACCTTCTCTTAATTATGGCGCAATATAAATTATCAGTGACGTCATGTGTATCTTATGAACTTTGGTAATTGTATTACCGGCTTTTAAGAGCCATCTATCGCCATTTCAATGTACCAGAATCTAAGCGTAACATTTTGTTAACTGCATTACCGACCAGGTAAAACTGTAAACGAAGTGTAGCAGATGGCGCCTTCAACCTGTTCAGGCTATGAACTTCAGGGCTTCTTCTTTGTTTTAGGTTAGAATAATTTCCTTTATAAGGATACAATGCATTAATAGCTTCTTCACTTAAAGAACTTTACTTTTATTCATGTAAGTATTTACCTTACCTTATGTCTTTAAATACAGTATTATAGAATTACCTATTAAAATATCTTTAGTTGCTTTCCTTAACTTTGAAAGGCCGTTTTTGAAACTTAAATACATCTTTATGTTACATTCTAAAATTGCATTATGGTTTATCTTTTACATGAAAATTAAGTGTTTAAAAACACTTGAGTGAAATAAATTGCTAGTATACCTTTTTAAGAAGTGTTTGACTATACGTTGTTGCCTTATAGGTTAAATAACATATCCTCTGCGCCCATTTTCCATTTTGGAAGGCTTGTCTGTCATTATCTATAAAATATGTATTTAACTGAACATTGATTTCGTTTCCATATACCTTAAATGTGTTTCTTTGGTGTTATCGGTGACGTTCTAACAAGTTCTTACCTCTAAATATCGTATCGTATTACCTTAAAGTAGCTGTAACGTGTTTTTACCTTCTAACCTGCGTCAAAATCGCATATTTTTATATCGTGTCTTGAATATTGTATTCATAATGAACGTATCACATTTAAAATCGCTGGAATTGATCTACGAGCTGGAGTGCAGAAGTATCATAGCTGCGACCAATCAGAATGATAGGCGATCTCAACTTAGGGCTGTTTTGTCACAGGAAACCAAAGGCGTGGCTATCTTAAAGAACCCTGTTGGCGATTGGCCACCAACGTATCAGAAATTAAATTATCTTTAGATGATATATCGGGTATAATAAACAAAACAGATCCTGCGGCTACTAATATCGAATTAGGAGATTGACTTCAAGAATAACTCACGTCAAACAGCGAGTTGATTCATTATCTTTATATAACGATGACCAAGTGACTCAAGCTAAACAAAGTTTGTTGTCCGAGGTGTTATTGCTTGAAGGAATTCTTTTAGAAAGACTTAATCCTAACGCAGACGTAGATATATCGTTACCTTTTTCAAATCTTGCGCTTGCCGAACCTAAACCATTAGGAAAACCTATACCTGTATACAAATGGGGTCTCACCTTCGAAGGGTTTGATTCGAAGGTTTCTTTATCATCCTTTCTTGACCGGATTAACGATTTTAAAATTTCTCGCGGGTGTACCGACCAGGACCTATTTATCTCAGCTGGTGACTTGTTCGCAGGCTCAGCATTAATATGGTATAGAAACATACGACACCAAATTTCTACCTGGAATGAGTTAGTTGCCTGTTTAAAACGAGACTTCCTACCTTATGGCTACATTAACGATCTTTGGAACGAAATTCGTAACCGAACTCAAGGTCCCGACGAAAATGTTGTGTCTTTTATTACCTCATTAGAAGCTTTATATAGCAGACTCGACAAAAAACCTTCCGAATCCGAAATTATCGATCAATTACTTAGAAATTTGAACCCCTATTTCTCAGAACGTTTGGCATTACAGACCATATCTTCGCTAGCTCATTTTAAAGACCTATGTCGCTCTCTTCAAGAAGTGAGGTCAAGGATTGACAAATATCGACCACCACCCGAGAAATTATCTGGTCTTCTCGAACCTGATCTAGCTTGCCAAGTTCGACCTTCCCGTAAAGTATCTACACTTAACGTTCCTCCTACCGTAACTAATAACGCACTTACCTGTTGGAACTGCAAGCGAAGTGGACATAGCTATACTGTCTGCACTTACCCTAGAAATATTTTTTGTTATGGCTGTGGTCGCTCAAATATCTACAAATCTAACTGCACCAACTGTAATCCTAACGTATCGGGAAACTCCCGTCGAGATATTTCAAATCAGGGTGTGAATATCTCAAGAAACCAAAATCGCCCTCAACACCAATCATTCAACGGACACAGACGCCAATAAATTTAAATTATAAAACCACTTCTAACGTTGTACCGTCATTAAATTTATCTAATAATAATACCGCTACTATTAATGTACAAAATACCTTACCTTCATTAGAGGAACTATGCTACACTACTCCAGCCGAGTGGTCTAAGTGGTTACAAACCGTCAATTCCTTTTATCATAAAAGACTACCGCTGTTTCACAACTTGTTAAAAACCCTTCGATAACCGTCCACACTTATCTATCTCAATTGGTTCCTTAAATGTAATTGCTTTACTGGATACAGGTTCTTCATGTTCTCTTATAAATAACGAAGGTTTACATCAATTATCTCAACAAAATATCAAAATTCAAATTATTCCTGAAAAAACTTCCATAAATTTAGCTGACGATAATCAAATACATGTAACCGGTTCCTTAAGTTAAAAATTCGTGTAGAGTCTCTTGAACGTGATGTTTTATTTTGATTGTCCCTGCATTAGCGTATCCTTTTCTACTGGGCGTTGATTTCTGTAAACTTTTAATCTGTCACTTTACTTTCAGGATTTTTCATGGCAAACCTCTATTAAAACGAACTCCTGTGCATCTACAGGAATATCTAACAAAATCTCTCTTACTGATTCCCAAGATGTAACTCTTAACGCTACAATCGACAAATTTCGCAAACTTAATACCTCTGAACTTGGTTGTGTTACAACGGCAACACACGTTATCTCTACAGGTGATGCCCTTCCCTTTAAGCAACGTCAATATCCCTTATCGCCTGCCTTACAAAAGCATTTACATGCGGAAATAGACAAAATGTTAGTATCTGGTGTTATCTCTCCTTCAAATTCACCGTGGACCTCTCCGTATTGCTAGTTCGGAAAAAGAATGACGAATGGCGTGTCTGTTTTGATGGCAGGAAGCTAAATTCTGTTACTGTTCCAGACGCTTATCCTTTACCTAGAACTGATTCAATTTTGAGCAGGCTTCGTAATGCAAAATTTATCTCATCTATCGACCTTAGACAAGCTTTTTATCAGATACCTCTTGACTTATCTTCTCGTCAAAAAACTGCTTTTTGTGTCCCAGGCCGAGGTCTTTTCGAATATAATTTTTTGCCATTTGGTCTCTGTAACGCTCCACAAACTTTACAACGTACTATGGATCAAACGTTAGGTCCTATCTTACATCAAGAACGTGCCTTTGTATTTTTAGATGATATCTTAGTTATATCAAGTTCTTTCGATGAACATATCGCCACATTAGATGAAGTTGCAGAACGTTTAAATGCAGCAGGTTTTAAGATAAACTGGGAAAAGTCTCAATTTTGTCGTTCATCCCTTACATTTCTTGGTTTTATTGTCGATGGGACAGGCTTACGAGCCGATCCTGCTAAAGTTGATGCTATTACTAAATTTAAAACACCAAAACTGTTACCGAAATCAAACGTTTGATAGGAATGATTAGCTACTATCGCATTTTTCTACCTAACCTTTCAACTATATCTGCACCCATTACCGCTTTAATTAAAATAAAAAGAAATCCCAAACTATCGAGTGGAATTTAGAATCCCAACAGGCTTTCGAACAAATTAAAACACTAATCACTTCAGCACCTATCTTAATCTCTCCAAATTTCGATGATAAGTTTTATATACAAACCGATGCCTCACTTACTGGGTTAGGTGCAATGTTGTTCCAGGTAAACAATGGTTTAGAACATCCAATCGCTTATGCGAGCCGTGCCTTAACTTCTGCCGAACAAAAATACTCTGCTACCGAACGAGAACTATTGGGTGTTATCTTTGGCATCGAGAAATTTAGAGGATATGTCGAAGGTACACACTTTACCGTAATCACTGATTGTGCAGCACTCACTTGGCTTAATAACTTGAAACAACCCGCAGGTCGTTTGGCAAGATGGAACTTGCGTATATCTCAATTTACTTTTGACGTTAGGCATAGGCCTGGCAAATTAAATATCGTACCTGATGCGTTATCTCGAGATGTTTTTTCTCTTAACCTTCCAAATTTAATTCTGGATACCTGGTACCTCAATATGATTAGAAAAGTTTCCGATAATCCCGACAAATTTCCTACCTTTCGAGTAACTAATAATAGACTGTATAAATTTGTATCCTCGTCCCCACATAAAATATCGAATATACCTGAATGGAAACTCGTTGTGCCCACTGCAAATCGCAGTGAGGTGCTCAAATTATGTCACGACGATCCCTTAGCTGCACACCTTGGTGTTACAAAAACTCTCGCGAAAATATCTGAATTGTATTACTGGCCCACACTTAAGCAATCTGTTTGTCGCTACATTAAAAGCTGCAAAATTTGTGGTTCTCATAAGAGTTCACAAGACGCTCGCCCTGGTTTAATGGGTAACTTTAAGCGTGTATCTTATCCCTTTCAATTAATATCGCTTGACTTATTAGGACCTCTCCTCGATCAAAAGAGGCAATCAATATCTTTTAGTTGTTACCGATTGGTTTTCTAAATTTGTTATGGTGCAACCCTTACGTAAAGCTACCTCCGCTGCAATAATTAAATTCCTAGAACAGAATGTCTTTCTTATCTTTGGTGTCCCCAGATTATTCTTTGTGACAATGGTGCACAATTTATCTCTAAAGATTTTCAGAATTTCGTTAAAAGTTACAAAGTACAAAAATTTGGTTTAACGCAAAATATCACCCCAAGTAAACCCTACCGAGAGAGTAAATCGAGTGTTAATTACCGCTATCTCGTCTTATATTGATTCAGACCATACTACATGGGATGAACATATCTTTGAAATTGCTCAAGCTTTGCGTACATCTAAACACGAAGCAACCCAATTCACTCCGTCTTTTCTTGTTTTTGGAAGATATACCCCAATCGATGGGAGTTACTATGGTTTAGTGCCTGACGATACTAACGTAATTGAATTTGACGATAAAGTACGTTGGGACAAGGACCAACAGTCACTACCTTCTATCTTTAACGACGTTAGAAAAAATTTGTTAAAAGCTTACGAAAAGAGCAAGGACCATTATAACTTGCGTAAGCGAAATATTTCCTTTGCCTTAGGCGAACAAGTTTGGAAAAAGAACTATGTCTTATCGGATGCATCTAAGAAATTTTCTTCAAAATTGGCCCCTAAATTCATTCTTTGTAAAGTCACACGTGTTATTAGTCCCCTTATCTATGAACTTCAGGATACTGAAGGAAAACGCCAAGGCAGGTGGCATATTAAAGACCTTAAGCCATTCTCTGCCGACCCAAATGCTAATTAAGTTTTTCATGCCCCATTCTCCTCACGATTTACCTAATACTTTTTGTTCTCACCATCAATTAGTATCTTTAATTACTTATTCCTTCTCTCATATAGTATATAATTTCTTACACGTTTAACTTTACTTACCTTAATTTAGCTATCTTTTCTTCTGGTTGACTTTTCCTTCACCATACCGTTAGATATATATCACTTCATCCTCTACACCCCCCCAATATAACTTTGTCGTTTCATTTAATTAACCCTTGAAATTTTCCTATTACATATTGTTCGGTCTTTAGTATTTCTCTTATATGGTTTAATTGAAAGGTAATTGTCGTAACTTTGGTTGAAATAACCCATTGAATTTTTATGACTGGTTTTGGCTGATGTTGAGTGAATGCTTTCTTCTTTGGGCTCACATAGGACACGCGCGATCTATGCCATTGAAAGAAATAGTTCATATTCGCAGTTGCAAAAGCTAGGATTGTCTATTCCGTGTGTTTTTTCCTCTGAATTATTGCAATCGCCCACATTATACTACATCATTATACTACAACATTATTCCTTCCTTTTCTACTAAATCTACATAACTTATAAACTTTTTTTCGTTATTTTTATTGAACTTTGTGGTGAGACGCTATCGCTTCTTATTGTTATCTTATTAAATTCTCGGTTGTTTTAGCATATGGGGACAGTGTATCTGTATTTAACTGCTTATAATTGGGCATTTTTGTGTGTTTAGGTGCTACCGTTTTAAAAACTACCTTAAAACAGTTGTTTTTGTGTGTTTGTATCTGTAATGATACTTGTAAGTTGTTGTGTCAACTTTTGTCTGATTTTCTTATCGTAGTTGAAGCACTCGTTAGGAAAATTATCGTACTAGTTCTCTTAGGAGTCTAGTGAATTTTAAAATGTGTATATCTTATCTTGTCGGATTAATATCGCAGGTGGTCCTTCAGACTGCGCTGTGTTTTATAGGGACAATTCTCTACTTTCTCTCGGACGCTTGTCCAAAACTATACTTTTTCTTAACCCGCTATCTCCGCTATGCCTTATTCTTCTCTCGGTGGACCTGTTCTTGTCCCGGAACACCTGTCTGCCTCATAAGAATGATGTTCCCTCATTCCGAGCTACTGACCACACTTGCTGGTTGAGTAGCGCTTTGCTATCCACCTTTCCTCTGTCGCTTTTGCTCAATGCGAGCCCTTCCTCTTCTTTCTTCTACCTAGAGGTGCCTCTTATGCACTTCAAAACCAACCTCCTTCTTTTTACCGTTCCTGTTTCTCTACTACCTTTTCTTTTCTGTTAGTCACCGTGTGGTTGTGCGGGAGGTTTTCACAGACACTTGGACCATGTCTCTGCGAATCTTTCGTGGGGTCATGCGGTGCCGCTGTTAGTGCATAGGCTCTGGCAGTGAAGGTATGTATGAGTGTGTGAATGTGTGAGTGAATGTGTATATCTTTATACCGCATGGATATCGGGTGAATAGTTTCACCGATATCGATCAACACTGGGTGCAGGAATGCACCCAAAGGTCTTTGCCGGTCCCCGTGCTGTTCTTACGAACGGACCTGCCTCACAGGTTTCTCTTTTGGAGGGCACGGGTCAATCCCATTTAAACGGCTCTACTGGAGCCACTCTTTGTTGTTATCATTGTCTTGGGTAATAACTAGGCCAATATCTTTGTCTTCTTTATTATCTTCGATAATACCTTTAGGTTTAATATCGTTATCTTATTGATTACCTTTGGTAATAACCTTAGTTTAGTATCGTTATCTTACCGATTACCGTTAGTAATAACTTTGGTTTAATTTATCGTTATCTTACCGACTACCGTTAGGAATAACTTCGAGTTATGTCGCGTTATCTTACCGGTTATCTTGAGCAATAACTTCTGTTTAAATTCATGTTACCTACTATCTCTTATAATCACTTTAACTTAATATCGTGTTATCTTATCGAGTATCTCAAATAATAACTAAAGCTTAATACCGTTATCTTATTCATTACCTTTGAGGATAACAACTTAAGCTTAATATCTTTACCTTATCTATTATCTTTAACATCAATTTGAGATCTTATCTTATCTTTTATCGTCCTAACGTGTGGTATATATGACCAGACGTGGGAATTATCTTTCTGAAATTTAAGTGAAAAAGCTAACCCGATTTAGAAATGTAATTTGTCAGGTTAGCATATAAGGATTTAGTAGGCGGTACTTTTGGTAAATTTGTGGATTCACAACTGTGTCATGGACAAGTTAAATGTGCATCGGAGGAAACCAAAGTACCAGAAACAAAATTCGCTAGAGTGCAAGTGACGCACTCTCATGAACTTTTTAAATTTGGGCACTTCTTGCCAAAAAAGAAGAATAGTTTGATGCGACACTCATGTGTGTTTGCATATAAGAACTATATGTTAGCTTTAGTTAGATAAGTTTAGATAGGTTTAGATAGGTTAGGCGACTTGTCGCACCCGTGTTAGTTTAAGCAGTGTTTCATGCTCCCCGACAAATTTGTGCTGTCGGTAAGTAGTGTAGTCAAAGACTATCGGGCTACCTATTCCGTTTCCTGGTACTTCGGTAGACGTGCTATCGGTCGAAAACCAGGTGGCGCCTTATATAAACATTTTGTAGGTTTTAAGTTAGGGTTTATGTAGGGTAGTAAGGACTTAGATTTTAAGCTGTTACTGTGCTAACAGACTTTTTCTTTTTTTAAGTTTTTTCTTTTGTGGCTTTGTCGCGATTGTTACGTGCAAACTGAATTTGCACTTTAACATTTTATGTTAAGTAGTTTTTAATGTGCGGAAGCTTCCGCCATAATTTTAAATACGCAAGACGCGCGAACATTTTAAATGAACTGGGCGGGGCTTCCGGTACGTCACAATAGTGCAATTGGCAAGTGTGAATTATCCCCATAGGGGTAAGGCAATGCTACAAAAGAGTAGGGAGTTCCGCGGTTCTCGCGCGGAAACGTGGCTTTTTTTACGCCGAACTTTGAAGTGAACAGTCGTGCCGGGTGTCGTGTTATCTTATTATGTAGATTTCCTTATCTTGAGTATCTTTCCTTAATTCCCTATTCCCGTCTTCCACTGCATATAGGAACGGAGATGACCCTGGAGCATCCCATGACCCCGAGATAATTTGAATGTCCAACTCTACCAGCAGCGATGCCGAGGTTACCGTGGCGGATTTCCTGCCGGTTAGCTGATCCTTCACGTGAGTAGATTGTCTGGTTTTTATTGTTTAAATTTTATGTACCTTCTCTTAATTATGGCGCAATATAAATTATCAGTGACGTCATGTGTATCTTATGAACTTTGGTAATTGTATTACCGGCTTTTAAGAGCCATCTATCGCCATTTCAATGTACCAGAATCTAAGCGTAACATTTTGTTAACTGCATTACCGACCAGGTAAAACTGTAAACGAAGTGTAGCAAACACAAACCGTACAAATTGTAATAACAATTTAGAACTACGGCCTTTCAAGGCACGATGTAATGCAGGTCATCTGATAAGTTCTTGCATTAAACTAACCGTAACGTGAGGTGTTTTATTTGCTACATAGGGTAACAACGAAAAATCCAATGCTTTCTAATAACGAAATTTGCGCAAGCACTGATCTATTTTAGATTCTTTGGTGTCAGAAATTCCGCAACTACAGTATCAACTGTATTTACATGTGAATTAGATACCTGTTTATCAAAAGCAACCTGTTTTTCTACTAAACCTGCGACAACTGTATCACCATTTGTTTGTTTTGAAACACTCAGCTTAAAACTGTACTTGGATAATATGCACCACTCTGATAAAAAGAACCACGAAAAACTAGATCGCACACATCGTTCAAATATAAAACGACCAATCAACAAATAAAACACAATTGGTAAAGCGACGCGTATCACTAAAAATCGTCAACGACCTTAAAAAAACCGCACGTTCGTCTATATAAAGCATACTTTCTTTCAAAACGAATTAGAACTCCGCTCTGCAGTTAATCTACAACTCGGCAATTTTAGGAACAAAAGAACAACTACAACTGCTAATCTGGTTATAAAATAGTTGTTACTATCACCTCTTATCGGCTATTAACATAAGGAACCTCCAAAACGTGAATACAGCAATCATATCTACAATAATTACAGTTGTTTATCATTTCCGATAAATTGGAAAGAAAGTACGAATAATCCAATTTTCAATTAAACTATCATTTAAAATTAATACCCGCGAGTTAAATTGCCTACAATCTGAAAACTATGCGGAAGTGTTTTCTTTATACTAACAGCGATTCACACGATGTATTTTGAGGACGCAAACAGAATGGGAGCGTAACAAATTAGATGGTAAATGTGGAAATACATAAAATACTATAAAAGAAACTTCAACAACTTATTTTTAATAAACATTAAACTTTTGTACTTCCACGCTTGGTAGTGTTGAAGTTTTCCACCCGATGGCGATATTGTTTTCTACTACCATAGTACAAAGGTTATTCTAACTTAAATCATTGTAATAGCTTCGATTACTTCATAAGATGGTTAGAAACTAATCTACTCTGACGAGGCTTCAAGAAAAACCAAACCGGTTTAATGGATGTTTCTTTCCCCTCATGAAGTAATAGGTTTATTGTTTTGTTAATGGCTATACAACTATTAGCTTGATTTGTATTCGTAAAAATGCTTTTATTATTTCCATAAAGGTTTATTTACAGATACATTTTAGTAATCCTTTATTGTACACAAATTTTTCAGATTGCAAACTGCAAATATCTTGTCTTTATTAATATGAATTTACCTTTGGGGCAAACAACGGGCGACGCCATGAGAAGGTTTGCTATTTAGTGCAAATATATTTTGCTATAACATTCCGCAAATCTCAAATGCAGTACATACTTGTGTAGCCATCGATAAAACTACGATTTAGTTTCGAATCAACTTGTGTACTTCCACGCTTGGTAGTGTTGGAGTTTTCCACCCGATAGCGATATTGTTTTCTCTTGTCATAGTACAAAGGTTCCTTCGAACTTATATATTGTAATAGCTTCGATTACTTCATAAGATGGTTAGAAACTAAACTACTTTGACGAGGCTCCAAGAAAACCGATACCGATCAGTGGATGTTTCTCTCACTTATGAAGTAGTAGGTTTATTGTTTTGTTAATGGCCATAGAGTAACCTTCAGAGAGTCAACTTAATGCTAATTTGTTATGCGCTGCAAGAAAGACAGTGTTCCGTCACGTTATAGACAATTTAATTTAAGATAATGGGACGGATTGCGTGTGTAAGTAAAAACAGTTGACATTAAGTGAGAACAACTAAAATTCAAGAGTGGAGCTGCTTTTGGTGCGTGATCTCAGTGCTGTTGACGGGTCAGGTGCACCGCTGTTGCAAGATAACACACTAAGAGTGCGCAGTGGAGAACCCTGTTACATGCCAAAATTTGGCAATGTACATTGTTATAATGTGTAAATAAATTCCCGCGATTATTTTTAAATAAACTTGTCAATTTACGTCGTCTCCGAGTCGCGCCTGCGCGGAGTGAATGGCCCAAGTGCGCGCGGTGTGATACGACGTCATTAAGCTACGAGATCTGAAGCTAATAACATCTACCGGTGTTGGGTGTCTGTTTTTTCTCTTTTTAGGATGTATAGGTTCCTTATCTCTATCTTCTATTGTTCCTTATACCTGGTTGCTCCTATCATTCCGCTACGAGGGGAAAAGAGGATGGACGAATAAAATCTGACTCAAGAATGGCGTAGCCGACCCACCCAGAAACAACAAGGATCCCGAGATGTTAAGAAACACACGTGAGAACCCGTTTTATTTAGTTTGTGCTTAAACTGTAACCAATGTATCACTTTTAAGAGTGTTTGGTATTTGATACAAATGCCGCATAGTTGTACGTTATATTGAACGATTGCGCAATAATATGAAACGCGGGAAACCGTAACAAGCCGAATACGGATTCAGGTATGTGCTTTACTGCATAGAACTATGTTCTACGTTATTTGACAGATATTGACATCTGGTGTCATTAATGCCTTAATTAATGTGGTCTTCACCTATGTTAATTCAAATATACATTCAACAAGCATCTATTTATCTCTCATCAATTTCCATAGTGGTCCTTAATCGATCCAGATCAGTCCTTTGGTAATATATCCACTTTCAATCATTTTATATTATTCCCGCATATCTTATATTATTAAGTAATTTTTCCATATTGAACAATATACCTTGTACGGTCAAGAGTTTGCCCTTATAGTATTCAAGATAGCATAAATCGTGTTGTTGCATGTGAATTAGTTACATGCGTTTAAATTCAGAACCCGTTTTTGGTGTCGGTCTGCGTCATTCTTTCTTGGACTCGTCTTGCTGTTACCTGTTACTGTATTATATTATAATACTGGTATTGTTGCTGTTACCGGGCTTAATATTAATACCTGGAAACACAGAGTTTATTACCCACTTTAATTAAAAGGAAAATCCATCTTTGCGTTCACATTTAATAAGTTCTTACGTCAAACCTTATGTCAAACGTTGTTACATGCCGAAAATCGGCTAATATCATATTTAGATTAAGTATAAAATGTGAGTGAATTCCCGCCACTATTTTAAAATAGACTTATTCATTTCCGTCATTTCGGACAGTTGTATCGGCGCAAAAGAATGCACAGCGCGGAGTGATGGGGAAGTGCGCGGTTTGCGACACGACAGGACATGAGTATTATTAGCCACGAGACGTCGAACGGTGACGTTCGCCTGTGTCGTTTTTTTGTCTTTTCTCTTTTCAGGATGTAGGTTTCCTTTTATCTCTACCTTTTATCGTTGCCTCTACCTGTATCCTTGCCGCTCTCCTACAAACGAAAAAGGAAGACGAATAAATTTAGATTCACATGGTATGACGCCACCCACCCCAACAAGGGCCCTGAGATTGAACTGCAAGGAGCGTTTGAAGTGAGTACTGCGCTTTATTTATCTTTTTGAGTGCCAATTGTATCATTGTAAACGTATTTGGTATGTAATACAATTTGACACGTAATTATGTCATAATATCATTATTGTGCAATATTGTGACGTGATCGTATCAGTGTTACCAACTGTAGTAGTGGCGCTGAACACGGACGCAAGAGTATAACAACGTTACACATGACGTTTCATTCAAAATGTTAATTTAGACATAACTTTGTGTTAATTCACTTTTGATATAAAAATGCTGCTTAAAAAGGCTGATGTAAGGCAGCTAGATCTCATTAAAAAGCGTATTGGTGAAGTTTCAGTGTTGGGAAATCGTTTGGAGCAACAACCACAGTTGACTTTTTAATTTAAGGTGCAATGCAAAGCGTTGCATGAAATGTATAATAACTTTAGCCCAACTTTAGTAGAGGTACTTTCCCACGTCTCAAAAACGGAAATCGAAATTTTTGAGGACATCAGAAAAACAACCGATGCCAGCTATTATAACGCATTATATGTGCTGGACACTTTAAAACCTCCCTGTTTAGAAGCTCATAAACCTGAAATAGTTTCTCAAACAGGCGTGGGCGTTAAGCTTCAGCGCCTAACCTTAAATACCCCTCGAAGTCATTTCCTTTCTTGGCAATCATATATTGATCTTTTCAATTGCTTAGTGCATAATAATCCTACCTTAACTAATGTGGAACGGTTTAATCATCTTTTACTTGTTACATTCCAAATTTGGAAATGTACACTTTTAAATTTGTGAGTGAATTCCCATTATTTTTAAAATAGACTTATTCATTTCCGTAATTTCGGACAGTTGCGTTTGCGCAAAAGGAATGCACAGGCGCGGAGTGGCGTAAGTGCGCGGTTTGGACACGACAAGATATGATTAGTCACCGAGACGTCGAACGGTGACGTTTGCCTGTGTCGTTTTGTTGTCTTTTCTTTTTTAGGATGTAGGTTTCCCTTTATCTCTATTTTCTATCGTTGCCTTTACCTTTATTCCTTCGCCCTGCCTACGAACGACAAAGAGGGAAAACGAACAAATTTGATTTCAACAATGGCATAACGCAACCCACTCCAAGGGCCCTGAGATTGAGGTGAACGGAGCGTTTTAAGTGAGTACCTAGCTTTATATATCTTTTTGAGTGCCAATTGTATCATTGTAAACGCATTTGGTATGTGATACAATTTGACACGTAATTATGTCGTAATATTATTATTGCGCAATATTGTGAACGTGGAGCGTATCAGTGTTGCCAACTGTAGTAGTGGCGCTGAACGCGGACGCGAGAGTATAACATACTATCATTACGCGATGAAGCTCTACACCTAATAAAAACTGTGCCTTTGTGTTCCGAAAATTACGAAATCGCATATTCGACATTATGCGAGAGGTTTAGCAATCCGTGATTGTTAGCTACCACTCATTGGAAGGCAATAAAAACCTTCACACCATTAAAAACTGAAAATTATCAACAACTTAGAAGCCTAATTAATTGCTGTACGAAAAATTTAGCTCTTTTTAAAAGCATGACTAATGGAATTTTATTTTGGTTGATTCTCTATTAGAGAAACGTGTTCCTGTAACACGCAAACGATTTGAATTACAGTCAAACTCAAAGGAAGTGCCCGAGTTTGATAATTTGAAACAACTGTCTTACTTGCTACAGCTTCAGTAGAAGTTCAAGATAGTGCGGGACACTTTCAGACAATTAGAACCCTATTGGACTCTGGCTCGCAAGCCAGCTTTATTAAAGGCGAGTGCGTGAGCCAGATAGCGCTTCCACGCCGCCGTTCACAAGTCCCTATTTTTGGGATAGGTCAAACAACAACCGCTGCTAATAGAGGTGCCACTATTTGCACTATTAGATCAATGTTAAACCCCGATTAATCTTTAAAAATGACCGCATTTATTTTATCATTATCGCAGCTGAGATTCCTAGCGTCGAGGTAACCAACAATTTCGACCATTTGAAGGATCTCCATTTTGCAGATCCAAGCTGGAATGTACCAGGTCCAATCGACATGCTCCTCGGCGCGGATATTTATTTTCATAGTCAATGGCGGAGTAATCCAAGAAAGGTTCGTTCCTTCAGCCAGCAGCAATCAATACTATTTTTGGGTGGGCTATTCTAGGTCCAACCAAGGGCTTACAGTCTATCACTGTTCAAGCTTTTTTTGCTTAGCTCGAAGACCTTACCGACCAAATCCTTCGTCGATTCTGGGAAATCGAAGAGCTCCCAAATAGGTCTCTTACGTCACCAAATGAGGAAAAGGCAGATCGTATTTTCAAGAACACTACACGTTGAGACGGTACTGGACGTTTTGTTGTCAGTCTACCATTTAATGAGGCGATCCCACTTTGTATGCGATATTCGACAAATGTATCGCCAGATCCTGATTGATCCAAAGCAACAACGATTTCAGCTAATTTTGTCGAGATTCAATCCTGATGATCCCATTCAAATTTATACACTGAATACTGTAGCATACGGTGTAAAGTCTTCCCCGTATTTAGTGATCAAAATCCTCCAGCAATTAACTGAAAAAGGAGAATCTCAATTTGCGCTAGCTGCTGCGGTTATTCGGTCGAATCTGTATATGGACGATTTCGTTTGTGGTGCCAGTGATGTTGAATCAGCTCTGAGCCTTCAGAATGGCTTAATTCATCTACTTGCATCTGCCTGCGCAAATGGACGGCTAATAATAGTACCATTTTGCAAGGTTTTTCGAAGACGCACTGTCAGATTCATAATTTAGAGTTTGAGGAAAATGAAGCTATCAAGGTGCTTGGACTTCAATGATTTGCTGTAGAGGACTCTTTCATATTCATTGGTAAACCTCTAGTAGCAACATGTATCAAGCGAGCAATACTTGATCAAGTAGCTCGAATTTACGACCCTCTAGGGTTTTTGGCGCCTTTTACTATGTTTGTCAAACTCCTCATTCAACACCTCTGGGTGATAGGGTGTTAACTCTATCATCACACGCAGAGCACTGAACAGACTGAGAATTTGCAGTTGACTATATCAGAGTACTCGAGCTGGAAATAGAACAAACCAAAGAATCTCGAAAAATTCTAACTAAGTTTTTGTGCTGCCCAAAAATCTATACTTTCATTGGTTAAACTAAATTTGGAGATTCTTTTACAAATCAAAAACTCGAAAACGCATTTCATTGGTTAAAGACCTAATTAACGTTTTTCAACACAGGAAGAATAGGAAATAGAACTATATAAATACAATTTCAAATTCTGCAGAAGACATTTCGTAGTGCTCACCACATCCTAGGAATCCTCTCTCTTGCAGTGCTCCCCATATCCTGCAAGACCCACCCAAGCAGCGCTCTCCATAGCCTGCTATACTTCAAAACGCAGCGCTTCCCATAGCCTGCGTATTCTCCGACGGTGACGTTGTCCGACGCCATACCCAGGGTACGTCATTACAATTCGTCAATCCATAGTTAACAAACCACGTATGAAGTTTAACACTCCGTTCCATACTTCACCGACCAGTCGTTATTGTGATTGCATCTGTCAAGCTCTACCACAGGGACGTCATCCCCGTAGAGGCACCAATACCACAAAGCCTGCCGAAGAGTTCAGAAGACGACCGAAGACCTTCTGAACCCTCTATACTAGTATATATTGTAAATCAGTAGTTTTAAGTTCATAAAATTTCAATTCATAATTCTTTTAACGTAACGTTGACCCACAATTAAACTCGAAGGCTTCCGAAGACAACCGAAGACTTCTGAACCTTCTATGCTTGTAAATATTGTAAATTAGTGGTTTTTATTTGAAATCATAACTCTTTGAGACAACGTTGTGCCAAAAGAAAAAAGCGAAACCATCCGAAGAAATTCGAAGACCACCGAAGATGTCTGGACCTCTTCAACCTGTACATATCTCCTAATCATCGTGTTCAAGTTCACACTGGGCCTCGTAAGCTACTTCCGAAGCATTCGGAAGAAAGCCGAAGACTACCGAAGACTTATACAACCCTTTAAACTGTACATACATTCAATTAATCGCGTTTAAGTTTATTTCTGGTTCCACAAGCATCCATGAAGCCACCCGAAGACTTCTGAAAATTACCGAAGACTTCCGAACTGCTAAAATATTAAAATCATTCAATTTCACTTTTATTATATGTAATTTTGGAACCTATAATTATTTTTGCTTATGTTTATTAAACAATTAATCAAGCCAAGCCTACGTCCTTTCAGACGCCGCCCACTCGAACGATAACAAATGGCGTCCAACGTGATTGGGCCGTCTTCATAAAAGATTTTGCAAACAGTGCGCTTGCAAGAACCATCATCATGCCGGAGACGAAAAGTCAAACCACTTCACACGTCCAGCAAGACACCAACCAGTCGCCCCCAACCCAAGAGATCACACAACCACGAATAGTTCTGGAACTGCAACAACCCAGTGGCGCTCAACGAACACAACCAACCGACAAAATGATCACAATCAAGACGCTCGTGGAAGACCTGTACCACGTCACCACAGCCACCCCCGAAGCAAAGAAACCTACATTCTTTGGCACCCTACTGGAGGATCCCGCAGAATTCCTCCAACAGATGGAAGCCATGGACTCGGATGTATCTACAATAACCGCTCAATTCTGAGCTCAAGCAGCCACATGGTGGGAAGCATACGCGATGTTCCAACCCACGTACGTCGAATTCAAAAATTTCTTTCTTGACAAGTACTACAGTCTAACCATAAGAGCCAAAATAACCTCCGAGTACTATAGACAGAAGCAGATGACGTCTCAATCAGTAGACGCCTTCCTCGGCACTAAGGCGAAGCAAGCCCAACGCCTTAAGCTAGACATCAATCAGAATGTGGAGCTGTTCACGGATCTCCGCCTACCAAAACTGAGGAATCCAATTCAGTGCCATATGCCAACGACAGTATGGGAAATAGTCCGCCGTCTCACAAAAATCGAGGAAAACGTAAAAGAGGCAACAATAAGAGCAACCAACCCCATACCAGCTGCCAGACGTCTATTCACCGCAGCAGACCTACCAAGATGCCGCTTCTGCCCTTAGAAACACTGACACTGAGACTGTCCGATCAGAAACGCAGGAAACGACACCCCGACCGAGCCACACCAAACTACAGCCCAATTGAGCGAAATGAACTGGCACGATTATACAGCACCCACGATAACCCACTACCAAGGATCCCTATCGCCATACAGAAAATAAACTTCGACGCATTATTAGATACAGGAGCATCGACGAGCATGATTAGGAAAGAATGCTTACCCACAGGTTTACGGGTAGAATCATATCATTCCTCCGCCTGCCTAGCCGAAGCAGGAAAAGAAATGGCAATCAAAGGCAAGTTTTGCACGCCATTCACCCTTGGACAATTGACGGTCCACGAAACATTCTTGGCAGTAGCAAACCTCGCTGAGAATATCATCCTGGGCGAATCTTGGCTGCAACGCCAGAAGGTGGTGATGGACTACGAACAAGACTCCATACATTTCGGAGCCCAGAACCGTAGGACGCTCCACTGGAACTTAACATGCAAACCACGAGCTAACCACACAGCCCGTGTCAATTTTGTGCAAAGCGCACAATCAGAAAGGCATACGTGTGGACGTATGTCCCAAGAAGAGGTACCCTTTCAAACACAACTATCTCACCAAGCAGCAGATGACCATGGAAGAGTCCAACGCCGCCACACAACGTTGACACCCGTCGCCGCCAACAAACCACCCACACGAACTGCAACTAATCAGTTCGCAGACGAATTCTTGCCCAGCAGTCTTCGGGAAGAATTCCAACCAGTGATCGATGGGTCAGCACAGCCTACCGCCGCCACCGGCACCAGCCCTTAACCACTGGACACCGACACATGCAGACCACGAGCTAACTACACAGCCCGTGTCGCTCTGCCCAATTATGTGCAAGGCGCACAACCAGACAGGCATACCTGTGGACGGATGTCCCGAGAACAGGTACCCTTTCGACCACAATCATTCCATCCAGCAGCTGGCGATCATAGTGAAACCCGACGTCGCCGCACAAAACGCAAACGCCGCCACAGGCTCAGATATTTTGACAACAAGGACCCTGCCGCATCTTCATAGCAATCTAGCTACGCTACACTCTTCAGCGGGGGGAATGTTAACTCTATCATCACACTCAGAGCACTAAACAGACTGAGAATTTGCAGTTGACTATATCAAAGTACACGAGCTGGAAATAGAACAAACCAAAGAATCTCGAGAAATTCCAACTAAGTTTTGTGCTACCCAAAAATCTGTACTTTCATTGGTTAAACTAGATTTGGAGATTCTTTTACAAATCAAAAACTCGAAAACGCATTTTATTGGTTAAAGACCTCATTAACGTCTTTCAACACAGTAAGAATAGAAAATAGAACTGTATAAATATAATTTCAAATTCTGCAGAAGATATTTCGTAGTGCTCACCATAACCTAGGAATCCTTTCTCTTGCAGTGCTCCCCATAGTCTGCAAGACCACCCAAGCAGCGCTCTCCATAGCCTGCTATACTTCAAAACGCAGCGCTTCCCATAGCCTGCGTATTCTTTGACGGTGACACCGTCCGACACCGTACCCAGGGCACGTCATTACAAATCATCAATTCATAGTTAACAAACCACGTATGAACGTTAAGCTCCGTTCCATACTTCACCGACCAGTCGTTATTGTGATTGCATCTGTCAAGCTCTACCACAGGGACGACATCCCCGTAGAGGCACCACTACCACAAAGCCTGCCGAAGAGTTTAGAAGACGACCGAAGACCTTCTGAACCCTCTATACTTGTATATATTGTAAATTAGTAGTTTTAAGTTTATATCATTTCAATTCATAATTCTTTTAACGTAACGTTGACCCACAATTAGATTCGAAGCCTTCCAAAGTGTTCCGAAGACAACCGAAGACTTCTGAACCTTCTATGCTTGTAATTATTGTAAATTAGTAGTTTTTAATTTCATATCATAACTCTTTGAAACTTAACGTTGTGCCAAAAAGAAGAAACTAAACCTTCCGAAGAGATCCGAAGACCACCAAAGATGTCTGGACCTCTTCAACCTGTAGATATCTCCTAATCATCGTTGTTCAAGTTTACACTGGGCCAAAGAATATTAACTATAGAATGAGAAGCGACACTCCCGGCGAATTGTTAGTATTTAATGGTGGAAAGAATATCTGACCTTGAAGTGTTTCGCCATTTTGCTGGGGTGACAAGAATGGCGGTAAAATTCAAAATTATAATTCAGAAAAATTTGACATTTATTTATAATTCTGAATTATGGAATTTTTTACACTTGTGTTCCTTTTATCAGAAAAATACCAATCAATTATATCAATGAGTGGGCACAATATGCATTGTATTAGATATTTCAATTAATAGGTTTAACATATATATTGCGATTTTCTTTCTAAAAGACCTCCATTTTATTCAAGATAATATTCTAACTACAAAAAAATGCGCATATACAATGCAGCCACTGAAAATTGGATACATCCTAGTAAAGAAATCATACAAAACAATACACCTCAACATAAATTATATTTCCTTTTATATGTATATATCTTAATTTAAAAATTATTCAAAATTCATAAACACAGTTAATATTAAGATTCATTTTTTGTTAAGAAATCAGTTTATGATTATTAAGGAACAAAACCAGTACACTTTAGTAAAATGCAATACAGTTTTACAATAAAATACACAGTTTATGTATTCAGACAACACAATAAATGCAAAAACGCCCTTTGCGTTCGACAATTTGTTTATAATAATTAGCTGTGGTTGGCTTTTATTATGGTCAAAACCTGATAAATATGGGGGTCAGTGCTCTGTTGACAAGCAGATGTAACAATGGCATTCATATCTTAGAGTATATATATCCTTCTAGCTCCGGCCATTTTCTTGGCGAACCTGCGCATTGAACAGGATTCAGGATATTACTAGAGTGTCGCTTCTTATTCTATAGTTAATATTCTTTGATACAATATTGTCAAAGATTAAATTAAAAGCATAGAAGTAGTATACTAAGGAGAAGTTGTTACGCAATAAAAGTGTGATCATGTCAACCTTGTCGTCCTTTTGGTCACTTTTATACTTGTTTGAGTTTTTACTACATTTCAACAATTTAGCAAAGATTATTTTAAAGTTGCTATTTGTGAAATAACTGTTCGCGCTTGTAAAGTAGAGATGCCTTTGATAAGACTAAAATGCAGGAATAATATTTCATAATTAAGTAGACAACGATCAAGGGAGAATCTTATACAATTGTTAATAGAACATAAATTAGGGTTGCTTAAAAATACAATAATTTGGTTATTGTATATATTTTTGTAGATTTCTGAAGGATCCGCAGCCGCGAAAGATGTGCCATCACTATTATCGCTACAGCTAGCTAGTCAGCTGGTACGTAACAACTGAAATTGGGGTTTTCTACAGAATTAATCGATACTATCCTGGCAAATCGCTATAATAAATACCCACTTAGCCACATATCTTGATACCTTTTTCTCATTAAGAAAAGTATGGTGAAAGCGTCCCCACCATAATGTAAAAGAATATTTGCAATATTCAGCATCAACTGAAAAGGTGACGTGATGCATAAATTATGCAAAGTCTTCTTGCAAATGCAGCGAGACAAGGAAATAACCCTTAAATTTTGTAGTTTTAAATCAAGCTAAGAACAGAATGGCCAACAGCTATTTCTACTACTACTCCTGTTTCTATATAGAACTCAGAGTTCAATGTACTATACAAAATTCCATTCATTTATAAAAATGTATTTTTCCTCAACTAATCAAAAGTTGTTCCAGCAATCGCCATGCTCCTACATTATCACTTGAAATTACAAATCAATAGCTTTAGAATGTAACCAGTTATTTAATTCTTCTCAAAGTTATACCCATTTAATGTTACGGTATCTTAATACCGTTTAAATAAAAACTTCAAGTAATTAAATACAAATTTTGTTCACCACAACATGGCGATTTGGACACAATTGTTAGTTAAAGGAATGAGAATTCTTTCACTTCCAGGTTATTTATTTATTCAATGCTGACATAGAAACATACAACTGCTTTGAAATTAAGGATAAGTATTTGAAATTCGATATTGTTAATACAAGCAAACTCTCTACACAATATACTTGTAAAACCAATTTTTTATGCAAGTTGTTTAAAAACGTATTTCAAGAGCACATTATTCCTATGATTATTGTGTTGTTTACACATGTTCTTTTCTTTGGGAATAAAATCACTTCGTTTTTAAACATGGACCGAAACATCAATAAACACATGTTTAAAATTTCTAAGTGACTTTATTCTCGAAGAAAAGAAACTTCAACTTGCACCTAAATATTTAAAAATTTTGGTACTGCCCTAATTTTAAATTAAGAAATTTTCCCGCTATAACATTTTGGGATCTACTGTGACTGTTTCAGTATCAGTGCTGCGGATTTAACAATATGAACGCTTGCTCCGCTAGATGCCGCAAAACGCCTTGATAACTAATATCATGAAAGATACCTGCTATCCCTCTTTATCTATGCATATAACCCTAGGGAATATGTTTATTGATCTATTCTATTTGATATAATGGTCTCGAAAGTGGGTGGTGCCATTTTTATTACTGTGTTGTGTATCGATCAGTGCTAAAGGTATAATTATTTAAAATTTAATTCCATTGTTCCAAAGTTATTAAACTATGTGTAATTCGTGGTTAGCATTAAACTATTAAATTGAAAAGTAGAAAAACAAACCAAACCCATACAATAATTTATTATAATAATTAGTTACTGTATGGATTTGGTTCAATTTAATATTTAAAACCCATTGTAGGTAAGGACTATAAATACGATTTTTACTTCAAACTAAATAAAATACTCCCGAATAATTGTTTAATAACAGTGGGTCTTCTAGGCTAAGACTTAATTTCTCGTCACCAGGCAGCACCTCATTCTTTCAGCATACAAGAGTACCTAAGTCCTCCTTACATTCACCTTCTTTTTTTAAATGTTAAGGAAAATACAATGCATTTAAACCTTTTCTTTTAAAGCACAAATTAGCCTGGAGGGAGGTTTATCTTTTTGAGCACTTGTGTATCGTCTAAATCTAAATCATTGGTCTGCACAATAGACGACTGTTCTTTTACCGGAATAGTTGTTGATGGAATTTGTTTGTGTATCGGCACTTTGGTTCTTTCTCTTTATAAAGTTCAGGGAACGTTTCTGGTATTTGAATCTCACTGCTGCTATTGTGAAGTTCTGTAGCAATAATAAATTCACTTTATTGTGGGAGGAAATCCTAATTTTGAGTAATACAAATAAACAATAATTTTCATTACATATCATACACATTAATTAAATATGAGTAAAACTATTGCTAGCCCATATAACAATTTTGAAATTTAATGTATAATAATAACTTTCTTTTGAATAAATGTATGTTATTGACATTTTTTAATTCACTCGGTAATTTATTATATTTATCTAACCCTTTAAAAAACAATGAGTTCATTGTACTCTTATAATTTGTTTTCTTTATATAAAAGTTTTCTGTAGATCTTGTATTGTAAGAGTGAATTTCGTTGTTACAAATAACATATTTATAAAGGTATGTGGGATGTAAACCCTGCACTGTTTTAAAAATAAATATAGCTAGATAATAAAATTTATCTTTAACTGACAACCACTGCAGGATACTTAGCATGTGTGCAATTGGTGTATATCGATTACATCTTAAAATAATCCTCATTGATCTATTTTGAAATTTATGTATTTGAGTTTGGTTAAAAAGATAATTTATTGTTGCACAGTAATCAAAATGTGGTTTTATAATACTGTTATATACCAAAATTCTACTATATTTAGATAGTGATTTGGATATTCGTGAAAAAAAGAACAATTTTCTTGATATCTTTTTAACCATGTAATCTAACTGTTTGCCAAATATTAGATGATTATCAATTATAAAACCCAAGTATTTAATATCAGTCACTATTTCTATTCTACTATTATTCATTTCAAGATTAAGTAAACTTGTGTTAAGTCGTTCATATTTTTTGTTTGTTGTTACAATCATAGCCTTGGTTTTTAGTACATTTAGTTTAAGTTTATTGACCTTTAAAAAACATTCAATATTTTTTAATGCTACATTAATTTTTTGTACAGCACAATCTAAATGGTAGTCCGATACATAAACAAGTGTATCATCAGCAAAAAGATTCATAGAGTGTGGTCCATGAACATAATTGATGTCATTTATATAAATAATAAATAATAAAGGTCCTAACACACTTCCTTGTGAAATTCCTATGTTATTAATGATATTATTCGATATTATATGACATATTTTAGTTCTTTGACTTCTATTTGTAAGATAGCTTTTAAACCATTGCAGTACTTTCCCACCTATCCCATAATAAAGTAGTTTTTGAATTAATGTTTCTCTATTAATAATTTTAAATGCTCGTTGAAAATCAAGAAAAACTTCCACAATGTATTCACTATTATCCACAGCATTTTTCCATTCTGTTATTATTAGCTGTAATGCAGTTTCACACGAATGATTTCTTCTGAATCCAGATTGACATCCCAAAAACAAATTATTGTGATTAAAATACTTGATAAGTTGTTCATAAACTACCATTTCAAGAACTTTCTCTAATGTAGGAAGAGTATTTATTGGACGAAAGTTTATTGCTTTATTGGTATTAGATACTTTTGGTATTGGTATTATTGTACTGATTTTAAAAAGTTCAGGAAAAACGGCCTTTGTTAAAGACATATTAACGAGGTTTAATATAAAATGCCCTAATGCTTCAAAGGTTTGTTTTAAAAATGTACTGTTTAGTACATCATGTTTATTCACCTTTTTTAATGAAAAAATTATTATACGTAACTGTGTCATACTTATTTCTTCAAATTTCTCTATTTTACTAGTTATTAATGGATATTCTACAGGAGACCATTTTCCTGCTATACCTATGCTGTTTGCTATTTCAGATATACTATTCACAAAATAATTATTAAAACTGTCTGCGATATCAACATAGTTGTTGCAAACTTTTGTTTGATCTTGCACATAGAAAATAATTTTATTGAAATTTGTATTTTTTGAAGGTTTTAAAAGTTGCTTCAAATATTTCCACATCATATTTGAATTACAATGATTATCATCAATTTTCTTTTCATAATATATTCTTTGCTTTTAACATATTAACATACTTATTTCGTGCTATTTTATACAGATTCCATTTTTGCTCTCGTGTATAAGTAACACTGTTTTTAAAATTTTTTATATGCTAGGTCTTTTTCTTTAGATAGGTTCTTTAATTGATCATCATAATATGGAACTTGGTTTGATTTAATGGTTATAGTTTTAAATGGCACAATATTATTTACCACTGAAGTACAATTATTAACGATTTCTTGCAATATTATATTTACATTATCTGTATTTAAGTGTTTTAAGTTCTCCATTGCTATTAAAAGTTGTTCATTTATCTTTTCGTATATATCATCATTAAAAATGTGAGTTCTTATACATTTTGCAGTAGGTTGCTTATTATTACATTTGAAAATGTTTATTGATATTATAGAATGGTCAGTAATTTTTGGTGTATCATTCAAACTAACACTAACACCTTCATAATTAGTAATAACATAATCAATTATTGTTTTGCTACTATTAGTGATTCTAGTAAAATCATTTACAAGTTGATCTACTCCAAAAATATTAAACAAATTTTTTATCTTCTTTGTAGTAATTTAAGTTTGTGTAATCAATATTAAAATCTCCTATTATAATACACTTTCTTTTAGAAAAATATTTTTCAACAACATCTTCCAGAAAATCTAAAAATACTGAATGATTTGTATTTGGTGATTGATATAGACCACCTATTAGCCACTTATTATTGCTACCCATCTTTACTTCAACAAATTGCAACCAATAATTCAACTCTAAAACAAAAGAATTTTTGATTTTGTAATCAGTATTGTTTTTGATATAAATTAAGACACCACCAGTATGCCGGCTACTGCTATCACAACGAATTACATTATAATTGTCTATTATTATTTCACTATCTTCGACATCTTTGGTTACCCTAGCTTCACTAAAAATGATTACAACAGGATTGTAACTTACTATATTCATTAAAACATCGTCCTTGTGAGCTAGATAACTTGTAATGTTTACATACATAATGTCTTGATTAAATGCAGGCCTAGAAATCGAAGGAATTGATGCACTTACTGTAGTTGATTCTTGCCATGTTAGTTTTTTAAATGTTGAAATTTCATTTTATCGACAATGGTAGGTTTGTTGTTGATATATTTAATTGTTTTTGTCTGAATGCCTTGATCTTGTAATTCCTGTAGTTTCTTTTTTATATTTACATAGTATTCGTATTGTTTCTTTGTTTGGTCACCAAATACACAGATATTATGGGCTGATAAATTTGTTTTATTTTTAAGTACAGTTACAGCATCTTCCTTCGAGTTCAAAATAACTTTTAATGGCCTTTTTCTTTCTTCAGAAAATTTTCCCAACCTAAAGGTTTTAATGTTGTTCAAATTCAAGTTAAGGTTCTTCAAAAGTTGCTTAACTGCATCCTTATCGTGTTCATTTCTCTCAACAAAATTTTAGATTGAGATTCTTTAATATCTAATATGATAATGTTAGATGCACGAGCTTGTCTATCCATTATTTCGGCTATAATATCTTCAGCATTTTCTGGTAGTTTCTCAGAACATATAGCTTGAATGGTTTCATCTTTATCACCACCACTGAGTTTACTAACTTTTTCTTCCAATATCATAATCTTATTTATTAACTCTGGTACACGAAACATACCATTTTCACAACCTTCACAAAGATAGGTAGGGTATAGTTGCGTTGGATTTTGAAGTTCAATTTGGTTTCCTTTACACCAAATGTATATTGTCTGTGCGCTTTTCCTGTATCATCGTATAAGAATACTGAATCTGGGTGAACTGTTTCTTGTATGGTCCATCCGTCGAAACAAGACTATGATGTCAAAAACCGTAATCCAGGCAGACAAATTCGTATGAAAGTATGTAGTACGTTGACATAACATTTTAGAGCATTCTGGATTTTACTATTGGTATTACAATCAAATCTTCCTTATGGTGAAGATTTAGATCTTCTTATGATTAAGGGATCTCGACAATCTTCTGACTAAGCTAGGGGTCTATTCCTCAGGTAGAGCTTATGAGGAGTGGTCGTGGGTTTTACAACAAAACATTGTTTACTTACTGACTCTAATAATACAAAATAGGGGGTGCAAAGGGGCACCATCAAGTCCTTGAATTTTTAAACATTGGTTTGCCCTAAGAGAAGACATCATATTTAGTGCTAAAGCAGGAGCTGTAAAAAAGTGTATTAATATAATAATGAAGGACACAAGAAAATGCACCCTTGCTACCTTATACCATAAAGAAAAATAATAACTATTAATACCCATAATTTAAACATTATTGTAAAAACAAATTTAGGCATTAAACCTCTTGAAAGTGTTGTTTAGTGCTTCTTTATCAAGTCACTGTTATAAACTTTATTTTTATAAAAGGGTATTTATACATTTTTACCTTTTAACTCAATTACCGTATTCTTCAACTCACTTGTCCAAAATAAAACAATTACTCAAATGAATTTAACGATTGTCCTTTAATTAAGTTTAGCTTTCTTTGTAATCAAATTTTATATACAGAATATACATGAATAAATTGGCTTATTCTTCTAGAAACAGATATTAAATATGAAAATCATGACGTTCTACTAGTAATAAACAAAATATTAATAATGTATTAAACATGTTTATGAAGCTTTCCAAATAATTTACCCAAAATACACAGATCTGTTATCTTGGTTTACAAATGTGTATTAAATATTCCATAAGATAAACAAAAATCAGTTCTCGTAATTACTTCAGGTGTAATTGAATTTAAATGAAATACTTTATTAGAATTAAATAAAAGTATTCATAATCATAATTATTTGCAATGATATATATATATATATATATATATATATATATATATATATATAGGGTGAGTTTTTAGTGTGGCAACAGTCGATAACTCCGTTATTATAAAAGCTACGTAAACCAAATTTGGAGGCATATTAGGCATGCCTAAATTGCACATTTTAAAAATATTTGGAAGCATACAGGGTGTTTCATAATTCCAGGGCATATTAAACTTATATTTTTTTAAATGGAACACCCTATATATTATTACATTTTTGAAAAGCCCGTAAAAAGAGCTTTAATTTGATATCAAATTGTATCTGTCTATTCCTTTTAGTTTTTGAGATATTCAACTGTTTTTAGAAAAAATGACCCTGATTAGATACATTACCACTGCACTAATACACAACTTATGTTAATTTTCAAGATGCAGAAAATTTTACTGTATACCATAGTATGTTAGTAATTATCACTTTTTTGAAATTTCTTCACAGTATACAGGGTGTCAGGTTTCGCAAAATGCAATTTTTAAAATTTTTTTTAAATGGCACCCTACCAATTTTATTGCTACAATGGATAGTTCATTAAGTGTCCTTTCATTTTTGTTAAGCATTTCCTATACCTAAATCCATTACTTTCTGAGATATTTTTGATATTCTTCAAATTTTAAGAATGTTTTTAATTTACATAACTAACTTTCTTTCGATTTCTCGTAAAGTTTGTGATTATTTATACATTGTATATACTTGTTTTATTTATTAAAATTGCTATAAGCAATAATTTTTACATTTATATATATATATATATATATATATATATATATATATATATAAATATTATAAGTAGTTTTTACACAAGGTAAGTTGATAACACTAACGTTGCAATTAATAAGATGAAATAATAACCTAGACTTTTTAGTAAGCCCAATGATCATTTCAATCGAGCTAGTAATTGAAAGAAGGAAATATAAGGCCTTGGACAGATTTGAACCTGCATCTCAGTTTATCGATCGCGATGCATATAATACAAGTACAGTACATATAGACCTAACTTCAATTACGTTTAGCATTTTGTCAATCATATCTGAAATTGTCAAGTTTTGACTTATGTTAGAAGAAGCAACGCCAAAATCACTATAAGCCAAATACACATTATATAAGTACACTAGTGATAATGCATTATAAGATGATAATAACCAGACTTTTTGCCAAATGATCATTTATCGATAGTATTGAGAAAATATAAACCCGTCCAAGGCCTTATATTTTCCTTCTTTCAATTACTAGCTCGATTTGAAATGATCATTTGGGCTTTACTTAAAAAGTCTAGGTTATTATTTCATCTTATTAATTGCAATACGTTAGTATTTATCAACTTACCTTGTGTAAAAACTACTTATAATATTTATATATTAATATTTGGCTTATAGTCGTGATTTTGAGCGTTGCTTCCTGTCTATATCTAACATAAGTCAAAACTTGACAATTTCAGATATGATTGACAAAATGCTAAACGTAATTGAAAGTTAGGTCTATATATGGTACTGTACACGATTTAGATTTGTAAATTTCCCAATTATAGCCATCGGCCTCGGTAGCGTAATTGGTAAACGCACAGTTCCGCAAAACTGAGATGCAGGTTCAAATCCTGTCCAAGGCCTTATATTTTCCTTCTTTCAATTACTAGCTCGATTTGAAATGATCATTTGGGCTTTACTTAAAAAGTCTAGGTTATTATTTCATCTTATTAATTGCTATATATATATATATATATATATATATATATATATATATATATATATATATATATATATTGTAATACTTCCTTTCGTTATGTTTGTGGTATTTATGACGACTTTATTTTAAATTAAAATATTAAATTGTTTCAAATAAAATATTGGACCTTTACAACTTTGTAAGATATTGTCAATCTATTAGTCAATTAATTAATAAGAGCAATGAGTTTCTTATGGTTGAATCTTTAATAATACTAAAGATTCAGGCTAGCTAAATTTATCACTTTCTATTCGACGATCTCATGGGGGGGATCGGGTCCACACGTAACTTTGTGTTTGTTTAATAATTGACTTATCTTTACTTAGGACAGTGTCATAAAATAGGATCGAAACAATATTAAAATTGTTTAAACACTTACGTTTGGAATCCTGTTAGCAGCGTATTATTTTATCGTTCAAAACAGCTATTTCCTTCAGAGATTATATCCTCCTTCTTTTATTCCCAATTGCGCCAATCTATGAATTTCTTTTCAGGGTAACTCGTCACAGCAAGGTTCTCACTACAACCTCAGTACGTAGTAGTAAATTGCAAAATAAGTATTAAACCTACTTTCAATCTCACATCTGTCAACTACTTTTGGCAAATACTGTTTACCGAAATAACGAAATCGCTAGGAAGTTTTATTGTGTATTTTAAAGGATCAGCTTGGACTTTCCTCCAGGACCTAATCTAAAGAACAATAAATATACAATAATTACTGGTATCCTGGGTGCTCGGTAACCCTGTAAGATACTACTATAATTAAAATTAATAATCTACTTTCCTATAGATATCGTGCTGTCCTGAGTTCACCAACTCCATAGGGTCCTTCTTTGCTTGGTTTATTCACAAATTTTCCTGTATTTTAAACTGCAACTATTCCTTGACAAGCTGATTATTCTCTTGTTTCCTGATTTGTTTTCTAGTGGTATGAAATCTTCTTCTCTATACTTGGATTAAATTTTAACTAGACTTCAAATGACAGACAGGAATTTAATTTGACTTTTTTATTTTTCTAGTGGTATGAAATCTTCTTCTCTACACTTGGATTAAATTTTAACTAGTATTCAAATGACAGATAGGAATTTAATTTGACTTTTTATTTATATTTTTTTTTTTTTAAAAAGGACAACCAACAACCAATCACTATTTCAAAGAACTTCTAAACATAATTCCAATAACTAATGTCTATATACAAGGTGTCCAAATATTCTGTTTGCACTACAATCTCAAAATTTACTTCTTCAACAATAAATCTCTTCTTCTAATTTCTTCTCTAATACAATATATTTCTAATCTCTATTATACCTGCATATAATCCCTACACTATTTCACTAGTACGATAGACTTTTATCTTTTACAATCACTTATTTTCCACTAAATTTACACAAAGCTCAATTTCCTATGATCATTCGCATTGAAAAATTATTTGACAAAACTAACTCCTTTATTTTTGTTTCCCATCACCCAGGTAACCTCCAACAGCACACTTCTATTCCTAATATTTTCTTTTCACCCACTATGATATCTCTTTTAAATCATTTTCTAAGCCAACCTGCTTATTTGATGATATGTAGGTGTAGCACATGCTACCTTTTGTTGCTACTACATGATGACATGCACATTGTTTTTTATTTACACATACTAAACTAACTTAACATTCCTAATGATTGTCTTGTCGAATCTTTTGGGCAAACTTAAAACTACCTTAACCTATAACCCGGAGAAATCTCCAATTCCCCCTTTAAAATTAAAACCTCCCACTTTCTATGTCGAATAAAACCCCAGTCCAAAAATATACAACATAAAGCTCCACCAAAATTAAATAAAAATAAATTTTACACCGTGACAGTTACGCTATTTTTAGAGGTTATAGTTTAGAAAAAATTGTATTTTATTTTGAATTTTGTTTAATTTTTTTAACCAGTATTGAAGTTCCAGAAAAGAACCCTTTTTAGAACATACTTTTCTAACTGTGTTGACTTCACATAATAATACCTTGTACAGGATGTAACAAATTAATATGGAAACGACCCATATTCTGTCCACTTTCATTTACTAACTCAAAAACATTACCATCCGCAAATATTTTGTTTATTTTAAATGGACCTGCATATGGATACAACAATTTAGCGCATATTTTCTTTTCTAAGTGTGATACCCTCAGTCTCTTTACAATCACCGAATCTCCTATATTTAACAATGTCCGTTTCTTTATTTTATTGTTCTCCCTCATTAAGAATTTCTCCCTTTTCTTATTTATTTTATCCCTTGCTTTTATAAGTAAATCTGTTATGTCTATTAACTCATTCTGATTTCTCCACGGTCTACATGGTTTAATTCCATGAATAAGTGTAATTGGTGGTATTTCCGTAACCGAGTTCGTACCGTGTTTAAAAATTTTTCAACCTGAATTAAATGTTTAACCCATCCTTCATGGTGTTCTTCCGATAGAATTCGAAGATATTTCACCACCTCCCTGATGTACCGCTCACATGGATTACCTTGTGGGTGCCTAATGCTTGAAAATTTTATATTAATATCTTTTCCTTGCAAATTGTCTATTAACCGCTGGTTCTTAAAATATGTCGCATTGTCCGGTAATATCGTCTCAATTCTGCCGCCTTCTTCTACGAAATTATCTATTGCCTTGATAACCAATTTCGTATTACACCTCCTGGATGGATATAATCTAACAAATTTTGAAAAGATGTCAACCATGACCAATATGTGCTTGTACCCGAATTGTCCCGAAAGTAAATTGCTGACGTAGTCCATCGCTACCAATTCAAATGGCTGACTCGTATGAATATTTAATACCGTATTTTCCAAAGTCTTATTTTTATCTTTCGCCAACATACATGTTTCACACCTTCCCACTATTTCTTTTGCAATCTGGATATCATTCTTCAAATAAAAAGCTTCCCGAAATATTAAAATCGTTTTTCTCACTCCTGGATGTCCGAATGTCTCATGTATCTCTGCCAACATTTCTCTTGTTACATCTTATTTTAACACCAATAACTCTTGATCTCTTATCTTCTTAATCAAAACTCCATTCTTGATTTTATATCCTCTATAACTTTGTAACCCTTCTCTTCTTATGCGCTCCCTAATTTCTTTGATTCCTTCTTCCTCTTGCAACTCTTCAAATCTCCTTCTTGTCCATTTTCCTTCCTCATTTAACATATTCAGTACCAGTAAATATCCTTCCTTTTTCTTTTCTCTATCCACATCTTTTCTACTTAGGAAATCCGCAGTAACATTTTCTTTTCCTGACCCATGTCTTATTCTGAAATTGTACTCTTGTAGATACAGCGCCCACCTATATAATCTACTATTGACATATTCTTTTTTCTTTAGAAACGTAGCCACAATGTTGTCAGTTTCAATGATGAATTCGCCTCCCAAAAGATAAAATTTCAGCTTCTTTATCGCATAAACAATTGCAAGCATCTCCTTTTCGGCTGTTGTATATCTTGTCTCACAATCCTTCAATATTCTTGACAACAAAAAAAATCGGTACTTCTTTTTCTTGTTGGATATGTACCAACTCCGCTCCAATCGCATAGTTCGATGCATCTGTCCGTAAAGTAAATGTGTCTTTGAAGTTAGGATATTTTAAATTTAGTTCTTCATAAAATGTCTTTTTAAGTTCTTGAAATGCTGATTCTCGACGTTCTGTCCATTTCCATTTCTCTCTTTTCCTCAATAATTCGACTAATGGTACACATAATTCTGAATACCCCGGTATAAATCTCTTGTAATAGTTTAGTACTCCCAAGAAACCCCTTAATGTTTTCAAGTTCTTCGGCTGTTTTAACCCTCGCAGTTCTTCCAATCTTTTATTACTAATATGGACTCTATCTTCTGCAATCACATATCCTAGATAATCTACCTTTTTCTTAAAAAATTCGCATTTCTTAACATTGACCTTCAGTCCTCCTTCATCTAATTTTTCTATCACTTTTTCAAGATGAACTAAATGTTCCTCATTATCTGACGAGAATACAATCACGTCATCAACATAATGGGTACAAAATTCTTCCAATGGGTTTAGCAGCTTTTGCATTGCTCTCACGAGTGCTGCAGAAGACGTTGAAAGTCCGAAGGGTACCACTTTATACTGGAAAATCTCTCCCTCTATGCTAAATCCCGTGTACTTTCTGCTGTCTCTGTGTAGTGGTATTAACCAGAAAGAATTCTTCAAATCGAGTTTACTAAATATTTTTTTATTAGTCACTTTGTATAAAAAGTTCTCAAGCCCTTGTGCTTGTTCAAATTGATGTCTTGTGATCTCATTCAGTTTTCTTGCGTCTAGACATATCCTCAATTCTGATTTGTCTGCCTTCGGAACAATCACTACTGGATTGATAAAATTAGTTTTCGACGACTCAATTATTCCATTTTGCAACATCATCTTTATCTGTTCTTTCACCCTACTCCTCAATTGATATGGAATCGGATATTTCGTTGTTTAAAACCCTTTATCATCTATAATCTCTAATTTATGAACATATTTCTCTGCAAAACGTATCTCTTCATTAAACAACCCAACATGTTTATCTATTAACTCACTCAGCCTTATTTTAATATCTTGATCTCGTGTCCCTATTTGTTCCTCCTTAAAAACCCTTTGAAATAAACTGCACACAATTATTACATTCTCTTGTTTCAACTCTTCCAGACTTTTCTTGTCCAACTTTTTATCTATCATATTTTCATTCATATCCATATCACCATTATTAATAATCCACTCCTGTCTATACTTCCTTAATATCGATGGCACCATACAACTTTTCATTCCTTGATCCACACCTATTTCACTTCTTCCTTGTATTTCCACACATTTTTCCTTTCCATTAATCAATATACCAAATCTTTCCATCATATCCAAACCAATCATCATGTCCATGCATAAACCTTCAACAATTAAAAATTTTGCTTCTCCCATATTCTCTTCATTCATATAAATCTTGACACAAACCATTTTATTTATCGATGACAATTTCCCCTTCATTGCAGACCATAGATGAATCTTCTTTATTCCATATATTCTTTTTCCTAATGTCTCCTTATGTTCAGCAACTAACTTTGCATTAATTAATGATAATTCTGACCCACTATCTACCAACGCTAAATATTTACACCCATCTAAAACTAAATAAATAAACGGCAACTTCTTTTTATTACTAAAACTAAGTCCTAACAAAACATCTTTAAAATGATACGAAATTGTATTTAGAAGTAACTCTCCCCCAGTTAATAAATCAAAGTTTTTTTAGCCCATGATTCAGGCCCTCTTGGTGTGCCTGAACCATTTCCATTTTATCGTCGCCTCTTTCATCAGAGTTCGACACCTTCACTTGCTGTATGCGTGCGTTGCCTTCTCCTGGTCCTCCTCGGTATTTCTGAACATTGTTTTCCAAATTATCATGATTTCTATGCTGCACGTTGCTATTATATCGATCCTGACTTCTCACTTGCTGTGGTGCATATCCATGGTCTCCCCTTTGATAATTCCTATTCCAGAATTCATATCTTTGATCTTGCGGTTGTTGTTGGTAGGGTCGGTCCGTGTACCTGTTGTTGTATAACGGCGGTCGAAAATTATTTCTCTGGAATCTTCTAGTATTCTCCTGGAAATTCCTTCCATTTAATGTCATCTGTCGGTCCATATAATTAGTTTTGAAATTTGATCTATCCCCGTTTTCATTAGACTGTCTGTTTTGAGCAGTTTTTCCTTCTTCTATTGACCTAGCCATGTCATAATTTCGAATGATTTCTAAAAATCCTTAAGGGTTTTGACATTTTGAATCGCAATTGCCCTGTTTATCTCATTATCCAAATGTCGTCCCAACAATTGTATGATGTCTTGCTCCAACATCTTTGGTATTAAATGTCTTGCTTGATTGTACTTTTCAATCACGTATTCTTCTCTTGTACCACCATATTTTCCATACGTTCCTGAAATGAGATTGATACGTATACCCATTTGTTGCGAATTACTCCAGTACTGCTCCATAAATAATTGTCTAAATTCTTCATAATTACCATACGTACCTTTAACAATCCCATGCCATTTTTCAGCATTTCCAATCAGTGTTGAATTAATTATTTGAAACTTTACCGCCTCCTTTTCATGTTTGACTAGCTCATCTAACTTCTCCAGAAAAGACATCGGCTGTTCCCATTTTCGTCCTTCAAATTTTGGCAATATTTCTCGCGTAAATTTATAATCGTTGACATGACTGCAACCTGTCAATTGACCATGTTCAAAATTCCTAACCTTGTTTTGCAATTCGGTGACAGTTCTTTCAAACGTTTCTAAATTGACATTTACTTCACTTCTGTTTGTTTCCAAGTTTTGTACCAAATCTTGCCTGAATTTTATCTCTTCTTCTTTCTTTTGATTTAACATGGTTAACGCTCGTGCATACCTCTCTTCATTTCGAGTCTCAATGGTCTGGACCTCCTTTCTCATACCTTCTACTTCTAAAATGATAATCTCATTGTTGGCTATAATTTTATCTCGAAATTTCTGTCTAACTTTTATCACATCTTCTTGGAAATCTGCTCTTAACGAAGTTCTAAAGTCTTGCACTTGTTGTCGAATCTCTAATTTGAAATTTTCCATGTGTTCTCCTAATTGTTGGGTTAATTTTCTTTGATTATCTTCTAATTTGACAGCTAACTCTCGTTGGCTTTCCTTCACTTCAATAAGCTTCCCTTCAAGCTTTATATCCATACCTTCGAGTTTTGTACTCATTCCTTGTTGGTCCTCTTTCATTCCTTTTAGAGAACTCAAAATCATGTGCATGTCAGGATTTTCACCGGTACCCGTATTTTTTTTGTATTCCGGAATTCTCCCTCGTTCCATAATAATTACCTGCGGTTCGATGTAAATTCACTCTGTTCACCTTGAACTTCTGGTTCTATCAACTCATCTTTCCGCTCGTATTTTCTTCCAGATCTTGTTAAAAAATCGTCTTGTTTATCCATTATTTTAGACAAATTTATTTTATATTGGCCCTACCAATATTTAGTTTCGGAATTAATGTAGAATTACGGGTTACAAATACCTTGCTTTAATACCTATATGTAATAGAATCAAACAAATTTCCAGTGACACTTCCTTATTATACAAATCTAACCTAAATGTCAAATTTCAACTTTCTGTATGAGCTTTTTACAACTATATTTTTTGTAGACACGATGGATGCCATTTTCTTTTATGTAATACTTCCCTTTCGTTGTGTTTGTAGTATTTATGACTACTTTATTTTAAATTAAAATATTAAATTGTTTCAAATAAAATATTGGACCTTCACAACTTTGTAAGATATTGTCAATCTATAACCTATAACCCGGAGAAATCTCCAATTCCCCCTTTAAAATTAAAACCTCCCACTTTCTATGTCGAATAAAACCCCAGTCCAAAAATATACAACAATATATATATATATATATATATATATATATATTTCATCTAATTGATACAGAAAAACCACCTGTAGTGGTAGATACCTCAACTTTAACTCCTTTGTACCTAAACAAAATAAAATAAACGTCATAAATAATTTAGTTGAAAGGGCAATAAAACTTACTCATAATAGATATTGACATCAAAATATAAAGTTAGTAAGAAAAATACTAGAAAATAATAATTATCCAAAATTGCTTTATCAGCCAATAATTAAAACAAAAATTCAAAAAGTTTTTAATAACTGTGATAAAAATAAACAAGTAAAAGAAGAGCGTATAAGTTTATTGTACAATCCGGGTTTATCAGAAAAAATTTAAAAGTGCCTTAACGCTCACAATATACAAGTCATCCACAAACCCAACAATTCAACAAAAAACTTTTTTACTAATCTTAAATCACAAATTCAACCCAATAATCGAACCCACACTATTTACAAAATTAATTGTTTAAAATGCGAAGGATGTTACATCAGAAACTCAAAACAATATATTGATAAACGTTTATATGAACATAAATACTCCATAAGAACAAACAATAAAAAAATTACAGCATTAGCGGTCCACACAATCGAAAAACTACACTAATTCGATTTTAATAATGTCGACATTTTAGGTATTGAAAATAACGATAAGAAAAGAAACATTTTAGAAACTATTAAAATACACAAACACCCAAACGCGATCAATTCAAAACTAGACCAGGATAGTTTCATCAACATATATAACAACATAATTCGCTTTAAAAAATTATTACGAAACTAGTTCAGCCTCAGATTTCTTTGCTTAATACAATACTGGTAAAGATGTATACACTTAATACAAGCCTGGTTTTAAAACAAATGCACACATTGCCCGAGCTAAATATTTATCTATGATAACAATAAGATTGTTGGTTACCTAAGCCATAATAATTTAGTATAAGCATTTTAGTTCTTAAAAGAAGATGTGAAACATTGTTAAACATTATTTATTAGTTGTCTGTTCTTAATCTTTGTTATTTTTACGATAAATGTGTTTTATCTATCTGACTAAAATGTTCACATCCTAACAGTAAACTCATTAATATCGAAAAGTTTTATATAATTTTGGGTATGTAAGAACAATTAAAAATTTTTTTTGGAATAACTATGTAATATTGTAGGTGCTTAATGATTATGGTAGCTTGTACCGAAACGCGTATGGCAACTATGTTATAATATATTCACATACGAAAAGTTATAGTTTTTGTTTGTTTGCCAACATGTAAATCAATGACCAAAGTCCAGGAATAAAGAAGAATATACATATATATATATATATATATATATATATATATATATATATATTGTAATGTAAGGGGGTACAAGGCTTCTAAGGGTAGATTTGTGTTAAAAGGGTGTATGCCAAACGACATAATTCATATATAAGATCCAGTAATTCAAAACTATATTTTGCCGTACTTTACATATGCTAAAGTATTTACCATTTTAGTTTGAAACGTATGTGCCAAAAGGTAAACAAGATGACTTAATGACGTTGATACAATGCACGGTACTCAAGGTTTTATACTAAGTTGAAATTTTATAAGCCATTGAAAGTACATTTGCCGTCGGAAAACCGGACGCGTCTACGGATATCTACAATCAACCAAGCGTCCAGGTCTTGTGTGAATTATTTTGGCTTTTCATTTAAGTAGAATCAACTTTTGGACGAATTGTAAATTCAAAATTATAAGTGAATAGAAATATAAAATCTAATTGGAGAATTGTGAAGTGTTTAGGACCAATGGTAGAAATTAGGATTGTATGTAAAGACTATAGTTAAGGTATTTGTGACACTAGAGAAAAGAAAAGTTGTTATTGGATAATTTTATGATTTAAAAATGTATTTAAGTAAGCTAGTTTTGTTGTGCTTATTGCCTAGCGAAGTAAATAAGGGGATTCTATTTCGACTACTTTTAGTAAAAAGACGTGTTTTGCAAACCTGCGTTAAAGTTGTATAAATATTTGGATAAAATAAATGTTTTTGAGTTTAAATAGTATGATTATTAAAGTGAAGGTATAAAAGCGACGATAATTGAAGAATATTTAAAGTGAAGTGCGACGGGAAAGCAACGGATATTTAATTAGATTTGAGTGAGATTGGTGTTGGAATTGGAACGATTTTGGTTAAAAGGCAGTAGGAGATTCGAGTGGTTATACAAAGCGACGGCGAAGCAACGACGATATTAATAATTTTGGAGTGATTTGGATAAAGATTAACGGCAGTAGGACATAGAGTGGACATTAAAGTATAGCAGGGCATAGATTGAATTGGAACAGGACGGCAGGATAGGTTTGGGATTGACTACGGAAAGGCGAAAGGATTAATCGGAGCACGCAGAGAGAAACAGGAGAGCAGCAAAGTACAGGGAAGAATCAACGCAGAAATCAAGGGAACACGGAAGGATTAACGCAGGGGAAGTAAAACTACGGTTTATTCAAAATTCTAAAATCAGGGTAAATTATTTCAGATTTGGGGTCATCAAAATTATATCAAGACACCTGGAGGCGATACGCAAGTTCATCAGTGATTGTGAATCCTTGTAAAGGCGCGTACGGCTAATAAGAACTTGAGCCAGCAACATTTAAAGAAGGCATCAGCGCAGTATAATTCAGGTGAGTACCGTGAAATATCTTAAAACGTCAGATAAGTCATAAATTTGTGGTAGTAATTTAATTTGGCACAAGGCAACGTTGATCGTAATAAAAATTTGGCATATACAAAAGTAGATTAAAAATTTAGTACTAAAACAAAAGAGTGTGCAGTTTGGTTGGGCATTGCACATCTACTTATAACGGAACTCACTATAGGTAGGTGAACACCCTGAGATAAAGGTTTCATATAGTCGAGGCATTGTAATAAACAGTTAAATAGATAACCAACCAAACTTTGCTAAAACACATCATATAGGAGTCATTTATTGAATACTAAAAATAGGGGCGACGACAAAAGTCGTGTATCAGAATTTATAAATAAATAAAAGTAAAATTAAATTAAAATATAAAAAAAGAAATATAAGGGCGGAGGGGTGGAGTAATAGCAGCATAAGAATATATATATATATATATATATATATATATATATATATATTGCTATGATACTTTAGTCCCAGTGTTGGGCCGTCATAAAATTGCTGTGATATTTTTCTCTAATATTATTATTGAGCCCCACGATTGGGCATGTCATAAAATTGCTGTGTTACTCGCCCCTTATTCCTTTATTATTTTAAGGCCTTATGTTATGAAATGATAAGTTAGGTTTTTACCCCGAATGGATCTTATTGAATCAAATAAAGCAATTCTATAATACACACTATAATGATTGATAATAATTACAACTCTCCAAATTTTCCCTTTTTACAGAATATCTACATATACCAGATTAATGGTTTTCTGAAAGTCAGCAAAAATATCTTTTACTTATTCAGGGACCTTCGAACGTTTCAAGCGCCTATTTCCTTGTCATCAATTGTTAAGTGACCCTTTTTGTTGACTCTTACAAATACACAATGTGATAAATATTAAATTAAAAACAGTTTTCAATAATAAAGTGTATTAAGATTGTTAACCTGGAATGGGTTCTGTAGTTCCTTCCTAGTCTGTGATCTGCATTCCCATAAATTGTTTCCAATTAAAAACGTACCAAGTCAAAATATGTCCAAATTAGAATACTTTCATTTTTAAACTAGCATCTTCAAAATTTGAAGCCCCAAATTAAAATCGTCTTAGATATCCCAAATTAGAGCCATCTCAATCAAAATATGTCTCCAATTAAAAGTCGAAATTGAAAAGTCGATATTGAAAGCCAAAAGTAAAGTCCGGATTGAAATTAAAAGTCGTTATTAAAATCCAGATTGAAATTAAAAATCGTCTATTTATCCAGAACATAGTCGTAGCTCAGTTTGAATATAGACTAACTTGTCGCTTCGTCATTATCGTATATATAAGCCCTACCTCCTATTGATTTAATTGGCGTGTTTACGTTCTGGGACGATACTTCTACCTTTGTCTTGTATACTTCGGGATTTTTACCAATTATTTAGTTCAAATCTTGCAATGTATGCCTTGACTGTCACGTATGCCTCCCGCATATCGTGGTATTATTTGAGAAATTCCAACTTTTGCCTTTTATTAAGTCATGTATTCGAATGTTTGTTACATTTTATCACCTAAATTGAATCGCCTGGTGCTTGTTTATTTCTACAGAAAATTGGATTTTTGAACAAATGTGATTTCTTGCAGTCACGTACGATTTTCTAATAATGAATTATTTAGAATGCGTGTACGATGATATTTTAACGCAATTGTTACATCTTTGCAATGCCAATTTTTCTAGGTTTCCCGGTGATTTAATTTTGATGCAATTTGTTGCGTTTTAAAATCTTATCTTTACTTGTAAACTACTCTTATACCTCTTTATGTTCTCATGCATTTAATCCTGTGTATTTTATATACAGTATACTCTCAATTTACAATATGTAGGGTGACCGATTTACTCTTATAATTGCTGAAAATGTGTGCCTTTCTTAATGTGGAAGTTGTATTTCTTTATTCTACGACCCTCATGACAACCTACACCTAAACTACCCTATTATCATAGCATTATATATATATAAGCCCTAATTCATACTGAAATAAATTCCAAATAGCAAAAGTTTTAATAATTACATTGTAAAACGAAAGTCTTAAAATGCTACAATGTTGTTTTCAATCATCTGTGTCGCTGTCAAGTTATACGAACTGCTGTAGTCAGGCCAAATGGATAGAAAAACGCTAAGAAAGAAAATGAAAATTGATAGTTTGCGATTTTCTACAGTTGCTTTAAGATCTTAAATGTCACCTTGCAAACTGGGGTTTTTCATTGTAACAAATACCTTGTGGAAACCACATATGTTCTTACATTAAAACGGTAGTTACATTTAAAAGTTCGATAAATACAACACCGGAAGCGCGGTTTACTAGACACCATCGGTGGTTGGTAGCGCTAATCTTATACAGATTTGGGGCGCGCTTATCCACCAATGACGTCACCATTGCACAATTTATATTGCGCAATAATCGGGAATTTATCTAAATTTAAACAATAAATTCTAATGCAATTACTCACATGAATATGCCTCTGGGTTAAAGTTGGCTTCTATTCCAAGTCCATCAGGCTACGGAGGCCCTGTCGAGGTAGTTAAAGGTGATACGCCGACGCTCTTCCAACGCGTTCGGACCAGCAATCAGGGCTCCGCTCCCGGGGTGGTTAAAGATGGTACTTGCTTCGGTGCTGTCTCCGGCTCATTCTCGGGTCATGCAGTACGGTTCGCCTCGGTGGCTTCAAATTTATTCCTACCTATGCAGGAATCGGATTAGGAAACATGGTAAGGGTCGACAACAAAGACAATTAGGCAAAGGAGATCTACATAGATAAGATAAGCACGATACGATACCTCAAACGTCCACTCCACTCGAAGAATCAGGCAAAACAGCCACGTTATAGAGAGAACAGGAAACTTGTCCCCACTTCTTGTCTTTTTTCACGTCGGCGCGAAGTTATTCGTCCAACCCTCTCGCGTCGCGCGATCTGCGCAAACGCACTGTGACGTATCGGAAGTACGCGCCTAGTCTTTTAAAATTCCGCGCACCGCGTCTTTTGAAATTTATGGCGCGAAACCTCCGCACATCAAACTTACCCTAAAACAATGTTTAAGTGCCAATTGGCACGTAACAATGTTGGCCTGCCATCCTTTGACAAACAAATGACATCAGCTTACTTTCCACTTTTTATTGCGTAATATACTGGAACTTTACTGGGAACCATCTACACAAACTTGATATGCTTTTCTTTTTAGCAAATCGAAACAAAACCAATTCACATCATTTTCGACATTTCTTCAACTTGTGTTAAAGCGAGAGTATTTAACGGTAATTTGAAAAATTAAACATTATGTTTGAACTCATAAACCTGCAAGCTTATCAACGCTGAATGTCCAGAATTAATATTTCTTACATTTATGTTAGTGAGAATGAAATTTGACAATTTACAAAGATTAAAATTTGCCAACCATTTAGATTATATTTTTTAATAAATTTAGTGAAATTAATATTAACAAATTTAAACAAATTATTATCTGAAATGCTTAGAACACATTTTATAAATTCATTGAAATTAATATTGACAAATTTAAGGAAATAATTATTAGAAAACCATAGAGCGCTATAAGAAAATCATTTAGTTTGACATAATAATTTAATCTGCTTAGCATTTTCAGAATACACAAAACATCAAGTGCATCTTGCACTTGGTTAAGCGGAAACTTTTATTGCCACACGCAGATTGCTGGCATGGACCTTATTGAACTGCATGACGCTTGTAACTCTACAAGTGGTCGTGCCAGACTGAATTATCTGCTCAATGCGATACACACAACTCACATCAAAATTGCCTGACATTGGAGATGCAATTCAAACAACCAATGTTTACTAATAGTAACTAGAACAATATTATTAAGTAATATATGGCTTGTGATTGGGCTATATGGCCCTGATCTAAATCGCAAAATTAAATTGTTTATTTAAATAGATAATGCAGTGTATTTTATGAATAATTTTAAAAGGATTTGTAGTCGTCAAAAAAAATTGTTATGCTGTTGCCAAACCTGATCTGATCATCTCATATACTTTCATTAACTACAATAATATTTTTATTTGACCAACCACTGTGAGGATATATTGGTGTTGCCGTATTGCTAAAAACAGAACCAGTTTTTTAATAGTTTTAGCTAAATTCTGAAGTGTTAACTTTGTAGATGCTTTCACGCCGTCCCAATATTGTACGAACCTTTTTTAATGTAACTATAATTGATAGCTCATTCTTATATTGTATTTCTTCACCATTTTCTGACATGAGTTTTTGCTGGTCAAAGTATTTTGTTAGGATTTCTTCTGATATATTTATAACATTGTCCACAGAGGAAATTTTAATCTGTTTATCTCCGTAGGTAAACTTCTGATGTACTTCTGTTAAACAGTCTTTGAGCGAGAAATCTTAAATTTTCTTTGCTTAGATTTTGAAAATGATGGTTAGATTGTGATCATCATAGCATTTCTGTAGAATGTTTGCTAAGTTGTGCTATTCCTTCAGCAAGCATATTTCCGGAGGAATTATATGGACTACTGGTCATATGATTGAATTTCCATTCAATTTGGAAGTGCTTAAATTTATGTCTTCCATTATTAGAATAAAAGAGACGTGGGTTACCATGAACTGAAAATGGCTGTTTTAGAAAATTAATTATTTCAATTGAAGCGATCGAACATCTGAGATTTTTTTTCACTCAGTTTGGTCGTTAAGTTAAAAATTCGCCCAGTTGCAGTTGTAAATTCCAGGGGAGACAACTTCTTCAACATGTTTTTAACAGACATCCAAACTTGATACTTCTCAATTTTTTAAATGAGGTCCTTGGTCGTGGTGGGTGGTAAAATATAACCTACATATCTTGATTTTGACAATCAATATTATTAATTTTGGCAATTCATCATTGTTCATTATAAACACAAGCCACTGTCTTTATTTTGAAGTGTCAGTGGTACAACTTTTTCAGTTTGATGAAGTGCACCATTAGGTAACGTTGGTGTAAACTGACACTCGAGCCAGTTGTCCGACGAAGATATAAAACAATGAAAAGATCAAGTGCCATTAATCTTCTGACAAGTGTTAAATTTTTCCTCCAAGACATTGGCGTAGAGTTCTTGTATTTCCTCAGATTTGACAAATACATAGATAATTCCTTTTACCTATTCTTTACAAAATTTAAATATTTCTTGAAGTGTCAAGATTTGATCCTCATAGGTCCACTGCAGTGGCAGCTCACTTTGCTGTCAGCCGGCGCATCACATGCATTCTTCCTGTGGCATGATGTGAAAAAGTGCCATTCGACATCGTCCAAAATTCTTCTTTCTGAAAGAACATGTTAATAAAGTTTGGTTTGTTTTGACTTGCAGCACCATCTGAGAAATAGATCTGTTTATGGTAGAGTGATGCTCTGGTTTGTAGTTTATTAATTTCAATTGAAAACCGTACACTGTTGTAGTATTCAAGGTGGTCACTTATGACACAAATGGATGAATTGTCGCCTGTTTGTTTACCCAGTGATGCCCTTGTACTTCGTCTTGAACAACAAAGGTATAGTTTTCAGAAGTGTCTGCAAGAATGAAGCATTCATCAACTGTCAATGTTTGTTTTTTGTCTTTCATGAATAAACCTTGAACTTTGGAAATAAAATGATTCATTTTAAGATTTTCAAGCTTAGCTACCAACACTTCTCGTTGTTTTTTGATTGTGACCATATCCGTTCTGTCTTGTGTCACCCATTTTTGTATGCTATATTATCAGGCATCAAATCGTCTTCCTTAGATTCTTTAAACATGCCAAGTAAACCTTGTTTGCCTGGGCAATCTTGACATTTTCCCATCATACAATTGTAACTATCGGTATTGCATGCTAGAAGTTCCAAAAGGTCTTTATAGTCAGCTCTAATATTGGCTCCATCTTCATCAACTTTACATTCTAGTAATATAAATAAATGCAAACGTTATCGTTGCCAGATACCCCTGCAAGAATACATGATTTCGGTCTGAACCTGCAAAATTTTGACTTTCCAATTGTGTCAGGATTTTCTTTTTTTGAATTCGGTAAATAGTCCATTTAAATTACACTATTTTGTCCTTGAACTTTAGTACCATTTTTTTTCACTGAAACACAGTTTTTTGCCAGGCTTAAACCCCTATAGTTGTCGTCTTCATAAAACCTAATGACTTTTTTTGATTGTGTTATCATTTATCAAATTAGATACATTTTTGTTTTGTAATGCTGGTAAAATTCCCTGTTCTTTCACTAAATGCCTTGTTAATTTAACCAAACGCTCTGACATTAAATTTATCACACCATTTTGCTAGACTCCAAGAATTTGTCAGTAAACTGATAATCTTAATTTTACTCTTTTTGTTTGAAATACGGCATTTAGTTTTAATTTTTCTATCAAATCATCATATTCGGTTGGGGAATTTTGAAAACTCTCATCTGGTAGAGTACAAATTTGCTTTTGAGACAAATCTTCCAAATTCTTTTTGACTGGAATTTTGGTTTCAAGGCAAAAGTTCTTTTTTCTTCACTTAGTTTTCTAATTTTGCTAGCAGGCGATATACCTAGAATTTTGCAAACTGAATATACTTTATTTATAGTTTTGAATGTCACAAAAATTTTTATCTGAACTATCATTAATATCCCTTTTTTTGTTAATTACAAATATTTTAGAATAACATATTGGACACAATAATTTCCTGGTATGATATTGCTAAAGGGGCTTTTATTTCTTGAATAATGATCAAACGTTATTTCTCTTGGACCTTTTATTAAAGGTTTCTTATGTTTCTTAAAAAGGTCCAAACAAGACTGGTCAAGAAGGCGATGAAAGTTTTTTAAGTATTTAATTTCGTGAGATTTTCAAGTCGATTAAATCAACTCTTAAGTAAAACAAAAATTTTTCCTCATTATAATTTTCGAAGTAACGTCACACTATGATAAGCTTTTTTAATAAGAACACCAATAGAACATTGAGATTCCATTTGAAAAGGTAATACAGCTGCACACTTCAAGAGCTAATGGTCAATGGGACAGATGTTGATGGAACGAGAAAGACATCACACAGACCGGTCTGTACAGGCTCACAGACTTGCAGATACTGTCTGCTAGCCTGCTGGAACAGGATTGTCTCAACAAATAATCAGTAGAGCTTTAATTTGATGTGTTTATATTATAATTGATTCTTATAGCCTAGATATCGCAGATGTTAAAACGAGTTTTGACTCATATTTGTAATTTTTTTTCATAACTTTAAATTGTATCTCAACGTTGAAATTTATACTGGAGTTTGAGATCATAAAGGTCTATTAAACGTTTAATTTTTAGATTTTATGAGGTTACCTAACAAAGTTATTGCAAGCCAAAAATGGAAAAAAATCTGTTTCTTAAAGTAGTGTATTTTTGTTAGGGTAAGCTTCTCACCATTGATACTTTATAAAAGGTAACTATACTATATAGTGTAATAGCACAAAAAATATTAAGGCTGTTACGTTTATTTTCGGGATAAATTAAATACCCCTTTTTTCCTTGTTAATTCATAAGCCCGCTTTACAATAATTTTGTTAAATCGATTCCGTTGCTATTCTTAAATCCTTCATCAACATCCTATCTATTTTACCTGTTCATCATAAGCCCGCTTTACAATAATTTTTAACTCAAATCTAATTGCTTCGAAACGTAAAGTTTATGCTATTGTTAAATAGTCAGTACCTTGTTTTAGGTATTCGTTAACTGGTTATATAGTACGACCGCGTATAATTGATTCTTATGTGATTTCCATCTAAAGACTCGTCGAACTAAGGTTGTGTACTATCCGATAAAACAGTGTTTTCAGGTTTCTAATCGTTTGATAACGCCAATATTACTTTTGAACTATGGTTATTTAGTTAAAGCAATTAATATTCACTTGCTTTTCCTTATACACGACGAAAACATTCGTTATATTTTTGCTGTTTCCATTTTCTTCGTGGGAATTTCTCGCATGCAATACAGGGTGGTAAGTAATGCTGGTTTTACAAATCTATACTTTTTGACGACAATAAATTCATTTGACCTATAACCATTCTTAGCTTCTTCCGGTGGATAGGCCTACCTGTTACCTTGGACCTAATTGATGAGGTGATGGTTGCCCTTTTTTATATGGCACAAATTGCATGGTCCTAGGCCCTGCTGTGTCCCTAAGGAGGATGTGATAGGTCCAACATAGTTAATACGCGGATGAGTGTTTATCCACTATTTTTTTGTTGTATGGGCTTCATGAACTGGTTGACCAGTATATTTCAGTTTTGTTGGATGATTACACCTTGTGGTTCTAAAATGATTATCATCTGTCGGGGGGTTTGGCACTTATTATTGATATTGTAACGATTGTATATACTTAATTTTATATTTAAGATGACGATTTAGAGCTGCGGTTTTTAGAGTGTGATTTCTTTTTCCTTTTTTGTTAATTAATATGGGGGTAGATACCTAAAAATACAGCTCGCCATGTTAAGAATTGGTTTTTTTTTTCTTCCTGACATGCATATTGTGATTACTACTTATTTTTGTTTTCATTGTTTTTGGTTCTACTGTACTGATACATATTTTTTTTCTGTTTGTTTAATTATGTTGCGTGTGGTTTTAATGAATGAGTGCGTGTATTTTTATTTCAGGTCTTCTTAAATTTTTGTATGTATTATACTCCGCCCACTCACCGAATGAGCCCGGTCAATTTCTTTATTTTCTTTCTTCTTTCTTTTTTTTGTTAGGCTACGTCACTGCACGTAGCAGCTGATAAATTACTCCTATTAAAAAACTGCTGTTCAAAAATTGTTTTTTAAAATTGTGACCAATGACTTTGAGCTATTAAAAATATATTAAAGAATACATTCAGATGCTATATGATAATGGTTTTAGTTTGTAAACCAGAGGGTGCTGAACTAAATGTTTTTTATTTGAAAGACCTAGGGCAACCCATTACTGAATTATTATAAAAACAGCATATGTTTGCAAATGCCAAAACGCTTGCAACCTGAAACGAAAATTGCCGCCGTTTCTAAATGATAAACAATAAAAAAATTTTAAAAATATTTTTGATCACTAAAAACTAGAGAATTCACCTAGCAAATGTCAAAATTTTCTGAGATGGTCAAGCAACCAATTATTTTTTCCTGGACCACTTGTATGGATTGACCCTATTTTTAAATGTTAATCGAACCGATTTTAGATAATGTTCCAGTTTCTAGATCTTCTGTTTTTTGACCAAATTAAAGTTTCAAGTTCTGCCTTTAGTGCGGTCACATTAGGGGTTTCACCTCGGAATGAGAGGTAATAAGCTGAAAATTTGTATAAACCTTTGTTTTGACATTCTAAATGATGTGTCAATAGTCTCATATAATCTAGTGTTCTGCGTCTAAAGATATTAAAGGTCAACGGTTACAAAAATCAGTTATTCACAAAATATCTCACTTCCTATGCATTGTAACACTTCACCTCCTTGTTCTGACCTATCTGTATCGGTCAAAGAAACAAGGAACGAGTTACCTAATACATATATAATCAAATGCCAATTCTATATCACTTCTATGGTTCAACATTGCAATATAAGGGTCCACTTACCTAGTACAATAGTATTTACTGTACTTTCTTCAAATGTCTTGACTACTCTACAGCGGAGAATACATGGACATGTCCCGGGTGGGTAGGCCTAGAATTCTGAAACCGATACTGGTGAGTTAACTTACCCAAAAGTTTACAAAGTATCTGTATCTTAAATGTATTTCAACAAACCTCTTTAAATTATAGATCTCAAAATTATCAAGTAATGAATTTAATAACCTTTAATGTGGTGATATAACTATATACATTTACTATATTGACATACTTGAATGCAATAAAATCAATATCCCTTATTTAACTAAAACCCCTTTAAATCGGATAATTACATTCTACTACACATTGCAAATTTTACATTTAAACAGATTGGCTTCCAACTGAAACATAGCCAATAACTCTTAATATTCTCCATAAACTCATAACAAAAAGTAATAACGTTAATAAAGTCCAAGAATTCCAACCTTAATCTAGCAACTTAACATAGGCATATAAAATCATATATATATTTTTATCAACGTTCATACTTACAACACCACGTGTATGCATGCATATACACGCCCGTTTTCCCGAACCATATATGCAAAGATTCACTCAATACCTGTGTTGGGTATGTAATACCCATTATCGCTTCATCCTAAACAAGGCCTCTAAGGTAATTTATTCTCACCAGGTTTGGAACTGTTAATACGGTTATTGGTAACTTTAGGGCCTGGCACTCTGGATATCTCGCTACTTCTATACCAACTCACGGTTTGGAGTCGAACTTCCAAAATACAAACGTCCACCAATCAATCAAAATTGAGCCATAAAAGTATGTTGAGTTATCATATTCTATGCCGTTAACAAGCCGGCGTCTCTAACCATTACCCGCTCTACAACTTAAACCTGTCGTCGTCTAATTATACTGTTCTTTATTCTTTATTTAACTCTACTAATCGTCCCGTAATACCCGTATTTACTTCTTATATTTCTTACTTATACTTCACTTTAATTTTTATGCGGTCAAATAACCACGATAGTTACGCGCCATTCCCGTGTGACTGGCCCAAACTATGGGCGAATTACTTTTATTTTATTTAGTATATCTTTTGCCTTTGTGTATTGTCTTTTTATCTTTGTGGGTTGAGTGTACTGGGTGTGTCTTAATTTCTTCATTCTACTATTTATATACCTTTTATCACGTAATTGTTCTGGCCAATTACAAACCTTCCATATTGCACAATTATATATCATTCCTACACGTGTTTTCAGGTTAATGGTTAAATCCATTTTTATTATTGCAATTGCTAATTGAACCTGTCCTATAATTAAATTTAAGTTATTTTGCAATATTCTGAACTATTTCCTGTTAATATTTTTATAGATATCACGAAAAATAACATTTTATTACGTATTTCCGGTTTTGGAATTTTCTAGAACAAATAAGTATTTCCCTTTGGCGCCTAATTTAAAATCTCCTACATTTCACGGGATGTTAGAGTTCAGTTGATAGGTTATGTTAATTTAAAGTGTCAATTGTCACCCCAAAGTCGAACTAGGATTGGATAACTGTATTGATTCATGGTTATTGATAGGTTATATTTTAGATAGAACTATTTGCGATTGGCCGAAAATATTATTTGAAATTTAAATTAATTTAAAAAGGTTCTTGGGTGTTACAGCATGAAATAGTATTAACATCACTTACAAAAGTTGTACAGCATGAAATTCTATACAATTTTTATTTAAAACGTTTTTTTATACAATTAACTGTTTTTGAGATAAAGAGTATGCAGCGCTTAGCCATATATGGCATAACGCAAGGTCAACTGAGAGTCCCAGTCACTAGTACGTTGTATAAACTTAATTATTCATTAAATAACTATAATTATGAAAAAAACTTTATTTTCATTTGATGATACTGACTTATTTCAAGTAATTAAGTCAAGTACTTTAAGTATATTTTAATTATAGTCTAATATATATCTGAATTACATTTTAAGTATAAAAGAAACTAAGGAGGCTTTCACGGCCGGAGTCATTATAAATATTTATAGTTCCGGGATGGGACCGTGTCATTTTATAAATTAAGGTTGACGTATTGCCCACTTTTGTAGGGGACTTCATCAGGACAAAAAGAAAATGAAATATAAAATAATAACAATAAAAATCAGAATGATAAAATATTAATTAGACAAGTGTAAAAAGTATAAAAAATTTGAAGAGTTACTTCTGAACTAGTAGACTCACCAGCCCATTTAAGACAAAAGGTGTCTTGTGGCGAAGTAACTGGTGAAAGTAGCGAGGTGGTTTATATAGGGCGAGAACTTGATTCTTGAGTGATCATGAATAGAGAGGAGTGTGTAATGGTTCAGTGAACGTTACGGTTCTGCTTTTGTGAACATAGGCTCGTTTTCTAAATGGGAGAAAGGTATTAGCTATTGTCTTTGTTTAAATTGTTCGAATTTTTAATGATTTCTATGGATTCTCGAATTTTTGTATTGTAGAAAAATTGAATTCTAGCAATTAGTTTTGTCTTGTCAAAGTTAATGGTATGGCCTGTTTCATGTTAGTGTTCGGTCACTGCTGAGTGATTGTATTGACTTTTCTTAAGCATCGCTTATGTTCGTTTAGTCTAGTTTGCACTGACCGTCCTGTTTATCCTATGTACACTAAACTACAGCTGCAAGGATTACTATATACTCCAGGGGCTTTAAGACTGTTTTCTGGATCTTTTGGAGTTGGTAATATTTGTGAAATTTTATTTGCGGGCTTATAGATTGTTTTGATGTTGTGTTTGCGTAGAATTTTGCCAATTCGATCTGTTACTCTATGTGTATATGGAAGGATTGTTAAAGATCGTGTGTCTGAATTACAGCGTGGTTTGGGGGTTTGTGTTGGATGCAGATGCTGGCTTGTTACTCTGCCGATATCTGAGTTGCGATAGCCATTTTTTATAAGACTGGTTTTCAGATTGGTCAGTTCATTAGATAAATGTTCTGGTTGTGAAATGTTAATTGCACGGTGTACTAGAGTTGATGATACCTTCACATAACATATCGTCTATTTTTTCCTTTACTCTATCCCTGTATGTTACTGGAATAGGATATAATTTAGTGTTAAACGGTTTGGTGTTTACTACTTCCAATTTGTGCTCATAACCTATGGCAATTCTTGATTTCGACCCTATTAATTCTGAATGCTTTTCTAATAATAAATTCACCCTGTTTCGCAAATCTTCTGGACATTTAATCTCTTCATTTGTATTCCCCTCATTATCTATTTCATTCTCAAATTGATTAATATTTACGCAGTCACTCTCTACTTCTATATTACCCTCTTCATACCATTTAATATACTTTCCATTGCACTTTATTTCTTTGCATTCTGCATTTATCTTCAACCCCAACTTGTCTATAACATCTATCCCAAATATAATATCTATCTTTAGTCCAGGTAAAACCATAAAATTATTCTCCCATTTTACATCTCCCATTTCACCTCTCAGAATTACCATTTCATTTATTTTAGAAAATTTCTTATTATTTGGTGCCACCAAATTACACCTTGTTATAGGTATCGCCTTATTCATCAATTTCCCTCGTTTAACAAATTCTTCCGCAACAAATGATGCTTCTGCCCCAGTATCAATCAATACTCTAACTATTTTATTTTCCACCTTTAAATTAACTATAGGTAATAAGTTTCTTCCTAATTCATTTTGCGTTCTCATGTTTAATAAATTCGCGCTGATGTTCAGTTCCGTTTATCCGTAGAAGTTTACTTGGTTTGTCCGTATCTAAAAATTTTTGTTTTGCGTGGAAGGTCCTGCCTGACTCGTTATCTCTGCGTATGTGCGATTAGTATTGCTCGTTTGCGTGCGTCAATCCTCATGTTCCTGCCTATTTATTTCTCGATTATTGTTTTCCTCATGATTAGTCCGTTCCATTTGTTGCCTTGGTATCTGACATGAATTTCTACTACTCCTGAAATTATTATTAAAATTGTTGTAATTACCCCTATTAAAATTTCTCCCATAATCATAATTATTTCATTGATATTTAGTTCTCCGAGTCTCAGTGTTTCTTTGCGTCCTCATAAAATTTGTGCGTCGATCCCTAGTGCTATCCTCCGTTCTATAATTTGTTTCCAACTCATCATACCTTTGCAGATATTCTATAAACGTGTCCCGATCTACTATATTCTCTATTGTGATATATTGTTTTACTTCTGCGTTGAAATGCCCTGCCAAATATCTTATGATTTGTTTATCCGATAAAGGAGGATCTAATTGTTTTGCTACACCAAACTTTGCTATAGCATATAATTCCCGCATCATTCCTCTATCTGAATTATATTTTCCCATGCTCAGGTCATTTCTAACTTTGTCTTGTTGATTATTCCTCCAAAAGTGTCGTAGAAATTTTTGTTCACTTTTGAAATGTTTCTACTTCGCTTTCAACTAAGTTATACCACATTTCTGCTCCTCCTTTTAGCATCGATTTTACTAAGTTTGATTTATATTGCTCGTCTGTTGAGCCCTGTACTAACATTTTAATGTTTTTCAAAAAGATTTTCGGATTTATTTTACCGTCCCTGTAAAATTTTGTGTATTAGTCGATTAAAAAATTCGGTTGAATTAGCCTCATGGGTTCCCTAACATTAAAATTTCCTAAATTAGTTTTTAAATTACCTATTTCCCGATTTATTGTCCTGAATTCTGTTTCACAATTTTCCTCAACGTTTCCTATATTGGTATCTAAATTCGTGAGTTTGTCGTTTGTCTCACTTTCACATTTTTCTTGTTTGGATTTCACCATTCCAACATGATCACATACATAGTCGATTTCCTCTGTAATCCTCACAATTTTCTCTTGCATTTGTGCTCTCATCTCCGCAATTGTTTGGTTGGTTTCCCTTAATCCATCGCTCAAAATTTTGATTTCCTTACCTAATTTTTCACTATTTTAGTCGATTTTCGTAGTCATGTTTTTCGTGGCGTCTTCGTTTTTGTCCATTTTACTATTCAGTGCCATCAAAATCTCCATCATTTTCGTTTCTTATGAGGTCCTCTGTTCTTTGCTAGAACTCCTTTCAAATGTTATACTTTCTTTCTTTCTTTCCATTTTTGAAAAATTATATTTACACTAACTCTTACATACTAAAGTAAATGTGCCTAAATTTAATTAATCTACAAATTTCTCTAAAATATTATCGCCTTACGTTCAGGTCGCTGTATTTTATTGTGGTAAAATATTCTCGCCTCTACGTTCGGGTCGCCATATAAATATTGATATGATAACGCCGTACGCCGATGTGATAAACGTCCAGCTGAACGCCACCGCTCTGTGTTGTTCTTTAATCTTCTAATTTTATTATTCCACGGCTAGCCCTTTTTAATTTACACAGAGTGCACAACATTACGATGATCAATTTTCACTTACCCTTTTAACTCTTACCTGTGTGCATTGATAAAACGAAGTCAATCAATATTCATATAATGAAAGGAAATAATATTTACACTTCACAATTTTTGTAATCCTTTAAATACACCCTTCAATCAATTAATATCATATGGATTATTTATCTCAAAATTTATATCCTTTTAATGTAATTTAAAGTCACCAAAAACACTTTTTCCAAAAAAATCTGGAACGTTCAAGACCTTTTTATGATTTTTACGTAAGTTTCAACGTATTCAATGTTCTTGTTGACTCCTTACAAGCTTTAGAGAAAATTAATATATTCAGTGTTAAAATTTAAATTTGAAAAGATTCCTTAAAACTAGGCAGCTCTGACCTGTGATATTTTGATGAGTTGTTGCGCGTTGTGGATCAACAATTGTTTAAATTTGGATGCTGAATTTGGACAACACGCTAATTAATAGATTTTTTGAACAATTTGTAGTTACAATTAAACTGTTTGATTGCCTGTTTTAAACTTAACCCGTTGTCTCTTCGATAATATTACTCTGGGGCTGGAATTTATATGAATTTCGTATCCTTTATCTTCTCTATTAAAAGTAGTGCCAATTCATAATTTCTTCTATCATTTGTGCAAAATGCTGCAAAATTAACATTCTCCATAATCAATGATGCGTAAAATATTTTCAATTTAAAATTTCAAAACGAATTCATAATTATATTTGTGTTTTTGTTAGGAATTATGAAACTACATTAAATAGCAGGATTGCAGTATCCACAGATTTTACCCAAATACACGGATTTTACGATGAATACACAGATCTAACAAATTTCACAGTGCTTGTACACTGAATTCGCACTGCGGTTTACTCCTCGGCTTAGCTTGACCACATAGTCGACTTACAAATGGTCAACATTTCCATTAGCTAGTTGATACATCTTATGAAATTTATAGCCCTGCCCTCATAAGTATGTTTATTTTAGGTTCAAAATGTTCTGTATGCCATTGTTTTACGGTAGCCACTGTAAGTTGCTTCCCTTGCACTAACAATGTTTCTTGGATTGTGTTATACAAATTAATTGCATCGCCACTAATACATGTCTTGAAGGTTGCAATTTGAATGTCTTGTTTTTGTGATCAACTGCATTGCTATTTCAAAAAAATTCTATTGTTACAACCACAGATTCCATTCACAGTTCAGATTTAGATCATGATTGATAATTAGAATTTTGGCGGATATAAGTTCAATACACTTGCTGCAGTCATTTTGGGTACGGATTTCGGCACCCTATTACTCATAGTTAACAATAACTAAATAAAATACTCCTATGAATAATAGTTTAATAACACGAGCTCTTGTAGATTAGGAGTTAATACCTAATCTCTCATCGCCAAGCGGTGCCTCTTGTCCCTCGGTCTACAATAGTATGTAAGTCCCCTTATACTATGTATGTTCTTATCATATTTTTAATTTTTAGGTCATGATGTACCCTAAAGATAATGTTGAAGGTTTGGAAAACTCTGATGATTTCCAACGGCCCATCAAAAAAGTCCGCATGGAAATGTTTAAAATAGACTCAGAAGATATAGAAGATATAGAAGAGAATGAAGAAAAAGTAGGATACAATCAAGAACTCACAGTAGATCCCAATACTCACTCCATTGTCATACAATGCGAATATATCCCTTCCGAAGAACAACTTGAAGATGAAATGATTGGTGAATGGCAGGAAATACAATTGAAACAGGCCATCAAGGATAATATAATAAATACGCAACATCGCCCACAAACTGGTAATTTTTTAAGAAATCGAATACAAAATCATAAAAAATTAGGAATTAATTTTACAGATGAATTACAGGATGTGAGGCTTGGACCGGATGATGTATATTACGATGAAGGATGTCAACCCTCATTACAGATGTCTAACAGTGATAGTAAAAACGTAAAATCTGCTAAGCGCAAATATATAGCTCAGTTTATTATTACTAGCGACTTGGGCAGGCCATTAACGTATAAAGACGGACATATTTATTGTTAATTAGTAGGAGAATATGTTACAAATAAATTTTATTTTACAGGTTGTATTCACTTTCTTTGGACATAGTAATTAGAAACACCGATTTTATGAAAGTGTTAATTTTTGAATGTTATTAAATTGTACATTATGACTTTTGCATTTATCAAAATATGGTTGTATGCAGATTACTGTTGTAATAGTTTAATGTATGTATCATTACAAAATATTACATTGAAATGCATGTTTGTCAAGGTTTATTAACAGTTACTATTGTTTACATTTACACTATCGGCATTCGATACCAAGTAGTTTATTACTCTAAGCGTATCTGTTGGAAGAGAAACTCTAAAGCGAAGTTTTTCAATGTAGTCACTTTAAAGTTGTAATAGGTTTTGTAAATCAGCTTTGTCTACTAAACTTCTTGATTGTAGTGCAGCTTGTATGTGGAGTTACATTAAATAATAATTGAGAACAGAAAAAACATGTCTACTTTATTTGAAGGCTAACACAACAATAATTTATTTATTTATTTATTTATTAATTAACATCTTCTACAGGTTGTAAACCCAATTATTGAAGATAGGACCAACAATACAAACTAACTTATACACATACACACACATATACAAACATACATATATATACACATACACGTGCACATATATATATACATACATATATACATATATATATATACACATACACATACATATACATACATACATAAACATAAATGTGAATACATAAATATATCGCAGCAACTTATAAATGTATGATAGCAGTCCGCACAATATCCTTTAGACTATCATAATTAATATCGCAATAACTGCATATTGAATTATATCGTGAACACATAGCATAAATCGGTGACCTGGAAAGTAAATTTGTTCTATTCATAGGTAGGCTAAATAGTTGCAGTTGACGGGTATTATACCCTGGAACATGAAACTCTAAATAAGATAACAGATCCATGCTATCAATCTTATTATGAAGCAATTTATATAAAATCACAATTGCGATTATTACTCTACGTGACTCCAATGACAGGAAACTGTATTTATTTAGTAGAAGAAGTTGACTGTAGCCTCTTTCTGGATAATATCTCTCTGTTTTTAAAAATAAATATTTAAGAAATTTGCGCTGAACTGACTCTAACAATAACTTTTGATATTTATATATTGGAGACCATATTAGACAACAATATTCAAGTTTAGGACGAACCAGTGCTTGATATAATAAAATTAAACTTTGGGGTTTTAAAAATGATTTGGAGTTTCTTATTATGAAACCTAATATTTTGAGAGAAGAATTTACAACATTATTTATGTGACCTGTGAATGAAAGTGAAACATCAAACAATACTCCTAAGTCTTTTATTGATTTTTGTCTAGTTATCCTTTTATTACCAACATGATAAGTGTAATGAATCGGCTGCAACTTCCTAGTGTAGGATACAACATTACATTTAGATATATTTAGATTAAGTTTGTTTTTCACACACCACTTATGTAAACTATTTATTTGTAATTGTAAAGTTTGACAATCATCAAAAGAAGTTATATGCATATAAAGTTTTAAATCATCAGCGTATAGAAGATGATAACATGTAAATGAATCTACTATATCGTTTATGAAAATTATGAATAGAAGTGGCCCCAAATTGGAGCCCTGTGGGACTCCGGAAGTTGCTAAAAATGGAGACGACTTAAATCCATTATATAGAACATATTGAGCACGACCACTCATATATGATGCGAATAATGCAATAAGTGACTCATCAAAACCTAATAGGGCCAATTTATGCAGTAAAATAAAATGGTCAATCTTGTCAAATGCTTTCTGAAAGTCTGAATAAAAAACATCTACTTGTCCCTGAGCATCCAGACTATTAGAAATGGCTTGTGTCAAACATGAAAGATTAGTCATGGTAGACCTTGCCGGGAAAAAACCATGTTGATACGGTGAAATCCTACATTCCACAGCATCAAATATTCTGTTATATAGCACCATTTCGTAAACTTTTGCACAGTTGGAAAGAATTGAAATTGGCCTATAATTCTCAACACAATTCGATTCACCAGTTTTTAAGACCGGACATATAAGAGAATTCTTCCAAGCAGATGGAAAGGTAGAAGTTTGTAATGATAAGTTAACGATGCTGGTTAATGGGTAGGCTAGTACAGATGCACAATCCCTGACGAGGAATGCAGGTATTTGATCAAGACCAGCAGTGGATTTATTTTTTAATTTTCGCATACAGCTTTCAATCTCAGAGGTGGAAACATGAGATAAATGTAAGTAAACATCTGACAACGATTCAATACCAATTAGAGAATGATCTTCTACCTTGGCTGAGTAGACACCACTGAAGAAGTTTTTTTTTCCCAGCGTGTGTCTGGTTAGGTAAATTGAATACAGAGGCGCTACTAAAAGTTGTAGCGGTAAATATTCAAATTCAAAAATAAATAAAAGGCGCTAACATACCGGCCTCCTTGAAGGACTCTGAACCTTCAATTTAAACATAAAAAGCTTAAGTGAATAAACAAATTATACACCAATTAAAAAAAAGAAAAACGTTTCTGTATTGTAACTATCAAATTTTAATCTGTTTGTGTTTTAGGCAATATGCAAAGTGCGACCGCATTTTTCTTGTAACGATCCTTATTGTGTGTGAATTCCATGTTAGAAGGGTGAAACAAGACTACATTCAACAGGTATAATTTGTATGTATATTATTTGTTCTGATAAACAATTATTATTTACTTGAGGATTCGCCACTACCGCAGTTTTGAGTAATTGACTGTAATTAACTTGTTTGTGTTTATAAAATTGTTTGTGCTAAATAAAAATAGTGTCAGAAGGTGCTTTCCGAGTCTTAAAATTAATTATAAACAACCGCTTATGGTTGTTGCATTTCACTTATCTAAGGTAAAAAATTATTTCCGAATTCACGGGAGATAGTAAAACATTAAAAAGTTTTACTATTTCTCCATGTTCCCTCGGCCGTATATTATTCTAAGCTCGGACAAGCAAAGGTACATTGTAAAACTTCCACGAAGATTCCAATAATTACAGCGCTTGTGAAGTAGAGGGTTGTATTTCCAGTTTCCATTGTAGGAGATGCTTGACCCAAGCGCTTGCTGCCGTCCTACGAGTTTATCCTGTGCGACCTTGCAGTTTCACTTTAAAATTGAATCTCTTATTTCTACCTGCTCTGGCGTGGCTGTACCTGTTCCAACGCAGAAGTAAAAAGGGCAAATTGAATTGTTGCATTTTTATACTGTATATAAATAAGATTTATTTCAATTGCATGCCTAGACGTAAGATTTTCTTGAGTGGCGAATCCAATAAATAAAATTAGGTTACAAAATTATTTCCTCAGTAGAATAAATTTTCTATAATTATTTTAAATACATACGCATTTTTTGAATATTATGTGCATGATTGAGTAGGTTCTTATAGAGGTTTAAATTCCATTAGTAAGTGTAACACCCAAGAACCTTTTTAAATTAATCCAAATTTCAAATAGTATTTTCGGCCAATCACAAATAGTTCTATCTAAAATATAACCTATCAATAACCATGAATTAATACAGTTATCCAATCCTAGTTTGACTTTGGGGTGACGATTGACACTTTAAATTAACATAACCTATCAACTGAACTTTAATATCCCGTGAAATGTAGAAGATTTTAAATTAGGCGCCAAAGGAAAATACTCATTTGTTCTAGAAAATTCCAAAACGGGAAATACGTAATAAAATGTAATTTTTCGTGATATCTATAAAAATATTAACAGGAAATAGTTCAGAATATTGCAGAATAACTTAAATTTAATTATAGGGCAGTTTCAATTAGCAATTGTAATAATAAAAATGTATTTAACCATTAACCTAAAAACACGTGTAGGAATGGGACACAATTGTGCAATATGTAAGGTTTGTAATTGGCTAGAACAATCACGTGATAAAAGGTATATAAATAGTGGAATGAAGAAATTAAGACACACTCAACACACAAAGACAAAAAGACAATACACAAAGGCAAAATATGTACGAAATAAAATAAAAAAAGTAATTTACCCATAGTTGGGGCTAGTTACGCTGCAATGGCGCGTAACTATCGTGGTTATTTGACCGCGTAAATTAAAGTGAAGTATATGTAATAAATATAAGAAGTGAATACGTTTATTACGGTACGATTAGTGGATTTAAATAATGAATAAAGGACAGTATAATTAAACGACAAAAGGGTTAAGTTGTAGGGTGGTTAATGGTTGGAGACGCCGCCTTGTTAACGGCATAGAAGATGATAACTCAACACACTTTTATGGCTCAGTTTTGATTGATTGGTGGACGTTTGTATTTTGGAAGTTCGACTCCAAACCGTAAGTTAGTATAGAAGTAGCGAGATATCCAGAGTTCCAAGCACGAAAGTTGTCAATAACCGTGTTAACAGTGTCAACCCTGGTGAGAATAAATTACCTGAGGGCCTTGTTTAGGATGAAGCAATAGTGGGTATTGCATACCCAACACAGGTATTGAGTGAATCTTTGCATACATGGCTCGAGAGAACGAACGTGTATTTGCATGCATACACGGGGTTTGCAAGTATGAATTTATATATATATATATATATATATATATATATATATATATATATATAATGATATATTTGTATATGTGCTTTTAAATGCATATGATGAGTTGCTAGATTAAGATTGAATTTCTTGGACTTTATTAGCGTTACTACTTTTTACTATGAGTTTTGTAGAGAATATTAAGAGTTATTGGCTATGTTTCAGTTGGAAGCCAATCTGTTTAAATGTAAAATTTGCAATGTTTAGTAGAATGTAATTACCCGATTTAAGGGGGCTTTAGTTAAATAAGAGATACTGATTTTATTGCATTCAAGTATGTCAATATAGTAAATGTATATAATTATATCACCACATTAAAGGTTTTAAATTCATTACTTGATAATTTTGAGATCTATAATTTAAAGAGGTTTGTTGAAATACATTTAAGGTACAGATACTTTGTAAACTTTTGGGTAAGTTAACTCACCAGTATCGGGTTCAGAATTCTAGGCCTACCCACCCGGGACATGTCCATGTATTCTCCGCTGTAGAGTAGCCAATGCGTTTGAAGAAAGTAGAATAAATACTATTGGAATAGGTAAGTGGACCCTTATATTGCAATTTTGAACCATAAAAAGTGATATAAAATTGGTATTCGATTATATATGTATTAGGTAACTCGGTCCTTGTTTCTTTGACTGATACAGATAGGTCATAACAGGGGGTAAAGTGTTACATAAGACTTGTTTCTTGAATTAGGGTAGCATATTAAAGCGTTCTTATTATTCAACAAGTTATAGGGTTTTGTTTTTTATGCGTTAGATTAATTTAGATATATACTATTAAGTGTTCTTTACGAAACTGTGACAAGTGCCGGTGTGATCGAAGGTACAGAATAAGAATTGAGGATCGTGCCTGATTCTTTGATAAAATTAATAATTAGCTGTTATTGTTTTACAAGAAACTGCACTTGTTTCACATTTCTAAAAAAATGGATGCTCTTAAAAGTTCAAGATCTCATGCAAAATCCGCAATTACCCAGTTTTCTAATTGGGCAAAGAATAAATCCGATTCTGAAACTAAACTATTCACCTTCCAAGTAAAATTAGACGCTTTAAAAGGAAAGTTCGAAGAGTATACGGTTGCTCAAAACAGCATCGAAGACTTGGACGTTAATGGTACTGATACGGAAAATAGGGAAGATTTCGAAGATAAATATTATGAGTTAATTGCTCAAATCCTTGAAAGAATTAAACAAATTTCTGTTCCTCAGTTTCCGAATTTGCAAACTCATGATAATTCAATCAATTCCTTTACTCAAAAATAGGAGTAAAGCTTCCACAAATTTCAATTTCTCCGTTTTCTGAAGACTACCAAAAATGGACTGGTTTTTATCAGCTCTTTTGCGCATTAATTAAAGACAATAGCGACTTAACCAACGTCCAGAAACTGATCTATTTAAAATCTTACTTGAGGGTGGAGCCTTTGTCTCTCATAGAGTCATTAGAAATTAGTAACGACAACTTTCTAGTTGCCATAAATATACTAGAAAAAAGGTACGAAAATAACTTGGCAGTAATAAACACGCATTTAAATTCCATAGTTGATGCTAAAAATTTACAAAAATGTACCGCTACATCTTTGAGGGATTTTATAGTTAATATTAAAAAAGACATTCGTATAAAGTTATGAATTTAATAACCTTTGGTATGGTGATATAACTATATACATTACCTATATTGACATACCTATCACTTTCTTGGTCTTTTACCCTATAAATTAAAAGACATACATGAATGCAACAAAAAAACATCTATTATTTAACTAAAAGTTACCTTAACCCGGGTTGTTATACACTGTACTAATAATCAAAGTAAATTCTATAATTAAAACAAATTGACCCTGAATTAAACATAACCAAGAACTCTTGATATTCTACACAAAATTCATAATATTAAGGGGTAACGTTAATAATAATGACCAAAAATTCGAACATTAACCTAACAACTTAATAACGTATCCATATAAAAACATATGTATAAATGTTCATACCTGCGTCCTCACGTGTATGCATGTAAATGCATATGTACGTCCGTTCTCTCGAATCATTTATTCAAAGATTCACCCTGTTTTGGAGATACAATACCCACTGTTGCTCCAGTGTCTACGGTACTTCTTAGGTAACTTATCCTCACCAGGGTTGATAGTTCTTAACACGGGTGTTGATAAATTTTGTGCTCAAAACTCTTTATATTCCCCTACTTATTCACCAAATTGGATTGGGACCAAGCTTCCAAAAATAATGAACAATATGGGGGTGGTTCTTCTTCCTAACTTTTATTTTTATTTAGCCCATCACCATCGCCAAACAACGAACTGTATGTTGGTGGTGAGTCACCATCTTCTTCGCAGTTAGTAAAACTGCGCTTCCTACCATTAAAAACTTACGACTTAACCATTTAGTTTTCTGATTGAATTTAAATTCACCGCTATTAAATTCTCCTTTAAGAGACTTATCTTCTAAAATGAAGCTAATATTTTTGTATCCCCGAATACTAATATTTAGTATTATGTCCAACACCACTACTTGAATTCAACTATTTCTTCAAGTATAAACACCCTCACTTTTCAGATTTATTAACCAAACATTACGTTAATTTAAACTTGAACATAACCAATGCTGCTACGCGGCCCTGCAGCATAACACGTAACAACCCCCAGGCTAATTACATTCGAATTCGTATGTCTTTTTATATCTTTGTGTGTCTTCTTCTTTAATCCGTAGTAGCTGGACACGACGCTCTCATCGTCGTTATAGTGCCTTACAACTCTAGAGAGTTTTTTGGCTTGTCGGTGTTCTTCTGAGTTGTTGTGGTGTAGTTTTCTAGTTGATGTTCTTGATAAAATATGTTGGTCTGGATTCCAAGAGACCTGCTCCTGGAATCCTCTTGTTTTGATGCAGTGAGCAGTTTCCCGGATCTTCCCCTTGGTTGTCCTCCAACTACCCGGTATCCGGATCCTGGGTACACTGGCCTGTGGTTTTCGACCGACAGGATGGCTATTTGTCACAGACCGCTCCATCGTCAGGTATCTCGTCTAACGGGACTGACGGATGTGCATCCCCAACGACTTCACTTGTGTACCCATTCCTCGGCGCCCCGTATAGCTGGAGAACTCCCTCAGGTCGTCACCGTTCCGCTGCTCACCTTTGTTCGCCCGGAGGCGGTGGTAGATATATGTTGCTGCCTCGTCGGCGTCTGGGCAACAACTCTTCTTTAATTTTCCACTTACCGTATTTATATATTTTAGGTCACGTGACTGGTCTAACCAATCAAAAACCTTACATATTTCACAATCTTAAATCACCCCTACATGTGCCTTCAGGTTAATTGCTTAAATCAACTTTTATTATTACCATTGCTGCTTGGAAAACAATCTATAATTAAATTTAAGTTATTTTTCAATACTCTAAATTACTTTCTGTTTATATTTTTTATAGATATCGTGAAAAATTAAATATTATTCCCACTTCCGGTTTCGAATTTTCTAGAACAAACTAGCATTTCCTTTGGTGCCTTAATTTAAAAATTCCAGGGATGTTAGATATCAGTTGATAGGTTATGGTACTTTAAGTTGTCAACTGTCACCCAAAACCAAACTAGGGTTGGGTAACTATATTAATTCTGTTCAGTGTTGAGTTACATTATATATAGAATTGTCAGTGATGGGCAAGAAATTTTGTTTGAAATTTGGGTTAATTTAAAAATGTTCTTGGGTGTTACAAATTCTATAAAATAATAGAATTGCGGTGAAATACACTCGAGTCCTTAAATGCCTTTGGTGCCTCCACCTATAAAGAAAGTAAACCATATCCACCAAAACCCAACGACAAAACTTCCCTTCATGTGAGCGCATCTGTGCGCAATTTTCCGACAAGTAGCAAAAGGTCTTGTTGGCTTTGCAAAACATCCAATCACGACACTTATAGCTGTACTAAATTTAGAGAATTACCGATTGACGTAAAATACCATTTTTTGAGAGCGCAGTCCTTATGTTTCAATTGTATTGGAGCAAGGCACTTACTAACGGAGTGCAAATCCAAATGTTCTCTGTGTGGCAAAAAGCACCACACTATTCTCCACAAGCAAGCACAACCAACAGTTGATGCAAGCTCAGATAATGTCACAGGAGCATCTCGTGCTCTAATTAACACAGGTACCATACCCAAAAGTGCATCATACAACCCGGGAGTTCGATCTTGAAACTTCCAGTCTACTATTTCTTCTTCCACCCTCAATTGGCGCCGTCCCCCCTCAATCTCCGCAACAAACTGTTGCCACGTACAATCCTAATGATATTCACCCAGGTCGAAGTGAAGCTAAGGCATTTCCTCCTGCTTCCTTAGTTTCGTCCTCCTTATTTGCGGGAATGGACAGTCCTGAAGTTCTCCTTGCAACTGCTTTGGTTACACTTGTGTCTGGTTACGGCGATACCATAAATGCAAGAATTGTTCTTGATAATGGGAGCCAAACTTCATTCATATCCCAGTGAATGGTTTCCTTGCTTAAAATAAAACCGGATGATAATGTCTTAAAATTTTCAGGCATTGAATGCACTACTGCTGTTTCAACTAAAATGACAAACATTGAAATTCAGTCTCATACAAACAGGGATTTTAAAATGAATTTGTCCTGTGCTGTTCTTCCTGTAATTACTTCCAAGTTGCCTAGGGTTCAGATAAATATAGAGCAATTGAAAATTCCTTCCAAATTTAAACTCGCAGATCCTGAATTTCATATTTTGTCTGATGTCGATATGTTAATTGGTGTCGATGGCTATTATGACATTATTTTTCGAAACATACACAAAATTGGTCCAAAACTTCCAACCCTCCAATTGACACAATTTCGATGGATAGTTGGAGGCCAATTATCCCTTCAGAATCCCGGTCCGTCAAAAGGGGTGCTCTTGTTTTGTGAGAGCGTCGCTGAAGATGACTTTCTTCAGAACTTCGTTCCGAAATTCTGGGAAACAGAAAATGTTCCAGAGTCCAAATTTATTCCTTCAATGGTGAGCGAGCTGAAAATAATTTTTTTGCAAACTCATAAGCGCGACGAATTCGGTGTTTTTCAAGTAGACCTTCCATTAAAAATTCTTGAAGGGCATCATGATTTCGGCGATTCATCCCATATAGCCAAAAGACGATTGTTTCAATTAGAAAAACGTTTTTCTTCCAATCCGGAATTGTTCATTGAATATAAGAAATTTATAGACGAGTACATTTACCTGAATCATGCTTCTGTTATTCCATTTGATCTGAACGATCCAACCGATTTAAAGGCGTTCACTCCAGGCCATTTTCTGACTGGCAAAAGCTTATGTGCTTATCCAGAGCACGATTGGGCTTCGATTCCTGAAAACAGACTTTCCTTCTGGCAGAAATGCAGCCAACTGCAACAATTGTCCTGGAAGCGATGGTCAATTGAATATTTAAACCGCCTCCAAGGCAGACCCAAGTGGTTATCTCCTACTAAGAATCTGCAAGTTAATGAATTGGTCCTTCTGAAGGAAGACCACGTTCTTCCGTTAAATTGGCCATTAGCGAGAATTATCGAGGTAATTCCCCGTCTTGACAACAAGGTACGGGCAGTTAAGGTTTACACTAAAAATGGGATCTTTACTAGACCCATCACCAAGGTGTGTCCATTGCCAATTTCAGACTATTCAACATAAACCATTTCTAGTTTTTCTTTTTGTGTTTCATTACTTTCCTTTTTTTTTTGTTTTCTCTATTGTTTTTTTTTTCACCTGTGGAAATCCCAGATTGTCGGGGGGGAATATGTTCGGGTTCCACTCACATGATTCGTCTTTGCATACGCGTTCTAGCATCCCTTCCTACGGTGGTCACCCCCTGTTTCTTCACTTTACAACCCAGACCCATCTGTCCACATTTTTTGCGTTGTTATTCGATTTAGTTTTCCAGGCGGTTCGCATGTGCGAACGCATTTTCTTGTAACTATCCTTATTATGTGTGAATTCCATGTTAGAAGGGTGAAACAAGCCGACATTTAACAGGTATAATTTGTATGTATATTATTTGTTCTGATAAGTAATTATAATTTACTTGAGGATTCGCCACCAACGCAGTTTTGAGTAATTGACTGTAATTAACTTGTATGTGTTTATAAATTTGTTTTGTGCTAAATAAAAATAGTGTCAGAAGGTGCTTTCTGAGTCTTAAAATTAATTATAAACTGAGCCGCTTATGGTTGTTACATTTCACTTATCGAGGGTAAAAAGTTATTTCCGATTCGCGGAGAAAGTAAAAGCTTAGAATGTTTACTATTTCTCCAGGTCTTGAATTAAGTATTGACTCAATATGTGTTAAGACTGTGTACAGTTCTTCAAAGTTTAATGATGTTTCATATAATACATGTCTTAATACTTTTTATTCCTGCTTCCCAGAGTTCGCCAAAGTTAGGTGTATATGCGGGTATAAACTGCCAATTTACATCTTCATGTAATGTTTTATGATAAATAGTGTTTGAATTTTGGCTAATAAACTTGTATAATTCATTAAGTGTAGAATTTGCATCTACAAAGTCTTGAAAATTGTCACTAAAAATGTTCAACGTCTTGCCGCGACGAGCAACAAATCGTCTGAAAGTGGCAATAAAAGCATGTCGACAAAGGGACACTGGCTCAATATGTACAGCCTCCGTACTAAGACAAAATGCAAATATAACATTTCATGAATTTGGAGCATCTACCATATGACATTTTTATGTTTATTGGGCCTGCATAATCTGTCCCAACAGAATGAAAGGGTGGCATAGGAGCAACTCTTTGAAAAGGTAATTCTCCCATAACAGGATTGTTATTAGTACTACCGTTAAAACGACAACATTTTACACAGTTTTTGTAGTTTTCCTGGCCAAATTTCTTCCTGAAATAGGCCAATATTTCTCACGAACTATGCTTAATAATAAATTAGGTCCCGGCTGGAGCCAAAGCTTATGCAATTCTTCAAATAAGAGTTTGATAAGGTTATGTTTATCTAAAATGCTTTTTCGAAAAGTTTAACTTCGATAACTGCAATCTTCCACCCACTCATGATACCTATAGGATCTATGAAGGGCGCTAACTGTAATAGTGAGCGTTTAGGATGTAAGCATTTCCTTGAATTAATAAATTGTATTAGTCAGGAAATGACTCAATTTGAGCCATTTTGGTAAGAACTACTAATACATGATTTAATTCTAGAAATGTTAGGGGACCAAAATTTCTCCCTGGTTTAGGTTTTAAACAATTGTCTTTAAATCGTACACACCAAGCACCCACACGTTTTAGTTTATTGAAAGATGAGAATTTTTTAAACGTATTTTCGGTTTATAGAGTTTTGTTTAGAATTACTTCTGGTATTGATTCATGCAACTCTGAATTTTCCTTTGACCAGTGCTCTTCGTTGAGCTAAAGCCAACTTCGGTCCTGCCACCACAAGGAAAGAGAATGTAATTTAGCTGGCATACAGCCTCGTGAGGTAATGTCTGCTGGGTTGTTGCTTGAATTTATATGATTCCAATTTTCAATATTGGATAGTGTTTGAATGTGGATTACCCTATTTGCCACAAATACCTTCCATTTATTTGGTTGTGAATTTAACCAAGGGAGTACGATTTGTGAATCTGTCCAATAAAATTCCGTAGCAAAATCAATATTAAGAATTTTCTTGAATTTTTGAGCTACTCAGTTAGCAATACTGCTGCTAGTAATTCTAGCCTAGGTAATGTTATGTTTTTTATGGGTGCCACTTGCATCTTGGCCACTAAAAGCTTGATTGAATGTTCACGATTTTGAGTAACACATCTGAGATAAATGCATGCCCCGTATCCCCTTTCTGAGGCTCAAAGCTCAAAGTATAGAGCATTTGACAACGTTACATACCACAGAATTGTAATTTTGTTAATAAAGTCTAATTCTAATTCGTCTTTTAACCTTAACCATTGGGTGTGTAGGTTTGTCGGAATTGATTCGTCCCAGTTGTATAACAAACTTAGCTAGCATGATTATAGGGGCTAACATGCCTAATGGATCATATAGCTGCACTGTGAGAGCAAGCATAGAACGCTTTGATATGTGAGTGGCATTTTTTGGAATTGTGAAGGAATACGCAAATAAGTCAGAATTTGGATTCCATAGTATGCCAAGCGTTTTGTCAAATTTATTTGAAAGAGAGATAGTATCACTAGAGTAATCTCCAATTCCTTGTATATTGCTCCTGAATTTACGCAAGATAAACCCATAATATTTGTTAAATTTTCTTTAATATTTAATAAAGAAACTTTAGATGATGAACCTGTAAGTCCCTTTGTATAATTGATGATTCCATGTGGTGTGTTAGTTGAATTTGCTTGCCTATCTTATATAAGCAACGAACTGCTAAAAATGGAGCACATGTTGTGCCATAAGTTAGTGTTCGAGATAAATTTTAACTTCTTGATTTGGGTCTTCCCGCCACACAATTTCTTGTCATCTTCATGGGTCCATATCTGCAGATACATTTTTTCTATATCAGCAGTAAGTACAGATTTATGAGTACGAAATCGAGCTATTAATGAAAAGATATCCTGAAAAGTAGGTCCTGCTGACAGAGATTGATTTACAGACAAACCTGAAGAAGGTTTGCAACTTCCATCAAAAACTACCCGACATTTTGTGGTATCGCTAGATTTTTTGAAAACTGCATGATGTGGTAAGAAAAACAATTATCCTCATTGTCTGATATTGACATGTAGTTTAATGTTAAATATTCTTTCATAAAATCAACATATTCCTCTTTAAGAGCACAATTTCCTCGAAACCTATGTTCTAACTTGTCAAGACGTGTTTTTGAGATACTTACATGTGATTTTCCAATGCTCCACCCGAAGGTACCACATTGGCCAGAAATCGAGTTTCTTTTACCTGGAAAATTTGGAATTTTGCCGAACCCTTGCTGTTCCAAGCAAGGTAGGGATCTTTAATGTGTGCGACAACACTCACACATGGGACTTCCATTTTACCTCTCATCCGAAAGAGGGTATATTTTTGTGAAAAATGCTCGCCTAACATTTTTCAAGCGGACCGTGTAAGGATTCGAACCCGGGACGTTGGGCGTAGTAGTCACACACATGCCACAGAGCCCCCCTCATATACCACGGAATCTCGATGAAATAGGGCATATAATTAGAAAACAATAGAAGGGGTACCGAGCTGTATATAGGCTGTATGGGAATTTCAGAGAACTGTGTAGGCTACCTCAGAATATAAATAAGTGCGGGTATGTGTCCAACCAATTTTGAGACGGAAAACATAATGACGAAAAAATAAGCGCAGATAAATCTGATTATTATTATAAACAACTGCAGGTGTTGGTTGTGAAATATCTGCAACTAATGTTAACTGTGCGAAAAGATATCTTGGAAAAATATTAAATCGGAAAATGTTCAAGTGCTGGAAGAACTTGGCAGCCACGGGCTGCTTACCCCCCTTCACAACAACAGAATTTCAGAGAAATAGGGTATATAATTGTAAAACAATAAAAGGGAACCGAACTGCATCTAACAAGAAAGAACAGTGTCTATGATTAAAGACAACAAACAGAAACAAGAAGAAAATTGTTCAAAGCATATGTGTGAAGCACGGCACAGTGAGTCTATAAAATACGGGCAGTAGGAAAAGCAGACAGAAAAACGGTAGAAGCCTTTTGGAATGTTATGCTTCAGATGTATGAAGATGATAGCATGGACAGACAAAGTTAATAACAAATGGGCTATAGTAATAGTAGGAGAATAAAAATATCTGTGGAAAAAAATAGAAGGGAAGGATATATTACAAGCAGAGATAGGAAAAAAGAGGTGGATGTAGACCTAGATCAGATAGTGATAGATGCAGAGTGTGCAAATTTCAGGGAAATGTGTAGGCTAGTTCAGAATAGCAAACAATGAGGGTATGCATCTAACCAGTTCCAAGACTGAAGACCTAATGATGATGATTAAGTATAATTATCAGTGCAGGTTAACTATATGATAGTTAATACCAAACTGAATAAGAACAAAGTCTTAAGGCTTGCACTTAACTAATAAAAAACTGCATCGTCTATTGTAAGCACGAACTAACATTTCAAAAGTGTAAACAACCATTTTAAAAATATACACTGTCTTGAATTATTAAACTTAGGGATCTATACATATTACAAAATTTGTAAATGGCAATGACAGACTTATGGTTATCTAAATATATGGATGACGGTGGCTTTGCAATCCAAACTAGCTCCATCGCCCAATGTGTTAATGTGACTTCTAGAGTTAATTGTTTGGCCTTAAATAGTAATCGTAGCCGATATCATTTATGCATAATTGCAGAACACATTATGGCGTGTTACTTCCAATTACCAAAATCAATAATCATAAGAAATCCCATCCTTACACCATTTATGAATTCTATGATAGGAACTATGCTTTTACAATCAACACTTTGTAGAACATACATATGCATGTGGCTGAAATAAAAGAATATAGAGCACTGTTTTATAAATTGTCTCCTTTTACACTTCTCTTTCGATTACGTGTTTTTCTCTTTTGTCAGTGTTCACGCGCGGGGGGGTCTTATAAATTTATAAATCGACTTACCTCCGCGGTGTTTTGTTTTTCTAAGCTGCAGTTCCTCTTCCTTCAACCAAGTGGACTGTATGCGAATTGAGTCTGTGTTACATTACACTTGCACTGTGTTTTTTAGGGGTTTTAACAACTAAAGTCTGCGGCACTTGACTAACTTACGGTACCGAACGAAGAAACCGACGACCGTTCTGCTTCAATATCCATAAGAAAGTGTTTGTTCACTACTCTTAGTCCAACTTATTCACAGATGCAGAAGGAATTTTTATGGCAGGATATCAGGGAACAAGGGATGGCAGTTTTACTATTAGATTTACGACTACAAATTTAAATAACTTAAAATTAACCACGCGAACGTGCGACAAAGAAACCGAACATCCCGCCCACCAAAATAAGTTTGAACTAACTTATTTTATATTTAAAACCTAATTAGAGCTATTAACTAGGAAACCTAACCGACAAACTTATATAAGTGAATATATGTGTACATACCATTAAATATCAAGTAACTGGCAGTAAACATAGTTTCACCAGAGGACGTTTAACTAACCCTTGGGCTGTCTTGATGGTAGGTATCCGAACGATACCGTCCCTACCAGGATGTAAATGTCTTTCATGGCAATCTAAGATAATAATTTCAGTCAACCGATGCGACCGAGGAAGCAAAATTGGAAATTTTGCATCATGCGACAAGTCAGAATTACGTAGGCGACCGCCCACCCTCAACAAATAACGACTATCTAGAAACGGACTAAGGCTACGAAGTTGTTTACTAACAAGTTTTCCAGTTTTAATATTTGCAATGTCTTGAGCAAAAACATTTGTTTGAACTCTTTGAATCAATAACTGTATAGCCTCTTGCTGTTGAGCTAGAGACAAACTATCAGAATATTTTGAACGTAAATCTGGACATTGAACATTACGAATGAAATGACGAATACATGTAATAATCCTACAAATTTTCTGCAGTTTTGAAAATTTATCCAACAACATATCTAAGAACTTGTCAGACATAACGACTGTTAACGACAGAGTGCGATATTCGATGTCCATCCGAGATGGGTCGATAAGTTTTGGCAGCGCTGTTACTGGCCATTCTTCATTACGACGCACTAACCAGGAAGGTCCTGTCCACCATAATGGATGATGAACCAACTCTGAAGCCAAAAGTCCATGTGAGGCACAATCCGCAGGGTTATCCTGGGACTTAACATGAAACCATGAAGATGGAGCAATACGTTCTTGAATCTGCGAAATGCGATTGCTAACGAATGTCTTCCACTTATGCGAGGAAGACCGAATCCAAGACAAAACAACAGTAGAATCTGACCACGCGAAAATATTACTAAAGGATAAAATATCTATATAAATATTTTTGACGAAGTCTACTAAATCTGCCAAGAGTACGGCAGCACACAATTCGAGACGGGGCAATGAAACGCGATTAGTAGGAGCAACCTTCGATTTTGCGCATACTAATGACATGGTAATATTACCTTCTAGATCGGACAAACGGAAATAGAGGACAGCTGCATACTCGGCTTCGGAAGCATCACAGAATCCATGCAACTCCACCCTTTTAAAATTATGACATACGATGCGACGCGAAATCTCAATATTCGAAACCGCTGGCAATTCACCCAAACAATGTTCCCATTTTTGTATGACTTCCAATGGAGGCTCTTGGTCCCACCCGAGACCTAAAAGCCAAAGATCTTGAACTAAACAATGTTTCCATTTTTGTATGACTTCCAATGGAGGCTCTTGGTCCCACCCGAGACCTAAAAGCCAAAGATCTTGAACTAAACGTTTAGCGAACAGTACTACAGGTGCTATCAACCCGAGAGGATCAAAAATTTTTGCGATAGCCGACAAAATATTACGCTTAGTGCAAGTGCGCTCTTCAACGTCTAAGTTGTATAAAAATGCATCTGTAAGAGCACGCCACGAAAGGCCCAAAATTTTTATTGAACCACTATCTTTATCTTGAAATGTAATGGCGTCCGAACTGGACAGGGACTCCCTCAAGTTGGACATCACTTCCGGGCAATTACTACTCCATTTTCTTAATTGAAAACCACCACTAGTGCAAATATTATTCAATTCACCAATTAATTGATTAGCAGCTTCAATCGAATTACATCCAGTGACTAAGTCATCAACATAGGTATCGCTCGCCAATACCGATGACGCGAAAAGAAAATTAATCGACTCTAACCTTGCCAATTCTTGAACAGTACGCAAGGCCAAAAAAGACGACGACGAAACTCCATAAGTTACAGTATTTAATTTAAAGTCCATAATAGGATCTGACGGAGAAAATCTCCAGACGATACGTTGATAATCACGATGAGTATCTTTAACCAAAATCTGCCGATACATTTGTTTAATGTCAGCTGTAATTACGATAGGATGTACACGAAAGTGCAATAACAAAACTGCAATGTCCTTTTGCAAAGCAGGGCCAATAGCCAAGCTATCATTTAACGACTTTCCAGATTGATCCTGACACGAAGCATCGAAAACCACCCGCAATTTGGTGGTAGTGCTATCACGCTTATGTACAGCATGATGGGGAATGTAGTACATTTTCTCATGACCCGACGAATTTTCAAGCGATTTCACTTGAACCATGTGCCCGCTTGTCAAATAATCCTCCATAAATTTTTGATAATCTGAATACAATTCAGGATTTTTTAACAAACGACGTTCTAACGACAAAAATCTTTTAATACAAATTGATCTCATACCCACAAATGCGGGTTCCGAAATTTTACAGGGCAAGGACACTACAAAACGACCGTCCTTGTTACGTCTATAATTTTCCACAAATTGATTTTCACACCTTTCTTCTTCCGGAGAAATGTGTTTCTTGAAAGGAATATTTTCTAATTCCCAAACTCGACGAATGTCACTGTCTAAGGGTTCAACGAAAGCACACAACGACGTAATCGAACTATTCGGGGAAACGACCTTTCCCGTTAAAACCCAACCAAAGGTTGTTTTAATAGCAACTGGCTCGTTAGCGACACCCCAACGAGACTCGTTCAACAAAACCTGAGCAAAGATTTCCGCTCCGAGTAGCATGTCAATTTTACCAGGAACATTAAAATTAGGATCAGCTAAGGCCAAACCTCGAGTATGCGACCATTCCTTGACCCCTATCGACGACGAAGGTAATTGATTACAAATGTTAGGTAAAATATAACAATCAATTCCATATGCTGGAGACCGTGCTCCCGAGGGACTGACTACACACGATAGTGCACCAGACACCAACGACGAATTCAAGCCAAGTCCTTGAACAGTGACATTGGCTCTCCGTTTCCTTAAACCTAATTTTTGACGGCATCTTTCAGTCATAAAACTTTCCATGGATCCGTTATCTAATATTACACGAACAGATTGCAATGTTCCTGTATAATCAAGCACCGACACCATTGCCGTAGCTAACAGCGTGGTTGTGTGTTCTAATGATGTCGAAATCAACGAGCTAGTGGCAGGTTGTTCATGCACAACCGACGACGACAGATTGTCTTCACTAGGTCTACTAGTAGAAGTAAGTCTAGGCGCCGCTCTCCGAGGAGACGCTGACCTTTGACGATGGGTTTGTCGGCGTGGCGACACCGATTTTCTTGTTTATCGAAGTGAAGCAACGAATTGTGCGACTGATGACATTTTCTACGACCAATCTAACGTACAATTTTTCATCGAATGTGAAGTATTTAAGCATTTGATACAAAGATTTTTAAGCTTTACCACCTCAAATCTTTCTTGAGGGGTTTTATCGAGAAACTGCTTACATCTATAAATAGGATGCACAGCTTGACAGAAACTACAATTTTAACATCATTGGTGGTACCAACTAAAGAAGTTTTAGCCGAAGTGCTAACAAACCTTCCTTTTTCTCTTTCTTTAACGGAATCTCGAGATTTTAAGCATGTTCCTGAAGCAATGTCATTTATTTCCAACACCTTACATTGTTTTTCAATGTACGACCTTAAATCTTTGAACGAGGGAATTTCGTCATTATTTCCTAATTCGAAACGCTTTAAAATGTTTGTATCTAATTTTTCGATAACAGATTAAACAACATGAAATCTAATAAATCTATTTCCATCTGCCTTAACGCGAATATATTTTCATCAAAACAACTAATTAATTGCCGGAGTTCCGCATGCGAGTCTGAGGAACTGACCTTAGGGCATTTTTCGAGAGCATTAAAATATGTTGAAAGTAATAACCTCTTGGACTGAAAACGATTAGTAATGATTTTATAGGCTTCCTCGTATGCATAATCATTTAATGGCAAGTGTTTTATTAAGCCACGCGACGAATCATCTAATGTATCAACGAGATGGCAAAATTTTTCAACGGGTGACAAACTGACATTATCATGAATCAACCGCTTATAGATTGCATTGTAACTCTCAAAATCTGATATGCGTCCGGAGAAGCGGGGGACTGAAAGATGTTTCAAGCGAATTGTACAATCTGACGAAAAAGAATTATTCATATTTTCCACCTTTGGCTTATTTTCTACCCGATCTAATTCGCATTGTTCAGCGATAATACGAATATATAATAGATAATCATCGATTTTCACCCTAAGAGCCGAAAATTCATCCAATTGTTCACTTTCTTCATCAAAGAAAATATCCTTGCAAAAGGATTTGAAAAGCGTTTCAATCTGTTCGACACTTTTAATCGACGCTCTAATTAAAGCAATCGATACGTTTTCCGGTTGGTTGATTTTGCTGTATATGTGATCCAACCTTTTAACTACAAATTTAGCTTCAAGAATAGCTTTATCAATTGATATAACCATATTTAATTAATGATTAATGAACGACAATAAAAATTAATGTAAAAACAATGCGTGACTCTAATACGCTAAATTACTAATTCATCTACGAAATTAAATTATTAATAGAAAAATGCAACTAACTACAGTGCTCCCCCGACAAAGCTTTTAAGGTTTCAAATAAATTTCAAACCCTTTGTTATACAAGTTGCGTGAACCCGAATGGTTGCTCCAACTTGAAATGACAGATAAGGTAAAGCTTTAGGATACAATAACCCTCATAAATAGTTTACATAAAAAGATACCGACGACGACCCTAATCTTTGCCACAAAGGATAAGGAATGTATTGTAAAATCTACCGTTATGACCAAATGTTACTAGCATTAAATGTGTAAGCAAGATGTTCTTTTCTGTGTAACACGTTTAACCATAATAAAAACTACGACAATTTTATATATTTAAGTATAAGGAGCTTAAAGGATAGGAACTAATTATTTAATTAAAGATCCGGTGATGAAGGCCAATTTTGTTCACACGCGGGGGGGTCTTATAAATTTATAAACCGACTTACCTCCGCGGTGTTTTGTTTTTCTAAGCTGCAGTTCCTCTTCCTTCAACCAAGTGGACTGTATGCGAATTGAGTCTGTGTTACATTACACTTGCACTGTGTTTTTTAGGGGTTTTAACAACTAAAGTCTGCGGCACTTGACTAACTTACGGTACCGAACGAAGAAACCGACGACCGTTCTGCTTCAATATCCATAAGAAAGTGTTTGTTCACTACTCTTAGTCCAACTTATTCACAGATGCAGAAGGAATTTTTATGGCAGGATATCAGGGAACAAGGGATGACAGTTTTACTATTAGATTTACGACTACAAATTTAAATAACTTAAAATTAACCATGCGAACGTGCAACAAAGAAACCGAACAGTCAGGTTTGTCGTATTCTTTCGAATCCTAAAAGAACCTTCAGTGATAACTAATCAATATATCATTTTGGAATTACCATGTACACAATTAGTTCGTTAGCAATAGTAGTTCCCATTAAAGGTTTCGTTGTATCTGTGTAAATTACGCCAATTTGTTTTTTACTTTCAAGTGTGGAACATGGAAAATTCTAAGATGATTGAACTGAACAAAATGTGTTATTTATGATATAAATAAATTCATATATAATCACGATAGACCTTGTCCTTTGAAGGTTACTTTATGTAGTGCTGGTAGAGTTGGTCAGGTACTTAAAGCCAAAAGAGTCATCACTAACTATGGTTATTGTCAGTCAGGATCTGACACATTTACAAAGGCAACAATATACATCTGCTCATAATGAACTTAAGGAACATTATAAGCATGGGGAACTAAATCTAAGGATTATCCATAAACGGGGAGTACCTTGTGTGCTCACGAATGTCCCAAAAAACTAAATAATAATAAATTCACGACTCCTTACTCACTCTCGGTCTATTACCAAAATGTTGGAGGTATGCGCATTAGATTGGTAGACTTTGTTCTATCAGCTCTTGTTTGCCAGAATGGTGTGATTGTGTTGACAGAAACTTGGCTGCATGAAGATTTTTCTAACACAGAATTGGGACTTTCTAACTATGAAATCTATCGAGTGAACCATTCCTATCCAAACAGTACTAAAGACCGTGGTGGTGGGGTTCTTATCGCAACCAAGAAAGACACCGTTTCTAGTCAAAACCATTTCTACTACAGTCTTGAATGTTGAGCCCTTGTTCATCGAATTCTGGGAAGGTCAATTTAATTTTCTTCTGGGTGGTGTTTACATTCCTCCAGGATCCTCGTCAGAGGTGTATATTGACCACTGTTCAGCAGTTGAGCAAGTAGTTGATAAGTATCCTGCTTCTTCTTTCTTTATTTTCGGAGATTATAACTTACCAGCCGCAGTATGGGAGTCGCGTGATGAATTATTAGTACACTGCCGACCAGGGCACCTAGCTACTGAGGTGGCAGAATACTTTAATTTCTTGGGGTTTAAACAATTTAATAATATACCTAATGACCACAATGTATACCTAATCTTTTGTAAACAGGTTACGAAATGAAGTTATCTTATGTGTTCAATGTAAATAAAGAGATTTGTTCTGATCCAAAACAATTCTGGGGTTATGTTAATAGTTTAAAAGGGAACATATCCACACAGATTCACAAGTTGATATCCCATTTATACAATTTTGCATGGAGGAGTTATTCAATGGTATCAGATCCCTTCCAGATAGGGACCTGACGGGATTCCACCTATTTTTCTAAAAAGGTGTATTTTTACTTTGTGTAAACCGCTTCAACTCCTATTTAACTTGACATTTAAACTTCAAAAATTTCCATTGATGTGGAGTACAAGTTATGTCATACCCGTTTTTAAAAATGGTAATAAAGAGGATATTAGAAACTACCGGCCAATGTGTCTGTTGTCTTCTATACCTAAACTACTTGAAAGGTTACTAATTGTGTACTTAAATTGGTATTGTTGTAAAGTAATATGTGATGACCAGCATGGATTCATTCAGAAAAGATCGACAGTTTCTAACCTACTTGTCTATCAAAACACAATTACCATTGCTTTGGAGAATGTGTTGCAGGTTGATTCAATATATACAGATTTCTCTGAAACTTTTGATAAAGTCAACCATTCCATATCGTTAGGAAATTAAAAGCTATAGAATTTCCGCATTACTTACTTGAATGGCTAGAGTTATCTCATGGCAGGTCACAGTTTGTAAACATTAAAAATTTTATTTCAGCACCTAAGGAAGTTTTATCTGGAGTGCCACATTGGACACACTTAGGGCCCCTGCTATTTAACTTATTTGTAAATGACCTTGACTTGTTTCTTCCCAGCAGCAAGTTCTTACCATTTGCTGACGATTTAAATTATTCAGGGTAGTTGGGAGTGAATCTGATTGTCGTGAGCTTCAGAAAGAACTCGATTCATTTTCGAATTGGTGTGAGAATAATGGCGTGTTTCTTAGTACAGTATTGCCCGAAATAAACAGTACTGAAATTGTAATTGTTTTGTATATTTAAAAAATACATATTATTGACACTTTATTATATGTTCTAAATGTGCACCTCCTCGTTCGAGACAGACTTCATAATGATGTTCTAAGTTTCTGGTCATGTTATTGAATAAGGGTTGTCTCAGGGCTGCGAAGAAGACTCTAACGGCATCCTTTAATTCATCGATGGTTTGTGGTGCCCGTTTGAAAACGGCATTTTTAGCCATGCCCCAAATGTATGCGTCTGGAGGTGTGAGGTCTGGAGAATGTGAAGGATAAGGGAAGTCAGTAAATCGTGATATGAATTTGCTTGGAAAATGTTCTTGAAGAAATTGACGAATTGCGGCAGCAGTATGGCAAGTTGCCCGTCCTGCTGAAAAATTGGTTTCGAAATGCCAAGTTACGTGCACGACAGAATTGACGTAGATCAGGGATAAATCGTGTTAAAATTTGTCTGTACCTCTGTTGATTAAGTGTGACTTGCCTACCATTCTCTTCGATAAAGTACGGACCAATGATTCCGTGTCCGGAAACAGCACACCAGACACTCACTTTTCACTATGTAAAGGAACCTCTTGAACCTCATCGGGTCTGGCAAAGCCCAGAAATCGATTTGTGCGACGATTCACATAGCCTGACAAGTGAAAATGTGCTTCGTCTGAAAACCAAACATTTTCAAAAATTCAGGATTTTCATACTGTACGCGAGAATTCTGGCGCAATATTACACTCTACTGTGATAATCCCGAGGATGTAGTTGTTGATGTACCTGAATCACATACGAAAATGTACCCAGCTCCTTCAGGATTCTTTGAAAGGAAGTTCTTTTAAATCAAGTTGTAACGCTGTCCTTGCCTGGCTGACTTTCGGATTTTCTAAGATTTGCTCAAAACACGTTCATGGTTATTGTTGTTGTTAACTGTCCTGGGACGCCCGAGTTTCCTTTTCGTTGGCACAATACACTACATGTATTTCTAAACTTTTCAATAACCTTCAAAATTACAGCATTACTTGGAGAACGTTTATTAAACCTTTGTGTGAATTGATCAGACACGTATAGCAAACTTGCACCATTACGTCGGCCGATTCCGTATGAACGAAAATAATGCTCTACCAGAAACACTTTCTCCTCTGTACTTAACACCATTTTTAACAATTAGGTCCTACTAATTACTTGTTTGAGGTTTACTTGACAGGTCTATACTAGCTAACTTGAGTGTGACAGCACACGCATAAAAACACCGCCAACTTAGTTTCAGTACTGTTTATTTCGGGCAATACTGTATTTCCAAATGCTGCAGGATAACTTTCTCCTCATTAAGTATGTATACTCTATCAATGGAGCACATTTGAAAAGTGTTGATACAGTGCACGATCTGGGTGTTTTTTATGATAACAAGGTATCTTTTGGTCCTCATATTAATACTATCACATCAAAATCCCTAAAAGCATTAAGATTCATTTCTAGACATGCGTGCGACCTTTCAGTAACAGCAATTAGAACATTGTATTTGTGTTACGTTTCGAAGTATACTTATGTATGCCTATCCGATCTGGTCTCCCCATCATAACGTACACATTCAAACTCTTGAAGCGGTGCAGAATAGGTTCCTAAGATTGTGTGCATATAAAACTGGATCTGTATTCAGTAAATTTAATTGTGATTATGACCTCATTCGCCAGGTTTTGCAATTACGACTCCTGGAAACCCTACGTGATTATAATGAGCTTCTGATTTTGTATAATGTTTTGGCATGAGATATTGATTGTTCTGAATTGCTTAGCCTTAGTCTTATGATACCACTGCGTAATACCAGGGATACATCATTATTTTTTTAGCCTTATCATAGGGTTAAATATACCTATTTCTGCTCCCTAACTAGGATGGTTAGGTCTGCTAATGTGCATGATTATAATGTATTAGGAATTTCACAATCAGAATTTAAAAAAGAGTGTAATCAGCTGTTTATAACCCCACAGTGAGCTTTACTAGTTTTTTTATGTATTTTATGAATTTGATATATATTTTATAATTCATGTTAAGATTTTGAATTATTGTTATTGTTAGTATTCTTTATAGCATTATTTATCAATATTAAAGGTGTACTCCGTATATGTGAATATATAAATAAAAATTGTAACAGTTTGGCATAACAATTTCAGATAATCAGGTAAAAATAATGAAGACCGATTTTATTTTGACAAAAATGACGTTTTTATTTATACATGATTATTCATAAAAACATTTGACTATTATACTTACACATAAGTCTTGGGATAGGTTTAAACACCTATCGCAAGACTGACCATTAATCCAATTGACTGGTGGATTGTCCATTACTAGCAGTAATCTCAAGGTTTTCAATTTTCAAACATTATTCAACAATGAAAACCTAATCTTCGAAACTTGTGGTGAAAAACAAATTTACTTCAATCGCCAATGGAAATAAAAGCAATAGTTCACTAACAATTAAATTTGATACTCGTTTATAGTTTAACAATAAAATACCTCAAAATTAATCAGTCTAAAATCATATTACACATATTAAAAAATACAAAAGCTACAGTTGAAAACTAAAACTTAAAACTATGAAGAATAATTTACTTATAATACCGTAAAACGTGGTGATTTTAAGACAGCTAGGTGACTTTGAGACACAACGTAGTTCCCGCACACATATTTTTTGATTGAATTTATATATTAGAAAGTTGATAAAAACCTCTAAATCCGTCACAAAGCCACCTCGTTTTACGGTAATACATATTACACATTAATTCCAATAACTTTTATTAGAAATAAACAAACCTTTATTATTTATAGTAATTTTCTAGAACAGCCTTTCCAAACCTATGATACGCATTATTGCCTTCCTCGTTTGGCCTCAATTATTACGTTAACTCCGGGCGGAGTACTTAGAGACGAATTTGAATTAGCATTAAAGGATCTGAAAAATGGTAAGGTGTCGGGTACAGATAAGGTGCAAGCAGAAACTCTAAAAGCCGCTGGACAAGCGGTAACAGAACGTCTCTTCCAACTTGTAAGCTATTATGTATGAGACAGGCAAGATACCCAAAGATTTCAAACGTAGCATCATAGTAACTATACCAAAAAAGAAAGGCACGGATAAACGTGAAAATTTTCGGAACAATACGTTTGACAGTACACATGTCAAAAATATTAACTAAAATTGTACAAAGACGAATGGAAAAACGAGCTGAACAAATACTAGGGTTTAGGCGAAACAGGGGAACACGGGAGGCTATTTTAGCTCTGAAAGTGATAATGGAGAAAACAATAGAAAAAGGAGAAAGCGTGTATATAGGGTTTGTAGATCTGGAAAAAACATTCGACAATGTAAAATGGAAAAAAAATGTTCGAAATACTCAAAAAGATTGGAATGAGTTATAGGGATGGACGAATAATACATAGCTTATACAACGACCAAACAGTGGTAATAGAATTAGAGCAAGAACGTAGAGAAGTAATCATTAGGAAAGGGGTGAGACAGCGATGTGCCCTATCCCAATTAATTTTTATCTTGTATATTGAAGAGGCAATGAATACTGTCAAATGCAGGAAGACATTTGGAATTACTATGCAGCGACAAAAAATTGATATGCTTAGATTTGCAGATAATATAGCGGTATTAGTATCTAGCAAGGAAGAGTTAGAAGCTGCTCTTAATGAAATGAAAATGGTTCGAACAGAGAGATACAGTATGAAAATTAACAAAACTAAAACTAAAGGGCAAAATCACCCCCCCCAAATTATTTAATTTTCTGTATAGGATCTGATTGCACCAACATTGAACCACATAGCACCACAAGACTTATAGCTAGCACCCAAAACTGTGTCAGTTTATTGCAGTTCAAAGTTTAGCAGGGGGGCGAAGGTGATGTCAGCCCCTCCCCCCACTACACGTTTTTTCAAATTTTTCTCTTGCACCTGATGGCACTAACATAGCACCAGCATTCTCACAGCTAGCACCCAAAAATTGGCGTAGATTTATCAATTTAAAGTTTAGGGCCCTAGGCTACGTCAGCCCCCCCTACATTTTTTTCAAATTTTTCCTGTTGCACCTGTTAGAACTAACATAGCACTACAAAGCACCACCAGTCCCATAGCTAGCACTCAAAAAATGACGTAGATATAGCAGCTTAAAGTTTATGCCCTTAGGCGATGTTAGCCCCCCTCCACTCCACTTTTTTAATTGTTTTTTCTTGTACTTGCTAGTACTAACATAGCACCGCATAGCACCACAAATCGTATAGCTAGCACCCAAAAAATGGCGGAGATATAACAGTTTAAAGTTTAATCTTTTCTCTTGCACCTGCTAGTGTGTCAGCGACCCCCAAACACACTTTCTTGAAATTTTCCTCTTGCAACTGTTAGAACTCATATAGCACTACATAGCACCACCAGTCCCATAGCTAGCACTCAAAAAATGACGTAGATATAGCAGTTTACGTTTATGCCCTTAGGCGTTGTCCCCCCCCCACTCCACGTTTTTTAATTTTTTTATCTTGCACTTGCTAGTACTAACATAGCACCACCAATCGCATAGCTGACACCTAACAAAATGGTGTAGATATAACAATTTAAAGTTTAATCTTTTCTCTTGCACTGCTAGTACGTCAGCCACTCCCCACACACACTTTTTTGAAATTTTCCTCTTGCAACTGTTTGAACTAATATAGCACTGCATAGCACCAACAGTTACATAGCTAGTGCCTAAAAATGGCAAGATATATCGGTACAAACTTTGGGGAGGGCTAAAATAGCATGAGCCTCCTGGCAAAATTTTTTCTCGCACTGCTAATATTAACAAAGTACCGCATAGTACCACCAATCGCATACCTAACACCCAAAGTATAACAATTAGAAGTTTGGGGCCAGATAAGATTAACCCCCCCGCTGTATGCACTATATTTTATAATTTTCGTGCACCTACAAACACTAACATAGCATTACGTAACCACCAATTGCTTTACTTTAAACCAAATGGGTGAGATATAACAAGTAGAAAGTGGCGCCACCCTCACTACTCTCTCGCAACACGCTAGAACTTCGCTAGTGACATTATGCCTCCGCATAGCAGTAACAATGGTGTAGGTAGCTAGATTGGAAAAGATGTAGAAGCTACAGCGGTTTAAAGTTGTGTGGGATAGATATAATTCTACAAACTCCCAAACAACATCTTTCAGAATTTTTTCCATTAAATGAATGGCAAAACGTATGATCTTATTTTGTGTTTTTTTCTAATTAGATTGCCAACCCGTAAAATCCTGGAGTATAGATAGTTTGTAGCTTGCAGCAACTAAGATATGCCTACAGCCCACACCTTTCGCATTTGGTTGAATCTTTTAAATAGTAACAATTACTGTTTTAAAGTTTCATGCAATAAATCAACCTAAAATTTGTTGCATTACTTAATCTGATGGAAACGGTGGTGGCGATATATAAAATTATTTCCGCAACACTACTATACCTGCTTTATTGGAAGATTTGCAGCACTAATTCGTAATTTGCAATTCGGTGTTTTTATAATGGCAGAGACACGTAGTGATTGAAAGACCATTATATTAGATATGCAACTTGTATGTAGCATACCAAAAGTACTCTTGTAGACCTGAATTAAATATGTTTTCTAAAGCACAGGTAGCTATACGATCTGTGGTGCTATGTTAGTACTAGCAGATGCAAGAAAAAAAAATTAGAAAAAGTGGAGTGGGGGGGCTAACATTGCCAAAGGGCATCAACTTTAAGCTGCTATATCTACGTAATTTTTTGAGTGCTAGTTATGGGACTGGCGGTGCTATGTAGTGCTATATTAGTTCTAACAGTTGCAAGAGGAAGAATTTCAAGAAAGTGTGTGTGGGGGTCGCTGACACACTAGCAGATGCAAGAGAAAAGATTAAACTTTAAACTGTTATATCTCCACCATTTTTTGAGTGCTAGCTATACGATTGGTGGTGCTATGCGGTGCTATGTTAGTACTAGCAAGTACAAGAAAAAACAATTAAAAAAAGTGGAATGGGGGGCTAACATCACCTAAGGGCATAAACGTTAAGCTGCTATATATAGGTCATTTTTTGAGTGCTAGCTATGGGACTGGTGGTGCTATGTTAGTTCCAACAGGTGCAAAAGAAAAATTTTGAAAAAATGTAGTGGGGGGGGGCTGACGTAGCCTAGGGCCCTAAACTTTAAATTGCTATATCTACGCCAATTTTTGAGTGCTAGCTGTGAGAATGGTGGTGCTATGTTAGTGCCATCAGTTGCAAGAGAAAAATTTGAAAAAAAGTGTAGTGGGGGGCTGGCATCACCTTAGCCCCTCCAAACTTTGAACTGTAATAACTGACATAGCTTTTGGGCGCTAGCTATAAGTCTTTTGGTGCTATGTGGTGCAATGTTGGTGCAATCAGATGCTATACAGAAAATAAAGTAATTTTCTGGGGGGGCAAGGTGATCTTGCCAAACTAAAGTACTAGTATGCAAAGAAGGGAGAAATAAATCAAAAACAAGAATACAAATATGTAACATGAGTTTACAAGAGGTTAAGGATTTCTGCTACCTAAGAAGCCAAATAACGCAAGATGGGAAAAGCACAAAACAATAAAACAAAGATTAGCCCAAGATCGTGCTACATTTAACACGAAAAAGCAACTACTGTGTTCAAGGACAACAAACATAGAAACAAGGAAAAGATTGCTTAAATCATATGTGTGGAGCACAGCAACGTATGGCTGTGAAGCCTGAACAGTAGGAGAAGCGGACAAGAAAAAGGTAGAAGCCTTTGAAATGTGGTGCTACAGACGTATGATGAAGATATCATGGACAGACAAAGTTAAGAACGAACAGGTACTAAAAATGGTAGGGGAAGAAAGAAATATGTGGAATACAGTAAAAAATAGGAGAGATAGGATGATAGGACACATAATTTTGCGTGAGGGAATAGTGCAGAATATATTAGAAGCAGAGGTAGGAAAAAGAGGTATACCTACGTTAGACTACTGCACACAGATAGTGAAATATGTAGACTGTAGGAGTTTCAGGGAAATGTGTAGGCTAGCTCAGAATAGAAATCAATGTAGGTACACATCCAACCAGTCCCAAGATGGATAAATTAATGACGAAGAAAGTAACTACTTAAACATGATGATTATTATAAGCAACTACAAGTATTGGTTGGGCAATATTCTCGAATAATGTTAATTGTGTGAAAAAGGATTTACTGGAAAACTATTATTTTGGCAAATGTCTAAGTGTTGGGCGATCTAGGCAGCCGCAGGCTGCTTAATTCCCCCTCACTGAATCTCGGTGAAATAGGGCATAAAATTAGAAAACAATAGAAGGGGAACCGAGCTGTATACATGCTGTGTGAGAATTTCAAGGAACTGTGTTGGGTAGCTCAGAATATAAATAAGTGCAGATACATGCACAACCAGTTTTGAGACGGCAACCTAATGACGAAAATATAAGCGCAGATAAATCTGATGACTATTATGAACAAATACAGGCGTTGGTTGTGAAATATCTGCAGCTAATGTTGACTGTGTGAAAAGATATATTGGAAAAAATATTAAATCAGTAAATGCTTAAGTGGGGGGGGGGGCTTGGCAGCCACAGGCTGCTTACCCCCCTTCGCAACCACTGAATGTCAGAGAAATAGGATATATAATTGTAAAACAATAGAAGGGGACCGAACTGCATCTAACAAGAAAGAACAGCGCCTATGATGAAAGACAACAAACATAGAACAAGAAAAAAATTGTCGAAAGCATATGTGCGGAGAAGAGCACAGTATGCCTATGAAGTACGGGCAGTTTGAAAAGCAGACAGAAAAACGGTAGCAGCCTTTTGACATGCTGTGCTTCAGATGTATTAGGATGGACAGACAAAGTTAATAACAAATAGGTTATAGAAATAGTAGAGGGACTAGGATATTTGTGGAAAAAAAATAGGAGAAATGGAAGGGCAGAATACGTTTTAAGAAATTTTTGGAGAATAGTATGGGATATATTACAAGCAGAGATAGGAAAAAAGAGGTAGATGTAGACCTAGATCAGATAGTGATAGTAGCAGACTGCAAATTTTAGGGAAATCTGTAGGTTAATTCAGAATAGGAAACAATGATGGTACGTGTCTAACCAGTTCCAGGACTGAAGACCTAATGATGATGATGTTCGATAAAATCCATGATTAAAAGAAATTTATTTTTGGGAATCGTATCGAAACGGACTAAAGCAAAATCTTGAGGCATTCGTTTTTGTCTGAGAATGGTTGGATTGAAAAACAGTATCTCATTTGAAAGGCATCTTTGAAGCAGTATTTTCCAGAGTGCAATAACAAGGAATTTCAAATTCGTTCAACAAATTGAAAAAAAATTGATCGAGCTTTATAAAACGATTTGAGAAAAAGCAATGCTATTTTCTTGGCTACAGTGAAAGATATGTATCAAGGCATGCTATAATACTATCAAATATTTACAAACTTTCATGAATAGGGTTTGTACAGAGAAACACGATTGTATTATGTATTTATAAAGGATAAATATCGTAATAAGTTTGACACAGCTCCTGATGTGAGGTTAATCTGTCGATCATTGACTCCGATTTTAAAAACTCGGATCTAAACACGCTCAGGGACTGTGTTAACCCATTTGTAATAATAAACGATAAAATTCAGATGAAAGTTTACTATGCATTTTCATCATAAATTCATGCAAGTACAAATTATTTTTAATGCTATTTTTGATTTAACATTAAATACCACGTTTAAAAAATATATAATCAAATTTGTACGTTTCCTTATTTACTAAACCCAAGAAAATTGAAAAATGAGGTTCTTAAGGAATTGTCGGCGCATGAAGAAAGCGATGCCATACAAATAAAATACCTAAACAACGCTTACTAAGTCACTAAAATTTGGGAACGGCTGATTAAGAGAATCAAAAAGCTCTTCAAACCCCATTTTAACGTTGCGACAAACCTAAAACACACACTCCAAAATTTGAATTTCTACAAGTAGTATACCTAATGGAAAGGCGCTATCCAGTTCTTCTGCAGTCACCCAGTTGCAACCCATCATACTGTTCAATAAATTATCAACCCCTGCTTGACAAATTTGTTTTGTTTGCCACTTTCTTAATGCTTCATCATATGCTACTGGATCTTTATTCTCCGGACATACAGCATACTTTCTAAAATCAGTGGGATTGGAAGCAATATCTTTGGGCTTTGAAACACTAGTTTGTTGTATGCTGCGATCTACATTTTGTTTTCCTACACACAATTGTGAAAACTTAAGATTTTCTGTACCATCATCAGCTTCTTTATTTTCCATTGTAAAACTAACATATACTATAAATTTATAGGTATATGTAAGTATATAATATAATAAATTACAAAAAGCTACAAAACCAGTAACCGGATCGATTTTCTAAAAGGTATCTTCTAGTTGGTAGTGTTGGGGAGGTCTCATTTTAATCACGCGCAAATTGCGTTTTGGTATATCGGTGCCTATTTAATTAGACATTGCTGAACATTGTATTTTAAAAATTGTATTTTTAAAACTAAAATTTGTTAGGAAAATAAACAAATTAAATTTTATACGCAGTTAGGGCGGTTCACCAACGATGAGGTTATACAAATGTTAGCGCCATCTAGTGAATGAGCCGGCCACTATTTCCAATATGGCGACCAGCGGAAATTTAAATTCTCTAAAATATACTTCACAAACCACATATATATGGTTTGTGATATACTTTTTAATTTTTGTGTTACATGTGCTATTGAAAGAACACTACATGTACGTATTTGCAATTCCTTTATTATTAATAAACTACATTTTAAAGTCTATTAATAAAAAATTATATTCACATTCGAGTTTGTCTAGAAAATAACTAAACTACACATTACACTATTACATATTTAACATTAGCTATGCAAATTACAAAGGTTATGATCTAGCATTGGGATAATACAGAAATATATTCAAATACATGTAGGATATTTGTATCAAACATTAGACAGATTAATATTCTACATTAAAGTTAAACTCACAATTTTTAAATGCTTTATAATGCTTTGTAATATTAGTAAAAGCTGCTTATTGACCAAGCTTGTTAAATATATGAATGTATTTGTCAATACAATACTTTTCTGGATTTATTAACTATCAAACATAGTTTTTACAATAATATCAGTTTATTATTTTAAAGTTTATTTCATTACTATTGTAATAATTTTATATATGTATTTAATAACTTTAAACATTGGAGTGATAATAATAACCATTACTTTTTAATAAAATGATAACCATCATTATTGCATTAATGATCAGAAACGTTAAATGATTATGTGGTTCAATACCTGATTACGAGAATTTGTTAAAATGATAACCATAATGTATTAATGGAAAGTTTAATATACGTTAGTTTTACAACTGGTCGTTATTATTATAATAATATAAATAGTATTGGATGATCACCAGTATTTAATATATATATATATATATATATATATATATATATATATATATATATATATATATATATATTCTACTAACTCACCCCTTCCTTTTTACTTTTATTTTATTTATTTAAATTATAAATTATTATACTCTACTTTTGTCGTCGCGCCTATTTTTATTATTAAATGAATGACTTCTATATGATGTGCTTTAGCAACGTTTGGTTGGTTATCTAATTAACTGTTTACTATTATTATGCCTCGACTATATGACTATATACTCACCGTGGGTTCAATCGTGAGTAGATGTGCACTGCCCAACCAAACTGCACTCTTTTGTTTCACTACTTTTATATGAAATTACTACTGTATATGCCAAATTTTACTGATCAACGTAGCTTTGTGCCAAATTAATTAATGTATACAATTTCTGACTTTTGTTTGACGTTTAATGATATTGCACGGTACTCACCTGAATTATACGTCGCTGATTCCCTTTTTAACTGCTGCTGGCTCACGATCTTAATCGCCGTATGCGTCTTTACAAGGACTCACAATCACTATTGAACTTGCGTATCGCCTCCAGGTGTCTTAGTACAATTTTGATGACCCCAAATCTGAAATGAATAACCCGAATTTTAGAATTTTGACAAACCGTTGTATTTACTTCCCCTGCGTTAATCCTTCCGTGTTCCCTTTGTTTCTGCGTTGAATCTTCCCCTGCAATTGCTGCTCTTTTAATTCCACTCTTCGTACTCCAATTAAACCGTCCGCCTTTTCGTAATCAATCCCAAATCTAACTGCCGTTCTGTTCCAAATCAATCAATGCCCTGCTATAAATTCGATGTCCACTCTATGTCCTACTGCCTCAAAATCTATATCCAAATCACTCCCAAAATTATTTATATATTCGTTGCTTCACCGTCGCTTGTATAATCACTCGAATGTCCTTCTGCCTTTAAACCAATATCGTTCCAAATCCAATTCAAATCTCGTTTCAAATCTAATTAAATAATCGTTGCTTTCCCGTCGCACTATAACCACTCTAAATACTCTTTTTTTAACGTCGCTATTATTTTACCACCGATGCTTCTTGTACCTCCACTTTATTAAATCAGACTATTTAAATTCAAACACATTTATTTTTATCAAAATATTTAACAATTATAACTCAGGTTTGCAAAAACACGTCTTTATACAAAATTTAATCGAAAAAGAATCCCTTGTTTACTCTCCTAGGCAATAAGCACAACAAAACTAGCTTACTTAATTACATTTTAAATACATAAAAATATCCAATAACAATTAGTCCTTTCTTTAGTGTCACAAATACCTTCACTATTGTCTTTATACACATTCCTAAATTCTATCATTGGTCCTAAACACTTCACAATTCTCCAATTATATTTGATATTGCTATTAACTTATAATTTTGAATTTACAAATTCTTCCAAAAGTTGATTCTACTTAAATGAAAAGCCAAAATAATTCACACAAGACCTGGATGCTTGGTTGATAGTAGACATCCGTAGACGCATCCGGTTTTCAGACGGCAAATGTACTTTCAATGGCTTATTAAATTTCAACTTAGTATAAAACCTTGAGCACTGTGCATTTTATCAACGTCATCAAGTCATTTAGTTTACCTTTTGGCACATACGTTTCAAACTAACATGGTAAATACTTTAGCATATGTAAAGTACGGCAAAATATAGTTTTTGAATTACTGGATCTGATATATGAATCATTTTATTTGGCATACACCCCTTTTAACACAAATCTACCCTTAGAAGCCTTGTACCCCCCCCCCCCCCGACATTACATTATATATATATATATATTGCTATGAATAAACTGTAATTGGAATTATCGTTCTCCGATGTTGTGCTGTCTTATTAATATTGCTATAAACTCCATCAAGGAACTTGACTGGATTTTATTTTGAACCAACCTTGTCGACCAATAACAAAATTTGATACGTTACCGCCTTACTCGTTATCAATTTCGTATTCAACTTATAGTTCCTCCTTGATTGTTTAAATTATCAAATTACTCCCATTAACTTTATCTTATGACCTCGACTAGCATTTATTTGGAATTATAAAATTCTGTTAATTCGATTCTATATAATGAAACAAATATTATGTACAGTTAAAAATACACTTTTCAATTAATTAATGTGGTAAATCTCATTTATCAAAAATCATATACATTTAGTCAAACCCAAAGTCACCAAAAAAACCTATTATTTTTATAAAAAAAGAAGTGTGGAACGTTCAAAACCTCCTATATCATATCACGCACTTTATACGTATGCAAGTCCTTTTTTTGTTGACTTTTTCACATTCATTTATATTAAGCAAATTCAATATTCAAATAAAAAAATAGAAAAAAAAAGTCTTATAACTAAAAATCTGACCTGGTCTATTTTCTTCGCATTGACGCATCCATAATCAGCTAATATTTCCCATGCATTAAGCTATCCATTTGAATAAAATTTATGATCCCCCAATTCAGGATTATTACATGCCCATTCGAAATATTGTCTATCCACACGCTTGAACCATTGCATTTAAATTATTGCCATCACCCTCTCCATTATTAACTTATACTCATGCACCCCAATTTATTGTCATCTCATTCAGACTTATTACTTCTTATCAATTTCCCCAAACTTAGAATACCATCTATTCTCCCCGGACTCGGAATTGTATTATTCTCGCCGGCTTTAGAATTGTATTGTCATTCTTCCCCGGACTCAGAAATCGTAGTTTATTTTCCCCGGACTTAGAAGCCGTTTAATCGGCAATCGTAATCTTCATCTTAGTCGCACTAATACAACTTTTCACTTTAAATTATTACGTATCTCACTTTGTCTCAGAGTGGCGCACTTCGGCCTTTGTTGATTTGAAAACTGACTTCTTTATCACTGTGCCTGTTAATATATCATTGACCTCCTACTCCATCAGTGGGTATGGTCTACAAACTCGTCGCTCATTTTAACCAATCAAATCTTTGCATTTAAAGTAGTTTCTGATGTAATTTTCTATGCTTTCAAATAATTGTGGCCTGCTCGCAGGTGCTTCGTTATCAAACATGCGGTGTTTTGACGAATCTAATCGCTTTTCCATAAACAACTGATGCAATTCGACTTTTAATTTTCATGCATGTTATTAACGCAATTTTTAATCTCCTTTCTTATTAAAAATGGTTAACTATTTTGTACGCATTTACACTATGCTTCCTGAAGCTCTATTTCTTATCTCCGTATTAACCAAATTGTTTGGAACTCTTTTGAATGCGTGTTTAATTACACTTTATTATGTTTACTTACAAAATACGCGTGCTTCCACTAAAAATATCATTACTCGCCTTACCTAAATTAACTAAAACTTTATCTACATGGTGTTAAATAACTCCAATTTACCTAATGCATGTCTACCTTATTCATACGCTAACTATGCGTCTTCCTATGTTTATTTGCGTCGCTTAAAACTACTTATACTTTATATACAGGATGTTGACTGCTTACTATTTACAAACTATCTCCATTTCTCAATTCTTTACTAAATAAATGCAGTTTTCTGCTTTCTATAGTAATTTCTAATTTCTAAACGACCTTTACTATAAAGTACACCCTTAAACAACTCCTTATCACAGCAATATATATATATATATATATATATATATATATATATATATATATATATGTAATGCTGTGAAACCTTTTTAATTAAAATCGAGCCTCACGAATTGGGCGTCAAGAATGCTGTGAAACCTACAAAAAGCTATTAACTTAACTGTTCCGTTGACTTTCTTCTGTTAATCGCCTCTTTACTCTTTTCCGCCTCGGCTGCTCACCTAGTTAAAACTTTCATCCTCAATCATAAAAAAAAACAAACACATTCCTATCACAAACACCAACGTTAACTCTATTTACATCAATATTCACAATACATTAAAATTTCAAAATTAAAATTCAGCATAAATTTCAGTATCAGAAAATTTCAAAATTAAATTTATTATCATTTTAATGTGCATCCAGAATTAAAGTCCTTGTAGATGCCTACTAATGAATATAACAATATATGCAGACCTGAGTCTGAGTACAAAGGGAGCATCTCCCACCCCTTTACGTTAATTAACCAGGTTCGTCTAATTGAGCTCAAAGACATACCCAAATTTTCATCATAATCCAGAACATAAATACTAAATACCCCTTTCTACTTAAACAAGAGAATTTCACCTTAAAATTAAAAATTTGTTGTTAGTACAATTTCCCTACTGTCCATTTTAAGTAAATCAATTATAAAGTTATTCAACACACACAAAAACATCAAAAATCGAACAACAAAGCATAAGTTACCTGAAGGTTAATGCACTCGTGGCGTCAATATACATCGTCCTCTGTTAATCACACCAATCCAACTGGGTTATGTTTAGGTCCTCGGATTAGTGGTCGCCTTTAAAATTTTCTACACCACCATTCATCTAAAGTTGTTTCAGTGCTCTTCCGGAACTCATTGTGTATATCTGAAGCTTGTTTTGTGGATCCAGACACGTTTACGAATCATTTAATTATTAACACCCCCGAAAAATAGCAAAGAAATTCATACTTCTTTCACAAATATACGCCAAAACTGCCTACTTTTGTGTATTCATTTGTCGTTGCAAATTTGACTAATTGGTACAGTGATACTAGACTTTATTACCTTGTATCTTCTTTTCTAAGTGCACTAAATTACATTCATTGTAGCACGTAAAGAACAAACTGTTTTAAATCACCAAAATATACGAGCAAACTGTTTAAATTATTCTATCAAAATCGGAAAACTAAAAAGCACTGTTTAACGCATTGAATCAAATCGAAAAATCTAAGAGAGCGAAACTCATATTAACCCGGGTATATATAGTGGTTAGCCTGCCTGTCGGTTTTGTCCTCAAAACGGCCAGTTTCTAGAATTTCGTATACTATGTTCCTATCTCGCCCGCCTGTGCGTCGGTTCTTATTAAATTTGCACTCGCACCAGTTAAATCTCAGAAATTTCGACACGGCTCGCAACGTCTGGAAATAACTAATTAATTTTTATACAGAAATGTTATTTTTACCTCTCAAGTTTGCCTTTTATTTTCAACCAATCGCAACCCAGTGACGTTGCTCCACTCACGCCTTTTACTATATGTGTCTCTGTCTTGCGCATATTATCTGTCTCTATCTACCCTGTTCCGAGTGGTACAAATCTATATTCTTTAGTATCGGTTATTTTCAATCCATGCGGACTTGTGAAATAACCCACCTTATTAGCATTTCCCGTAAATATTAAGCAACGGTTTCTCCAACATTCTCTGTAACCGTTTGTTATCTGCAAATTTTACGCAGAACATAAAACATTTAAAAATACGCAGGTGTTCAAACATAATACTTCTACGATCTGAATATTATTGGGTTTTTACTAGCTTTTTTTAAATTACACGTAGAGCATTTTAATACTGCTTCTTTTTATAGAAGGCGTCTTGTAAATAATTTAAATCTCTTCTTTTTAATGAAACGAATGAATTTTTATGCTTCACGGTTTTAATAACGCGTACCTTTTCCCAAAGCTTCTACACGGTGATTAAAATTATTTGATGTGATTATTTAATTTTCTACCCTGGTCTAAATATGAGTAATATATATTGCTGTGGAAGTCGACCCAAGCGTGGGGCTTGATTGGTTTTTAGGGATATATATATATATTGCTACACACTCTTTTTCTTTAGCTGATATTTAATTTTGCTAACCTTCAAATATGTGTAGTTATCAAAATCTCGTGGAAAATAAAATAAAAATAATATTTCCTTCTAAAGGCACCGACTAGCTCAAACGGTTATTTTCCACTTAGCATGTACGACCATAACCTCAGGTCGAGGTTCTAGGGTTCTACTCTAGTATCTGTATCTACCAAAATAATGTGATGTACCAATTTATCAACCAAATATTTTTATCACACACAAAAATTATAAACTTTTTTTACTATGATTAAATATTTGCCGAATCCTGATAAAGTCTAGGTGTATCTCTAGGTAATTTCTACAAATGGAGCCGACGCCGTGCTCTCCAATAAGTTCCTGCAATTTCAAAGCGTTTTAATAACCAATATTTTAAATTTGAAAAATTACTATGATCTGCAAATTAATGACAGAACTACTTGATGACCTTTTCAGATCTGTTATAAACTGTAGCCAAAAGGTATACTAGAATTTTGAAAAACAAACTTGTTTCTACATCTAACATATATAATGCACAAACTATAATTTAGTTTTCAATTCAAATGTCAAAATAATAGTAATTAAAAGTCAAAAACTCATACGTCCCTTCTTCACTATTGTAACTTCCAAAAAACTATCTTTCACCATTTAATTTGTTGCAGCTCTCACCTAGCACCATTCCATGAAAGTCTTCTCATTACCAGGAACCATACCATCATATCCTTTTGCCACACTTCTATATTCTCTTAGGTAAAATCAGTATTACCTTATGTCAACTTCAAAATAAAATCAAAACTCCTTAAAATTCAAAATCATCAAATCTAATTATATTTTTGTTCATATCAAATCTTATCAAACATTAAGTCAAATTAGATCTTGTACAAAAATCTTGTCAAACATAAACATTAATTCTAAAATTAGAATTAGTACATTTTCCAAATCTTATTTTATCAAATCAATCAACATAATATCACCTTGGTTACCATAATAATCACAGCCTACCTTAATATTAAACATTTTAAATATTACATCAGACCACTATGTACAATATTATAAATAACATTTTTTTAAATCCTCAAATTTTGATACAGTCTTTATAAGCTAAAATTCAAAGGAAATTCTACCCTCCTTTTCACCATTACAATATATATATATATATATATATATATATATATATATATATATATATATATATTAGTTAGATTAATACTATTCAGTTTCTTATTATGGTCCTGTTTAAAATAATAAAGGCGTACTCTTTTATTCCATCTGAATTTTCAGTATATTTGTACTCTTGGTCACAGATTAAATAGTTGAGATTGTGTAATTACTGGCATGTGTAACAGGAAAACATTTTAAAAACTATTTAGAACAATTACAAAATTGACGGTTTCTGACAAATGACATATAAATTAAAACATTTGTATATAAACATGCAAACTAAACTCTACTAAACTTTTAACTAAACTTTAGTTTGCATGTTTATATACAAATGTTTAATTTTAATTATGGCATGTGTCAGAAACTTTTAAATTTTGAAAATTCAAATAGTTTTAAAATGTTTTCCTGTTACACATGCCAGTAATTACACAATCTCAACTATTTAATCTGTGACCAGAATACAAATATACTCGAAAATTCAGATGGAATAAAGAGTACGTTTATATTTTTAAACAGGACCTATAACCCTAAAAGAAAACTGAATATATATATATATATATATATATATATATATATATATTGTAATGTCAGGGAGGTACAAGGCTTCTAAGGGTAGATTTGTGTTAAAAGGGTGTATGCCAAATAAAATGATTCATATATCAGATCCAGTAATTCAAAACTATATTTTGCCGTACGTTACATATGCTAAAGTATTTACCATGTTAGTTTGAAACGTATGTGCCAAAAGGTAAACTAAATGACTTGATGACGTTGATAAAATGCACAGTGCTCAAGGTTTTATACTAAGTTGAAATTTAATAAGCCATTGAAAGTACATTTGCCGTCTGAAAACCGGATGCGTCTACGGATGTCTACTATCAACCAAGCATCCAGGTCTTGTGTGAATTATTTTGGCTTTTTATTTAAATAGAATCAACTTTTGGACGAATTTGTAAATTCAAAATTATAAGTTAATAGCAATATCAAATATAATTGGAGAATTGTGAAGTATTTAGGACCAATGATAGAATTTAGGAATGTGTATAAAGACAATAGTGAAGGTATTTGTGACACCAAAAAGGACAAATTGTTATTGGATATTTTTATGTATTTAAAATGTAATTAAGTAAGCTAGTTTTGTTGTGCTTATTGCCTAGGAGAGTAAACAAAGAGATTCTTTTTCGATTAAATTTTGTATAAAGACGTGTTTTTGCAAACCTGCGTTAAAGTTGTTAAATATTTTGAAAAAATAAATGTGTTTGAATTTAAATAGTCTGATTTATTAAAGTGGAGGTACAAGAAGCATCGGTGGTTAAATAAGCAACAGCGACATTGAAAGAAGTGTAAAGATTGGTGATAGTGCGACGGGAAAGCGACGGATATTTAATTGGATTTGGAACGATATTGGGAAAGGCAGAAGGACATAGAGTGGTTATACAAGCGACGGCGAAGCAACGAATATATAAATAGATTTGGGATTGATTTGGATAGAGATTTGAAGGCAGTAGGACATCGAGTGGGACATCGAATTTATAGCAGGGCATTGAGTGATTTGGAACAGGACGGCGGTTGGATTTGGATTGATTACGAAAAGGCGGACGGATTAATTGGAGCACGAAGAGGGAATTAGGAGAGCAGCAATTGCAGGGGAAGATTCAACGCAGAAAAAAAGGGAACACGGAAGGATTAGCGCAGGGGAAGTAATTACAACGGTTTGTCAAAATTCTAAAATTCGGGTTATTCATTTCAGATTTGGGGTCATCAAAATTGTACTAAGACACCTGGAGGCGATACGAAAGTTCAATAGTGATTGTGAGTCCATGTAAAGACGCATACGGCGACTAAGATCGTGAGCCAGCAGCATTTAAAAAGGACATCAGCGAAGTATAATTCAGGTGAGTACAGTGCAATATCATAAAACGTCAAAAAAGTCAGAAATTGTGCACATTAATTAATTTGGCACAAAGCTACGTTGATCAGTAAAATTTGGCATATACAGTAGTAAATTCATATAAAAGTAGTAAAACAAAAGAGTGTGCAGTTTGGTTGGGCAGTGCACATCTACTTACGACTGAACCCACGGTAAGTAGATGAACACCCTGAGATAAAGAGTTCATATAGTCGAGGCATAACAATAGTAAACATTTTAATTAGATAACCAACCAAACTTTGCTAAAGCACATTATATAGAAGTCATTCATTTAATAATAAAAATTGGCGCGACGACAAAAGTAGTGTATAAATAATTTCTATTTAAATAAATATAATAAAAGTAAAAAAGGGGGGGTGAGACAGTAGAATATATATTGCTGTGGAAGTCGACCCAAGCGTGGGGCTTGATTGGTTTTTAGGGAGATCTCGAGTGTTATATCGACTTCCACAGCAATATATATATATATATATATATATATATATATATATATATATATTACTCATATTTAGACCAGGGTGGAAGGTTAAATAATCACATCAAATAATTTTAATCACCGTGTATAAGGAATTTTATTAAATAATACGCTTTATTAAAACCGTGAAGCATAAAAATTTATTAGTTTCATTAAACATAAGAGATTTAAATCATGTACAAGACGCTTTATATCAAAAGAAGCAGTATTAAAAAGCTCTGCGTGTAATGTAATTATTCCTAAACAAATGGAAATTACGTGCAAAATTTATCTTAATTAACTCTATTTCAAGTAACCGGTATTGAACAAAACGTACAGATAATATCTACAGAAACTTGTAAAAACCCAATAAAATGCAAATCCTAGAAGTGTTAGTTAGAAGTAGGATGTTTGAACACACCTGCGTATTTTAAAAGGCAATTTCAGTTTAATTTGTTTAGATAAACATGTCGATTCTAAGGATATTGAAACGGTCAGATGCTTTAGCACGAAATACAAAACAGGGTTTATTTAAAAGCTCATTCGGCGAAAATTTTGCAGATAATTAATGTTTACAAAGAATCTTGGAGAAACCGGGGCTTAATATTCACGAGAAGATGCGATACGGGGTTATTTAACCCAGATAGTCCACATGGACTGGAAAATAATCGATAGTAAAGAATATCAATTTGCACCAATACGAACAGGTTAGAAAAGGAAAGAGAAAATGCGTCAAGCAAAGACACATATAGTAAAAGGCGTGATTTAAGCAACGTCACGAGGGTCACAATTGGTTGAAAATAGGATGCAAATATCAGAGGTAGAAACAACAATTTCTGTACAAAATTAATTAGTTTTTCTCGGACTTGTTTGCGTGCCGTGTGAGAATTTCTGCGATTTAAATGGGGCGAGCGAAAAATTCGTAAAAACCGACGCGCGAGCGACGGACTGGGAACATAGCATGAGAAATTCTTAAGAATTGTCTGTTTTGAGGACAAAAGCGCCGTACCGGCTATTCGCTATATATACCGGTGGTAATATGAATTTCGGCCTCTTAGACTTTTGACTATTCGATGCGTTAAAAGCTCTTACATCCGCGACTTGATTCAAGATGTTAAACAGTGCATTTTAGTTTGATAAAATAATTTAAAATTTTGCTCGTATATTTTAGTGATTCAAAATAGTTTGTTATTTACGTGCTAACATGAATGTACTTCAGTGCACTTAGATACAAGGTAATAAAATTTGGTATCACTGTACCAATTAGCAAAATTTACAACGACAAATGTATACACAAAAGTAGGCAGTTTTGGCGTATATTGGTGAAAGAAGTATGAATTTCTTTGTTATTTTTCGGGGGTGTTAATAATTAAATGGTTCAAATACGTGTCTGGATCCACGAAACAAGGGTCAGATATACACAGATGAGTTCCGGAAAAGCCCAGAAACAACTTTAAATAAATGGTGATGGAGAAAATTTTAAAAGCGTTGAGAATTAGAAGCCGTAAATATAATCCTGTTGGAATGGTGTGATTAACTAAAGGGACGATGTACATTGAAGCTACGAGGACAGTAACCTTCAGGTAAATTATACTATTTTGTTTGACATTTTGTGTGTTGAATAACTTTATAATTGATTTACTTTAAATGGACATTAGTGAAATTGTACTAACCATAAAATTTTAATTTTAAGATGAAATTTGCTTGTTTAAGTAGAAAGGGTATTTAGTATTGATGTTCTGAATTATGATGAAACTTTGGGTATGTCTTTGAGCTCAATTAGACGAACCTGGTTAATTAACGTAAAGGGTGGTAGATGCTCCTTTATACTCAGACTCCGGTCTGCTTATATTGTTATATTAATTAGTAGGCATCCTACAAGGACTTTAATTCTGGATGCACATTAAAATGATAATAAATTTAATTTTGAAATTTTCCGATATTAAAAATTTATGCTGAATATTAATTTTGAAATTTTAATGTATTGTGAATATTGATGTAAATAGAGTTGACGTTGATGTTTGTGGTAGGAATGTGTTGTTTAATTTTATGAATGAGGAGGTTTATAAAATTAGGTGAGCAGCCGAGGCGAAAATAGGATCACAGCAGTTTATGACGCCCAATTGGTGGGACTAGAATTTTTTTTTGTTGAAAGGACCCAGTTCCCGCATTCACAGGAGTATATCACAGCAATATATATATATATATATATATATATATATATATAAAACATAAAATTGCAGTAGATCTTACTAAAGAACTTATCGCCCCTCGGATTGGGAATCATAAAATTGCCGTGGATTTCTAAAACAAACGGGATCGCATCTGATGGGCCGTCATAAAATTTTCTGAAATAAAATTAATAAAAAAAATTTTTTACATTACCTTTGGAACGCCTCCTTATTTCTGCACATCTCGGCTAGCTCTAAAATCTGCTTCTTCTTGGATACCAACCATCCTAAATTCACTCCTTCTTACATATACAGTCAAATGAAATTACAACTCATATAATGCAACAAGACATACAACCTTTTTTATTTACACATATTAATAAGTTTCCATTAGTAAGAAAATATTTACACATATGTATATACAGTTTGATAAAAATGTTACCATCTCAATCTTTAAATCTTTTAAAATTTCATGATTTCTATTTATTTCAACAGTTTTATTTTATACGAGTAGATGGGCCCGTCGTGAAATCCTATATTGACTTTTATTCTGGTCTATAGTGAACTCAGAATAAATCCAGTTACTCTAAATACCTAAATACATCGCATCTTTGTTTAAAACAAGCTTAAAGACCCGTTTACTCCTTACATCAAAATTTTTATGTCATTTATTAACCCTTATAAATAATAAATACCAATTGTCGTTTACATAGACCCCTTCAAATGAGTTTTTACGGTCATAAATTACACCCCCAATATGTCAAATCACTCAAGCACAAAATAACAACACAAAATGTTCAAGCAAAAGCAATAGACATTAATTTCGTTACCTGGAGTAAGCATTTTTTCCTCGTCACCTCTGAAGATGTTGTCCAAAAACCTCGTCGTTGCATCCATACACTTTGCTGTTATACATAGATCAAACCCATTTCCACTCGTTATCCAAATCTCTGCAGCCGCCTTAAGAGTCTCTACCCCGATAATTGTCTCGACCAAGCTAAATCTTCCGTAATTACTAAACCTCAAGCATTCTCGTTCCAAACACTTCTCATCTCGCTTACCTTAGTACCATCCTTCCATTAGTTTGTTAAGTGTAGCAACAGCACCGTCTATTAACTAACACCCACTTGTGCAATTCACACGTTTAATAAACTATCGAAGTACTGTACTAACACCGCTTTATACACTTTTAGATTAGAATGTTGCATTACAAGCTAAGCCAAGTCAAACAGCTAAGCGAAGTAAGAGAGTAGAGTAAGAGAACTTTACCGCGTCTCCTAGTGTATATATATTCTTCAATACACCCCTCTTTGTACCCTATTTCAGTCGAAAAGCTCATTTCATCATAACAGATTTTAAAAATTTTGCACGTAACGAACTTGTACAACCGAGAATTCTCATTCCACTGTGCTTTAGCTTGAAAACTGCTCAACAAAATATAACCGTCGCGAGCTTCTTGAAAATTTCTAGCATTCGACCAATCACACACCTCTCCCACATTCTTATGACCAGCCTTTAGCTATCTTTCCTAATTTAACCCATTTTTGCTGTCTCTTTAGAATTCCACTCAAGCAACAGAAAATCGTTATTGTGGTTGACCTCCAAATCCGCTGCGTACTTTAAACGAGTGTTTTAACCAACGTTTATTATACGTGCTCTCTGTCTGCTTTACACTACGGATATTCCGTTTTACTTTGCCTTCAAACGATCTGTTGTTTTAGTAGCTTTTGCATCGACCGTTAAATACAATTCTACAGAAATCTGTCCAACGTTCATTTAAGGTTCCTTGAACTTGTTATTTTAACTGTCAGGTTTTTCTATGACGCGCTGTCCGTTTGAAATCGTATTTCCAAGTTTTAGAGTTTCTTAGGATTTGAATTTAACGAACGTTTAGTTTAGTTAATTGGAAAAGATGCATTTACAGTATTGATTTTATATACCCAAAAGCTTTGTTTATTATCCGATACGCTTGATTTATTATAGCTAATTATGCGTATCCTTGAGTTTTCATGTACTCCAAAGCTTCTACACGTTATGCAAATTGAACATTCCGATTTAGAAATACAAAAATATACTATTATCCGTCCGTTTTCAATGTCAAAACTAATTAATTTGGCGCGTAAATAAATTGTTCCTATTTCTTATATACCCAGTCGTTACAAATTTATTTTATATATATTTATATTCTTACACTACACCCCCCTCTCCACTCCTATTCTATTTTAATAATACTCCGGCTACCTTACTCTCATCACTACGACTCACAGGCGGTTCCCCTTTTTCTTTATAAATAAATTGCTTTTCTATCCTTTTATTTCAAATTAATTATGCTATCAGTCGGTTCAGTTCCGTAACATAAAGCTCCAGTTTTACAAAGATCAATCAAAATAGAATTTATATTTATACGTTACCAACGTTCCCAGAAGAGTCCTTGAATGCTCGGCGTACTGTCCAATCTCCGATCTGGGCCCTGCTTTGTTGTTACTGCTTCACTGTCTTGCCAATCCAACAAATTATTGTGCAGTTAATTTCCTAGTTAATTTTCAAGTAAAACGAACAACAAAATCTAACCCCTTTGATTTTCCTTCCTCACTTTATGAATGTATCCCTTTCTCAAAATACCGGTTCCACATACACACGCCAATCCTTTTAAATATTATTTTGTCTTTAAACTACAATCACTTAAACCAAACTTCCTACAATAATACATTAAATTCTACTTTCCTTGATTTTGATCAATGAATACATTCAAAATCAATCTCTTTAACCTCCAGTTCTAAAACATATTTAACCCGGTTTTATTTTATTATAATATATATATATATATATATATATATATATATATATATATATTATAAATTCTGATACACGACTTTTGTCGTCGCCCCTAATTTTTAGTATTCAATAATATGACTTCTATATGATGTGCTTTTAGCAAAGTTTGGTTGGTTATCTATTTACTGTTCACTATATTTTATGCCTCGACTATATGAAACCTTTATCTCAGGGCGTTCACCTACTCACCGTGAGTTCAATCGTGAGTAGATGTGCACTGCCCAACCAAACTGCACACTCGTTTGTTTTACCACTTTTTATATGGAATTATTTACTGTGTAGGCCAAATTTTACTGATCAATGTTGCTTGGTGCCAAATTAATTTATGTATACTATTTCTGACTTTAATTTTGACGTTTTAAGATATTACACGGTACTTACCTGAATTATACTGCGATGAATGCCTTCTTTAAATGTTTCTGGCTCTAGATCTTATTCACCGTAAGCACCTTCACAAGGATTCACAATCGATGTTCACTTGCGTATCGCCTCCAGGTGTTCTTAACAATTTTGCTGACCCCAAATCTGAAATAATTTACCCTAATTTTAGAATTTTGAATAAACCGTTGTATCTACTTCCCTGCGTTAATTCTTCCTTGTAATATGCTGCTCTCCTGTCTTCCTTCTTCGTGCTCCAATCAGTCCTCTCGCCTTTCCGTATTCAATCTCCAATCTATACTGCCGTCCTATTCCAAATCAACCTATTCCCTGCTATTCCTTCAATATCCACTCGATGTCCTACTGCCTTTAATCTATCCAAATCACTCCAAAATTATTAATATCGTCGTTGCTTCGCCGTCGCTTTGTATATCCACTCGAATCTCCTGCTGCCGTTTAACCAATCGTCCCAAATCCAATATCAATCTCGTTCAAACCTAAATAAATCGTCGCTTTCCCGTCGCACTATTAACCACTCTAAATATTCTTCTATACTCGTCGCTTTTATACTACCGATGCTTCTTGTACTTTCACTTGATTAAATCAGACTATTTAACTCAAAAAACATTTATTTCATCAATTATTTATACAACTTTTAACGCAGGTTTGCAAAACACGTCTTTATACTGAATATTATCGAAAAAGAATCCTCCTTATTTACTTCGCTAAGCAATAAGCATAACAACCTTAGCTTACTTAATTACATTTTTAAAAACATACAATATCCAATAACAATTCGTCTTTACTCTAGTGTCCAAAATACCTTCACCATAGTCTTTATATACATTCATAATTTCTACCATTGGTCCTAAACACTTCACAATTCTCCAATAATATTTTATATTTCTATTCACTTATAATTTTGATTTTACAATTCGTCCAAAGTTGATTCTATTTAAATGAAAAGCCAAAATATTCACACAAGACCTGGACGCTTGGTTGATTGTAGATATCCATAGACGCGTCCGGTTTTCAGACGGCAAATGTACTTTCAATGGCTTATAAATTATCAACTCAGTATAAAACCTCAAGTACCGTGCATTGTATCAACGTCATAAAGTCATTTTGTTTACCTTTTGGCACATACGTTTCAAACTAAATGGTAAATACTTTAGCATATGTAAAGTACAGCAAAATATAGTTTTTTTTTAATTTATGGATCTGATTTATGAATCATGTTGTTTGGCATACACCCTTTTTAACACAAATCTACCCTTAGAAGCCTTGTACCCCCCCCCCTTACATTACATTATATATATATATATATATATATTGCTGTGATAAGGGGTTGTTTAAAGGTGAACTTTATAGTAAAGGTCGTTTATAAATGAGAAATCAACATAGGCAGCAGAAAACTGCACTTATTTAGTAAAGAATTGAGAAATGGAGATAGTTTGTAAATAGTAAGCAATCAACACCCTGTATATAACGTATAAATAGTTTTAAGCGACGCAGATAGACATAGGAAGACGCATAGTTAGCGTAGGAATAAGGAAGACATGCATTAAGTAGATAGTAAATATTTAACACCATGTAGATAAAGTTTTAGTTAATTTAGGTAAGGCGAGTAATGATACTTTTCAGCGGAAGCACGCGTATTTTATAAGTAAACATGATAAAGTGTAATTAAACACGCATTCAAAAGAGTTCCAAACAACTAAGCTAATACGGAGATAAGAAATAGAGCTTCAGGAAGCATATAAATGCGTACAAATAGTTAACCATTCTTGATAAGAAAGAAGATTAAAAATTACGTAAATAACATGCAGATATGAAAATTAAAAGTCGAATTGCATCACTTGTTTATGGAAAAGCGATTAGATTCGTCAAAACACCGAATGTTTGATAACGAAGACAGCTGCGAGCAGGTCACAATTATTTGAAAGCATAAAAAATTACATCAGAAACAACTTTAAATGCAAATATTTGATTGGTTAAAATAAGCGACGAGTTTGTAGACCATACCCACTGACGGAGTGGGAGATCAATGATATATTAGCAGGTACAGTGATAACGAGGTCAGTTTTGAACTCAACAAAGGCCGAGGTGCGCCACTATGAAATAAAGTAATACGTAATAATAATTCAAAGTGAAAAATTGTATAAGTGCGAAAATGAAAATTATGATTGCCGATTAAACGTAAGTAGATTTTGGGGAATTTTATTTTAAACTAAAACATATTAAAATAGGGCTTCTAAGTCCGGGGAAAATAAACTACGATTTTCGAGTCAGGGGAGATTGATAAGAATTCTAATCTGAAGCCGGGGATAATTAGCGATATTCTGAGAATAGAGGGAATTCTAAGTTTGGGGAGATTGATAAGAAGTAATAAGTCTGAATGAGATGACAATAAATTGGGGTGCATAAGTATAAGTTAATAATGGTAGTCCAGAGGGTGATGGCAACAATTTAAATGCAATGGTTTAAGCGTGTGGATAAACAATATTTCGAATGGGCATGTAATAATCCTGAATTGGAGAAAATAATTTTTATTCAAATGGATGGCTTAATGCATGGGAAATATTAGCTGATTATGGATGCGTCAATGCGAGGAAAATAGACCAGGTTAGATTTTAGTTGTAAGACATTATTTTTCTACCTTTTTATTTGAATATTTAATTTGCTTAATATAAATGAATGTCAAAAGTCCACCAAAACAAAGGATTTGAATACGTGTAAAGTGCGTGATATGATAAGAGGTTTAGAACGTTCCACATTTCTTCTTTTATAAAGATAATAGGTTTTTTTGGTGACTTTGGGTTTGATTAAAAAGGTATATGTTTTTGATAAATGAGATTTACAACATTAATTAATTGAAAAGTGTATTGTAAATAATTTACAAGAACTGTACATAATATTTGTTTCATTATATAGAATCGAATTAACTGAATTTTTAATTCCAAATAAATGCTAGTCGAGGTCATAAGATAAAGTTAATGGGAGTGATTTGATAATTTAAACAATCAAGGAGGAGCTATAAGTTGAATACGAAATTGATAACAAGTAAGGCGGTAACATATCAAATTTTGTTATTTGTCGACAAGGTAGGTTCAAGATAAAATCCAGTTAAGTCCTGGAGGGAGTTTATAGCAATAGAAATAAGACAGGCCAACGTCAGAGATTGAGAATTTCAATTCTTGTGTAAACATAGCAATATAAATATTGTCGACCAAATGATGGGGCGCGAATAATTTAGGGAGCATAGCAATATTAATATAACAGCCCAACGTAGGGGCTCGATAATTCCAGGAGTACATAGCAATATATATATTGTTACATGTCATAATGGCATGTAACATGTTTTAGTTATAATTTATAAGGTAATTCCCGCGTTTGTTTAAACTAATAACATTAACACAGTCGCGTCTGCGCAGAGTGAATGGCGGAGTGCGCGCGTGGTGTTAAAAGACGCCATTAAGTTGCCCTCGACAAAGCAACATTTATCTGTGCCGTGTGTCTTTTCTTTTTAGGGATGTAGGTTCCTTCTACCTTTTTGCCTTTGTGTACCTGTTACCTGAATCCCGTCGTTTCTTTACGACAGCAGTAAAGGAAAGACGGAGGGAAATCTGATTCAACATGGCGTAATTGAACCCATCCTGCAAAACATCGTGGGACCCTGAGAATGTAAGTACTTTGCTTTGATTTAAATTGTGCTTGCAAATTGACTTAAAAAACGGTTGCATCACTTTTAAAACGTGTGCGGTATGTTACAATTGGAGGGAATTATATTGTGAGTATAACAATTGCGAAGTATAACGGTTGCCCGAGTGTAACTATATATATATATATATATATATATATATATATATATATATATATTGTTATATATACTGTGATCCTACCTTATTAGTGATAGGCGTAATATCTCTATCTGTCACTCCTTGTCTTATTTTAGAGCCTTGTTGAGTTATGCCACACAATTTATCTTTAAATATTTTACACGGCTGCTGCACTTAATTATTTTACAGGGCCGTCAAACACGTGGCGGAATCTACCTAGGGTGGGTCCGTCCTAAGCAAACACCTCTCAACTAGACACCTAAACAAATATCCAAGGAGTTTTCAAAATAATTTTAAAAGCCAAAAGTATTCCCAAACACTAGTTCCACTTTTATAAATTTGATTAAAGCACTGCGTAGATATTAAATACTAATACCTGGAATCCAGATACAAGCGCCGCCTTCCAGCCGTCCTGAAGCCAAGTGACCAACTGCAGGCACCTCCTGTAAATAATAAGTAACTCGAGCAACTGATAATCTCCAGACTATAAAACTACTAATATTTCTACAAATTTTATGTTATACAAATACTCAGATAACTCCAATTCCACTATGCTTTCGTCTTCAAACAATAACGGTACAGACCAGCACTCCCTCTTTTAATTAACTTTTATTCGCCGTAAAACTGCTACTATTTGCTATCTCCAGGTACAACTTGACTTTCAAAACTTTCTCGTAACTTTTTAAAATGTAATAAAACTCATAACAGTACAAAAACACGTCTATTTTTCAGTAATATAAATTTGAAGTCCCTTATAAATAAAAACCGTCTTCTTTTGTTTCCGTTGCCATAGCAACTATCTCTACGCACACTATGTAATTTATAATTATTAATAATTGATTAATAATACAGTTGTATTCTCTAGATACATTCATTTTCTAGATGGTTTGTAATCCAGTGATTTATGTATATTGAACTTTTTACAATATTGAAAATAGCTAACAAACTTTGATGGTTCAGCTTTTAAATTGTACGCAACAGACATTTATGTCTTATTCGGTAAACGTCCTGTCATTACATAACCAATCTTTAATTGTTAAAACATATTCAAACTGAAATTGATTTACCAATTTTACGGGAGTATCACTTAACTCCTTAAAATTTTAAAAGCGTGCAGTATACCAAGCAATTTTGATATTTGTTTTACATTCAAATGGTTCTGAAAACGCTAACTCCAAATTAAATTTCATATACGTGCAACCATAACAATTAAAATACGTATACAATGCAAACTTATAACTAGCTTAGCCTGGTCTATGGCCGGTATATGTTGTTGAATGCAATGCAGTTTCAAAAGCTTTATAAATTTATAAACGTGGAATAGTTGTTGTTAATTTATAAACCAAAAATACCTGAAAGAAAATACTCAAACAAAACCAAATATACCCCATTCTAGCAAAGTCGTTTCGAAGCCCTATTTAAACATTTTATAAGCCCACCCCTTCTTGACAGTATATAAGGCCCCACTGATTTTAAATAAAATGAAAATTTGCTTCCTGGATATAAGTAATTCTTTTAATGGTTGAGAAATTTTAAATTTTAGTTAAAATCACTATAGTTTTTTTTTTATGTATGAGGATTAAGTGTTAGTTTCTGTATATTCTGTATAGTTTTAAGCTCGTTAGTATTATTTACAGTGTTAATTTTATTCTTGCGATACTTTACTTTCCACATGGAAATATGGATACAAATTTTCTATATGAAAACGTCCCCGACATTCACCCTGTCATTCTCCAATTCGTAAGTATTCCTTCTGCAAAATTCTTCTCACTCGATAAGGACCTTCGTATGGAAATAACAACTTGGCACAAATATTTCTTTCCCAATTTGACATTCTCAATCTTTTAACAATAACAAGATCCCCAACTGAAAAACCACTTGCTTCTTGATTTTCTTGTTACGTTTCTCCAACTCCCTTCTTTGTATCGTTTCGACTTGTTGTTTGGCTTTATGCAACAACTCCGTTATATTTTCCACTTTTGTTCAGCTCTCCACGGTCTTGCTGGAATCACCTTCTTCATCAATGTCACAGGACACATTCCTGTCACTGAACTTGGTACAAAATTAATATATTCTTCTATTTGCGGTAAATACCTTACCCACCGATCATGTTGTTCCTGCGTTATTAACCTCAAAAACTTTATTACTCAATAAATAAAATCTTAACTTCTTCACAGCATATACGATTGCCAGCATCTCTTTTTCCGCTGTCGAATACCTAGTCTCGCAGTCTTTCAGAGCCCTCGAAATAAAACAAATTGGCACTTCTCTCCCTTCTTGAACCTGCACCAACTCAGCCCCTATTGCAAAACTCGAAGCGTCCGTCCTTAAAATAAATGGATCCGTAAAATTGGGATATTTTAATGACAGTTCCTATAAAATACCGCCTTCAACTCCCGAAATGCCTGCTCCCTTTGCTCGTTCCATTTCCACCTTTCGTTCTTTTTTAACAACTCCAACAATGGAATGCACAACTCCGAATATTTTGGTATGAATCGACGATAATAATTTAATACACCTAAAATCCTCTTAAACCTTTCAAATTTCTTGGCTGTTTCAAATTCTTCAACTCGTCCAAGCGTTTTTCACAAATTCTAATTCCTTCGCTGCCAACGACAAACCCCAAATACTTTACCTGGTCCTTAAAAAACTCACACTTCTTCGAATTCAACCTCAAACCTCCCTCGTCTAACCTTCGGATCACTTTTCTTAAATGTTCTAAATGTTCTAACTCGTTCTTAGAAAAATCAAAATATCATCGACATAGTGCGTACAGAAGTCTTCGTACTCATCTAATAACTTCTGCATGGCTCGAACTAATGCAGCGGATGACGTTGAAAGACCAAATGGAACAACTCTGTACTGATAAATCTCCCTTCAATGCTAAATCCAGTATACTTCCGACTTTCCTCATGCAAAGGAATTAGCCAAAAGAATTCTTTAAGTCCAGTTTGCTAAAACTTTCATCTCGCTTACCTTGTATAACAAATTATCTAGTGATTTTGGTTGTTCAAATTGTGGTTTAGTAATCGCATTCAATCTCCTAGCATCTAAACATATTCTTAATTCTAAATTATCAGATTTAGGCACAACCACTACCGGATTGATATAGGGTGTTCTCGCTGATTCAATAATTCCCTCTTTTAACATCTTTTAATCTCATTTTTACTCGACCCCTTAATGCAAATGGTATTGGATATACCCTAGTACGAAAACTTCCTCGTCTGTGACCTCTAACTTATGCGTATACTCCTTCGCAAACCTAGGCTCATTACTAAAAACTCCTGCATGTCTATTAAACACCTCATATAACATTTCCTTCATATCCACCCTATTAATCCTATCTGTTCCTCATCAAATACCTTCTCAAATATATTACATAACCGTAACTCATCAATTCCATCATAAATTCTATTCTTAGTCTTTCCTGATCCTATACTATCTGTATTTATCTCATCCCTAGTATCCCGATTATCCTTAGGCACCACCCATTTCTTCTCTAAATTTAATACCTTTACCATTCGTGCTTTACCATCTATAACCAGTTCAAATTCCTCAATTACATCTATCCCTACAATAAAATCTAAATATAATCCTCTTGCTATCCAAAACTCTACTTCACCTAGTCTGGTACTTCCTAATACAATCGATACTCGTACAACTTTGTCTATCGTAGTTAACTTCCTCTTAATCGCAGACCATAAATTAATACTCTTAACCCTACAAATTTTCCCTTTGAATAATTCTGCATGTTTCAAAACTATTTCCTCTCTCACCAGCGATAACTGCGACCCTGTATCTATCAATGCCGTGTAAACAGAATCCCTAAACTAATATGAATAAATGGTAACTCCGCCTTCTTTCAAACTTATTATCTAACAACTTATCTACTAAACTAATACTATGCTGTGTCCCTAAATCTGATCTTCCTAACACTAATAAATCGACGTTTTTTTGTACCGTGGGTTCATCGTGGACCTCCACTTTCTCTATCCTATCCTCCGATCTCTGTCGCGTGTCTCTTGTTGTTACGTGTTGGATCGTCAAGTTTCTATCTGTCTCCCGTTCTCGGTCTCTAATCCCTGTCGGTATTTCCCCCTGATCCGTTGATCTCTGCTCGCTTTCTCTCTGCCACCTCTGTCCAAAACTCGTTCTTTGCTGTCCAAAACCTCTGTCATTCCTATCAGTCCTGTTCCAGTCATTGTTCCCCCTATAATTATCGTCTCTATTAAAACGTTGTTCCCAATTATTATTCGTTCTCCTTTGATTTCCCTGATATTGCTTTCTGTAGTTGTCCTGTCCATTCTCCCTATAATTGTATCCTTGCACCCCAGTCCTCTGGTAGTCTGTGCTATTCCTATTCCTATCCCAATTCCTATTATCACTATTTTCCTGGTATTCGTTTCAAACGTCCTAGCTACGTCATAATTTCGCATCATTTCCAAAAGTCTCTTAAAGTCCGAACGTTTTGTATCGCTACGGCCCTAGTTATTTCCGCCTCCATATGCCTTGACAACAATAATATAATTTCATCTTCTCTTAATTTAGGAATCAGGTGCTGCGCCTGGTTATACTTTTCAATCACATAATTTTCTCTCGATCCCTGGTATGACCTATAGTTCCCAGTGTTTAAATCCGTTCGAATATTAGCCTGATGCGTGTTTCCCCAATATTGTTCTATGAATAGCCTTCGAAATTCCTCGTACGAACTATATTGCCTCCTCACGATACAGTGCCATTTCTTTGCACAACCCCCCAATGTCACGCTCACCATCTGCATCTTCACCCTCTCAGGCTCACTCTCTACCATCTCGTCCAACTTGCTAAGATAGACCATCGGCTGCTCATTCTTTCTGCCTTCAAACCTCGACAAGGTCTCTTTCCTAGCCTATACTGGTATCCTGCATCACAAACAACTCTTCCCTTTCCAATTCAACCAACTGTTCTCTCATCTGTCTAACATTCCTTCAAGACCAGACAATCCATTTACCGTATTCCCCAGAACCGTCGTATCCCTTCTCAGCTTCTCTGCCACCTCCTGACTCGCCCGCAATTTGCCTATAATTTCGTTTTTAGAGTTAATATTGTCCTCCGTCTGAATCCGAACTATTTCACCTAAATTCTGCAATTTTTCTGTCTGTCTAACTTCGACCATGTACAGCTCTTCCCTTAATTCATTTAAACCTGTTGTTACCTTCCTTCTACAACCTGGACTCTATCCTCTACGTCCTTCAGAACTTCATCCTTAAATGAACACAAACTGCTCTGTATTGATACATTAATTCCTTCAATTTTCATTTCCATCATATCAAATTTTTCCTTAACTTCCGCTTGTGAATTTCTAACCTCGGCCAACAATGATCCTCTCAATTCTTCATACGACTTAGTTAACGACCCTTTTAATTCCAACAAAACCATCATCACATCTTGGATCTGCATATTCTCTTTTCCTTATCAATTTCATTTTCTCCCGATGTACCCCTGAATTCACAATAATCACCTCCGGCTCCACATATCCCCAGCTTCATCCCTAGCATCCCCTGCTGCTACAGTCTTAACCACCGGTTGCCCTCTCACACCAGTCTCAACTCCATAAACTTTCCCTGACCTCGTGATTCTCTCCTCATCAGACATGTCCCTTTAATTTTCAAAATAAACTTCAATGATGTGCCCCACTAAGCTACACAACCTCTGCAAATCTGAATCAGCCCTATCGAGCCCCACCTTTAGGCGAACAAATATTTTGTTGCGAAGTTATTTACCTATTCGAGCCCCACCTAATGTTTTACCGCCGCTAAAATCGACCAAAGTGTGAATATCAAATTACGTCTTAGCCTACTACAATAAATTCAAAACCTCCAACAACTGTCAAATAAATATCTATGAAACGTCAATCAAATATTAATTTTCACTTTTAAATAGAATATATGCAACGTACAACTAACAAATCTACTCTGCCTCACGTTGTTAGCGCCATCTGTTATATATACTGTGATCCTACCTTATTAGTGATAGGCGTAATATCTCTATCTGTCACTCCTTGTCTTATTTTAGAGCCTTGTTGAGTTATGCCACACAATTTATCTTTAAATATTTTACACGGCTGCTGCACTTAATTATTTTACAGGGCCGTCAAACACGTGGCGGAATCTACCTAGGGTGGGTCCGTCCTAAGCAAACACCTCTCAACTAGACACCTAAACAAATATCCAAGGAGTTTTCAAAATAATTTTAAAAGCCAAAAGTATTCCCAAACACTAGTTCCACTTTTATAAATTTGATTAAAGCACTGCGTAGATATTAAATACTAATACCTGGAATCCAGATACAAGCGCCGCCTTCCAGCCGTCCTGAAGCCAAGTGACCAACTGCAGGCACCTCCTGTAAATAATAAGTAACTCGAGCAACTGATAATCTCCAGACTATAAAACTACTAATATTTCTACAAATTTTATGTTATACAAATACTCAGATAACTCCAATTCCACTATGCTTTCGTCTTCAAACAATAACGGTACAGACCAGCACTCCCTCTTTTAATTAACTTTTATTCGCCGTAAAACTGCTACTATTTGCTATCTCCAGGTACAACTTGACTTTCAAAACTTTCTCGTAACTTTTTAAAATGTAATAAAACTCATAACAGTACAAAAACACGTCTATTTTTCAGTAATATAAATTTGAAGTCCCTTATAAATAAAACCGTCTTCTTTTGTTTCCGTTGCCATAGCAACTATCTCTACGCACACTATGTAATTTATAATTATTAATAATTGATTAATAATACAGTTGTATTCTCTAGATACATTCATTTTCTAGATGGTTTGTAATCCAGTGATTTATGTATATTGAACTTTTACAATATTGAAAATAGCTAACAAACTTTGATGGTTCAGCTTTTAAATTGTACGCAACAGACATTTATGTCTTATTCGGTAAACGTCCTGTCATTACATAACCAATCTTTAATTGTTAAAACATATTCAAACTGAAATTGATTTACCAATTTTACGGAGTATCACTTAACTCCTTAAAATTTTAAAAGCGTGCAGTATACCAAGCAATTTTGATATTTGTTTTTACATTCAAATGGTTCTGAAAACGCTAACTCCAAATTAAATTTCATATACGTGCAACCATAACAATTAAAATACGTATACAATGCAAACTTATAACTAGCTTAGCCTGGTCTATGGCCGGTATATGTTGTTGAATGCAATGCAGTTTCAAAAGCTTTATAAATTTATAAACGTGGAATAGTTGTTGTTAATTTATAAACCAAAAATACCTGAAAGAAAATACTCAAACAAAACCAAATATACCCCCATTCTAGCAAAGTCGTTTCGAAGCCCTATTTAAACATTTTATAAGCCCACCCCCTTCTTGACAGTATAATATATATATATATATATATATATATATATATATATTGCCGTGGAACTCGCTCTAATTTAGTACTTTCTCAAAAAACATTCGAAAATTTTTTTAAATTTTCAAAACTCGAAAATTGCACATAATAGAAAATATTTCAAAAATTTAATAATTCAACAAAATATATTTTCTTACCCGTTTTCCTCTCTTCCTCGGTTGAATTGCCAATTTTCTGCAACTGTTTCCGGCTAGCTCAGTTGGACCTCCTCTTGGATATCTAGATTCACTCTCATATTCTATCGTTCACGCACACTCCCAATAAAACCACAAAATACAACAAACATACAATCTTTTATTTATCACTATTTACAAATAAAATTCAATATTGTCCACATTTCAGTGATCACGTTACACCTCAATAAATCCTATTTTGTAATGTCCTGTATTTTATTTTAAATTATCAAACACATAGAATGTACCCGGAGTGAATGGGCCCTGAATAATACCTTATTTCTCATTCCTTCTTTATAATTTATTTTAAATTAGTATACTCTGGAGTATGGTGAGCTCATGATAACCCAGTTAATTATGAATAATGTATGCCGTTATACTTTGCATACTCTTACAACAAACAAAAAAAACAACCCATGTACTCTTCATAAAATTTTACGTCCTGATGGAACGTTAATAAGCTTTATCCTTCAGATTTCTATTTAAATACCATAATAAAGTTAGTTATAGTGAAAACCAGTTAAGCTGACCGATGACTCATCTTGTTAAAGCATATGCATCAATGCATCAGAACGTATTTCTAGCATTCTGGATTAGTTCAGTTGTTTATACAAAATGGCGCATGCAGTTTATATTGTGACAAATACTAGCTGAGAATGTATGTCCCAGGGCTTTTATAAATGATCCTTTAATTTCTACGAATTATAAGAAATGTTTGTTGGATATACAGTTGCCAACGGCGTTAACATAAGTATCAAATACATTTTTCTTTTATAAAAATTAAACCAAAACATTTAAGGTAAATTGGAAGTTTGGAAGGGAAATAGACCAACATTTTATTTAGATGAATTGTGTTTAAATGAAGATATTAATAATATGGAAATGGACAAGCTATTTTCAGGAATGTAGATAAAATCTTAGTTTAGAAATGTACTGCAGATACTGGATATTTAGCATGGTGTTGCGATATTGTTGGTTTTTGAAAACATAAAGTGAATTTTCAAGATATATTGTTATTAAGTATAAAGATGCGTGTGTTCTAATTGATTCGATAATATCTGAAGACTAATAATTTCTGTTGGAATTAGACTTGTTATTCACACAATTATCAAGGAAATTGTAGTTTCGGGATTTTATTTTATTCCTGTTTTATATGGTTAACCAGCATGGTTGTACATATAAAAGTGTATTTGTAAATATTTAATCAAATTTAGTATTAAATAAACAAAACGGTATTGTATTATTTTATTGTAATATTGCTCTACTACATTAAGAAGTATAAATCTAGGACACCACTTCATTTTATATTAATCAATTATTCTGAAATTGAATCATCTTCATAAGAGTCGTTGCTGCTTGAATCCTCTAAGTTGATAATGTTTTTTTTTCAATTTGCCACCATTCTATCATACATTTTTCTGAATGGTGAGTGCATTTTTGCCAATATTTGTCATCTATCCTTCCAAGTGCTTCATGCTATATTAATTATGCGTGCTCGTCATTAAATCTTCCAATATTGTCGTAATAGCCTTTGAAATTATCCCAAATTAATTCTATTGGATTAAATTGGCAATGGTATGGAGGGAGCCTTAATACTTTATGGCCACTTTGTATTGCAAGTTCAAGTATGAATATTTTTGGTTGAACATGCAAGTAATTTTCTTTTTAACATTGAAGTATCAGCAAATACGTTATGTCGAAGCAAATAATTAATTAATTCCTCTTTATTTGAAAAATTGTTAGGAACCTTTTTGACTAATTGCGAATGATATGAAGCATTATCTAGCACGATTAAACTTGGACCGCTTAAATTTGGTAATAAACTTTCTTGGAATCATTTTGTGAACATTTCTGTGTTCATATCACCATGATAATCTGCATATTGTGATTTTGAAGAAAACAAAGAGATGCATCATGTATAAAACCATTTTATTTCCAGCATGTATCACAATAAATTTAAAACAACATTTGGTAACTATACAAAGCACAGTGACAGCAACAAATTAACAACTAACCGTCTTCCTGTTCCAAATGGCTTCTTCTTGATGCTTTTGTGAGAATTATCATGCCAATTCTTTTTGGCAGATCCCCTACTAAAAAGCCAAGTCTCGTCAAGAAAACAGGTTCATATAGTTGCGTTTCCTTATTGGAATGGTAATCCTTTAAGAATTTTATTCGTGCAGCAGCTATATGTTGTTTCTCGAACAATCCTTGCCTTCCATCATCTACTTTATAAAAAATCCTATAGTAGGTAAAAGTCTTCTTAAGCTAGTTAATTTGAAATTACATATGCCGGCAGAAACAAGCTCTTTTTGGAGTGCATGTGCAGTTACATGAAGTCCTACAAATATAAAAATTAGTTACTAATTACAATTAATTTTTATATTACTTTTCGAGTGCATCTCATAAATTTTACGTTTAACTGCATGTTTTATAAAATCTTCAACATCGCAAGATCTGCTTTTTGTTTGGTTGCGTTTCCTGCACGTCGAATGAATTGGAAAATTTTCCTTTAGAGCTTGTGAGCCTCCTCTCTTAATCCTAGTTAAAACACTAAGGCTAAACCACATATTTCAGAGGTTTGCTGAAAAATAATTAATTGATTTGAAGGATTAAGTGTATTTATTTTGTACCTGCATAACACTTCCAAACGAAACTAAAACACATTCATTATCACGCTCTCTTTCAAAATAATCCATGACGTTCAAAATCACCTGGTGTGTTTGGGGTTTGAGATGTCTGTTTCGAAGCATTTTGAACAACTAAAAAGCAAAGAGGTGATAGTATTTAGTGTTTTTATAGGATGGCTGTATTTACCTTTTATAATGTGTAAGAAATTCTTTTACTTTTGAAAAAACTTTTATATTTGCGATTTGAGCTAAATGTAAAAACGTAAATACAACAAAAAATCAAGAACTACGTGAAAATACAACAAAAAGTGACAGGAAACTAAAATTATTTATAGGTTATAATAATACATAAATATTAGTTATAACAGACATACGTTTTGATGCTGCCATACCAATCCTTAAAAGACGTATTTTTTTTCTATCCATCCTGTTTTAGGGCAAATAGTTACATGTACTGACAAAGACATGCAATTTTCATTATCATTTCTAATAATGTACCGCGGTGAGTCATCGGTCAGTTTAAATGGTTTTGACTATATACGTATTATATTCAATACGCAAAATAATGCACAATACCTTCAAAATCACTCTCATACGTCACCCAATATTCATAGTTTATAACAACACAATTTCAAAGCGTTACCTGGAATTTCTAGAAGATCTCTGCTCCATGGACGATGCCATGTATTTGCTTCTTTCTGCGCTGCAGACCGCTTCTAGCTATTAGTAGAAGAACCCCATGTAAGTTGAACTGCTAGCGCTGCCTTTACGGTGTATCCAATTTCCAAATTAATTATACGTCTTTCATAATTATTTACTTTAATCCACGTTACTTAACGTCACGACACGAGCTTGTTAAAAAAATATAGGTGATACCTCAATTAAACAAATTATGAGGCTACACCGTGCAATATAATTTAAAATAATTTTATTCTACTTACAAACTCGTGGTAGCTTTCATACGTAGTCTGAAGCGATCGAAATATTAAGGGCTCTCATTATGTTTTCGAAAAGTATTTATACAATTTAGGCTGTCACCTCCTGGCCGCATTCACCAGAAATTTTTGTTGTTTATCAACTGTTGATAAAACCGGCAAAGTCAGGTGAAGCAACACGAAGGCACAAATTGTGGGCTAGGTGATGCTGTACTTCCCATAATGTGTTCGTGTTAATTTTTTTCATATATATTTTCATATATATATATATATATATATATATATATATATATATTGCTCTACATCTTAGCTCCACGAATGGGCTGCCATAATTGCTGTGTAGGTCCTTCTATTTTATTGTCATAAATGCTCCGAACCTACTCTGGAAATCAAGTCCTACCACCTAGACTTGCATTTCATATCACCCTCTAATAAAACCTTCTGAAGATGCTTTCCAATTCGGACGCCAAAACCACCAGCTTTTTGTTCAGCTTTCTCAGGGATATTCGCCACAGCTGCTCACTAGCTCTCTGAAAATAATACCCTACTATTTCAAAAATAAATAAAATTTGACTGCCAAAAGTACATCGCGCTGTATTGGAACATTAATTCGCAATTCAAAAATTCTAGTCTTATATTCTTCATACACCTTTTATCTTTAACAAATATTATCAAATCTTAAATGAAGTCCTTTTAAATAAAATAATTTGGAAATTTATTAATTTATATCGATCATTAAATAAAAGTAACTGGGCTTATCCCTAAGTTTTACTTTAAAACCCCAGGTCTATTACGAGATCATATTAAAAACCTTTCTGTACCTATGTGCTAATTATTGCACTGAAAAATTACCAAAAACCCCTTTACTTTGTACAAAATGCCATCATTACACCTTCATTTCATAATACCAAATAGTACATAAATATGTTTTCGTACAACCCCTTTTCAAAGTAATATTGTCAATTAAAAATGTCCTTATAATACAACAAAATCCACAAAAATCACCAAATTGTCATAATCACCAACAAAATCGCAATATTCAAAAGTTTAAAAGGTTGAATTACCTAGATTAAGCACCACCAGCTCTCTACGTTAAAATCAACTCCGATGTGATCATCCCTCTAGACTGCTCGTTCAAGAATTGCTCCAGGTGGCCTCTCACCATCAGGAACTACACGCCTCCACTCAGATTTCTCAGCTGCTAATGCATGGTACTTCCATGCTCCCGTACATCTGCTACTGGTCCATCAACATACTTGACTTCTACCAGTACACACAAAGCGCCTCCAACCATGTGTAGTAAAGAAGTTTACTTACTTTTCTACCAGCTTCGGTAATCAACTGTATTTTAGATATTCACAATTGCAATGTTACCGTTGCACCAACTTGTGCATCTTAATTGTAATAACAAGAATTTAAACTCACTTATACACTATTACACAAAGCTTTATTGAACATGAACAAGGAAAGAAAAGAGAGAAAGCCCTAACTTCCTCGTCGTTGTTTATATAACCTCCGAATTCCACCCCTGAATCGTTACACGCCATACCCCAAGCACACTTTTCTCGGTAAACTTCTCAACTGTTTACAGATTCCACGAATTCCTCCACTCCACAACAACTAACAGTCGTCTCATTCTGCAAAACCAGCCATTATCCTTGAGTTTTTCTCCGTAAACTTCGCAACCGCCTCCAAGCGTTTCAAAAATCCAAGAATTCCACTTGTAAAACAAGTATTTTAGTTCGAAATCCTCATTAAAAATATCTAACGGCTGTCACTTTCTACGAAATCGTCCGGCAACTAACTTTCATTCAAGCACCAAAACACGCCCCTTTCACTCGCGCCCATCCGATCGTCTCATTCTAACTTGCATTCAAACTATACTGTTCCTCGTCTTGTGTGTTTCCCCAGTTTTCAATGTTCGTTATAGATTTTTGTGTATGCTTGTCTTACCTGTGTATTATGTTACTATACCTTTATCCTCGCTTATTTACAAGTCTTATCCCTACCATCCAGTCTACATTATTGTCTTTCTTGCTCTTATACATGCAGTCTAATCGTCCAACTCTGTCTGTAGCCTCTACAATGTTTTCCATTACCCTCTTTAACAAACATCTTAAGCAAACACGTAGCATCTTCCTCGCACTTATTTACTTTTAAAATCTCTTTGTCTTACAGGCGTTTTAAAGTCAACGACAACTAACCATACGATAATTTCCATTCTGTGCTATCTCATTAAAAACACGGTCTTTCCCTTTTACATTATCGATCTATTTTTATACTTATAGCGTTTACGTCTTATAAACCAGCTGTTTGTTTTCAAACTATTTTTTACTACGAATCCTAACGTCTGTTGACAAGCTTTTAAACTCAGTACCAAGAACGTGCTTACGAAGCTAAGTTTTTACTGGAAATATCTTGTTTGTAAAACGCTCCCTAATGGTTAACGTGTTTCTTAGCTACACTTTCATATTTACAATGCTAAAACTTTTGAAATTATCAATGTTCCAGCTTTATATTACCTTACCTTACGTTATGTACACTAACAGATTAAATACGCTTTGAATATTTGTTACATAAAAAAGCACCCTCTTTAATTGTCGATTTTTATGCTATTACTGAAAAGCTCTACTGTCACATTTTCTCATGCTAATTTTATGTTTGTACGCACGGACTTTTGCTTCTTATATCTTAATAACCGTGATTAATCTCTACCCTAATACTAACATGAAGTAAAATTAATCGCAAAGCTGAACTTAACTAATAAATACCTACGTTCTAGCTTTAAAATATTCTAAATAATTTCTGGACTGTTATATACATGATGTACTCTATTAAAATGTCTTACTGAGCCATCTCCCGTCATTTCTAACCTAAAATTCATAGTAATATGAAGCTAAGCTGGATTTAAGCCACACGCTCGGGCTGCTATTATTGCTCTAAGTGCGATAATTTGTATGAACTGTAAACTCGAGCACCTCCGTTGTACGCCATATTGCTCTGAGTGCTCTTTGGATTAATCCTAAAATTAATTCAAGTCCCTCAAATTGGGCCGTCATAAATTACTCTGAGGTTACCTCTGGATTAAACTACTCTAGACTTACTTGCGACATCAATACTCTGTACATCTTCTAAAGATGCTCTTCCTTTAGGACGCCAACTTCCAGCTTTTTGCTCTGCTTCAAAAATGCTGCTTCCTCAAGGATATTCACCACGGCTTCTCAGCTGTTTTCTGAAAATACTACCCTACTATTCGAGGAAAGAAAACTCGACTACAAAATTTTAGCACAATTTATTCTAACAGAAAATTTAATACCCAAAAATCTTCATTTTATTATTTGTAGTGTAACCGGCCTGAAGGCGGACCCAAACGTTCTCTATAAACGGCACACCGGGCTCTGTGATCTAAGATCTAGTGGCAGTGACTCAACGACTCCTACGTTGTGTTGTTATAATATAACCTAAATTCACACTGGGAAGATGGCGTTAAGGCAGGAAGGTTTGAAATAAAACTACAGAATTTACCTAAATTGACTTTTATTCAAAACAATAACCAAGAAATAGGTCATTCGCGTGAAAGCATAGAAAAATGACATTCAATTCAAACAGTGCCGTACTCAACCTGGGCGATTGGGGAAAGAGCACGGCAGGGAAAACCCCAAACTGCCCTCACACTTTTAACAGCATTTGACACATTTCGACAAGGACAGGTGACGTACAAGCACCCAGATACCAACATTGAAATTGACGGGATGTCAACTGTTACCCAGACATACCACACATGACAACTGAAGAAACGTTAGTGTAAACCAGCTAGCCTTTTCTGGTAGGTACTGAGGTCGGCTAGGCCAATACTACCCACCTAAAGTTGTAGAAAGGGGGGCACCAGGAAGATAACCTGCACCTTGACTACCAATGTTCCTCCCCGCACGAACATAAAATGTTAGTAAAATTCAACATGGCTCGAATACTCGCGCCCACGTACACACGTTAACAGTTTCCAGCCCGTGTTACAAAATATTTCACAAAGGCTAGCCGACTTCCTATTATTTGCAACTACAAGTACATTGCTAAGGCAACATGAATCGCTGAATTGAACTTATGGTATAATTACGCATAGTTAAAAAGGCGCTTATTATTGAATAGACTATCTGCAACATAGTCATAAATGCAATCGCGAAAGGCACGTGAAGGTCGGTCATACCAGAGGTTTAATTTAATTACATCACAACAATTATCACAAACGTTAAATACTAGTTAATTATATAGGAACATCGGCCAGATAATAGCATAAACAAACAACAACAATAAAATTAAGTTTAAACTAAGATGTGAGCGGTGCAGTTGCAAATGTGATTAATATGCTGAAATAAAACAATTACACATAATAAAAAATGGTCAAATGAATCACAAATATCAAACATTATAAAATATGTTAACAGCAAATACATACCCCAAAATTCTACAGCATAAAAAAAACTCAGATTCAGGCGCTAAATCTTTATATAAGTGAATGTTAGTTAAATATATTAAATCTAGTAAGCAAATGGTAAAATTTATTCATTATAATTGCATCGGTTAAAACGTATCTTTAAAAATTAACCACATCGTGGCATTACAAAGTACAAACAAAAAATGTACACACCAACGTTGTGGTTAAATTCAATTACTATTTTAAAACCAAAACAAATATAACGTAGAAATCTAATACTGTTTATATTCAAACTTGCCTAATAATTTGATTTAATATGATGTCAGTACTCTTCATTGTTTGTCGTAAAATTACAGTAATGGTAGTTCTGCTATTGGTTCTGCAATAAGTGCAACGCAATTGTAGTTCCAACTCTGGATTGAATACAAAATCAACATTATTTCAAATAAATCAATATTAGTTTTACTCTGATTTAGATATTAAACAAACAATTTAAATAAATAAATATTAGTTTTTGGTTGATAAACCAAACCACACTAATTTATACATAAAATTCTAAGCCAAAAGCAACAGGTAACACATAAATATTACCTTCAATGATTAAATAACTAACGCTTTTACAATAAGTACCAACATCACAGTCGAAACAACGCTCTGATTACAAGATGTAATCAGATTACCTTAAATAACCACTACATTATAAACATAAAACATTACCTTTAATAAAAAACCGCCATCTTGAAAACTCAAAACAAAGTCCTTTAACCCTTGTTAACTAGATCAATCGCCCCCACGCATGCGTCCTTTATAATGTAAATCCTGACATTACGAAATGCGTTCAGAAATCTGCAAGTGGTTACTGAGCTATTCTAACAAGTACCTTCAAATATCGAAATGTACACTATAATATTTTTAATTATTATCAACCAATGAAAAATCGACTTAGAAACACTGTGGATCACTTCAAAGATATCCTATCTTAAACAAAAGGCATAATTTTACCAAAAATTAACCTGTTAGGTATATAAAGTTCAAAACATACGGACACATACTCTTCTCTGTCGTTTTCTCACATGAACGTGTTTACGTATGTCTTTATTTAAAACACATACAAATCGTATTACTATCTTTATCATACATATTAAGCTTTTAAAAAATCTTAAACGTATATTTTGAATTGAGTGAGACACATATGACGTAGAAGACTTCTTTCGTGGTTCTTACTATATACGTCCCTTATAACGTTAATTCTGACGTCACAGAATGCGTTCAGAAACTTGCAAATGCCTACTGTGATATTCTAACAAATACCTTCAAATATCGAAATCTACACTATAATATTTACAATAATTATCAACCAATGAGAATTGACTTAGCAAAACACTACACTTTGCTACAATGATCAAACATTGTATACTGCATTCCATGCAATGAGTGCGAGGATACTTATGTAGGTGAAACTTCACATTGGTTGAAATCTAGGATTACTCAACACAAAAGCGATGCTAGAGTAAGAAAAAATGCATATGCTTTATCTCGTCACGTGTATAATACAAAACTCAATATAACATTTTGGAAACAGAAGGAAATTATAAGAGCGGATTATTTTTAGAAATGGTACACATTGCAAACGACCCAAATTGCATGAGCGACAAAACTGATGTAAACAATCTCAGCAATATTTATTCGTATGTCCTCAGTTTTCAAAAATCGCCTACAATTGCCAATAAATCCACGAGCTGCTAAATACGTATACTGTATTATCAGGACATATGCGTTTTTAGTTTATTTATAACCGACAGCTTGTCTGGTTTTAATACGAAAGTCTATAAGCAGTTGTTGATGAAAATACTTTTGATCATGAGCGTTCAGTCGGACAGTTAAACAATTTTAAATGTAGTGCAGTTTTTAGTTTTTAACTTTTCATGTATTTCAATGTGTAAACTTAGTAAATACACACAATAACTCCATTCATGTAAGTATGATAATGTAGTCATATCATTTGTTAGTTGTTTTTTTATACCTCTGTTAGAATCCTGATGAAGAAATAAACTATTTGGAAAGTTTGATTAAGAACAAAGAGTGTTTTTTATTCTGTGACCGATATACCTGTTAACTCTGTTTTGTACTCGTTCACGTGCTTTGAACCAATAATTTTGTTAATCCTTGTCTCCAAAATTCACCTCGTGCTTTACTTTGTATTTTTCTGGATACACTTCTAGATCCTTTTTAGATCCCTTAGATACACCTTAGATTTCGGAATTAGGTACACCTTATATTTCTTAGATACACCTTAGAATTCGTAGGTTTCTTAGATACACCTTAGAAGCCCTACATTATTATAAATATTTAATTTAAATTAATTAACAAATTCCTACTCACGTTTTCAGCAAAACGGCAAAAACTTTTTCATATCTCTTCAACGTAATTCGTCATCAACTATTATTACACACCACTTTTCACAATAATATAATTTAAAATTGATTTATTTGACGCGTAAATATTCCAGTAAGAGTTTGGAGGTTCGAGACAACGAATATAAGCTGGCAGTCGATGTTACCAAACCGAAGAGCAAAACGTTAAAACAATATGTAGTATTGTTGTAAAGAAATCCCGTATATTGACAAGGTCTTTCATAATGGGTATTTGCCAATAAGACAACATCATGTCCAAATTGCACATACTCTAACCTTTTCCGAACTTGACTAATAGTTCCTCAGGGGCTGGAGGAAGTATGTGATCCTTTACAATTTTAGAGTTTAAAAATCTAGCATCGAGGCATACCTGTGGGGTGTAATCCTTCTTGAGAACCGTAACTAACGGAAACACATACTCAGTTTGACAGGGCGAAATAATACCCATCTTAAGCATATTATCTATTTGTTCTTTTACCTGCGACCGATATAGGCAAAAGGTATGGGATAAGATATCTTAAAAAATGGGGTGTCGTCCTTAAGTAGGATCTCGTGTTCGTATATTTCAGTACGACCAGGGCTTTCCGGAAAAACCTGCCCATTTGCAACAGTTTGACCTTCAAGCATAGTCAAACTCTTGCTATTAAAATCAATCTTTACTTTCATATCAGTTAGTCAATCGCCTCCTAGGATAACCTTTTGGTTTAATTTCGGCACAATAATACGTGGGACATCATATACAAGATCCTTTAAATTTAACGGTAAGAGCATTTGCTCAGTAATCCTATTTGTCTTAGCTCCAATTTGTAACATTATTTTGTAATGTTGACGAATAAACAGATCAATTAATTAATTAATATTCAGTAACTTGCATAACTTATAGACAAAAATTCCACAATAAATTACTTCATATTTTAGTTAGACTCCCTTATAATAAAAGACCAGGGTTACTAATAGCTTCAGGCTAAACTATTAGAAATTCCAGCGGCAGGTCGTCATAGTTTAAAGCTCTACCCTTGTAAATCAAATACAATAAACTTAAAGCTTAGGTCGGTTACAGATTGACGAATCTGATAAAATTAAATTGGAATAGTACCTTTTAACGTAAATAAAGGAAAGCAATTTTCTGTTTGAAAAGCTTAATTTACTTAATAACTTCTTTAATTGACAGCGGGTTATAGAAAACGAAACATTGTAAATAGCAAAAACTATTTCCAATTTGATTTGTTCAAAGATTGCAAGTAATTTTAAGTAGTCTGGAGACATCCATTGTATTTAAAATCCATTTCGGCTCAAGTGGGTTAACCGGTCTTTTGTTAATGGCAGACCACTGTCGCCATAAGATACAATATATTTAAACCCTTAGAAAAATAATTGCTTCCGTGACTTTCATCTTAAAAGGGGTTGGATTTGGTTTCTAAAATCTTGTTTTTGTGGGAGGTTCTGTTCAGTCATTGGATAACAGAAAATGACGTACATAATGGTTAGAGTAGGAATTAATCTATATAACTTAAGGCTTTAGCCAAAAGCCAGAGAGTTTTTCCAATGGGGCTGTCCGTGGTCAAGAAGTAGAAAGAAACGTAGTTCGCAGGTAGCGTTCTCCTGCATCACAGATATAATATTTCACTTAGTATCACGATAGTAAAAATTGGAAAGGAGTGATAACTCTTCCGGTTCGCGAGGGTTATGCCCGTATGTTCGCGGATTTATAGTGATACAAAGTAAATAATAAAAAGTTTGTAGGCATGTGATGCACAAGTTAAGTGATATTGTCAATAAGATCCTGCTGGGTTCGTGTGCCACTCAATTGTTTAAAAATTACAAACAGAAGCAACAAGCGAGATTCTCTCCCCCAATTTAAGAGCTGTTCTACGTTGGAAGGCAAGCCATCAAACAATGGACGATTTTTAGTAAGTAAGTTTTTATAGTTAAGTAGCATGACCAATTTTTAGTTAGTTTATTTGTTAGGACGTTTTGGCCATAAACCGTAGGATTAATTTAGTGTAAAATTTATAGTATAAGTTTCTTCCATATAAAGTGTTTGGGAATTACTTATGTACGCAAAATTTTCATAATTCCATATTCACCTATTCAATTAAAATTCTAAATTAAAATCAATGAATGTAAGAGGTTCACGTTTATTGCTCTGTTAATTAAATAGTTTTGTTTGCCGTTGATTAAGTCAATAGTTTTTTTATTATTTTTTTATCATGGAAGTTGCATAAGTAGTAAAAAAGATAAGAGTTGATTAAAAGAAACAATTGTCCTCCTTAGGATGACGTCTCTCAAGGTTTTGTACGAACATTTGGACATTCTCGACTTGTCTGGCGCCCTTGGTAATTGTCATTAAGCCACAATATTTATGAAAGGTAAGTGCCAAATTCTTTTTGTAGTATATTATAGATTAATTTAACCCTTTCTGCAAAATTTTAACCCTCTATATGATCCACGACCTTCCGCTAGCTAGTGCCGGTGACCTCCCTTTAATTTTTGTTTTACAGGCTGCCCCCATTTTATAATTTTACTGGAAAATACATACGTAGTAGCTTTTCCGCCTGTAACAAATTGCTACAGAGACTGAAACATTTGAATCCGGTAATACAGGCAGTTGAATTTTTCTCCTTCAATTGCCTGAAATATTGTTCAGGCACCGCAGAAACCTGGCTGCCAGTGTCAACTAAAACTTATTTCCCTACTAGATGAGTTTTCGTTCCCGCCACTGGGGTTATTGTCCTGATTTGTAGCAGGGTTTTCTTTCTGGAATTATTCCTCCAATTTTCCCACTGTTTTTACGCCAATTATCTCTACTAGATAAATTTGAGTTACGACCATTTGCTCTCCCTTCATTCGACCCACTATTAGGATTTTTTTACGTAATCTTGCAACCTATAATACTGCTTTTCACCTGTGGTTTCATGTATTTTCCTTAGAAAATTATCAAATTCATTTATATTTTCAATTCCCTGTAATATTACCCCTCTTTGTATTTCACGATTGTAATGTGTAATCAACCATTTTACTAAAATCCCTTCTTCTATTTTTTCTGATAAAAATTCTGCATTGGTAACTAGTTTCAATAAATAGTCTGACAATTTACCAGCGCAATATCTCCCATATCTTAACTCAAAACTCTCTCATAATCCTCATTCCAATATCAATTTTTAAATTGTTTTTTGAAATTGTCAGATTCAATAAACGTGCTTTCGCATGCCCCAGCCACACTGCTGCGGAATCCTTTAAGCCTCTTATCGCTAGATTTAATTTGGCATGGCCAGGTACACTGGCTTCAGTAAAATATATTTTTAATTTTGATTAAAATTTTATAGGGTGCAAATTTCCCCCTGGTTTAAAGACCACCCTATCCCCTCCTAAATCTCGCCATAGACTCGCAAAATTTTTATTCGCCTGTTCTTATTAGAACATCTGATGGCATCACTTGAGCCCTAACCGGCGACCTTGGTCTACTTGAATTTTGTTAGTAGACTCTGTCAACTCTGCAATACTACTTTGCATTTTTATCATATTTTGTAACCCTTTTACTGCTATACTCTCATCCTCAATTTCCGCAATAGACATTTTCGAATTTATTACAATTTTACCATCTTTCATCTCACTTTCCCTCTAACCTTATTTTATGAAATACATGGCATTCCAAACTACGTTTATATGCAATTATCATTTATCATAATGCTAGACTACAACCTTAAACTAAAATACAACACTTTTATTTATTTTGTTCACAGCACTTTCATCATTTAAAGTGAATATAGTTCATCGCATGCAAAGTAAATAATTACATTATACCTCAATCCTGATAATACATTACCGGAACGAGCCTTCCCAGAAGTCCTTGACCTTTTACAGATGCTTGTATATTGTTAAAACCAGAACCAGTTAATACTTGTTGTTCTTCTGTTTTACTCCTGATTGGAATTCCAGTTCGCCAACCTATACTTAATCGTTTTTGTATAAAACATTGTGTAGTTGTTTTACTATCTTATTAGCTTGGTCTACTGTACTAACCATAAAATTGATATTTTTCAAAAGCTTACTGTTTATTCTTCCTTATTCTTATCGTAATATTTATTCAAAAAAAAAGTTAAAAACTTGTCGGTGCACCAACGCGCACGTTGGGCGCCAATTAAAGAAGTGCGATGAATTTCGTTGACAGAATAATTACCCTGTAACTATCCGCATTACTTGCACTTTCTAATCTAAAAATATCTCTAGGGTTCCAGTGGGTACATTGAGTTAAACATTCATAAAAGAACATTACATTTTCAGAAACCATCTAATTTATTAATTAATATTACACTAACTATATTCTGCGATACATTCACGTACCATGACACCACGTGAATCCCATTTTCTTTCAGTGTCTGTGCGTACGCATCAACCCCGCTCCCCACATCCCTGCACACCTCCAGAAAGCTGTAACACACCTTTATCTGACAGCACTACAATCTACAATTTCATTAGCGCTAACATTAACATTCTTTTTAATCTTCTTTGGGAATTAAACCACTCATAGTTTTTAAAATCATCTTTATTTACGTTTCGATCCATGACCTAGGGTCGTTGTCAAAGAAGATTAAAAGAATGCTAAACAAACCACAAAAAACACAGGGAGTATTAACATTAACATCTACACTAATGTCGTGGAATAAATTGGATTTTACAACAACACAAATCACGGTGTTCCCTTTTGGAGTAACCAAACCTAGCACCTCTTTCTGGGAGGATATGCATGATATATCTCCAGACTACTGCAGTACTTTTATTCTCAGCACCATTCACAATATTTCTTCACATCCCTCGGTCCCTACACACTTCCTTTGTCTCTGTAACATTAATACATTGTTTTTGGCATACTCTTTTATTCCTAATACTTGTTACCTGTCGTTCTTTCATAACCTCATCTACTACATCCAACCATCTTTTACGCGGTCTGCCTCTTGCAGCTCTATCAGTCATGTTTGTGTCTTTCCTTGTTCATTCTTTCCATATGTCCAAACCATCTAAGCATACTTTGCTCGCTTAACTCTCTAAGGATCACTTGCACCTCACACTCTGATCTGATCCATTCGTTTGGCACATTGTCTCTCAACGTTTTTCCGCACACGCTTCTTAGAAACCTCATTCCTGCAACATTTATACAACTAATATACTTCTTCTGCCAGACCCAAGTTTCACTTCCATACAGAACGGTTGGCACAAACACACTGTTGTAAATGGTCAGCTTTGCATTTATACTCAATGATTCGTTCCTCACTATTAAAAATGTCTTAGAACATATCCTGCCTTTCTATTTCTCGTTTTTGTTTTCCACAGATATCTTTATTCTCCTACTATTTCTATAACCTATTTGTTATTAACTTTGTCTGTCCATGCTATCATCCTCATACATCTGAAGCACAACATTCCAGAAGGCTTCTATCTGCTTTTCCTACTGCCCCTATTTCATGGACTTACTGTGCTGTGCTCCGCACATACCCAGATAGCATGTAAGCTTGTGGCTAAGGTTATCATTTACTTGTTTTATACTTATCAAGTCCAAGGTTGACACTGAAACCCCTTTTGACCAGGTTAACAAAAGCTTGCAAAAATACAGTTGTCACTAATACCCTTTTCACCAGATTTACAAAAGCTGCAAAACTACGGTTGTCATGGGAAGACCTTTAACAAGCTTAATATAATCTTTATTTATACAAGGTAGGTCCAGGTAATTATGATTTATTTATTTATTTGTTTCAACAGATGTACCTAACACGACCCAGTTACGTAGGAATAAATTATAATATACCTGCACACCACTAAAGTTAACAATATTCTTTTTTTTGAATTAATTGAAATGCAAGATTGATCATCTTATTGCACATAATATTGAAAATAGTCATTTTGTATATCATAATAGATATCAAATATCATATTCAAAGGAGTATCTGTAGCCGATGACTTGAAAAGTTTGTAATGAATTCAAAATCTGCACTAGTTATTTTACTGTTTTCTGAAACAGAGAGGTTGGTAGAAGAAATCACGGCTACACTGATCACGATTGTAACATAACTTACAATTTACGGTTTAGCGCGCCTAATTTATCCACACGCTTTTGGTACTGGTGTTGGTGATGCTGTGAATGTTAACAATATAAGAGGTAAGTTTCATAATTTATAATTTTATACGTTTTGTATAAAGTGTTTAGTATACATAGGTTCACTGTCCCAAGTAAAATTGTATATTCGCAATTTTAAAAAAGACATTTTATTGTTACATTATCTCACAAATATTGGAAATATGCATTTTACTATATGATTAATATCAAATCTATGCTACCTATTTTTTAATATTTTTGTATTGTAACCTTGTATAGAAAATGTGAGGAACCGAAAAAAATTGCTACCTTATTAGCAATTGCAGCTAACCACGAGGCCGTGAACTTTTCATGTAGATAAGTTGTGATTTAAAATTCATCCGATTTAATTTGTTTCTTGTTAAAAGGAAATTCTGCAAAGTAGAGTTAATAAGTTGTTGATTACAAGTTTTGTAACGTAATAGTAGTTCAGTGTATGCATACGAGTGTGGTTAGGTAAACTGAGTTTAATAGAATTTATATACATTTTAGTTAATAATTTCTACCTGTGGGAGATCTAGTATTACATCTATGCACAGGATAATACATAGTGAAGGTAAAATGTTTCGCAAGCCATATATTGAGTTGACTCGCCAAGGAAAATCCAAAAGATGCAAAACTTTATTTATTACCAATGTGGCTGAGGAAGCAGACAATACAGCGAGAAATTTGGGGGAATATCAGCACGCTAGAGGAGAGTATAATTTTTTAGAAATGTGTAGTGATCTTACTGTAAACCGCGAAATTTTCGATACAGTTAATTCTTTTTGCAACGAATCTGATCAAACTCTAAAATTTCGTGTATGGACGATTTTGCAGCCAACGGTATTTTACACCAGTAATCCTTTTCAGATTCTGACGATGATGAGTTAAACACACGTTTTATTGAATCTCTGGATCATTGCAATGAAATAAAGGAAAATTTAAGGGATTGGGCTGTTCGTTTTAACATCAGTCTCATTGCTGTAAGCTCTTTGCTATCTATTCTCAACTTGCATAAATGTTTTTTTAATAATTTTCCTGCAGATGCCAGAACTTTGCTTGGTACAATGATTCAAGTTCCCGTAACTCCTGTTGAGCCAGGTTATTATTCGCATTTGGGTTTTGAAAGTAGTTTAAGAAGGATTTTAGAAAAGTTAAAGAAAACATTTCAAACATTGAATTACTTATAGGTATTGATGGCTTACCTCTTTTTAAGAACAGTTCTACTCAGTTATGGCCAATTCCTTTTATTAAACATTCCTTCTATTAAATCTATTATTTTTCCGGTTGGTATTTATTGTGGTGAATGTAAATCGAAAAATTGTAATGTGTATTTAAAGAATTTGTAGGTGACGTTACAAGGTTGCTAAACAAAGGGCTAGTGATACAAGATAGATGTTTGCCTTTGTTGATTAAAGGTTTTATATGCGATTCTCCGGCGAAATCATTTCTTTTAAATATCAAAGGTCACACCGGTTATAGTTCTTGTACCAAATGCATACAGTCAGGAACATGGATTCTTAACCGTATGACGTTTTTAGAATCTAATGCCTCTAAACGAACACATGAAGCTTTTTTGAGCCTAAATGATGAAGATTTTCACGTTGGTAAAACTTGCTTATCTGCAATTCCAAAGATTGATTTTGTACATAATTTTCCACTTGACTATATGCATTTGAAGCAAAGTGATTGTAATCAATTGTTTTTTGTGTGTAAAAAATCACTATAGCTCATTTGTCCAGTAATACTAAGTGATGGGATGTGCAGTGTGGCTTCATGTCTGGTAGAGGTAGTGTGGTTGTATAATATTTTTATGGATAAATGTATTCGGAATGCACGTATGAATACGAATGGTTAACGAATGGGTAATACGAATGTAAACGTACCATTGTATGCTGATGATGCTGTTTGATGGCTGAAAATGAAAGAGATTTGTAGAATATGGTAGGTAGAATTAGTCAGGTTTTGACTAATATGGATTTGTGTATAAATGTATCAAAAACCAAAGTGGCTGTCTTTGGTAGGAACGAGTCGGATTATAAGTCGAAAATGGAGAGGCTGTGGAAGAAGTGAATGAGTTTATGTATCGAGAAAGAAGTTTTGTAAGGACGGTAAATTGCATGAGATGAAAGACGAGTGAATGCTGCACGTAAAATAGTGGGGAGTATGTGAACTGTTACAAAGAATGAAGTGCTGTCGAAAATATTTATAGTCTTCATTGAATGACTTTATTATTTACTTGTTAAGTTTTCTGTTTGTTTTTCAGAAATTTGCATCCGAACACATAAGGATGTCAAAGTGTCCACGATCAGAGAGGCAGTGAGTGACTGGCTTATGCAAGCCAAGTTTAGAAACCGTTCGAAGGTAAGCACAGAAAATATTAATTTTTGTGCTGTTTTCGTCTTTCATGTGCATTAGCAAAATCCACCAATACATATACTACACTTTCATTTTGTGCTGTCATAAATTTGGATATTATATTTTACTAATTAACTTATTTTAACAATAATAGTTTTTTCTTTCATCAGGTCTTTTCGGATGCACCAGCGCCAGGATGGATTATTAATTAATACTGACCAGCAGCAGGATGTACTAACTATTACTGCCGAAAACGATTTTAATGTATAATACACCTATCCCCCGATTTACACGCTACTTGTTTTACACGTTCTCGCTTTTACACGGATTTCCAAATAAGTTTGTTTTTGTTTTTATCGCACTTTACTAAATGCTACTGTGTTTGAACACGTGCGCTGTGTACACATCTCACGGGGAATCCCGAGCTTATGTACTGACTTGCTGCACACGCTCACTGTGTCTGTATTTCTTCGCATACAATTAAAGTTTTATCTACGGAAAATTGTATTTGAGTGAAAGTTTCACAGTTTCAGAAAGATTTAATTTTCCATATTCGTAAATTACAAGTGAGTGCATAATTTAGATTATTATAAATTAACGGCTGTGATTAAAGTAAAATTCAGAGGGAGAAATGCGGGAAATTTTGGAGAGAAATGATGGCTTTTCGATTTACACGGTTTTGACTTGAAAATTTTTAATTTTCTATTTACACGTTTTTCTCAGGAACGTATGTACCATGTAAATCGGGGGATAGGTGTAATTATCTTTCATTATATTATCTTGACTAAATTACTGTTTACTTTTATTCTTTTAATACCTGATAATAATGAAAAATAATTTGATCAGAAGTGTAGCTGGAATTCTGTGTCAGTGTTGATGTAAGTAACAGCGGCTAGGTGAATAAAGCTTTTGTGATTGCCATAAATCAAGATTCTAATTAATTTCAGTTGATTCTAGTAGCTGATATATAACAAACTGAACTACAATATTTTCCATTGATTCAATTGAACAACTTGAACCATTTTAAAACTATTAAATTTTGCAAACCAAATCGTAATATATATATATATATATATATATATATATATATAAAAATACCTGATGCAATTTTAATTTCGATTTTCAAGTACGTTTATTTATTTACGCATCCTTAATTACATTTACTATCAAAAAATGTTGATTGTTTCTACGCACTTACACAAGGCTTTGTTAAGTTTTATCTCTTATCTCCGTATTATCATAACTAATTAGAATCCTTTTGAATGCGTGTTTAATTACATTTATTATCATTCCTCTAAATACGTGTGCTTCTACTGAAAAATATCGTTGTTTGCATTACTTAAAATTACTAAAGCTCTATATACCGGATGTTAAATATTTGTTATTTACCTAATGTATGAATTACCTATTTCTATGCTGAATATGCGTTCTATTGTTATAAGATGTATTTATTTGCGTTGCTTAAAACTAATTATACTCTACATACAGGATGTTAAATGCTTACTATTTACATAATATAAGAATTATTAAATTTTCTCCTAAATAAATGCAGTTTTCTGCACAATGTTGAGATATATATATATATATATATATATATATATATATATATATATCAACATTGTGCAACTTCAATTTTGTTTCAGCTAGTTCCTGCGAAGACGGAAGGAACTCTTCTTTTTATAATAATTTTGTTTTCTGAATTTTTATTTCAAATAGCAAGGTATCTATACTATCTAGAAGATGAATGGGCTGGTCCTCAAACATTGAAAAATCACTCGACTATTATTAAAGGTTGTAAATTTTGTTGAAGGAATTTGCAGTTTTATATATGAAATATATGTTGCAGTTCTGGTTCTACGCGTATCTGAAAAAACCTTTTGCAACCTTTGTGCTACAAAAAGGTTATGGCAAGCATGTATAAAACTTTGCCTAGCAGACTTACTATAACTTTAGGTTATAGTAAGTCTGCTAGGCAAAACAAATTAAGTTGTGATCCATAAAGGTTACAGCAAGCTTATAAAAACCTTTGCCTAGCAGGCTTACTATAACTTAGGGCAAAGGTTGTAACAAGCTTGTTGTAACCTTTTTGAATCACAATATAAAGGTTGTCCCAAGATTGTTTAAAGCTTGTTGCAAGGTATGCGATATGCTTGGCATAAGCTTATAATATGCTTGACGTAAGCCTTTCATAACCTTGCTGTAAGCTTGCTAAACAAGCTTACAAACAACCTAGGCGCGTGTCAACTAGGAACCTTGTCCTAACATTTTCAAAAGCTTGCACGCTTGTTATTGGCAAGCTTATAACAAGCTTTTCACCTTATAATGGTAAGCTTAAAACAGGCTTGTGTCAAGCTTAAATTGCTATCTGGGTATGTTTCTACAATATTCTTCTTGTTTCTATGTTTGTTGTCTTTGAACAAACATAGTCGCTGTTCTTTCTTGTTAGATACAATTCGGTCCCCCTTCTATTGTTTACAAAATTTCTACCCTATTTCCCTGATATTCAGCACTAGGTGAAGTGGATTAAACAGCCTACGGCTACCAAGATCCCCTAACACTTGAACATTTGCCGAATTAAAAGTTTTCCAATATGTCTTTTCGCACCAACAATTTAACATTAGTTGAAAATATTTCAAAACCAACACCTATAATGGTTTAAAATAATCATAAGATTTAAGTGCAATTATTTTTTTCCTCATTAGGTTTTCTGTCTTGAAACTGGTTGGACACATACCTTCACTTATTTCTATTCTGAGCTAGCCTACACCATTCCCTGAAATTCCCACAGCCTATACACAGCTCAGTTCCACTTTTATTGTTTCCTAATTATATGCCCTATTTCACCAAGATTTAGTTGTATGTGAAGGGGGTTAAGCAGCCTGGGGCTACCAAGGATTCCCCAACACTTAGACATTTGCCAAATTAATAGTTTTCCAGTACATGAGTTGAGCATATTGTAAAACCAATAGCTGTAGTTGATTATAATAATCATCAAGTTTAAGTACAGTTATTTTTTCGTCATTAGGTTTTCCATCTTGGAATTGGTTGGACGCGTACTCTTGATTTCTATTCTAAGCTAGCCTGTACATTTCCCTGAAATTTCCACAGCCTATATCTTTCGCTATCTGTGTGTAATAGCCTAACCTAGGTCTACCTCTACTTCTCTTTTTACCTATCTCTGCTTCTAATATATCCCACACTATTCCCTCATTCCCACATGGTGGTACTGCAATACATTGTAAAGATAATGTCAATTTTGAAGTAATTAATAAATGTAATTATTTACTAAAGGAAATACATTTTGAATTTTCACAAATTTGTGTTAGAAGTCTTAAACTTTATATTTTATGCATTTACCGCTCCCCTAAAGGTAATACAGATATATTCTTTGAATCATTGGATAAAATGTTACAGATTTTCGCTTGTAAGAATATAATCATTACAGGCGATTTCAACATGAACTTCAACAATATAGTAGATAAAGATATTGTTCGTTTAAAACAATATTTGGATCTTTATCATTTAACTATGCAAATAAATCAAGATACACAAATTACATCTAACTCTAGCACACGTATTGATTATGTTCTAACTAACATCAAATCAAAATTTCTTCTCGACATTGAGGTTCTAAACACAGAACTCTCTGATCACATGTTTGTACATTTTAGATTAAACCTAAAATTAAATAATTAGCAGAACCATCACTATAGGCGTTGCTGTAATACTGACAATATAAATTTATTTTCAACTTTCTGTTCTGAAATTAATATCAATTCTGGTAACAGTAAATTAATTCATAAATTTCAATCTTTAATACAAAATGTTACAGATGCCTATAACAAGTCATTTCCTGTCACTAGATTTAAGAATAATCAAAAAAATTGGTTGACTAAAGGTATTAGAATGTCAGCTGCGAACAAAAAAGTATTACATAATATTTTCAAATATTTTCCTGATTCCAATTTCTTTAAGAAGTACTATCATAAGTACAAAAAAATTTTTAAAGCTACCATAAAATTAGCAAAGGCACTATTTTTGTCAAATCGTATATTAAATTCAAAAAATATTCAAAAAACTAGTGGAAAATTATCCATGAGCATATTAGCAATACAGGGTTTCCAACTAACGAAATACGTTTGGATAATTGCTCTGCTAAGGCAACTGCAGAAAAACTGAATAACCACTTTGCTACAGTAGCTGAAAACTTAATAAAAGAACTTTCCACACATTCAGTAATTAATAACTATGCTTTAATGGGCTGTCATATGGGTATTCCAAACAATTTTATGTTCTTTCCTATGGATTATTGTTATTAAATCTCTACATAATAAATATTCTACTGGTAATGACTACATTCCGGCATATGTGCTTCCTGCTCTCTCAATAAATATTTTGGGATATCTTATTAAACTAATTAATGAATCTTTTGAAAGTGGCATTTTTCCATCTTGCCTCAAACATGCCATCATTGTACCATTACATAAGGGAGGAGAATATGTGTAACATACTGCTTTAGTACAGTCGGTTATGTAAAAATAACTCCCTATTATTTCTCAAATTGGTTTATTTTCTAGTTTAATTTTAGCGTCCCAATTATTATGATAACGGTTTTGTAGCATAAATATGTCTGCAATTTTAAACGGCTTCAAAAGCTCCATTCCCAAGTAGCCAGAGCAGGGTTCTTGGAAAATATAATCCAAAGATTTAATTAACATTCCCAAGGTACGAAGCTTTACTTGGAAGGCACTTAACGTGTAAGATTAGTAGTATCTACTAATAGATGTCAATCAAGTAGCTAAGACCCTAGTTATGTATAAAGCAGCCCGAGTTGTCTGAATAATTTTCAATTAGTTTGGGTACTTAACTAAAATTATAGTTTCGGAGTTTTCTTGTGAGGGAGATTTTGGCTATCCTAAAGCAATTGTTAGTTTTAATTAACTTTTAAGATTTATGACAGGTTTAACCTTTTCGATTATGAGAGCTAAACTGGACTGGGTATTTTTCAATTAACTTAAAGGTATATAAGGAGTTCAGCGTGGGATGGAAGGGGCTTTTTTATTTTGATACTTCCGACAGACAGGTTGTTGATTTCTGTACTTCTGAAAGTAAAGTGTGTTTTATTTTATTCTGAGTAAGTACTTTCTCAGTTACTAAAACAGAGGTTATGGTATTTTTTTAAATAATGAACTCAAGGGTTGTGTTATGAATTATGTATCCGTAATTGTTTAACTAAATTGTGCCGACGTTCTGTAAAAATACCGACGTTCAGATTAAAGCTCTGAGCTTGAGCTTAAGTTGAACGCGTTGAAATTTTAATCCCTGAGTACTTATTTCGGCAGACAACGAAGTTTCAGCAGGGTACACCGCTTCATTGTTATTTCTACGGTAGCCTGGGGGCTCACGCAATAGCTTAGCAACGAAACCTGCCTGATTACGCAATTTTCAGGTCGGGTATAGTAGTAAAGGACTCCCGTAGTGATAATCTTTGTGTGTACTTGAACGAGTTCCGTTACAGTAATAGTTGACCGGTGAAAAGGTCGTTTCTGTCCCGTTAATTGGAGACACCCTTGTTAGCTTACAGCGTGGGTCACAGTAGGTAACTTTATTAGAATACTGTATATATAAGTAATTATTGTATTGGGGTGTTAGAGCCCGAAATTGGTTCTTATATCCTTAAAAAGTAGACTAGTCCTAAGGAATTTAGACATTAATTTGGTTGAGTCATATAGTGTTTAGCTAGCTCCACAGTAGTGCAGTGTTAAAATTTTCTGCGTGCATATTTGTGACAATCTTTTCCGATTCTCAAGAACAAAGTGCAACGAGTGATAATACCTTGATAAGCTCTGTAAGCCTTCCCCTCCTTTACGGTGGCGCCCTATTGTATATAACGGCAAATATTGTATATATTTTGTACTCATATGTCATTAGGTTAAGGTTTAATTAGTTGTACAGTTAATAAAACAATCTAAATTTATATCTTAGTGTGTTGTAGCTTAATGAACCTCACCCTCTCACCGACTGTAGCAAGCTTGCAAGGCAATGTTCCGAAACGTTTGGGTATTTTAGATTTAGGGGTCATACCCTATTATTTTATTGGTAATTTGATACCCTCACGAGGCAGGTTTGTATAATAGTTACATATGTAGTGGAAAATTTTAGACCTGTCTCACTATTATCCACATTTTCTAAAATAATCGAAACTCTAGTTAAAAATCGCCTTATACAATTTTCCAACAAATTTAAAATTCTAACTCCACTACAGTTGGGTTTCACTTCAAATAGGTCTACAACGGATGCTATGTACAATTTCTTAGAGCAGCTATATTCTTCTTTAAATAAGAAAAATACGTCTTTAGTTACAGCATTTATCGACTTAAGCAAAGCATTTGATTGCGTAAATCATAACATTTGCAAAGAAATGGTTGATTTCATATCTAGAAGGTAGAACTCAATGTGTAAAGCTTGTAGATAATCAAAAAGAAATTTTTTCAACAAATCTAAGTTTAAAATTTGGCGTCCCCCAAGGTTCTATTTTAGGTCCAATTTTATTTTTATTCTATATTAACGACTTCGTTTCATGTATAAATTTTGCAAATTGTACATTATACGCGGATGATATTAGTTTAAATTGGAATGACTTCACTATACAAACCTTGGAGAATAATATTGTAACTGATATAAAATCATATAGAGAGTGGTGCAAGGCAAATTTCCTCACAATAAATTCTCTTAAATCTTCATTTATAATTTTTAAAACAAACTCACCACTCACTACACTGAATGGAGTATCAATTAATGAAGTCTGCTCAACCAAATTTCTCGGTTTAGCCATAGACCATAAACTAAATTGGACAACTCATATTCAATCACTTACTAGTAAATTAGCATCCGCTTGTTATGCAATTAGAACTGTTTCGCGACAAATTTCCATTGAATCTTCACTTAGAGTGTATCATGCCCTTTTTGAGTCCCATATACGATATGGTATTGTATTTTGGGGGAATGCATCAAATAGAAATATTGCCATAATATTCAAATTACAAAAACAAGCTATTCGTAGTATTTGCAATGCAGCATATGACACACATTGCAAACCATTATTCCAAAAACTTAAAATATTAACATTGTACTCATTATATATCTATGAAACCTTAATCCTCTTTTATAAAAACAAAAATAAATTCATCGCATCAAGTAATTTTCATAAACACGATACCAGGCATTCTTGGGATATATATCCACCAAAACCAAGATCCACTTCAATTAAAAAATCTTTTATATATATGGCACCAACTCTTTATAACAAGCTACCAGCAACTATCAAATCTCTTGATAGACTTTCTAAATTTAAATCAGCACTATTATCCTTGTTTTGTGAGTGCTGTTATTATAACGTAACGGAGTTTCCTGAAAATAGGATTTAAATAGTTACAATAATTGACTATGTATATAATATTTAATTTTAATTAATGACTATCTACATAAATGTGGCTAATTTTTATATATTATTTATTTATATTTTAATTTTATTTATACACATTGTTGACTATTTCTAATAATGGTTGTAGAAGTGTACATTATTATCACATTGATGGGAACAAATAAAATCTATCTATCTATCATGCCATAGTATGTGGTCTATCATCCCATCTCTCCTATTTTTTACTGCTTTTCACATACTTCTTTCTTTCCCTACCATTTCTAGTACCTCTTTGTTCTTAACTTTGTCTGTCCATGAGATCTTCATCATACATCTGTAGCGCCACATTTCAAAGGCTTATATCTTTCTCCTGTCCGCTTCTCCTAGTGTCCAGGTTTCACAGCCATACAGCGTTGCGATTCACACATATGTTTAAGCAATCTTTTGCTTGTTTCTATGGTTGTCTTTGAACACAGTAGTTGCTTCTTCTTGTTAAATGTAGCACGACCTTGTGCTAATCTTTCTTCTATTATCTTTGCGCTTTTCCCATCTTGCGCTATTTGATTTCCTTGGCAACAGAAATCCTTAACTCTTGTAAGTTCTCGTTACTTATTTGTATTCTTGTGTTTGATTTATTTTCCCCTCCTTTGCATACTAGTACCTTAGTTTTATATTTCTTAATTTTCATACCGTATCTCTCTGTTAGAACTGTTTTCATTTCATTAAGAGCAGCTTCTAACTCTTCCATGCGAGATGCTAATACAGCTATATCATCTGCAAATCTAAGCATATCATTCTTTTGTCCATGAATGATAATTCCAAATGTCTTCTTGCATTTGACAGTATTCATTTCCTCTTTGATGTACAAATTAAAAATTAATGGGGATATAGCACATCACTGTCTCTCTTTTCCTAATATTTACTTCTCTACGTTCCTATTCTAATTTTATTACCGCTGTTTGCTCTTTGTATAAACTATGTACCATCCGTCTATCCCTATAACTCATTCCAATCTTTTTTAGTATTTCGAATATTTTTTTCCATTTTACATTGTCGAATTCTTTTTTCCAGATCTACAAATCCTATATACACGCTTTTCCCTTTTTCTATTATCTCCATTATCACCCTCAGAGCAAAAATAGCCTCCCGTGTTCCCCTGTATCGCCTAAACCCAAACTGATCTTCTTCTAGTATTTCTTCAGCTCGTTTTTCCATTCGTCTTCGTACAATTCTAGTTAATATTTTTGACAAATGTGCTGTCAAACTTATTGTTCGAAAATTTTCACATCTATCCGAGCCTCTCTTTTTGGTATAGTGACTATGACGTTACATTTGAAATCTTTGGGTATCTCGCTTGTCTCATACATATAGCTTACAACTTGGAAGAGATGTTCTGTTACTGCTTGTCCAGCGGCTTTTAAAGTTTCTGCTTGCACCTCATCTGTACCTGGTGCCTTACTATTTTTCAGACCCTTTAATGTTAATTCAAACTCATCTCTAAGTATAGGATATCCCAAGTCATCATTTTCAATGTCTGATTCCTGTTCTGATGCTCTTAGTTCCTTTCCTTTAAATAAATTCCTGCCATCTAACCACTTTCTCTACATTTTCTATAATGACGTTTCCTGTCACGTCCCTTATATTTTTGCTATATGGTTTTATATCCCTAAAATTCATTCTAATTAGTTAGTATGCTTCGTCTATCTTTCCTATTTCCATCTTAGTTTGTACCTCTTTGCACTTTTCATCAATACATTGCTTTTTAGCTTTCATGCATTTGCGAATAATTTCCCATTTTATGGTTTTGAATCTCTGTTTTCCTGTTTCATCTGATCTAATTTTGTATGTTTGTCTTTTTTCTATTAGATTCAATATATCCCTTGTTATCCATGGTATCTTATTTTCTTTTTCTGTACCCCAGAATATCACTGGCCGCCATATCTAAGCTGGATTTAATGTTATTCCATTCTGTTTCTACTTCCTTAGTATAAGAAATTTTTCTGATATCTTTCAGCAATTTATTTGACCTTTTTCAAATCTTACGTGGATATCTTTATCTTTTAGTGTCTCAAAGTCAAAGTGCCTTTTTCCGTTCCTCTTTTTTTCAAATTTTTAAACTTAAGAGCAGCTTTAATAATTACGACGTTGTGGTCGTGTCTATATCTGCTTCTGGGTAGCTTCTACAGTCCTTTACTTGATTCCTAAACCGTTGTCTAACAAAAATGTGATATCTTCCTATATCTCCTGGCATTTTCCACGTGTATCGTCGCGTTTGTGATGGTTAAATTGTTCGTAAAATTCTACCAGCGTATTTCCCCTGTCATTTCTCATGCCCAAACCAAATAAACCTACTACCGTTTCTTCCCTACTTGCGCCTACTACTGCATTAAAATCCACGTAGTTTATTTCTCATATCCTTTTACGTATCTTAGTATGTCTCCGATATCTTTGTAGATAGCCTCTACCTCTTCCTCACTGCAGCTAGAGGTGGACATGTATACTTGTATTATTAATGTATTTACCAGTTTAGATTCTAATCTAACTATCAGTACTCTTTCGTTCTTTTGTAAGTAGTTTTCTACACGTCCTATGTCTCTTCACATACCATTCCCACACCTGAATTTCCGTCCTCTGATCCTGTATGAATTCCCCTAAAGTATCCACTCCAAAAATCCCTCGCCTCTGGCCAGCGAACTTCGCTGATCCCTACTATATCTAGTGCTAACCTACCCATTTTAATTTTCAAGTTCTCTACCTTACCTACTTGCTTCATACATCTGACATTCCATGTTCCGGCTCGTAGAGTGTTCCCTGTTCTTCGTTTAAACTTTTCGATCACATCCTCCAAAGTAATCTCCTCCCAGAGATCCGAATCGGAACTATTTTAACTCCGGAACCTTTTACCCCAGAGGATGCCATCGTGTTACTTACAATTTAATTACGCTACGTACTTGGGAGGTAATGTGGTGGTTTCCGTTACCTTCCACATTGCAGTAGTGTGTCTTAGAATGCCATACTGACCCCTATGGTCTCTGCCACTCTAAGTAGTGAAATAGCTGCGGCCCTCTTTTTGAGACCTACTTTGGTTGAAACTATAGTTTGGCTCTTTAGGTCACTGGAACGTGGAAGCCATTCCACCCGTTATAGTTATTTAGAACTTTTTTAAGGTGCAGGTCCATTTGGAACGGCTCCACTAAACTAATGATTTCAATTCCTGTGTGAACACCACATCTTTCTCGAATATACCTCCATGAATATACCAGCAAAGATTGGCAACAGTGGATCTCCCATCGCCATTCTGAAGCCCCACTTGCAGAATTGGCCACTTAGTTGAAAACATGTAGCACCGACACACACCAAGCAATTCCATGATCAATGACACACTTAGCCCTGTTCCATCTTTAAGGTTGTCATCCTTATCTAATTTGCCCTTCACAACATTAAGCGTTTTGTTTACAGGGACATTTGTCAAGAGACCCACCACATCAAAACCCATCAGTGTGTGTGTATTTTCAATTTTTATGTTTGATAATCCCTCTAAAAAACGTTAGTTGTTTTTTATGACAGAGTCTGCTTTGTGCTCCAATGGATTTACAACTCTTGGAAGAAACCCCGCCAATTATGGCATGGCGAATCCATGGAGCCCACGTCAGGTCTCAAAAGAATGTCTCTTTTATGAATCTTTGGCAGATTGCAAAAAATAGAATTAATAGCTAATATATTATGAAGCAATGAATGAACGAAGCAAATCTGTTACTATAACGTAAGGTAGGGTAAGACTAGATTAATGTATGGAATTTATCCGTCCAACTATGGAACCCATTTTCTTGGGCTGGTTTTATTTCTATTCACAAATGGTAGTAAGATGATGCTATTATTTTGCCTAGTTAGTTTTTAGGTAAGTAAGAACGTTAAAGTATGTGCAGTAGGTGTTATAACGGGTAAGAGAGTGTTTGATGTACATGCATGTATTTGAGTATGTGTTCACTTGATTGTTAGTTATCTTGGAAAAGGGCTTGGTAGTTGTACGAGTTTTTGTGGTTTTTTGTTTTTATACATTTTTAATATAGTTCATTCGCTTTAACTTTAGGATAACGTCAATTGTAGCAAAACCTATTACTTCATAAGCTACTATGGATTGTACAAATGAGCAATAAACGGTTGTAATGGTGCTTAAATCTATATATTCTCGGGAAAGTTTCAATAAATGTATAGTTTTACGTAGTCTAGTTGCAGTTGCTGAAATGTGATTATCCATTTGAGATAGATGTTAATAATCATCAAGATATTTAACATCCCTTTTTCCGGGCAGTGACATATATTGCTTGGTATACATACAAGTGTGCATTTTAAGTATTGTATGGTTGTCGTTTTTAGTATTAATAACGCCATGTACTTTATTTTTTACATTTGATGTCATTAGGTGTGAGCCAAGCCAGTGTTTATCCTTTCAGCTCTTGGGTATTCATCCTTCCAGGAATTACCGGCGGAGAATAGAGCTGTATCGTTGCCAAATCAAATAATAGATCCATTAATATTGATACTTCAAAAGCTGTTCTGCAGATTGGGAATAGTATTAGCCCAAGAACGGTTGCTTGAGGCACACCAAACGTTATTCCGGACATAATACTAACTCCATTATTTACTTTTACACTTTGTGTTCTATTTGATAAGTAGTTTTTGAACCTTTCTAAGGTAATACCTCTAACACCTATAGCTGATAATTTAAAGATAAGTGTGTGAAACTGTTTCAAATGCCTTTGCTCAGTCTGGGAAAATTGAGTACTTTTTGGCTAAAGTTATTTGTTCAATCAATCTTTGACGAGCATTACTAGTTCTTACACCAGATTGAAATCCGAATTGATTGACAGATAAAATTTTTATGGTTTACTAGGAAGTTTACAAGTCTATTTTTTATGCATATTTCAAAAATTTTTGAAATCATATTTCTTTTTGAAATGGGACCATGACAGCTTAATTCGGCTCTATTTCCATGCTTAAATATTGGTGTTATTATTGCCTTTTTTAGTTGACATGGAATGGCGCTAGTTTTCAAGCTGGTAAGGTGTGTTAGTGGCTTCGCTAGGAAGGTTTTTATGTGTTTTATTAGTTTACTACTCAATTTATCTGATGGGGGTCGTGTTTATTTTCAATGATGATATAATTTCTATTACTTCAGATTTATCGATGGGAAGAAACAGCGAATCTCGAATAAAGTTAGTTTTCTGTTCAGTGGCTATTCTGTTTTAGATATAGTACTTCAAAATTATGTTAGCTAGATAGTAGTCATATAACAGATTAGCTGTTGCTACTGTAATAAAAAATATTTTTAAATTGCTTTTATTTTTACCCTCGTGAATATCAGCTAATAAATTACACCTTTATATTTCCTAAACCCTAACCTGATATCACAAGGTCGAGAATTTCTTATTATCAATGAAAGCCCAGGGTAAAGTTGGATGGAAAACGGCTTGAGGAAAAGAAAAACTCTTTAGACATAAACGACTAGTAGAGTGTTAGCTCTGGGTGGATCATGAGCTTGGGTCATGGGTTGTCAAAAGACCAAAAATATTGATATTGAGCGCCACCGTATTTTTCAATACAACAACCAACAAAATTTAACTGTGCTTGTATTAGGGGAATGCGGAAACCTTATATCAACACCACTAACATAGCCATGAAACCTGAATTTCACTCTTTTAAACACACTTACCAAAACCTCAAACACCATATGTCATACAGATGTCTCGGCTTGACCTGTGAACAAAAAAATGTACAGCATGGACACCATTTGTGTCCTCAAAAATATTTACCAAAAATAAAATAATAGAATTTAGGTTTCAAAAATATACACCTACGGTATTTGTTTTCATTACACACAATTTCTGATCAGGGATGACTTGTAATTTTTACTTGAATTTTAAATAATAAAAAGTCATGCAAAAAAAGAGATTCTATTTGATTAAATTTCAGGATTCGTTTTACTATAATATTTTCAATTTGTTTTACTATAATATTTTCAATTAATAATTTTTATGGAACAGAAATATGCTAATAAGGATTTGTATTCAACAACATAAAGATCTCTAAATGGATCTTTCTTAATAATTTAAATGTAAGGATTTGAGTTTTCTTAATTATTTATATTACAAATACTCCAAACCATAGTAGTACTACTTCGACCTTAACAATGAAATTTAATTACCTAAGTGCTGATAAACTAGCATGTATCAACCTAAAGTTACTTTTACTTAACAGTTATTAGACGAATTCTACATGTTGACTAAAAATCAAAGTTTATTTATTTATTTATAGAAAAAAATACATCCGACAGACAAGCCAATTACAGGATGTATACCCAAAAAAAATAACAAAATAAGGTACATTTCATATGCAGCAACACAAATTATAATAAGTCCCTATATCTATAGCATACCAGCTTTTAATTGTGGCAAAGAGTCACAAAATAAATCAAAATTGTCCCGAATATCAAAATAATTTAGAACCATAACATTAACAGGAGAAAATTTCAATATATTTGTTCTAGGAGTTTTTACATAAAATAAAGACGCTAAGCGAGTTTTAACGTTGGGTACATGAAAGTAAAGTTGACCTAATAAATTGGGACAGTTAATCAGATTATTAAGTAACTTATACAACATACTGACTGAGTAGAATTTTCTACGTGTCGTGAGATCGTTTAATCCAAACCTATTTAAAAGAACATCCTGAGGAAGGCCACGCTGAGGATAAGTACCATCAGACTTAAACCACAGAAACTTAGCGTATCGCCTCTGAATTTTCTCTAACACCCAACTGTGTACTTCATATCCTGGGCTCCAAACAACAGAGGCATATTCCATCTTACTGCGCACAAATGCATTATATAGGGCAGAGATAGTTATAGATTGAGAAAGATGATAACCATTTCTGAGTACAAATCCCAAATTTTTGTACGCTTCTTTTTGAATGGTTGTAATGTGTTCAATAAAGGTAAGCTTTGAGTCAAATATGACACCGAGGTCTTTTAAAACGCCACACTTACTAATTGAAACATTCTCAATGGTGTATGTGTAAGAAATAGGATTAATCTTACGTGTATAGCTAACGGTAAAGCACTTCGAGATATTTAAAGGTAGATTGTTGTTACTACACCAATAATACAAGCTAGCTAGATCATTTTGAAGTTTCCTGCAGTCATCTGTTGATAATATAGATGTAAACAATTTTAAATCATCAGCATAGAGAGAGAACAACAAGACAAATGACGACGATGTCATTAATGAAGATTATAAATAACAAAGGCCCAAGAACGGAGCCTTGAGGTACACCGGATGAAGCTACAAAGTCAAACGACTGATGACCATGATATTCCACGCACAGCTTACAATTACTTAAGTATGATTCAAAAAATTTTAGGAAAGATAACGTGAGTCCAACTTTAGAAAGTTTAGTGATTAAAATTCCGTGATCAATTCTATCAAAGGCTTTTGAAAAGTCAGTATACAAAACATCAACTTGACCTCCATTATCAAGTTGTTCTGCAACATATTGAGTGAAGCAAACAAGGTTAGTAACTGTAGATCTACCTGGTACAAATCCATGCTGCTCAGGGCATATTAGACATGAGATGCAAGTATATTATAAATAACAATTTCAAAGACTTTACCAAAATTACACATAATTGTAATAGGCCTATAATTTTCAATTTGTAACTTTGAGCCTTTCTTATAAACCGGGCAAATTTTAGAGACCCTCCAACATTGCGGAAATTGTTTCATTTTAAAAGCTAAATTAAAGAGTAAGGTAAGTGGTTTAACAAAAATCACTGCACAATCCTTTACTAAGAAGGCAGGTATATCATCCACTCCCCTAGTGTCCTTAGGTTTTAGTTTCATTAGCGCCTCTAAAACATCAGCTTCATTAAGAAATGGAATTCTGCAGCTAAGAACATTAGTGGTATCGTCCAGTGAATTAGTTTCAAAGTATGTGGACTTGATATAAGAAGCATGAAAAAGCGAACCAAATGCATCAACTATGTGTTGAGGATTACTAAGAGATCTATTGCCATAGCTCATGGTATTAGGTATTCTGCTGTTTTTTTTTTGAGCATTTATATAGCTCCAGAAGCGATTGGGGTTACCTGGTATGCTGCTTTCTATTTTTATTAAATAGTTTTGATAGCACACGGAAATGTCATGTTTAATTTTACTTCTCAAACAACTAAACTGATCATAAGCATTCCTGTCAAGAGTTCTTTTGTACAAACGTAAAAAACGATTTTTACTTTTGATATTCGAGACAATTTGTCGATTAAACCAGGGTGGTAGGTTAGCATTACCACGGTAACCTAATTTTGGTACATATGCAGCAATCACCGAATCTAATAGTAAATAGAACATATTACAAGCTTCATCAATATCACTAAATTCAGATAAACTATCCCAATTTATGTTGCAAAGATCACTGTACAATTGAACTAAATTTGCCTTCTTATAGTTATATACAAGTTCATGTAACACAGGAAATGTTTTTGCCCCTGAGACAGGGACAGCACTATGTCCAATGGTGGATGGTGACCATCTTCAGGAAGAAATGGGTCTAGCGACCGTGTGACAACAGTATCCAATTCACTGAGCACCAGGTCAAGCAGCCTACCGTTAGCATTGAGAATAGAATTAACTTGGTGTAGACCTAAATACGCACAAAAGTTGTCTAATGCAGTAATGTTGTAAGTACTCATTGATTTGTTTAAACGACTAGAGTAGAAAGTAGGTAAATTGAAATCAACTAATATTAATAATTTGTTTTCACAGTGAGTCCATTCAGAGTTATTAATAAAGCTATAGAATACATCATGAGTTTCATAATTAGTAGCAGGAGGAAAATATCGACGAATATATATAAGTTACATGTTTGAATTAATAGTTTCAGACCTATTATGTCAACTGTAGGTATTAGAGAAGATAATTCAGATACGTCCAATTGCGTAATAATATAATCCTTTTTTAGTGCTAATAATACACCTCCTCCAGTTGCACGGTTAGTGAGAGCAAGCTTACGGTCGGAGCGAAACACCACCCAGTTTTCATGAAACATTTCAGCATCGTAAACAGATGAATTCAACCAGGTTTCAGAGAGTACTAAGACATCATAGTCAGCTTCAATCGAAAAATTAAAAAGTGCTTGAAGCTTAGTATTTAAACCTCTAACGTTCTGATAAAGCACTCTAACGATTTGTTTGGATCATAAGGATTACTTATTAATTGCTACTTACCCAACATAGAATTTCTGTGATGGGTAACCTTTTTGATAAACAGTGCAGTTGGTATGATCCACGCACAGTGATCAGTATTTGCAATTCTAAGCGTTAACACAGTTAATGCAACGTGTTTTGGAATTTGGGGACAATCTTTAATTTGATGAGATAATGCGCATTTTGGACAAGCAATATTTCTCGTACATAGCTTCTGATGGTGATTGTAACCACAGCATTTATAGCATAGATCAAGATCAACTGCATCGAAGACAGAGCATACATCATAGCCAACAAAAGATGCTGTAATGCAATGACTCTGTTATAAGTCTCAGAATCAAGTTCCAATATAGCCTGAAAGATTTTCTCATTCTTCTTAGTAGCCCAAATTCTCTCAATCTTACAATTAGAGGACAAATGAAAACATCATTTTGTGACCTAAGTAATGACAATAGTTCATCTGCTTCATATTTTCAATCATCCCGACTACTCTAATTTTAGGAATATTAAGCGCGTACACGTTTCACATCGTAGGATTCGGAAAGCCTAGCATTTGCAGCAGTTAGAAATTTGGCCGCATCATCAGCATTACTACAGCCAATAAGAATTCCCCCATCTCTAGTGTTTTTAACCCTAGATACGTGTATATTCAGTTGACTAGGCTTTATATTGGTCATAAGATCAGTCTTAGTTTGCAAATTGTTCTGAGTAGAGTCCTTTGGTTTAACAATCACCATGGAATGAGGAACATTGTTAACTATTTGAGTGTATGATGGTTTCTCAGAACTAAGTGGAATCATTGTTTTTAATTTATCATTAGCTAAAACCATGATTTCTTCTTTAACAACAGAAAACAGTGATTCAATGTTTTTAACAACATCATTTAATTTCCCATCAATAGATTCTGAGAGATATTTGTTAAAATTAGAAGCAGCAGAATAACAATCATTGCAGTACCATAAGAGTCCATACGATTTCAAATTTTTGAAAACATCAGGTGGAATACCAACACAGCTGATATGATAACTATTCTGACCACAAAAGCCGGCACAAATAACACCTGGTTTTGAGCGTTTGAGTTCATGACCTCATAATATTTAAACATTTTTAAATTAACGTAAGATGACATGTGAGGTCTAAATAGGACAACTGAATCTGTTTTTTTTATATCTGACATAATATGTCACTCACAACCTTTTAGCTTAGTTAACTTTATCTGTATGTGCAAACTTTCTGACAAACAATAAATTTGTTATTTAATTCTTTCTTTCCTTAAACGATTTTTACGTTACAAAAGTTCAATGTAATCTTTTCTTATTGCAACTTAATTAATATTCAAAGTGATTAAATGCTAAAAAAACACTCACGTGTAGAAATACTGCTGTGAACGAAAGAAATCGGACTATAACCTCGGCTGTCGGAAATTCCATAACCATCGGTTTTCTGACGCACAAATAGAAACCACGTGAATACTTACGAAATTTATTACTGGAATTGCGAGAACTCTTCTGAATACAACCATTGTTTAACAAAACTAACATCTGCTTGATTTTACATCATTTTAAATTTAGTACTCCAACAAATTTACTAGATCCAAGATTTGCTTATTCGATATTACTTATTTATGAAGTTGAATTATATGAAACTGCATAACATGATATTAACATATATCATATTGTATAAAATATTATCATATCTGATATTGCACTATAGGGAAAATGTTAATAAAATTTATTTAAATAATTTTATACCAACTGTATTAATGATGAGGGGGAGCTTCCATCTTCTTAGGCCTGCAGGGATCAACTGAACTGCTCTAGGTGGAACTTATACAAGAATATCATCGCGCCAAAGTCGCTAGGTTCAACCTCCAGATACGAAGATTCAATCAATCACATTTCTCTTTCGGACTGTGTTACAGGCCACGTGTTTAGACACGACCATCTTGACTTTACTACGCCGCTTATCGCAGCTTGTCCCTTCAATCGTTGATAGCAAAGTAATCAAATTGACAACTCGACGGAGCATAGTAACGAATCTTAGACCACAAAGGTAAAGGAGTCTATATGCTATTATTAATTTTATGTATTAATTTTACTGAACGGAAATTTCTAAATTATATATTTTATATTATTGCTGTTTTATTTTATATTAAAGAACGAAGTGTAACTAGAAAAAAAATACGTTACCCTACAATAAAGATATTAAAATAATTAATACATTTCAACATGTTTTTAGAAATGTATTTCATGCTTTACGTAAAGCAACTAATCCAAAATTAAGTAATACTGAAAAATGTATTTAGTTCATTAATATGTTAATATAACAAATATGTATATTTATATTGCGCCAAAGCTGTAGAGTAATTTTAACGTATGCTTTATCATTCCACAGACAGTCGTCGTCCTCTTCACTATCTACATCGATAATCAACGGTGGTGTTTCTTCATAGTTAAATGCTATTTCCCTATCCCACCAGGTTTATATCTTTTTTTCTGTATGGTCGATTGTCTTTGCAAACATATCAGGTGTTACAGTCGCAAGAGCTTCTCTTCATGTAGCTAGTGACTTCTCAACTGAGGCAACACTGTATCCAACGCAACCCCTATAGCAACTTTTTGCTATACGCTGTTATGATAATCCGTGCGGACAAGAGAAAAGTAAAGTACAGTAAGTAAATTAAAAAAATACCTACCATATACTTACATATTGTCCACAAATAATGCCTGTCAAGTAATTAAAAAATAGTAACAGTAAATAACAATCAGTAGCTATGCTACGAGTCAAAATGTATTTTTCTTTAGGGCTGAAAAAATAATATCAGCAAACGTAACAATTTACATAATGTATGCTAAATTTTTATATAGTTGATAAATTATATCTTAAAAATTAATACCTGAACACGAAAAAGTTGTTTTCATTAGTCTATTCCACCAGTTTGAGTGAAGTAAATTTAATTTCCACACCATAATACCTCCAATTGTGCGATGAGCAACCAGAAAAGTGTAATTTAAAAAATAGCCGGATACAATTCTTCCTGATGTAGATCATCAAAGCGACGCAGACAACAAATAGGGATTCTTACAGATTGGTTGGACGTCCTGCTCCGGCCTCACACAGGATACAGTCGATATAGGCGGGATCACATGGCACAGTCTACCAAAATCTTTTCCTGGAAAACCAAGTGAGTCAAATTCAGAATATTGTGAGAGATATGCACGAAGAAGTTCCACCTTTACCAAAACACATCAATGGTGATGAGTTGGAATACTTAATCGAACAGAGACAAATTGCAGAACACATCGGTCATAACGAGATTCTCGAATATTGCAGAGAGCTAATAAATAATTTCTTTTCAAATTTGTAATAAATAAATAAAAACTGTAGATTATATTTATGTAAGTAACAATATAACACAATTGAAAAATTTTATTTTACCTTAATTTATAGCATAAATTTATAACTTACAAACACATTATACAAACAATATAAAGCATAAATAAGTTTAGTTGCCCTTGCCTTTTTTATTTTGCAATTTCAATTGCAAAAGTTCAAGTATCAATTTACGTTTTAATCAAAGGTAAGCCATTTCTTCATCTACTTGTTGAATTTGTTTCTCAAGAAGTACCAAACGTTTGTCTAAAATTACAACATACTTCAATACATCGGACGATGTTAATGTCTGCATTGTAGTAGTTGGCCTATGGCAGTTAACACTATTATGCTGCGAATCATGGATTACCTAAAATGTAAAGATAGTTTTGCATCTAGCAAAAATTACTTTATGCATTTTTCTCCTTTTTAACGCTGGGTGGGTTGTTATTTCTAGATCATTTGGGGTATATTTTTTCCATGCAGGGATTGTGGTTGTGCTAGTACTCGGCTGTAAAAATAACTACTACAATAATGTCTAATCGTTATCGTACTGAATGACAATAACTTGCACAGTCAGATGGCAGCAATGTAACTTGCATTGACTTACGTACCTCACTGTTAAAGTTTGTTACTGATGAATCATTTTTTTTCTTTTTCGATTGGCACAGATCTTATTTCGTCTAAATCCTGAAAATAAAAAGCAAATAAGTAAAATATGTTACAGATGTAACAGGAACATACATCTACGTTTTCCAAATCGTACTGTTGCATGTCGTCAAACATAATTTCGTATGTCGCTGGACCATTCTCCACCACTTGTTACGTGCCAAAAATTTGGCACTAAACATTTTTTAGTTTAGTCTTGATGTGCGGGAGTTCGCGCCATAAATTTGAAAGGCTTGGCGCGCGTATTTCCGTCACGCCAGAGTGCGTTTGCGCCAGATCGCGCTGACGCGAGTGGCGGGAGAACAAAAGTGAGAAGTTTCCGAGAGACGCTGAAATGTAGCTTTTTGCTTTTGAACTTCGAATAAAGTGGTCGTGCCTGGTATCGTATCGTATCTTTATCTTTGTTTTGTAGATTTCCTTGCTTTTACCTTTTTGATTATCGCTCCCCAAACCCCGTTCCTGTCATTACCCCTACAGGAAGAAGATAATTTGAAGCAACCTGGGAGCAGTCCACGACCCTAGAACGAACGAGTCCAGGGAGCCCTGTAGAAGCTAGCCGGAGCAATCCCGAAGGACGCTATGCGCTCCACCTGTAAATGACCCGGAAGGGGGTCCCAGCAACCCTGAAGGAAGCTATCCTGTGAAACGCTTATATTTTTACGTAAGTTCCCCGTGTGTGGGGGTTTTTATACTTCATTTCTAACATTATATATATTTCGTCATTTACGCGTTTTAATTTGCATATTGTGTGACGTCATTGACAGATGGGCGCACTAAAATCTGTATAACGATTAGAGCTACCAATTGCCGTTGCGTCACTTATATCGCGCTTGCGGGATTATAAGAATTACTTTTAAACGTAAGACACTGGCACCGGTTCCTTGCTAGAATCCGAGTCAAAAGGATCGTTCCCCCCAAACACAGTTTTGGAATTCATAATTGATAATAGCAACTCTTCAGTCCCATCTTTTTCAACTGTTGGAATCTGACCACCACCTGTTAATAATCAGGATCTTCTCTCCCCTGCCGTTTACTTTCTAACCAATTTCTTTTTATTTTCATAACAATTTCGCAGAACATCAGGTGATCGAAATACTTGATTACTTGAATTGAAATCATCTGCTATGGCTTTCCAGGACTCTTGCTTCTTTGCCAAAGAAGCCATATTTGTTTTCTTATCCTCAATTATACGAGCATATTTCTGTGCTATTATATTAAAAAGACGCTGTTTTCAGCGCCAGTGAAATTTACTGATCTCGTTCTGGTGTTCAGGTCGGAATCGGACATTTTACTTTTTATAGTACAATAGTTGATCAGGAAATGAAATAATTATGATCGAGAATAAAAATGTCAATTTGTAGTCCATCTTACAGAAAAAAAACTACAAGAATATTAAATTTAAATTCTCTAAATTTATGTGATGTTGTCAAATTATACACCCGCTTAACTAAACTTACTCTTATTTACGTCGGTGCATAGTGTCAAGGATTTAATCGAGTTCAATTTTTTAAACTCGCCTAACAAAACTAGGTTTAGTACAAATACGGTGCATTCGGTGGTTAGCTTTCATTCTCATATTTATAGGAATATAATATATTAGGCAATGCCAGTTTCTTGTTATGTGAACTCCGTGAATGCATAGTAGATAGTTCGTCCTTCATATAATCAAGGTCAAGTGCCACATCTATACTGTCGGGAGACACTTGAAAAATCAGGTTAAAAAAATGTTGCAACCATAAGTGCTATACAACGTTTTTTGATGTTTGGCATTAAAAGTAATAAATTTTAGATTCCTATGCCTGCTGAAAAATTGACTACACGCAGGTTACAACGTTGTTCGAGCCAAAGCTTAAATTATACGAGCAGGAATTTCTTGAAAATAAAATATTATTTTCCTCCACCCTCAAGTTATTTGATTTTTTTTTCAAAACTTCAGGAGCAAATCAGCTTTCAAATGGCTTTGGTCCCGATTCAGCAGCTAAATATTACAGAAGATACGATACACACATTTGTTTATAGCAAAAAACATGTCTACATTTTAGACCAGGTTTTTTTGTAACTGTAAAAAATTCACTTTTCCCATGACAGTGCATAAAATTCCTTAATTTCTTGAAACTTTCAATTGGAAACCTCTGTAAAAATTTGATAGAATTTTTTTTATAAACGTATTATTAATAAAACTATTAAATATTTTTAAATGAAATTTTAATGGTAATTGAAGAGCCCGTATAGGTATACTTTCCAAGTGGTTTCAGTCCAATATCTCAATTGCTGATAATGTTTTCTCAAAAACCTTGATGTATTCTGATGATACCACATTTATTAATAGATCACCGGTTGTTAGAAATATCATCAACTTAGCCGAACAAACCCTCAGCTCAGCTGATGTTTGGTTTACAACTGTAATCTAATCATGGGTTAGCAGAATAACGGACATATTTCCTAAATATGTTTTATTTAACATAAAAATTTTCTTATTTTCACAAACATAATAGTCAGGTTCACTTCCTTAAATAAAACGGAAACTATAATACGAATCCCTCGACCAATCACATCATTGCTCTATATAACCAATACGAATGCAAATAGGTAATGCTTAGGTAGCGGGACATACAAATATTACATTTAGAGGTAAATTTAAAATATACATATATCAAACATTGTAACAGTTTTTTTGACCACTTCAGAGCACCAATAAATTATTAGTTGTATACACCTTTTGTCTAGTCCATTATACCAGTAAACATCTTCAATTAAATAAATATACGTATTGGAATCATGTGGTCTAACCGCAATACAGAGATGCTAGTTTGGTTGCTAACATCAGGCGTTAATTATTAGTATAAATATATCAAGGCCAAACAGCTTTCCTATTTTGTGCACTATGTGTCAGCGGTCACTTTAGCTAGAACACTTGGCACGAAGATATCATGGGGAACCTGAAGGTTCTAGCAAGTAATTTGCGTGTGGCTTTACGCTGTAGTGGAGCTCAAGTGTAAAGAACACTTGACTCAGTGCTTTCTAATAATGGTAAGCAATTAAATATTATTTACTAGACAAACTAAATAATTCTGTTGTAGCGCTCCTTTTGCACACTCCTATAATTATTCTTTTAAGTATTTCTCTTATAAATTCTTTTGCATATTTTTATGAATACCCTTTGAATAATCTTTTTGTATATTCATTTGAAGACTCCTTCGTATATTCCTTTGTTAGAATGATTCCATTTTATCTGGTTTTATAAAAATTAGGCCGTTTAAATGTTGTGTTTCAAGATGATATGAATCTTTTCTTTGCATTTACGATTATCGAGTTTATAGTTCAATTACTTCAACGTAGCGATAAGAAAATATTGGTCTAGCATGACCGTCCTTCAACCTTACTATAATAGTTGGATTTAATGAAATGTTCTGCGATGAAACTGTATGTTTTAATTGTTAAGGAAATGTTCTGCAAAGTGGATAGCAATTTTATGGTTTGAATCTAACGTCCGATAATTAATAATAATGGTCTTTTTGAAATTGCTAGTATGAATTTAGAAGTAGCTATGTGGACAACTACATGATGATAATTATTTTGGTAACAATCTACATATAGTAGTACATCAAAGTTTTGCATATTTGTGATAACCGTTGTAATGGATTTTGGTTTGTCCCGTTGGTGCGTATAGGAAATATGTTTTAAGCTCATATGGTCAAGTACAAGAATCACGCAGCTGATTATTTGCTGTACAACACGTGGAGGAGAGATCAATTGTTTGTCCAAGGACCGTATGTATAAACACCTGTTCTAACATGATGTAGCGCCATCACACAAACAACACCTGTTGAAACGAGGTAAGAAATTTATATTATTCTTACATCACGTCTGCACTTGGCGACCTTTGATACAAGGCTGCACAGAAAATAACTTTAGGATGACCTATTACTATTATTTTGTTTAACAAACTAGAAAGGACTATGATAAATTTTTATTGCCAATATAAATGCAATGTAATAGCAGTTATTATTATTAATGAAATTAAGCAAATCCATAGAGTTCTGATTAAAGTTTCATCTATGCATAATTTTAGTTACAGCTTTTGAACACTGAATTATTAGACATTTTAGATATTTTCATGTACATTTGTAAACCTAATAGCAGATCTGGTATTTTTGGTATAGATTCGAGTTAATTTTTGTAGTAATAGAAACGCTTAAAGTTTTGATATTTCTTTCGAATTCATAGTCCTACCTCAGGGTAGATGAAATTATATTATCTTTTTAAACGTAAATTTTATACATGCAATTTTGTATGAAGAAACAACTTTTAATTAAAGAATCAACATTTAATTCTCTTAATTGTTTTATTTTGAACAAGTGAGTTCAGAAATAGTGTAACCAGGCCAATGAACAAAAGGCATAAATACCTTCGAGGTAATGATAGTGGTAACTCCAATTTAACAAAGAAGCTTTAATTGCTCTTTCAGAATATGAAGCCTAATATTTGTGTTCATAAAATTATGTGCATAACTAATCTCTTCAGTTTTATTATGAGGTAGCAAGAGTATACCTCTTGTGTCCTCACCTCTTAATTTAATTCAATTTTCTTTGCAGCTCCTGCGAAAACAGTTAATACGATTTTCCTCTGTAAGGACTTGCAATTCCCCCTTAGGGAAACCCTGTGTTTAAAATTTAATGACTTGATGGCGCCTTCACTAAACCCCTGTTTTGGTAAGAATCAAGCCCTAGTTAGCAAATAATGTTTTCTAAAAAGAACCACGATTAATCCTCATAAAGCTCTACCCAAGGAATGTAAAATGATTAATAATGCTCTCCAACTAAATTATTGCTAAATCGTAATATATATATATATATATATATATATATATATATATATATATATATATATATTAATAGTTATTAAGATGAAATGAAAACCCAACTTTGTATTAAAGTTGAATTACCATTTCAAATCGAACTAGTAATTGAAAACCACTAAAAGAACGGCTACAACAGGACTTGAACCTGCAACCTCTGATTTTCCGGATCAGTGCTCTAACCAATTGAGCTATCTAGCCTAATTGTTTAGATGATGTTATACTTAATACTACTGAAGCTTGGCTCTTGTTAACGATTTTTCAATTACGTCTTGCATTTAAGGAAATTGAGCCAAGCTTCAGTAGTATTAAGTATAACATCATCTAAACAATTAGGCTAGATAGCTCAATTGGTTAGAGCACTGATCCGGAAAATCAGAGGTTGCAGGTTCAAGTCCTGCTGTAGCCGTTCTTTTAGTGGTTTTCAATTACTAGTTCGATTTGAAATGGTAATTCAACTTTAATACAAAGTTGGGTTTTCATTTCATCTTAATAACTATTAATATATATTAAGCATTCATTTGCATTCCAAATGTGGACTATTCTTCTCTATTATATATATATATATATATATATATATATATATATATATATATATAATCAAATAATGATTTCTAATTGATAGATTTGTGTATCGAATTTTTTATATATAAGTAAATAGAAATATGATGGGAATATTGCTAATCGAAGTTTTACATACATACAAGCTAAAACGAAATGAATTAATTTATTAACCATGGACGGTTCTATCACGCGAAGAAGGACTAAATGTAATTAATTAACTTAGATAAATGTGCTGGCGCGTCTTATTAGTTTGTGGACTGTGTTGCGAAAATATAACAAAACGCGAGCTTCAAATGAGAAAATTGTATGCATGTAAAACAAACAAACAGAAGGCATAAATTCACTCACCAATATTGTCCTGGGTGTGTGGTCCTCTTCAATGTTGCTGCAATGCCCCCGGGGGAGTCAGTTGAATGCACTGTTGCAAGCACTATACTTTATTGTGTATAGCTTGTCACGCACAACCGTCCCGCTACTAGGTCGAAAGAAGAGTCCTCGATTTTCGCCACAAAACCACTTTCGCACGCGTTTTATTTTAAGAGGCGCAAGCGCACTGCACAATTCAATTCCACTATAGTTTGAGTTTTAATCAATACGAAACAGCATCCCAAAATACATTATTGCCTGATATGGGAAATAGGAGTAATTTGAACTCAGAAGTAATAAATGATTCCAATTTATTAAAAAGAAAACAAAAGTTTAATACAATTGGGAATAAATCTTCGGTAGCAAAAGCTACTACCGCTAGTAATACAGAAATTTTACATAAGGCAACTTCTGAATTTTCTTTACAAGAAACAAATATGGTACAAAGCGCTAATACCAACAAACCATTAAAATCGCAGAAATATAATTTTTTTTCTTACCTATTTTAAATTTTTTTGAGGATAGTTTACCTGGTTATGTTTATTGCCATGTTTGTAAGGTTTCTTTAGCCAAAATATCCTTGACAGATAATCTATTAAAAGGTCAGAGTATTTCGAATTCTATCACAAATTTTCCTGGTAAAAACCTTTACATAAAAATATTATATGATTAACACATTATTATACCTTACATTGACTATAAATCAGTTAAAAATAAATCTAAAAGTGATACCTGCAGAATCCACAAAAATGTTCCTCGTAATAAAATATCTTCTTATTTTAAATTGACATCAAATCAGCTTACAAGATTCTCCATAAACAAATTCTCATTTCAAACAGCAGTTACCAAAGTACATTTCTGGTTAAATCTTCCTTTCGATTATTTAATAAAATCTTTAAAAGTAGCGTTATCTGGAAGAACTTCCCCTCTTGTAATTAATAATTTTCATTTTTCGTTGTAAGTTACGTTTAAAACATTACTTCTTTATTCATTGCAATCTCGACACTATTAAATTACAATGTGCTTATTGCATACTCAAATACTATTTCCGCATAGCAACTGCTCGTGATTTAAAATTACATTTTGCGCTCGCATGAATCTAATCAAATTAATCAATCCATTTAGTAAACGCTACCTTATATATTCAAATTTATTGTTTCCAGAAGCTAGTAGAAAAATGTGGAACATTAAGATGCAAGGTGTCTTGGAAAACCAATTACCATCTAAATTTGGGACGTTTTATTACCTAATTATCTGGTTCCAGTTACTTGTTATGCGCTATTTGTACTTGTTTCACATATACTATTATAGCGACGTCGCATACTAATGCTACAAGATAATCAATTCATATCTGATATTTCTGAGATTTTTATGGGTTTTCCGTGTTCCCGCCGCTTCTAGGAATAAAATGTTTATTTATTAATGAGTTTATACGAATCTGACGTATTTTCTCCCGAAACTTCTTTCCCAATCTAGTCTTCCAGAAAATTCTCTATTTAAAATAAATTTATGTAATTCACAGGGTAATTAATAAACTTTAATTGCTTTTAAATGCAAAAGGGGTTGCAAATGTTAGCTTTTTGTGTTTCAGTACACAAGATTACTGTTAATTTTGGGGTTTTAAATACACGTTGATTGTACAGCAAATGAAATAGTTAATGAGATGAAAGAGTAACTTAGATTTTTATGCAAAGCCCAAATGATCATTTCAAATCAAACTACTAATTAAAAGATGGAAAATATAAGGTCCCGGACAAGACTTGAACCTGTATCTTAGACTTTCCAGGCGCATGAGTTTTCCAATTACGCCAATTACATAATTGGAAAATTCATGGGCCTGGGAAGTCTAAGATACACGTGCAAGTCCTGTCCGGGACCTTACATTTTCCATCTGTCAATTACTAGCTCAATCTGAAATGGTCATTTGGGTTTTGCATAAAAGCCAAATTTATTATTTCATCTTATTAACTACAATACCTTAGTATTTTATAGATAATTTATATTTACTTATGAGATTTGAATTTGGCGGCAATACATATTGGGAAATGCTCAGAGTGATAAGCCAATGAGAAAAAGACAGACAACAAGATGGCCGATCATGATGATGGCTAATATTATGTTCATGCGGTTTATTACAGTTTATGTTAAAATTGTTTAATAATAAAGTTATGTTTCTTCATATATTTTTGTAGATTCTAATTTCGTTTTAATCCTGGGTGCTCTCTACAATACAAAGGGCAAACAGCGGTAATAGAATTAGAGTAGGAAAGTAGAGAAGTAAATATTAGAAAAGGGGTGAGACAGAGATGTGCCTTATCCCCATTAATTTTTAACTTGTGCATTGAAGAGGTAATGAATACTGTCAAATGCAGAAAAACATTTGGAATTACTATGCAATGACAAAAGATTGAAATGTTTAGATTTACAGATAATATAGCGGTATTAGCATCTAGCTAGGATAAGTTAGAAACTGCTCCTAATGAAATGGAAATAGTTCTAACAGAGATATATGGTATGAAAATTAACAAAAATAAAACTAAAGTTCTAGTATGCAAAAGAGGGGAAAATAAATCAAAAACAAGAATGCACATAGGTAACGAGAACTTACAAGAGGTAAAGGGTTTCTGCTGCCTAGAAAGCACAAAAGATATAAAACACAGATTAGCACAAAGTCGTGCACCATTTAACAAGGAAAAGCAACTACTATATTCAAAGACAACAAACATAGAAATAAGGAAAATATTGCTTAAAACAAATGTGTGGAGCACAACACTGTATGGCTGTGAAGCCTGGGCAGTATGAGAAGCAGACAAGTAAAAGGTAGAAAGCCTTTGAAATGTGGTGCTACAGACGTATGATGAAGACTAAGACATGAGGGAATATAAATATTTATGGTTTCGGGTTGGGACCGTGTCATTTTATAAATTAAGGTCGACGTTTCGTCCACTTTTGTAAGGGGTTTCATCAGGACAGAAAAATAAATAAGTAATAAAATAAAAAATAATATTAAATAGACAAGTTAAAGTGTAAAGAGAAGAGTTACTCCTGAACTAGCAGACTCACTAACCCATTCAAAGCCAAAAGGTGTCTTTTGGCGAAGTAACTGGTGAAAGTAGCGAAAGTGGTAGTTTATATAGAGGGAGAACTTGATACATGAGCGATCATGAATAGAGAAGAGTGTCGTAGCGGATCAGTGAACGTCACGGTTCCGCTGTTGTGAACATAGGCTTGTTTTCCAATTAGGGAAAGGTAGTTGCCATCGTCTTTGTTTAGATTATTAGAATTTTTATTGATTTCTATGGATTCTCTAATTTTTCTATTGTAGAAAAATGGAATTCTGGCAATTAGTTTCGTCTTGTCAAAGTTAATGGTATGGCCTGTTTCATGTTGGTGTTCGGCCACCACTGAGCGATTGTACTGGCTTGTTGTTAAGCATCGCTTATGCTCGTTTAGTATAGTCTGTACTGACCATCCTGTTTCTCCTATGTATACTAAACCGCAACTGCAAGGTATACTATATACGCCTGGGGCTTTAAGACTATTTTCGGAATCTTTTGGGGTTGGCAATATTTGTAAAATTTTATTGGTGGATTTATAGATTGTCTTGATGTGTTTACGTAGAATTTTGCCAATTCGGTCTGTTACTTTGTGTATATATGGAAGGATTGCTAAAGAACGTGTAACGGGATTACAGCGTGGTTTGGGGGTTCGTGTAGGATGCAGATTCCGGTTTATTACTCGGACGATATCTGAGTTACGATAGCCGTTTTTTATAAGACTGGTTTTAAGATGGGTCAGTTCATTAGATAAGTGTTCTGGTTGTGAAATCTTAATTGCACGGTGGACTAGAGAGTTGATTACTGATGATTTTTGTGAGGGATGATGATGTGTGATGTGTGTGGGTTTTCGATATACGGAATGACCTAGTTGTCCGTTAGGTTGGCGCTCCACCAGAACGTTAAGGAATGGCGGAGTTTCGTTCTTTTCAATTTCTATAGTGAACTTAATATCTTTATGTTGATTGTTTTGAAGTTCGATTAAAAGAACATAAATCATATATAAAAAATAGAAAATCTGAAAAATCCATGATTTGCCAACATGCATGGGACTCCAGTCATAAAATAAAATGAGAGGACACAAAAATTATTGACAAAGAAGAAAACCACCAAAAATGCAAAATCAAAGAAGCTGCTTATATAACCCTACATAAAAATAACTGCGTTGCAAACGAATCCGTGACTTTCAGTAGGCAATGGATTCCATTACTAAAAGAAATAACAAATGAAAATCAAATGCCCACAATATCTAGGTAGCATTGCAAGTTTTTCCTGGGCTTTCCTTGCGATATTAACATGAAATACAGCTTACATACATGATTTCTATTTATACATACAACAACTAATTACTAACAATAGGCATATTAGCAGCCCCCGACTGCTTAAGCCTTATGGTAACAATCACACACTTCTTTAATAACCATCCTCTCAAACGTATAAATAGAAACATGTTAAAAAATGTTCTAATCCTGGAATTATTGAATTATTTGAAATTACCAATAAAAATTAATCAGTTGATTTCACGTTAAGCATATTGGCTATCTAAAAAAGCCGGTCCCAGGCCGCAACACAAATTGAAGGCAATCATTCTTTTAAACTTTAAAATTTTTACCTAATGTACTCAAACCAAATATTTCGAACATCAATAAATCAAAGTCACCTTCAATTTATGTCATAAATGTCAAACTTGAAGTTTGTATTATTTTGACAATGATTCTAGGTCATGGATCGAAACGTAAATAAATATGATTTTAAAAACTATGAGTGGTTTAATTCCCAACAAAGATTAACAAAAATGCTAAACAAACCACAACAAACATACAGAGAGTATTCGTTGAGGTCTCGTGGCTTAATGCCTGCTTTCGACACTCATGCCCCCCGCATTCACTCTGCGCAGACACGACTGTCCACGACAATGAAAGTTGACGTTATTCATTTAAAAAATGCGGCAATTAACTTATAATTTATATCTAAATCTAAAACATGCAACATTGCCCTTTGGCATGTAACAAACACAGCATATATCGATCTCGTTAATAGACTTTAAATTTGAAAATACAGAATCAGTGAAACTTCTGGGAGTATATATGGAAAAAGATCTCAAATTGGATTGCCATGTTGATAAATTGTGTAAAAAAATTAAATTCGGTCATATATCTTTTACACAATTTGAAGGAGTCAGTCTCACTAGGCATAACAATGACAACATACTTTGCCCTATTCTAATTGCAGTCGTCTTATGCTCTGTTAGCTTAGGGACATTCGGTTTTTGCCAAAAAAAATTTTCTGTTCAATGCCGTGCAGTGAGAGTAATTGCAAATTTATCGTATACTGAAGATTGCCGGCATAACTTTAAATCCTTCAAAATTATGATTTTGCCTTCAATGTATATTAATCAATGTCTTTTGTTTATTCATAATAACACTGATCAGTATTTATCTCATAGAGAATTTCATAATCATAACACCCGTAATAAATGTAAATTTTGTTTGCCGCAGTAAAGACTTCAAAAATTGAGATTTTAATATTAACCATTATTGTATAAAATTCTACAATCTGCTACCATTTTCACTAAAGCAATTGCCTTTTAAATCTTACAAAGCTAAACTAAAGGTGTTCCTTACTTGCAATGCATTCTACTCCTTAGAAGAGTTCCTGCAAGTAAACAAAGAAACTTTTGATGAATTATAGTTGATTTGTAAACGTCATTTTAATATGTTCCAACTTCTGTCTGTCGATGTATTGCAATATGTATGTTTCTTTGTTAATTTATAGGTGACTTCTGACGATTGTAAAATTTAAGACATTAATAAAATTATCTATCTATCTATATCTATAAAAAAGTGGCACTTTAAATTCATTCGCAAGTAACCAGATTAACCAATTATAAACTATTACTACTCATTTTGTAAGTCATTTTAAGACACACACTTTTCATTTGAAACCTTTTTCTTTAAATATTATAGCTTTCCGCCAATCAGCGAAATATGTGTTTTTCACACTTTTGGGAATTGCTTAAAAATATTAATAAGGAAATGATTTGGTTTGATTCGTATTACACTTCATAATGGCCTACACTTACATAGTATGTATTCAAACTGTGCCTTCAAATTTTTTAAAATGTTTCCTAATTTTCCTTGACTAAAAGTAAAGATTGGAGAGGAAAGGAATAAATACACACACTCCTATATAATAAACAAAGAATAAAATCCTTATGAGCAATTTTTGCAGTATTTATTTTAAAAATATCTAAAATCAAATGTTACAATACATCATTATATAAAATTTGTATTAACAATAATACTGCAGTTTGTGTCTATAAATATATGCAAACTTCTCATTTAAGGATTAATAAAATACGCTTTACTCCGCTAAATAAAATTCCAATTATATACTACTCCAGATTAATTACATAAAATAGTGTAGCCATAAAATCTGCAAAATCAGAACTATATAAAAGCTGGATGTGTGCTTATGGAGAATGTTTCAAAACCCATTTTGTTTTTTGGATTATGTTCTTTAACAAAAGTCACAAATGCACCCTGCATTTTGTTTAAACAATTATTATGTTCTGCATAAGACAACTGTTTATTCTGCCACTCTTTTAATATTTCATCATACGATTCTGAATCCGCATACTCAGGATGTATAGCATAATTGATGTGACCATCGGTTGAAAATGACAAGCTGCTCTTAGACTTCCAAACAGTTGTTTTTTGTTCTTTTTGATCTGGGTAAGCTGTTTTGGCACTCGCTTGAGCAGTATCAGTATTGTTTGAAAGTTGTTCACTATTTCTATTTCCCTCAATATGAACTATTTAAAAACAAAACCATTTACTGAAAAGTGTTTTTGAAAAGTAATTATATAGGGTGACCAAATTATACTCTTTTTCAGAGTATTATACTTTTTTGCATTGTTAGAAACGGAAATTCTACTTTTTAAAAATAGTAACTAATATATTCTAGTTCACTCTGAAACAGTAAGAACGTTGATCAATTAGCAGTATAAAGTAAAATTGAATTTGGCGCCTTAGTTCTACCATACTAAACCCAAACACACTATGTTGGAGTCAAATAGGACCGCAAAATAATTTTTGGGTTAGATTGTGTGATGTGTTATTGCGTAGGCGAGCGACATTCTGATATTACAGAATGCCATCATCATTCATTACCTTACAATAAGTGTGGCAACAATTACACGTATCTCTTCTGCTTTAGTTAATATACCTGGTGTTGTGTATATTGTAGCGGGCTACTATTAATGCGTTTCACCAATTTAAAACAAGTAATAACAAGTCTTTATTACTCACTGTTCACAAGTCTAATTAACAGTATATGCCTTATTTATAGATGTTTTCAGTCCAATTAACAATGAAGCATTATCACACTAATGCTATTTACAAGCACTAATATCTTCTTAAACTAAATTCTTAACCAAAGGTCTATTAACAACACTAACACTACTATTTATTTATTACACTTTTGTCTATTTATGTATTCTACAAGCTGTCGGTACAATATACACTTTCACATAATACAGATTTATATTTACTAAAGACTTTCAGAACGTAACGAACAACGAACTATATACGAGATAATTTATATACGACATTCTGATATAGACTGACTCCGTACTTCATCAGCGGTCTTATATATACCCTGAATTAAAAGGATGATTCATACTTCAGTATATGCTAGAAAATTCTAGGCTTCTGTAGTACATACATTGCTTGCTGCACTTGTGTGTTTGACGGGTTGCCTAATAGTAGCTCATAACAATATAATAATACATTACATATACCCCAAACCCCCACCATTCTTATTTTTTATTTTATATTAATTTTAAAAAATCGTTTATTAAATATATATATATATATATATATATATATATATATATATATATATGCATATATTTAATGCAATAGTAACATTATTTCCCGTGGCGGCGTCCAATTCTTGCCTTTAAGGCACACAAAATATATAAAAAGCAAAACTTTCTCTGCAATCTGCAGTTACAATTAAACCAATTACATGAGATGTATCTGTAAATACATATTGTATTTACCTATACAAATCGAACTGGTATTTGCATAGCCATTACAAAACAATTACTTGATCATTTTGTAGGAAAAACATCCATTGACCAGGTTTCGACCTCTTGGGTCTTGTCAGAATGGACTAGTCTTAACCTAACAAAATATCAAGAAACCTCAAAATATAGGCACGAAGAAACGTCTGTCGTTGGCGAAAGGAAGATGGCGCCATCAGCTGGCTAGAACTAGCACTAAGGCTGAAACTGTACAGAAGTTGATTCGAAACCACACTGTGTTCTATAGATGGCTATCACAAATACGTTCTGCCTTTGGGATTTTAACAATGTACATGCATATATTTAATGCAATAGTAACATTATTTCCGTGGCGGCGTCAATTCTTGCCTTTAAGGCACACAAAATATATAAAAAGCAAAACTTTCTCTGCAATCTGCAGTTACAATTAAACCAATTACATGAGATGTATCTGTAAATACATATTGTATTTACCTATACAAATCGAACTGGTATTTGCATAGCCATTACAAAACAATTACTTGATCATTTTGTGGGAAAAACATCCATTGACCAGGTTTCGACCTCTTGGGTCTCGTCAGAATGGACTAGTCTTAACCCTAACAAAATATCAAGAAACCTCAAAGTATAGGCACGAAGAAACCTCTGTACGTTGGCGAAAGGAAGATAGAGCGCCATCAGCTGGCTAGAACTAGCACTAAGGCTGAAACTGTACAGAAGTTGATTCGAAACCACACTGTGTTCTATAGATAGCTATCACAGGAGACCCAAGAGGTCGAAACCTGGTCAATGGATGTTTTTTCCCCTACAAAATGATCAAGTAATTGTTTTGTAATGGCTATGCAAATACCAGTTCGATTTGTATAGGTAAATACAATATGTATTTACAGATACATCTCATGTAATTGGTTTAATTGTAACTGCAGATTGCAGAGAAAGTTTTGCTTTTTTATATATTTTGTGTGCCTTAAAGGCAAGAATTGGATGCCGCCACGGGAAATAATGTTACTATTGCATTAAATATATGCATGTACATTGTTAAAATTCCAAAGGCAGAACGTATTTGTGATAGCCATCTATAGAACACAGTGTGGTTTCGAATCAACTTCTGTACAGTTTCAGCCTTAGTGCTAGTTCTAGCCAGCTGATGGCGCTCTATCTTCCTTTCGCCAACGTACAGAGGTTTCTTCGTGCCTATACTTTGAGGTTTCTTCCTGCCTATACTTTGAGGTTTCTTGATATTTTGTTAGGGTTAAGACTAGTCCATTCTGACGAGACCCAAGAGGTCGAAACCTGGTCAATGGATGTTTTTCCCCTACAAAATGATCAAGTAATTGTTTTGTAATGGCTATGCAAATACCAGTTCGATTTGTATAGGTAAATACAATATGTATTTACAGATACATCTCATGTAATTGGTTTAATTGTAACTGCAGATTGCAGAGAAAGTTTTGCTTTTATATATATATATATATATATATATATATATATATATATATATATATATATATATATATATATTGCTATAATTATAGGGTTGTTTAAGGGTAGGTTAAGTCACAGGGGTCGTCGAATAAATAAAAAATTACTGATATTATAAGAGTAAATAGGTCACTATACATATTGTAAGTGAGAGCATACTGTATATAATAGTACAAGAGATTAACGCATAAGAAATAGAAATATCCAAGAGTAGTTACGAGCAAAGATAAGCTTTAAAAACGTAACGAAATGCATCAAAATTAAATCAACGGAAAACCTATATGAATTGGCTAGATAAATATTTAACAAGTGCGTTAAATATACCATCGTATACGCAGGCTAAAATTATGCATTAATTGAATAAATCGTACGTGACATAAAGTATTACATTTGTTCAAAAATCCAATTTAACTAGGAAATAAACAAACACCAAATTTATTTTGGTCTAGATTAAAATAAGCAATCAACAAGGAATGCGTGACTAAATAAACGAAAATTCGTGGGATTTCTCAATTAAACAGCATAGTATGTAAATAAATACGTGACAATTTAAGCGCTCATACAAGTATTTGAACTACACAATTGGTAAAATTTCCCGGAATATACAATAGATAAACGCAGAAGGTATCGCCCAACACGTGAATAAACGAATAGAAAACAAGAAAGGACGGCTAATAAATATGATAAGAATTGAGCGACAAGTTTAGTATACATTTTAAACTGGGCTAAGACGATACTCAAAAGTGCTAAATTATTCACGTAACCAGCCATACGAAAGCAAATGAAAATCATTTAAAAATGTTTACAAATTGTGCAAGTGAGCCGTTCTATTATAAACGTAAGTAAATAACAATTTAATAAAAATATACAATTTCTAACATAAATAAAACAGGGCTCTGGGAACGAGTCTGGGAACGACTCTGGAGACGAGTCTGGGAACGACTCTGGGGACGACTCTGGAAACGACTCTGGAGATTACTCTGGAGAATACTCTGGTTAATCACCACCTATTAATTTACTTTGGGAGATATACAAATTGAATCTTAAATTGGATTAACTTATGGGATTTTGAATAACGATTTGGATAGTAATTTGGTTTGATGACTTCCAAATTCTTCCAAATTCTAAAGCACAAAATTAGGAAAAATAAATTTTCATCTCCAACAGTGTAGTTTGCCATGCCTGCTCTGCTGCTGTCTGAAAGATATAACTAACTATGCCACAAAAAGAAAAACGCTGCAACGGTAACTCAACTAGATTTATTAAGAGAAAAATTATACACCAAAAATCATCATCAACGTCTAGTTCACAGATCAATTCTATTACATGCTTCCCCTTTTCAAATAATACATTTATATCACATATCACCCCAATTAACAATCATTAAAAATAACAGGGTTCTACCACAAACCTTATGTTACCCTTGGCTTAATAGGAGCTCATGGTAAAACCTGTAACTACTCGTGCTAATTTCTGCACAACAAATTATCAAAAGTCCTTTTTACCTTGCACATAACAAAATAGTACATCAATCATTTTTAATAACCTAAGTTCCCACATAAAAAATATAGTAAAATAATATCATAAAAGTTCAATTTTTAGCTCTTTTCAATTCTGTTACGTTTAGTTCAACGACACACACCCATAAAGTACACAAGTCATTACACACCAGTTAAACACACAAATCAAATTTTAATAATAGTAGTAAAGTAGGCGAAAACTGCACCAAAGAGCAGGAGCGACCAAAAAAGACCACCTGCGGGACAGCATTTAAGGACCACCTGCAGGAAACTATCCCGTCGATTCCATCCCTCAACACAATGGATAAAGTGGATGCAGCACTGGAGCTACTGATCTGAGCCATTCTGTCATCTCTGGAGGTGACAATCAAGACAACGGTGGTACGCAGACAGAGCCAGCTGATCATAAACGTCACCAGACAGCTCATCAGGGAAAAGAACCGTGCTCCTGGGACCTAGAAGAAAACGACTATTCACTCTGGCTGGTGATGAAGATTCTGAAGAGGAAGTCGGCACCCATACCGGCAATCCACGGAGAAAATGGGATGGCCTTCACAGAAGAGGACAAGGTCGAAGCTTTTGCAGACCATTTGGAATGACAGTTCACTCTGAACTACGCTGAATCCAACCTCGACTGGATGGAGAGAGTCAACAGAGCAGTCAGAGACTGTCCAGAAGAAGACGAGGACAACCAGCACCTGCCCCACGTGGACTTTCATGGGTTGAAGAAGTTCATCAGAAGAGCGAAGATTCCGAAGACTTCAGGTCCAGACGGCATCCGAGTCAAAGAGTCCTGTGACGAGGACTGCGTTAAGTGCGTCACTGAAAGAGTGCTGTGATACAGATACGGCAATTTGTAAAACTTGAAATTATTCACTTACCTTCCTTTCGAATTTTCAATGGAATTGACAGACTTTTCAAAATGAAATCAAACACAGCAATATTACAAAGCATTTATACAGTATTAAATATTTTCTCTTATACAAAAGCATTTAGAACATTTACAACATTGTTTCTTTCAAACATAAAATAATTTAAGAAGTATTTATTACAAAAAAAAATTTTTCTTACCTTATTTTAAATTTACAGAATTAAACTTATTCTTTTGAGGATAGTTTACCTGGGTATGTTTATTGTCACGTTTGTAAGGTTTGTTTGGCCAAAATATCCTTGACAGATAATCTATTAAAAGGTCAGAGTATTTCGAATTCTGATCACAAATTTTCCTGGTAAAAACCTTTACATAAAAATATTATATGATTAACACTTATTATTATACCTTACATTGAATATAAATCAGTTAAAAATAAATCTAAAAATGATACCTGCAGAATCCACAAAAACGTTCCTCGTAATAAAATATCTTCTTATTTTAAATTGACATCAAATCAGTTTCCAAGATTCTTCATAAACAAATTCTCATTTCAAACAGCAGTTACCAAAGTACATTTCTGATTAAATCTTCCTTTCGATTATTTAATAAAATCTTTAAAAATAGCGTTATCTTGAAGAACTTCCTCTCTTGTAATTAATAATTTTCATTTTTCGTTGTAAGTTACATTTAAAACATTGCTTCTTTATTTGTTGCAACCTCGCCACTATTAAATTACAATATGCTTACTCCATACTCAAATACTATTTCCGTATAGCAACTGCTCGCGATTTAAAATAACATTTCGCACTCGAATGAATCGAATCAAATTAATCAATCCATTTAGTAAATGCTACCTTATATATTCAAATTTATCTGTTTCCAGAAGCTAGTAGAAAAATGTGGAACATTAAGATGCAAGGTTTCTGGAAAAAACCAATTAGCATCTAAATTTGGGACGTTTTATTACCTAATTATCTGGTTTCAGTTACTCGTGATGCGCTATTTGTCTTTGTTTCACATATATTATTATTGCGGCGTTGCATATTAATGCTAAAAGATAATCAATTCATATCTGATATTTCTCGGATTTTTATGGGTTTTCCGTGTTCCTGCCGCTTCTAGGAATAAAATGTTTATTTATTAATGAGTTTATACAAATTTGACATATTCCCCCGAAACTTCCTTCCCAATCTAGTCTTCAAGAAAATTCTCTATTTAAAATACATTTGTGTAATCCACGGGGTAATTAATTTAAACTTTAATTGCTTTTTAATGCAAAAGGGAATGCAAATGTTTGCCTTTTGTGTTTCAGTACACAAGATTACTGTTAATTTTGGGGTTTTAAATATACATTGATTGTACAGCAGATGAAAGAATATTTTTATATGCATCAAATTGCGTTAGCATTGAAATGCGATTTACAATATCTTACAATTAATTATTTTTACATATAGAACATACGTTACTTGCTATTTATTTACAATACGCCTATATCATACAGGGTGATTATTTATACACTAGCAATTTGCGTTTATGCATAGCACTTTAATGAATAAAAGTAGGCTTGTATTTTATAGGGTATAACCATGAATTTACGGAAATTTTTATTTTTCTAGATTATATTATATTTTTAGTGCGATTTATTTGTGGAATTTTGGTTTCAATGACCTCTCGTGACCCCTTATCACGTTTACATATATATATATATATATATATATATATATATATATATATAGTAATGTTGATGGAAAATCGTTATGGGATAAAGGCGTCCGAATAAAATAAATTATTGAATAATCATTTATTGAACATCAACGTTTGGATAATATGAATCATAATCATGAGCTAAAATTGCAATTAACAAAAACAGGAAAATAACATTATATATACATTCAATGTGATTAATAACACTAATTCATAACAAACATTGACTAGAATATTAAAGTGTCAGTTTGACAGATAAAACATCAAGTAGTGTTTTAAATAAGGATAGACAAATGATTGATTTGGATAGCCAAATAATTGATTTGAAAAGTCACAAAATTAAAATATAACTACCCAATAAGAAGAGTGCAATGTATCGATCTACTAAAAATTAACCTGTTGCATATGTTTCAAGTTGTAGTTAAAATATCTAAAAGCAAAAGCAAACAACTCTAAAATTCAAAACTATTAGGAATATTGATAACTATTGTATGGTGTGAAAAGGATTGAAAGGGTGTGTAGAACAAGAAAGAATTTTTTTTTTTTTTATAAAAATAGAAAATAATAAATAAATAAACTGTTAGGAATTATTATTATTTATAGAAAATAAAGGGAATAAACTGCACTTAGATGCTGGTGTCTGATATTCCATTAAGGCCATTGGTTTGTTGTTGGCAAAACAACTAATGGCCTTAATGGAAAATCAGACACTCAGGCATCTAGTGCAGTTTATTCCCTTTATTTTCTATAAATAATAATAATTCTAACAGTTTATTTATTTATTTATTTATTTTCTATTTTTATATAAAAAAAAAAATTTCTTTCTTGTTCTACACCCTTTCAATCCTTTCACACCATACAATAGTTATCAATATTCTAATAGTTTTGAATTTTTAGAGTTGTTTGCTTCTTTTAGATATTTTAACTACAACTTGAAACATATGCAACAGGTTAATTTTTAGTAGATCGTACATTGCACTCTTCATTGGGTAGTTATATTTAATTTTGTGACTTTTCAAATCAATTATTTGGCTATCCAAATCAATCATTTGTCTATCCTTATTTAAAACACTACTTGATGTTTTATCTGTCAAACTGACACTTTAATATTCTAGTCAATGTTATGAATTAGTGTTATTAATCACATTGAATGTACCGATATAATGTTATTTTCCTGTTTTGTTAATTTTTTAGCTCATGATTGATTCATATTATCCAAACGTTGATGTTCAATAAATGATTATTCAATAATTTATTTTATTCGGACGCCTTTATCCCATAACGATTTTCCATCAACATTACTTTATTAATTTCACGTCCGTAAATTTGATTTTTATATATATATATATATATATATATATATATATATATATATTGATATGATAACGCCATACTCGGAGACATAAACGTCCAGCTGAACGCCACCTCTCTGTGTTCCTCCTTTAATCCTTTAATTTTATTATGCCACGGCTAGCCCCTTTTAATTTACACAGAGTGCACAACATTACGATGATCAATTTTCATTTACCCCTTTATGATTACCTGTTTGAATTGATAAAACGAAGTCAATCAACATTCATATAATGAAAGGAAATAATATTTACACTTGACAATTTTCGTAATTCTTCAAATACACCCTTCAATCAATTAATATTATATGGATCATTTATTCCAAAATTTATATTCTTTTAATTTAAAATAAAGTCACCACAAACAACGACACCTGTTACAAAAAAATCTGGAACGTTTGAAACCTTTTTATGATTTTTACGTAAATTTCAACGCATGCAATGTTCCTGTTGACTCCTTACAAGTTTAAGATAAATTTAATAAATTCAGTATTAAAATTTAAATTGAAAAGATTCCTTAAAATCAAGTAGGTCTGACCTGTGATCTCCTGATGTTGTTTCGTGTTGTGCATCAACACCCCCTTGTTATCCTCAATTGAAACCAATGCTCTGCTTTGTACTCTTTAATATACGTTGAACCAATATTTCAGTACGGTTACCCCTTATTTCCAAAATCACCTCGTACTTTAGTCTAAATTTTTCTGTATATGCTTTGAATCTCTTCCCTTAAATACCACTTGAAATTCCAGACTTCGGATCATAAATTAGCAGCGTATTAGAATTATTTTCGACGCAAATTCGAATTGTCCCAGAATTGAACCAGAATTAGAATGATCGCCTTAGGACCATGGATTAGAAGCCCTATATCATTATGAATATTTCATTTAAATTAATTACCCAATTTCTACTCACGTTTTCTGAAAAAATGGCAAAAACTTCATGCATTCTTAACGCAGCACTATTTTCACTATAAATTTTATTTATCTGACATGTAAATATCTGATTAAAAGTGTTGTGGATTCAACGTGCTTCAAGTTGAGACTGAGCTGCCTTATCACCTGTGGGCATTATATAGCTTTTTCCCACTACCTTTGGATTGGTTTTCCAAGAAGTCTTACAGATTGTTGCGACCAACCACGTTTGTTTTTAATATTCCCATATTTTCAAGCTGATTTCTGATAAAATTATTTTGGATTTTCATATCATGCTGTTATTTACTCTTGTTATCATGGCCGGACTTTTAACTTACGTCTGTTGTTTTGTGAAGATAAAGCTTTTGGATAATTGTACAAAATAAATGATGTAACTCAATTGCTGTTTTCGTTTATGCATTTATTCATTTTTGAAAGTGCGTTTATTGTTCCTTCTTTATTGCAAGCGTAATTGCATGAGGGTTTATTAGGTTTTATTACATGTACGATTATTTCTCTGCTAAATACACATTCTATTATTGGAAGATATGCTTGCTGGCATTGCTTAAAGTTAATTGCGGTCTATATACAGGGTGTTAAATGCTTACTATTTACATAATGTACGAATTACTTATTTTTCTGCTAATTAAATGCAGTTTTCTGATTCCCATTGCTATTTACAGTTATTACACGACCCTTACTACTCAATACACCCTTAAACAACCCCTTATCACAGCATTATATATACATATATATTGTAGTGTCAGAGGGAGCTACCAAGGGTTCTAAGGGTTGTTTAGTAGAAGGTAGTGTATGCCAAATAAAATTTTTTTTTTAAGTAAGTAAGTAGATTTTATTGCATAACTCAATATAGGTTAATAAAGTATAAAACAAAAATACTATACTATAAAGCAAATTATTAAAATACAGTTAATAATATAATTAGTTTTCATTTCTACAACTTAAAATATATTTTTTTAAATTACTCTTGAATTTTCTTTGAGAAGGCTGATTTGTAACTGATTTTGGTAATGTATTATATGTCTTAACGCCATAATGAAATAAATTTTTTGTGGATATTGTTTTATTCTTCTTGTATATATATAGTAATTGTCTGCTTGTCTTGTGCTGTAGTTATGTATATCTGACACTTTAATTAAGTTGCTAACCAAGTACAAAGGCAGCAAACCATTTATAATTTTATATATAAAAACCATACTATTATATTTCATTTGTTCCTGAACATTTAAAAAATTAAGGCATTCTAACATTTTACGGACTTTGGCAAATCTGCTACATTTTAATAAACATCTCATTGCACGATTTTGTATCTTTTGCAATCTTTCCAAATCACCTTGGTTTGAGACAAATAAAATGGTGCTGCAATATGTTAGGTGTGGATAAACTATTGCTCTATATAAAGTTATTCGAGCAAAACTTGATAACTTTGCACTAATTCTTCTCAGAAATCCAACCTTTTTGCTTACTTTATTTATAACCATCTGTAGAGGCATTTTAAAAGTTAATTTTCGGTCGATTATTACGCCAAGGTATTTAATGTTCTCCACCAGTTCAATATCAGACCCATCTATTTGTACATTCCTATTTTCTGTTTTTATCATTTGATAACTTCTATCATTCGTTAACAACATCCATTTTGTTTTATCAACATTTATCTTCAGCTTATTTCCAACTAAATATTTGCTAATTATTATTAAGTCACTATTTACAGATTGAATCAGGTTTATTACATTTGCACCTTCAGCATATATTAAAGTGTCATCAGCAAACATATGCATCTTTGTTACCTTCACTACATTCACTATATCGTTTATGTAAATTATAAAAAGCAATGGTCCCAAAATACTTCCTTGTGAAACACCCCACTCAATTTCTGATTTATTAGATGTTTCCCGTTGCCATCTCGTTTCTTGCTCTCTGTTTTGTAGGTAGTCTTTAAACCACTCTAACGCATTGTCTTTAACCCCATATTTTTCCAATTTTTTAATGAGAATATTTCTACTTATAGTCTCAAATGCTCTTTTGTAATCTATAAAGACTGCACACACTGCCTTTCCTTTATCCATTGATTCTTTCCAGTCATTTATAATTAGCTGAATCGCTGTTTCACACGAGTGTTTCGTTCGAAAACCAGACTGATTGGTGGTTAATATATTAGTCTCATCCAAGAATTGCTTCAGTTGCTTATATATTACTGTTTCTAATACCTTTTCAATTGTGGCCAACATATTTATAGGCCTGTACTCTTCGCATTTCTTTGTTGATACCACTTTTTGAATTGGTGTAATTGTTGATATCTTTAAGTCCTTGGGCACAATACCATGCATAAGAGACATATTTATTATGTTTAGTAGCGGATAACCAATAATATCAAAAGTTCTTTAAGAACTCTACTGTTTACACCATCCGGGCTGCTTTTATTCGCTTGCTTATATACCAATTCTTTTAGTTCATGTATTTTTAATAATTTAAAAGTACTTAATTCCTTCAGGCTTGTACGTATTTGGTCGTGAAACTCAAACTTTTCAATACCAATTGATGATGTAATTTCTGTTACACTATTTATGAAGTAAGTATTGAAGTTTTCAGCAATAGTTTTGTCATTAGTTTCTAGTGTATTCTCAAATATAATGTGCTTACTATTTTGAATACGTTCGGTTTTTAATACAAGTTTTAAAGTCTTCCACATTTTACTGGGTTACCTTTATTTTCATCTATTTTCTTTTCATAATATTTAATCTTAGCTCTACGGATCATGAATATCACATTATTTCTGCATTCTTTGTATGCTTTCCAATCTTCCATACTTCTTGTGAATGTAAATTTTTATAAAATTTATTTCAGTATATTAATTACTCTTTGTATTTCTCCATTAAACCATAATTTTGAACTATTTTGTGACACCTCCTTGTTATATGAATTATGGTCAATTGCATTTTTAAGGTTTGTGTAAAATGTTTTATAAAGTTTATCGATGTTGGTTATTTCATACTTCCAATCTGCCAATATTAACTCGTTCTTTATGGCCTCATAGTTAAGAATTTTCTTTATTTTGCTTTCTGCATCAACTTGAGTTTTTGTGTGATGTGACTAATGTCTGCAACAACAATACTATGATCTGTAACTTTTGGAGTGTGCCATACTGTACTTTTTAATCCATTATTATTAGTTATCACTAAATCTATTAATGTTTCAGATTCCTTAGTAATTCTTGTACTCTCAGAAATTAGTTGTACAAATCCACAGTTCTTTACAATATTTTTAACTTAATTGTATAGAAATCATTTATTTTATTCCAATCAATATTATAATCCCCAATCAGAATGATATCTTCACTACCACGTGATTCTACTAGTTCTTCTAACAAATTTTCCAACAGGTTTAGAAAATTTGCACAACTTCCACTTGGTGAACGGTAAAACACAGCTATACTTATACTTCTACTATTCAACTTAATATTACCAACAATACCCCAATATTCTAAATGGAGGCTATACTCTTTTAATATTTCAAACTGTAGAAATGACTGATAGTAAATTATGACACCTCCAGTGTGTCGTGAACTAGAATCAACCCTACCTAAACTGTATCCTTTAATGGCTATTTCATTACTTTCAATACAATTTGTCAGATGTGTTTCTGTTAAACATACCAATATTGGTTTTCTCGATTTATTAGCTGTTGTATTTCGTCAAAATGTGTAGTTAAGCCTTGTGTATTTAAGCATAAAATTATTGACTTATAGTCTGCTGTTATATTTAAACATCTAGAAGGTAATTGCTATATGTAGTTTATTTTACGCTTTTGTAATTCAATAATCCTTTTAAAACATGTACAATTATAGTCCCATACTGTATGCTGTTCATCTAATTCTATATTTAAACGACTTTTTGCTTCCACACAGTTAATACACTTAAATTGACTTTCTTGACAATCTGCTTCATTATGAGATTGTGCACACCGTAGCACACTATACTCCTTTGCATTCTTTGGCAATATGCCCAAACTTACAACACTTATAACATCTTTTATTGCCACATGCTCTAATACCTTACATCTCCTCCATCCTATTCTCAATAGTTCTTCTCTCATAATGTATTTAAATGTATCTGTATCCACTTCTACAATAATGTTGAATAACCCTTTAACAATTTTGGTTTCATACTTAATATTCATTTGAAAATTTTGTTTATGCTCATCTAACTTATTTTGATTTATTATTTTTTTGTAAATGCCTTCTTTGTCAATTTCATCTACTCCTATAATTTTATCATTGGAAGTCTTTTAATGGAGTCTTTACTGTATATTCTTCTCCCATTTTTTGTGATATAGTTTTCTTCATCACCTCCACTGCCCTATTATTTTCACATTCAATAACAATACCACCATTTTTTGTAGTTTTCCCTACACTTACTCCAATTTCTAAACTAACAGGGTCAATATTATCTTTCAATTTTTTAAGGATTTCCTTAGAGTCTGTTTTTCCACCAATTTTATCTATTATTACTATAGGAGGTTAAGATACATTCCGTTTAGTGACTGCACTGTACAATTTATTAACATTGAGTTCTGCCTCTGGACACTTTTGTTCAAATAATTTATTTTTATTTCTACCAAGTCTTTACCCTGTTCATCAAACTTTTTAAAATTCCTCATGAGTTCTTTCCAGAGATTGTAATTTTGCATAACTTCCCAAGTACATATTTCGTCTCAGTCACTTGCTTTTCACACTTTAAACAATAAAATTTTAAAACTCTTCCTTTTTTTAACTGCATACATCTTATTTCAGAACTTGATAAGTCTGTACAGTCAAAATGTACTATTTTTGTACACCCATCACACTCACAACATTTGTCATCTTCTATATTTAGATTACATTCCCAACAAACTTGCATATTATACCCTTATTATTAATACTTTTACCAAAAATATGTTTGCATATTTTCCAAAATAACTTTCTTTCAATTTGCTGGGTTCAATCCTGTACAATAACAAAACAATGTGGCACTTGTAATTGCAGAGATAAGAACTAGTTATTATGAAGATAACTGTTGATAATAACCAAAAGTTTGTATACTACCAATTTAAAATGTTAGTTATCTGTTGATATCATAGTTGTGATGCACTTTTTATAAAAAAAAGGTTAATAGTTTGAAATCCTGTGTAGTTAGCTCTAAGATGATACCAAATTTGATATATAAGTAGCACTTTTTATCAGTTAATTTTAATATACTTTGAGGAGCACATTAACACTTTGTTAACAAAACCAATCACTTCTAATCACATATATCCATATATCTGATCCCATAATTTAAAAATGTATGTTTGCCGTACTTTACATATGCTAAAGTATTCAAAATGGTAGTTGAAATGTAAGTGCCAAGAGGTAAATTAAAATGACTTGATGACGTGATAAAATACACAGTGCTCAAGGGTTTATACTGAGTTAGAATTTAATAGGCCATTGAACGTACATTTGCCATCCGAAAACCAGATGCGTCTATGGATGTCCACTATCAACCACGCCGATCCAGGGTCATGTGTGATTTATTTTGGCTTTTGTTTAAATAGAATCAACTTTTGGACGAATATGTAATCTCAAAATTATAAGTAATAACAGTGTCAAATGTGATTGAAGGATTGTAAAATATTTAGGACCAATGATAGAATATTATGTGTAAACTATGAAAGTGTAAAAGGACATAATTTATGGTATGTGTGACACAAACTTAGTGTTTAAATATTATTGGACGGTTTTAGTTTATGTAATTTGTAATGTAGTAGACAAGAAATGTTGTAATTATCACCTTGGAAAGTAAACAAGGGAAGTCTATTTTGAATATTTTTGGTATAAAGACGTATTTTAAAGAACTGCGCTAAATTGTGTAAAGATTTTGGAAGATTAATAAACGTGTTTGATTTGAAATAGTTTGATTATTAAAGAAGAGTAATGTGCAGCATCGGTACATAAATAAGTAATAGCGACGACAAGGAAGAGTAAAGATTTATATTAGTGCGACGGCGAAGCGACGGATAGTAAGGTAGATTTGGAACGATATTGGTAAAGGCAGAAGGCAACGAATAGGAATTGTAAGAAGGAAGAATATTTGGGATTGATTTGGATACGGATTTATATGTAGTGGGGCATTGAGTGGTTATAAACAGGACGACGATAGATTTGGATTGAGTGCGGATTAAAGGCGGACGTATTAATTTGGAACAAGAGGAGCAAAATTAGGAGACCACGTAAGAGCAGTAATTGGAAGTGTAAGAGTCAACGCAGAAACTACGACGGAAGAATTAGCGCAGGGGAAGTAAAATAAACGGGTATTCTAAATTCTAAAATTCGGGTCATTTATTTCAGATATTGGGAGTAACAAAAATTAAAGAAAGATACCTGGAGGCGAGACGGAAATTCAAAAGGATAGTGCAACCGTGTAAAGGCGCATACGGCGACGAGGATTTTGAGCCAGCAGTAAGAGAGGCCAGAAACAAAGTATAATCCAAGTGAGTGCTGTGAAATATCTTATAACGTCAAAAGTCATAAATTTGTGGTATTAAATTAATTTGGCACAAGGCAACGTTGATCATAATAAAAATTTGGCATATACAAAACTAAATTCAAAATAAGTACTAAAACAAAAGAGAGTGCAGTTTGGTTGGGCAATGCACATCTACTTACCACTGAACCCACGGTAAGTAGGTGGATACCCTGAGAATAAAGAGTTCATATAGTCGAGGCATCTTAAAAACAATTTTGATTAAATAACCAACCAAACGTTGCAAAAGTACGGGGCGTGCAATAGGTGTTTGCACATCATATAAAAAGCATTGAAATTTATAAGAAAAGGCGCGCGACAAAAAAAGTAAGAAGGGGGTAGTACAAGAATATATATATATATATATATATATATATATTATCGTGTAATTAAGGGGTCATTGGGATATATAAGGGCACAAGTAAACTCATAGGTTGAGATCTTTGGAATAAGAAAAGACAAATTTATTTAATTAGGGAGTTGGAATATTTTTAACAAATTAATTTTTTTAACTTAAGTAGTGTATAGTAATGTAGGATCAATGTAATTAGCCAAGGATAATGTAACGTTGGGATTAATGTAGACGCGGTTTTGTGGTTAAAATATTGATTTCAATCTTGGTGGTGGTATAGTGAAGAGCCAACAAAAGACCAAGAATAAAAGTAGTGCAAGAGGGATGCGTATACTTAATTCAGGAGGCAGTATAGTTAGGAGACCTAAATAAAATCGATAATTCCATGGATATTTAAAAGCAAACACGAGTCTGTTAAAAAGTGGGAGAATGGAGGCAAGCAAAGTGATTGGTGTGAATTGTACAAGAAGGGCAGTGATCCAGCTGGTGGAAGCGTATGTGTGTGATAAAGCTGTAGGTACAAGGGAGATGATCGATGTTTGTTCAAGTTAGAGGCGTTGACAAATAAAGATGTAGAGGCTAAATTCGAACAACGGAGTGACAGTTTGAAGCGATTTACCAAGCATTGTTATGTCGTTATGAAAATTTACAAGAATCTGAGGGTCCTTAAGTGTTTTTCACTGAAACAACAAGCGATTAGAAAAGATTTTCCAGAATTATAGGAACGGGTATACAAGTGTACGTGCCAATTTAAAACAGGGGAGGGGGCGAATTTTACTTATATAATCACTGGCAGAGAGGGGCCAGGCTCTCTTTCTTTTTCGTTCTGATTTCATCCAGCATTGGTGATAATAGTTACTTTCAAGTGAACTAGTGCAAGTTAATAAAATTTTATGTAGAAGCTGATAAAGCATATTTGTGCTAAAAAGTTAAAGTGGTACGTAAGTACAAGGCTTGTTACGTTTGGTATTGGAAAGCACAAAAATTAAAGTTTGAAAGTGTTTGGATGATACAAAAAATGTTTGAATAATAAAAATTAAGAATAGAACATTGAGTGGTGAATATATTTATGGTGATTGTGATTATTTGGATTTGAGTTTTATGTGTTTCATTATTATTTGATATTTTATGAACAGACATTTATAGGACCTTAAAAGCAAATTGATTTTGAAAATAATTAATGAATTCACAGATAACCAAATGTTGTAAAGAGGTATAGAGGGCTTATTAATATTTGGTAGTGCAGGAAATTTATATGCACTGTTATAGAGTTTTATTATGAGCTCATGCTAAGACAAAAGTGTACCGTAAGGTATGAGGAACGCCCTCTTACTTTAAATAAAAATATATGTGTTAAAAAGGTTATCAATTTGCATGATTATTATTATAAAATTATTGAACTTTATGGATGTACCTAAAGGAATGGTGTTTTAAAATGCATTATGAATCTAATGTAAATAGAGTGTGATATATTTGGTCAATTGAGTTATTTTCGAGTGTGTGATTGGTGTGAATGTCTATTTAGATTTCAGCATGAGGATATTGCGAGGAAGTTTTTAGATGTAACAGGTAGGTGGGGCACGAATGTACAGGTTTAACCTCACAGTAATATATATATATATATATATATATATATATATATATATATATATATATAGTTAATAAGATGAAATAGTAACTTATATTTTTATGCAAAGCCCAAGTGTTCATTTCAAATCGAGCTAGTAATTAAAAGATGGAAAATATAAGGCCCTGGACAGGACTTTCCAGGCCCATGCATTTTCCAATTACGCCAATTACATAGTTGGAAAATGCATGGGCCTAGAAAGTCTAAGATATAGGTGCAAGTCCTGTCTGGGACCTTATATTTTTTATCTGTCAATTTCTAGCTCGATTTGAAATGGTCATTTTGGGCGTTGCATAAAAGTCTAATTTATTATTTCATCTTATTAACTACAATACCTTAGTATTTATCAACTTACCTTGTGTAATTAATTAGCTAATATTTCTATATATATGAGGATGTTGCGCTACTAATTGTGAAACATCTTTGTGCTGATGTGAAAATTAGTTACGATATCCTATGCAAACATAACACTCTTGAAGTTACATTTGGTGGGTCGTATGATCCGCTTAAAATGTGTGGATTAGCTTAAGTAAGAGCACATCTTGCTAATCTTTTTATGCTACTTAGTTCTGACGGCCATCCAATAGCCATAAAATCTCAAATATTCAAAGGAAGATCAAGAATTTATCAAATCCAAAGTAAAAAAACTTCACATTAGGGGTATAGTAGAGGAAAGCAACTCACTCTGGAAACCTCAAACAATAATCACCAAAAATAACAATCACATGAAGCGATTGCTCATTAACTATGCCCAACCAATTAATCGATTCACCAAATTAGATGCCTACTCCTTACCTAATATTGAAGATTTAATATATAAAATAATTAAATATTCAGTTTTTAGTACCAGTAATTTAAAAAGTGTTTACCAATAAGTACTTATTCTAACTGAAAATAAGTATACACCGCTTATGGAGCAAACGGAGTATTATATCAATTCTTGAGGATTCCTTTTTGCATAACCAAGGCGTTGCCACTTTCCATAGGGTTATAAACAATATCATTACACTAGTAAACTTACAAAGTATGTATTCATATTTGGACGATAATGATCAAAAGAACATGATGTAAATCTTGGAAGATTTTTAGGTATTGCTAAGAAGTACAATTTAACAATAAATGAAAAGTCCCGATATTCTTGCACTATTGTCGATCTATTCGGGTATACCATATCAAATAAAACTATTAAACCAGACTCCGATTAGCTGCGGCCTTTCACCAAACTCAAATTACCCTTCAACCAGAAGTCTCTGCCACGTCGTTAGATTGTTCTCACGCCATGTCAAGTAGACTGTACTCAGAAGTAATGACCCCTTATTGAATGTAAATCATTTCTCATTTCTTCTGAAGCGCTCTATGCTTTGACAATATGAAGAAATATATAGCAGAGGTATTTGTGACTGTCGCAGATGACAAAATTCCATTTGTTGTCGAAACTGTCATTTCTGATTCTACTATAGCTGCTACCTTGTCTCGAGATGGCAGAATTATAGCTTTGTTTTCAAGAATACTTTCTAATAGTGAGACGAGACATTCAGCAGTAGAGAAAGAAACTTTAGCAATTGTTGAATCCCTCAGAAAATGATGCCCTATCGATAGGAGCACCTAGCCCCTGGTAGTTTCCCGTTCTAGTGAGAGATGACATCCACAGCAGAAACGCCTATCAGAGTTTGTAGCCGCCCGTGTTATTTAAATGATTACTATTGTCATCAAAGTTGTGGTGAACGATGTGATTAATTCTATGTCAGTGATAATCTAGTTTGTGCTTTTATGAATCGTGGAAAACGTCATCTTATGTGTTAAATTTAGCGTAATGTTTTTGCCTATTCCTTCTTGCTGTTCACTTCCATAAACAAAACACATACACAAAAACTCAATTTATTTAATACAATAATCTCAGGTAGTAGTGTTTGGGTACATTGAATTATACTTAGTCAGAAAAATGATTGCATTTATTAAACAAACTTAATGTTCTCTCATACGAACTAAGAACCCGAATGACTCCTTAAACATACTTCCCTTACGTGGCGCATTCTCCCCACTCTAACCTTTTACAACAACACGTGAAAATAATGGCACACAGGTTGCCGCACTACATCTACCCCCCTCCCCCCTTAAAACATGATTAAGGAATATAAGAATGTTCGCAAGTGCAGTACACAGCTACTAATTACAAAACAAATAACTTAACTAACATTTTGCATCAATAAAAGTTTTCCAAATATTACACAGGACAAGAATCCAGTACCATTACAGGCCTGATAAACTCCTTTAAATTTTTAATGTTATGTTTTCCTTTAGAAACACCCATCTCATCAATCAAATTATAAGAATTAGCACCCGCTATACTACCAATAGTATATGGGCCTTAATAAACTAAGAAAAACTTTGCAATAGTGCCTGCCAACGCAGAAAATAATGAGTGAGACCTTACTAAGACAATCGCCCACTTGAAAAACCACAGGATCTAATCCCCTTCCAACTTCAATTTTCTTTTTGTCGCCTTGGACATTATTCTTTCTCCAGCTAAATGTAAAACTTGTTGCCTCGCCACATGTGGTAAGTTTTGTTTTGGGAAGTCAACCAGGTTATAAACTGTATTCACAACAGGTTTTCCGGTCTGCAGATATACAGGTGTAAAACCAGTTACACTGTGCACAGCTTGGTTAATATAATCTTCAACCTCATGCAAATAGCACGCCCACTTCTTGTGTTGGTCATTACACAAGGTTCTCAAAAGCCTCCTAATTTCTTTATTAACCCTTTCAGTTTTATTTCCTTCTGGGAAATATACCGAAGTAAATTTAATTTTAATATTGAACTGAGACAAGGTGCTTTCCCACAACTTTGAATGGAACTGTGTAGCATTGTCAGTCAAAATCGAACGTGGAATTTGAACCACTTTAAAATAATCATTAACAAGGCGATTAAGTATCGCCCGGGCTGAAGCCTTCTTTAAAGCATAAAGCCGTACAAACCTGCTAAAAGAGTCAACAACTGCCAAAATATATGCCACTCCACCCCTAGAAATGGGCAAGAGCACCATCAAGTCCAGACAAACAAGCCCACCAGGAGCTTTCGACGTAACTGAATGGACGGTGCCAATAGATACTTTGCCAAACTTAGCCTTTTGACAAAGTTCGCACGACCTCACGATTTGACGAATTTGCTTATACATTTTTGGCCACCAGAATATTACTTTCATTTGAGCACAAACCTTTTTGTACCCGAAATGGCCAGCATTCACATGTTGCTGCCATACCAACCCTGCCACTTGAGCACTAGGAACACATCTTGGTGAATCCGAATCACCCTTCTTAAATAATATACCATTGTATAACTGATACCACCCTTCATCATCCTTATCCCCTTCTAGCAATTCTATTTTTCTTTTAATCCACCCTTCTTTCTCCTGATCCTCTTGTAAAATTTTTAAATTCCTTTTTAGATCCCTATATTCTTCACTCAGACGAATGCCATAGACAGCTAACGGTTCCCCATTGCAATTAGGAGTACGAACGAGAGGTTCCTCAAAACCTACATAGCACGAACACGTATCTGCAAGGACATTGTCCTTACCCTGACAATATTCATTTGCAACATTGAATTCTTGAACATATAAAGCCCAGCAGGCCAACCTTGCCGTCGTTAATTTCATGCTTGTCAGAAAGGTCAAAGCTTTATGGTCAGTTATTATAGTTATGAGATAACCCAATATCAGTGTTTGCCACTGTTTTAAGGCAAATACAAAAGTCAAAGCTTCCTTTTCAGTTATCTTGTAACGTAGCTCTGGTCCCCGTAAAATTCTACTTGCAAAAGCAATTACTTGTTTAATACCCCCTTGGTCCAATTGAAACAGCACCGCTCCAATGGCCCGATTTGAACTATCAGATTGTAGATAAACCCGCTTACTAAAGTCAGGATGTACAACGATCACTAAATTCAAAAATGCCAGTTTTATTTTTCCAAAAGCATTTTCACACTCTTCGCGTCCCATTCCCACTTAATACCCTTTTTTAATAATTTAAGTAGCGGATGTCAATTCAGAAAAATTATCACAAAAACGTCTCATAATTAACGAACCCTAAAAAACTACGTAGTTCCTTAATATTCCAAGGTGGAGTAAAGTGTTGGACGCAATCTACACGAGCAGGGTTTACGCGTAGACCTTTATTTGAAACTAAATGACCCAGAAACTCTGTTTCCTTTTTATCAAAAAATGATTTTCTTAATTTAGCGGTAAGGTTGCAGTCGAATAACCGCTTAAATATTTTCTCCAAATGTAATAAAAGTTCTTCAGGCGACTGTGAAAACACCAAAATGTCATCGACATAAGTTAGTATAAAATTTTCAAACTCAGGGCCCAATACTTTATTGAGGCACCTAATAAAACTTGCGACAGATGTCGCCAAACCAAATGGGAGTACGTTAAAACAATACATGTTGTTTTCATATAGAAACCCGGTATATTTTTGGTGTTCGTTTTTAATTACAACCTGCAAATATGAGGCCATCATGTCCAAAGTACTCAGTACTCAGTTTGAATTTAATTAGTAACTCCTCTGAAGAAGGAGGTATTACGTTATCTTTTTCCAACTTTATATTTAAAAACCAGGCATCTAAGCAAACCCGAGCCGAGCCGTCTTATCTTTCTTTATCACCGTAATAAGGGGTGAAACACAGGCACACAGGTTGCCACACTACAATCGTTCCCATAGTTGTAGTTACTGAACGTCAAGGTGTATTGTTGTTGTATAAAGCCTTTATTTAAGTTTAATTTTACATCAATTATAAAATAGCTGTTTGAAATTTTAAAATAAAATAAATAATAAAAAAAAATTTGTTGGTAAAGGATGGTTATAAACACAGTCAATAAGTGTAAAAATAAATATAAAATAATTTTTGTTTTTGTTACATTAAAATAAAGTGGAAATATTGCCCTTATACTCTGTCTTAATCTTAAAAAATTTGGTCACCCTATAATTGTATACATAGAATAGAATGACAAAATGCTCAGATACAACTCGCAAAATAAAATTTAAGTTTACTAAAATATATTACTTTTGTAGATGAAACGTTCAAAGTACTTATTTTAAGCAAGGATTAATTCAACTTACCCCTCTTTAAAAATGGCGCATCGGGATTCCTAGGTATCATTTTGAAAGAATATGGGGTGATACCGTCTATTTACTTGCCTTGAAACTAAAACATGTCAAGGAAACGAATGAATTTAATTTATATAAAACTCTTTCTCGATGTCCTTACATTGTTTATAATTCCAATACCACTGACGCCCTTCACTTTCACGCATATATAGGTTGTATACTTTCACAGCTAAACAGCTGCATTGATCTATGAGAGGTCCGCGTTCCGCGGCACTTCAATTTAAATGTGGTTGCGTTCAGCAAAATAACTGAAAATCTATATATTTAAACGTCCTTTTATTTGCCTAAATATCAACATCGATCGATATCTTCACATTTCTATTAAAATTTTAATCAACAAAAGTGACACCACAGCTTTGTTAAACCCAAGATTTACATATTTAAAGTTACAGCGATTTATTCAGATTAAATCATTGGATTCGATGTTCTTGCTCCTGTGACATTTTGCCCGGTATGCGCAATACTGCACTGCAACTTAAACATTGATATTACGTATAGTTTTTCTACACAAAAATTATATAACTAAAAATACTTTATTTGAGGGAGAGATATGAGTAGTGCACTAAAAAACTTCAATAATTAAACTTGTTATGAGTAAAATAAGTATTAAGTGAATACGTTTCGTTTAGTCCTGAAGCGACAAGGATCCCGTAACAATAAAGGGTGTATGGTGTTCTGGTTTTGTCTAGGGGTCACCTTTTTAATGTAATAACACAAATAACATTTATTTACAAGTTTAAAATAGGAACTAATTATACATTAAAGGGCATGCCGCACAAAGAAAATATTTACAAAAGTTTCTGTGCGTAATTTTTGCAAATGTCTTTAATCACTGTAAGTAGTTACGAGCTACTATTAGGCAACCCGTCAAACACACAATTACCTAAAGCACTGTATATTCTCCAGAAACCGAGATTATTCTAGCAATTATTGGATTATGAATCATTCTTTTAATTCAGGGTATAAATAAGACCGATGATGAAGTACAGAGTTAGTCTATATCAGAAAATTCAAATATAAATTATATCGTGTAAAGTTAAATAGTTAAGCGTTTGGAAGTCCAAGAGTAAACATTAATTTGTATTATGTGAAAGTGTATAGTGTACCGACAGCTGTACATAAATAGACAAAAGTGTAATAAATAAATAATAATAGTGCTAGTGCTGTTAATAGATCTATGGTTAAGAATTTAGTTTAAGAAGATATTAGTGCTTGTAAATTCATTAGTGTGATAGTGCTTCACTGTAATTGGACTAAAAACATGTATAAATAAGGCATATACTGTTAATTAGCCTTGTGAACAGTGAGTTATAAAAACTTGTTATTACTTGTTTTAAATTGGTGAAACGCGTTAATAGTAGCCCGCTACACTGGTGTCAGGCTGTGTGCGGTATATAGTGATTAATTTAAAAGAAAAAAAAGCACAAGTCTAAAGACATTTGACTAGTTTGTATATGCTTATTACGAGAAGCCAAAGTAAAATGGACGCAGAAACTTTAATGAATTTCCTTAAGAACTTTAAATCCGGTATGGAAGATAGGTCGGCTAAACTAGAAGTGATACTTGGTGAAAACTTAGTGAGGTCAGTTGAACTGGAATCGACCCTTAAGGAGTTTAAATATGGCATGAAAGTGACACTTAGTGAAAATGCTGACAAAATAGAAGAAAAGTTTAGTGAAAATGCTGAGAAAATGGAAGAAAAGTTGAATAAAAGTGCAGCCAGGTTAGAACAAAGATTAATGGAAAGTTCCATTGCATTGAAAAAAGATTTCAGTAAACAGGTAAAAACAGTTGAGCAAAAGTTGGACAGTAAATTGATAAAAATGGAAGAAGATCTGATGAGGCTACAAGAACAAGTGATTTCACTAACAACGCGGCCACTTGAATTAGTAAACCAAGTGGTAAATCAGAACATCTCAGAAATAGGAAGCATGGAAGGAAACGATTCAATACCGTCAAATTTAAAGTGAAACCGCCCACATTCGATGGTAAAACACCTCGACCCACATATTTGAAACAATTTGAAGCCGCTGCAATAGCCAACAATTGGTGTAACAAAGAGAAGGCTATCTCCTTAATAGTGGCTCTACAGGAGAAAGCGTGTTACATGCCAAAATTGGCATTGTAAGTTTTTAATTTGCGAGTGAATTCGCGCCAATATTCTAAAAGACTCGTGCGCGCATTTCCGTCACTTTAGACAGTTGCGTCGGCGCCAGAGAATGCGCAGACGTAGAGCAGGCAAGGAAGTGAGCATTTTCGTCACGTCAGGGACTAGTGAACGAAACGTCGAACAGTGTGGTTATCTGTGGTGTGCCTTTGTCTTCTCTTTCAGAAGGTAGGTTTCCTTTATCGTACCTCTACCTGTATCCTTTATCGTACCGCTACAAATACTGTGAAGAGCTCCACATCTTACGTGAGTACATTTTATCTTTTTTTTTGTATGTGGTCCAAATTCGAGACGCATTAATGACGTAATATCTTGTGCGCAATATTATGCATGTATTTATTATGTTGCCAACTGTTGTAGTGGCTCTTATCAATTACGCGCGGGACTCTAACAGTGTACCTTAGACTAGAACGGCGGAAACATAACAAGCTCTTAACATCTTACAAACGATTCCCGATCACCAGTAGAATGACTACGGCCTCTTAACTTCGAACCTTGAGATGAGATATGGAGACACTCACCTTCAACAGGTTTACCATGCACAAGTTAAGAACCGTTCGCAAAGGACAAATGAAAGCCTGCAAGAATTCGAAGCTGACATTGCCATATTAGTTAGATTGGAATACCCAACGGCACCAGATAGCTTCCTCGAACAATTGACTGTTCAAATATTTGTGGATGGCGTTACAGACAGCGAAATACAGCAAGCGCTAAGATTAGCACGGCCAAAAATGTTAGATGACACTGGCTCATGCGCTCAAATTTGATGCAGCTAAGCAAACATCATACAGGGTGAGTCACAAAGTTCGGTCCGCATTAGAAAACCATGATCAATCGCAGAACCGCATAGAAGAAATAATCAACTGTGTTTGAAAAACAAAAGGCGGAAAGGCTGGAAAGACAACAACCGTGCATTTATATTTCCAATGCTCCAGCAGAAGGTACTACATTGGCCAGGAGGCGAGTTTTTTGTTGCCTGGAAATTTAGAATTTTGCCAAACCCTTGCCGTTCCAGGCAAGGTAGGGATTTTTAACGTGCGTGACAACACTCACACACGGGACCTCCATTTAACCTCTCATCCGAACAAGGGGGGATGTAATTTTTGTGAAAAATGTTCACCTGTCATTTTTCAAGCAGTCGGCCGTGTCGGGATTTGAACCCAGGACCTTGGGATCCGTAGTCTTACGCTTACTACATTGATCCACGGCGACGCCTCCCCTTCACATACCACTGAATATCGGAGAAATAGGGTATATAACTGTAAAACAATAGAAGGTGACCGAACTACATCTAACAAGAAAGAACAGCGAATATGCTCAAAGACAACAAACAGAGACAAGAAGAAAATAGTTCAAAGCATATGTCTAGAGCACAGCACAGTACGTCTATGAAATAGGGGCAGTAGGAAAAGCAGAGAGAAAGAGATAGAAGCCTTCTAGAATGTTGTGCTTCAGATGTATAAAAATGATAGCATGGACAAACAAGGGTAATAAAAAATAGGTTATAGAAATAGTAGAGGAATAAAGATATCAGTGGAAAACAAAAAAAAATTGGAGAAATAGAAGGGGAGAATATGTTCGAATAAGGCATTTTTGGGGAATAGTATGGGATATATTAGAAGCAGAGATAGGAAAAAAGAAGTAGAGGTAGACCAAGATCAGTTTTTGCACACAGATAGTGATAGATGCAGACAGTGCAAATTTCAGGGAAATGTGTACGTTAGTTCAAAATAAGAAACAATGATGGTACACGTCTAACCAGTTCCAGGACTGAAGACCAAATGATGATGAGTGTATAGCCATGGACGATGGGGAATCGTTCAGTCAATTTAGAGCACCTTTTATTATTTTCGTCATATTGGTAAATATTTTATGTATATTTGTGGAACCCTTTAGGACATTTTGTGAAACCTTAGGGTTCCATGGAACGCAATTTGAATAACACTGTTCTAGTGCAAAACAAGGAAACAAATAAAAACTTCCAAAAACATTTAAAAAAGATACTGATGGAAGGTAAAGGCACCAGTAGTTGACCATTTAAAGGAGTTGCTAGACAGTTTTAGTGTGTGTGCACTTTAAATTATCTTAAAACAACGAAATGAACGTTTTAAACAATCCAGTACTACTTCGAAATTAAGGAATAAGTACTATTTTTCCAAAAAATAAACCTGTAAGGTATGTAAAATAACAATTAGTTAACTTTGCTAATGAATCAGTATTTGACCATTAACAAGTAATGAAAAATCAGTAGTTGACCTTGTGTTGTACCAGTAGTTGACTAGATGGAAAAGGGAAAACAAAATAGATATTTATTTTAAAGGTAAAAATAAACCAACCAATACAACCCAAAATAGTTTAATATTATAAATATTCATTAAGATATTTACACTTTATTGTACATTTTACAATAATCCAGCAAAAAAAATACATAAAATAATACAATATAGGTCTGAGATTAAATTATTTAGTTCTCAGTCCCAAAGAAAATCTAACTCTCAAACGGAATAGACATTACGGGTTCTAGTTGTTTTTGGTGGCTCGTTAATTGGATCTAGTATGGATGCCCAAGGATAATCGAGCACATCAGGTCTTTCTGGTCACTTACACGACCGCCCACATTTCTCCATTGAAGTTACAAAGGCTCCATCTTTATCTAGCTTTTCAATTTTCCCAGCAAAGAATGAACTCTCATACCTGAAAACAACCTATTCCCCGACATATTTTATCACAGGTTTCCAGTTGTGACCTTCATCAGAACTCTCTTGCTTCGTAAATTCAGATACAACACTCTCCCTGGAGGAAACTACAACATCTGAGTGACCTTCTGACGACAACTGCACCTTTCTTTTTGTCTGTTTCAATTTCCACTTCAGATCTTTCTCTTCCTTTTTTCGTTTTCTCTCAGTAGCTCTTTTTATCTTCAGCTGTTCTTGTTCTTCTTTCTTTTTCATTTTTTTTTATAAAATATTCCTGACACTTTACCAGACACAATGGTAGGCATTCTTTCTTTATAGAGTTTTTGATTTTATTATTCTGAGTTGCTGATGCCGGGAATTAAAAGTGTCTGTTAAAAAGGGATGGTATCCCATGAGAAGGTCCAGCTACAACACTTACAGTGCTCCCAGGTACACCATCTGACATTTCCACTTCAATCCTGATAGACGAAATTGGAACTTCGCTGGGTGTGTAACCGAGAGAACTGCTGTTTGAGGCAATGATTCTTCTATGGATAGATCTAGCAGTGTTAGTGGTGCTGACTGTTGTGACTGCCTTGGTTCAGCTTGAATCTCTGGTGGAGGAATGTTGAGATCGGAAAAGTCTTGAAAATCTCCTAAGTCAGTTGGAAGAAAATCGGCATCGCCTAGAGTCAGCTCATGCAAAGTGCGTGCTACCCCACAAGGCTCAGTAGTTGAGCAAGCTTCGTGTTCGTGCTCTTCTACAATGCAAAAAGGAAGTGTCATGTTGATCTCCTCCATGTGTCCAATTCTAATGCTGCACGAAAAGCTTGCAACTTTTTTTCGCCAATATTTTCGTTAAAAAAACAAAGGCCGATGCTTAAATCTATCATCTGCTGCTTCTCTGGATGGCTGTCGATTTGTTCTTCTAATTGCTGCCCAGGTACCTTGACTGCCTGTGGATCCCATGGGTAAAGGCCACATTTACAAAATCCATTTTATAGAATCAATTCCGTGACATTTTCTTGGATAACTTCTCGCAGCAGTTTTGCAAAGTTCTTTTTCTTTAGGAGAAGAGACTTCTTTTTTCTCCATCCCTCTTTTAGGGTTCTAAACACAGAAACATTTATCGGCTGTAGGATGTGGGTGGCGTTTGGATACAACGCAACTAAAATAATTCCTTTACTGTCGCAAAATTGGCTAGTTTGTAGGCTCAGATGTGAAACATGACCGTCAACGAAGAGAATCACAGGTAGGCTTAGTTCCATTTCCATTAGCCATGGATAAAATATATCCGCAATGAATTCGTAAAAAGCCTCATACATCATCCATCCAGTTGGTTTTCCCTAAACCCCATTCTGGAGGGAAATTGTCAGCTATTTCCTGCGGTACACGTTTGTATTTAAACACAACGGTGGTTGGAGCTAATACATCACTAGCATTGCCGGTCATTAAAAAGGTGACACATTCTTTTTCGTCTGCAATGACTTGTATACGGTTTTGTTCCCTTTTCTTGTAAGGACTTTCTGACCCTTCGAGTTTAAGAAAAATGCCGTCTCGTCGCAGTTAAATAAGCGAGAAGGGTCATCTAATATGTGGTCGTAACTGTTTTCTGTCAAGTATGCATTGACCTCTGTAAACCAGTGCAGTATATTCGCAGCTGTGACTGCTGATCTAAACACAGTCAAGTCTTGAGAGATTTTTTTGGATATATTACTATTTCTTTTTAGAAATGCTTTTACCCAAATTTTACCGGGTCTCCCGTCTTTAAGTGGGTGTGAACGTTCCATTTCCTTTATCACCCTTTGCACACTGATGGTAAGCTCATCCACCGTTACTGGGAAACCAGCTTTTGCCATCTTTTCGACCCACTTGCATATTTCTGCCTCCTCTTCTTTGCTGAGAATAGAAGCAGGCCCCATCTTCTTTGAGCTGGACTCTTCCCTTCGACTTTATATTTTAAAGTTGTCCTTAGAACTCCGAACTTCTTCGCTGCTGTTCTTATTGGTGTTTGGTGAAGCCGAACGTCTTCCATCGCAGCTTTCATGGCTTTTTCTGAATAGATCAGGAATGAACCCTTAGCTCCAGGCATCTTCTTTACTATTTTACAGCATACCTGAAAAATAAGTAGCATAAACATTGCATTTTATTTAACCCTTAACATGTTTCATAATAGATTGCACTATACTAAGTAACTTATACAAAACAAAATAGGTTCCAGGCCAAAATCTTATAAAATTAAAATGTTTTTTATTTTAAATTTTAAAAACACTGGTTTTACCTTAGCATTTTTAGGTAAATGGTAACATCATTAGCACTTTAAGGACAAATTAAAAATGTCTAGCACCCACAGTGTTTAATTAACCTAATCCACCTAAGTACTTAAATGTAAATAAATTATGTGTCAAAAGTTGACCATAGCTTGTATCAGTAATTGACCGTGCGGTCAACTACTGAAACAAGACGCTCTAAGAACAAAATAGTCAGAGACAAGCTCTCGTCTTCCCTACACCTAGGAACCAAGAAAATGTGTATAAATAAGTAAATTATGAACGAGTCCATTTATCACCACGGTCAAACTCTAGAGCAATCGTGAATTTAGTAGTTGACCACTCCCACAATATGGCCAGAGCAAGGTTATGACATCAGAATCCCATGATTTATTGCAGATATAACATTATAACAATAAATCAAATTAACTACTTACCCAATATTCATCGTTGAAGGCGTTTCTCTTTAATAACAACACACGGTTGTTCTTAGGCAAAAATCTAACAAATTCACGTAGGACCATCAAACTACTAACACTTCTGTAAACAAACGGTAGCCATTTTTACCCACAATACACAGCATATTTAGTTCTAATCATGACCAGCACCAGCCAAAATATATTTTTTTGTAGAAGCTATTTCCAGTTAGGACCTTATTAATAGGTGTTAAGTGTCAAAATGGTTAACTACTAGTGCACGGTCAACTACTGGTGCCTTTACCTTAATTATAAGAAGCGCAGCAAAAGGAATATTAAATACTCCTACAGATACTCCGAACCCAATGCTATACACATCTAAAAATTTAAGAGGGCAACCTGGGAAGTTTTGGAACATTCCAAGCAAAGGGCCCCTTCGTCAAGTAAAGTAAGTATTATGTCATTTTGTAGAGTTTTTCACGCCGATTCCAAATATAAAATTAGTTTTTTTGCAGAAATTAATTGTTAAAAAGTTATTTAGAGTCAAAGTTCGAATTTTTCCAACTTTTGGTTTTTCGACATTTAATTTATTTATCAACTTAATTAAACTAGACAACTTCCCTTTCCTAATATTTCTAACAACGCTGCGCCCGGTGCAATTTCCCTTTTCTAATATTCCTAACCACGTTGCACGCGGTGTAATTTCCCTTTATGAAACCTAACCTAACCTACCCTAATACAAAGATATAATTTTAATAATATTAAATCAATGCAAATAAAAGTTTTATTCATTTTCAAATATTGATTAATTAATTAATCAGTATTGAAATCAATATTTTTCACCACTTCCCAAAATTGACCATAATATCAATATTTTTATGTTTACAATTTTTTTAAACATGTAGTGGGCCAAGTATCAACTATATGACTCCTTTTTTCGGCAGCATCCTGGCATAAAATCTTTAGTATGCCTCCAATTTGACTCGACAGTACTGGTGTGGACTCCAGTTTTTGGATTGACGAAATTAAGGGAGTAATTCACTTTTAAATAGTGAATGTGCTCCTCACTCAGAATATTGTAAGCCTTCCAGCAGTCACTTATAATAGTAGTTCCAGGGGTAATCCATTCTTTGATAATGGGAATAAGTGTGGCAGAGTCCCTCTTGTCCACTGGAACCATAAACATTCTTCCCGTTCCGCGTTCCACACCCCCAAAGATCCATTGACCTTAAATATTCAATATGTAATATTTTAATATTGTAAATTTTAAATGTAGTACCTTCAACATAGTGTCCTTTATTGAATTTTCTTTTTTCTAATTTTGATTCGTTGATTTCGACGATCTTCCTAGAGTTTTAGTATCATTAATTGCCCAATCCTCAAAGACCTAAAAAAATATTATTTAATATAAAAATAAATATTGTATGACATAAAATATACATAAATACAAAAATAAATTTCTATATTTATTTACCTGTCGCCAATAAGATCACAAATTATCCAGAGGTGGATAATCTGTGATAAGATGACCAATCTGTCAATGTGTAGAGGGAAATCTCCAATTCACTGGAAATATCCATATGTTATAATTATGGACAAGCATATAAGTAAGGGAAATAACTTGAACGTAGTTTAGTTTGAGGAAACTAAACCAACTATGATTATTATTTGACATTTTGATGTCACATTTCACTTTTCTCAAATTTTTAATTGAGGTTTTTCGACACCTCCATGCATCTTTATTTAGGTCCAAATTTATGGGCAAATGAAACTGCGGACAGTCCATCTTGTCTTTGAGCAAACCCATAGACTGTAGAAAGTAAACAATTCTATCTTTTCCAAATTATTTAAACTGAATATTGTCTTTAAATTCCACTTTTCCAGGATGAAATGATAAAATAATTAAAAAAATGATAAGATGATAAATTTAGAGAATTTTAAGTTTGTGAATGAAAATGCAAATGTGAAAATAAAGACATTTTATCATCCATATTAATTAGTATATTGCATATTCTCAATTTAAATATGAATTTTACAGAAAACAAAAAAAAATTGTAAAAAGCGTGAAAATTTAATCTTCGACTTTAAATAACTGTTTAACAATTATTTTTGCACCAAACTAATTTTATATTTGGAATTAGCATGAAAAACTGAACATAATGACATATTACTTACCATAATTGGCGAGGGGGCCCTTTGGAACTACCCAAGTCTTTCTTCAACATTACGTTTGCTTATTACTACTAAGAGAAAAAGACCCTTATATTAAATTTTCAAGAAGACTAGATCAAAAAATGAAAGCCTGCAAATAAGGCATTAGGATTTAATGACGAAGAGTTAACTGAACTACAATAATAAACAAAATTATTCAAACAATGCGTAAAAACTTAAAAAAAAGAATTTGACAACCGGTGCAAGCTAAAATTACATGAAATTGGGGTCCAATAATCCAACGATAATCCACAAGCTAGCAAAACAATTATGAAAAATATTTGATTTACTACGTCCAAATGGATCACTACGTTAAAAGAACGCAAATAATACTTGTGTTTAGGTCACCCCTAGCCAAAGCTACGGTAACTCAATTCAGGCAAGGCTGCATTGAGAATCAGTTGCACACGTCCTTGATTCTTGTTTCCAAGGGGAACTGATTCGATATGAACGTCACAATGGTATACGAACCATTATAACTAAACAATTTAAAAAGATTAGCTATACTGTGCAGAAGAAGTCCATTGTATAGCTGAAAATGGGCCAACACGAAGAGTTGATATATTAGCTTACATTACATATGATTTTCCAATGCTCCACCCGAAGGTACTACATTGGCCAGGAGGAGAGTTTTTTTTACCTGGAAAATTTGGAATTTTGCCGAACCCTTGCTGTTCCAAGCAAGGTAGGGATCTTTAACGTGCGTGACAACACTCACACACGGGACCTCCATTTTACCTCTCATCCGAACGAGGGTGTATTTTTGTGAAAAATGCTCGCCTAACATTTTTCAAGCGGACCGTGTCGGGATTCGAACCCGGGACCTTGGGCGTAGTAGTCACACACATACCACTACGCCACGGAGCCGCCTATATTAGCTTACAACAAAAATGACAAAAAAGGACCGGCGCGAACTTAGCAGTTAATTTACGAGTTTTGCCGAACGACCAGTGGCGTCAATAAAGAAGGATACACACAAACACGCTGTTCAGCAGCGAATTTCAAAACACATTAAACCATATAAATCGCATAAAATGCGCTGCTACTCAATTTTAATTAATCTTTTTAGAATGCCACAAATTCAAATTATGAACAACTTTATTACCTATTCTGGAGCGAGTTATAATTTCATACACCTTCAGTCCCACTAAATAAAAAAGTTTGTTTTAGATTTTTTATTTATAAAACACAATTATTAATAACATACAACGCAACAATTTAAAGTAAATAACATAAAACATTTTAAATAGCAATTCATCTTTAAACCCAGGGATACACGATTATTCTAATATACTAAATATTTACAAAGGTATATATAAAATGAAACAGATGAAAAAAAATCACACACACAACATACGCAACAAACCCCGAATAAAAAACCCCGCAATTCAGGCAAAAGCAGAACACCACGACGAAATTTCGAGTTTAAAGATGTCGATTCTGGTCTAACTATAAAAATTCATAACCCAATCCAAACTCTTTAGCACGATCCTTAGCAAGCCCTGAATAAAAGAAACATACCCACAATTTGTTATAGTCCCGGGTAACCGTTATAAGCCACTACTACAGTTGGCAACACTGATACGCTCCACGACCACAATATTGCGCAATAAAAGTATTACGACATAATTTGCCAAATTGTATCATGTACCAAATATGTATACAGTGATACAAGATGCACCTTAAAAAAGATAAAAAACACTCACCTAAAAATGTGGAACGCTTCACGATTTTGCAGTCATCCTTACGCAGGAGCCGTGCTAATTTACATTGATCTCGTTTGGCGTTGTTTGGGCGTGGGGTTCGTTAGGCCATCGTTGAAACCAGATTCGTTTTGTCTTACCTCTTCGTCGTTCGTAGCGGTTCGGTAGGATATAGGTAGGGAACGATATAAGGCAGAGATGAAGGGAAACCTACATCCTAAAAGAGAAAAGACAAAGGAACCACACAGGTAAATGTCACTGTTCAACGTCTCGTTGGCTAATATTCCTCTCATGTCCTGTCCAAACCACGCACTTACCCACTCCGCGCCTGCGCATTCTTTTGCGCCGACGCAACTGTCCGGGATGGCGGAAATGCACAAGTTTATATGAAATAATGGCGGGAATTTAGTCACAAATTTAAACTTAAACCAAAAATGATACATAGCCAATTTTCGGCATGTAACAAATTCAATCAAAAACAGATACCACTGGCAAAACTTTGAGTTTAAAGTTGTCGATTCTGGCCTAACTATAAAAATTGATAACCGTTTTTTCTTTAAAACTGCGTAGGTCTTGTAACAGGCCTCCCTTAATTTAATTATAAGTATTTTATGTTCAGTGGATGGTTGTGTTAGTCTTAAGAGTGCAAGGTTCTAAGTGTTACCTGATGTGGCTAGGGGAAGGGTGTGCGCTAAGCGGATGTGTTTAACAAGTCACTGTCGCCTAGAGTGTGGTGAGAGATAGGTGTACATACTCGAAGCTGCGCGGTTTTGCGAGTATCGCGGTATTAAACAAGTTGTTTATGTCGATGTATTTGGGGTGAGTTACCCTTTTATTCTGTTTATTAATATTGGCCTTGGGCCCATATAGTTACGTTTTGTAAGAATAATTTCACTGTTTTTATACTGCGGGATCGAACCCGCTACTTATTGAATTAATAATTAAATGGTTTCACGTGAATGGAACTTTTAATTTTGAATAAGGCGCCCACAAACAAGAGTCGCTTGCTGCAACAAGAAGTTCCAAGTAAACAGGTAAGGAACGTCACAGTCTGATCCGATCCAAACTCTTTAGGTCGATCCTTAGCAAGTCCCAAATAAAAGTAACATACCCGCAATTCAGCAAACACAGAATACCACAGGCAAATCTTCGAGTTTAAAGTTGTCGATTCAGTTCTAACTATAAAAATTCATAACCGTTTTTATTTCAAAACTGTGTAGGTCCGATCCGATCCTAATTCTTTAGGACGATCCGTAGCAAGCCCTGAATAAAAGAAACATACCCGCAATTCAATTAAAACAGAATGCCACGGGCAAAACTTCGAGTTTATAGTTGTCAATTCTAGTCTAACTATAAAAATCATAACCATTTTTTCTTTAAAACTGCGTAGTTTGGACCCGATCCAAACTCTTTAGGACGAACTGTAGCAAGCCCCTAATAAAAGAAACATACCCGCAATTCACCCCAAAGCAGAACACTCTGGGTAAAACTTCGAGTTTATAGTTGACGAGTTTCGCCTGTGGTATTCTGTTTTGATTGAATTGCAGGTATGTTTCTTTTATTAAGGGCTTGCTACGGTTTGTCCTAAAGAGTTTGGATCGGGTCTAACCTACGCATTAAAGAAAAAATGGTTATGAATTTGTATAGTTAGACTAGAATCGACTTTAAGCTAGAAGATTTGCTCGTGGTATTGTTTTTGCCTGAATTACGGGTATCTTTCTTTTATTCTGGGCTTGCTACGGATTGTCCTAAACAACGTGGATCGGATTGGACCTACGCAGTTTTAAAATAAAAACGGTTATGAATTTTTATAGTTAGACCTGAATCGACAACTTAACTCTAAGATTTATTTGGAGTATTCTGTTTTTGCCTGAATTGCAGGTATGCTTCTTTTATTCGGGGCTTACTGCGGACCGTCCTAAAGAATGTGGATCGGATTGGACCTTCGCAGTTTTAAAATAAAAACGGTTATGAATTGTTATAGTTAGACCCGAATCGACATCTTTAAACTCGAAATTTTGCCGTGGTGTTTTGCTTGAATTGTGGGTATGTTTCTTTTATTCGGGGCTTGCTACGGATCGTCCTAAAGAATTTGGATCGGATCGGACCTACGCAATTTTGACATAAAAACGGTTAAGAATTTTTATAGTTAGAACTGAATCAACAAGTTTAAACTCGATGACTTGCTCGTGATATTCTGTTTTTGCCTCAATTGTAGGTATCTTTCTTTTATTTGGGTGTTCCTGAGGACCATGCTAAAGAGTTTGGATTGGGCCCGACCTACGCAGTTTTTAAAAAACAAACAGTTCTGAATTTTTATAGTTAAGCCAGAATCGTCAACTTTAAACTCAATGTTTCGCCCGTAGTATTCTGTTTCGATTGAATTGCGGGTATGTTTCTTTTATTAGGGGCTTGCTACGGTTTGTCCTAAAGAGTTTGGATCGGGTCCAACCTACGCAGTTTTAAAGAAAAAACGGTTATGAATTTTTATAGTTAGACTAGAATCGACAACTTTAAGGTCGAAAATTTGCTCGTGGTATTCTATTTTTGCCTGAATTGCGAGTATCTTTCTTTTATTCTGGACTTGCTACGGATCGTCCTAAACAACGTGGATCGGATTGGACCTACGCAGTTTTTAAATAAAAACGGTTATGAATTTTTATAGTTACACAGAATCGACATATCCCAGTGTCGTACGGTTCGGACGTGTTTAATACAGCTCTTGAATTAACATCCGAAGTATGCCTTTAATTTGCAAATTGTGTAATCAAAAGTGCACCAGGCATGAGGATTTGTTGATATGCCTCTCATGTAAAGACATATACCATCATACAGCTTGCCAACATGTGACTAGCGCTTCTTTTGATAGTATGAAAAGGTCAAATACTTTAAAATCGTGGAACTGTCCCAGCTGCATTAATAAATTGCAAGATTATCAACAAGCTGTTGTTCAAGGTAATGATTCAATAACTTTACATGATGTTATGACCAAATTAAAATTCATACGGAATACGCAACTTGCATTTGAAAAATCAATTGAACTTTGTCACTCTAAATTAGAAAATTTTGTACATCTTTACTTAAACAAGAAAAAAAACTTAATGAGTGTTTTGATAAAATTGAAGCTCACGAAATAAAGATCTCTCAACTAGAACAAGAAAATTCTGAGATAAAAATTATCTTAAATGATATTCAAGAAAGAATAGTGTGGAAATATTTGGCGTTCCGCCTGTACGTAATGAAAACGTTACTGCTATTATTCATGAAGTTGGGAAAGCAGTCGGCTACAATATTGATCCTGACATGATAGACACATGTCATCGTCTTCGCACTAATCCTTCTGAACAGCTGAAATATGGAGGTATAATACTCAAATTTGTTCGTCGACTTGATAAAGAAAATTTTATGAAAGCTAAGAGTGTTAAGCGTAACTTGAAAATTAGTGATATTGCCTCCGGTCTTAATTTTTCAGCGAAAACATCTCATGATAGCCAAATATACATCAATGATTCACTAACTCCTGCTAATTGGATATTATATGCACAGGCTCGGGAATTCAAGAAAACTAATATCAAGTATCTGTGGTGCAAAAATGGAAAGATCTTTATGCGGGCTAAAGACGAGAGCAAAATTTATTTAATTAAATCCGTAAATGAATTTATTGATGTCCATTAAAAATACTAGTTTAAACATTTATTATCAGAATGCTGGTGGAATAAAAACTAAATTACATTCACTATTACTAAATGCTCTTGCATATAATTACGATGTAATCATTATAGTAGAGACATGGTTAAATAATAATATTTGTGATAATGAAATTTTGCAGCTTGGCGTTTCTGAGGGTGGAGGTGTGTTGATTGCAATTAAAAATACAATTAGTGTCTCAAGAATTGAAAGACTAGAAACTGAATTTGGGTTCAATTAAAAACAGGTAATACATACATCAACATTTGTGCCATTTATATTCCCCCATCCTCTGCCATAACCACATATACTATCTTTTTCAATAATTTATACAATAAATATAGACTTATCAGTGGGGTCTTGCTCATAGCAGGTGATTTCAATTTGCCCTATCTAAATAATGATTGAAATGAAATTGAATGAAATTGCAAGATGGCTGCTGATGTTGTTGTGTCTGATGATATGTCTCTTGAAAAAGTTTATAAATGTTGCAAAACTAAAGCATGTAATACATTAATTTGTATCAACTGTTATTCACCTTATCACCAAAGCTGTGTAGATAGAAACAAAAACATTAAAAGTATTGGAAATAATAAGGTTATCTGTTGTGATGAAAAAGTAACCTATAAATCTCAACAAAGTGAAGTATTGAATACACAGATCAATTTACTTAAAGAATTAATTGTACAAAAAGATGTAATTATCAATGATAAGGAAGTTATTATTAAACTTCTGCAAGATAAAGTCCAAGAATTGTTATTAAAACATCAAGAATTTTCACAGATACAGCAAACAAAGGACATAGATTGCAGTAAACAAACATATGCTAATATTGTTAAATCTGATGAAAATGTTCTTATCATTAAACCTAAAACTCAGCAGGAAGCTATAAAAACCATGAGTGAAGTGAAAAAAAGCATCAATGTTAGAGACTTGGGTGTAGCTATCTCTAAAATTAAAAACATGAACAGTGGGGGCATACTAATAAATTGTACTACTAAAGAGGATCTAAATAAGCTTAATACAGAATCTCAAATGAAGCTAAGAGATGCGTATAATATAAGGGTTCCCAGTAAGCTTAAACCTCATATCAAGATTATAGGAATACAAGAAGAGATCAGTCATGAAAATTTAGTTACAGCAATTATTAACCAAAATAATTTTGTGAGTGATGATGCAGAAATCAGAGTGGTCACATTTAAAAAAATGATTAACCGATATATGGTAATAATACAAACTGATCCGTCCACTTATACTAATATTATGAGCAATGGTGCACTTTGTATAGATTTCTCAGTCTGTTCCGTTTTTGAATATGTTAATTTATGCAGGTGTTATAGATGTCATGGCTTTGATCATACAGCTAACGTATGAATGCGGCTACAGCATTGTGCAAAGTGTGGATCTAGTCAACATTTTATACAGGACTGTAAAGAAGTCAATAAAAATTGTCCGAACTGTGCAGATTTCAATCACAGATTTTCGTTAGCAATGAATACATTGCTTTCACCTTATGATAGAACATGTCCTGTATGGCAGAAAAAAATGCAGTCCCAACGGGCTAAAATTGCATATAAGACATCCTAGCCATTACAGCAATTACATAAGTTATCTTCCTATAGTAGTACGGAGACTATTAAAAGTGATATTCACAAGATGGCAAAAGGTAAGAGTTACAAGATCATTGATTCGCTTCACAATAATGTTACGTGTTATTACCAAAATGTCAGGGTCTTCGTCAAAATTGACTCCTTTAATAGAGCACTTGCTTGTGCAAATTATGATATCATTGTCCTTACAGAAACGTGGTTAAATAGTGATTTCGGTAACAATGAACTTTTTAATAACAGTTATGTAGTATTTCGTCAAGATCGTAATTATGCCAATCAAAGTTGTAACAGAGGTGGTGGTGTGCTTATTGCTACTTTGGCCTCTTATCCAACTAAGATTGTTAAATCCTCTTCTCGGCCCTCAATAGATGAATTGTGGGTGCACATCAAGTATGGTACATTACAATATATGTTGGGTGTGGTCTATATTGCCCCAAGTAGTTTCCCTGAGATTTACAAACATCTTGCCGAATCGACTGAACATTTAAAGGATCGGTTTCCTGAGGTTACTTTTATAATATTGGGTGATTTTAATCTTCCTGAAATTATCTGGATTTTGGAAGATGGGATTCTCATGCCTGTAAATTTTCACAGCAATGCTGGGGAAGAAATCTTAGAATTGTTTTTCTTTTTGGGATTTCAACAACATAATTATATAAGAAACAATAATAGTAGAATTTTAGACCTAATTTTTACAGATCAGCTTGATGATGTGAAGATTATTCAATCTATTTCTCCATTAGTAAATATTGATAAGCAGCATCCTGCTCTCGAGTTTTTATTTAAGTCGGTGAAAGTAAGGGATACTATTAACACCTCTGAAGATGCAGTATACTATTTTGAGAAAGGAAATTATCATGCACTAAATGACTTTTACAAAAGTTATGATTGGAGCTTTATTACTGATGTAAATAACATAGATGAGGCGTGTGACAAATTTAATGAAGCTCTTTTTGGTGGCATAAAGCAGTTTTTCCACTAAAAAAAATATTTGTTAATAAATATCCTAGATGGTATAATCTTGACACTAAAAGATGCATTAACCAAAAGAATAGGCTTTATAAAAAATTTAAGCAAACCGGATCTTCTACTGACTATCAGAATTACTCTGCGGCTCGTAGGACATACAAGAATCTGATCGACTTGTCTTATTTTTTGTATGTGTCAAATATTGAAAATGGGGTCTCTTCGAATATGAAACATTTCTGGTCTTATATCAATGGCATTCGTAAAGAGACTGGTATTCCGCTAGGATGGAATTAAACACTAATCAGTATGACAATCCGGTTGACATTGCTAACGGATTTGCCAAACATTTTCAAGCATGGTACACAACCCACAAAAATATTTCTCATGGTACCTCAAACTTATATTATAGTAAGAGTACTGTAAATTTGTCGTTTCATAAGTTTACTAAGGAGGAGATAATGAAGAAGATATCTGAACTTGATGTGAATAAAAAAGCGGGACTTGATGGTATTCCTCCACTTCTATTGAAGAAGTGTGCAGAATCACTTTGTAAACCATTATTACAACTTTTTCAAAAATCTTTTGATGTGGGGGAATTTCCATCAACTTGGAAAATTGCAAAGTTGTTCCCGATCTTTAAGTCTGGTAAAAAAGACCAAATAGATAATTATAGAGGAATATCACTATTATCCACTATTCCTAAGTTAATGGAAGCTATTATTTCTGACGAAGTTTTTGAAACCTTTAAAAATTGCATAGTCGAAGAACAACATGGATTCTTTAAGGGCCGCTCTACTTGTACTAACTTGGCAGTCTATCAGAATTTTCTAATTTCGTCACTTGAAAGTGGCAAACAAATAGATGTGATATACACAGATATCCAGAAGGCATTTGATAGTGTGAGTCATGAATTATTATGTTCCCAATTACATTTATTGGGAATACATAGTAATTACCTTAAATGGATAAGTTCTTATCTGGTTGAACGAGTTCAAAAAGTTGTTATTGGTGGGGCAAGTTCAATTGATATTTCAGTTACTTCCGGAGTTCCTCAGGGGTCTCATTTGGGTCCCAGTTTATTTAGCCTTTTCATAAATGACATATCCCAAATACTACGTAACACTAAGTTCCTGTTGTATGCAGATGACCTCAAACTGTTTGCAGCTGTTGGTTCTACACAAGACTGTATCATGATCAAAAACGATATCAATAACCTTGTTCGATGGTGTGACATGAAAAAGCTGTGCTTAAATATCAGTAAATGCAAAGTTATGAGATATTACAGATGCAGAGACCCGATTGTTTATGAGTATGTTTGTAAATCCCAGGTTCTAGAATCTGTTTCCACTATTAATGATTTGGGTGTAACATATGATTCGAAGTTAGCCTTCAGCTGCCACATTTATAACATTAATATTAAAGCTTTCAGGATGTTGGGCTTCATCAAAAGGTACTCAAAACATTTTTCAGATGTTACTGCAATCAAAGCTTTGTATAATGGTTTAGTACTTAGTATCCTTGAATACAATAGTATTATTTGGTCTCCTATTTATATTTGTCATTCTACGAGACTAGAGCGTATTCAAAATAAATTCACTAAGTATCTCTTGTGGAAACTTCACTTTACAGATGACGCTTTTACAGCAAGTGCCAGATTGCAATTGTGTGGCATGACTACTTTACACCAGAGAAGACTTAATGCTATGCTAATATTCTTGTTCAAGCTAGTCAATGGTCTTGTAATTTGTGAATCCTTACTTGCTGAGGTATTGCTTCGAATACCGCAGAATGGTCTTGTAATTTGTGAATCCTTACTTGCTGAGGTATTGCTTCGAATACCGCAGCATAACACACGTATGGTACGTTTATTTCAAGAAAGGCAACATCGAACTAACTATGGCACCTACCACATATCAGATCGGCTATTGGTTAACTATAACAAACATTTTTCAAGAATTGATTTGTTTAGTTTAAGTTTGAGTGCAGTGAAGAAGATTGCATGATCCCTTAGAAAGAAAGGAGCATGCAATATTTACGATTATTACTCTATTGTGCGTTTTATTCTACCATATTGTTATATTATTATGTTGTTATGTTATTATATTTTTATTTTTAGTTAAAGGTGGTCAGTTGGAAACAATGTTTCTGTAGTGCCATATTTTTAAATAAATAAATAAGTAAATTTGTCAAATCCTAGATCGAACATGAAATAGTTAATTTTGCAAACTTCCATAATTTGACGCAATACAATGCTGAACTAAATAAATTAGGAATGACACTTAACTGTGTTTTTGTAATGTACTAATTGACATTTCTGGATGCGAAGATCCCTTATTAAGGGTGGATGATTACCATCCTATTCTAATCATATCTATTAACGCGACAATTGAGTCAAAACAATATAGCTTTGCTGGTCCTCAACTTAATTTTAAGCGTGCAAATTATATCTTCTTTACAATATGTTGAATGCTACGGATTGGAATTTTATAAACTTCTTCTCTGACGTTGATCAAAAAACAGATCGATTTTATCATCTCTTATTTCTAGCACTGGATATAGCTGTACCTAAAACAAGGCAACATAGATATAACTACCCTATTTAATTTACACCCAAATTAATTGCTAAAATCAAATCAAAACATCGCCTGCATAAGCTTTGGAAGTGTTACAAGAAAAATACTGACTATGAAAAGTTCGCTCAATTGCGTAGACAAATAAAGCTTGAAATCAAACACTGTCATCGGAATCATGTGGATTTAATTGAAAATAATATCAATAATAATGCTTCTTCTTTCTGGTCTTACCTAAAACAAAAACGCGAAAATAACGTACGCAATTCTTTTCCGTATACTTATTTAAATTCCGATTTAAATACGCCAAAGGAAGTGGTGGATGCATTTGCTAACTATTTCAAATTGGTATACAGTGTCAATTCACCTAACTATACATCTGTGACTTTCGATCCTAAAGAGAATTTTACGGCTGACATTTTAGCTATAAATGAAATAACATTGAATGATATACAGGAGGCTGTAAAGTGGTTAAAGCCCAAAAGGGCTGCAGGTCCAGACCAAATTCCACCTTATATTATAAAAGCCTATTGGCAAATCTTGAGTTATCCGTTGTTGATGATTTTTAATTGTATTATTAAAACAGTCATACCCATCAAAGTGGAAAGTTAATAAAATTTGCCCTATCTTTAAGAAAGGCAAGAAAAATGATGTTGTAAATTACAGGCCGATATCAATATCAAATTCAGTGTCAAAAATTTTTGAAATTATACTATACAACAAAATCTTTTTACATGTACAGCCGTACATCTCAGTGCTACAGGAAGGTTTTATGCCGCAAAAATCAATAGAAACTAATTTATATATATTCGTTCAAGAAATAGCACAAGCGCTCGATAATAATATTCAAACAGATGCTATCCATCTTGACTTTGAAAAAGCTTTTGACAAAGTTTCTCATACATTACTTTTAACAAAGTTGTATAGTTTTTGGATGTCTGTAGATCTTTGCAAATTATTTCTTTCTTATCTCCAAGGGAGGAGACAATATGTTGTTTTTTTAAATGAATCATCGAATCCGTATTCTGTATACTCGGGTGTTCCACAGGGTGCTAATCTTGGACCAGTTATTTTTAATCTTTATAAATAACCTATCCAATATTTTAACAAAAAGTAGTGCAGTTGTTTGCAGATGACTTAAAATTTGGAGAAATATTTTTTCAGTTAAAGATTGTACTGAAATGAATGATGATCTACAAAATTTAGTTGCTTGGAGTAACAAAAATGAATTATATTTGAATTATACTAAATGTAGAGCAATTACATTCAGTAAGAAAATAAAAATTACTAACTTTAATTATTCAATTGACCAGCATACTCTACACAAAGTTTCCCAAATAAATGATTTGGGGATTATTTTAGATAGTAAACTTACATTTACTTTTCACTTACATGCGATAGTAAATGAATCTTATAAAATGTTGGGATTTGTTATGAAGAATGCCAAATCTTTTAGACAGCGTTCAACTTATGAAGCCCTCTATGATTCTTATGTGCGGTCAAAATTAGAGTTTGCTTCTATTATTTGGTCCACTAAATACAATAATTGCATAACGAAAATTGAAAATGTTCAAAAAAGATTTCTAAAATATTTGATGTTTCATGAAACTGGAATTTATCGACAATTTATGAGATATTCTGAATTAGTGAGTAGATTTAAATACTTATCTTTAGAACACAGATGATTTTTAAAAATATTAATGTTTGCTTTTTCAATTTTTCATTCGGAGTTTGATTCTAATCTGAACTTTATTAGTAAATTTTATTTTGTAGTTCCGAGGTTGAGTAGTAGTCTTTTGAATTAGTGTACACTCCACAAATACACACTGATAATATGATCAATTCCCCTCATTATACAATTTGTAAAGCCTTAAATAACACAAATTATGCAGTTGATTGGTTTTTGACTGTTTCAAAATCAAAGTTCAAAAATGAAATTTGCTTGCTGTTATCGTATGAGCAAGACCAGCCTAATTTAAATCACTTGTTTAACTACTAGATTAACCTTGTACCTAATATAACATAATGCACTTTGTAATTGTAATAAATTGGAATACTTTGTGCTAGTTATTTTAAAAAACATATGGTTTATTTGAAATTTGCAATTTGTATATTATTCTAAGTTTCTTTGTTTTTTATTTAGTGATTTATCTGCTGTAATCTAACATGTTACTAATGTGTTTGAACTAATATTCGTCCGATCCCTTTATGTTAAGCAGCCTGTTATTGGAACTTATATTCTGTTGGTTGCTATGTTCAATAAATAAATAAATTTTGCCGTGTTCTGCTTTTGCCTGAATTGCGGGTTTTTTTATTCGGGGTTTTTTGCGTATGTTGTGTGTGTGATTTTTTCATCTGTTTCATTCTATATATACTTTTGTAAATATCTAGTACAATAGAATAATCGTGTATCCCTGGGTTTAAAGGCGAATTGCTATTTAAAATGTTTTATGTTATTTACTTTAAATTGTTCCGTTGCATGTTATTAATAATTGTGTTTTATAAATAAAAATCTGTGAAACAAACTTTTTTATTTAGCGAGACTGAAGGTGTATGAAATTATAATTCGCTCCAGAATAGGTAATAAAGTTGTTCATAATTTGAATTTGTCGCATTGTAAAAAGATTAATTAAAATTGAGTAGCAGCGCATTTTATGCGATTTATATGGTTTAATGTGTTTTGAAATTCGCTGCTGAGCGGCGTGTTTGTATGTATCTTTCACTGGTCGTTAAGCAAAACTCGTAAATTCGCTGCTGAGTTCACGCCGGTCAAAAAAGGCTACATTCTTGATCCAATGATACATTTTTAGATGAGAGACAAAAGGAAACAATCCCTACAAGTAGATTTAGAAAGAAAATTATGAACCCTGCACAAAATATTTCAGCAATCACTTTAATTTAAAAGGAGTAGAAGTAATTGGGCTTTATATTGGAGCTAGAGGAACAATTCATATCAAAATTTAAGCTTTCCAAATCTCTCGATTGATGATATTCTGATGTATTCGCTACGAGGATCCACAAAAATCTTCAATTACCATCTCCAATCTTAATGCAAATAAACAAAATAACTATTAAAACTAATACAACAATTAAACAGATTATGTAATGTATACTGAGTCTTTAGGCTATTACAAATATGTAACAGTGGCTTAATAAAGTTTATATATATTATAAAACTATCTAAAATCAAGCGTTATACATATAGAAGTTGTACTGAAAATGCTACTGCAGTTTGCATCTATAAATGCAATTTCCTCACTTATGGTTCAAAAAAATTTGTATTTTGCTGCTAAATAAAATTCCAATAATATACAATAACTTAAACATGTGTAGTTGTAAAACGTGGAAAACCAGTCGACGTTAGCAAAATTAAATTTGAATACATATTCACTACATTACCATAAAACTTTAAATTGTATAACAAAAACTAGTCCTTAACAAACAAGAAAATTCTTGTAATCAAAACAACCTAATACAAGAATTGCTAAATTTAAATCAAAGGCATAACACAAAAATGGGAATTTACATGAGATTATAATACAAAATACTTATTTGAATAAAGAAATTAAAACTAGAATTTTGCTAAATACTAAAAACAAGCAATAAATGTTGCCTAAAACAGATTAACTTATAAAAACATACTTTCACATATTATTTTTATACGTACCTATATACAGTAAAGAAGTTAACAGGCCAATTTGTCCTAAGGTACATTTTAAAATAATAATAATACATTAGGTAATTCAAAATCAAGTAGTAGTACATACTGTTGTTCTTCCCAATAGCCTGGTGACCAAAAAGTAACATAGGTCCGCTTTACGTAGAAGCTGTGTTTTTCGAAACCCATAACATCAATGCGACAAAATTCTTGTGGATTACTTTCAGGGGTTTTTCAATATGGTTCTTGTACTTGTTGCTTGGTGTTGTTCTTTTTGGTTTTTTCTTCTTTTTTTCCTCATGCCTTTCGTTCCACATTCCTGTCCTTATTATTTGACTGGTCTTAGTTTCTGTTGGTCTTCGTGCTGACTTGGTTTGATTTTTGATCCACTTCCTGTGGTAGGTGCTTTCTAGTCCATTTCTTCCTTTTCTTTGGTTCTTCGTATGATGTGATTCTTTGGTACCACAGCTTAAAGTACTTTAATTTTTTTTCTATCCAGCATTCTTGTCGTTCCCTGGCTTACTTTGAGGCTTGAAACTTTTGTCATATTTTGGCGATTACTATTGGTTTTCTTCCTCGCTTCTTTTCTTTACTTTTGGTTTTTCTGCAGGAAACCAATATTTCTTTGTGGTTGAAGACTGTAGTGTTTCTGTTTGGAAGAAGTATTCATCCTTTGACACCTTTCTACCCTTGCCCTCGCTCATTGCTACTACCCACCTATCTTTCCCTATGGTTCTCTTCAATTTTGGCTTCGTCCAGTACCTTGGTTCTTCAAACCAGATGGAAATTCTTTTATTGCTTTTTGAGTATTTATTTTTGGTTCTTTCTTTTTGTTTTCTTAAGCGAATTTTCTTTTGGTTCTTCCTATTATTGTATATTGGTCTTTCGAGCCGGATATGAGTTAATATTTGTTGGTTTTTGCTTTTCTTTTAGTTTTCTCAAACGATTTTTTTTGTTGCTAATACTGTACCGCCTGCTTTGTTGCTTTTGTTTTCCTACCCCGACCTTTTAATTTTGCTGGGGGGGTTACGCCCGCCTTCCAATGGTATATTAAATCGTACGCCCTTTTGTGTCATTACTCATTCACATAGATTCTGCTTCTACTGCATTTTACCTTCATACAATAAGTATGCTTAACATAATTTTCATTTAAACCTATTTATTGCGAAACGAAAAGCTCTTCTACAATCTCATTCGTCAGTACCTTGTTTGAGGTATCCGTTGGCTTGATACACATTCCGATAGAACATTACTTCTTATACTATTCCAACTTGAAGACTTGTTGAAATAATGGATCTTACTTATTTGATAAAAGGTTGTTATCAAGTTTCTATTTAACACCCGTTTGAAAACGCCGAATTAATGTTAATCCGTGCTATCAAACGAGTTCATTTTCATTCTTTTCTGCATACGATCAAGAATAATTGTCGTTTCTGCTTTCTGTAAAAATTTCGTGTACACCGCTGTGTGGTAAATATTTGCAGTTTGAAAAAATGTACTTTTCGGCATAAATACGCTAATCTTTAATCGTACTTATTATAGCTTCCTCTGGTGGACCTGACCGTGATCTGCATCGACTCCTGAGTTGTTTACATCGGCAATATAGGATTGCAAAAAATGAAGCAACTAAAAAACCTTTAAACTGAAAAATTACTGTTACTATTGTATCAGGAGATGCGAACTGTCAACTCCCGTTGGGAAACTCATTACTGCAGTCAATGACTTCACCGGCAAAAGATTTGTGATGGATAGTTTTCTTTTCTTTTCCCATTTTTTGGTGTATGAAAGGGGTTCCACTTCACTCCAGCCCGCTGGAAGACAATAAGGCGACAGCTGGCATCATTTTGAGTATAACACACAGTTAATTCTCATGACCTATAGCCTTTCCTTGTCTTATACGATTTGTTTTAGTGATAACATACAGTTGTGGCATAATATTGTTATTTAATTCCGCTGTGAGGATGCATGCGGCAGCTCCATGGCATAGTGGTATGTGTGGTGTGACTACTACGCCCAAGGTCCCGGGTTCGAATCCCGACACGGTCCACTTGAAAAATGTTAGGCGAGCATTTTTCAGAAAAATACACCCTCATTCGGATGAGAGGTAAAATGGAGATCCCGTGAGTGTGTTGCCATGCACGTTAAAGATCTCTACATTGCTTGGAACAGCAAGGGTTCAGCAAAATTCCAAATTTTTCAGGTAAAAAACAACTCGCTTCCTGGCCAATGTAGTACTTTTGGGTGGAGCACTGGAAAATCACATGTAAGGGTGTGAGGACGCATGCTAACGGGAGAGGCTACTGGAATTTGCAATACATATGTAAGTAAACCTTTTCTTACCTACTAACAGTTAAACTGGTGTAATATCCCAGATTTAAAATTTATAAATGTAGCACGACTGAAAGCAGTCCATTGTAGTTAGTTTTTGTGTAAATTTTTCTGCGATAATATGCCTGGTAGATGTAGCCATCTAAATTATTTGTAGGGAATTTAAGAGGGTATTAAGTATTTTTGCCTTCATGCCTTTTTTTGTACTGTAAAAATTCTTTTGAAGAAATTGAAAAAGGAAATGTATAATTTTTGTTAGGTGGGTTTTCCTTTTTTTTTGTTATATATTTTCTAATTAGCGTTTTTTTTTTTTGGTGAGTTATAAATGAGTGTTTCTTTTTATTTTAGGTTTTCTTTTATTTTGTATTGGTAAAACCCCGCTTACTCACCGATTGAGCCCGGTCCTCCTTTCGTTGTCTTTCCGGTTACGTCGATGTATGTAGCATAGTGTATAGCCATGGGCGATGGGGGCTCATTCGGTCAATTCAGAGTGCCTATTATTATTTTCATCATTTTGATGAATATTTTATGTATGTTTGTGGAACCCTTTAAGACATTTTGTGAAACCCTAGGGTTCGGTGGAACACAGTTTGAATAACACTGTTCTAGTGCAAAACAAGGGAACAAATAAAACTTCCAAAAACATTTTTAAAAGATACCGATGTAATCATAAGTCCAGTAAAACAAATATTAAATATTTCTAGATACTCCAAACCCAATGCTATACACACCTAAAAATTTAAGAGGGCAACCTGGGAAGTCTTTCTTCAACATTACATTTGCTTATTACTACTAACAGAAAAAGACCCTTATATTAAATTTTCTAAAAGACTAGATGAAAAAAATGAAAGCCTACAAAAAGGCATTAGGATTTAATAAAGAAGAGTTAGCTGAACTACAATAAAAAGCAAAATTATTCAAACAATGCGTAAGAAACTTAAAAAAAAAAGAATTTCGCAACTGGTGCATGCTAAAATTACATGAAATTGGGGTCCAACAATCTCAAGATATCAACAAGCTAGCAAAACAATTATGAAAAATATTTGATGTACATCCGAATGGATCGCTACGTTAAAATTAAACGCAAATAATACTTGTATTTAGGTCACCCCTGGCCAAAGCTACGGTAACTTATTCAGGCATGACTGCATTGAGAATCACTTGCACACGTCCTTGTCTCCAAGGGGAACTGATTCGATATGATGTATTCCCTACAAGGATCCATAAAAATCTTCAATTACCATCTCCAATCTTAATTGAAACAAGGGTAATTCTCTGCAAATCAAACTAATAGCAACCCGGGCCTTTTTTAAAGTCTATTTAAATCATTGCAGTACATATTTATCCACAGCGAATTGGTATATGTTATACATAAACGAAATAATATTTGATATTGCGCACATACTGATACTCAGGTAAAAAATTATACTGTTTTACGATTTATTCATCACTCCCTCATTATGTCCCAATCTTGCAATTGCAGTATAATCAATCAATTGCCGGGTGATAGTCTGTTTAATATACTTTTCTGACCCAAGTTTATTAAAGAGAACACGTCAAAGAGTGTGTGAACTCAGTTACACATACTTTGTCTTAAAAGATAGAGTAAATAAAATTTTTTTAATATTGTCCTAGGAGAAACAAATCACTCCCTCATAAATTTAAATTTGGCACTTAAAATCCTTTAAAGCTGACATTTTCAGGAAACCTAAAATGACTACAAAATTGTGATCAGTTGTTTTTATTTGAGAGATACGAGCATAACCAAAACCTGATATTAAATTTAAAAAAAAAAAAAAAAAATAAAAAAAAAAAAGATAATTATACCAAAATGTCCAATATGCACGAGAAACCCCCACTACATTAGTACAATCACTGCCTATCTTCATAATTATGTGCGGAAAATCGGGAATAAATAATACCAAATAAACAATAACAAATAAATCATAAACCCTCATTAAATTAAATCAATAAAGTAAACAAGGATAATAAAACAGAGCGCAACCGCGCATTCCCCCAGGACTTGAAAGTGAAGTGATAGTGATTGTGATCCCCCCAAGAACATTTAGTGCATACCCACCAGGACTTTAGCAGTGCACCCCGTCCCACCTTTAGAAGTAAGTTACAGACGACCAGATCTTCGGATGCTGGAGAATTTTATTATCGAGGTAAGACTTAAATTGTGGCGGCTGTACTCGCACAAGCATTGATTTACATTAATTAGTAGTTTTTGAAATAATTTAAGAAGCACGTTTGGTGTGTAAAGGCGCTAGCCAACATAATGCTTGTGCGAGTGCACCTGATAAATAGGGTGATGCTTTCGCTATTTTGTGCACTGCTATATGCTTAAAGCTTATTAAACATTTATTTATATATTTACATAATTATATTTGTTATATTTTATATTTACACTTTATATTTATTTATATATAGCATGTTTTATGTAGCTTATTTGTTTTGTTTGACGTTCTGTCGCCATTTTGGTTGCAGTATATATTTGGGAAGGACGAGCAGAATTGCGAAGATTGTAATCATAATGTAAATCAGTTAGAGAACGATAGGGAAAGCTAGGGATGGATTTAAATTAGTTAGCTAGATTTGGATAGTTTTAAGACGACCCTTCAGGCCGCACTGGTAAGCAGAACCGGCGTCTGCTATCCGGTATTACGGATTCCTCCCCCTCTCATTTTGCTTGTTGATCGGGTACACTCGAAAGTCAGCGCTAGGGATACCATTATTTACAACCCTGTTTTTAGTTTTTGTTTTGTTTTTGTTCCAGTTTTTGTCAGATTTTAGGTTTGTTAGATTGTTAGAGTTTGTTAGATTTTTATTTAGTTTTTATTTAGGGTGAATCAACTATGAAGTAAGAATAAATTAGGAGCACGACTATTTTTCGCGTTTAAACCCAATGTAGTACCTCCGGGTGGAGCATTGGGGACGTGGCCGCAAGTATAGCGGCCCTAATTCAAATTATAATGTTTTTATTTGAGAGTAGGAATATTTACTGATTAACATTCATTTGAATTTGGAAATAAAATTTATATTATCAAAAGTGCATAGTGTTTTTTTAAGGTTTCACTCCCTCACAACAAATATTAAAAAGAAGGTAATTATATTCAGTTGAAGTATTTCATTAATTAGTGTGAATGTAGATGTAGTACTAGCTGTAAAATTATAACCTTAAAATGTTAAGGTGTTTCCCAATGATGCCTAAATTGTTCTTTGCATCACTCCCTCACCAGTCACTACCTAACAATCTTAAAAGATGAGGGAGTGATCTCTATTATGAGGTAGTGATTTTTAACTATATTAATGATTTTTTAATTATATTTTAGAAATGGTACTTAGCAAAGAAGAAGCTAGATTACGCAAGGAGTATGATAGAAGGAGAAGAGAAGATCTGAAAGTAACCCAGAAAAGTTGACAAAAATGAGAGAGAAGGAGAGACTTAAATACTTCAAAAAACGTGAGAAAGGAACAATTTCGGCCAAATTGGTTGCAAACATGAGTAATGGGGAAGTAATAGGGAACAAAAGCAATGGCGAAAGAGAGCACACACAGACAAAAGAAAAAGTAGCAGCACAAACTTAATCAAATGCTTACGGATAATTCTCCACCACCTTCACCAGTTTTAGTTGAACAGCCATATTATAACCCATTGGACAATGTAATAGTTACACCTTTTAACTCAAATGCTCCTGTAGCTTCATATATTTTGACTTCTAGGAAAAACGTGGAGTGCAAACGGGTTAAAAAGTCGCTTTCAAAAATGTACAGGCAAATAGTTGATTTACAAAAAAATTTAATGAAGGCTAAGAGGGCATCTGAGATATACAGAAAAAAATTGTCAACGGCTCAAGCAAAAACAATACCAAAAAAATTGTGTTCTAAGTTCAAACTCGAAAGTTAATCAGCTATTAGAAAGGAATCAGTTTCCGAGCTTGTAAGAAGAAAATTGTTATTTGGAGAAGTGTTGGTACGTCAGCTTAAAGAAAATTATCAGAAATGTACTGGTTATTCAAATAAAAGAATTTACAACAAACATATGCGGTATAACTTGTTGAAAAAGTACCGGCTTATGAATATAGCAAATAAGTCAGATTTTAAGTCCACAGTCATTAAACAATTGTAATAGAACAATTCATCCCAGAGGTCATTCTTTGTCCCTTCGTGTTAAGCAAGAAATAAAAGATTTTTTTGAAAGGGATGACATATCGCGGATGACTGCTGGGAAAAAAGAATATATAACTTCTAAAAAAGTTCAAAAGCAAAAACGATATTTGTTAGAAACTCTAAAAGTATTGCATAAGAAATTTCTTTCCTCCTCAACTTACCATGTTAGTTACCAATATTTTTGCCGTTTAAAACTATTTTGGGTTTTAAAGCCCAAAGTAGAGGATAGAGGTACATGTGGATGCATTATACATTTAAATTTTGAATACTTGGTATCTGCTCTGTATAATGCCAAAATTATAGAAACACGCTCTTCAAACGAACTTGCTGTTCACCTTTAAAGCCCGATTGCCTTTACAGAAAATGTACTAATTGTTGCTACAAAAAGTTGAAAGCCAAACAGTTTAAGAATAAGTTGGTATCCTACAAGTGGACTTCAAGTTCAGTAAAATGTATCTCACGTGGAACGGAAAACAACAAAATCAAGCTATTCAATCACATTGGTGAAACTATACGATGAACTCATCAATAGTTTAAATGATTTTCTTAATCATATAGGTAATATACTTCACCAATACCAGGCAATATCATCTTTAAAATCACCACTTAAAAAGAATGAAATATTAATTCACGTTGATTTTAGTGAGAATTTTTCATGTAAGTTTGAGGAAGAAATACAGTCCTTTCATTTTCGCGGCTCTAGGAAACAAATAACTCTGCACACAGGCATTTTATATATGCAAAATGAACAAGAAAGTTTTACTCCACATTAATTTTGCTCTTTATCAAACTCACTTCAACATCACTATATTGCTATATGGGCCCATTTAAAGATAGTGTTTGATTGGCTCGACGAACAAAGAAAATATAAATGTAGTTCACTTTCTTAGCGATGGGCCGTCAACACAGTATAGAAATCGTTCAATGTTTTATGTAATTTCAAATTTTACCAAATATTAAAATGCTTACCTGGAATTATTCTGAGGCTGTCCATGGAAAAGGAGCCACGGATGGCATTGGAGGAACACTGAAAAGGACTGCAGATCCAACAGTAGCTGAAGGAAAAGATATTTCAAATATTTCACAGCTACTATATATTTTAAAAGAAAAATGTTCCAAAATATATCTTAAAGAACTGACAACTGATGCGTTGCAAGAAATAGAGCTAATGTTTTCCGACATTTCGGTTCTTGCATTTTTGGGCACTACCAAAGTTCATCAAGTGGTTTTTAGAGAAGAGTATGATTATTTTAATAGAAATTTAATGTTGTATCTGAATCATTTATTTAAAAAATAAATAAATAACCCATCTATAAGTCACTCCCTCATACTGCCCATCACTCCCTCATTTTCAAAATATCACAAAATTTATTAAAAACAATGAACAAACCAATAAAACATCTTGGAATTATTATTTTTTTCTTTGTTTTGTTATTTTAGACTAATCTGGAAGCAAATTCCTCTATCCGATACTTTGCAATATTGCCATATGTAAAACTGAAATTGGTTAATATGCAGAGATTTACCCACAAACAAAATAACTATTAAAACTAATACAACAATTAAACAGATTATGTAACGTATACTGAGTCTTTAGGCTATTACAAATATGTAACAGTGGCTTAATAAAGTTTATATATATTATAAAACTATCTAAAATCAAGCGTTATAAATATAGAAGTTGTACTGAAAATGCTACTGCAGTTTGCATCTATAAATGCAATTTCCTGATTTATCGTTCAAAAATTTGTATTTTGCTGCTAAATAAAATTCCAATAATATACAATAACTTAAACATGTGTAGTCGCAAAACGTGGAAACCAGTCGACATTAGCAAAATTAAATTTGAATATATATTCATTACATTACCATAAAACTTTAAATTGTATAACAAAAACTGGTCCTTAACATACAAGAAAATTCTTGTAATGTCAAAACAACTTAATAAAAGTATTGCTAAATTTAAATCAAAGGCATAACGCAAAAAATGTGAATTTACATGAGATTATAATACAAAATATTTTTTTGAATAAAGAAATTAAAACTAGAATTTTACTAAATACCAAAAACAAGAAATAAATGTTGCCCAAAACAGACTAACTTATAAAAACATATTTTCACATATTATTTTTATACGTACCTATATACAGTAAAGGAATTAACAGGCAAATTTATCCTAATGTACATTTTAAAATATTTTAATACATCAGGTAAATCAAAACCAAGTAGTACTTCATACTGTTGTTCTTACCAATACCCCGGTGTCCAAAAAGTAACATAGGTCCGCTTTACATAGAAGCTGTGTTTTTCGAAACCCATAGCATCAACGCGACAAAATTCTTGTGGATTACTTTCAGTAGCCGGACAGCAACCCTCAATCATGTTTAATAAATTGTCATGCCGTGAATGAGAAATTTGTCTAGCATGCCATTCTTTTAATACTTCATCATATGCATTTGTATCGTCATTTTCGGGATGTACAGCATACTTGATCTTACAACCTGTTGATTTAGAAGAGACGTTGTTGGACTTCGAATCCTTTTGTTCGGTTTTATCTTCATGAATTTCTTTGAAATACACTTGAGCAGTATCAGTATTTGTTGAATATTCTTTACTATCTTTATTTTCCATTGTGATTAATTATATAAATAGTTTTAAAAAACACAAAATAGTACTTAAAATGTAATTGCTTATAGTAGAATAGAATGGCACAAAATCTCAGTCATAACCTGTAAAATAAAAATTTTGTAAAAGTTAATTGCTTGGAGGATACGAAGTCCAACGCACTATCTTTAAGCAAGTATTTATTCGACTTACCTTTCGGTTTATTGTAGATATTTGATTAGCTGTCGATGTACTTATATTTTTAAAAGAAGATACAGTCTATTTACTTGATTGGAAAATGAAACATATCGAGGAAATTAATAAATTTAATAAATTATTTACAAATTGGTCCCCCACCCATTTGCACCGTTGACATTCCAATACCAGCTCAGCAGCGCCTACATACATTTTCAAAGTTAAACAGAGGAAATAATAAGTAGATACGTTAAGCAAAGTCATACAAATGACATCCTGCTTGACCAATCACAATCAGGAATTTCTTCCAAATAGAACTAGATAATAGCATGTATACTTTGATTTATTATCTAAACAAGAAATTAAACTAAAATATTAGGTATTATTATTGGTAAATAATAAATTCAATAAATCAAGTTTTTACCAAATCAATAAATCATCTGTTAACTTTGATATATTTTCACATTTGCATCAAATGATAATCAATAAAGCGATATCATCAAGTGGCTGTAAGACTCTTGGTATAGTCGAAATCAGGAAAGAATGAATGCACGTCATCAACCGTATTCGTATGCATCAAGATTAATCAATTGACTGTTTAATAAAGATTTCAAGAAATATTCCCATTGGAGGATTAACTGGTTTCAAGTTCTGTTTAATAATATAATGAAAACAACAAAATATAAAAGCAAACTCAAATATAAAGGCGCAGTTATAAGTTATGGTTATGTTAGGTTATGTTGTATTAAAAATGACGTGTTAAAAAACCGCACAAATCAACTTAAAGACTTCATCAATATAAGTGTAATATAGTTAGGACATGCGACAGTTTACTGTTCCCATTCTTTACGTATCATAAACTCTACAGCGTAAGTCGTTACTAAGCTACTTTGCTCGAAACACATGCTACTTGTATTCTTTCTTTCTCTTACATGTTAAATACGCCCATTGTGTATGCGGAAGTATATCTTGGATTGAATCAGAAAATAATTACGTCCATTCATTCTTTCCTGATTTAGACTATATTAAGCATATACTACGTGCAATTTGCTGAAATGGTACTAATTACACGCATCGAACCCGGTGTGGCACCTCTGCTTAGGCAAGCACCCTATTGCTTTGAAAACTGTACCTAGATATTACATGCAACTTTCACACGAAAATTAAATTAAACGACAGTGCTGAGATTTAATTGTTTCTCAATAAGGTTCGACAGCTACTATAAAGAACTAGGGATGGACACGAACCGAACAGGTTAGAGGTTCGGTTCGAGGTGCGGTTCGATTTTTCGAACCGAATCGAACCGAACCAGACATTTTATTTTCGAACCGGACCGGTAAATTTTTCGAACCGCACCGAACCTAGCTTAAGGTTCGGTCCGGTTCGGTTCGAAAGGTTCGATTTTTTAAATAAAAATTTAGTTTAAAAATTTAATTTTCACTAAAAACATGTCATTTCTCCCAAATGCACATTAAAAAAATTTCTAGTCGCATGCATATAAGAAATACGACGATTTTCTAATATACATAGTCTCGAGTTTTAAGCCAATAGGTAAAAAATGTAATAAGTATTAATTAGTATTACATATATAATAAATTTTGTCATCGAGGCACGTTTGTAGATCAAAAAACTCTAGATTAGTTCGATTTGTTTAATGCTCCTTATTTCAAATTGTTGTTTGTTTATAACTAGTATTAGATATTAAAGGAACTCGAAATGATTTTGAGAATTTGGTTTTAAAAACAAGCTCATTTTATTTAATGAACAGAAATCGTGTTGAAAACCATCTTAAACATACACAAGCCGAGGCTGAACGAAATAAATTGGCCTTTTTAATATCTTTTTATGAAACTTCAAACTATGGATTCTTGTTCCTTTTGTTAAAGAATACATTACCTGCGTGTTGTTATAAATTGGAGTGCCTTTTTGAAGTTTATCAATGATATATCCCTTTATTAAACATTAATTTTGCTTTCATACAGTCTAAACGTGTTCTTTAGCTTTTTGGTTGCTTAACATAATAAAATTTGAATATTATTCTTTACAAGTGACGTTCATAGCAAGTTTTCACCCTTATATATCTTTATCGTACTGACTTGAAGTAGTTATACCGTTTATTACCCCCTGAATTACCTAACTATTCTATATTTCATATATCGTGTCTCGAATATTCTATTCAAAATGAATGTTTCACATTTAAAATCTCTCGAGCTCATCTACGAGATTGAATGTAGGAATATTATTCCCGCTAATAACCAAAACGATAGAAGATCGCAGATTAGGGCCATTTTGGCCCAGGAAATGAAGGGCGTTCCTATCTTAAAGAAAATCGTTGGCGATTGGCCTCATAATGTATCTGAAATTAAATTGTCTTTAGATGACATATCTGGTATAATAAATAGAATAGATCCTTGTCCCAGCGATACTGAGCTGAGGAGATTGCTTTCCAGAATAACGCATGTTAAACAACGTACCGAATTATTATCTTTATATGACGATGAGCAAGGGACCCAAGCTAAACAAAGTTTATTGTCCAAAATATTATTACTTGAAGGAATTGTTCTTGACAAACTCAATCCAAATGCAGACGTAGATATATCGTTACCCTTTTCAAATCTCGTACTTGCTCAACCTAAACCATTAGGGAAATCTATACCTGTATACAAATGGGGTCTCACTTTTCAAGGGTTTGACGCGCAAGTCTCTCTATCGTCCTTTCTTGACCGTATTAACGACTTCAAAATTTCTCGGCAGTGTACAGATCAGGACTTATTTGTCTCAGCAGGTGACTTGTTTTTAGACTCTGCGTTGATATGGTACAGAAACATCCGACACCAAATTTCTACCTGGGAGGAATTAGTTGCGTGCCTAAAACGAGACTTCCTACCTCATGGTTATATTACCGACCTTTGGAACGAGATACGTAATCGAACCCAAGGTCCTGACGAAAATGTTGTCTCTTTCATTACCTCATTAGAAGCTTTATATAGCAGACTCGACAAAAAACCTTCAGAAACTGAAATTATCGATCAGTTACTTAGAAATTTAAACCCATATTTCTCGGAACGTTTGGCATTACAACACATCTCTTCGTTAGCCCACTTTAAGGATCTATGTCGTTCTCTCCAGGAAGTGAAGTTAAGAATTGATAAATACCGCCCACCCCCAGAGAAACAATCTGGTCTTTTAGAACCCGATTTAGCTTGTCAAGTTCGATCTTCCCATAAAGTATCTACCCTTAATGTTCCTCCTACCGTAACTAATAACTCACTTACCTGTTGGAACTGTAAGAGAAGTGGACATAACTATAATGTCTGCACATACCCTAGAAATATTTTTTGTTATGGTTGTGGTCGCTCAAATATCTACAAATCTAACTGCACCAACTGTAATCCTAATGTATCGGGAAACTCCCGTCGAGATATTCCAAATTTCTTTTTTTTTTTTTCTTATGTTTTAAAATATCATGCAAGTCTTTTGTAAAAGGTATCAGAACGACAAAGATATGGTAAAGCAACGGATAGATATTTTAAGTAATAACAAGTAGGAAATAGTTCCACTTACAAAAGTCCTTCAACAACGCTTCCTTGCAACGGAAGTGTGAGATTCACGATGTCCTGCACTAACGAAGCACTTCACCCTTGACTGTGAGGGTGTTGATGGAATTTCTTACACCTTACACTAATCACACCTACGTATTTCACTAGTGTTAGCAGCAGACATTATCATGCTGATGGAACTATGTAGCATTGATAAATTTCTTGTTAATTCTATTTCCTGAGACAATAATTTCGAAATATTTTGTACCACAAATCGAAAAAAAATGATAATAAAAATTTAGAATCACGGGCCTTCAAGGCACGATGTAATGCATTAAACTAACAGTAACGTGAGGTGTTCTATTTGCTACCTATGGTAACAAAGAAAAATCTACTGCTTTTGAATAACGAAAATTTGCGCAAACAACGATCTATTTTAGATTCGTTGGGGTTAGAAAATTCAGAAACTAAAGTATCAACGGTTTTTACATGTGAATGAGATACCTGTTTATAAGAAGCAACTTTTTTTTCCTACTAAACCTGCTACAACTGTATCCTCATTTTGTTTTAGAAACACTCAAGCTTAAAACTGTATTTGGATAATCCAAAGTATGCACTACTCTGATAAAAAAAACGGAGGCCACGAAAACTAGATCGCACACACAGTTCAAATATAAAAAGACAAATCAACAAAAAAACACAATTAGTAAAGCAACGCGTATCACTTAAGTCAATGTTCCGTAAAACGCACGTGCAGGTCGAGTAAACACGTTCTACCACTTTTATTTCTAACAGAAAAGCAACAAAAAAACCAATTAGTAAAGCAACGCGTAAGCAATAAAACCGTCCGTCAATCACCTTACCACAACAGTTCTGGTCAATCAAGCACGTTACATATAAAGCATACTTTCTTCAAATGTAATCAGAACTACACTTTCTACAGTTAATGTACAACGTAATTAATTTATAGGAACCAAGAACAAACTGCGACTCCTCCTCTGTTTATATCAACTCGTTGTTACAACCGCTTATCGTCTCTTATCTAGACTTGTATATCCACATAAGGAACAAAATTTATATTTACGGCAAGACAAGAACGATGCAATCCACTCATGATAACACGACGCATTCGTCAACGAGTTAATAAATATTAAATATAGAAATAGTAATTTGTAGAAATGTATTTATGAATTAAGTATAGCGTAAAACGTTAAATTACAAAAATGCCCGTTACAGGTTGTACTGTATAAGAAATCAGCAACACCTTATTATCTTGATACTCTTTTTATACTAACTAAGACTAAAATAAAAGTAATCGCAAAGATCGTGTGATATCGTTCTTGCACGGTAAAATAACATTAGTAAAAATCATCAATTATTAACACATTCTAAATTTTAGAGATGGCTTTCACTATTAACCTAATTGTAATTACGCTTTGTTATAGAGAGTACGTATTGAAAAATCAAACCTGGACAAATAGTATTAATATGATTTATGCTACTAAAATCTAAAACAAATTAATGTTGGGTTTATTTGAAGCTACTAAATATAAAAACTACATTAAATATTTAAATTTTAGTTGAACGTACTAGTTGTTTAAAATATCAAAATGTCGAACCGGTTCGGTTCGGTTCGAGGTTCGGTTCGTTTTTTTCGAACCGAACCGAACCGGAATATATTTTTTCGAACCGAACCTCGAACCGAACCGAACTAAAAAGTTTTCGAACCGAACCGAACCTAGGGCAAGGTTCGGTTCGGTTTGGTTCGAATCCATCACTATAAAGAACTAAAATAATTAAATTTCAGCTGGATCTACCCGTGTGTCTATGTTTTCTACATACTACTGTAGTGATTCGTACTATTTTCTTTGGTTGATAATTATTGCAAATATTATAGTGTATATTTCGATATTCGAGAGTATTTTTGAACAGCACTGTAACCACTTTCAAGTATCCGAACACACTCGGTTACGTTAGAATTGACCATTGTAGGAGCGATCGATATTTGTTTATAAGCTTTAACTGGGCTTGGTTTTCAGATTTCAAAATGGAAGGTAGAAAAGCTTCACTCGGCGGTTTTACTAAAGGTAATGTTTTTAATTATATGCTATTTTGAAGTTATCTGATTGCATCAAAGCTTGATTAATTGTTTAATGTTATTAGGTTGTGTTTTATGATAGTAATTGAATTAATGATCCCATTGTTATGAAACAGCCATTGACCGGTTTTCCAATAAACATCAACTACATCGACGAATTTCTTTCTCCATAGATACTTATACAATCATGGATATTATTCAAATATAGAAATAATGTAAAAATAATTCAAAAAGTCCTCTAGCGGATATTGACACAACGTAACTAAAAGTACTCCCATATCAGTGAAGATGATTCTCAGACGGTTACTTAAGTTACACTTGTTACAATAAGCAAATTAAAGTATATTTACGCTTTACCCGGGTCGCAAATCACTACATTACCATGGGCATAAAGTATTGCATCTCCTTCGGCTGCAAGTGTTGTCGTCACGGGTAAAGCAATAAAAATAACAATAAGACGGACGTTTACTTGGTTTTTATCTAGTCCTTACGTCAGGGTTGTATGCGGTTCGTTTCTTCAATGCTTGTTCAAATTTTGACCGGGAAAGTGAAGATGCCTTACTAAGGCGGAACACAGAGATAGCTTTCTTAGATAGAGGAATAAGGTATAGGAATCGAAAGAAATCACTTCGCCGAACTAACCGCACACACGTCCAATCTCGTCTATCGCCGATAGTAAAATCCTCTACTTTAAAATACAGCGTTCATTGCAAATTGCAAGTTTAATATAACAATTAAGGTAAAGCTACTAAAAAAAAAGAAAAAATTAATACACATTCAAATAGTATATACAGCGTGAATGCGAATGGGTAATCGCTAGACACCTAAATATTACGATTTAACCCAACATATGTTATACCATTGATTAAGAAAATATACATAGATAAATAACTGTAGGGCAATATTCGATTAAGTGATGGCGCTTTGACGTCGAGTTGGCAACTCACAGATGACTCTTCAAAATTGATGAGAGGTGTATTCAACAATTGTGAGCTATTAACCACATCCTAGGTGAACGTAAAACATGACAACGTTGAATTAAGTCCCATGTCAGAAACTTCGCTTAACATTTTAATAGGTAACGCAATGTACGAGGTGGCAGTACTCTACGAGTAGTATTTTGACGAAGAGAGGTTTTGAAATAACTTTCTGCAACTACAATCGGTCGAATGATGATGTGTCGTCAAAATGCTCTACGGTTGTCTATCTATTATATTCCCTTAATCAAAGATTATTCCAACGTCGTTTTTTTAAGAGATACATGGTGTTCAAAACTGAATATTATTATACCCCCGTAAACGAGGTTCGCGAGCCACAAATGACAGTTGGTAGCGATATTACACAATGTGAAAATTGACGCGCAAATTGTCAATGATGTCACACAATATGCAAATTATTGCAACACATTTTCAAAGTATACAAATTTTAGAGAACCCCCAAGGGGTACTTACGTGAACCCGTAGGGCTTCTTACAGGATTACTCTATGCTAGCGGCAGCGGGGCTCTGTGGATCTTTTTCGGGCGTCGGCTGCTTTGACTAATCTTTCTTGGGTTGTGGGTCTTGAGCCAGGTTGTACCCAAATTCGATTGGTCTTCTTCCTATGTAGCAGGAACGACGGGAACTGGTTATAAGGAACGATAAGGGCAAAAAAGACCTACATAATTAAAAAGATACGATAAGATACCACACAACCACTATTCTTCGCGTTTTGGTGGCAAGTCCCAACGCGTTTCCCGGAAATTTCCTACTATCCTTTCGTCCACACGCGTCGGCGCGAATCCCGCGCAACCTAAAGTGACGGAAATACGCACACAAGTCTTTTTAAATTTATGGCGCGAAATTCTTACATATTAAAACTTAGTTAAGAATGTCTAGTGCCGATTTCGGCACGTAACAATATTTATTCTTAAATTTCGAAATAGGTTTGAAAATTCTGATAGGATCAATTCGAAAATTTGCACTTTTATTATATTTTTTGGCGTGAAAATAGCAAATTTGAAACTTACTTCGGTACTGCCATAAGAAAGCTTTAATTACAGCTTACTTCTGCTATTATATACCTTGAACAAGGGTGATGTACTGTAGTTAATCGCGTGCTCGTAGAGGGCGTACTGTGTTTTACAGAAATTTACAAAGGAAAATATGGTAGCCTCAATCGGTCTGTCTCTGGTCCGAATAATTATATTAGAATGTAAATGAAGCGTTTGTACAGAAAAGATGATTGATGCCCCTTCGGCACCACATGTTGCAGATGGACTTGATTGACAGGTACAAGGGTTTTGCATTTAAAAGTTATTTAGATTACAATAGAAAATCTCGAGAATGTTATTAACATAATTTTGAATATTCTCGAACGATTGAAATGTATATAAATTGCCGTCATGAACATTGCAAGTCAGTTTTGATTGCTGCTTTGCTCATAATATGTTCTAGTTAAAGCTTTGAAAAACGTGATATAAACTACGTTGATATAAATCGCACCATTCTAAATAAATTAATTATATCGCTTCGTATATAAATTAATAACTAGTACTTGTATAGTTAACTGTAGTGTTTCGATATTAAGCTAATTAGAAAAATAGCATCGTAGTGTAAGAAGCTAGTATTGTTAACGATTAGCTGAAAATAAAGCGTTGAGAGAGTTTCCAGCAAATTTTATTGTAACTACGAGAGAGAATAGAAATTAATCTAACCTTATGGCTCAACTAGAAGGAACAAAGAAGGACACGTTTAATAAAATTGATACAAGCACAGTTGTAATTGAAAAAACATTGCAAGTGGTGGAAAACCTCACCATAAACTTGATACTATTGTAAAAAATGGCAAATGGTGGTATATCTATTATTGTGGCATAGTCGCCCTGACCAATAATGGCTATTAATCGAAAAGACAAAATGATATGATCTGGATTCTTACCTGAATATGCCCTTTCCTCTTGCCAGCTTAGCGATAAATAGGCTGTGGACTTTACGAAAATAAAATGAAACAAAAAAATCTCAATATGACAGTGATAATTCATGAACAATCCTCGATACATCCACACGTTATTTAAGACATTTAGTTACACACAGGTATAAAGAAAGCTTATAAATGCAATTTACAACTTACGTTTAGAAAGAAACTACACTTCATCATTACTTACAGATTTAGACAAGCGCACCTAATCCTTGTTAATAATTAGAAAACTCCAAAACATTTCATGTGTGTCACAAAATTTTCTTTAGAACGAAGATGGATAGTTTAAATATTCTTTCATTACCCCACCTTAGTGTGGCTGATAGATAACCTTGAGCAGATTTTTTTGTAAGGGTCAAACCACCTCGAGAGGTGACTTCAAAATTACAAAAATTATCCATTCACAAATAACAGAAAAATCTTTTGCTAGCTTAATCTACTTAATAATACACAAATTGTCTCTCTAAGAGTTTAAAACAAAGTTATACTTGCGTCAAATTGTATGCCGAAGTTTACATGAGATTCAGAAAGTACTTTTATTTTAATAGATTAAAGTAGCAGGTGACCTTACACCAAGTTCAATTACCGTTTATATTGGAGCAATAAATATGTTGTCGTTGTGTTCCATGAAAAGCCAGTAACTATCTATCAATGATCGAATATCGAATGACTTTTGTTCAAATCTTAAATGCCTACCCGCTCCTCACTAATTCCGGCTTTATATAATAAAATTCTAAATACGTCATTAGTCTCGAACGTTCTGATTACATTTTAGGAGTTGTGAGTCACTCCTTGATGTTACAATTAACCGCAATTTCGTGTGTTCTTATCTATAATGGCCTATAAGTTTAAAACTTATTGCTATCATAAAATTTTACTATCTCTTATTTAATAAATGGAACTAATAGTTGGCGTCTCTTTCACTGTTATAATTTATGAGCCTCTGTAATAATTTATAACTATCAAAACTTGTTATATTATTTGGTTTATAGTCTTTCACTGTGCTATCTCGTTTCGCGAACTGACGTGTACTTACGTAAGATAATTAGCTTGTTAACGTAAATATAGTGGATTCTAGAACCATCCCGAAAAGTAGCTTCTTTGAAAGTAAACTACTTCGCATTAGAAACTTGCAATAGTGCTATAACTTTTGAATTAAATAACGTTTATTGCCTGATATTTCTAAAAAGGATGAATGCATTATTGAATTTACATTTTAGAAAAGTACAGACTTTTATATTTTTGCCGGCTAGAACATGTTTTATACGATATTTTTAAAGAGCATTTGGTAATCTTAAAGTGGATGTATCTTTACACCTTAGACTCGTTATACGGGGTTTTCTAACATGCATTAAAATGCATTTTTAACTGATATGCATTAGAAAAATGAATTTATTATCAAGGAACTTACGTACTAAAAATACTATAATAAGCTTATTTTACTAGAAATATTATACAGGGTAATATTGCAAAAGCTTTGGGTTGGTTTTTCTCAGAAAATATGGCGTTCAATAACCTCTTGTGACCTCTCTATCACATAATGTATATATATATATATATATATATATATATATATATATATATAATCAATTAAGATTAAATTTTGGGTTTTACTTCGTCCAAATGTCATAAATTATTCAAAATGACAAAGTCATTTATTAATAACTATTGTATATATATATATATATATATATATATATATACATACAAGATATAATATACTATATATATATTGATGTGATAAAAGAGTCTACGAGATAGAACGCTAAATTATATAAAAAATTACCACCCAAAGAGAAGAAAACGAAAATTAGTTGAAGTTTTCAAATATTCATTTGTTCTACCCTGTATAAATACAAATCCATTCATTGTATTCGCGTTATTATAAAACATAAAAGAATTCCTTATCAATTAGGTAATTAAATTCCCTTGCATTACATTTATTACAGAATGTGAAACGCATAAAAACCTAAAAGCCCTATTTTTAAATCAATTCCTTTCAACCAAGTGAGATAATTTGTTCAAATTCATTCTTGTTAAAGATACCATAAAACGCGTTTTTCGTACTTTATTAGGATGCAAAGCAATTGCAAGCTTTATTTATGTAATAAATTCCCTGTGTGTATATATAGAAACAAAACATATTTTTGTGCTTAGACAATTCTGCAGACTAAAAAAGAGTTGGATAAATTTTTTAAAAATATACTGACTTTATCAGAATGCAAATTAATTTTGAGATATAAATACAAAGCCATTCATTTTATCATAAAAGCAAAGCGAAGTATATTTTCCGTGTAGACTGAAAAGAAGTCGCATGTACTTTTAAAACATAAAAAAATTATCCTGTGGGTATGTAACATTTAAATTCATTTTAAGAGCTTTTCTAGAATTTTTGCGATTAATAACGCAAATGCGTCACGTTACTATTAAAAGTCAATTATTTCGCATAAATCAATAAACGCCTCAAATTCAAGGAACACGTGAACATTAAAATGCCATAAAATAAATAAGAATTATTTATTAGCTTTCTGTGTTAAATAAGAAAGAAGGGGACAGCAGATTAACTTCATGTGTTAGAAAAGGGTCTCCAATGCTTTACGATAGTCATAAATTTAATCGGCCGCGGTTGTTGGACACTAATTGAATCGTTAAATGCTGATATTCTCGTAAAAATTACATCACCCAAGGTGTCAAATCCTTCCAAATGAATCGTGAAATATCTGGAAAATGGCGTATAGAAATAATTTTTGTATATAAACCGGAACTTGATTAGAAACATTCATTCGCGATTCGTAATTTTTTCCTGAACTAAACAATATGCAACATTTAAGGCAGAGTTGCATGCTTACGATGTGAAACGTATATGTTTGGGTAGTTTGAAACGTTGAACTTATCAAATGCAAAAATTTGATTAAGCACATTTGTTTTGTAATATACTGAGAAAATTGAACCTTCTTCGATACAAGAGCTACTCTGAAGTTAATTAATTACACCTATAAAATGCACTTTTGCAAACAGATAAACTGATAAAAATTTAAGATGGAACCAGGAAGTTTTTAATACCGTTAATTACGAGATTTTTGATAAGTGCTATTTGATCATAAGAATTGCAAGTACAATTTTAGATTTCTCTGTTTGTAATTGATAAAAATATTTAAATATTTATAAATTAGAATTAGAATAAGTTCTCATTTTTAATTGCTTGTAAAGGGGATAGTTTGCATCAAATTTTGAGGTCAGAGTTTGCAACATCTTGATCTTTAATAAATTATCTGTGAAGCGTTATTGGCCAATCACACCTTACGAACGTAGTAAGAAAAGATAGATAAATTATCCATGCATAAGCCATAAAAATTTTGTATCTGTTAAGACAGAGTAGGTAAGGATAATTTTAGTTATAGGTAATCGTTAAGACTAAATTTTTTATGAAGTTAAACAGTAAACTCTTTTATAAATTCTTTTGTATGAAAGAAAAATGTTTTTGGATGTATAACTGTTTTCTGAGACTGCTGTGTTTTATTTAATTTTCTTGAATTCGACAGTATAATTTCTGTTGAACTTGGCACGCAAAGAAAAAGAAAAGGAAGGTAAGATAATAATTTCACATTTACTAGTTACATCCTCATAAGAGTAGTTTGCTGTACCTAGGTGGAATAATGTTCGCGACCCTCAATATATATTGTAGTGTCAGGTGAGAGCTACAAGGTTTATAAGGGTAGTTTTGTGTTAAAGGGGGTGTATGCCATATAAAATGATCCATATATCAGATCCCGTAATTCAAAAATTATGTTTTGCCGTACTTTACATATGCTAAAGTATTTACAATGTTAGTTTGAAATGTATGTGCCAAAAGGTAAATTATAATGACTTAATGACGTTGATAAAATACACAGTGCTCAAGGTTTTATACTGAGTTGCAATTTAATAGGCCGTTGAATGTACATTTGCCATCCGAAAACCGGATGCGTTTACGGATGTCTACTATCAACCACACATCCAGGTTCATGTGTAAATTATTTTGGCTTTTTATTTAAATAGAATCAACTTTTGGACAAATTTGTAATCTCAAAATTATAAGTAATAGCAGTGTCAAATGTGATTGGAGAATTGTGAATTATTTAGGACAAATGATAGAATTATGTACAAACTAGAAAAGTGTAAAAGGACAACAGTGAAGGTATTTGTGACACAAAATAAGGGATAAAATGTTATTGGATATTTTTATGTATGTAATATGTGATTAAGTAGGCATGATATTGTCGTAATAATCGCCTTGGAAAGTAAACAACGGAGATCTTTTTCGATTAAATTTTGGGTAAAGACGTATTTCTGTAAACCTGCGCTAAAATTGTTTAAATATTTTGAAAAAGAAATAAATGTGTTTGAATTTGAAGAGTTTAATATATTAAAGTGGAGTAACGAGAAGCATCAGTGGTTAGTAAAGAATAGCGACGACGAATTAAAGAGAAGATTGGTGTTAGTGAAATAGCGAAGCGGCGAAAAGTAAGATTGTTTAGGAACGGATTTGATAAAGGCAGAAGGCATCAGTGAAGAATTGTAAGCGTGAATAAGATTTGAATTGATTTGGTTACGGATTTATGGTTAATGGGGCATTGATTGGATTGATTTGGATAGAGATTTATGTATAGCGGGTCATTGAGTAGTTTTTAAGATAAGGAACGTGAATAGATTTGGATTGAGCTGAAAGGAGAATAGGTTTGGATTGAGCTGAACGTGGAATAGATTTGGATTGAGCGGAACGAGAATAGATTTGGATTGAGCGATTTGAGAGCAGCAATTGGAAGAATTAAAGGCTACGAAGAAAGTAATACGGAAGAATTAGCGCAGGGGAAGTAAACAAAATGGTTATTCAAAATTCTAAAATTCGGGTTATTTATTTCAGATTGGGGATCAACAAAATTATACTAAGATACCTGGAGGCGATACGAAAATTTCCAACGATAGTGAATCCATGTAAAGACGCATACGGCGACAAAGATCTTGAGCCAGCAGTAAAAAAAAAGGGCCAGCAACGAAGTATAATCCAGGTGAGTGCTGTGAAATATCTTAAAACGTCAAAGTCAGACATTGTGTATTATTAATTAATTTGGCACAAGGCAACGTTGATCATAATTAAAATTTGGCATATACAAAACGAGATTCAAAAAAATTAGTACTAAAACAAAAGAGAGTGCAGTTTGGTTGGGCATTGCACATCTACTTACCACCGAACCCACGGTAAGTAGGTGGACACCCTGAGAAAAGAGTTCATATAGTCGAGGTATAGTAATAAACATTTTGATTAAATAACCAACCAAACGTTGCAAAAGTACGGGGCGTGCAATAGGTGTGCACATTATACAATAAAAGGCATTGAAAATTAGAAGAAACGGCGCGCGACGAGAAAAATAAAGTAATAAAAAAAAAGGGGGGTGGAGTACAAAATATATATATATATATATATATATATATATATATATATATATATTGACGAGATAAGGGGATGACAAGATGTCATTGAAACCCAAAGTCTAGAAATAAAACCCACCAAACTATACAAGAAACCAGAAAGAATATAAATTTCCGAACATTTATTGTTCCACCCTGTATAAACAAGCCCACTATTAAACCATTAAAGTGCAAAGCGAAAACACAATTCCGTGCGTGTAAATAATCACTCGAAAACATACGTACAAATCCATTCATTTTCATTTACTAATTATCATAAAAACGCATTTCTCGAGCATAAAACATTCGCATTATTTAGCGTAGCACCATATGAATCTTGTTAAAAACTAGCGCTTTAATTTTTATATGTATGCGTTAGAATTCGTTTTGTTTGCAGTAAAAACCAATCTTTCACTACAATTATGAAGGTGTAAAACCCGTTTAAAAAGTAATTAAAACTTTCATTAATCATATAAATTGACTTGCGTATAACATTTTAAATAAAACATGTGCCCTAAGTTTCGGGATTAAGAAAATAAAAATACGTCAATTAATAAGCAATGTCGTATAAACTAACTGAATAAGCAAACGTTTATTCTAAAAAGCTGCACGAACCCATAAAATCGATAAGAACGCGGTTTAATAGCTTTACGTATTAGTGACGGAATGCGATGCAAAATTAACCAGTAAATCAGATAATCAACAATTCAGTCGCGGCGATTCGACACTATGGAGGTAATAAACTGCGTTATTCTCAGGAATCTTGCGTCACATAGGTGTGTAATCTTTCGAATTAAATCCCGTAAAATCTAGACAGAGTGACGTAGTCATAATAAACTGTATATAAACGGGGACTTTATTAAAGAGAGGCATTCAATTCAATTCATTCCAATTTACGCGATTGACAATGTAAAATTCAAGATTCTTTCATAAATCTAGTAAAATGTAACGTTGATTATAAAACCAAAACAACATGCAGAGTTGCAATAAAATTTATACGTTGAGTAGTTTCAAATATAAAAAATTATCGAATGCAGTCATTTGGTGAAACATGAATATTTTGTAAAATACTATGAAAATTGGAAATACTTTGATACTGAAGCGGGCTACTGCTACCGCGTTTCTTTAATTTAAAAACAAGTAATAACAATAGTCTTTATTACTCACTGTCCCCAAGTCCAATTAACAGTACATGCCTTATTAATAGATGTTTTCAGGACACTTAACAATGAAGCACTATTACACTAATGAATTTACAAGCACTAATATCTTCTTAGACTAACTTCTTTACCATAGGTCCATTAACAATACTAACACAACTATTATTCAATCCAAGCTCTATCTATTTATGTATACTACAAGCTGCATGTACATTAGACACGTTTATCTTATATAACATTTATGTATATATACGCTTAGACTTCCAAAAAGCTCAACTACATTCACTATACACGATGTAATTTATATACGACATTCTTATGTGGACTAACTCTTACATTCATAAGCGGCCTTATATATACCTTAAATTAAAGACATGACTCATTATCTAGTAATTTCTAGAAGAATTCTGGAATCCTGAAGAATACGCTGTGCCCCGGGCGTTTGTATGTTTGACGGGTTGCCTAATAGTGGATCGCAACAATACAAACGCTACTTTAAATTAATTAATTAAGGGAAGATGCACTTTTGGTAACTGACGTTCTAAATGGAGATTTAAGCAAATATGGATGATTTTGTAAACTGGGATTTGAACGTCCATTTAAAATAAAACCAGGAAGGATTTAATACCGTTTAGGATAATAAAAGGAAGATTTGGATAAGCGCTTTTTGTTTTTGCAAGTATAACTTTTAGAGTCGTTTATTTGTAACTGATACTTGAGCATTTGTGCATTGAATTTAAAGTAGAATAAGTCTTAATCATATAATATTTTATTTGTAAGAATATCTACCAGAAAGTTTTGTGGTCAAAGTTCGAAACAACTTGGCCTTTAAATAGACTATCTGTCAAGGATTTTTGGTCAACAGCCTTACAGGCATGAGAGTAAAAGACAGCTAAATTATCCACAAGAGAAGAGATTTGAGTACAATAAATTTTAATCAAGATTACGTGAGGAGCATTTTAATAATTAAGTAAATAGGTACTTGTTAGGGACGTTACATCTAATTTCCTTGCACTTAGCAAAATATATCATAAATTCAGCGCGCTGTAAAATATTTGTCAATAGGTTATTTTAAATATTTTATTTGATGTTAATTATTTAATTTGTTGGAAGTCACAGATTCTATTGTTGCGTAATATGGAGAAATAGGAAAATCAACAATGACATTTAATAAGAAGGGAGTCTGCGAATTTCGCAAAAATGTTGAACATTTTCAACATTCTTACGAAATTCGTAGCCTCCATTTTATTCAAATAAAAATTGCAAATTTCGTCATTTACCTTAAGATGTTCTTTTAACCTTCCATCTGAACCGAAATGAATCTTCAAATTTAGAACTTTGAAATTTGATCTGCTAGTTATATTTCCTTCCTCTGAATTTTGAAACGGATCGAATCGAACACTAATCAGAAGATAATTTTTTGGAAATTAAAGTATCAGTTTTTATTGAAATAAGTCATCATAGCAGACTAAGTGGTTGACTGGTTAATTAAGAGAGGAAATTATTTGATTCCTATACTGCAATGGTTTAACTTTTACTATCTGAGTACACGTATTTGCAAGGATAGTTACAGGATACGGTTAAATTTAATAAGCTTATATAACCTCAAAATTTAAATCTAAATTTTGTAATACAACAAAAATTTAGAAAAGGTTTAAGATTTTGCGTTTAAAAAAAATATGATCTGTGTCAAAAGTTCGTGATTTTATTGAAAACTGTAAGTAGTGATGTAAATTAAAAAATTTAGTTGTACCCGGAAACTTATTTCAACTTTATTATTTTTATTTTAAGCATGACTAATTAAATAGGATACATGATAGCGCAATTAATATACATACGGTGTTAGAATTTGCCCTTCTGTATCACACACTAGTAGATCATTTCGGAAAACGTGCTAAACAATCTTTAGATTAAGCATGACCAGAATTTGTACAGCGTTCGATAATCATTACATGTATAACTGGTTCAGCGGATACTTGGTTGTGAATGGGAAACTAAATAGTAGGAACTGCTAATTTATTTAGTGTTTTATGTAAATTTTATTTTATTTTAATCTTCCAAGGAATTTTTACGTTTCCAATTCCCCTGCCTACACTTAAGGTAAGTGTACCAATAATGGGCCCATTAAGGACTAAAACCTTTTTTTCTATACCAACAGTAAAGCTGAGGCTACGTACCGCTTATCAGTCATTGTCATAACTTTAATTTAAAAGATTCTATAACTATATCGATAAACAACCGCCATATATCCCGAATAAAAAAATATTTATACTTTATCCTTGAAGGACCTATAATGGGCACCCAATTTTTAGCACTCTCCTATATTGGGCACCCTTATATTGGGCCCCTATTAAATGTCATCAGAGTTGAAAATTAGTTGTTATTTCAATTAGATCACGGCCGTAAAATAATAAAACAACTATCTATGGACAAAGCTTTATTAATTATTATTGTTATACGACATTATAATGACTTAACACTACAAAAATATAAGAACTACAAGTAAGTAGGTATGTTAAAAACTAAAAATATTACTTTTCTCTGACATCTAATTTTTTCTTAAAACTATATGCAATTTGCCGGTCTTTATTAACTACATCAGGAGTTACAACCACATTTATTATTTGGTTTATGTTCATTATAGAAATGTCATTTTCCACCACCACAAAAGTTTTCTTGTCGGAATCCACGGACCTAAGGCCTCGAACAACTACGTCCCGTGGTCCAGGTCCTTTTTGCTGTATTACGCATAAATACTTGTAAATAGTTGTTCCCCTCTTACCACCCAAAAATTTGCCTATAACAAAATCACCTTCACTTATTTCGCTTAAGGTGGTGACAGCAACAGGATCTTCCTCTTCGCTACTCTCCATAGCAAGGGGAGACTCTCCAGATTCTGCAAAGGAAACAGGTGACGATTTACAGGAAGATGACGATTCCCCGGCCTTTTGTGTTGCCCTCCGTTCCTCCTCCGCTGCTTTCTTCTTTGCCTCTCGTGCAATTTTTTTTCTTTGTTTCTCCTCTTCTATTTGTTTTTTGTTTTCTTCCTTTTTTGCAAAGTATGTTAGCATCTGTGGAGAGGTAACAACAGCTGGCAACTTTTTCTTTCTCGCACGCTTCTTTTTACTTTCCGTAGTCTCTCCAGGCCAAAAAAGTGTTCGTTTGAATGGAGATGGCACTAACGGGTTTATCACGACAGTGGCATGGCTAATAGGAGGTTCGGGAGTTGATGGAATATTTGTCAAAGTATCAAGTGCTGTAGATGGGCCAGCTTCTTGAATATCTATAGCTGAAATACCCTGATTTGAAGATGTGGCTGGCGTTTCCTTCACCAGTTGCTTGCCACTTTCAGCTATAGAGCACATTACCAATTCCTCAGTTTCCTGATTACCACATGTTTTTGCAGCCAGCCAAAGATAATATAGAGAATAATCCTTAATATCTCCGCTCCACTCTCCTATATTTTCTTTAAATACTTGAACTTTAGTTGGCCCTATTTTCCTTTCTAGGATATTAAGGAATGTGTCCATTGCTATATTTGGAGATTGTAGGTGTTGAATACCACTATTGGTGTTCTTTGATTGAGACACCTCCGGTATTTTAACTACAGTCGGGTTCCATGGTACTAGCCCACAAGCTTTGAAACCGTTTTGGATTGTAGTAGTTGCCAGTTTGGCCAATATTTTCTCTAAAATCGCTGGAACGGTATGTTTTTCTACTTGTTTTCCTTCGTTTTTCATGCGCCATTCAGCAACTTGTTGCTTCCAGCTGTTTTTTAGGTTATGAAATGCAGCCACGTCCATCTGCTGGATCAAATGGGTGGCATTTGGTAAAAGCGATATTAGCTCTATTTGTTTGTGGACACAGAAGTTAGCCAAAGCCATGGAAATATGTGAAGTGTGACCATCCATGAAGAATACAACTGGTCGTTTGATACTACGCATGGTCAGCCATGGCTTAAAAATATTCACAATGTACTCAAAGAACGTTTCATGAGTCATCCAGCCATTCTCCGACCTGCCCATAGCCCAATTAGCAGGCATGGTAGAGGCAATTATTTGAGGTATTCTAGCATATCGGTAAACTATCATTGGCGGTGGAAGTATCCCGGCTGCATTAGCTGTTAGCAGCACAGTCATATTTAACTTTTCGTCACCACCGGCAGCTGTGTATATTGTTTTAGATCCTTTTTCTGCTAACACTTTTCCAGGCTTCGGATTCAAGAAAAAAGCAGTTTCATCGCAATTAAAAACACGCATGGGATCTGATAATGCTAGAACCATATTCTTCTCTTCTATGTAGTTTCTTATCTCTTTAAACCAATTTTCTATCTCTTTCTGATTAACTGCCCTTCTCTGTACTGTTAAATTCTGGCTTGTGCGTTTTGTGATGTTGGGATGGCGTTTCATAAAACTTTCGTACCACTTTCTTCCAGGGTCAGAACTGCCATCTGGTCCTCCAAAGGTTAATTTGAGCTCTTTTGCTGTTTTTGATATGCTAAATAAAAGAGTTTCCTTTGAAATTGGAAAGCCTCTTTTAGCCATTTCTTTTATCCAGCGTACAAATATTAATTCTTGTTTGCTAGTAAAAACTGTTGGGGGTCCCATGCATGTTGCAACAGAACTGTAAGTTTTTAATCGTCGTTGCAACGCGCTACGTGCTATATGGTATTTCGTTGCAGTTGCCTTTATTGGTTTCCCGTCTTCCACCTCTTTTAAAGCTTTTTTTAAGACATCCTCTGAATAGTGATTATATCGCTTCTCCATGATTCTGAAACAAAACAAAAAATTAACACGGTAACAAGGTAAAACACAAAAATGTTGCATACAATAAGTGATGCACCAATGATGGGCACTACCGATACCCTTATATTGGGCCCGGGGGCCCATTATTGGAACGAGTTGCGTTTAGAGACTGGCGTCAGGCCTAATGTATTATACATAATTCAGTTTACCACACAGGGGCACCTCAACACCTTGTCTCTCATACCTTAAGTTGGGCATTCTGCCCATTATTGGTGCACTGATAAAATTCCAGTTCCTAAATTGGGCACCCCATTCCACAAGACAGGATGCAAATCTAACTGTATTTTCAGGTTTTATTTGACTAGTTGTAAGCAACATATCAAGAAGGAAGCACATAATTCAATAAAAAGTTACATAAAACTTACTATAAAAGAAAATTAATAAAAACTTACCTCTTAGCAAATGCAATAAGGAAGTGTGTTTGGCAAGCAGTCTTCTGCTTTAGCACAAAATAAAATGTGTACTGCACCAGCCACAGTCAAACTGAGTGTGAATTGTGGTTTAGGGTTTAGCAAAAGACCAAGGCCACCCCTACCACTACTTTCTTTTGTATTGCTTCTTGAAAAGTCCTTATTTTTCTTGCACATTCCAAGGATGCCCATTATAGGTACAGTGCCCAAGTTAGGTACACTTACCTTAACTATAAAATTCTGGTAACAACAATTTTCTTAGACATTCTACACTATAATTATACACCGATGCTTATATCAATATTCGCGAGTGCTTATGTCATTCAGTTATGCGCACTGGAAGTTACATTATTAGCTGTCCAATAATTGCATCTGTTTTTGAGACGAAATGCTTGCGTGTTATTTTGTATATTACTGTTTTTCCTGACATTTGTAGTAAGACTAATAGCAGAAATAAAATAAGTGTAAACCTATTTCTTAAGGGATATTTTTTTGTAAATAATAAACGTGTAACAATAATAAAATATTGAAGTATGCGACTTAGAATAAATGACTACTGGACTGAATAAATCCTATTAAAGGTGATACTAGAAATATATCATAAAAGTATGTTTGGAACACAAATGCATGGTATTCAACACACGAATAGTAGGATAGAAGAAACTGTTATAATTGAAGGAAAACACAAACAATTTTAATATTAACTTTATTACAAGATGCTTTAGCATGAGGCGACGTACAAGTTAATAATGGCGACTGTTCAAAGGCAAAGTCTCATATCCCTAGATTGGTAGATTCCTACACTGCGAACTTGACCGTAATCATAAATATTATTACAGTTAGAAGACACACGGATACTATTTGTAACATCTCCCTTTTCCTGAACGCTTTACAAAATATAAATATATCTCATTAATACTACAACTAAAGCTATTCTCTGTATCGCAAAGGCTTTGTTACAGTTCTTCCAGATTTAATTCTAAAAACATTGTTTTCTGTACTTGATACATTTCCTTTAACTGGGCTAAGACTTATGCGACGGCTCGGATTATTTCCATTAGGATGCTGCAATTTGTTATCGACTCTAAATTCAGATTTCTTACAATAGGAGTACGATTCAATGTCAGTAAGAAATTCATGCTGCTCTGTTTTGGGATATTCTACAGGATTTGGAGACTATCTTATAAAAGATGAATTACTTCTCAAAACTCTACCAACGTTGTTTCTGACTAAATATGAGCGAGGAGTATTACATTTGCTAATTACTTCACCTGGAACCCAATATTTTTCATTCTTATTTTGTATCATAATACTATCACCTTTTTTAAAATTAGACCGAAGTTTTGAATGTTTATCCTAGTAATTTTTTGTCTTGACCCTTATTTTAGCCATTTTTTCAATTTTAATTTTAGGAGCTTTGTCTAAAATTTTATTTGAAACAGACAATGTTGTCCGTAGCATGCGTTTGTTTAATAATTCCAGGGTGAAATGTCTAAGCCTGCAAGTGGTGTAGTTTTATATTCTAATAATTTTTTAAAAATATCTGATTTTGATTTATTGCATTTTCTTAATAAATTTTTACAAATTCCAACAGATTTTTCTGAAAGACCATTAGACTTAGGATATCTGGGGCTGGTTGTTATTAAATTAAAATCCCATGCATCTGCAAATTCTTTGAATTCCACACTGTTAAAAGGATTGTTATCAGATACAAAAATAACTGGTATTCGTAAGGTACACAAAATTCGTTTTAATTTTCTGATAATTTCTGAAGCAGTTTTATATTTAAGTGAAACTAATTCTATCCAGTTTGTGAAATAATCTATATCGACTAAATAATCTTTATTTGTATATGTTAGTATATCAGCGGCTACTTTGTGAAATGGAATATTTAATCTTCCATGTTGAATTAATAGTTCTTTTACTGGGGCACGAGAGAAAAACCACTGATTCAAATGCTGTACACTACTTCCCAAAAGTATATAATTCCTATACTTCCTAGGAAGTATTGTGTACTTCCTTGATACTTCCCGTACTTCCTTGATACTTCCCGTACTTCCTTGATACTTCCCATACTTTCTATGTACTTCTCATACTTCCTCTATACTTCCTATACTTCCGTGATACTTCCCGTACTTCCCGATACTTCCTATACTTCCTTGCTACTTCCCATACTTCCTGCATATTTTGCTGATGTAGGATCCCAAAATCAAATATGATAATTCTTTATGTATTAAACAAATAAACCTATAACGTAAAGCTCTTCAAAAGTAAAATAGGTTTTACCTCGGCGATGATATATTGCTTTAAAATGATGTTATTTTTGTCAAGATTTCATTAGAAACAATCTTAAGTTAAGTAGCTTTAACTCAAATTTTGCAAACCTATAACATATATGATACGTGAATAGAAAGTGAATTAATCAGGTCTGCAGGGGCTTTTCAAAGTTAGATCACTTTTAACAAAATTTAATCGATTATTTGTTATAATGCAAGTGACTATTATAGTCAAAGGTATAATTGTTAAAGTCTTGGCGTAATTGATAAGAGCCACTACGACAGTTGGCAACATAATAAACACGTACATAGTATTGCGCAACAAGGTATTATGTCATTATTGTGTCTCAAATGGTATTAAATACCAAAAATATTTATTGTAATACCCAAGACGCCTTTAAGAAAAAAGATAAAATGTACTCACGTAAAATGTGGAGCTCTTCACGACTTTGCGGTTATTCTTCCGGCAGGAGCCATGCTCATTTCCATTTTGGGCGTGGGTGTCATTAGGCCATCTTGAAACCAGATTTTCTGTCTTCCCTCTTCTTTTGTTTGTAGGCAGGACGAAGGAATAAGGTGAAGGTAACGATAGACGATAGAGGCAGAGATAAAGGGAAACCTACATTTTTAGAGAAAAGACAAGATAAAAAACACCGGTGAACTTCACTGTTTGACGTCTCGTTCACTAGTCCTTGTCGTGTCGGAAAACGCGCACTTCCTTCCGCACTCCACGTCTGCGCATTCTCTGGCGCCGACGCAACTGTCCCAAGTTACGGAAATGCACAAGTTCTTTTTTAAAACATTGGCGCGATTTCAGTCACATATTTAAAACTAAAATAAAAAATTCTTACATAGCCGATTTTTGGCATGTAACATATTAAGTTTTTATCTACTCCTTTGTTTACAAAAATCCTAATAAAATACTACTCTACTTACAATTTTTTAAATATTTATATTTTCTACATCTGGAACGTTCCTTAGTTAATGTACGAAAAAAAATCAGAATTGATTTTAACTACAATCTCTTTGGAAGGCGGATAACAAGTCCTATTACATAAATCACAAAATATAAATTGATTACTGCGAAGTGAAATTATTGTATCTACAGATTATCTATAATAAGTTTGACACAATATTAGGTATGATATATTGACCCAAAAACTGTATACTTAGTTTATAACAGTAATTTAAAAAAGATACGGAAATTGATTTTACATTACCTACGTTGTATATATGATGCTGCCCAAGAAAATGCGTGTTTCACTTTTCATGAGGACACCCAAATAACGCTTTTATTTTTAAAGTAATCAATGCAAAATTTTTATTAGTTGTGTAGACCACGACAGGGCATCTTTATGAGTGAATGAAAAGTAGCGATTAAGATAGAACAAAAAAGTATTACTCCCTGTATGTTTGTTGTGGTTTGTTTAGCTTTCTTATTAATTTTCTTTGGGAATTAAACCACTCATAGTTTTAAAATCATCTTTATTTACGTTTCGATCCAAATTTTTCGGACAAATTTTCATTTTTAATTTTCAAAATTTTTATGTAGTCAAGAGATATTAATTTGTTAAAATTTCAGCTACTCCACACAAACAAATAAACTATGATTCTATACAGAGCATTGTAAAGTTGATTCCATTCGTCTACATAGTTATGTTATGTAAAATCTTGATGATTGTCACTTGCATTATGTTTTATTAAGTTCAATTCAGCCATATTTAATTTAATTTATACCTATCTAGTAGATAGGGTTAAGTGGAAGAGCAGAACGGGTTCAGTTGCTTGCAACTTCAGCTCAATTCTGAACTTCGCCCTTTATTACCACAATCATATTTTGTATTTTATGTTTACATATTATTATCATTGTTGTGAATTATTTGTGGTTTAATTAAAGACAATAATAATAATAATAATGAGAGTGCCATGAAACAAGAAAACAATTTGCAAATTTTATTCCGCATTAATAAACAACAAAACAACAACAATTTAACGAACAATATTTTAAATAGAATTTTTTTCAACTAAATTCCTCGAAGATGAATAATTTTTCCAATTAAAACAAAGTGCAAAATTTTCAGCGAAATTTGGCATTTTGTGTTTTTGAGTGATTTACAACAACTTTTCTTAAGTAATACTTTTTTGGTATATCTTAATCGTTACTGCTTTGGCAAATTTACATAAAGGCAATTATCGTGCGCATAAATTCGTACTACAATTTCCTAATACGGCCGGTTTGAAATTAACAATGCTCCGAAAGATAAAGGGCCAGTCGTAGTAGAGAATTGGACATTCAACTGTAAACCGCTCGCTAGTAAACACATGCTCGCTGTGAGAATCGCCTATCTCCGTAACGCAAGTACCCATTTCAGGAGCAACAGTGTACGTAGGGGACCTGCACCTAGACCGAGCATGACAAGACAAAACAGTTCACCAGACATGAGGGGGACAACGACGAACAATAGGGAAAATAATAACACTAACCGGGTAGACACACCACGGACATATGCGGAGGTAGTAGCGAGACCGGGACTGAGTAGGGAGACCAGACCTGGACAGGATTTTTAGAAAAGGACAAACCACTAGACATCATTGTGTACAAGTATGAACATCCGAAGGAATTTTTAAAAATAGAGGAAGAAGTTGAGCCAGAAGTAATAGAAAAATTTTGTTTGCCCATAATTGATATTAAAATTTTTGAAAAAAATTTAGGAGCGTTATTAGATTCAGGAGCTGAGGCGAGTTTAGTATCGGAGGAATTCGTCAATGAAATTAAGGATAAAGTGTGTGACAGGATAATGCCAATAAAAAGAAGTCATCTGGTTGTGCCGAATAAAAAGCGATTTGCTGTTGTGAATAGTGTGGTTATTTTAAAAGTAGGGTTAGGTTCAGTTAGCTGTGAACAGGAATTTGTAATTGTACCTGGGTTAAAGTTAAAAGGGATATTAGGGGTCGATTGTATGATGAAGTTAGGTGTTATAATAGATATGAAGAGGAAAGTAGTTAGGATTGGGGATAGGATATTGCCCTGGAAGGCAAGTTATGATGTCACAGAGGATGACATGGGGTTATGTGTTAATGTTGTGGAGGTAGATGAAGAAGAAGTGAAAGATATCGATACAGGTGAATATAAGGAAGAAAAGTTAGAAGAGGTACAATTGGTAGTGAACGAAGAGCCTGAACAAGTAGAGGTAAAGTCGAGTGCAACGTTGTTAGAGAATAACGAGTCAGAATTAATAAAAGTATAGGCGAAAACAGCATTATGTGACACACGAGGTAAAAGTAGGCATAAGTGAGTTAAGTGGCAAAGATAATTTTGGTAATTTGAATTTAGGAGATTTTTATGGGGTGAAAATTGTACATGAAGGGTCGAGAAGAGTTTTCTTTAGAGGGAAAAGATGAAGATGTTGAGGTAGTATCGTTTGGTTTGTCCGCAGAAGAAGGAATTATAGTAAATGAGAAACAGACAAGTATAGGGACAGAAGAAGAAATATTTAAAAGTTCGGATAATAGGGATGATTTTATTTTATGTGAAGTAACAGGGATGATAAGTATAGGGAAAGAAGGAGGAAAAATAGAGATGAAATGTATTAGGATAGTGAGAAGAAAGACATGGAGGATCAAGAAAAGAGTCAGATTTAAAGAAAGAGACATGTTAATAGATAAAAATATAGAGATAGGTGAATGGTAGTGTAGAATTTAACTAGGTAGAGATAGAGATAGGTGTATATAGAAACGTAGAAGTAGCAATAGAATGAAATAAGGTGTAGACAATTAAGAATAGAGATAGATGTATATAGAAAAATAGAATTAGGTATAGGATAAATATGGGAAGACAGTTAGAGGTGGATATAGAGTTAAGTGTATATAGATAGGATAAGAAACAGATAGTGATAGTAGGTAAGATTGAAAATAACAGAGGGACATAAGTAGAAGATAGGTAGAAAAGTATAAAAGTGAGGTACTTAAAGAGTCAATAAATGACGAAAGGGTAAAATAAAAAGAGAAAATAAACCGAAATAGAGGGTGAAGAGTTAGTAATAAATAGAAATAGTTAGGTAGAAGGTAGTAATAGGTGTGAATAGTTAATTATAAATAATAGGTGTAGATAGATAGAAACAGTTAGAGATAGATAGAAATAGGTAGATAAGTAGTGATAGGTTGGATAAATAGGTATAGGTAGGGTTAGGTGAGTAGATAGGTGTATAGAAATAGCATGTAAGATTAGGTGGTAGAAATGAATATATTTAAATTCAAGAAAACGTTGGGGAGTTTTCTTCGAATTGAAATAGGGGGATTATGTTGTGGATTCAAAGGGTTAAATTTGGGGTAAACAATAAAATTTCAACCACCCTGTATAGAGAAAAGAACAAATTATTTACGCGCAAAATTTATTTAATTCATTTAGGAGAACGGACAAGTATTGGCATATTTTTATAGTTAATGATTGAAAGGTTAAAAGTACGTAAAGAAAAACAGTTTTAAAATAAATAGAATACGCATAATTAATTTTAATTAATTTTAATTCAACATGTAAAAGCATAAAGAAAACCCACTAGGGTAAGGAAAATCAATAATTCCAAGGCAAAAGTTTGTTGTAACAAACAAACGTCAGTTTTATCGGATACTACGAAATATAAAATCTAAGAATTGTTGTGCTAAACGGTCGATAATTAACAAACACCTGCGTTTTTAAAAAAGGTTACATTCGTCGAAATTATGAGCATATTAAGACAGGACTTCATAGAAAATATTTTCAACCGTCAGTCTGGTTTGAATAACAAGCGAACAAAGTTCTTAAAGAGCAAGGGAGATGCACGATCGGTTATATACTACAGGTAGAAACAGAGATAAAAGCGTTGATATTGAAAACGCACGTACTAATACACGTGGAGTTGAGATGAGCTGTCGGCAATTCGATTTTCTATAACTCAAGTGTGGTTTTGAATGCGACAGCAGACATGCATCAGACAGAGATAAAGATAGTACAGGCGGGGTTTTATGACGACAGAGAATATTATCATTGGTTAAGAACCGACAGTTTTCCAAACGTAGACAAACGCGACAGGTGGGAGCGATTTCGGATACGTACGGCATGTAGACGGAATAAATTTCAGGAATTTTCAAGATGGTGGTATCAAAATTTGTAGAATCTAAATTTGAAAGTAAGCTTTTCACGTGAAGTGTCGGGGGGGGGGGGTAGCATTTTGAAACAATATAAATACTGAATGGAAATTATTAAGGCTCTCTTTGTCTTCTCGTCGCTTCTATACTACTTTACTACGATAGACCAACATTATAGTAGAGTTTTTGTTATGTGAGTATTAGATACGTTAATAATACAGTAAATATAGTGCTAGCACGTGTAAATTATTAGTAGTGGCCTTCTATTTATTAACGCGAAATACGTGTAGTGTGTATTAAATTAATAGAGGTCTGACTATTACTATACTAAGCTAGAAAATCAATAAATGGAAGCAGAATATATGTGGGGTAAGCATCACAAACAACCAGGAGTGTAGGCTGATATGGAATGGTACTTTGAAATGAGGAGCTTGGCTCGCAAACGGGATTATCATCTGTGAATTCGTTGAGTATCGCAGCGCATGGTCACGAAGCCAAGGTGTTCTAGGGATCGTCGTCGAAGGAATGGAAGCCTGAAGCATTCTCCAGGTAATTTATTTCAAATTTCTGTTGTCTGATAAACTTTTGTGAAATTTTGGTGCTGTGTGAGTGAATTTTGGGGTTTATTTATGGTTATATAAACTTATTGGAAAAGATACATGTACTGGTCAATTTATTGGGGTTTAAATATTGAAAGGGGGTGTATTTAAAACTTACTAAGTTTTATTCTGAATATAAATTGGATTGTAAAGGGTAAACGGGTCTATCAATTTTGTATTAATCTATGCAAGATAACAGGCATAAACTAAATAAACTGGGTTATTATGAGCTCACCATACTCCAGTGTACAGTCAATGTAGGGTAATAAGTGGGGCCCATCTACTCATATTTCATTAAATTTGTTTGCAAATAAGTAGAAAATCAAGGACTTTAAAAACATATCACATTTTGAGTTTGTTATTAGTGTACCAAACTGATTTTATACATGTGAATAATTTGTCTGTAAATAGCGGTAAATAAAAGATTGTATGATTGTTGTATTATTTGGTGATTTTATTGAATGGTGTGCGAGTGTGAAGGAAGAATGGTTGTAAATTTAGGTATCCGAGAAGAGGCACAGCTGAGCTAGCCAGGGAAGCTGCTGAAGATTTTTGAAGCAGAAAGTAACAGCGTAAGAAATTTTTTTTAAAGTTGTGCATTTTTGAAAATAATTTGATGACACTGACGAAGTTTAAAAACCTTAAATACCCGAGTCCACGGCAATATATATATATATATATATATATATATATATATATGCAATAAATAAATAAAAAAATAAATAAAAAATGACCGATCTTCCAACCTTCCGTGTATGCGAAGCAAAATCCTTTGTACACACAGGTGTTGATTATGTCGGCCCAATTAGCATTATGCTTTCCCGTCACCGGGGAATTTGAGCACAAAAAGCATATATTTGCTTATTTGTTTGTTTGACCACAAAAGCCATACATATAGAATTGGCTTCTGATTTAACAACAAATTGTTTTCTTGCTGCATTTTCACGCTTTATTTCGCGCCGCGGTCCCGTATCTTGCATGTACTAAGACAATGCAACTAATTTTGTAGAAGCCAAGGCACGCTTAAATGAAATTTACAATTTTTTAGTTTCTGCGGAATATAATACAAAGTTGCAGCAAGAATTAGTTAATTGCTGCATCGTATTACACTCCCAGCGGTAATGTATGAGAACCACTACGTCAGTTGGTAGCACAAATAAATATTTGCAAAATGACGCACAAATAAGGTATTACGTCATATAAATGTTTTAAATTACTACAACACGCAAAAAAAAACGATAAAGCTACTCATGTAACTGTAGGACTCCTCACAGCATTACGCTATTATAACGGCAGCTGGGTATCGGGGAGCATTTCGGGCGTGGGTAATCCGTTTCCCCCGGTTGAATCCAAATTTAAATTTGTCTTCTTCTTCTTTGTAGCGATACGACAGGAAACTGGTATAAGGAACGATAATTGGGTAGATAAAAGGAAACCTACATAACCTGAAAAAGAAGACAAACGGCACAAAGATAAACCACTTTGCTCGACATCTGGCTGACTAGTCCTGACGTGTCGGAAATTCACCCCTTTTTTTCACACTCCGCTTCGGCGCAATCCTTTGCGCAAACGCAACTATTTGAAGTGACGGAAATGCACGCAAGTCTTTTAAATTAATGGCGCGAAATCACTTACAAATTAAAACTAAAATTGGAAATGTTTATGGCCGATTTTCTGCACATAACAATCGAATGGAAAACAATTCCTTCTCGCGCACCACATTTTGGATCAATGTGGGAGAGTAACATTAAAAGTTGCAAAACTCATTTATTTCGCGTTATAGGTAAGCAATTGCTATCCTATGAAGAAATGATAATTGTTCTGGCACAGATTGAATGCTTACCTAATTCGTGTCCGCTCTGCTTACTATCCGCTGATCCTTATCCCGAAGCTCTGACACCATCGCATTTTTTAATGTCCACATTCAGTTTTTACCTGGATGCAATCTATCTGATCTTAACATTATCCAGCGCAAAAATCTTTTAGACAGTCTTATAGTGTCTTACTGGAAAAGATGGAGACGCGAGTATTTGCATACTCTTCAGATCCGCCAAAAATGGTGTACTGGTTCAAATCCTGTGAAAGCTGGTACTGTGGTTGTGATTGATCAAGAGAATATTCCTCCGCTTCATTGGCCTTTAGACATAATTAATACAAGAGCTATTTCCAGGCAGCGATAATGTTGCCAGAGTAGCATCCGTTAAAACCAAATCAGGCATGTTTAAACGTCCTGTTGTTAAATTGTTTCCGCTTCCTACGCAATAAGACAATGATATATTTTATTTCTTAAAACCCCTTATTTACTCTAAAAGACAAAGTTTTTTTTTTTGCAGTAAAATTTTATTTTTTGCCTTTTTTTTGCACAACGCTTAATTTAAATTTATTTAGAAATTAATTTCCTGTTCTTTGGGGATGCGCTTTATTTTTTATCTCTCGTTCTTTTTAATTTATATTTTTTTTGTATCTTTGTCAATCTTCTATATATTTTAGGTTTGAAAGTTTCTGTCAACCTTTCAAGGCGGGGAGCATGCTTTGGCAAATTTACATATAGGCAATTATCGCGCGCATAAATTCGTACTACAATTTCCTAATACGGCCGGTTTGAAATTAATAACGCTCCGAAAGATAAAGCGGCCAGTCGTAGTAGAGAATTGGACATTCAACTGTAAACTGCTCGCTAGTAAATACATGCTCGCTGTGAGAATCGCCTATCTCTGCAATGCAAGTGCCCATTAATAGGAAAATTGGGGTAAGTTTTTGTGTGTTTGTCTTGCATGTATGTGACATTGTTTAACTAGCTACCAGCCGCTTAAATAAAAATTTCAATACCTTACCGCAGGCAATTCAACCAAAATTTAATTAATTTATTTATACGCTATACCTAATGCAGTCCACTCTCTCTTTTACCACAGCAGTTACTATGACTTTACTTGAAACGCTACTTTTTATTTTAATCATAGTTGGCCAGATTTTGACTTTATAAAAACCCCATTCACTCGTGAACATGCCTTATCTTGATCTACACAACTGATAAAAATTTTGTATCGATTGCTTTCAAAATAAAAAAATTATTTGCGCTTCCTCATGAAAAGTGAAACGCACTGTGTACAGGGTTATTCAATTTGACAGCTTACCATTGGGATCTTAGAACCGGTAAAAGATAGAGAGTTGGTTAAATTGGGGCAAAGTTGAAAATTTTGATGCTTGTTGTAATGCCTGACCAAGGTTGGCAGTTCAAATTTTGTTTTTTTAATTTATACTATAATATACTGTAAAATAATACTGAGTACGGATCTGTACTTATAATATCCTTAATACTTAAGTTTTCTCTAGATTTAGGTTACTTGTCACGATATTCAGTGGAAAATTCCATTGCCCTTGTTAGAAATGGATAATATTTTTTGATTGGCTAGCAGCTAGTCGACGCCAGGTTAATTCCCGCCATTCTAAAAGTCATAAATAGCAGAGAAACACGCAAGCGAGGGCTTTTCTTTTTACCGTTGGCCCTTGGCGGTTGTGCCATATTTGCCTTGCAGAAATTCGCAAACTTTTGCGAATTTGCTTGAAACTATCAAGCAAAAGGATGTGCTTGAAATTAAACTAGACTCTGTTGTGTTATAGGAATCGGTAAACTCATAAATGTGTTAAATCTATTTAAAAAAATAACAAAACGTGATAGTTTTGTGAGGATTGAGCAGCAATTTTGGAGGAACAGTGTGCGGGAACTCGTTGAGGGTTCCAACGTGTAAAGACTATTACTGGGACAATGGTGATTCACATTCGCAGAAATCACGAATGAAACTCTTGGAACAGTGAACAATATAATTAAATGTAAAAATATTAAAACAATAAGTGCCCCTAAACTACAAGGTTTTAATAAAATGAGTCCGGATTCCTTACATATGCGAAATTACTTTTGCAAATAAATGTAAAAATAATAGGATTGGTTAATTTAAGATACATGCTGTTTCTGATTCATCAAACAAGTGCACACCATTAAATGTGTAAATGCGGAAAAGCTCTCCAGCAGCCCTTGACTCCTGATGAGACTGCCTTTATCTTGCTAACTTTGTGTAAGATGTCCAAATATCAGACAATTGGCAATACGAATTGTATTTAAATGTAAGTAGTATCAGGATACTGGTGAGTAATGTTTAGAAATGTATTCGTTAAATTTTGGCCAAAATATTCAGGTCTTAATTAGTATATATTTGACAAAGTAGAATTAGTTGTTCATTGATAAATTGTTTATGATGCCCCTAGCAGAATTAGTAAATAAATGCCATTTGTTTAAGATGAGGTATTTAGAGTGTATTTCTTTATATTTATATATAGCTGTTAACCTTTAATTGCAGAACAGGTGATCAGTCGCTGTTGGAGCAACGATCAGGTAATGTAGGCATTAGTTTCAAGTCAGAAACTAATAATAGTTTGTAACGGAAGTAATATAGCAAAGATTTATAGAGCAGATGTTACAAAATGGCGCGCCAACTAATGGGCTCGAAACACGATTTTTAAGACTGCCGAAAGTAGTAGAATATTATTATTTTTTAATTTTTATCTTAATTTTAAAGTCTTTCAAAAATAAAGATGGATCAGGAAGGAATGTAAATAAAACAATTTCATTGAAAGAGTGGGAAAAGATTGAGCAAGATATGCAAAATGAAAGTCAGGAGAAATTTGATAATTCAAATTTACTTAAATTTTTTAAAAATATGCAAATGAATATCACGGAAAGTGTTAGGATGGAAAATGTAAAATTAAAAGAGGAAATAAAGGTAGAGAATACAAAATTGAACGAGGAAATCAAAATGAATATGAATAAAATTAGTATGGTAGTAGAAAACCAAATTGAGGAATTGAAAAAAATTAATGAGGTTAGGTTAGAGCAATTTAAAGAGGAAGTAGTTCAAGAAATTGATAATAAAATTAAACCAGTAGAGGATAAAGTGTATAAAATGGAGAGTAACATAATTCAGAGCAGTATTCATTGGGGAAAGGAAGTTCAAATTTTGGATGATAATATTAAAAATGCCGGAAATAGGATTGCTAACTGTGAAGCGGGTTTATGTAAAATTGAAGAACATGTGGATAACAGGTTTAAAAGTTTAAATAGGGAAGTACAAGACCTAAATATTAAAATTCAGGAAACTGAAGGAACGATCTTAGGGAATGTAGTACAAGTAAATACGAACCACTTAAATGATTTTGAAAACCAAAGTTTGATGAAAATCGTAAATCAATGCATCCGGTTAAATTTATACAGAATCTAGAGATACTTTGAAACTATTAAAATTACAGAAGCGAGAAAAGTGAATTTTTCGATTAGTTGTTTAGAGGGTGATACGTTAATTTGGTCGTCACGGTTACAATCTCATTGGAAATCATTTGAGGATTTCAAATTAAGCTTTTAACTACGTATTGGTCATTACGTAAACAAGAGGAAGTTAGGCACCAAATTCATGAACCGCGGGCATTTAATACACAAACAGGTACGATGAAACACCATGTTTGGTACTGGGTTGAAAAATTCAATTTTGCAACCACCGATGGATGAGGGAATTTTGTAGAAGCGATTATCAAACATTTTCCTCAGAAATTGAAAGACTATTATTAGCCTCACAAATTGATAATATTGAAAGTTTATTGAGAGTAACGGAAAATTTAGATAAACAAGGAAGCAGGAATATTAGGAATAATAATAGGACTGAGGAAACGGTAACATATATAATAGGGAGTAGGAGATCATCGTAATCGATCGGAACGGATAAATTTTGTATCGCGACAAGGGTTTTTTAATAATCGTAGGACATATCAAGGAACACAAGAGGAATTTAATAATGTAAGGAATCAAACGGCAGAGATATCAAATGTCAATGTGCCAGTATCAGTTCAAGAAGTAACCCCAAACTAAAGGAAACTGGGCCACAAGCTCCTGTGACTCAGTTATATTATAAAACAATGGAGCAACTTGATTATTTGAAGTTTTTAATGATTTTGGAAAAAATTAAAGTATCGTGCAGTACCAATTAAAATAAGTAATTATATAGAAGAAAGCGTGGCACTTGAAAATGTTAAAGAGAAGTGCAATTATGTACCCAAAGTTAACTGTTACGTGGGAAATGATCAGTTTGAAGCATTGCTAGATACAGGTAGTACTGTTAGTATAATGTCTGAGGAAAAACTACAATCTTTAGAAAACAATAATAATGATATTTTAATTCTTCCTGTAGTAGGGATATCGATTCAAGGGGTTACTGGTAAAACCATTAAGGTTAAAAGACAGGCATTAATAAATATTAGAATTGCAACTGAAACAATACCTGTTGTATTTTTAATTGTTCAAAATATAAACACTTCGGTGATATTGGGGACAGACTGGGTTATTAAGTACAATGTACTATTAAATTTTGAGAAGAAGAATTTGAATTTTAAAATTGATGATCGAATTATTGTGGAGAATTTTATAGAGGATGTCTTCCTTGATCCTCCAATATGTGTGGGTTTGAGTATTTGCGGAGACAATGATTTTGTGTTGCAAGATACTGATTTGTTTCACGGGTTAAGTATTTTATTAGATTTACAACGAAGTGTGAATGAAGATTGTGCTGATGATGGATCACTGCAATTTCATTGTGAACAATGCCCTGCTGTATTACCGAATAAAGAAGGATTAAAAGAAAGTCATTTACGTAAGCATAATAGTGTCGATTGCATGAATGTGCGTACAATGTCTGATGATAAATTGATCGAACAGCTTAAACAAAAATATAAGTTAGTATTTTCTGATGTACCAGGGTTGTGTACGAAATTTGAGTGTTTTTTACGAACCAAGGAACACGTTCATTTTATTAAAAGGTCGTATCCAATTCCGTTTTCAAAGAGAGACGCGGTTAGTAAAGAAATAGAAAGAATGATAAACTTGAACATAATTGAGAGGTCGAGTTCACCATATTCGAATCCTATAGTGGTGGTGACGAAAAAAGATGGGTCAGTTAGGATTTGTTTGGATGCACGTGAATTGAACAAAATTTTGATACCCGATAGGAGTCACCTCAGACTATGGAAGAGTTGTTGCAGAAATTTCATGGAACTAAATACATGACATCGTTAGACTTTACTAGTGGGTACTGGCAAATTAAATTACACGAATCCAGTCGCCCACTAACGGCTTTTCTTGTGAATGGGCGCAGCTATCAGTTTAAGGTATTGCCATTTGGGCTCAACGTTTCGGTAGCAATGTTTAGCAAGTGTCTGGATACGGTGCTAGGACCAGAAGTTCTGAGTTTTGCGACGATATATGTTGATGATATTCTAATTACTTCATCTTCAATTAAGGAACATCTTAATCAGTTGGATATTGTTTTGTCAAAAATACAGGATGCAGGAATGACTATTAAGGCTAGTAAATCGGAATTTTTGAAATCTGAGCTCAAGTTTCTTGGATATATAATAAGTTCAGATGGGATTGCAGTTGATCCGGATAAAATACAAGTGATTCAGAATTTTCCTGAACATGAAATAAAAAGAGCTACAATCATTCTTGGGGTTTTGTAACTTTTATCGGAAATTTATACCAGAGCATGCAGAGTTAACTTCAAATCTAACTCACCTAGTAAGAAAAATTATAAATGGGATTGGTGTGTAACCGAAAAGGAAATTTTCAATAGGATAAAATTGCATTTTGGAGACGGTTGAATTAAAACATCCAGATTTTAGTAAACCATTTTATTTAGAAACTGATGCCTCCACCAAAGCCCTAGGGGCACATCTGTTTCAAATTGATAATAATGGAGAAATACGTAGTATAGCTTTTGCCAGTAGAAGTCTATTGACTACAGAACGCCATTATATGATAACGGAGTTGGAACTATTAGGTATCGTGTTTGCTTGTAAAAAATTTAGAACATATATTCTAGGATTTCCAACATACGTGCTAACAGACCATAAGGCACTTGAATTTCTTTTCACATGCAAAGCACTGAGTGCAAGGTTGATGCGTTGGTGCTTGTATTTACAAGAATTTAAATTGGAAATTAAATATAGGAAGGCTAAAGATAATATTGTGGCAGATTTTTTGTCTCGATATGGTTATGAAGGGGAAAAAAGAAACCAAGCTATTATTATAGCCTCAACTAAAATTAAAACGCATAATGTTAATAGTTTACGACAGTTATTAAAAAATCTGAATGAAAGCCAAGCTAATGATGCACAACTAAGTTGGATAAAGAGGGAGTTGATTTCTAATTCAAATGGTAAAAAAGCGCAATTAGAGAAACATTTTACTATTAATGATGAAGTGTTATTTAGGAAAAGTAAAGCAAGAGAAGAATGGTGGCTCATATGTATACCAAGCCACTTAACTGACCAATTAATATGGGAATACCATTTAATTTACGGCCACTTTGGGGTAAAAATGTGCAGGATTAATAGGCGACACATGTTATATACCAAACTTGCAGTCCAAAGTAGCTAAAATAATTTCAGGTTGTGAGTTATGTCAGAAATCCAAGGTAGAAAACGTTAAACGTGCTACACATATGAAAAATATAATGGTTAAACAACCATTGGAATTGGTTTCCATTGATCTATATGGCCCACTACCCACAGGTAGAGGTGGACTAAATTATATATTTGTAGTTCGTGATGTGTTCTCCAAATTCATTAAATTATATCCAATAAAGCAAGCTACTGCAAAACTTTACTTAATAAAATAACTGAGGATTTTATTCCCAATATAGGCAAACCCAAGTGTCTATTATCAGACCATGGTACACAGTTCACTAGCAACTTGTGGCGAAACGATAATCGAACTAGGCATTGAAGTAAGAAATTCTACCATTTATCATCCACAATCAAACCCAGTGGAGCGAAGTATGAGGAGTTGGGACGGTTATTTAGAGTGTACTGCAATAAAAACACACCCTATGGCCAGAATACACTCAGGTGATAGAAGATTGGTTAAACTGTGTGGAAAATGAGTCTACCGGTTTTGCACCTATTGAATTACTTAGAGGCATTAGGCACCAACAGTTCATTGAAAACTAATCAGCTTTCCCAAAAGAGAGGATCTGACAGAGAACGTTAAAATAGAGCTTGCTCATAAGAATTTAATGAGTAAAGCTAACAAACGTAAAGAAAGACATGACAAGAATATCAATCCTACTAAGTATGAACCAGGCGACTTGGTGCTAGTAAAACGCATTTTAAATCGTCATCCCTGGGAAAAGAAATTAAAAGTTTTTCTTGTTGTATGAAGGACCCTTTGAAGTACACAAGCGCATCTACGAAAACGCCTATCTACTAAAACATTTAAATTCGGATAAAATAAAATATACACAAAATGCCATAAATTTAAAACCATATAAAAGAACATGTTAGTAGAGTAACATAATTGGTGTGAGACATAGTCGTGGGAGGTATTTAATATTGTTACGATACTTTACGGGTTAGAAAATATAGAACTTAGGATTAATTTAGGTTTATGGGGCATCAGCTTAGATATAAGAGTATGCTCATTATAGGGCGAAGGGCTTCGATTGTCTGGAAGTTGAAACAAGTTCAAGTACGGAATACGATTAGGTGTTATAATTATGAGAAATTGAAGTAGACCGATTCCCCAAATTAAAACAGGGAGTAAATGTAATGCCTGACCAAGGTTGGCAGTTCAAATTTTGTTTTTAATTTATACTATAATATACTGTAAAATAATACTGAGTACGGATCTGTACTTATAATATCCTTAATACTTAAGTTTTCTAGATTTAGGTTACTTGTCACGATATTCAGTGGAAAATTCCATTGCCCTTGTTAGAAATGGATAATATTTTTGATTGGCTAGCAGCTAGTCGACGCCAGGTTAATTCCGCCATTCTAAAAAGTCATAAATAGCAGAGAAACACGCAAGCGAGGGCTTTTTCTTTTTACCGTTGGCCCTTGGCGGTTGTGCCATATTTGCCTTGCAGGAATTCGCAAACTTTTGCGAATTTGTTGAAACTATCAAGCAAAAGGATGTGCTTGAAATTAAACTAGACTCTGTTGTGTTATAGGAATCGGTAAACTCATAAATGTGTTAAATCTATTTAAAAAATAACAAAACGTGATAGTTTTGTGAGGATTGAGCAGCAATTTTGGAGGAACAGTGTGCGGAACTCGTTGAGGGTTCCAACGTGTAAAGACTATTACTGGGACAATGGTGATTCACATTCGCAGAAATCACGAATGAAACTCTTGGAACAGTGAACAATATAATTAAATGTAAAAATATTAAAACAATAAGTGCCCCTAAACTACAAGGTTTTAATAAAATGAGTCCGGATTCCTTACATATGCGAAATTACTTTTGCAAATAAATGTAAAAATAATAGGATTGGTTAATTTAAGATACATGCTGTTTCTGATTCATCAAACAAGTGCACACCATTAAATGTGTAAATGCGGAAAAGCTCTCCAGCAGCCCTTGACTCCTGATGAGACTGCCTTTATCTTGCTAACTTTGTGTAAGATGTCCAAATATCAGACAATTGGCAATACGAATTGTATTTAAATGTAAGTAGTATCAGGATACTGGTGAGTAATGTTTAGAAATGTATTCGTTAAATTTTGGCCAAAATATTCAGGTCTTAATTAGTATATATTTGACAAAGTAGAATTAGTTGTTCATTGATAAATTGTTTATGATGCCCCTAGCAGAATTAGTAAATAAATGCCATTTGTTTAAGATGAGGTATTTAGAGTGTATTTCTTTATATTTATATATAGCTGTTAACCTTTAATTGCAGAACAGGTGATCAGTCGCTGTTGGAGCAACGATCAGGTAATGTAGGCATTAGTTTCAAGTCAGAAACTAATAATAGTTTGTAACGGAAGTAATATAGCAAAGATTTATAGAGCAGATGTTACATTGTCAATATTCACAAAAGAAATTTACCATAACAGTTTTTGTTTTATAGTTATGGTAAAAAATTAGAAAAAAGCATTTTTTGTTTTTGTCCAAAAATTTTTGATATCTATATAAACTTCTCTGGAGCAGCCTTTTATGCTAAGGACGATGGTAAAGTTGAAATCGTCATAAGACGTATTGATTCTTCATAACCATCATCAGCCTCATTTTTTCTTATGGACGTCATATTAGATTGTTTTACATTTATATAGATTGTTTTTTGACGATTTCAACTCTCAACTCGGTACTAGATGATATACTTTTATTTGTGAAAACATCTATTATTGATAAAAAACGGGGTATGGTTTTTGCGCAACAAAGATGTGAAGTAGTGTTTCCAAGAGCATCCATGCAACATATAAAAATACAAGCGCCATAGGCTGCCTCTGAAGCATCACAAAAGCAATGACACTGAACAGAAACGGGATTAGAACATGTCACTTATCTTGGAATGTTTAATATGTTTAATTGCTCCAGTTGAGAGCGATAATTTTGCCATTGCAAGTATAAGTCTGCAGGAACGGTTTCGTCCCATGGTATTTTTAATTTCCAAAGCTGTTGTAAGATAATTTTGGCAGTAATTATTACAGGCGAGAGAAGACCTAGCGGGTCGAAAATCATTGAAATGTATGACAAAATTTGTCGTTTGGAGCCTTGGACGTGTGTTGTGGAACATTAATTGCATATTGCAATGTATCATTGTGAGAGTCCCAAAATAATCCTAAGGTTTTATTTTGTCCTGTGTCACCTAAGTGTATAATGTTTGACTCACAATCGTATTGTATAGATTTGTCATTGGAAACAAATTTGCGAAGAGGAAATCAGTAGGATTGTAGAAGAGTAGAAATTTCAGTTTTTATTTGTTTGACCTCTTCAACAGTATCTCCTGCAGTGAGAAGATCGTCTACATAAAAATCGTGGAGTATAATTGAAGCAATTTTGGGATTTTCACATATGTGTCTATGTGCAACCTCATGAAGAGCTCTGATGGCTAAAAACGACGCATAAGCTGTACCGTAAGTAACCGTGTTAAGGTTGTAAGCAAGAATTTCGCTGTTTGAGTCAAAACGCCATAAAATCTTTTGTAAGTGGCGTTGTTCCTCATGAATAAATACTTGTCGGTACATTTTTGCAATATCGCCGCTTAAAACAATGTTGCGTTTCCTAAACCTAAGTAGAATGTCAAATAAGTTGTCCTGTATATTAGGACCGACCAACATTAAATCGTCCAGCGAGTATCCAGATGAGGATTTAACAGAGCCATTAAATACGACCCGTAATTTAGTAGTAGTAGAAGTGTATTTAAGAACACAATGATGTGGTAGAAAAAATTCAGAGTTGTCTTGTTGATCACTGCAAAGTGACATGTGGTTTAATTGTATGTACTCATGGATAAAATCATGATATTGTTGTTTTAAACATGGGTTTTTCTCAAGTTTTTGTTCTAGTTTAAGAAAGCACTGAGTAGCTGTAGCTTTAGAATCTCCTAATTCAGGTGTAGGTTCCTTAATTGGAATTTTTACAATAAAATGACCATCATCATTAAGAGATGTGTTTTGTTTGAAGTGTGTCGCACAATAGTTTTCTTCGTTAGAGAAAAATTTTATTTTTGGATATTCTTCAAGTAACCAAAATTTAGACAATTGTGCTTCTAAAGTAGCATTAGAAGAGTGATAACAATGTAACGCATTCGAAATAGTATTTTGTGTATAAATTTTGCCTGAAATGGGCCAACCAAGTTTACTTTTTTGTAAAATGGGACCATTGTTGCCAAGTTTAATTTTTCCAATGCCTAATAAATCCCAAAAAGTGTCTGCACCAATTAATAAATCTACTGGAGCAGGGTGACCAAAATTTGAATCAGCAAGTTTGATATTTTGGAGTATGTCTAATGACGTGTTGCGAATGTAAGTGCTTGGCAAGTGACCAGTAATGTTTGGCAAAACTAAACAATTAAGTGTTGTTTCAAAATTGTTTACCTTAGATTTGATTGTGACTGTGACAATGTGACTGACATCATGATTCAATTGGTTAATTCCAAAAATGGAAATGTTTGTGTTGTGTTTTGGCAATTGTAAAATGTCACAAAGACGTTGAGATATAAAGTTCGATTGGCGTGCGTTGTCTAAAAGAACTCTGCAGTCGTGTGGATCGCCAAAAGCGTCAAGAATTGTGACAACTGCAGTTGAAAGTAAAACTTGTAACTTCGCAGAAGTATTAACAGTCAGACTAACAGGTGTAGCTGACGTTGTAGGAATGAGTTGCTCATTTGCAGCAGCAGTAGTAAGGTTCTGTGAAGTGTTTTGTGCAGAAGTAGACTGCACATTTGCAATGTTGTTTTTAAAACATAAAAGAGTGTGGTGAAATTTTCCACATTTACGACACCCTGTAGACTTGCAATTGTTTGTTAAGTGATTAGCACCTAAACAGTTGATGCATAGCCGTAAACGTTTAGCAGTGTTTAATTTGTTCGAGCCATCGAGTTTTGTAAATTATGTGCAATAGTAAATTGCGTGATTGTTAGAACATAAAGGACATGGTTTTGTAGCAGTTGTAACAAACGATTTAGAAGCTTTGTTTGTTCATTGTGGTGTAACCGACTGTTGCGGTTTCATGTCAATATTGACGTGTAAAGATTCATGAATTCGACATCTTTCTTTCAAAAAATCAATTAAGTTTTGTAACTCTGGTAGGTCACCAGTTTTGTTTTCCGCTTCCCACGCGCGTCGTGTAACGTTGTCAAATTTGTTAGTAATTAAGAATATAATCAAATCATCCCAGTGTTCAGTGGGACGTTCGAGAGCCCTTAAAGCGCGTATGTGTTTTTGCATGCCATCTAATAGTAGTCGCAAGACTTCATGAGATTCCTTTGCAACGGGAGGTAAATTAAAAAGTGCCTTAATGTGATTAGTGACCAACAACTGTTTGTTTTCAAACCTTTCTTGAATTAATTTCCAAGCTATCGAATAATTAGCGTTTGATACCTCTAAAGATTTGATTGTATCTGCAGCAATTCCGACCAGTTGAAGGCGCAAATAATGAAATTTAGTGATGCTTGAAATGTTAGTATTTGAATGAATGATTGACACAAAACTGTAAGTAAGTAAGTAAGTAGATTTATTGCATAACTCAATATAGGTTATTAAAGTATAAAAACAAAATATTATACTATAAAGCAAATTATTAAAATACAGTTAATAATATAATTAGTTTTCATTTCTACAACTTAAAATATATTTTTTTAAATTACTCTTAAATTTTCTTTGAGACGGCTGATTTGTAACTGATTTTGGTAACGTATTATATATCTTAACGCCATAATGAAATACATTTTTTGTGGTTATCGTTTTATTCTTCTTGTATATATAGTAATTGTCTGCTTGTCTTGTGCTGTAGTTATGTATATCTGACACTTTAATTAAGTTGCTAACCAAGTACGAAGGCAGCAAACCATTTATAATTTTATATATAAAAACCATACTATTATATTTCATTTGTTCCTGAACATTTAAAAAATTAAGGCATTCTAACATTTTACGGACTTTGGCAAATCTGCTACATTTTAATAAACATCTCATTGCACGATTTTGTATCTTTTGCAATCTTTCCAAATCACCTTGGTTTGAGACAAATAAAATGGTGCTGCAATATGTTAGGTGTGGATAAACTATTGCTCTATATAAAGTTATTCGAGCAAAACTTGATAACTTTGCACTAATTCTTCTCAGAAATCCAACCTTTTTGCTTACTTTATTTATAACCATCTGTAGATGTTAATTTTCGGTCGATTATTACGCCAAGGTATTTAATGTTCTCTACCAGTTCAATATCAGACCCTCTTACGATTTATATGGTGATAGTCCTTACAATTTAAAAGTCGGTAATACAGTTAAAAGTCGATAATACAGTTACCAAAGTTCATAAAATACATCGCGCAAGCGCAATGAATAAAGCGAGTGATGCCTCTAGCGGAGGGCAGCGCAAACCCTTTTTACAGGTTCCGCGTTGCCAACTACCAATGATGTCACCAATACACAAATTAAATTGCGCAATTACGCCATATATAAATTTAATTATGAAGCAATTATGACTATAATGTACTACTTACATAAGGAATCCGAACGTCCTGCAAGGCTCCATCCCGGAGAAATTAAAGATGGTAACTGCTCCGGTGCTGTTGGTAGAACATGGAAATCCGGGGTCGTCTCGCGGTCGTGGAGTCCGGTACGCCTATGGCTTCAAATTCATCACCTATGTAGGGATCGGATTAGGAAAAAACCAGGTAAAGGGCGACAACAAAGATAATTAGGCAGGATATCTACATAGGTAAAGCTAACGATACGTTACCAAAAAACGTCCACTCTACTCAAAGGTCAAAGGCAAACAGCCACGTTGAAGCGTCTAACCGAAAACTCTCACCACTTTTCCCCACTCTTTTGTCTTTTACACACCGGCGCGAACTTATTCGTCCAACCCTCTAGTGTTACGCGATCTGCGCAAACGCACTGTATCGGAAGTACGCGCCTAGTCTTTTAAAATTCCGCGCACCACGTCTTTTGAAAATATGGCACGAAACCTCCGCACATCAAACTTAACCTAAAACAATGTTTAAGTGCCAATTGATTGGCACATAACAACCCATCTATTTGTACATTCCTATTTTCTGTTTTTATCATTTGATAACTTCTATCATTTGTTAACAACATCCATTTTGTTTTATCAACATTTATCTTCAGCTTATTTCCAACTAAATATTTGCTAATTCTTATTAAGTCACTATTTACAGATTGAATCAGGTTTATTACATTTGCACCTTCAGCATATATTAAAGTGTCATCAGCAAACATATGCATCTTTGTTACCTTCACTACATTCACTATATCGTTTATGTAAATTATAAAAAGCAATGGTCCCAAAATACTTCCTTGTGGAACACCCCACTCAATTTCTGATTTACTAGATGTTTCCCGTTGCCATCTCGTTTCTTGCTCCCTGTTTTGTAGGTAGTCTTTAAACCACTGTAACGCATTGTCTTTAACTCCATATTTTTCCAATTTTTGAATGAGAATATTTCTACTTATAGTCTCAAATGCTCTTTTGTAATCTATAAAGACTGCACACACTGCCTTTCCTTTATCCATTGATTCTTTCCAGTCATTTATAATTAGCTGAATCGCTGTTTCACACGAGTGTTTCGTTCGAAAACCAGACTGATAGGTGGTTAATATATTAGTCTCATCCAAGAATTGCTTCAGTTGCTTATATATTACTGTTTCTAATACCTTTTCAATTGTGGCCAACATATTTATAGGCCTGTACTCTTTGCATTTCTTTGTTGATACTACTTTTTGAATTGGTGTAATTGTTGATATCTTTAAGTCCTTGGGCACAATACCATGCATAAGAGACATATTTATTATGTTTAGTAGCGGATAACCAATAATATCAAAAAGTTCTTTAAGAACTCTACTGTTTACACCATCCGGGCTGCTTTTATTTGCTTGCTTATATACCAATTCTTTTAGTTCATGTATTTTTAATAATTTAAAAGTACTTAATTCCTTCAGGCTTGTATGTATTGGATCGTGAAACTCAAACTTTTCAATACCAATTGATGATGTAATTTCTGTTATACTATTTATGAAGTAAGTAATTGAAGTTTTCAGCAATAGTTTTGTCATTAGTTTCTAGTGTATTCTCAAATATAATGTGCTTACTATTTTGAATACGTTTGGTTTTAATACAAGTTTTAAAGTCTTCCACATTTTTACTGGGTTACCTTTATTTTCATCTATTTTCTTTTCATAATATTTAATCTTAGCTCTACGGATCATGAATATCACATTATTTCTGCATTCTTTGTATGCTTTCCAATCTTCCATACTTCTTGTGAATGTAAATTTTTTATAAAATTTATTTCGTATATTAATTACTCTTTGTATTTCTCCATTAAACCATAATTTTGAACTATTTTGTGACACCTCCTTGTCATATGAATTATGGTCAATTGCATTTTTAATGTTTGTGTATAATGTTTTATAAAGTTTATCGATGTTGGTTATTTCATACTTCCAATCTGCCAATATTAACTCGTTCTTTATGACCTCATAGTTAAGAATTTTCTTTATTTTGCTTTCTGCATCAACTTGGAGTTTTTGTGTGATGTGACTAATGTCTGCAACAACAATACTATGATCTGTAACTTTTGGAGTGTGCCATACTGTACTTTTTAATCCATTATTATTAGTTATCACTAAATCTATTAATGTTTCAGATTCCTTAGTAATTCTTGTACTCTCAGAAATTAGCTGTACAAATCCACAGTCCTTTACAATATTTTTTAACTTAATTGTATAGAAATCATTTATTTTATTCCAATCAATATTATAATCCCCAATCAGAATGATATCTTCACTACCACGTGATTCTACTAGTTCTTCTAACAAATTTTCCAACAGGTTTAGAAAATTTGCACAACTTCCACTTGGTGAACGGCAAAACACAGCTATATTTATACTTCTACTATTCAACTTAATATTACCAACAATACCCCAATATTCTAAATGGAGGCTATACTCTTTTAATATTTCAAACTGTAGAAATGACTGAAAGTAAATTATGACACCTCCAGTGTGTCGTGAACTAGAATCAACCCTACCTAAGCTGTATCCTTTAATGCCTGTTTCATTACTTTCAATACAATTTGTCAGATGTGTTTCTGTTAAACATACCAATATTGGTTTTTCTCGATTGATTAGCTGTTGTATCTCGTCAAAATGTGTAATTAAGCCTTGTGTATTTAAGCATAAAATTATTGACTTATAGTCTGCTGTTATATTTAAACATCTAGAAGGTAATTGCTATAAGTAGTTTATTTTACGCTTTTGTAATTCAATAATCCTTTTAAAACATGTACAATTATAGTCCCATACTGTATGCTGCTCATCTAATTCTATATTTAAACGACTTTTTGCTTCCACACAGTTAATACACTTAAATTGACTTTCTTGACAATCTGCTTCATTATGAGATTGTGCACACCGTGGGCACACTACACTCCCTTTGCATTCTTTGGCAATATGCCCAAACTTACAACACTTATAACATCTTTTATTGCCACATGCTCTAATACCTTACATCTCCTCCATCCTATTCTCAATAGTTCTTCTCTCATAATGTATTTAAATGTATCTGTATCCACTTCTACAATAATGTTAAATAACCCTTTAACAATTTTGGTTTCATACTTAATATTCATTTGAAAATTTTGTTTATGCTCATCTAACTTATTTTGATTTATTATTTTTTTGTAAATGCCTTCTTTGTCACTTTCATCTACTCCTATAATTTTTATCATTGGAAGTCTTTTTAATGGAATCTTTACTGCATATTCTTCTCCCATTTTTTGTGATATAGTTGTCTTCATCACCTCTACTGCCCTATTATTTTCACATTCAATAACAATACCACCATTTTTTTGTAGTTTTCCCTATACTTACTCCAATTTCTAAACTAACAGGGGCAATATTATCTTTCAATTTTTTAAGGATTTCCTTAGAGTCTGTTTTTCCACCAATTTTATCTATTATTACTATAGGAGGTTGAGATATATTCCGTTTAGTGACTGCACTGTACAATTTATTAACATTGAGTTCTGCCTCTGGACACTTTTGTTCGAATAATTTATTTTTTATTTCTACCAAGTCTTTACTCTGTTCATCAAACTTTTTAAAAAGTTCCTCATGAGTTCTTTCCAGGGATTGTAATTTTTGCATAACTTCCCCAAGTACATATTTCGTCTCAGTCACTTGCTTTTCACACTTTAAACAATAAAATTTTAAAACTCTTCCTTTTTTTAACTGCATACATCTTATTTCAGAACTTGATAAGTCTGTACAGTCAAAATGTACTATTTTTGTACACCCATCACACTCACAACATTTGTCATCTTCTGTCTCTGAAAAATAACCACTGATCAAAAGACCCGTCAAAAGTAGGCAGAACTAATTTCAGTAAATGAAAATTGGCTGAGTTCTAATCACTGTGGTCACTGTTAATGTTGCTTGTTAGAGAACCAGCTTTAACAGTACCGTTTTTATTACAAATGAATTTTTTGACAGTTGCCGTAATTTTAAAGAAATCATTTTCAAATTTTTCTCTCTGTGGCGCATGTAAAGTAGCATAATTAGATTCACACTGTTCATCAGCATTTTCAATAAGTAATTGAACCGTATTAAATTCATCTAAAAGTGCTTCAGCTTTATTTAAGCGGACTTGTAATTCATCTAAATCATAATCTGCAATCTTAACTGAATGAAAGTAATTATTGAATCGTGTTAAAGAGTTTTTAATAGCTGTACGCTTGTTTTTGTCTGTATTAGACATTATAATAAATACGTAAAATATAACAAACAAGTAAAAAAGGCAGGTTGCAAAGAAACACCGTAAAGTGTGTCGTGGTTATGTAATTAACTAGAGCTTTACAGCTGTTTGAAAGTTGTAAACAAAATACAGGCTTTACCTATAAAATTGTTGGAATGATGTATTAAAGGGAGGTCACATACCTTTCCTGAAGTGATGGTGTTTTTGTATACAAACCAGTTGTATTGTAGAAGGGTGCATGCCGTCGACCTTGTGTTGAACGAAAGCAGGTAAAATTGGTCGAGCGAACTTGCAGTGAAGTGAAGAAATTAACCATCAATTGTACGCAGGTAACTTCAACCTTGAGCGTTGATGAATGTAGCAGTAATTTATCGCAGGTTTTTTATTAAGTATTTGAGCTTCTGAAGGACCATTGATGTTTGTGATTAAAGTGACATTTTTTAGAATTTCACGTAAAGTACATAAATTTATTTGTAATATATACAATTGTAAAAATAACTACATGTTAAGTAGAACAAATATTTTTTAGCTGTAACTGAACAGAGCATCTTGACCGTGCAAGCGTCTGGGACCGATTCTAATGGGGTGCTAGTTTATTCTTGTTCGTTGTCGTGACGTATTAAGGGGTAGGGTCGGATTCGTCGCAACAGCTATGGTTTTATAAAATTATTTATCGCCTTAACTTTACATGTAAAGAGGGCAAATAGATATTGTTTCAATTCCTAAGAGTTCCATGTAAAATATTTTTTTCCCCACAACTCTATCTGCTTGGCCAACTTTTCACAATATAATGTTGCAATTTAGTATGACTATTGCATTCGTACAAAAAATAAGCGTTTTGTGAATCCCAGTTGCATTTGTAATAACAAAGCTATAACTTGTAATTGCTTCTCCATACTCCCTTCTTAATGTCTTGCCTGAGGGATTAACGGCCCTAATTTATTTGCCGTCAGATTCAATTCTTGTATGGAAAGGAAAACTAAATGGATAGCAAACTAAAAACATTTCTGTTTTTTGAGAACGCACAGAAGCTAACAAGAATATTCATCTAGATTGCAATGAGGTATTGGAGAAATACTACTCGTATTATAATAAATTGGATTATAACCCCTAATCGATTTCCCTCTTACAAAAAGGGCAATCTTCCGACCTCACCTTAACATAAAACTACTGTCCCCCAACTATCTCTCTTTTCTTTTTTTCCCGATCGCTAGATCGACTACCTAGCCTGAAACACACTACAAACTTTCATATCTCCACATATTTTCTATTCATATTGTTTATAGTCTATGCTTTATGTTTTCATGGGGATTGAAGGTAAATTCAAACCAAACTTAGATGCATCAATGAACAGTTGCTATCTTCAAGTTTGGGTTTAGATTCAAGGTCTTCCATCAAACCTTCGCCATGAAACTCTTTTAACCTCACACTCAGAGTGATAATTAACTAGATCGTAAGTATATGTGTATTCGCCAGTTTACAAAAACTGAAATTTATACAATAAGCAACAAGTTAATAATCATGAACCACACAAAAGCTAAGCAAAATATGCATATATTTGTATATAGGAAAACATTTATCAATTTTAGCTAGTTGAGGAATCATAATAAAAAAAAATACGAAACAATTTTATAGAAGTTGGGTGGTTTATGATTTACTAACCAGACTATTTCATCATATTAAAGTAAAATACCAGAATAAATAGTAAAGTACTTGGTACGTTCTTTTGCAACCAGCAATTAAAAACCAGGACTTCACTATAGACATACCAAATTAGAAAAACATTGACATAGATTAATCATACTACAAGCGTGGGGTTGAAAACATTCTCATGCATAGCAAAAATACCGAAATAGTAAATTATTTAAATACACATATTCTCATGCACCTAGAAAGCCCCCTGATATTCACTTCAGAAGAGTTGGTCACATGAATCCTGTGAATAAGTACATCACGTAAACCCCTAGGGACATTTTAAGTTATATATATTGCTGTGAAATGTACAAAAAGCTATTAAATTACCTGGTCCGTTGACTTTCTTCTGTTAATCGCCCTTTACTCTTTTCCGCCTCGGCTGCTCACCTAGTTAAAACTTTCATCCTCATTCATAAAAAAAAACAAACACATTCCTACCACAAACATCAACGTTAACTCTATTTACATCAATATTCACAATACATTAAAATTTCAAAATTAAAATTCAGCATAAATTTCAGTATCAGAAAATTTCAAGATTAAATTTGTTATCATTTTAATGAGCATCCAGAATTAAAGTCCTTGTAGGATGCCTACTAATTAATATAACAATATATACAGACCTGAGTCTGAGTACAAAGGGAGCATCTCCCACCCCTTTACGTTAATTAACCAGGTTCGTCTAATTGAGCTCAAAGACATACCCAAATTTTCATCATAATCCAGAACATAAATACTAAATACCCCTTTCTACTTAAACAAGAAAATTTCACCTTACAATTAAAATTTTGTGGTTTGTACAAGTTCACTACTGTCCATTTTAAATAAACAAATTATAAAGTTATTCAACACACACCAAAACATCAAAGTTCGAACAAAATAGTATAATTTACCTGAAGGTTACTGCACTCGTAGCTTCAATGTACATCGTCCCTTTTGTTAATCACACTATTCCAACTGGGTTATATTTACGGCTTCTGATTCTCAACGCTTTTAAAATTTTCTCCACCACCATTCATCTAAAGTTGTTTTAGGGCTTTTCCGGAACTCATCTGTGTATATCTGAACCTTGTTTTGTGGATCCAGACACGTTTATGAACCATTTAATTATTAACACCCCCGAAAAATAGCAAAGAAATTCATACTTCTTTCACAAATATACGCCAAAACTGCCTACTTTTGTGTATTCATTTGTCGTTGCAGATTTGACTAATTGGTACAGTGATACTAAACTTTATTACCTTGTATCTTCTTTTCTAAGTGCACTAAATTACATTCATTGTAGCGCGTAAAGAACAAACTGTTTTAAATCACCAAAATATACGAGCAAACTGTTTAAATTATTCAATCAAAATCGGAAACTAAAAAGCACTGTTTAACGCATTGAATCAATTCGAAAATCTAAGAGAGCGAAACTCATATTAACCCGGGTATATATAGAGGTTAGCCCGTCTGTCGGTCTTGTCCCCAAAACGGCCAGTTTCTAGAATTTCGTGTACTATGTTCCCATCTCGCCCGCCTGTGCGTCGGTTCATATTAAATTTTGCACTCGCACCAGTTAAATCTCAGAAATTTCGACACGGCTCGCAACGTCTGGAAATAACTAATTAATTTTTATACAGAAATGTTATTTTTCCTTCTCAAGTTTGCCTTTTATTTTCAACCAATCGCAACCCAGTGACGTTGCTCCACTCACGCCTTTTACTATATGTGTCTCCGTCTTGCGCATATTATCTGTCTCTATCTACCCTGTTCTTATTGGTGCAAATTGATATTCTTTATTATTGATTATTTTCAGTCCACGTGTGTTCTTATCTGGGTTAAATAATCCCGTATCTAGCCTTCCCGTGAATATTAAACGACGGTTTCTCCAAGATTCTCTGTAATCATTCGTTATCTGCAAAATTTACGCAGAACGAGCCTTTTAATTAACCCTGTTTTGTATTTCGTGCTAAAGCATCCGACCGTTTCCAATATCCGTAGAATCGACATGTTTATCTAAACAAATTAAACTGAAATTGCCTTTTAAAAATACGCAGGTGTGTTCAAACGTAACATTTTAAATAACCCTTCTACGATTTGACTATTATTGGGTTTTCACAAGCTTTTATGCTTATTATATTATTAATAATGGTTCCATTAACTCCAATTAAAATAATACCCTCTAATTTTTAGTGAATCCTAATTAAATATTCAATTATTATTTGTACATTTCGTTTAATACTCGTTACTTAAACTTGAATTAATTAATATAAATTTTTGCACGTAATTTCCATTTGTTTCTTTACTCAGAATAATTAAATTACACGTTGAGCATTTTTAATACTGCTTCTTTTTATATAAAGCGTCTTGTAAATAATTTAAATCTCTTATTTTTAAATGAAACGAATGAATTTTTATTCTCCACGGTTTTTTAATAACGCGTACCTTTTCCCAAAGCTTCTACACGGTGATTAAAATTATTTGATGTAATTCATTAATTTTCTACCCTGGTCTAAATATGAGTAATATATATACAGGGTGTTTTTTTTAAGTGGGAGGTCACCTGTATATGGAAGACCAATTGTAGAAGGAAGCTGAAAATTTGCACTAGGAGGTTATCGAATGTGCCCTACACGTCTAAAATAGTTTCGATACGTTAGCACTTCCGGTTATACCGGAAGTCGGTATTACTATCGTTATTTTAAATAGAACACCCTGTATATTTATGCATTTTTGAATTCCTTGTCGAATTTTATGTGAACTTTTATAACACAACCATACCTCTATCTAATGCCGTTTTCGAGATATTTTGACTTTTAGTAGATTTTTGACATTTGCACGCTGTCACATAAATTGGAATAACTAGAAATTGAACGAACTTGCAAAATTGTTTTTTTGCAATCACATTCATAATACTTGATATTATTTCTACGTGCAAAGAAAATCTGATTACAATGTACAGGGTGCTAGAAAATTCATTTTATAATTTGACTAATAAAATGTCAAATATTCCGTTTTTTTTAAATGGAACCTACCATATTTTGTTGTATTAATCGATTCTATGGAAAAAAATACCTTAGGTATGTAATTACAACAATCCATTTATTGTAAGCCGTTTTTGAGTTATTTGCATTAAAAGAGAAAATGCACTAGTTCAGTAACATAATAACATTTGCTAATATCAAGTAGCTTTTGTCCGATACATTAACAAAAGAATAATTGGTTATTTTTACGAAACGTTAAATGTAGATAATTCTACGCAGATTGCAATTCCCATACTGTAGTTATTTATGAGGGTTAATCGAAACTTTACAAATCAAGATTATCTCGAAATGATAATTATTTATGGCGAATGCAACAGAATTCTTCAAAGAACTTGCGGTGTCTTTCATCAAAAATTTCCTGAAAAGCCAGCGCCGAATGTTAGGCTTCTTGAAAACTGTGCGAATAATGGATCATTTATTACAAAGAAGAACAGGACCAGCACCGTGACGGAGGAAGTAATTGGAGTTACTAATGTATTGGCATATTTTCATGCAGCAGAGCTTAACTAAATAATGCTGTACAAGATATAGGAATGAGCCGTAGTTCCATATACAATATTTTGAAAGCAAATAATTTTAAAAGTTGGTCACTTTATCCTGTTCAGCACCTTAAGGAAACCGATTTCGAAAGAAGGATGTTGTTTTGCAAATTTGTATTACTTAGAACGCAAGAGGATAAACAGTTTTTGAAAAATATTATTTGGAGCGATGAAGCAAAGTTTACGAAAAACAGATTGTTTAACCGACATAATTCACACCATTGTTCCACAGAAAATCCTCAACAAGCATACATAACAAATTTTCAGGAAAGATGGTCTTTTAACGTTTATTGTGCTATTAGAGATTCGCGAATTGTATGTGTAGTGTTTTACCAGGAAAATTTAAACGGTAAAGTACAAATTGTTTTAGTAATTCTTTTTCTTCTCGATGAACACTTTTTACAGGGGAACGATATTTAGAAATTGGATTTTTTTCTATGGGGTATGTAAAAGATACGGTCTTCTCCTACGCTCCTACTACTGAGGAAGATTGCAAAAGACGAGTATTAAATGCTCTAAATTCTTTAACTCCAGAGCAAATACAAAAGGCAACAAATGAAAAGTTTAAAAGACGCATTTTAAAATGCTTGGATCAAAATGGCCGCCAAATAGAACATTTATAAACAACCTCTTATGTTTTTATTTATTTTTCTTTAGGTAAAATATTGTTAGATGAAATACATTGTTCCATGTTTGTGTAGCTTTTATACATTATTTTTCAAAAAATGTTCTTGCGCTGCCATTTTTGGCAACTAAAATGTGCAAAAGCATTTCCTGCTTTCTAAGTACTAAAATATTAATTCCATAGAATTGATTAATATAACAAAATATTTGATGAAAATTATCGCCAGTTCTTCGAAGAAATAAATAATTATCATTTTGAGATAATCTCGCTTTGTAAAGTTTCGATCAACCCGCATAAATAACTACAGTACGGGAATTGCAATCTGCGTAGAATTATCTACATTTGACGTTTCATAAAAATAACCAATTATTCTTTTGTTAATGTATCGGACAAAAGCTACTTCATAGTAGCAAATATTATTATGTTACTGAACTAGTGCATTTTCTCTTTTAATGCAAATAACTCAAAAACGGCTTACAATAAATGGATTGTTGTAATTACATACCTAAGGTATTTTTTTCCATAGAATCGATTAATATAACAAAATATGGTAGGTTCCATTTAAAAAAAACGGAATATTTGACATTTGATTAGTCAAATTATAAAGTGAATTTTCTAGCACCCTGTACATTGTAATCAGATTTTCTTTGCACGTAGAAATAATATCAAGTATTATGAATGTGATTGCAAAAAAACAATTTTGCAAGTTCGTTCAATTTCTAGTTATTCCAATTTATGTGACAGCGTGCAAATGTCAAAAATCTACTAAAAGTCAAAATATCTCGAAAACGGCATTAGATAGAAGTATGGTTGTTTTATAAAAGTTCACATAAAATTCGACAAGGAATTCGAAAATGCATAAATATACAGGGTGTTCTATTTAAAATAACAATAGTAATACCTACTTCCGGTATAACCGGAAGTGCTAACGTATCGAAACTATTTTAGACGTGTAGAGCACATTGGATAACCTCCTAGTGCAAATTTTCAGCTTCTTTCTACCATTGGTCTTCCATATACAGGTGACCTCCCACTTAAAAAAAACACCCTGTATATATATATATATATATATATATATATATATATATTGCCGTGAATACCCCACATTAGTCGTTCTATATAAATTGCTATGAATCGCCCCTACGTTGGGTTTTATATAAATTGCTGTGAATACCCCTAGTTGGGTGCCCTTTATAAATTGCTGTGAAATCCTTTAAGTTTCGACAATAAAGATTGTTTAACCCCTTTTCTTTCTATTACCTATCTGTTAAAATAATGTAAATGAAAATGAAGCAATCCAAAATTACACCTATAATAATCGATAATATGTACACTTTTATGTCTATAAATTATTAATTTGTTTAATATTCAAAAATTTGCCCCTGAATAAAATATTGATATTTATGATTCCACCAAAATTTATGTTCCCTGAAAGCCAGCAAAAATTTCCACTCTAATTACTTTGAGATACCTTTGAACGTTCAAACGATCTTTTCTCGATTTTTCAAATTCTCAAATGATTTTTGATGACCCTTACAGATATTTGATATAGTAAATATTAAATGTTGAAATTGAAAAACAGTCTTATACTAATAATGAATAAAATCTCTAACCTGTGTTTTCCCTGCGTGTCTCTAGGAATTGCCTTTGAATATCGATGGATTGTTACAGCTTGACTCGTTAGCGTAGATTCATCACTTGTTGACCAGAATGATTAATTAATTGTTGCTTGAATTTTCCCCTCGAATTCTTGGAATGACTAGGAATTTACTTGCGGTTTAATTTGAGTATCTTGATGTTTATTATGTTTCTTTGTACGTTTATTTAAGATTTCTTTGAAAGCTGTTTGTAGCTATTTATTTAGACGGATATTTAGAACTGGAGGTTTGTTTATAGATACAATCACACGTACACTCAGAGCTCTAAATTTCTTAAATATTAGAATTAAATTCAATTAATAGTTTACCTTACGTTTTAAGATTAAAAACGGCTATTTCTCCTTAACTAAATTGGCACTTTTTAATTTTTACTAAGTTTAATAAATTATTAATCTTCACTACGTTCACTTTTACGTAATATTTTATTGTCAATTGACGTGGTCTGTGCCTTGTCGAAGAGATACTGAATGTTTACAAGGTCCCCATAGTATTTATAGACTCCACCTATCAATTTTCTAATTGGTGTTCATCGTGTGTTTGTTGATCAACACGTTGTACTTTGCGCCTATCTCTGCAGAAATCGGTATTTTTAAAAATTCCTTGTTTCGATTGTTGTTCAGATGCTTGATCTCACACATGGACATTCAACTTCGTGCAGTATATTTCTCCGAAATTCCAAATTTTCATTGCATTCTGTCACGTCTTTCATGTTTGTGTCGACCATGGTTCAAACCTTATCAAATCGCGGACCGCCTGTTATTTATTTTGTTTGTTACTCCAAATATGTTGGATTTTAATGATCTTATTAAATAGCTAGTATGCCAGTTTGTTTATCTTCACCGATTGCGTGTTTACCTTGATGAAACTCGATGCGTTCAAAACCTTATTTTTACTCGTTTTTTTCAAATTTTGGACTTGTATATTTAACTTAGAACGCATTATGAGACATACACATTATATTTTTGCTAAATAGTATCTAATTATTAAATAATGAGCTTCTTTCATATGAATTAAATGGGTTATGATTTATAAACAGTGTGCTCGCTATTGACTTTATGTAAAATAGTCGATTTACTCCTATTTAATGGTGGAATTGTTTGATTTTCTTAACATTAATAATGTCTACATTTATCCTACGACCCCTACGATTTAATATAACTTTAGACTACCTCCTTATCATGGCAATATATACACTGTTAAATCATAATACAGGGTATCATTCAAACACAGTCGATCAGTCATGCTCTTGAAACGGTTATATTTCAATTGACCAACCGTTAGCATTGAGCAATGACAAGTTTTTAAATATTTTATAGTATGGTAATTTCATGAATTTAATTTTGCTAGTAAAAAAGTTCTCAGATGCGTTTGTCAGCGCAGAATTAAATTATTTATTGGTATTTAGTGAAAATGATCCTGTAATGGATGCTTTGATCAACATATGTTGGATTTCAAAGATTACTTACTAACACTCCATTGTTGTCTTGCACGAGGTCGTTCAAGCCTTGGAAGAAAAGAAACTAAGTCGTTGAATTTTTTCCATCTGCTGCATATTTCAAACTATTATTTAATATTTAAATGTATATAAAACACTTTCTTATTAAGCGAACTTTTATTTTGGCGCATGCTTGAACGAAAGAAATTTAAAACCTGGGAAAGCACCACAATTGTAATTACAGAAACTGATAGACACAGTTTTAGCTTGATTAGATATTTATAAAAATTAATACTTTTTCTTATACAAAGTACATTGGCCAAATAAGATACTTAATAAATCAATTTGTTTTGTTACGATGATATTCATGTTTTAATATATGTTAAGAGTGCAGCCTGGAGTCTTTTATTTTTGTATATTTTAAGTTATCAGTTGTAGAAGAAGGACAAGTGTATACGAGGCACTACCAACCTGATTTGCAAGAACTTAATAATTATTTTCGTATCATCTCGGAGATCACTCACCATCTAGCGAGATAAGATCAGTGGTAGATGAATTGGCGCCCAGCACTTACAATTGAATTGAAAATTCCGAGACCTTTCCACATAGGTGCATGTGTTAGAAGAATTACTGTTGTTTTCATTGAATCTGCCCCTCGACATTTTAAGCTAGCTGATAAAATTTTTCTGTTACATTTTCATGGTAAATTTGAAATGTCATTAACAATTATTTTACACGTAACAGATTTTTAGCGTCCAACGTTTGGGGCTTGATTTTAATTTTTTTCGATTGTTAATTAGATTTTGTGCCCAAAGAGAAAGCTGTTTCTTTTGAAATTTTTGATTTTTACGTTAGTCTTTTTTTAAAAGCGGATACAAGTTAGTTTTTAAAGATAGTTTTTTGTAGAAATTTATCTTGAAAGGTTTTTGAATGAACATTTTAATCGATTGTGGCAAAAAAGTTAAAATAATAGTTAAAGCTAAAACTGATCTTTACTTTTAACGTTTATCATTTCGTGAAGACCGAATTAATTTACAAATTAAATGGAAGAAATATAAAAACTGAAAATTTGAGCCATGGAATTAAGAATTTATTGTGGAAAGAAATTAAAATGCCGACAACGGTAGATGATGATTTTGAATATCCATTTTATTTTACGAATGATGTTACAACACTAACAACAGCATTAGCGTTAATTTCACATGTAACAAAGAATCTTATACTCTTATAGCAAAATCTCGTACATTAACCTCTCTGACCTACTCTCATATTCGTTCATGCTAGACTCTCCTTCTCTCGTTCATTTCCGACCCTATTCGGATGTGGCATCCCTTCTACCCATATAATATTAATAGCACTCACCTCATGACCCCCTGTAACTTTAAATAAATTGGCACTATTAATGTTTAAGTTGCACAACTTTAAACCTGACATACAATCGCATATGCAGAGGCTAAAAGTAATAAGAACAAGAAATAATACACTCACCATCTGTCGGTATTCCTACTCGCTACAAAACAAAAAAATATGAAATTTATTCCATATAGCAGGTAAAACCTTATGTGGCTGTAAATTAACAATATTGTGCTTGCACACCTCCACCACTTCTCTGTAATAAAATGTATACGAGTTAGGACTCGCTATTCTTACAATTTTGAAAAGACCTCATATAACAAGAATAGTTTAGCTGTAGTGTTATCCATAGGTGGCTTCATGATATAGTTGGTATGCATGTGACTACTAAGTCTAAGGTCTCGGGTCGAATCCCGACACGGTCTACTTGAAAAATGTTAGATGAGTATTTTTCACAAAACTATGCCCTCATTCGGATGAGATATAAAATGCAGGCCCCTTGTGTGTGTGTGTGTGTGTTGTCATGTACGTTAAATATCCCTATCTTGCTTGGAACAGCAAGGGTTTGTTACATGCCAAAAATTGGCATTGCACACTTTTTAATTTGTGAGTGAATTCGCGCCAATAATTTAAAAATAGACTTGTGCATTTCCGTCACTTCGGATAGTTGCGTCGGCGCAAGAGAATGCGCATGCGTGGAGTGAAGAAGAAGTGCGCGGTTTCCGATAGGGGATTAGCCAACGAGACGTCGAACAGTGACGTTACCTGTGTCGTGCCTTTGTCTTTTATCTTCCAGATAATGTAGGTTTCCCTTTATCTCTACCTGATATCGTTTCTTCCCTGGTTGTTTCTTATCGTACTGCTACAGACAAGAAGAGGGAAGACAAAACAATCTGGCTTCAACGAGGGCGTAGCCCGACCCACGCCCAAAATGAAGATGAGTATGGCTCCTGCACAAGAATAACCGCAAAGTCGTGAAGAGTTCCACATTTTAAGTGATTACATTTTATCTTTTCCCTGAAGGCGCCTCTTGTATCACAATAAACATTTTTGGTATGTGATACAATTTGAGACGCAATTATGACGTAATAGCTTTATTGTGCAATATTATGTACGTTTTAGTATGTATTGCCAACTGCCGTAGTGGCTCTGACACGCGCGCGCGGGACTATAACGGTTATACCTTAGATTATAACAGGTTCCGCAAAATAAAAAATTTCCAGGTAAAAGCTCGCTTCCTGGTCAATGTAGTATCTTCAGGTGGGGCATGGGGAAATCAAATGTAGTGTACTACTATACGGCGGCGCCATAGCGTAGTTGGTATGCGTGTGACTACTATGCCCAAGGTCCCGGTTCGAATCCTGGCATGGTCCGCTTGAAAAATGTTGAGCGAGCATTTTTCATAAAAATATGCCGTTGTTTGGATGAGGTAAAATATAGGTTCTGCATGTGAGTGTTGTCTCACACCTTAAACATCCCTACCTTGCTTGGAACAGTAAGGGTTCCACAAAATTTAAAATTTTCAGGTAAAAAAAACTCACTTCCTTACCAATGTAGTACCTTCGGATGGAGCATTGGAAATTCAAAGATAGTGTAGTACTATCCATGGTGAACGACTTATAATGGCTTTGCACGAGCACAAGATTCCCTACTTTAAAACTCTTGACATCAGTAGCACTATGATGTTCTCTTGTCGCTTCACCACTTTACCACATATATTTCCAATACCTTTCCAACAACTCACATCACTCTCCTGTTTCCCCTTGCATGGCAACAATAAGAATTTTTCTACCAGATTAACCAGAACGTCCTCCTTTGCAAAAACAATGGCGTATATTCCATAATACTGTGCATTACATTAATTATGCCTATCAGAACAATATGACCTTAGAAGCAGTTTTATTTTTTTGCTACAATGCTCGGTCGGGTTTCTCTGAGGGAAATATAGTGATGTAGTTTTTACTTCAATGTCATGTTTTTCCAGATTTGGTACCTACGCTTTTGAAGTGAACTGGGTATCATTAGCACTAAGTACGTACTTGGGCGGCTGCAGCTGTGGTGTGTAATCGTTAAGAACAATTTAAAATTATAGCAACTGTAGCTCTTTTAATCGCATATAGCTTAACAAAATAACTAAATGCATCAACCGTAACGAATAATTGGGTACAATACCCCCCAAGACTATGGTGGAGAACCCCTGAGAATGACACAAACCAAGTCTCTCTCGAATGTTCAATCATTATCAGATGCAATTCTTAATATAGTCCCTTAGAAGATTTTGCTTATTGGCACTGTTACACCTCTTTGGCTTTACAAAGTTTTATTCTAATATTAGGAATAGAGAATTTTTAATCCAAATTTGTAAGTATTATTTCTCGCAATTGATATGTCGTATAAATTAAGTTATTACGCATAAAATTGTGGTTTATATGTTCTCACTTACATTAGAGGGAATAACCAACAATTAATGTACTTCATTGAATCAGCCTTTTCACAGAAGACGATTATTTCGAATAGGTCTCCTTTGCTTTTGGTTTCCTAACTTTATCACATTATATGTTACCGCATTCTACTAAAAACACTCATTAAATATTAACCTATCAAAAAAAATTTACAATACAGTGCCTCTCTCAAATATAGCTCCATCACTGGGTTGACTGGATATTCTTTCACGATGACCTACTTTTTATCTAGTTCATAAATAAATACAAATAAAATTCAACCTACACTTAACCTCTACTAACATTAAATAATTACAATATAAATACAAATATATTTTCATTAAACAAACCTAATTTCATAACGTCAAACTGGCCAGGTATTACTAAAAGAAATCCTAAAGAAAAAACATCAAATCAATCGTTAATTATAACCCACCATTTTTCCCTTTTCCAATCTTGATATACATGACATTCTAATCCCTTTTCTGGAAATCCCTTAATAGCAATACTAGAAAACAGTTAAATACCATTTTCCTGTTAGTCGTTCCATTGTAGATTCCAAATACTAAAGTTTCATGCTGTAACTAACACTAACTTTCACCAATAAAACTTACATTTAAAATCAATATACACATATTTCTTAATATTTTCAGCTATTCCAACTTTATTGCATGATAATATGATGCTTAAATTTAACCAATAGTAGTTTCATTGCTAAGTTATCGTTCAATAAAATAAGTACTTTCACATTTGATTACTTTCCTATTGCATAAATACCAACCCCTTTACATTTAAAATTCACAGTTACGTAATTATAAATTATACAGGGTGTCCACTAATTAATAGTACACAGTAAAATTACCAATTCCTTGGTTAAAATATTGAGATTTGGTCAAACTTACCTCAGACAACGTTTTAATTTGAATTTCGTTTTTTTTCTTAATAATTCATCAACAGAAAGGCATAACAGCACGAAATCAGGGATTCGTTGGTTTTTTGAGGCGAGAAAAGTCATAAAAATATTTGGGTAACTGAGTTTGCATAAAATTAAGGTACATTTCGCTATTTAAATTAGGAGACTATTCGAAAGGGCCCAATACATGATTTTGAATAATGTCACTCCAAAAGTTAATTTTGAATTCATGTTGGAAATGATGTTTGGATACTAAATGCGGATTTTCTAAATCCCACACATGTTTATTCCTAAAGTTGAAAACACCTCTACATATAAACCTTGCTTCAACTGTAAATAATATTTTGTTTAAAAAAAAACAGGTCGACATTGTGCTGGATATGACAGAAACTAGCGAATACCAGTCTAGTGCAAATCAGCAGGCAGTAGGTTTTGTACTGGTGGAGAGTGAAATGGATACAGTCTTCCTTCATGAAGAATTTTGCAAACGATGGACAAATATCTTCGATGCCTTCGTCCATTAAATTTTTCCTGTGCATATACACATACCATATCATCCATATCTTTGAGGAAAAATTCGTTATGCCCGGGAATTTCGTACTTATCAAAAAATCTTTCAAAAACCATGTAAAGCATGCAAAGTTTGACATTAATTAAAAATGTAGTATTTGTTATTACACTTGATTTAGTCACAGCCTGTTATATTTACGCGCGACAAAATTACCCGCCATTTTATAACATACCGCCACGCCTTACGAGTGATGCAATCGCTATTTAAGTCAAATTTACATTCACCATTTAAATAAAATCAAATTACTCACGTGCTGGCATCTCGGAACTTAAATCTCAGGGTCCAGCGGTGATCTGCAGGTTGGGTTCGGTTATGTTGAACTTTAAATTCCCATCCGTCCTTCACGTAACTTCTGTTGCACTCGTAGGGGAATGAAAGGATTAGGTAACAGGTACACAAAGGTAAGGTACAAGGAACCTACATACCTATTTTTAAAGAGAAAAAACACACCACTCAGATAGTTGTGGCCTCATCTAGGTCTCGTGGCTTAATGCCTCCTTTCAACACTCATGCACCTCCGCATTCACTATGCGCAGGCGCAACTGTCTGTGACGACGGAAGTTGACATTATTCATTTAAAAAACGCGGCAATTAACTTATAATTTATATCTAAATCTAAAACTGTTACATTGCCTTTTGGCATGTAACAAGCCTCCTTCAAAAAAATTTTGCTTTCAGGAATTTAACATCATTTTAAAGAAATTTAATGTACCTTCTACAAGTGGCATCCAAACTAAGAACGAAGTTGAGTTTCTCGCCCCAGAAAACCCTCAAATGCCTAATTTCGTGCCGTTACATTGCCCTGTTGATGAAGTATTAAGAAAAAACGAACTGCAAATTAAAACTTTCATACCCTGTATCTCAGTTATTATCAACTTTTGGACTGAGGTAAGTTTGGTCAAATTTCAATATTTTACCTAAGGAATATGTAGTTTTGTCGTGCACTATTAAGTAGCGAACACCATGTACACATAAAAGCTCATAGGATACTCACTGTTTAAGTTCCAATGCCCTCTTTAAAACGTTCAGTATGCCCAGAAACCTCCAACATTACAATTTTCTTTGTTTCCAGCTAACATTCTCCCTTAACACAACACAATCCAATTTATTGGAGGGATGAACTCTCCAGGTCCTATCGAAGTTAATTCTGCAAACCCGTGCTTGAAACCTACCATGTGTTGCAAGCGTAGTTTTAAAACTTAAGTCGTACGCCACGTGTTTTTCCTTTGCGGCATCTTGAAGCCGTGTTTCTGATCAACTTTAAACTTCACTCCCCTTTTGCTGGTCCGTTCGTATTACTACATTTCGGCGTTTCTAAATAACTTTCTGAACTTTCCCTTTTTAATGGTGTTTAATTTTTCTGTTATTTCCCTTTCTACAAATTTCATTCTTACAATGTAACGTGCTTACTCTATGTTAAATAAAAAGGTTATTGTCTTGTGAATTACAGAAAAGCGACGCACTTTTGTAATTGACCTTGAACGTCTAGCCATGTCTCAAATATAGCCTCGTCTGTGGGAGGTTTCTGCATTTCTCATGTATTAATTCATTTTATTAATGTATACTCTGTGGTTTTGTTTATTACATATACCCAGCATTTTATTTTAATTATAATTTTTAGTCACATATTTAGCATTCTTGTACGACATATTTATTGCATTGTATGTTTTATGGAATTTCAGCTGTTTTATTATCACAACATTTATCTACCTAATGACTAATGCGTTACCTTGGTATTATATTAAATTGTATTTATTTATTTTAAGAAAATGTATTGTTTTGATTATACTAATAGCTCTAATTGAAATTCTTTTCTAATAACAAAAGAATTACAATATCATGCTTAATTAACGTTCATATTTAATTTGTCCATCCAAATTTAATATTCATGTCTTATCCGAGCTGTAAATTAATGTGACATAAACATGTTACATGGTGTTTTCATTTTTAAGCGCGTAAATCTAAAAGAATAAGTTTCTTAAGTGCCTCCTTAGCGTAGTGTCACCGCAGGTCTGGCTTCTAGGTAGTGGCAAAATAGATACGGATTTAATTCCCACTATGGCAAGAATTTTTCTATGAAAAATTAGGCTCTATGTGTGTGCATGCATGCACGCTGTGGTGTATGCGTGTGGGTATGGGTGTGTATGGTAATCTTCCATGCTAGAGGGAAGTGGGGGTGCCATGTGGCCTTTTTAAGTGATGTCTCCATAATATGTAATATAACGTTTTTTTTTATTTTTTAATATATTTTCTTTACAACAATATCTTGTACAAAAGCTACATATAATAAATGCAAATTTTTGTTCGCTATACGCCATAGCCTTGTTTTAGTCTCATTTCTTGTAGACGTTTAATTTTTTTGTTTTAGGAAAGAAATAAAAGTATGTCAGAGTCGCCAGCCAAGGTAACAGAAATTTTAATAAAATGCATAAACTTTTCTGCCATAAAACATAAAGATCAAAGACGGCTAGACCCAAATAAGACACCTTATATAAACCATCCTATTGGTAAGTAAGCACATTCTACCAAAACAGGACATCGCTACTTGGTTTTAAACAAATCAAAAAATAATGGATCATGAAAAATACCAATATGTGGCATTGTCTATTCTAAAGTGACATTATTTGAGCATTAATACTCGGTTACTGACCTAGAGATGCTTTTATAACAAAATACATATAAAACAATGGGAAAATTGTACAATCAGTTCATTTGTGATTCCTCATACTTTGGTCCTTAAGTAAAATAGTAATTTATCATACACTCCCACTTTACCATCAACTGACAATGTCCAATTTTACACTTCCAACAATGTAACACCATACATGGAACTATACTTTAGACAACAACGATCAGAAACAGCATCTAATTCTACAAAAAAAGCAAATTACAGCTTCCTCTTCAAGTGACAAAAGTCCATTGAAGCCAAAGGTAATTATTTTATCTTTCGAGCATTTAATTCTAAGTTGCTGGATAGCAAACCGTCCCAATCTATTTCAGTGTTTGTAGGTTATTTCGAATTCCTTGGTACCACGTGGTCCCTCGTTTATTATTTCATACTCAATGGGGAGTTTTATGACAAACCAACCTTTTTGCTGGTTATCCTCACATCCGTTGGTGTTTATAACTTGTAAACAATTGAATTATTTAGTTCTGGTGACTGTCTAGCGAGTCATTATCCCAATTTTCCTGTTTCAGGGGGAGTATGCCATTAATGTACGCAACACGTGATAGATGCATGTCCATCAATGGTTTTTAACTTTTCTTTATGTAAACTGTTTAAAATATTGTAACTGTATTGTATGAAAAAGATTAAATTACATGTAACTTAATACTCGTGAATTTCCTTTACATAGCATCTGATTGTCACATTCATCAAATAACTATAAAATTTGATAGTCGGCTTTTGCTCTGACTTACGCTCCGGAGTTATGAGGACAGAGGTGTGATTAATTGGGATTTACCTCTGAGGGGGACGGTTCGGGAGGAGCCGATTGGGAAAAATGTCATACATCCGGTAGACGGGTTTTCGTTGCTTGGAAGCGAATATTTCGGGAGAAAAACAGCAGTTTTTCGGGATTTATCGATTTTGCATTTACATCCTATTTTACGTATCGAAAAAGTAAAAATCACCAACATTTTCACGAAAGAATGAGCCGAACGCGCTTTGCAAGAGAGACAGTAATGTTCGAAAACACATTAATAAGACGAAGAAATGGAAACAAGGATTTCAGTGCATACCATCTATTTGTAAGCAGTACTTGCTTGTATAAAAATATTTGCATTAAACCTACAACAAATATGTCAGTAGATTGAGGTGGTTCGAAATATACACGGGATCTTCTAAACTAATATATGCTAGAATGCCCTAGAAGCAAATTGGAATTTCAGTTCTGCACTGTTTCGCAGTGTGTAGTGAATTTTTAAAAAATATTTGTGCGTAAAGTTTCTCAAATTAAATCGAGAACTGTTGAAAAAGGTTTTGTAGACCGTCGGAGGCGGTCGAATCGGTATTGTTAAAATATAAGATGACAGAATTACTATCTTAAGTTTTAAAATAAAACGCTACAAAATACATAATATACATTTTTAGTCTTGGAAATAAATTAGGAATATAAAAACGCATAAGTCTATTTTTAAAGAAAAATAATTAAATTTATTTGATGGAAACTAACTACAAAGTTAAAAGGGATTCGTTGTGAAAGGGGGCCGGGGCGAAAATAACAGTTAGTTTGTGTAAACAGACTAATTACAATAGCAAATTTTCATAATGTGGCTGTTACTTTAAGAAAGCTTTTAGAATAATTGAAGAGTGGGACTATCAATATGCGTTTCTTACACTAATTACTCCAAAAAATAGGCGAGCTTATATCGATTTTTAGCAGAATTGAGCAAAATTAATGTTGCACCGAAACAAGTGTAGTAACAATACAACGTAACCCTCCGACAAGATAACAGTAATATTATTACAATGTAGTTTAATCACTTATATACAGACAATGTCTTGGAAAAACCCTCAAATATGAGCTTACAGATTATAAACCAGACTTCATAAAATACAATGTTAAAGGTTACAACGTACCCATTAGCAGTATTGTTGAGTTTTTACAACTTTAATCACCACATGAAATCACTCATTTTTCATGCAATTCAATACAAGCTCAATGTTCGTAATACAATGGTATACTCCTCTAAGGCATGGTGAATAATAGAAAAGCACAAAAACTAGACAACCCACGAAAAAAAGTAAACTAATTACTCACAAGCCGATAACAAGGAAACATGTGAAAGGTTATCATCGATAAAGGGAAGTTGAAGAAGCCAGTTGGCTATGAGATTAGCAACCAGGTATTCTAAGTGGTGATATCCACTAAATTGACAAGGATCCGATATCTAATTCGGACAGTTTGGCTTCAAACCAATATGGTTGGAAATTAAAAATTATCTTCTTGCAACATGGACTCATAGGTGGCGAAATGGAAATCATTATTTAAACTGGCATTCAGCTGTAAGTTTATTACCTATTTATAAATTGTTTTCGTTTTGTTGATGGCATGCATTTATTAAACTTGTTAAGTTAGACATTGATGAGATTATAAAACGTTCACCAGTATTGTAGGTTATAGTGTTTACTTTATTAAATTTATGTGGACATTAGAATTTAATTTGACAAAGGTTGAAGATGCGGCGAGATTGTTATAGACGAATAGCGAATGGTGCAACCAATTAAAAGTGATTTGATTTATGTAATTCAAAATTTTTATGTGTACCTGTTTATGGGAATAATGATATGATACTGTATTAAAGTAGATTTAGGTAACGCAGCTGTTCAAACTTTATATTGTTGGAGGTCAGCGATTTACAGTTTCCAATGGCCATGTCGTATATTATTGTTTGCTGCGCGTATGGCGAAATGGTACGATTATTTTGCCATACATAGTATTGAATCGCCTTTTGCCGGCATCACAGCTAATACTTTAACTGTCCGCGAATGCCAAAGTGTTCGTACCCGACACGTTGCGTCAATTGGGAATAATGCGCACTAGCTTCGCGGGACTCCAATGGTGAATGCAATTGTAACGTAAGCAGACAATTAATGATCGGTTGGACCAAAATTAGTGCTTGTCGCGCCAATATCTCCAATTGTATACTTTCATCCCCTTTAGTAAGTTACAGTCCACCTGCTAAGCGTTTACGCTGTGGGAATCGTTCTGGAGCTCTTTCAATTTTACATACACTCCAACGTTTACCGCACGGTATTTTTTTCTTTATTGAAAATATAGGTTGATGGTATAAGGAACTCCATTCTACCAGCATGTCGACCAAATTAGGTTTCTCACATTTGTTTTTCCAATGCTCCAAACCCTCGCTGTTTTAAACAAGGTAGGGATTTTTAACATGCGTGACAACACACACACATACACGGGGCCTCCATTTTACGTCTCATCCGAACGAGGAAGTGTTTTTGTTAAAAATGCTCATCTAACATTTTTCAAGCGGACTGTGTCGGGATTTGAACCTGGGCCAAATTAGGATCCGCAGGAATACTCGTCTTCCAGAGAATCATTACTAGACCAGACGAGTTGGCATCCATAAATTAAGATGGTATTGAAAGCCTTTCGGGGTGTTTTTAGTAGCATAGCTTGATAATTTAACTTCACTGTTGTTTTTTTTTAACTTTACAATTCGTTAATATAGGAACCCATTCAAATATCACTTTTTCTAGCTGGTACACCGTTAATTTTGTTACAGGATTCCTGTCCCTTCTGGGCAAATCAAAATTTAACAGCTTAAAGATCTTTTCACCTATAACAGTATGAAAGGCTGTTATAAGATTTTATGAAGAGTTTTCTATCCGTGAAGGACAGCCTCCATACTGTTTAAAATGTTTGAATGATTTTCATAATGCATAAGCTTTTTTATTGGTTATTTATATTGTTTTAATGTGTCAATGTATGTTTGTATATTTCATTAATTAGTTAGTTTTTGCTTTATAACTATTATTAACGCTCGGTTAAGACACAGTGGACTGTATTTTTTAAACATGAACAAACAAAAGGTAAAACAATGAACTTACCCAAGATCTGCAGCTCACTTTAAATAGGTGTTTAAAGGGTGAGATTTAGGATGGTCATTGAAGGAAGGCAAGGATCACCAATTTAGAAATTTCACCGTTTTCGAACCCACTCTCTAAGACGGGTGCAAGGGGTTATTTTGACATACACACCGTAATGCCACAATTTACTAGAGAACCGAATCACACCGATGTTTGTTACTATCTATCTTCATTTTGTTATTGTCAGAATTGGCATATGTTTCAATTTATCTATAAATTAAAAATAACTTGAATTGAATGCTATTCTGGCAATAATTTATCGTATTAATAAACTGTAATTTAAAAATAAAAGGAATTTGTTGCCGGCGTTAACAACTATCAATTTATCACTTTTATTGTATAGCAAATAAATACTCCCCGTATGTTTGTTGTGGGAACACAAATTGCAGGCATTTATTCTAAACTTTAAAATTTTCATCTAATATATTCAATAATAATCTATAGGAACACTGTGGCACGATTTAAATAAAATTAAATAAAAACCCTTAACCACAAAAAATATTTAAATTACTAGATACGTATTTCGACCACTATGTGGTCATCATCAGTAGGAAACCTCTTAAAAAAAAACACAAAAAAAAACAATAATAATAATAATAATTAGCTGTTGTTCTGGAACACTTCAGAGGATATTCTCCTCACCACTTGGGCTGAAGTAAACCTTCCCAACCTATAATTTACTATATTGTTGCTTTAAACACTATCGAGGATATTCTCCTCTCCCGCAGGCTGGTGTTCTCAACAACAAACAAGTGAATTGTGACATTATAACTTAAATCTACTTAATTTATACTAATTCTAAATCTACTCAAGCGGAACCAATTTAATCTTGCTTTCTCATTGGTTGTTGACCAATAGGGAAAGCAAAGCAGATGGCGCTATTGGCCCTTTATCGGTGTTTAAGAGGGGTCCTTTATGTTTAACAATTTTAATTGATTCATAGGCATTTAAGGAGGAAAACATTATCGTTAGAGGTGGTTGATTGCAAAGTCGTTGATTTACGGATGTTGATCCTATTTTTACACTTTCTAAAAATATTATCTTAAATATCAGAAGAGAAACCATTGTAATTCGCTATTTGTTTAATAAGAGCAAATTCCTTATTAAATCTGTTTTTATTTAAAGGGAAATTCAATAATCTATTAATTAAAAAGTTAAATGAAGCCAACTTATGTTGTATGCTATGATTAGAGGAAGACAAAATAAAGCGATTTACATTGGTTTCTTTTCTATAAATGTCAAATTCTAATTTATTACCATTTCTAATTACTAATGTATCTAAAAAGGGTAATTGTCCATTATTCTCTAGTTCATACGTAAATTTTTGCTTTGAAATTTTGAATTCATTTCTTTAAGAAAATCATCAACATTTGATTTAGAAGTGTCAAAAACTGCAAAATATGGACAATTACCCTTTTTAGATACATTAGTAATTAGAAATAGTAATAAATTAGAATTTGACATTTATAGAAAAGAAACCAATGTAAATCGCTTTATTTTGTCTTCCTCTAATCATAGCATACAACATAAGTTGGCTTCATTTAACTTTTTAATTAATAGATTATTGAATTTCCCTTTAAATAAAAACAGATTTAATAAGGAATTTGCTCTTATTAAACAAATAGCGAATTACAATGGTTTCTTTTCTGATATTATAGATAATATTTTTAGAAAGTGTAAAAATAGGATCAACATCCATAAATCAACGACTTTGCAATCAACCACCTCTAACGATAATGTTAAATATGTTAAACTTCCGTTTCACAAAACCACAAAGGGTCTTGATAAAATATTCAAACAGTGTAATTTCAAAATTGCTTTCACTAATACTAATAAAATTAAAGATTTGCTAGGTAATCCAAAAGACAAGGTGGAAAAATTGCAAAAGTCGGGGATTTATGAAATTAGTTGTGCAGGGCCAGGGTGTTTTCAAAAATATATTGGTCAGACCAAGAGGAATATAACAACAAGATTTAAAGAACACATTGCTCACTTCAAATATGGTAAATATGAAAGGTCTCAGGTCGCCAAACATATATTTGAAACCAGCCACCCGTTAAACTAGAAAATGTTAAATTGTTAAAAGCGGTACCAACGTTTTCCTCCTTAAATGCCTATGAATCAATTAAAATTGTTAAACATAAAGGACCCTCTTAAACACCGATAAAGGGCCAATAGCGCCATCTGCTTTGCTTTCCTATTGGTCAACAACCAATGAGAAAGCAAGATTAAATTGGTTCCGCTTCAGTAGATTTAGAATTAGTATAAATTAAGTAGATTTAAGTTATAATGTCACAATTCACTTGTTTGTTGTTGAGAACACCAGCCTGCGGGTGAGGAGAATATCCTCGATAGTGTTTAAAGCAACAATATAGTAAATTATAGGTTGGGAAGGTTCACTTCAGCCTAAGTGGTGAGGAGAATATCCTCTGAAGTGTTCCAGAACAACAGCTAATTATTATTATTATTGTTTTTTTTTTTTTTTTAAGAGGTTTCCTACTGATGATGACCACATAGTGGTCGAAATACGTATCTAGTAATTTAAATATTTTTTGTGGTTAAGGGTTTTTATTTAATTTTATTTAATATATTCAAACCAAATATATCAAACATTAATAAATCAAAGTCACCTTCAATTTATGTCATAAATGTCAAACTTGAAATTTTTATTATTTTGACAACGATCCTAGGTCATGGATCGAAATGTAAATAAAGACGATTTTAACAACTATGAGTGGTTTAATTCCGAGGGAAGATCAAGATAAATAAAATAAGCAAATTATTCTAAAGACAGAATAACATGTTACTAATTTCACTACTATGCACTATGGGGTAACGAGCACCGTGCTATTGGGTGAAACGTTAATTTCTATTTTATAAAATTTTGCAATAAATAAAATCCAATATTCTCAAATTTACTCAGGGTTAAATTCCCCAGGGCATCAAATGCGTCTCAAATTATAAAATCTACACTTTCTCGTTGTTGTCCTGATTCCGGTGCATCTGTAATATCGTACGGTGGCAGCCAAATGTCCCCTTGTTTGGTTGGCAGTAGTTTTTATCGACGAAGCGCTGGTATGTCGTTCAACGATAAAAAGGAAATGAACCACTGCAACGACTGTCTGAACTCCACAAACACATCTACACTAGGAACGCCGATAGCAAAGTTCTTACGCACATTGGTGGGCACAACTGTCTGGTTAAGCATGAAAAATGAAATCTTGTGGTTTCCCAAACTACAAATCATAAGTCAATGTCTGGATTGTGGAGTTTAAAAATCACCTAAACCTTGTGAGAATAATTATGAAATATGTATTTGTAACTTTTAATAATAAAAATTATATTGGGACTCCTTCTTTATTGACATCGTTTATTCTCGCCGATCGTCGTAAATGTCATTTTGATTATTATAAGAAATAACGTTTTTTTTTTAATTATTGGAATGGTGTCAGTTATGTCATGTTAAATATGCTTCATATTGATTAATAAAAATAGGAATTACCAATGATTATTATTATATATGTATAAAGAAACTGCTTTATTGTTGTCACAAACCTAAATAATACAATAAAGGGTTGAAAGCCTTTTAAAAAAGGCACAACATGTGTTGCTATAATATTGGTCAGTATCACTGTCGGGACTACATTGCCCTGTGTGGAACAATGGCTGAGAAGGACTTTGGCTGATAGATACAAATTTTGAATTGGCAGATTGCAAGATATTATCTGGAGCATTTTCCCCCCTATTACACTTCTTTAGGTTAGGATATGGGACAAATATGCCCGTAATACATTTTATATGGAAAATAAATATGGTTAACAGTAGCAAACGTGTTAAATTATTGTTTTTTTCGAATTAACTTTTTTATCGTTCTTTAAATGATTTGCTGAAACGATCCTCATAACTATAAACTTGAGTTTCTCCATTAAATTATTCTAGGAAGCCGTGTTACATCTTATTTGGCTCCACAACGATTTTATTTTAATAATTAATCATAGGGAGTTTCTAATCATTAATTTACAGTATATTACACAAATACTCCGTGTATGGTTGTTGTGGTTTGTTTTGTATTTTTCTTAGTCTTTTTTGGGAAGTAAACCACTCATAGTTGTTAAATCGTTTTTATTTACGTTTCGATCCAACGATTTGTCAAAATTTTTATTATTTTGACAACGATCCTAGGTCATGGATCGAAACGTTAATAAAGACAATTTTAACAACTATGAGTGGTTTAATTCCCAAAGAAGATCAAGAAATATATATTACACATAGTTGTAAGAAACAGTTTTAGCCTCTAGGTGTATTACGCATTGTTATTCAGCTAGAAAATAGGTGATGTAAGTATCTTAGGTTTTCTGGATTTAGTTTTTATCATTAAGTGCTTTGCGGCATTTATATTTTCCCATGCTTCAAAATAAATGTGTCGTTGTTTCGCCATTGAGAACGCAATATGTACATGGAATGGTAGACAGTCGGCGGCCATGATAGTTTAAATAGCCTCTCTGGATTGGATTAGCAGTGAAGTTAATCATTTATTTACATACAACATATAAGAACAAATGGCACCGTAGGGATAGAGATAAAGGATTAACGAAGGTAAACTGCACTGCATTACAAAGCACTGCTGAATGTCTTTCAGATGTGATAGTTATATGTAGAATGGTATTGTGGCTGCCGTTATTGTTCTTAATTGTTCACAACTTCTTGTACGCATCGCATTTCATTGCATGGGAAAATGTCTATGCTACAAAATACATAATAAAAACTAAATCTAAGAACCCCCGAGAATAATTACACAACCTATTTTCTAGCTGAATTACATGCGTAATAACCCTAAATGCTAAAACTATTTTACATTGTTATGTAAATATACTTTAAAGTAATGATTAGAAATGATGAGAAATCCCCTATGATTAAATATTAAAATAAAATCGCTGTGAAGCCAAAAGAGACGTAGCAGCCATGCTAGACTTGGCAACTTAATAATTACTGGAAATTTCCTTTTAATTGCCATGCTAGTTGTGTTCTTTCTTTTATATAAAATAAAAATAACGTATAGATCGACACATGCTAAATATTAGTATATTATGCTCTATTATATTACAATTGCAGTGTAAAATACTTTAAGCATAATTTAAGTTTACATTGGTCAACATTAATTTTTGATTTGTTTAAAACGTTGCATAACATCTTTGTGGTTAACACGTTTTGTCGAGAAACTAATGTAATTTTTCTTAAGGTGTTGCATATATACTAACCAATGAAGCTAAAGTTACCAATGTTGATGTAATTCAGGCAGCAATTCTACATGATACCATTGAAGATACACAAACAACTTTTGAAGAGATTGAAGAAACGTTTGGAAAGGTAGTACGTGACATAGTAATGGAAGTTACAGATGATAAAAGTTTACCAAAACAAAAACGAAAATTACTTCAAATACAAAAAGCGCCAGTTTCTAGCCATGAAGCAAAACTAGTCAAATTAGCCGATAAGTTATATAATTTGCGTGATTTACAGGAAGCAATTCCAGAACAATGGACCGCTCACAGGGTGGAAGAGTACTTTGAATGGAGTAAAAAGGTTGTCGATGGTTTGCGAGGGACCAATAAATCTATGGAGGATAGTTTAGATGAGTTATTTAAAAAGCGTGGTATAATGTGATGTGTTAGTACGTTGTATTTGAAAAACTGTTGTTTGTTATTCGTTTAAATTATAATTATATGAGAATTCTGAATATAGAACAAATCCAGGTTTTGCTTGTATGAATTAACAGCCTTTGTAAGGAACAACTTTTAAACTTTTCATTTGCATCAATATTTTAATATTATCAAAAAACACATTTTGAACACTTCTAATAATTTTTTTGGATGTTTTTATCTCAATAAATCTATCAACACAGACATGGTATTCCCTAAAGTGTAGTTAGTATGCAAAAATATCGTTCTTTATTTAAAATTTGGGCACAATAAGCTTAAGGGACATTGAACGTTCATAACGCTATTTATCTTCTAGTAAATGTAAAAAAATTGTAGAAATATTACTTTCGTGTAATTGTACGGGCTAAATACATTATACAAAACCTAAGATTAAATGAAATATAAAACTTAGATTAAAATTAATAAAAAAGAAGCATTGCTAGACTTAAAATATTATACAGGTACAGATTACGGATCTATGATGTAATTTGGATGTACAACAAGCAATGGATCATCTTCAATTTGTTGCTTGCTACCTCGTAAGCCTATTCTTGAGAGTGGGAGTATAACTTCATCCTGAAATAAAATTGTTACATTACTAAAATTAATAATTAATAACCAAAGGATAGAAGTAGTTAAAGATAGAAAAAAATTGCACTAGCTGTAAATTCAAGACGTCGACCATGCTTTTATATATAGAGATGTGATTAGGGGTCATAAAAAGGTTAAATGACACCATTTTGTAAACATACAATGCTGCGGACCTGAGCAAAATTGGAAAATTTTGGAAGGGGTTCGAATTATATAAATATTCTTCATAGTAACGTACTTATTTAACAACAATCCAAATAAAGTAACTGAATCATGTTTTTAGATAAGGATAGTGATATTCTGCGAGTAGAAAGACGTTTTTGAAGGAGTTCTTCATCCATAAATTTTGCTACTAAAGAACTTGATTACGAGTAAATGCGATTATTATAAAAGATTTAATATTTAATGTAGTATTGTATTCAAATACTCTGATGTTCTAGTGGGAGAGCATTGAATTGCATGCATCATACTCTAATATTTCTGATAACAAACTGAAAGCACATCTAAAATGCTCATAAGGTAAGTGTATTTCAATTGAAGAATAACTTGAAAGCGTGTGTATTGAACTTCTACAAAAATTCACTAATAGATAAGTAAATGATGTCCTCATTTTAAGATAAAGCAATTAACAAAAACCATAATTCTTAAAGTAGTAAAAATGAAACGAATTACAGGAATAAATCATAAAGATAACATGTATGTAAATCGAGCTTAATTAATAATAGCCTTAGGCCGTAAAACGACAAAGATTTCTGAAGGTTGCATTTGCATCATGAATGAGATTCTAGATCAGGGGTGGCCAACCAAAATGAGCGGGCAACTTTGGAAAAGCATCATAACTCCGCGGGCCGCATATAAAATTATATATTCCCATATTAGATTTAAACCCACTATAGACATTTTTTTGGAGTGAAAATTAAAACAATGAGTTATTATTGTGTTAACTATTATTCTTACATGCAAACATAGATAATATAATAATAATGATAGTTAATTTTGGAATATATGGATGTACAAATAATGTTTTTTTAATACATTGGTTTTCACCACTTTGGCCATTATAGATAAGTATATTTTGTAAAAGTGTGATGAATCTCGCGCCTACTTTATAAAAATGATATATATGATATAAAATAAAAAGCCATTTAAATTCATCCACGTTCAAAACAAACGATATTTTCTTGTATAGATAACATTTAACCTCATTATAAGAGTTTTAAATAAATACAAAGTCATTCATTGCATTTACAATCATTGAGAATGTAATGGTAAGCTTTAATTAATTATGTAATTATACTTAAATCTATATTTTATTAGCATGCAAAGCAATTGCAAGCTTGAATTATTTATGTAATAAATTGTCTGTGTATAAAATATTCATTTACCGTTTGCAAAACCATAAAGAAACAATCGTGAGCTTTAATTATTTTTCCGTATGTGTATTTTTTAAGAGTTTTAAATAAAATAAAATTCTGGAATTTTCTTTATTCAGAAACAAATGCGCCATGTTTACTAAGAAATGTTTTAAAAGCCAATTAATTATTAGTATTTATTATTATTAGTAATTATTAGAATGAATAAATGCCGATACAAAGGAACCCGTGACTATTAAAAAGTCATAAAATAGAACCGAGATAAGATAACGCGAGTTTAACTACTCTATGTATTACAATACGAAAGGAGATAGTAGCAGATAAATTCGTTTATTAGAAAAGGATAAATGGCACATTTTGCGATAAAACAAATAATAAAATTGATACTAAATGGATAGTATAAACGCGAAAGCAGTGTAAATTCTTGTTAATATTACATCACGTAGGTGACTAGTTTTCTAGGTGTACAAAGAAAAATTTCGAGTGATGACGTACAGAAGTAATTTTTATATATAAGCCGGAATCTATTAAAAGTATTCATTTATTAATTCGCGTTTGATTTTTTCCTAAGCCAAACCATATGTAAAATTTGTGATCAATTTTGACGTCGAACATGTTACTTTGAGTAAAGCCATTCATTAAGTATGCATGCATACAGTACTTCAATACGTGAAAGGGTTTGGGAACAAGGTGTTCGGGATCGAGATTCATTTAACAAAGCGAAATCGTGTATTCCAAATGAACTTCCAAGAAAACAAATCACACTGGGTGATGAAGATCTTATTAAAGACCTTTTTCTAAAAATAAATTGTAATCCAAATTCGAGGAGACAGGTGTGGGTCCTAGTGTCAATGATCCAGTAATGGCAATACAAATGCCTTTGCGTGAAATTCGACGACATAAAAATATTGAAAAGTATGCTCCATGGGATCTGCCGCCTGTTACTACTATTGACGATCCGGTTCCTGAAGATGTCACTGCTACTCCTAGTTCGAATTGTTCAAAGGAGGCAATTGCTCGTCGTTGTCAACATTCGGTACGTCCTCCAAAATGGTTGGATAGTTATGTTTGCAAGAAGAGGTGTTAGATTCTTTTAGTTCAAACCGGGGAGGAGTGTGTGGTGTTGCTAAGGTTATGGATATTGATATACAAGATCAGGGTAGCTGAGACTTTGAAAAAAGTGGACATTAGAGTAATTAAATATGTATTTGAATGACAGAATAAAGCATTAATCTTGTTCAATAAAGTAGTAATATATCTCCTAAATTTACAAATACTACAGTAATTAGGTAAATTTATTGGTTTCCTATGATGCGGGAAAGAAGTAAAATTGTATAGCTCGAATTGTCTTAGATGTACCCTTTTTAATTTTAACAGTGGAAAACCAGAAGTGTTTCTTCACAGCATCCAAAAAGGATAGTTGCCTTTTCAGAACCATTCACATTGACCACTGTGGTCTCTTAGAGAAATCATCCCAGCAAAATAAGTATGTATTTACCATTGACGATGGTTTTACCAAATTTATTAAGCTTTACCCATGCAAATTAACAAGTGCGGAAGAAGTGATACATTTAACGAATTACTTTAATCATTTAGTAGACTGTTGCGAGTAGTCTCAGATAGAGTTACTACATACAGCTCACACATATTTTCAGATTTTTTAAAGGATAACAATGTTAGCCATGTCTAAATTGCAACAGGGATGTCTCGTGCAAATAGACAAATAGAGCGCTTCAATCACACCATTATCCATGTATCTTAAAATTAGTTGATGCGCCCATAAAATGGGATCAGTTTTGTCAATTGTAGTTTGGTGTAAATAACACTAGCAGTAAATCGATCGGACAACCCCCTTCTGTTTTGATGTTTTGTATACGGCAATTGGGAGTTCATTTCAGATCCTCTAAAAGAATTTTAGGGTCCTTAAATGATGAAGACCCAAAAAGAAATCTCGAAGAGATTATAACGTTTGAGCATTATCCTTACTGTAATTATAATTTTAAATTAAGATGAACTAAAAATTTCAAGTCGAAACACTGAACCTGGGGTGGTTGTCAAAGAAAATACAACGCACCTCTATATTCACAAAGGCCACGAAAAAGCTGTAATTTAATCCATTTAAAATAAAGACCGTTGGAATCTTCCGGACTAACTTGGAACTCTAACTTCCGCGGTTGTTTCAGGAGACTATCGAGAGGGTGTGTGTGTATGTATTAACGCATAATATCAAGGCGCCACTAATTGGATAAAGTAGACCCCACAGTGTACCAACGCTTCTGAGAACAAAGGCTCTGTTGTCACACACCTAACCTCGTACCTGCAAGAAAGGGTTATATATTCTTATATATGAAGCCTTGTATTATGTATATATACTTAATAAATTGATAAATGTAAAATGGATGTTTAATAATATATGCCACGGCAATTAAAAACTCAAACTCAGGATTAATAATTCAGTTAAAAAAATTTTCAATCTGCAAACTGGGTAAAAAACTATATACAGATATAATAACCACTGCCAGTCAAAACGCCCTCTAGTTAATTTTAAATATACGCACTCGCAGTAGGTATGACAGCACAAGTAATTTTATGCATATGTAAACAAAGTCCAGAATGCTTGAATTTGATAAAATTTTTGAGATTTCAATCAGTAATAAAATTTTTAGGTGTCACAAATATGAGAATTAATTTATTAAATACCTGTAATTCCACTGAAGTCGCATGAGTTTACAAGAATGGACCTCTTCACTGCTTACAACAAAATTTAGTTAGAAGCTTGGAGTTTACAATACCTGTTTAAAAGTAAGTTTTAATATTTTGTATTTTAAAGAATTTACGCTTTATTTTCAGGCTTAGGAATACTAAAATAATATTATAAACAGTATACTCAGAACCGACGATTTAAATAGGAATTCTAGCTTAAAGTACCACCCCTGATGGAACATTGTCCATAATACTGGGAATCCACTTGAAATATTAGGAGCTCACTTATACTCCAACTCACATCAGCTTGTAAGCTGTACACATTTCCCTTTACTTGAGGAATTAATCTTCTTGGCTTCAAATGGTTGTATAAACCTTTGAACTTTCTTACCCAATGCACAAGGCCTATTTTAATTCACTGTTAAACTCTTTCAAATTACTTCAGCTTCAAATAGTTAAATAAACTCAAGAGAATGTCAAACATCTATTCTTTTCAAAAATATCCTCACTAGTCTTCTCAAGTTGTACGTTGTTACCTATCTCCTAGGAGATTTTTTAAAAATTCTTACTTGCTTACTCGATACAAAAATCTTATAATACTACACTCCTGGATCAACTATCACAAACAGATGTATTATCTCTTTACAGAAACATTTCATTTGGATTACTTGAACACTAATTGTCATTGGTTAAATTTTGTTTAACAGTTTTTTATTAATCTTATAAACTACTTAATTCTAACAAAACATGCTAAATGAATTCTACTTCAGGCATTATGGTACATATTATTTATAAGAACTGGAGTATCGATTAAATAGTGAACATAAACGTTAAATAAAATCAACAGAAGCTTATTCAATTGGAATTACTTTTAATTTTCTTGAAGAAAAATTACCCAAACACCTATTTGAAATCTCAAAAACTCTATCACACGGAAATAGCATTCTGTATAAATTCAGCAAGTAATTAATTCTACGATCTCTTTTATCATCAGTTTCAAATTAGAAATCTCATTAATATGAATGGTAAATAAGTGCGTCTAACCTCAAACATTACAATATATTTAAATCACAGAGGACCATTATTTGTGCCCCTAGATAACTCAACAGAAATATGAAAGATATACCACTGTCCACAGCTGTACTGAACCTAAATTTCATACACTTACTCGATCGGTAAATACGGTTAAAATTGGATTGATATTTTCATGCTAGGTTCAATACCTTTTAAAATTTTATGATTGATAATTTCTCACTCATGTACCTCATGTCATTTAGGAAACTATTAATAAGTGTTATTACAAAACTATTTACATTTATTATAACTGAAATATTACCGGTACAATTTTAGTCGATCTTTAAATTTTGTAGTCACCCCTAGTTAAATTTTGGACCTTAAAAAATTTTATTTACATTTTTAGATTATATCGTAGAGAGCAGATCCGATATCTTCGATTTACACCAGAATTTGATTTTATATTAATATGATACATAAATTGACGTAAGCAATGATTAATTCAATTTAATGTTTATTTAATTTCTACTGAGCATTTATTCAACCCTCTAGTCTATCACGTTGAATCTCTGATTAAACTACTCTTATTTAAAAAAGACATTTTTAATACTTTAATAACCTTCAAAAGTAAAATCGTTGGACTTAGACAGCATGGGAGATTTTTATTATCAAAACTCACCATCTGGTTTCCTATGTCATGAAATGTAGCAGACCTTGAAGTACGTATGAACCAAATAACAGCCGTATCCTATAAGCGCCTCAGCATCAACCTCAGATTTTAACGAAAAGGGTAGAAGGGGTGTTCGGACCGGTGCTAACCAATGACACTGCTGACCACTTCAAAAGATGTGACGTAGGAATTTTTCTATTCAAATCACCACCAAGTTACGCCTTCGAATAAGTGCCATCGCAGAAATTTTCTTACGACAAACCATCATTTACAGTTGAAGCATACTTTAAATGTGCCTTCCAGTTGTAAAAATTTATTACATTGTTAGCCGTAGAGATTATAAAATTTCATAGTATAAATTAATTTGATTTAATTGTCCAATGTCTATAATCTACACTTTATCACTCAAAACTTCTAATTTTCCTAGAATGTAGAAAACGTCTTTAATCTGTCCAGTTTTAAAGGAGGGTGATCCTAGTAACATTATACACTACCGTCCAATATTCATCTTGTCGATCTTTGCTTATAATTTTTGAGATGGCTATCTTCAATCACATGTACTCTGCTGTTGAACATACCATTTCTCCATACCAACATGAATTTTTCTCCAAGAGATCGACAACTACTAACCTTGTTCATTTGACACAAGTCACCTCAGAGATATTGGATAATAATGGACAAGTGGATGTTGTTTATACAGATATAGCTAAAGCTTTCGATCATATTAACCATGATATTTTGTTACACAAACTGGGTGCAATTGGTCAATTCACTCTTACTTATGTTCTTTGCCTCTGTTACGTGCCATTTGGCACTTAAACATTGTTTTTAGTTTAATTTTGATGTGCGGAAGTTCGCGCCATAAATTTAATTAGACTAGGCGCGTATTTCCGTTACGTCACAGTGCGTTTGCGCCAGATCGCGCGACGCGAGTGTAGTAGGAAAGGAGTGGGGGACAAGTGTTTCCGTGACTTTATGTAACGTGGCTTTTTTGCCCGAACCTTCGAGTGGAGTAAACGTTTTCGGTAACGTATCGTGCCTTATCTTATCTATGTAGATTCCATTGCCTAATTATCTCGTTTGTCGCCCTTTACCATGTTTCCTGTCCATTTATATATTTTTCCGATTATTGCGTAATATCATTTGTGCATTGCTGACGTCATTGACAGATGGGCGCGCAAAATCTGTACAAAGGTTAGCGTACCTACCAACCGCCAGTGGCGTCGCTCGCTTTTTATTTCGCGCTTGCGCGATGTATTTATCGACTTTTTTAACTGTAGATTATCGACGTTTATAAATGTAAGAATTCACTTTTTAAATTGTAAGAATTCACGTTTAAATTGTAAGACCTCTTATTTAATAGACCGCATCCAGTTTGTTTCGTATAATGGTTTTAAGTCTGCACCTTTTAGCCCTACCTCAGGTGTACCACAAGGCTCCAATTTGGGTCCTCTCTTATTTCTTATTTTCTTTAATGACATCACTGAGAATATCACCTGTGGCAAGCTGTTGTATGCTGGTGATCTAAAATTGTTTTTTCCAATAAAGGAACTACTTGATTGTCAACATTTACAACTACAGATTGATCATTTGGTTGAGTGGTGCCAGCGAAATTTGCTCAACCTTAATTCTAATAAATGCCATGTCATTACCTATACAAGAAAACTGAAACCAGCACTATACATGTATCATGTGGGAACACATATCTTATTAAGGTGCAATATGACCAGAGACCTTGGTGTTATTTTTGATTCTTCACTTTCGTTTACTCCTCACATCAACAGCGTTGTAACTAAATCATTCAAAACCCTTGGGTTGTTACGTGCCGAAAATCGGCCGTAAACATTTCCAATTTTAGTTTTAATTTGTAAGTGATTTCGTGCCAATAATTTTAAAAGACTTGTGCATGTATTTCCGTCACTTCAGACAGTGCGTTTGCGCAAAGGATTACGCAAACACGGAGTGTGGACGAAGGGTGGTGATTTTTCGACACGTCAGGACTAGTCAGCAAGACGTCGACGAGTTTAGTTATCTTTGTGCCGTATCTTGTCTTTTTTTTTATATGTAGGTCTCTTGCCTTGTACCTGTTATCGTTCCTACCCGTATGTATCCCTTACCGTACCTCTACACAAGAAAGAAGACAAATTAAATTTGGTTTCGACAAGGGGGCCTAGAGGATGACCCACGCCCGGAATGCTTCCCGATGCCAGCTGCCGTTATAATAGCGTAATGCTGTGAGAAGCCCTACAGTGTACGTGAGTACCTTTTGTTTTTCCTTATAATTAATATAAACCTTTTTTTGTATGTAACAATAATTTGAGCAAAGGTATGACGCAACCGTTTATTGCACAATATTTCGCAATTATTTATCATTGTTACCAACATTCGTAGTGGCTCTCGTACATTACCGCCGGGGCTATAATAGGGTTCATCATAAGAAATTGCAGAACATTTACAAATATTGAAGCTTTGAAATCAATTTACCAGCCACTGGTCAGGTCAAAACTTAAGTATTGCAGTATTGTATGGTCTCCTTTTTATAAGTACCACAAAATCTTAATTGAGTCGGTTCAGAGAAAATTTCTTAAGTTCTTATATCTGAGAATTGAGGGTGTTGACCCAGAGTAGGGTTGTAGTCAGAAAATGCTCTTAGACATGTTTCAATTGTCTTATCTGGAATCTCGCAGGACTGCTGCTGGCCCGACTTTCTTATACCAATTACTCCATAATTATATAGACTCTGCCGAGTTACTTGCCTGTATAAAATTTTTGGTTCCACGTTCTGAGTCAAGGCATACAAGTTTTTGCCTACTGCCAGAACTAATTTGCTGCTGAAATCGCCCTTATACGTGATATGCACAAGCTACAACTGTGTAAGTGGCCAATGTGATATAAATGTAGACTCATTGAAGAGTATTCTGAATATTGTAAACAGCTCAAGTACTGCTAATTAATTTTTTTGAAAAATTTTCTTTTTTTAAAGTTTTTTTATAATGTCTCGTGTTTTATTTTTTCCTATAATTGCGATATATACCTGTTGGAAATGTAATGTATAAATATAAATATAACTTAAAATAACTTCATATAACTTCGTATAACTGTGCTGCAAGAAAACAGGAGGATTAGACAGGATATTTAAATAACAATATAGGAACCACTGATTAACATCACCCCAGGTCTTTCTACAACTACAACTTAGGAGGTCGCATACTCAATGCGATTTTCCAATCGCCTGCCCTAGAAGTCCGGAAAGACATCCTCGTTCTATGACAGATAACAAGCGACCGACCAGTTTTGAACGTTGCAGCTCGGTGTCCCGTATTGAAACCAACCAACATCAGGCGTGACCTTGTATCGAAAACTACATGATTTCTAGATTAACCTTGTTTGAACTTAAACACAAAACTAATCGTACTTGGAGGTTTTTCGAAAACGAAACTGTTTATGAGGGACAAAAATATACTGGGGGTCGATTTTTGAAAGTATTGGAATATATTTTCATTGGAATTCCAACACACGTATATATTCCACTGACAAGTATTTATGCTATTTTTGAACTGCTGGGAAATGAGATTCCAATGGGAGTTATTATAAGTTTGGCAATAGCGCTTATTCTCTTGCTAGTTTACATTGCGGTTGCTAAAGTGCCGCAAAATTTATATGGGTACGTAGGTGAAAATAGTGTTTAAGTTAGATTTTACTACAAAAACTGACTAATCGGGTACAATGGTCGTAAATATATCCGTAATCAAAAACAAATTACATTAAATCTCTCTTTAGGCTAGATCAATTCTTCTCTATTAAATTGTATATATTAATATATTCTTTATTGATAAAAGTCGGCGGCACTTTAGCAATGGCCATTTACATTACAAAAACAAATCTAACTTAACCACAGTTTTTAAATGTGTCAATTAGTTTGAAGTATTTAATTCTCGTCAGAGTAGTATTTAAATTTTGAGGTTTTTGTTATAAATTTAATTATGGAGCGGCTCGAGCAGCGAAAAAAGAGTGGTCACTTATCCGACAAACAAAAAACGTTGTTAATTGAGTTGATGAGAATAACGATGAAGTTTTACGAAGAGGAAAGTTTGGACCACAATTTACCTATAAAAATGCTCAAAGAAGTGGTCAGATATAGCTACCAAGCTAAATGCTATTCTAGGTGCAAACAAAACTTGGAATGAATGGCAAAGGGTATGTGCAGTTGTTGTAATTGTAATTTACGATCATTTCTAATATTTATTTATAGGCTTGGCAGGACATAAAGAAAAATTCAAAGAAGAAATGCACTGAGGTGAATAGATATGCTCAAGGTACTGGTGGGGGTCCACCAACCCCAATTATCTTTACAGAAGACGATGAAATGGTTTTGAAAGTTTTAGATACCACAAAAGTTGAAGGAGACCCATCAATAGTGGAATCCGTTGTTATGGTAGATATGCATTTTTAGTATATTTTTTTGTATTAATTTATGTTGTAACAGATTGATAATAACCATATGTACGCTGGAGATCATCAATTTGATACAAGCAGAGAGGATTACAGTAGTGTGAAGGACGTGAATAGAAACCTATAGATATTAACCCTGTGTCTGAATCAACTTTGTCAACAGTGGTTCCTATAGTAGGTTCGTCCAAAAACAGCAATGATTCACCACTCAATGCCAATACCACATCTAAACTAAGCAAACCTAAAACAAAAAACTTTGCTACCCATAGACTAACAGTCAATTAAGGCTAGCAACGAGTTTGCTGCTTTAACTAGAGAAAAACTAAATATAAAAAAATTACTATAATGAAAAGCTGGTTTTATTGCGGGCACGGGTAGAAGCAACAGAAAAAATTGCATCAGCCTTAACCACATTGGCATCAAATAAAAAAAAAACATGAATAATGTTTAATATACATACTTATTTCATTAATTATTTTTTTTATAATTTGAATAAAATGTAAACAAGTGTCTAAGAAGTGTGTAAAATGTGTTGTATACTATAATTTCCTTCGATCCTTAAAAAAACAATCATTTGAAACTTTATTTGGGTATAATAATATAATTAAATTGTTACAATTACTGAAGCGAATTATATATACATTTTTTGCGAAATTTGGTAGTATGCACAAGTGCATTGTTTAAGAGCATTATTATGCAAAGTAGTTTCGTATGATGCGTGCTTGTAAATTTCTACCTTCATTTAGTTCTTGATTATTGCCTTGTGCATCATTAAACTCAATATCCTCATTAATGATACCAAAATCAAGAACGTTGTCGTCAACATCATCATCTGCTTCAGGATCTGGAACGTTGAAATAGATACACATATTGTGTAGCACAGTGCAGGCATTAACAATGAGTGAAGCCTTAGATGGTAAATAATGTAACACACGGTGCCGCAATAAACATCGAAATCCCGCCTTTAACAATCCATTACAGCGTTCGATTGTGCTTTTAGCTGTAAGAAATGCTGCATTATATCGAAATTCTGCAGTACCAGGCTCTGGATTACGTCTGCAACCATTCTCGTAGAGGGTAACCAGAATCTCTTATACATAAAATTATTACAAAAGTTCAGTTTGTAGTAGACTTGTACTGTACCTATAAGATAAAATTCAGGTCCTCTATTTTGTGTTACTGTACGTAATGCCACTTCAACTTGCGATCTGATCCAAATATAGGCGTCATGTGTACTTCCGGGAGACCGTGCATTAACATTTAAGATTTTTAATGTTGAATCACAAATCTAAAATAATACACTACATATAACACCACAAATATACTGGGTAACTTACAAGTTGCACGTTAATGGAATGATATTTTTTCTGTTTATATAAATATATTCTGGATATAATCTGTCATGTTCTTGGGGTGCTACTATTGCAACGTGACTGCAGTCAATTATGCCAATAATCCCTGGAATTCCATATAGCATGTAGAATCTATTAACGAATACCTATATTTGTATTATTACTATCATAGATTACACGTACCTATCGCGAATAGGGACTAGAGAACCGATACTAATGATTAGGGTAATTATCGAAAAAAGGTTACAAAAAAATAAAAAGACTCATTTCGTGTTTGTAGATTTAGAAAAAGCATTTGATAGGGTTAATTGGATTGTTATGTTCAGGGTTTTACAAAAAATAGGAATCTCTCATAGGCATAGAAAAATTATTTACAGTCTATATAAAAACCAAAGCGTAATAATTAGATTTGATGAAATAGAAAAGGAAGCTAAGATTAGAAATGGTGTTAGACAGGGTTGTATACTGTCTCCCTTAATTTTTAATGTTTATATTGAGGAAGCTTTAAACTTAGCTAGAGAGAGAAAAAAGATAGGTACAGTAAAAACTCGATTATCCGGCCCTCAGTTATACGGATTCGCGATTATCCGGACTACCAACCACGACCAATATACGTAATATCTACAAGTCGAATTTATGCAAGCATGAACGTGTCAGAACTGGCATTAATCCCACCCGCGCTCCTCAGAGTGCGCTCCCCACGCGTTCGTTACTTATTGTTTTAGTTAGCAATTGTTACTGGGCTCGGACGCGTGTCACGTGTCAAAAATGTCGAGCGTAAGAGAGTGGTTCTATCGCTTAAAGACAAAATAAATATTATTGATTCATTAAAAAGGAGAAACTGGTCGTCGTTAGCTGATAAGTATGGTGTAGGTACATTCACGATAAGTGACATTAAGAAGAATACTGATTCAATTTTGTTGTACACCTGCAAATTAGATAGTGAAGACGGAGTAAACATCGAAAAATGATGAAGAAACCGAAAAATGAATTTTTAGAAGGCGCTTTATATTGTTGGTTTTTCAAAAGCGATCAACTGGGCAACCGATATCTGGGCCTTTACTGTGTGAAAAAGCATTACAGTTAAATAAAAAATTAGGTGGCAGTGAATCGTTTGTGGCAAGTAATGGATGGTTGTACAGATTTAAATCTCGTCATGGAATTCGTGAATTGGAAATACATGGTGAAAAAATGACAGCTAATGTAGACGCAGCAAAATCTTTTAAAGATGATTTTAAGAAGAAATTGGATGAAAATAACTATGACTTGAATTTTGTTTATAATGCTAATGAAACCGGATTAAACTGGAAGTCATTACCTTCAAAATCTTTAGCATCTAGGCGAGAGAATTCAGCTCCAGGATATAAAACTTGCAAAGAGCGAGTAACAATATTAGTTTGCGCTAACGCAACCGGGACCCATAAAATACCACTGCTCCTCATAGGAAAATCTAAAAAACCCAGATGTTTTAAAAATACCTTTAATTTATAAAAATCAAAAAAGCGCATGGATGAACTCTGAAATATTTATTGATTGGTATGACAACACTTTTATTCCTGAAGTAAAAAAAAGACAAAACGAAATTGGCAAACAAGGAAATGTACTACTTCTACTGGATAATGCGCCAACCCATCCCTCGGCTGAACTGTTAGAGAGAGAAAATGGAAAATTTAAAGTATAATTTTTGCCTCCTAATGTAACATCCTTGCTACAACCAATGGATCAAAGTGTTATTGAAACATTGAAACGACTTTATAGAAAACAACTTTTACGTAGGTTGTTATCTGTCGATGAAGACACTAATGTAGAAGTCGTTTTATCATTTTTTAAGGAAATGAATTTAAAAGAGTGTTGTTACATGGTTGTAGATGCGTGGGATTTGATTGAAAGGAATACTTTAAACAAGGCTTGGAACAAAATACTTAATCGGGAGAATGAAAATTTAATAACCAAGACGGATGATTCTATTTTGAAAGAAATAAATGAGCTAATGTTAAAGATACAGATATGCCAGGATTGTGATGGTGATGATATGAAAGAATGGGTCACTTGTGACAGTAATGATCAAGGCTTTCAGATTATGTCGGATGACGAAATCGTAGAAAACATATTGCAGATAAATGAACAGCAAGAAACACAAGAAGATGAAACAGAAGAAAATCTAGACGTGGAAAATGATGCAGGACCATCTCATGATGAAGCACTTCATGCCCTGGAAACAGCTCTGAAGTGGTTTGAAAAACAAACAGAGAGTGATACTGTGAGTTTACTGCAGCTGAAACGAATTCGTGACATAGCAGCAATGAAGAGAAAAAGTGGCTTACGTCAAATGACAATTACCAAATATTTTAAACCAAATTAAACTTATGTATGTATGTACATATTATGTACATATGTATTTTATTTTATGATTACCAAACGCAAATTACCAAATATGTACAATGTTGAAAAATGTATCTCTTACCACTTTTTTAATAAACATTGATTTTCGTTAATATGTATTTGTTGTTTTTGAATAACACTATTGTACATATGTATGTACTACATATGTATGCATAAAGCCCGCTTTTCTTCATACATTCGATTATCCGGATTTTCGAGTATCCGGATGCCTAACGACAACAATTAGTCCGGTTAATCGAGTTTCTACTGTATTTATGTACAGAAAATAGACATGTTACGTTTTGCAGATGATATAGCCATTATAGCAGAGTCTAGAAAAGAGTTAGGAGAGTTTTTAAATATTTTAGATGAGATACTACAGAGTAACTATAGTATGAGAATTAACACACTAAAGACAAAGATAATGACAAGTGAGTTACAGCCTAGTTCTAAACCAAAATTAAAAATAGGTAATACCGAGTTAGAGGTGGTAGATGAATTTTGCTGTTTAGGTAGTATAATTACAAAGGATGGACGTAGCAGAAGGGATATAATAGCTAGAATAGCTCAAGCTAGAGAAATGTTTTTAAAAAAGAAAAACTTACTAATAGCTAATAGTATTAGTTTAGATAATAGAAAAAGTTTCTTAAAGTCGAAATGCGTATGGGCGTTCTACTATACGGTAGTGAGACTTGGACAATTAAAGAAGTAGATAAGAAAAGATAGAAGCTTTTGAAACTTGGTGTTATAGGAGAATGTTAAAGATTAGTTGGACAGATAGAGTAACAAACGAGGAAGTTTATAGAAGGATAGGTGAGGAACCCTGTATGTGGAAACAATTGAAGGTCAGGCGAGATAGAATGATAGGGTACCAGTTAAGACATGAGGGACTATTTAGTAAAGTCTTAGATTATAGACTACCAAATAAAAATAGAGTAGGAAGGCCTAGACAAACCTATATTAGTCAAATTATTAGAGATTTAGGTTGTGAAGGGTATGTAGACCTTTTTAGACTAGCTCAAAATAGAAAAGAATTTAGAGCTGCGTCAAACCGACTTTAAGTAAGTTCGAAAACAAAACAAAAAAAAATCAGTTAACTAAATGTCACCATGACATAACTCACAATTAGTTAGCGGTCTGGCATGTTGGTAGCGTTTCGTTGCTTAAGCCTTACCATAACATATAATTTAATAAACGTCACCATGCCATAACTCACAATTAGGTAGTGGTCTGGCATCTTGGCAGCGATTCGTTGCTTAAGCCTTACCATAACATATAATTTAATAAATGTCACCATGCCATAACTCACAATTAGGTAGTGGTCTGGTATCTTGGCAGCGATTGGTTGCTTAAGCCTTACCATAACATATAATTTAATAAACGTCACCATGACATAACTCACAATTAGGTAGCGGTCTGGCATGTTGGTAGCGATTCGTTGCTTAAGCCTTACCATAACATATAATTTAATAAATGTCACCATGCCATAACTCACAATTAGGTAGTGGTCTGGCATGTTGGCAGCGATTGGTTGCTTAAGCCTTACCATAACATATAATTTAATAAACGTAACCATGACATAACTCACAATTAGGTAGCGGTCTGGCATCTTGGCAGCGATTCGTTGCTTAAGCCTTACCATAACATATAATTTAATAAACGTCACCATGCCATAACTCACAATTAGGTAGTGGTCTGGTATCTTGGCAGCGATTCGTTGCTTAAGCCTTACCATAACATATAATTTAATAAACGTCACCATGACATAACTCACAATTAGGTAGCGGTCTGGCATGTTGGTAGCGATTCGTTGCTTAAGCCTTACCATAACATATAATTTAATAAGCGTCACCATGCCATAACTCACAATTAGGTAGTGGTCTGGTATCTTGGCAGCGATTGGTTGCTTAAGCCTTACCATAACATATAATTTAATAAATGTCACCATGCCATAACTCACAATTAGGTAGTGGTCTGGTATCTTGGCAGCGATTGGTTGCTTAAGCCTTACCATAACATATAATTTAATAAACGTCACCATGACATAACTCACAATTAGGTAGCGGTCTGGCATGTTGGTAGCGATTCGTTGCTTAAGCCTTACCATAACATATAATTTAATAAACGTCACCATGAAATAACTCACAATTAGGTAGCGGTCTGGCATCTTGGCAGCGATTCGTTGCTTAAGCCTTACCATAACATATAATTTAATAAACGTCACCATGCCATAACTCACAATTAGGTAGTGGTCTGGTATCTTGGCAGCGATTCGTTGCTTAAGCCTTACCATAACATATAATTTAATAAACGTCACCATGACATAACTCACAATTAGGTAGCGGTCTGGCATGTTGGTAGCGATTCGTTGCTTAAGCCTTACCATAACATATAATTTAATAAGCGTCACCATGCCATAACTCACAATTAGGTAGTGGTCTGGTATCTTGGCAGCGATTCGTTGCTTAAGCCTTACCATAACATATAATTTAATAAATGTCACCATGCCATAACTCACAATTAGGTAGTGGTCTGGTATCTTGGCAGCGATTGGTTGCTTAAGCCTTACCATAACATATAATTTAATAAACGTCACCATGACATAACTCACAATTAGGTAGCGGTCTGGCATGTTGGTAGCGATTCGTTGCTTAAGCCTTACCATAACATATAATTTAATAAATGTCACCATGCCATAACTCACAATTAGGTAGTGGTCTGGCATGTTGGCAGCGATTGGTTGCTTAAGCCTTACCATAACATATAATTTAATAAACGTCACCATGACATAACTCACAATTAGGTAGCGGTCTGGCATCTTGGCAGCGATTCGTTGCTTAAGCCTTACCATAACATATAATTTAATAAACGTCACCATGCCATAACTCACAATTAGGTAGTGGTCTGGTATCTTGGCAGCGATTCGTTGCTTAAGCCTTACCATAACATATAATTTAATAAACGTCACCATGACATAACTCACAATTAGGTAGCGGTCTGGCATGTTGGTAGCGATTCGTTGCTTAAGCCTTACCATAACATATAATTTAATAAGCGTCACCATGCCATAACTCACAATTAGGTAGTGGTCTGGCATCTTGGCAGCGATTCGTTGCTTAAGCCTTACCATAACATATAATTTAAAAAACGTCACCATGACATAACTCACAATTAGGTAGCGGTCTGGCATGTTGGTAGCGATTCGTTGCTTAAGCCTTACCATAACATATAATTTAATAAACGTCACCATGACATAACTCACAATTAGGTAGCGGTCTGGCATGTAGGTAGCGATTCGTTGCTTAAGCCTTACCATAACATATAATTTAATAAACGTCACCATGCCATAACTCACAATTAGGTAGTGGTCTGGTATCTTGGCAGCGATTCGTTGCTTAAGCCTTACCATAACATATAATTTAATAAACGTCACCATGACATAACTCACAATTAGGTAGCGGTCTGGCATGTTGGTAGCGATTCGTTGCTTAAGCCTTACCATAACATATAATTTAATAAGCGTCACCATGCCATAACTCACAATTAGGTAGCGGTCTGGCATGTTGGTAGCGATTCGTTGCTTAAGCCTTACCATAACATATAATTTAATAAGCGTCACCATGCCATAACTCACAATTAGGTAGTGGTCTGGCATCTTGGCAGCGATTCGTTGCTTAAGCCTTACCATAACATATAATTTAAAAAACGTCACCATGACATAACTCACAATTAGGTAGCGGTCTGGCATGTTGGTAGCGATTCGTTGCTTAAGCCTTACCATAACATATAATTTAATAAACGTCACCATGACATAACTCACAATTAGGTAGCGGTCTGGCATGTAGGTAGCGATTCGTTGCTTAAGCCTTACCATAACATATAATTTAATAAACGTCACCATGACACAACTCACAATTAGGTAGCGGTCTGGCATGTAGGTAGCGATTCGTTGCTTAAGCCTTACCATAACATATAATTTAATAAACGTCACCATGACATAACACACAATTAGGTAGCGGTCTGGCATGTTGGCAGCGATTCGTTGCATAAGCCTTATCATAACATATAATTTAACACTTTTCCTTTTTTGAAGCGGATAACCAGGTTATATTTCTTTTCCTTATAAATGGTAATCATGTAAACATGTTAGAGTTCTTTAACAACCATCAGGTTGCTAATATCTATGTAGAGCCAGGTAGATAGGGAAAAGATAGAAGGATATAGGAAGACCTAGACCAAACTATATTAGTCAAATTATTAGAAATTTAGGTTGTGAAGGGTATGTAGAGCTTTTTAGATTAGCACAGAATAGAAAAGAAGTTAGAGCTGCGTCAAACCGACCTTAAGTAAGGTCAAAAACAAAATGATGATGATGATCGCAAATAGCAGACATTTCTTGTATATTCCTTGAAAATGCCACCCATTCGTTAAAAATTTCTGGTTGATTGAGGGCTGGGACAACTTCAGTTATGCTGTTTGCAGTGATCTCTTTTTTAATATCTCAGGGCACACAAAATAAAACGTACTGCTTGACTGTTATTTATTGCGTGTTCTTCAAACTATACTTCATACAATAAGTAAACTAAGGTAACAATGATTATTCCGGCACAATTATAATACACTTCAAGTATTCATTTACTGTTCAAAATAATAATTAATAATTCTTAAAACCAACAAAATCCCGATCGTCCGTCGCCATGCTGGATGTCAACCGAATCCTTATTATCGCCTCTCCGAGTCTGCAACGTCCTAACCACAAACATAAATAATCCTACATTTTATACAATAATAAGAACCATCTCACGACCCCCTAACTTAAACTGGATTAGCCTAATCATAGTATAAGTTACTCACGAAGGTATAAAATGCAAATACAACAGCCAACAATGAAACTATCTAAGAACAAGTAAAATTAATAGCAACAAGCCCGAACTTATAATACGATGGCCCCTAAGATAACAAAATTGTCAAAACATCCTTACATTGGAGGCAGTACCTTATATGGCTTGAGATTTATAATATTATGTTTACCTAACTCTACACCATCTTTATTACATAACACATAAGAATTAGGACCTGCAATTCGTATAATTTTGAATGGTCCTTCATATAACAAAAACAATTTAGCAGTAGTACTATCTACTGCTGAAGACTGATAATGGGTTCTTAAAAGTACATAATCCCTACATTAAAATTGGTGATATTCACCTTACTACAATGCTTTTGTTGCCGCTTCTGGGCCTTACTACATATATTCTTATAGGCTATCTCCCAATGTCTTTCTAAACTCAACCGATTATTATCTCTGGTTTCGTCATATGGCAACCCTAAGAGTTTTTCAATCGGATTAACCAGGACTTCTCCTTTTTGCAAAAATAATGGAGTGTACCCGTGACACCGTGTATTACGTTATTCATGCAATCCTCAATTTTACTAATTTCCCACGCCCACTTAGTATGCCTATCAAAACAGTAAGTCCTCAACAGACGTTTTAATTCTTTATTGCAACGCTCCGTTAAGTTACCTTGGGGAAAATAAAGTGAGATCGCCTTGACCTTGATACCTTGTTCCTTTAGTTTATGCGTCCATATTTTGGAAGTGAACTGCGTGCCATTATCGCTAAGTATACACTTAGGTAACTGCACTGCAGGTATATACTCATAAGGACACGATTTACAATTATGGGAGCCGTGGCTCTTTAATTGCATATAATTTGACAAAACGACTAAATGCATCCACCATTACAAATACTTGAGTACAACCCCGAGATTTTGGCAATGGTCCCACTAAATCCACACAAACCATATCCCCAGGCCGTGCGACTATAACAGGATTCAATTCCCCATACGACCTTTTAGAGGATTTTGCCCTTTGGCAAAGATCACATGCTGCTACTATATGTCGAACCACCCTCTTCATTTTGGCCAATAAAATAAATGTTTCATGTGTTTAAATGTCTTGTCGCTACCGTAATGACCAAGACTAGCATGTTGCTGCTGCACTAATTCACTAACTTGACTGTTAGGAACACAAATTCTATAACCCGCAAACTTTCATCTCCTTCCTAAATAAGATACCCTCATGCAACCTATACCACTCCCTATTTTATTTTTTCTGTTCCTTACTTCCCGTTTCCTCTAGGGTCTGTAATACCTTTATCTTATCTATAATCCAAGACTCCTTACCTTGATCCTCCTTAATAGTTTTACATTATCCTTCACCCTTTTTAACTCACTGGTCATTTTATATAGAAAATCATCACATCTGAATTGCAATCCGGTACCTCATTCCTTTTAACCCGACAAGGGATACGCGATAGCGCATCAGCAACCACGTTATCCCTGCCACAACAGTATTTGATGGATAAGTCAAATTCTTGAATCAACAAAATCCAACGGGATAGTCTTGCCGATCTCAGTCTACATGTTAAAAGAAAACTTAAAGCTTTGTGATCTGTCATTAATATGACCTCTCTACCCAATATTATGGAACGCCATTGCTGAAGTGCATTGACTACAGCTAAAGCTTCCTTCTCCGTAACCGTATAATGCACCTCACCACCCTTTAATGACCTACTAGTGTACGCTATGACTTCACGCTCCCCATTATCACTCAACTGATAAAGACAAGCTCCAAGAGCAAATTCTGATGCATCACATTGTATATAAAAAGCACGCAAGAAATCCGGATGAACTACTATCGCGGTTCCCACATACCTACTCTTTATATTTTCAAAGGCAGCCTGCTCGACATCAGTCCACTTCCTTTTTCCCTTTTTTTTAGTAATTGTAGTAGCGGAATGGTATATTCAGCTAAATTTTGACAAAATCTTCTCTCAAAATTGATCAACCCAAGAAAAGCACGTAACTCTCTAATATTTCTTGGACACGGATAATTCTGGATCGCTTCTACTCGGCGTGGATCAATATCAACCCCTTTAGCAGATATCAAATGTCCTAAAAGGGAACCTGCTCAACAGCGAATAAACATTTGCGCAACTTAATAGTTATACCTGCTTCTCTTAATTGACTAAATAATGCATCCAAATGCACTAGATGCTCTTGCACCGAGTTCGAGTACACTAATATGTCATCGACGTATGTACACGTAAAATGTGAAAATCGTGGGCCTAAAATAACATTTATACATCTAATCAATCCTGCCATGGCTGTAACTAAGCCAAATGGGATTACTTGAAATTGGTATGTTTGACCTTCAAACAAAAATCCTAGAAACTTACGATGCTCCTTCTTAACTTCAACCTGCCAAAAACTGGACGTAAGGTCAATGGTACTAAGAATCTGACCTTTTTTAAAACTCGATAATAATTCAACAGGGTTTGGCGGAGTAACATAATCCTTCGCCATACGTGCGTTAAGAAACCGACCATCCAAACAAATCCTCACACTACTATCTTTCTTTTTAACACAAACTAAGGGAGAAATATATTCTGTCTGTGCTTGCTCAACTACATTATATTCTACCATTTCTGCAATCTGTTTACGAACTTCCTCCCTATGAATTATAGGTATCGGGTATGCCTTTTATAAAAGGGTTCCTCGCTTTTCATGATTATTTCATGTTGATAACCCTTAGCCCGTCCCGGACTCTCTGAAAACCCTCCCAATTTTTTAACCACTGACATTAACATTTTCTTTTCATGTTCATTTAACCGTACAGCCTTATTTATAACGTTACTAACCTCGCTTTCCGTATATTGATGTCTTTCAGGATGACAAGCAATCTTGTTACGTTCCTCTCTTTTTTTAACATAATTAATATGTAAATTATTACTCGTTTCAATATCATGCTTTAGCTGTACTACCCTGTATTTCTCATCTACGGATACCTTTAATTGAAACTCTTTAAAATCTAAACTAGCTTTATTTTTCAGTAACCAGTCGCACCCTAAAATAAAACTCTTATTTAACTTGGGTACTACCAAGCAAATTGCCTCAGTCTCAATCCCATCCATATCTATTTGTAATAATACTTGCTGTTTGATTTTCTGTGTTTTTGCACCAACAGCAACAGCAATGTCGATATTAGTGACTGGCAGCACTGGAAAATCCCTCATATTTTTAAAACATCATAAAATCCTCTGAAATAGCAGAGATTTCACTACCACTATCAACCAATACCTTAACCTGTAAACCTGCCACCTTAACATGAATACATGGACTTAGTACCCTTTCTATATTTTCCTCCTAATCCCCTTCGCTTAATAACATTTGACCATCATTATAAAACTTAGTCATGAAAAGTATATTTCCACTTCTTGCCGTATCATTAAGGGTAAGCTGCTGTTCCCCTTGATCGTTTTCCTCATTACTATTGTCCCTGGGGGCACTACTCCTTATGTTTTGTGTACTATAATTACTACGGTTTTGTACATTACTATTAGTATTATTCCTAAAATTGCGCTCTGTACGCCAATTAGTATTAACAGGTCTGTTTTGCTCCCTCATATAGGTACCATCAATTTTACTTAAATATTTTTCCACTTCCTCTATTTTAGTAAAACCTTGAGTAATAATTCCTTTGAATTTCGGCTGCAAAATGATTCGAAAGCATTTCGATCAGCGCCGCCTCCGGTATTGCTTCAACAAGAAAGCTAGCTTCTTTTACTAATTTTAAAAAGAATCGGCTCTGTTACTTCCCTCAAATGTACCGTATTTTATTTTTAAATAAAGATCTCTTTGTTTTTCCACACCCCAATATCGCTGTTTAAAAGCCTCAGAAAATTCGGCATAAGTATCAAAACTACCTTCCTTAATTGCGGCCCATTCTGCGCGCTTCCCTCAAACAGTTTACCGTTAAGGTAATTTTATGCCCTTCCGAACACCAGAATCTGTAAATAATTTTTCAATTTTGTTCAGAAAAACAATGGGATGTGTAACACCACCTACAGGATTAAAACTTAATTGCGATCCCCCCAGTTCTCTAAAATGTGTTAGAAAGTTTTTATTATCGGTATTTACAATATTGTTTGCATTAATAGCGGTCTTGTTTTCATTAGCTCCTACAACCTCCTTAATATATTTCTTATCAATTAAAACTCCTACACTAGATTGCAGTGATGCTATACCCTCTGTTAAGCGTAACAATGCAGCTGCTAAATTATGCGACGTAATAACATCGGTCGCGGCTGTTGCCCTTGACCTTGACCATGATCTTCAATATTTACCCCTTCACGTTTGTTAGGCATGTTTTTAAGAAAGCGTATAAGTGCAAGTTTATTAACCTGTCACTATAAAGCCATAAAGCACAACACCGTGATGACAATTTGTTTTGTAAATTGTCTACAGATGAAAACTTTCAGCATACGTTGTAATATTTGATTTACTTTAATATTACCTTTGCATTCCTAATCTTACCATACTGTTGACATTCCGTGCTATCAGCTGATGTAAACACCATACGTGTGTACAAGCGGACAACGGCCTTCAACTACGACTTCAACACGTCGCTTTGTTTTAAATTACACAAACTGTAACCACTAATAACTGTCTTTGAAATACTGTTTAGTTACCCGTTACGAGTATGATTGTAAGAAGTTTTTTTTTTTTTTCGCCCGTTGGCGTCAAAATGCAGTGATCTCTTTTTAATATCTCAGGGCACACAAAATAAAACGTACTGCTTGACTGTTATTTATTGCGTGTTCTTCAAACTATACTTCATACAATAAGTAAACTAAGGTAACAATGATTATTCCGGCACAATTATAATACACTTCAAGTATTCATTTACTGTTCAAAATAATAATTAATAATTCTTAAAACCAACAAAATCCCGATACGTCCGTACGCCATGCTGGATGTCAACCGAATCCTTATTATCGCCTCTCCGAGTCTGCGCAACGTCCCTAACCACAAACATAAATAATCCTACATTTTATACAATAATAAGAACCATCTCATGTTGCTAACACTGCTCTGACTAACGCCACAAAATAAGTTATAGCCAACCATTGTTTGATAGGACCCGGACGCAAAAAAGGCTAATGCAATGAATACCTACAGAACAGGATTATTCACCACTTTTTGCAAAAGCATTATACCTTGGTTTGAGTAGTCAAGGCTGATATCCTTGTAGGTTGATGTAGGAAATTGTCCAATAAATCTATTAAATATTGTGTCAACTCCTTGGACAATTTAAACACTTTTATAAAGGCTCTGTCATTTAGGGCAGTGAAACGATCTTTTCTGAGTGAAAGTCTGGGAACGCCTAACATCATTTCAGCAAATTCAATATTTTCTATAGCGCCAATAAACATTAATTCGTCCATTGTTTACTGATTAATATTAATTCGAACCAGAAACTATACAATATAAATAAAACGCTCGCGGTTTAAAGTTTTGTGTGTCAATTTAGAATTAAAAATTTGACATTAAGGTTATGTCATGTTGTTTTTCTCATGACTATTCGTTATTCCCATACGAACTAGTATTGGTAAAATTTCCAACCCTTTTCATTAGAATCTATTTTCGTGGGAATTTCAAAAATGGGCTTAGCATTGGAAAACATGGCTGCTTTCTCATTGGAATTAAATCCGTTTGGTTCAAAAATCGACCCCCTGGTTACTTTATAATTATAGGATTAAATATTTCACCAAAACGAAACTTTATGGGACTAAAAATAATTCTAAGTTAAAAGTATTCAAATAAAAGGGTTCAGGAAAATAAACATGCTTCAAGATTAGGCAAAAGCTAGTAATAATATTGTTCAATCGCAAACATATAATGAGAATCGTATTATAATAATACTCATAAAGAAGCAACGCCGTATCAGATAGGTGATTACGTTATACTCCCAAATATTGAAGTCACTCCTAATGTTAATAAAAAATTATTACATAAGTTTAAGGGCCCTTATGTTGTAAAAAAAGGTTCTGCCTAATAACAGGTACGTTTTATTAGATATTGGAGGTTTTCAGATTACGCAAAAGCCATTTGAGGGCATTTTTGCAAATCCAAGGATGAAACCCTGGGTTAATAGTCAATTAAGGGAGCCAACTGTTTACTAGCTCCATTACTTACCAATGATTATTGTACTTATTTGATTGTTAAATTTACGACTAAGTTTATGGATAATTTAGAAAATTTCTGTAATTTTATGAGTTATGGTTAGATATTATGTTTCATGCTTTTATTAGAAGTGTAAAGTGTTATGTGGAAACCTTATGTACCACCATTATGTTACTTGTAGTCGTATTTACCTATTTATGTTTTTTGTACATAAGTTGATTGAGGTCTTTTAATCAAGTCAGATTTGGCCGAATTGTACAGATTTTTGAATTGCATGCCATTCTGTGTTGGTGGCGTGATCCGGTAAGAGAGAAAATGACGGCCTTCTTCTGGTAATGGTTGCCGAATTTGTATCGAGTCAAAACAATAAATAGTTAATGTATTTTTCGCAGTCTTATTTGCTTTTTAACTTAACTTATAAACCAACCTGACAAAACTTTATAAAACGGATTGCATTGTTTTTCTTTTCTAATCTCAAACCCCATGTGTTGAGGCTAAAACCATTTATACATAATCTGAATTCTCACAACCAACAACATGGACATACATAATAGTAGCCCACGTACAGACTAATTTTCTTTTTGTTGTTAAATATTGTGTACGCTACGATGACAAAACATTGGTGCATTTGTTCTGATTTTAATAGTCAAATATTCAAAATAGTTAAAAATATTCCAAGAAGTTTCACTTATAAATAAAATGTTTGATAATATGTATTATAAATATACTTACAGTATAAATGAGTCTGTCGAGAACTTTATCAATGAGTTGCTTTTTTTCAATCAATTCGTCTTCGGACTCAATCTGATCACCAATAAGGTTCAAATACCACTCAATAATGCTGGTTCTTCTCACACCTTCTTCTCGATTTTCTAAAATAATACGTACGTATATTAAAATCAAATATTTCCAAAAATGTTTACCTTCTTCCATTCTGCTCTCCTCTTTGCGCATATGCACAACTATCATATTACTTAATGTTTTATATTCTTCAAAACTAAGAACGAGTTTTTTCTTTGTTGGTGCTGGTTCGACTTCTGTATCGACTGTAATGGGAGAAACGTCGTCTTCTGGTAAAATTGTATCTGCATTGTCTTCTTCGTCTAAATGTATATCAGGTTGTTCGACACGAATGATACTTTTATTTAATAATCGGTAAGCCTCTTTAACATGTTTAGGTTGTATTTCATCAGATATTTCCATTCGAGCCATAGCTTCAGCTAATCTAATCATACTTTCAAGTTGTCTTACAGTAATTCTCCACGTAGATTTACCTGTTGTTGTACTGTCACGTAATCGTAAATGATGATAATGCCTTACCAATAATTCACCAGCATCTTTATTTATAATTGGTTTAAATTTACGAGCAAACGTAATGTATTGTAATACTTCTTCCTTTGAATATACTGCGTCAATTGAATCTTCAACATTATTATGTAAATCAATAATTTTTTTAGCAATTGCATAATCGATAAGTTCATTACATTCATCAACCAGTATAAAAAATAAATCAAACCGTGACATAATTGGTGCAGATAATGCAATATTATGTTGTAATGATTTTGCACGATCATACCGACCACCTACTGGATTAGCTGCTGCTAAAATAGATGTACGTGCATTTAATGTGGCTCTTACTCCTGCTTTAGCTAGAGAAATTGTTTGTTGTTCCATAGCCTCATGAATAGCAACCTGATCACGAACCTCCATTTTATCAAATTCATCAATACAACATACTCCGTTATCGGCCAACATTAATGCACCAGCTTCTATTACAAAATCAGACGATTCTTCATCTTTTACAACGGCTGCAGTTAGACCAGCTGCGGTCGAAGCCTTTCCAGATGTATAAACGGCACGTGGAGAGATTTCAGATACCTATTTATTAATTACGTTAGTAGATATTTATCCTAATTCTAATTTCAACCAGGATGAATGAAGTAGGTTTGCATACATTATAGTCAATTCACTGCAAGTACCACTGTTCGTGCTATATAAAAGCCATTTATTAAACAAATATTTAATCCTTTACAGATTTATTAAAACTTATTTTATTTTACTTACTTAACTAATTAAGTAATTAAAGTAATTCCTGGGTTCTTTAATATTGTTTGATGAAACCAGCGAACTTAAGGAAGGATTTCCTTAAGATGATGGAACTCGACATCTTCCGACTATGCTAGGGGTCTATTTCTTGGGTAGAGCTTATGAGGATTGGTCGTGGTTCTTTTTACAAAATTTTTTTTACTTACTGACTCAGCTTATACCAAAATAGGGGTATGGGGAGGGCGCCACCAAGTCATTAAGTTTTAAACACAGAGTTTCCCTAAAGGGGACTTGAGAGTCCTTAGAAAGGAATATTGTATTTACTGCCTAAGCAGGAACTGTAAAGAAAATAGGATTAAATTAGCAAAGGAGGATACGAGAGGTGTACTCTTGCTACCTCATAAAAAGAAAAAACTATAAATATCAATTATGTAAACACTTTTATAGACACAAATATTAGGCATCAAATTTTGAAAGTGCTATCAGTGCTCCTTCGTCAAATGGGAGCTGCAAATATTAATATATTGAAGGTATTTATGCCTTTTACTCCTTGATTCAATTACCCTATTCTTGAACTCACTTGTTCAAAATAAAACAATTACTTAAATGAAATAAATGATGGTTCTTTAATCAAGTATTGCTTTCTCTATGATAAAAGGTTGTATGTACAAAATATATACGTCAAAATTGTACTTCAATTTCTTCTACGCAGTTGTAGAATAATAAAATCAAACAAAATATAACGATTCACAGGTCTCTACTCTCCTAACTAGAACAAAAAGCAAGAGAGAACTCTCCAAACTAACACTAAACAGAAACTACTAACAAAAAAATATAACAATAATACCAGACAAAATATTCTTACAAATAAAAAATTCAGACAAAATGACATATTTAACGAATAACTTTTAGGTGATTTGCAGTCGTCAAAAAAAATTGTTAAACTATTTGTACAAAATAATCAGATATACTAACATTTATTTGCACAATCTATACAAAATTACCATAATTATGCTGCTACATGTCATTTCGACACGTTAAATTCCTTTTAGTAATTAACTTTTATATGTTGCTCCATTGTTAGTTTAAGTTTAAATTAGCACCTTTTTCTGAACTCTTGCAACTTCCTATGGCAAATTGTGAAGTTGGCTGTTAATGTGTTACGTGTGAAATTGACGCTAATGTCCTTTTAAAATTTACGTTACAACGAGGACGTAACAGAAAAAATGCACCAGCTAGCTTTCAGCGATGAGGAGGTGCATTCTTGGAAAACAAAAGCAATTCTTTTGGGGTATACAACTCTTAACACTTGTACGCACCTGGAAAGGTGACTCATCTGGAACTGGTCACATCTCGCTAGATGGTGAGTGATATCCAAGATGCCAAATTAATTATTAAATTCATGCAAATTGGGTTGGTTGAGTCTTGTGTACACCTGTCTTTTTCCTGCAACAACTAACTTAAAATCTACACAAATAAAAGACTCCAAGCTGCTCTAACTTATATTAAAACACGAATATCATCATAACAAAATAAATATTCTCACGAACACATATACCAAAATGTACCGTGTCCGTTAGAAGAGTTCAAAGTTTACTTTAGAAATCACATTTTTGTATGCGGTTCAGAAATGTGTTAAACAAATTTATTGAAATTTGGCAAAAGTGCATTTTAGAGGATTACCCTACTTTCGGTAATCAAAGAAATCCAAAGAAAATTGTAGAAGGGTTAAAATCACGCTCACCTGTCGCAATTTTTGTTAAATTTTTCTTAAGGGTTGTAATACCCTTCTAAGACTTTTTTAACAGAAAGACTTACCCATCATTTAAATTTTTTTATTCTTGTAGAAACTCCATATTTCGCTTAGTTTCGAGGGAAAAAATGTTTTCTCAAATACTGCTAAATGATATTCATAAAACACAAGCGTATCACTTTAGTTTTTGGCACTTTTGATAGTAAATGTTACAATAGTTTGTTCGCTTCAGTTTGCTTTTGTACTGTTTTCTTTAATGCAATCACCGTTATTGCTTTAATTGCTATTAATGTTGTGTAATTGTGACAGCTAGAAAATTATGGAGTTCTCTTTTAATGAACAGGTGGACATGCTATTAGTTGTTGGATTCTGTCAGGGTAACTGCCTCAAAAGTGTCCACGTGTATCAAGAGAAGTATCCAAACCAGAGAATTCCAAATCACAAAACCTTTGCCCGAATCGAAAGACGTCTTCGAGAAACAGGAATGTTGAAGCAAGTCAGAACTAACGCTGGAAAACCTAGTTAAGCTTGAACACCAATTACGGAAGATGCTGTTCTTAAAACGATGACAATCCTGAGACTAGTACCAGAACATTGCAACGAGAGATTGGGATTCCAAAAAGCACCATAAGCCAGATAATTAGAGATCAATCACTTCATCCATTCCACATAAAGCCAGTGCAAGAATTACTCCACTTGACCAAGGATCACGTTTAAGTTTTTCTCAAATTGTTCAGGAACGTAGGGTAGTTGACAAATGATTCCATACTAATACCTTGTTTATTGATAAGTCCTGTTTGACACGTCGTGGTATGACGAACCTGTACAATAAGCATGTGTATGCAGATGAAAATCCACATTGCTATTAAAAGTAGACATTATCAACGAGAATTTAGAACGACTTCTAAAACAGATACATAGCAAACGATGTGACTTCATATATACCGTTGTTATTTACATTTTTGCAAGTCAGCGATTTGCAGAAATTTTACACTCTCATTGGAGATATTTTAAGTCATTTCTCAAAAATTTGCCTGGAGGTCACAACTGACCACCTATACATACAACTTTTAGTTCACTTGTATATCGCTGGCACTAGGGTTATGTTTGATACCTTACATACGTCAAGCACACTGCAACCTCCATTACATGTTAGCTACCTTAGTACATCCAAAGAGTGCGGTAAATGTGATACCGTTGCTCACTACATATCTTGAAACGCAATTGCAGTTTAGCATTTATTCAGAGAGCCGATTAAGAAAATTTTAAATAAAGGTGATGAAGAAATGAATTTTATGAGCCAGCTAATTATATAATTAGCTCTAAATAGTAGGGATATTTAAAATTTAAATTATTATGACCATTTATTAACGATTTTTTATTTTACAAATAGTGTAATATCAACGTTATGCATTCTGTTAGTATGGCTGACTTCTATTCCAAATTAATGTTTAACGTTCTTATGTAAAGTATATATGAAATCCACGAACAGGAAAAATATTTTTAAAAACAATTACACTTTTTATGTGTTTACAGGGATTTTAAGGAATTGTTAAACGCCTACAGGTTTTTGATTGCCTAGTTAGTGTAAACACCTATGGTATTTAGTCGTTTACAAATATACATTCATCATCATCATCATTGGGTCTTCAGTCCTGAAACTGGTTAGACGCGTACCATCATTGTTTCCTATTCTGAACTAACCTACAGATTTCCCCGAAATTTGCACAGTCTGCATCTATCACTATCTGATCTAGGTCTACATCTAGCTCCTTTTCCTAACTCTGCTTGTAATATATTCCATACTATTCCTCAAAAATGCCTTAGAACGTATTCCGCCCTACTATTTCTCATATTTTTTTCCCAAAGATATCCTTGTTCCCTTACTGTTTCTATAACCTATTTGTTATTACCTTTGTCTGTCCATCCTCATACATCTGAAGCACGGCATTTCAAAGGCTGCTACTGTTCTTCTGTTTGCTTTTCAGGCTGCTCGTATTTCGTAGGCATATTGTCTGTGCTGTGCTCCACACATACGCTTTCAACAACTTTTTGTTCTATGTTTGTTGTCTTTTATCATAGCGCCGTTCTTTCTTGTTAGATGCAGTTCGGTCCCCTTCTATTGTTTTACAATTATATACCCTATTTCTCCAACATTCAGTGGTTGCGAAGGGGGGTAAGCAGCCTGTGGCTGTCAAGTTCCACCAGCACTTGAACATTTACTGATTTAATATTTTTTCCAATATATTTTTTCGCACAGTCAACATTAGTTGCAGATATTTTACAACAAACAACTAAGTTGTTTATAATAATCATCAGATTTATCTGCGCTTATTTTTTCGTCATTGGGTTTCCCGTCTCAAAACTGGTTGGACATGTACCTGCAATTATTTATTTTCTAAACTAACCTACATAGTTCCCTGAATTTTCACACAACAATACAGCTCGTTTCCCCTTATATTGTTTTCTAATATTATGCCCTATTTCACTGAGATTTATTGAAGGGGGTTAAGCAACCTGTGGCTGCCAAGATCCCCCAACACTTAGACATTTGTCGGAATAATAGTTTTCCAGTAAATGCTTTCACGCAATTACCATTATTCGAGAATATTGCCCATCCAATGCTTGTAGTTGCTTATAATAAATATCATGTTTCTTCTATTGTTTTCTAATATTATGCCCTATTTCATTGACATTTATTGAAGGGGGTTAAGCAACCTGTGGCTGCCAAGATCCCCCAACACCTAGACATTTGCCGAAATAATAGTTTTCCAGTAAATGCTTTCACGCAATTACCATTATTCGAGAATATTGCCCATCCAATGCTTGTACTTGCTTATAATAAATATCATGCTTTAATACAATTAAAATTACATAAAAATTTACATTGTCGCATTTCAATTTTCAAATGCTATTTTTTTCTTTTTTTTTTTTAAATTACAACAATATTTTATTTTGATGATTTAGTATACAATTAATCTGAAAAGAAAACGAACAAAAATATGTCAGTACTACAATTACAATTCATCTTGCCGTGCAGTATCATCATCTTCAGTCTCTTCTTCAACTGGCTCTTCTGCTGCACCATCCTCAACACCACCTGACTCTACAAACTTAGATAACCCTTCAAAAGTCCTAGGACCATTGTAATCAATAACGTTGTTGTCTTCTTTCTTGTACAGTTTAATTGTATGGAAGCTTGTTATACGAATATGTTCGAGTTCATTTGCTGTGGAATCAATTTTAGCAATAACAACATCAACATTACTTTCAAAATGCTCTGCAACTTTTTCATAAATAGGGACCAACTGTTTAGAATGACCACACCATGGAGCATAAAATTCTACAAGGACGTCCTTGGATTTATATCATGTTTAAGCGCAGTTACTTTCTTCGTCATTAATTTATCCATCTTGGGACTGGTTGGATGCGTACCTCCATTGATTTCTCTTCTGAGCTAGTCTACACATTTCCCTAAAACTCCTACAGCCTACATCTTTCACTATCTGTGTGCATAGTGATAACTAATAATAATGGATTAAAAAGTACAGTATGGCACACTCCAAAAGTTACAGATCATAGTATTGTTGTTGCAGACATTAGTCACATCACACAAAAACTCCAAGTTGATGTAGAAAGCAAAATAAAGAAAATTCTTAACTATGAGGCCATAAAGAACGAGTTAATATTGGCAGATTGGAAGTATGAAATAACCGACATCGATAAACTTTATAAAACATTTTACACAAACATTAAAAATGCAATTGACCATAATTCATATGACAAGGAGGTGTCACAAAATAGTTCAAAATTATGGTTTAATGGAGAAATACAAAGAGTAATTAATATACGAAATAAATTTTATAAAAAATTTACATTCACAAGAAGTATGGAAGATTGGAAAGCATACAAAGAATGCAGAAATAATGTGATATTCATGATCCGTAGAGCTAAGATTAAATATTATGAAAAGAAAATAGATGAAAATAAAGGTAACCCAGTAAAAATGTAGAAGACTTTAAAATCTGTATTAAAAACCGAACGTATTCAAAATAGTAAGCACATTATATTTGAGAATACACTAGAAACTAGTGACAAAACTATTGCTGAAAACTTCAATACTTACTTCATAAATAGTATAACAGAAATTACATCATCAATTGGTATTGGAAAGTTTGAGTTTCACGAGCCAATACGTACAAGCCTGACGGAATTAAGTACTTTTAAATTATTAAAAATACATGAACTAAAAGAATTGGTATATAAGCAAGCAAATAAAAGCAGCCCGGATGGTGTAAACAGTAGAGTTCTTAAAGAACTTTTTGATATTATTGGTTATCCGCTACTAAACATAATAAATATGTCTCTTATGCATAGTATTGTGCCCAAGGACTTAAAGATATCAACAATTACACCAATTCAAAAAGTAGTATCAACAAAGAAATGCGAAGAGTACAGGCCTATAAATATGTTGGCCACAATTGAAAAGGTATTAGAAACAGTAATATATAAGCAACTGAAGCAATTCTTGGATGAGACTAATATATTAACCACCTATCAGTCTGGTTTTCGAACGAAACACTCGTGTGAAACAGCGATTCAGCTAATTATAAATGACTGGAAAGAATCAATGGATAAAGGAAAGGCAGTGTGTGCAGTCTTTATAGATTACAAAAGAGCATTTGAGACTATAAGTAGAAATATTCTCATTCAAAAATTGGAAAAATATGGGGTTAAAGACAATGCGTTAGAGTGGTTTAAAGACTACCTACAAAACAGGGAGCAAGAAACGAGATGGCAACAGGAAACATCTAATAAAGCAGAAATTGAGTGGGGTGTTCCACAAGGAAGTATTTTGGGACCATTGCTTTTATAATTTACATAAATGATATAGTGAATGTAGTGAAGGTAACAAAGATACATATGTTTGCTGATGACACTTTAATATATGCTGAAGGTGCAAATGTAATAAACCTGATTCAATCTGTAAATAGTGACTTAATAAGAATTAGCAAATATTTAGTTGGAAATAAGCTGAAAATAAATGTTGATAAAACAAAATGGATGTTGTTAACGAATGATAGAAGTTATCAAATGATCAAAACAGAAAATATGAATGTACAAATAGATGGGTCTGATATTGAACTGGTAGAGAACATTAAATACCTTGGCGTAATAATCGACCGAAAATTAACTTTTAAAATGCATCTACAGATGGTTATAAATAAAGTAAGCAAAAGGTTGGATTTCTGAGAAGAATTAGTGCAAAGTTATCAAGTTTTGCTCGAATAACTTTATATAGAGCAATAGTTTATCCACACCTAACATATTGCAGCACCATCTTATTTGTCTCAAACCAAGGTGATTTGGAAAGATTGCAAAAGATACAAAATCGTGCAATGAGATGTTTATTAAAATGTAGCAGATTTGCCAAAGTCCGTAAAATGTTAGAATGCCTTAATTTTTAAATGTTCAGGAACAAATGAAATATAATAGTATGGTTTTATATATAAAATTATAAATGGTTTGCTGCCTTCGTACTTGGTTAGCAACTTAATTAAAGTGTCAGATATACATAGCTACAGCACAAGACAAGCAGACAATTACTATATATACAAGAAGAATAAAACGATAACCACAAAAAATGTATTTCATTATGGCGTTAAGATATATAATACATTACCAAAATCAGTTACAAATCAGCCTTCTCAAAGAAAATTCAAGAGTAATTTAAAAAAATATATTTTAAGTTGTAGAAATGAAAACTAATTATATTATTAACTGTATTTTAATCATTTGCTTTATAGTGTAATATTTTGTTTTATACTTTATTAACCTATATTGAGTTATGCAATAAATCTACTTACTTACTAGTAGTCTAACCTAGGTCTACCTCTTCTTTTCTTTTTTCCAATCTCTGCTTCTAGTATATTCCGCACTATTCCCTCATGCCGTAGTATGTGGCCTATCATCCTATCTCTCCTATTTTTTACCGTTTTCCACATATTTCTTTCTACCCCTACCATTTTTAGTACCTCTTCGTTCTTAACTTTGTCTGTCCATGATATCTTCATCATACGTCTGTAGCACCACATTTCAAAGGCTTCTACCTTTTTCTTGTCCGCTTCTCCTACTGTCCAGGCTTCACAGCCGTACAGTGCTGTGCTCCACACATATGTTTTAAGCAATCTTTTCTTTGTTTCTATGTTTGTGGTCTTTGAGCACAGCAGTTGCTTTTTCTTGTTAAATGTAGCACGACCTTGTGCTAATCTTTGTTTTATATCTTTTGTGCTTTTCCCATCTTGCGTTATTTGGCTTCCTAGGTAGCAGAAATCCTTAACCTCTTGTAAGTTCGTGTTACATATTTGTATACATTAATTTAATATAAGTTGGGTAGATTGCTACATTAATATTATCTGGTATACTTGATCGAGAGAATTGAATTTTTATAAATTTCAGACGGCAATGAGTTTTAACTATTGTTATATTCTGTATATTTAGCACAATTATATTTAATTGAAAAGCACCTTTTAAGCAGACTTCATGGAAACATCCACTAGTTTGGATAAGAAGTATCGGAAAGATTTATAGTTAATATTTAGCTCAAGTGCGTTAATATTTTTAATAATTCAGCATTTTATTGTGTCTGGCATTAATACGATAATATAGTTCAAGGAAATTAAGGTAGGCCCCTTTCATTTTTCGAAAAATGTCTAATACAAATCAAACCAAATCATTTCATTATTAATATTTTTAAACAATTGCCAAATATGTAGAAAACACAATTCTAGATGATATACGAAACGCTATAACATTTAGAGAAAAAAGTTTCAAATGAAAAATGTGAGCCTTAAAAACGCATACAGAATGAATGGTCATAGTTTAAAATCGGTTAATTTGTTCACTTGCATAAAAGTACCTAAAATACCACTTTCGTAAATCTGCTGTTGTTTAAAGAATAATTGAGATATTTAGCTGAAACTACTCGGAAAGTATACCTCTAAGGGCTCTTAAGTTACCATTAAAATTCCATTGAAAAAAATTTAATGGTTTTGTTAATAATTCATTTGCTTACTAAAAAACATTTTTTCTCACTGGAATTTCTTCAGAATTGGCCTACTGAAAGTTTAAATAAATTAAGGAAATTTGCTCTGAAAGAGTCACACCATAACATACTGTTATGGGAATAGCGAATTTTTACAGCAGAAGTGCAGAAAAACGGCTCTAAAGTGAAAGCATGTTTTTTGATATAAACAAATTAGCGTACCTTGTTTAATATTTATTCTATTGAATCGTGACCAAAACCATTCAAAAGCTGCCTTTTCCCCGAAGATTCTCCGAAAAAAAAATTTGATCTAATTTGAAGGTGAGGGGGAAATATTTTTTTATTTTCAAGTAATCCCTGCTCCCATAATTATAGCATTTTTAATTGAATTTTAAATGTTGGAATGAACGAGTTAAACTATTTGTATGAGACTCCACGCTTTTGCACACTCATTGTTGTTAGTGATAGTTTTGTGCAAACTGATGGTAGCTCTTGGAATAGCATTGGGTGGCAATGTGGGAGTACTCGTACAACTTGTTCGAGCATCAATAAATGATCTTTAGCTCTCGTGACAAAATTGCTGCAACTTTAAATATCTTAGCAATAAACTGACATTTTGAGATAATTTTTTTTATTAATTTGGGTACGCTTTTACTGTTGATTTCAAATGTCGTATTGAAAATTTAAAAAAATTTGTTTCTTACATTTGAAATTATAATAATTATTTTTTTTAAAAATATTAGCTTTTCACATTCATTTCTACACTAATTTCATTATATGAAATAAGAATAAAGGCGACAACCTAATTATTTATATAAAAAATAATTATGATCAATAAATAATGTTAAATTTCAGCAGTAAGAAACAAATGTTTAAAATTTTCGATACGATATTTAATATCAGCAATAAAAGTACCCCAATTATAACAAGTTGAAAATGCAAGGCATTGTCGCAACGAACTTCCAAATGTAGACTTACTTTAAAACAATTTAAAGAAATTAAAATTATTATGTTGTAATAATTATAAGTATTCAGATAAAATACAAAAATTTATAAACAACAAAAGAGACATTTTAATATATTTTATTTTATTGAATATATATTTTAAAAGCTATATATTAGTTCTCATCAATAAGATAAGAATTTTTTTTATATGAATCTAATTATTTTCGGTAATCAAAATTTAAGTTTAAACAATGTCTATAATATTGGAATAATTGGCATGAAATGCCATAAATTGTTCAAATATGTGTCGATATTGATTTTAAACTTATTTAAAATTTTAATTATCCTGTGGATTTTCCGGGGCTCGGCGTCCCGTGGCCGATTTTAACTGACATCAAAACTTAAGCTCTGGACACCGAGCTGAATCGATTGATGTATCACACATTGATGTCCGACCATTAAAAAGGCCTCGGACACACAGACAGACAGACACACAGACAAATAGATTTCATAAACGAACGAAGTTCGTTGAAAATTATCTCTCTATATAAATTTGTTGCTGAGATATGTAAAGTTGCAGCGCTTTAGTCGCAACAGCTCAGAATCTTGTATCAACACCTAAAAATAAAAATTATTTCCACCACCCTCAAGTTGACGAATTTTTTTCCCAAAACTGCTTAATTTATTTATTTATTTATTTATTATAACGACTCACACAGATAACAAGATCCAATTATGGAGTCACAGAAATATAGTATTACAATAATAAAACAATATAAATAAAAACAAGGGGGAATGCATGATAGTGTTATTAGCATAGCAGAAGAAAGAAAACTGAGAAAACAGTGATAATGTTAGTAGAGAGCATCTAAGATGGCTAGTCTGAAATGTGAGGGAGGAAGTGAGAAATCTAAGTCTGCAGAATACTTATTGAAGGAGCTGGACATTCTACAAATAGGAGAGTTTTTATATGAGTTTATGTGTGCAAAATTGGGGTAAAAAATGGAGCAGTTTCTACTGGGCCTCGATGGTGCGTGTAGGTTAATAAGAGATAGGCTAACAGGGTCATCAATTAAATAATTTAAAAGTTTGTAAAGGTGAATAATATCCAATAATACCCTCAGTTGATGTAAGGGAGGAACATTAAATTCAGTGATTAGGTCTAAATAAGGATAACCATTCAGTGGGTACAAATGATGTTTTTTATGTTATAAGAATTTTAGGAATTTACGTTGAATTTTCTCGATTCTAGTGCTGCTATTGTTGTAAAAAGGTGTCCAGATCTGAGAACCATATTCAAGAGTGCTGCGAATTAAAGAGAAGTATAGGGTTTTGAGACAATCCAGATCAGTAAATAGTGATGTACTAAGCATTAGGAAACCTAGAGTCTGCAGAGAGCGTTTGACAATGTTATTTATATGACAATTAAAGGAGAGAGTTTCATCAAATGTAATACCCAAGTCATTAATAGTAGATACACGAGAGACTGAACTGGTGCCTAGGTAATAATCAAAGAGTATTGGGGTAGCATTATTACTATAGGACAAAACAACGCATTTATCAAAATTAAGACATAATTTATTTGAATCACACCATCGTAGTAATTGGGTAATATCTGTTTGTAGTGATTCACAATCGGCAGCAGAGTTAATTTTGGTAAAAAATTTTAAATCATCAGCAAAAAGAAGTTTATTATTAGAAAATATTTGAGTGATGTCATTTATATATAGTAGAAATAAAAGAGGTCGAAGTACAGATCCCTGGGGTACTCCACTGGTTAGGGGAAGATGTTTGGACTGTATGCCATTAAACTCAACGAATAATGAGCAGTTTGTCAAATAAGACTTAAAAAATGTTGGTAAGTTATCTGAGAAATTAAACTGATGTAGTTTGTGCAATAAGATGTTATGATTTAGGGCATCAAAAGCTTTAGTGAAGTCAAGATAGATAACATCACACTGGGATCGAGCATTCGAACATTCCGATATGAACTGTGTAATAAAACAAAGGTTAGTTACTTTAGATCGCTGCTTTATAAAACCATGTTGGTATTCGGACAAAAGTTGTGAAACTTGAGGAAATAGTGATTCAAAAATAATTATCTCAAAGACTTTTCAAACGTTAGAAATAATAGAAATTGGACGATAGTTTTGAATAATGGATTTATCGCCATTTTTGAAAATTGGTTGCACACGAGCTGATTTCCAGATATCAGGAAAAATGGATTTGGCTAAGCACAAATTGAAAATATGAGTCAAGGCAGGACTAATTACACGAGATGTATCTTTGAGGACTACTGCAGGTATGCCATCGGGCCCATAACAAAATGATGTTGGTAATTATTTGATGGCTTGTGTTACAGCTGATTCAGTAATTGTAGGAATGTCTATAGAGTAGCTAACATTTTGAAAGACTGTAACGTCTTGAGAAGTGTACGGTGAGGAGGTGCAACATGAAGCGAAGAACGATGCAAAAGCCACAGCAATGCTTTTTGATTTAGATTTTTCACATCCATTATATTTAAATGCATTAGGGTAGGAAAAGTTTTGTTTGTTTTTAAAAAAATTCCAGAATTGCTTGGGATCCGTTTTTAGAGCAGCTTGGGTACTATTAATATATTCTTTGTAAGCTTTTTTGATCGAGAACTTCAGGCTAGCACGAAGTTCCTTGAATTTGTGGTCGAGAATTTGAGAGTATAGGCTATACTTATGATTACGGGCCAGAGAATGATATAAACTTTTCTTTTTAAGGCCAATAATAATTTCTTTAGTGTATCATATTGGATAAGATGATCTATAACCTTTTGTCTTAGAGACGTTGGTCGAAAAAATTCGAGATAAATTATTTACAAACAAGTCTGTAGCAAATTGGGGATCATTACTAGAGAGAACGTTTTGCCAAGAGGATTTCCGAATAAGATCATACATAAGACAAAAGTTAGCTTTTTTAAAATTAAATTTGGAAGAGCGTCGTTTATTGAGTAAATGACAAGGAGTAGAGTGAGTGGTACATAAAGATAACGATAAGGTAAAGGCTGGATGGTGAGGGTCTTCGGGGACTAAGGGCGTATTAGACCTGACAGTGTTGGCAGATAGGTTGGTTGAGAGAAGGCGCACGAATGAAAGATCAAGCATGACGCCTCTATCGTTAGGAACAGAATTTATTTGATCAAAATTATGAAAAGATTGAAAGTCATGCAGTAGTTTTGCATTTTTTGATACAGTCGAATTACCACTATTGATGTAATTGGGCACGTTGAAATCACCTATAAGAATAATATTGTAGGGTATTTTACTAATAATGGCATCAAGGCATTCCAGCACAGTACTGAGGAAGGAAGAAATAAATGGTGGTAGGTAAAGACAAATAATTACATAGCAGCGATTGAATAGGGTAATTTTAACAGCTAAGATATCTACAGCCGGATGTCCAAAAAAGCAGTTCCAAGATCAAAGAGTGAGGATGTAAGTTTAGTATTACAGGAGATTAGTACACCGCCACCTCTGATGCGGTTACAACTATGAAAATCACGGTCTTTTCTATAGGAACTAAAGCGTTCATTGAAAATCTCAGCAGAGCATATATGCTCGTTAAGCCACGTTTCAGTCAGAATTAAAATATCGGCATCAAGTAGATTGGCGGTAAGGTAAAGAGTGTTCAACTTAGTACCAAGACCACGAACATTTTGATAATATAGGTTACAAAGATGTTTGCTATTTATTTTACTAGGAACGAAAGGAACGTGGGTCCTGAATGACACGTGTCGAAGTATTTTTGTTACCCGAGTCAGTATTTTTTGTCGGTGCGGGCATAATAGGCGTAGTCTTGATAATCTTAGATGTTAATAATGGGAGTATCGGTTTAGTTTGAATACTGTATTTGTACTTAGTAAAAAGAATTGAGCAGACCGAGAACTAACCTTATGGAGAAGTAGCGATTTACCTGAATTATTGATGTGGAAATTGTGTTTGGAATAGTTAAGGTCGGTCAAGATATCCAAGGGATCAATAAAGGATGCACAAGACTTGAAGATGGAGTATAACGATAGATTATTTTTGAAGATAATGTTATTGAAATCAAAGTTATTATGCCAATAGGGAGGAAAAATAAAAATAACATTTGTATGGGCCAAGCAGTTGCATAAGGTACTAAGAAATCTCCTATTTAAGATGTTACATCTTAGGGCATCATTAGAGCCAGCAAAAATAACAATAAAGTCCTTAACTGAGAAACCTGTAGATAATTGGTCAATGTCAGCGACAACTTGTTCAAATGATGCATTAGGTTTAAAAAAGGCAGAAATATCAAAATGCATTTTATTAAGCTGACCACAATTAAGACCTTGACTGTCACTTAAAAACAAAATTTATGGTTTAGAAGATAAGGAAGTAGGTAATTGTGGAGTAATATCCAAAGTCAGTATAGAATTTACAACAGTAGAGCTTTTAGTATAAATGGGCGAATAACCAAACATTATTGAGAACCACTCATCAGAAAAAGATTTATTAGAAACACTATTTGAGTTAGGGGAGAGAGATTTTGTAACTGAGTTAATTTGTATATCTGATCCAGCGCATGTACTGGTACCAGTGACAGCGATTTGGGTTTCTGTTGACGTGATTGCAGTAAGAGATAATTTAGAATTTAATTTATCAACTAAAGATTGAAGCTTTATAATCTTGAATTCGGCATCCTGTAATTGTTGTTTGAGGTAGGTTTCCTTTGTCACAGTATCCTGAATGAACGAGTTGTGTTCTTGATTTAATTTTGCTAAACGGCATATCAGTTTATTTTTATCCTCTGTAAGTCGGTGAAATGAGGAAGGAACATCATTAGTAGTGTTAGAAACAGCAGCAAAGCTTGTTGACGATGTGTTGCAGTTTTCGCAGAGTAGAAGGTTGTCGTTTAATAACTTTTTATTCTTGACTCTATCCAAGCAGCTTTAATGGTAAACATTATGGCAGTGAATGCAGACAAAGTTATTAAAAATCTTCTTAGGACAACATATAAAACCCGTAGAAATAATTATGATCAATAAATAATGTTAAATTTCAGCAGTAAGAAACAAATGTTTAAAATTTTCGATACGATATTTAATATCAGCAATAAAAGTACCCCAATTATAACAAGTTAAAAATGCAAGGTATTGTCGCAACGAACTTCCAAAGGTAGACTTACTTTAAAACAATTTAAAGAAATTAAAATTATTATGTTGTAATAATTATAAGTATTCAGATAAAATACAAAAATTTATAAACAACAAAAGAGACATTTTAATATATTTTATTTTATTGAATAAATATTTTAAAAGCTATATATTAGTTCTCATCAATAAGATAAGAAATTTTTTTTTTGTTTGAATCTAATTATTTTCGGTAATCAAAATTTAAGTTTAAACAATGTCTATAATATTGGAATAATTGGCATGAAATGCCATAAATTGTTCAAATATGTGTCGCATATTGATTTTAAACTTATTTAAAATTTTAATTATCCCTGTGGATTTTCCCGGGGGCTCAGCGTCCCCGTGGCCCGATTTTAACTGACATCAAAACTTAAGCTCTGGACACCGAGCTGAATCGATTGATGTATCACACATTGATGTCCGACCAATAAAAAGGCCTCGGACACACAGACAGACAGACAAATAGAATTCATAAACGAACGAAGTTCGTTGAAAATTATCTCTCTATATAAATTTGTTGCTGAGATATGTAAAGTTGCAGCGTTTAGTCGCAAGAGCTCAAAATCTTGTATCAACACCTAAAAATAAAAATTATTTCCACCACCCTCAAGTTGACGAATTTTTTTCCCAAAAATGCTTAATTTATTTATTTATTTATTTATTATAACGACTCACACAGATAACAAGATCCAATTATGGAGTCACAGAAATATAGTATTACAATAATAAAACAATATAAATACAATATAAATAAAAACAAGGAGGAATGGATAATAGTATTATTAGCATAGTAGAAGAAAGAAAAATGAGAAAACAATGATAATGTTAGTAAAGAGCATCCAAGATGGCTAGTCGGAAATGTGAGGGAGAAAGTGAGAAATCTATGTCGGCAGAATACTTATTGAAGGAGCTGGACATTCTACAAATAGGAGAGTTTTTATATGAGTTTATGCGTGCAAAATTGGGGTAAAAATGAAGCAGTTTCTACTGAGAAAAGCAGCTTTCAATTGGCTTTCATCCCGATTCAATTGAATAGATATTACACAAGGTATGCTAATTTGCTTATGGCGAAAATCATGCCTTCACTTTATAGCCATTTTTTTTCAACTTAACTGTAAAAATCACTTTTCCCATAACAATATGTTATGATTTGATTTCTTCTGAGTAAATTTCCTTAATTTATTTAAACCTTTATAGACCAATTCTGTAAAAATTCTAGTGAGAAAGAATTTTTTTATAAAACAAATGAATTATTAACAAAACTATTAAATGTTTTATAATGGAATTTTAATGGTAATTAAAAGTCCTTAGAGGTATACTTTTCAAGTGGTTTCAGCTGAATATATCAATTATTGTTTAAAAAATAGCAGATTTGAGAAACTGGCATTTTAAATTTATTTGTAAATAAACAAATTAATCAATTTTAAACGGTGACCACTCATTTTATAGATCTTTTTAAGGCGTACACCTTTCATTTGAAACTTTTTTCCACGAACATTATAGTGTTCTGTTAATCATTGAAAAATGTGTTTTTTACACCTTTGGCAATTGTTTAAAAATATTAATATTGAAATGAAATGATTGGATTCATATTGCACTTCATTCAAACTGTCCCTCAATTTTTTCGAAATTTTTCCTAATTTCCACGAACTAAATAACGATATCGTTTAAATGTAATATTATTATAATTTTGCAAACATTTGACATCATTTTTTCCTAGAGATGGGTCAAAATCGTAGATTTAATGTATTTAACTTTTCACATCTGAATAACTATTTTTTTGTAAAAGTAATCAATGTAAAACTTTTATCAGCTAGATAGACCAGTAAAATGCACATTTTGTGTGAATAGTGTATTTATAAAAGTCAAAATCCAGGCAAGTATGATAAAAGCAAAAAGGATCGTTTCAAGAAATGTGGTCAGTAGCAATAGTAGAAAAACATTAAACCCCACTTTGAGTGACACTTACAACCCCCAATTTCTTAAATAGGAAATATGTGCTTGTGATATATCGTTTGAAAGGTCTCTTTGTTCCCTATTCAAAAATGTTATCATTTTCACATGTGTTCTTTTTAGATGATATCAATTAAAAAGACATAAAAATTTTGTTAACTGAAATTAGAAACATGTTTAGATTAAGAGGAATGCACAAATGATTGGTTACGGAGATAACACAGGAACGCAAATGAAAGTTGCTCGCATATTTCATGAAAAATTTCCAAATTTGCCACCGATAACCCAAGAACAAATTGAAAATAGAAAAACAATTTTGCGAGTTTGGACATATCAATGCAATAAGTGATGATACCAAATTGGATGTGATGCTCGAGTTTGAGGAAAACCAACATTGGATGTAAGTCATACATCGATTCTAAGAATATTAAAAGAAAATAAAATGCATCCCTATAAAATGATTCCAACTCAGGAGCTCACGGAAGACAATTTTGAAAGGAGAACTTAGTTTTGTGAATAAATGATGGAAATGTTGGATAACAATGTTATCTAAGATGTTTTCTGATGGATGCACTTTTACACTTAACAGTCAAAATTGCCACTACTGGTCAACCAAAAAAAGAACAGTCGTACTATTCTCAAAAGGTTAATGTTTGGACAGGCATTGTTGGAAACCATATCATTGGTGCCTTTTTCATCCAGGGCGTGATAATCATTTAGCAATACTCCAAAATAATGTAGTGCCAACTTTGGCAAATTCATATTCTCAAATTCCAGCGAATACGATATATTCCAGCAAGATGGAGCACCGCCACATTACCTTGACGTAATATTTCTAAATTGGTGGATAGGGAGGTAAGGATCGATAGAATGGCCAGTACGATCACCTGATCGTGCGTTATTAGACTCCTTTTTATGGGGATATGTGACGAGTATTGAGTACAAAACTAAACTCTTTGATTTAGACGACTTAAGAAGATGAACAACGCTTGTGATTACATTGGTGACGCCTGAGATATTAAATAAAGTTAGAAGACATTTTTATTTAAGATTAGGATGTTGCCAAGAATTTCACGGTGAGCATTTTGAACATCCACTTCATCGACATTCGTGTCTTTTTCGTTTTTTAAATTATGAATACACAAACAGTATTACTTACTATTTTTTGAGTGTTATAGCGAATTTCTGCAATCAGATGATTTATTTTTTATGTTAATTTTTCCAAAAAATGCAAAAAAATAACATTTTTGAATAGAGAATAAAGAGATCTTTCAAACGATATATCACAAACCCTTTCCCATTAAAAAAAATTAGGGTTGTAACTGTCACTCAAAGGGGGTTCAATATAGGAATCAATTTTTTTCGTTATATGATGTTAATTCATACTCCAAAATTAACGTTTTTCGACATTTTCTTTAAATATCTACAGTTGTCGAAATAATAAATTTATTCCAATTGGCTGTTCCACACTGCACATGATAAAAAATTAGTAAATTACTCATTGAATTAAATACCAAAGGATCTTTGCAGAGGTATCCAAACTTAATAGAATCAGTCGATTTTAGTGTGTTTACTGATAGTTGGTTCTCCGTTGTTCGCAATTTTCCAGGCGTTTTTAATAGGATAATTATCACGTAATTTTCTACTGTTAGGTATCAAATAATTGTTGGATCGGGTAATTATACTGTAACAGATAACTATCAAGTAACAGATATTTATCAGATAACAGGTGATTATCGGATATCAGCTAATTATTGAGCAAGGGATAGAACCTGGAAGGTAAGGGAGGGCAAAAACCTGGTTGAAATTAGCATAATCTAAAAAACATTTTACGCACCTGTTTTAAAAACTGTGATTTTGCGGTACTTGGATCACCAACAATACACACATTTATATTACCACGCAATGTTGTACCTTCTACGGTCGTTTTAGAAACACCTCCAAATAACATAAGCAATATTCCACGTTTCACTTCATCATTTCCGTGAATACTAGGAAAAAGACTGTTTCTTAATTTATGATACAAATTACGATCACGACTCATTTCATACATATGCTTCCATTCGCCCTCTGTCATTTGTTTACGCATCATTTCTGGTGTTATTTCATCAAGTGGCATTTCAATTCCACCAAATCTAGGATTAGTTGCTTGGACGCTGCATGCCAAAAATGCAGTGTTATAATGTAAGTTACGGACTCCTAGAGCTTTTAGGCCTGTCAAACCTTCAGCATCATCGCCAGCTTTATGACGAGAATCGATTTGGGCTTTAGCACCGGGTAAAGAAAGGCTACCGACGTCGGGAACAACGATAAGCGTTCCGGTAAAATCATAACGATCACCAGCCTACAAATATTTTCATGTGTATTATTAAAAAATATAGATTTTCTTACTTGAGCAATTTCAACATTTTCAGCACGCAAAACTACTTCAACACTGCGAGGAATACAGCCACGAGGCAACTCAGCCTGGGTTTCTTGTATGCGTACTTTTTGAAAATCAATAAAATGTGATTTATCAATATCTAACAAAAAACGACGTCGATTATTACAGGCAGGATTGCGACAAATAGTAGGTTGTGTGTACTGGAAAGAAACAGGTTTAGTTACTACAAATATAAAAATTTAATGCCGTACTTTAAATTGCTGTTCGACATCTTTGATAATAGTTTGACAATCCAGGCAGACAAAGGTTCCTGCCACAAGTTCTGGATGCACCGGATGCGTTCTTATTACTTGTCCAGAAATTCGAATTAATGTTCCAACTTTATCGGTTTTCAGTTCACGAACTTTGTGGCGAGTAGGAACATCAACAAAACTAACATAACATTCTTTTACTTGCTTATCACCCTGGCCTTTATCATTAAAAAAATTTGTTACGGCTTGACAAAGATATGGGTAAATTCTAAAATACTCTTCGATGATAGTGGTCGCTAGGTTTTGATTGTACTTTTCAACGTCTTCAAAACTAACTTCAAGAGTGCTGCGTTCTGCCTGCCCCAATTCGTTAACTGGTTCTAAATACTTAACTTCTGCAAGCTCCTTAAATCTAATATGTATGTTAGCAGTGGAAGTGGTAAGGTAACGAGTACTCACTCTTCGAGAAAATCCTGAAATAGTTTCTGACAACGAACACCAACTTCATCACGTACACGTATTTGACCAGCTTGGACATTCGCTACATCCATTTTTAAACATACACAATAAAAGTAGCTTTAAAACACTATTATTAGAAAACTATTAAAAAGAAATTTGGCGCGAAAATAATACTTAACCTCAAAATGTAAAAGTCAGCCCTCTACAATCGCAAGACAAAAATTTACAAACTTGCTTAAATTCAATTAACCACCCATTTAAGCTTCATTCCGTTTGGTCAAAAGTAACGCTTCTTCTGCAGGGATTATTAGTCGTATTATAATCTTTCAACGACTTTAGTGTAGTTTTAGGGATCTTATATAAAAACTCTAAACTAGGTCTAAATGCTGCTTTGGATTATGAAAATATCTAAAAAATAATTTTTTTGGATTTGGATATTTTTGAAAGTGGGCCGTCTATTTACGAAAACAAATCGCGCTGTTTGAAAATTGGGATTACAACAATAATGAAAAATGTGCTCTAAAGTGGTTAAACATGAAAGTATTTTTTTGAGTATAAAAATTTGTATGACTGTTGGACTCGAGCCTGAGCGATAGAAGTTCACATCTACTCCTTTATAAACACCAATTAATAAGCCACGCGCCTTCGGCGAGCTTAGACCTTAGGAAAAATGGTTTGGACTTTGCTAACACAGACCAAAAAATATGTTTATCTGTGTAGTAACATTTAATTAACTACCTTTGCTTGTTTGAATTTTTTAAAGATGTTTAAATAACTGTCTTATAAAATACACGCTTTCTTATTTGTTAATTTACCTACGCCGCAAGTGTTGTTTGAAGACTGATCTTGTCGTGTTGTTTTGAGAGTATTGAACTTAAAGTTAGCCTGAACTTTGGGATACCATTCAAGTCATTTATTCTATTTAAATACAGTCCTCTAGTCAATTTTGGTATTTTAGGCTATTCAGCCAATCATTGGATCTTTACAGGTTCATTCGTCGTTTTTAAGATATTACCATTGTGTCTATTTAAAAAGCAGCGTATAAATGGCATGCGCATAGAAAGTGAGCTGTGTATCCTGATTAGAAGCCAATCAGAAATGTGCATTTTAAGCGGCAATTTTAAATTACTTTTATTTAATAAACAGCATAATTGATTAATGAATTCGAATAAATTATATCTGTCCCACAAAATTATATATGGGACAGATATAGTTTATTTTGAATTCATTACAATAGCGGTTCCCATTTGGAGTATAAATGGATGTATTTCAACATAATTGGTTAATGTCTGTAACATAAAATATAAAACATAGTAATTGTTCTTTTTCTACAACAGCTTTGTAAACTTTATTGGGAGCGCTGTCATTGACGCCTATTAAAGATTGCATAAATAACTAAAAGCATTAAAAAATTATCCACTAATAAATATTCGAAGTAAAACATTGCAAAAAATTGTTACATGCCGAAAATCGGTCATGTGAACATTTCTAATTTTAGTTTAAATTTGTAAGTGAATTCGCGCCAATATTTTAAAAGACTTGTGCGTGCATTTCCCTGACTTCAGATAGTTGCGACGGCGCCCGAGAATGCGCAACGCGGAGTGGGGAAGTAAGTGGTGATTTCCGTCACGTCAAGGACTAATCATCGAGACGTCGAAAAGTATGGTTATCTGTGTGCCTTTTATCTTGTCTTTTATCTTTTAGGTAATGTAGGTTTCCTCTGTTGTATCTATTATCGTTCCTCACCTTCTTCCTGTTGTTTCGGTACAAAAACGAAGAGAGAAGACAACCTAATTTGACATCAACGGGGGCAAAGGCCTACCCACGCCAATAACGCCCAACTGCCGCCAAAATAGCTGCAATGTTGTGAAGAGCTCCACAGTTTACGTAAGTACATTTTGTCTTTTCGTATAATCGCAATAAACATTCTTTGCATGTGATAATAATTTGAGGCGTAATAATGACGTAACCCCTTATTGCGCAATATTACGCACGTATTTATTATGTTGTCAACTTTCGTAGTGGTTCATATCAATTACGCCGAGACTTTAAAAGTATACCTTTGAATAGAACACCCAGAGTATAACAAAATGTGTTAATTTAATTTGAGTTTTGAACGTGAGTCACTGCAACGTTGTCATGTTTTATGTTCGTTTAATACATTGACATTGATTAATGCTATCGATTGCTTTCCTTTTCAGATTTAAAGATTAAGGCAAAAAGCAGTTTAGTGGGTTAATTGTATAGGTAGTTTGTATAAAATGGCCAGTTGTGTTTATTTTAAATGTAGCAATAAGAATAACAGTGTCGGAGCATTATTGTGCCGTTAGTTAGATTTCGGGCTTCTTGGAGCGACTTTTTAAAAAGCTTCTTCCAAAACTCTTCTAACAAATTTATTTAAAACAGAAATTACAAGTGGAAATTAACAAATGGTTACATTGTATCTTTAACGCTTTCTTGATAATCAAAATTACTTTCACTAATTAAATTAACTTAAACAAAATTTGAGTAGCTTGAACAACCAACAATGTTAAAGTTGTGAAGCTCGAGACTAACTGGCCATCTTGGACTCCTGAGAGTGTTTATGCATTCCCTGCCCCTCACATTGCTTGTGGGAACTGCCAAACCCATGTCTACTATTTTATTTATTCATTTATACAATACAAAGTAACAATCTTAATTTTAGCAATACGTTTCTTACAGTCTATCGTGACCTGCACCTGCAGTGTCAGGTTAAGTCTGGAATACAATGTATTTACATTCGTTCTCATGTCTGGTTTATGAACTTCCATTTACCTTTTGTAATCTGTCTTTCAATTATACATTGTTGTATTTAACTTAAGTTTTAATGATTCTATTTAATTATACATATACATTGATTTGGGGAATATGTAACTCTTCCCGACGTAGATGAAAAATTATGTATGGATAAGAGTGGGAGAGAAATACAATGTGTTTATATAGACATATTTTTAGTGGGGTTAACTGGTCGGTTTGACATGCATGTGGTTAATTAAACAAAGAGGGATTATTTTGGCAGAATTAGTGGAACAAAGAAAGACATAATTCTTCTTAATCTTCTTTGGGAATTAAACCACTCATAGTTTTTAAAATCAACTTTATTTGTCAAAATAATAAAAACTTCAAGTTTGACAACGATCCTAGGTCATGGATCAAAACATAAATAAAGTTGATTTTAAAAACTATGAGTGGTTTAATTCCCAAAGAAGATTAAGAAGAATACTAAACAAACCACAACAAACATACAGGGAGTATTTACAAAGAAAGACATAATACAAAATTCGTTAAGCTTGGGATTTAGACAAGGTAAGGAATAGGAGATTGAGGGAGTATGTAGAAGGGAGGCTATAATATGTGTATTATGGAAGGCGTGCTTATAATTAACTTTTGCCAGTAAGGACTAAATTTTGCGGAAGTAAGTGTCCGTTGAGCGATATAGAGTGAAAATATCGACGTCAGCGTATTTGTGCTAAGGCAAAATTCCAGAATTTGAATGGCAGTTGATGTTTTGGTATAGAAATTTCGAAGAAATGAGTGAACGTTAGCTTGGGGGTTTTAAGAACTTTGTAACCGTTGCAAGTTTACTGAGAAGCCTTGTTTGTGTGTGTCAACAGATTTTGCAAGAATTTAGTAGCTTTAGGGAGGTTAAAAAGCCTATATAAACACAAGAAGTTGGTGTATCGCTCTCTTGTTTTCTCTTCTCTTTACTCTTGGTCGCTGACAAGTACACCAGTGAACGAGATTACAGTTTAAAATATAATCGACATCAGTAGTGTAGAGTTTCAGGGTGGCTCCGTGGCGTAGTGGTATGTGTGTGACTACTACGCCCAAGATCCTGGGTTTGAATCCCGACACGGTCCGCTTGAAAAATGTTAAGCGAGCATTTTTCACAAAAATACACCCTTGTTCGGATGAGAGGTAAAATGGAGGTCCCGTGAGTGAGTGTTGTCACGCACGTTAAAGATCCTTACCTTGTTTGGAACAGCAAGGGTTCGGTAAGATTCCAAATTTTCCAGGTAAAAAAAACTCGCTTTCTGGCTAATGTAGTACCTTCGAGTGCAGCATTGGAAAAAATCACATGTAAGGTGTAGAGTTTCAACAAACAGTCAGCTAATGTAGTATAAAAGCTTTACAAAAAATGTGTGCAGCAGACTTAAATAAGTAAGTACCGACTGCATGATATTTTGTTGGGTGCATAGTATGCGCAGTAAATAGAGTAGAGGTCGATGGTAGAACGATTTGATCGTTTACCTACCGTAAATGGGATCCATAGCAGAATCGGTGGAATTTGGATGTATCTGGTAGTCGACAGGATGGAGTAGGAGCTTGTAGGTACGGCTGGTGCAGTCCTAATTGGGGACCTCCCTGAAGGCGTAGCTACTGATAAAGGTCGCAGACGTCGATGGTAGGATAGCAGATCCATGGGCAGTGGAGAAATCCAGGTAACTGATGTTTGCTATAATTTGATTTTTGTGTTTAACTGGTGTAATGACTTTTTTACTATATGGGTATGTGTCGTTGAACTAAACGTAGGGCTTATATATACGATAGTGACGAAGCGACAGGTTAGTCTATATTCAAATTGAGCAACGACTATGTTCAAAGGTGTTAAAAGCTTACGTAACCAGTAAAGTATAAACCAAAATAAATCAGAATTAAAAGTGCGAGAATTTGTGCAACGAAAATAAGCCGATCTATAAATAGACGTAAGTAAAACGACTTAATTAAATTCATTTCTAATATTAATAAAACAGGGCTTTTAATTCCGACATGTAATTTGGATTTTAATTCCGACATGTAAAGTTGGATTTTAAAGCTGGATTTTAATTTCCACTTTAATTTGGAATATTTAATTGAGACAACTTTAATTTGGGACCTCTAACTTTGATCATATTCTAAATTTGGAGATAATTTAAAAGGAACGTATTCTAATTCCGACTTGGTACGATTTTAATTGGAAGCGATTTATGGGAGCCGATTCTTACATGGGGCCGGCATATCAATAAGCAAACCGAGCACAGAAAGGATGGAACTACAGAGCCCATTCCAGGTTAGCAATCATAATACATTTTATTATTGAAAACTGTTTTGATTTAATATTTGCCACATTGTATATTTGTAAAGAGTAACTAAAAAGGGTCACTTAAAAATTTATGAAAATGGAATATGTATCTTGGAACGTTCGAAAGTTCCTGAATAAACTAAAAGATATTTTGCTGGCTTTCAGAAAAACATAAATCTGGCATATGTAGATATTTTGTACAAAAAGGAAAATTTTGAGTGTTGTAAATATTATCCATTATTATATTGTGTATTATAGAATTGCTTTATTTGATTCAATAAAATCCATTCAGTAAGCTTGTTGGGGTAAAAATCCTAATCTAACATTTCATAACATTAGGGCTAATTAATCCTAAAATCGAGTATCACAGCAAAATTTATACATGCCCAATCGTGGGGCTCAAAATAACAAAATCGAATATCATAGCAAATTTTATGGTACGACAATCGTGGGGCCTATATCATAGCAATATGTTGCTGTGAATAGCCCCTAACGTTGGGCGTTATATAAATTCTATAATTCCTTGAATTTGTATGTCTCGGCTAGCTCAATCTATTAAACGCAGAGTGCCCTACGTCACGACAATAAAGATTGTTCAACCCCTTTTCTTTCTGTCACCTATCTGTTAAAATAATGTCAATGAAAATGAAGCAATCCAAAATATACAATATTAATCGATAATATGTACACTTTTATGTCAATAACTTATTAATTTGTTTAATATTCAAAAATTAGCCTTTGAATAAAATATTGACCTTTATCTGATTCCACCAAAATTTATGTTCCCTGAAAGCCAGCAAAAATACTACTGTAATTACCTTTAAGTACCTTTTAAACGTTCAAAACTATCCTTTCTCTATTTTTTAAATTCTTAAATGATTTTTGATGACCCTTACAGATATTTGATACAGCAAATATTAAATGTTAAAAATTGTAAAATAGTCTTATACTAATAACGAATAAAATCCTGACCTGCGTTTTCTTTGCTTGGTTCTATGAATTGCCTCTGAATATCGATGGTCAGCACCCCTGGATTGTTACAGCTTGACTTGTTAGTGTAGTTTCTTCACTTGTTAATCAGAATGATTAATAATTGTTGCTTGAATTTTCCCCTCGGATTCTTGGAATGACTTGGAGTTTACTTGCGGTTTAATTTGAGTATCTTGACGTTTAATTTATCTTTCCTTGTACGTTTATTTAGAATTTCCTTAAAGTCTGTGTGTGGCTATTTATTTAGACGGATATTTAGAAGTATGTTTGAAGGTTTATTTAGATCTGGAGGTACATTCAGACGAATATTTAAAGGTACATTCAGAGCCCTAAATTCTTACATATTAGAATAAAATTTAATTAATACTTTACCTTATGTTTTAAGATCAAAACGGCTACTTCTCGTTGTATAAATTGACACTTTTAATTTTCACTATTTAAATAAATTATTAATTTTCACTAAGTTTACTTTTACGTAATATTTCACTTTAATTGACGTGGTTAGTGCCTTGGTCGATTGCTTATGAGGTCTCCATAGTATTTATAGACTCCTCCTATCTATTTTTCCTATTGGTGTTTATCGTGTGTTTGTTGATGAAGGCGTCGTACCTTGCGCTAATCTCTGCAGAACTCGGGATTTTTAAAAATTCTCTGTTCCGATTCTTGTTCAGACATTTCATTTCACACGTAGACGTTTAATTTTGTGTAGCATATTTTGCAGAAAGTCCAAATTTTATTGCATTTTGGTCATGTCTTTATGTTTGTGTCGATTATAGTTCAAACTTTATCGTATTACGGACCGCCTATTATTTATTGTTTGTTATTGCAAATATGTTGGATTTTATGCAATACAATGTCTTTGGTCACGTATTTATATGTTTAATAATGACGTATTTGAACGCGTTTACCCATTTATGCGTTTATATTTTTAATGATATTGTTAAATAGCTAGTATGCCAGGTTGTTTATCATCACCGATTACGTGTGTATTTTGATGAAACTCGATGCGTTTAAAACCTTATTTTTGCGCGTTTCTTTCTAATTCTGAACCTGCATATTTAACTTAAAACGTATTATACGACGTACACATTACTATTTTTGCTAAATAGTATCTAATTATTGAATAATGAGCTTCCTTCTTATGAATTAACTTGGTTATGATTTATATACAGTGCGCACGCTATTGACGTTATATAAAATAGTCGATTTACTCCTATTTAATGGTAAAATTGTTTGGCTTTTTTAACGTTAATAATATTTACATTTATCTTACGACCCCTATGACTTAATATACCCTTAAATTACCTTCTTATCATGGCACTAAATTGTTATAACATTTTTTAACTTTTTGGTTTGTATTATGCAGAGGGTGGCTTCAATTAAGATGACATAGAGCCAAGTAGTGTTTCCAAAAAGAATTATATAAGCTCGCGGACTAGTCTCGGGGTCTATTCCTGCGGAGACATTAGATGGGGGGGGGGGTCTTTTATTAATTAACTTGTCTTTGTACAATTTTAGGGCGCCACTACGTCAAACACATAAACACAAAAATAATCTTTATTAAGGAAAGACGTAGATAAACCTTAAGGGAATCAACTTATACCTGAAGATAGATACTCAACAACATAACTGTGTTTCTTATACACTTAAACCTTGTAGCTAGAATTTTCAGAAATAAAACTATTACCTTAGTTTGCAGATATGTAATAAAGTTATTTTGAGTTCTTGTATATACAAAAAAATTAATAAAATAAATTAAAGACAATCAAAATTATAAGACATGAAGTGAAAAGGTCTTATCGATGTTGAATTAAGAAAATTAGCAGTTACTAGTGGGTGAAGCCCACCATAAAAATAATATTTCATGACATTACACAAATGCTTCAAGCAAAGATCTTTGTTCTCGGCTCACAAGGATAAGTCAAAGATTAGCTTATCATACAATTCATTTGTACAACATACATTTACTTGTTTAAGTAAACATGCAAGTCCAGGTGTTTATCTGACAGATGTTAAGCCAAGATGTGCCTTAATCGACTATATAAATTTAACAATTAATACAAAAAATTTAGCCAAATTATCGAACATATTTTAAATAAAGTGGTTTTATTTTTATCAAAAACTTTCTAATTCTGTATTCAAAACACTAAAGCTATTTTTAAATCGTTAAGCCAATTGTTTTACATATATTCTGTAGCACATAATTTAATTTAATAGGAAAGCTTTTACACGTTAGTGTATGAACTATGCTACAATTTTAAAATCGTTTAACAGGAAACTTTTATACATTTAAATATTAGAAATTTATTGAATTTTCTTAAAAAAATTATTTAGAAAATTACATATCCTTCAAGTAAGCTTAATTCTTGTTTGGGTTAGTGTTTGATACAACAAATTACAGTGTACTCACCAAAGGAAAGTGTTCAACACTTACAACACCTGCAGATTATAGCCACGTGCAACTCAACCACCTTACAAACGAATGCATCATCATGTCGAAAGTTTATCGACTTCCATACGAACCAAAACCATACTAATCAATTCCGAGATCCATTATTTATTTATATTTAAAGATGAAACTTGTAGATGAAATTTATAGGTGAAACTGCTTGCTGTAAATTCAAATGAATTATTTTCTACAAAGACGCCATATTGTCATGCTTACGAACCGTTCTATTGACCTTGTTTATGCTGCGGATTGTCTTCAATTATCATCACCTATGCCCCTTTTCATATACCAGGCGACATGTCTCTCCCACGAATCCAACTTCAAACTACCCATCTTGGTAGTGAACTTTCTACCACGTTTCTTTAATATATGTCTTTTGCGGACTACATCTGTTACAATAATGACGGATCAAGTACATCAAGCAGATGCCTTGAAGCCCACGCGCTTTAACATCGAGCCCCAGCGTTGGGCCGTCATATAATTTAAAAAAAAAAAAATTCTTACCCTACCTTTTGGACGCCTTCGTATTTCTGCTCATCTTGGCTAGCTCAGCAATCGGCTTCTTTTTGAATTCCTACCATTTTAAGTGCGTACCTTTCTCACACACACACAGTCAAATGAAATTACCAATCAAATAATACAACAACCATACAACCTTTTTATTTACCCATATTAACAAGTTTCCATTATTAATAAAATATTTACAACTTGGTACAGACAGTTTGTTACAACTGTTACCAGCTCAATCATTAAATACTTTAAAGTCTTTGGTTTTAATATATTCCAACAAATTCTATATAATACGAGTAGATGGGCCCCACATGCACCCTAGTTTAACTTTATTCTGGTCTATTTTGAGCTCATTATAACCCAGTTTCTGTAAATGCTTTTACACCTTGCATTTTTATTAAAAACAAATTTAAAGACCCGTTTACTCCTTACAACAACAATTTATAGCATGAATAAATCTTTATATATCATCAATAAACCCTTTTCTAATAGTCAAAATTAATTGTCCTGCACATATACCTCTTTAAACAAGTCTTAAGGCAGTAAATACACCCCCAATAAGTCAAAACACACAAACACAAAAAATATCAACACAAATGTTTATACAAAAACAGAAAATTAAGTTTTTTTACCTGGAGTCGCCTTCGTTTCTCGTCACCGCTGAAGATGGTTACTGGAAACCCTCGTCGTTGTGTCCATATACTTCTATTATGCCTGAATCCAGATGATCCCACCATCCAAATCTCGGCCACCACCACTATTCTTCTACCCAGATATTAGTTTTATCTCAAACGTAACGTTCCATACTAAATATACTTTATGCATACAAGTTACGGTTTTGGCTTCGCTTACCCAAATACCTTCCTTTCATTTAATCGAGTCGTTGTAGTAACGGCACCTTTTATCTAAGCAACAGCACCAACTCGTGCAATATCACATTTACAACTTTTGCAGTACGCTACTACAGCTTTCATAATTTCAAAACAGGATGTTATATGCAACTTTACCGAATACAACAATTAAAACACGTAAGAGCATTTACTATTATTACGTTGCAGAACTAAGCGCGATCTCAGATCTCAAAAGAAAGAGGACCTCAATATCTTTGTTCGAGTATTTATACGCTTTTCTAAACCCTCTATGGAACTTATTTCCCTTGAAAAGCTTATTTTCTAAACTGATTCTTAAAATTTCGAACGTAACGAACTCTAACTTTTGAAAAATCTCCAATTCGTCGTGCTGTTACATAGAATTTTGTTCGATACCCTCTACGGATGCGCGCTTCTTGAAAACTGCTAGCCATCGACCAATGATATAATTTTTCCTCGTCACAACGGTCCACCTATCCGCTATCTATCTCCGTTCCACGCATATTTGTTGTCTCCTTTAGAACCCCTCTTAAGCTACAGAAAATCGATATTGTAGTTGGCCTTCACATTTACCCGTGTATTACGTACATGACTTGTACCCAACGCTTTCTTTATAATCTTCTCTGTATGTCTTACATTATCGATCGTTTATTCCACTCAGTCTTCAAGGCACTTGTTATTGTATTAACTTATACAGTGACCGTTGTAAACACAATTCTATAGAATTTTGTGCTAACGTTCGTTTAAGATTCCATGAACCTGACATTTAATCAACAGGTGTTCTTCGAAGCAACCAACCGTTTAAAATAACAATTCCTAGTTTCTTCCCTTCTCAGTATTTGTATAAACGAACGTTGGCTTTTATGTAAATGGAAATATTTGCGTTTAAAATTATTGATTTTCTATACATGCAAGCTCCCTTTTTGCTTCCATGCGTTTGATTTAAAATTATTATAATTACTTATGCGTATCTTTGAGTTTTTATGTACTCAAAAGCTTCTTCCCTTATGCAATTTTAACATTCTAATATACAAATAGAAAAATATTTTAATAACCGTCCGTGTTCACTATATAAACTGATTAATTTGGCGCGTAAATAATTTGCTCTTATTACTATATACACAGTTGATACAATTTAACACCTATTTAACCTATAATTCCACGTCAATATATATATATATATATATATATATATTGTAATGTTAGTAAGGGATAAAAGGGTTCTAAGGGTTGTTTTGTTGAAGGTAGTGTATGCCAAATAAAGTAAGCCAAATATCAGATCCCGTAATTAAAAATTTATGTTTGCCGTACTTTACAAACGTTAAAGAATTTGAAATATTAGTCAAAATGTAAGTGCCAAGACGTAAAAACAATGACTTGATGACGTGAAAAAACACACGGTATTCAAGGTTTTACACTGAGTTGTATGTTGAATAAGCCATAGAACGTACATTTGCTAATCCAGAAACCGGATGCGTCTGTAGTACACTATTCACCACGCAGATCCAGGTGTATATGTGTATCATTTCGGCATTTATTTTATTAAAATCAACCTTTGGACAAACATGTAATCTTAAAATTATAAGTAATAGCATTGTCAAATATGATTGAAGGGTTGTGCGATATTTAGGACCAATGATTGAACATTTATGTATGAAAAGAGAAAGTGCAAAAGACAAAGTATAAGGTATTAGTGACACGAACTTGGGGGAACGACGTTATTGGGTGGTTTTTGTATACAATGTAATAAAGAGTAGGCATATTAAAATTGTAATTATCACCTAGGATAAGTAAACAAGAGGTCAATTTCGAAATAATTTTGTAATAAGACGTGTTTGTAAACTGCGCTAAAAAGAAGTCGATTTTTAAATATTTTTGTAATAAGACGTGTTTGTAAACTGCGCTAAATTGTTTGAATATTTTTGAAGATTTAATAAATGAGTTTGAAAGTGTACGAGTTTAATTTATAAAGGAAGAGTAAGGATAAGCGACGGTAAAATAAATAAGTAATAGCAACGACGAGTAACGAGTTTAAGAGTGGAATTAGTGCAACAGCGAACCGGCGGAACATAAGTGGATATTGGAACGAGATTTATATAGGCAGAAGGCATCGAATAGGATTTATAAGATTGAAGAAGGTATTATTGGGATTGAATTGGATATGGTTTTATGTATAGCAGGACATTGAGTGGTAAATAGAAGGAAGGATTGATTTGGAACGAGCAGATTGAAAGGAGGAAGTATTGATTTGGAACGAGCGGATAAAGAAAGTAGTGATTTAGAACGAGAGCAGCAAGACTAAAAGACAGCATTTAAGTAGCAAGAGGATTCGTACGAGATAAAGAAGATATAACACCGGAAAAATCAGCGCAGGGGAAGTAAATACAAAAGGTTATTCAAAATTCTAAATTTGGGTCATATTTATTTTAGATTTGGGAGCATCAAAATTAAGTCAAAGATACCTGGAGTCTAGACGGCAGTTTTCATAGTGATAGTGCAGACCTTGTAAAGACGTGTAGGATTTTGAGCCAGCATTCATAGAGGCCGACAACGAAGTATAGAACAGGTGAGTACTGTGTGAAATAACGTCAAAGTCAGAAAATTTGTAATAGTAATTAATTTGGCACAAGACTACGTGGATCATATAAAATTTTGGCATATACCAGCGTAAATTATCAAAAGGTACAAAAACAAAAGATAGTGCTGTTTGGTTGGTGCATTGCACATCTACTTACCACTGAACCCACGGTAAGTAGGTGGATACCCTGGGAAGAAAGAGTTTTCAAATAGTCGAGGCATATTTATCGCAGTTTTTTTGATTCATAAACCAACCAAACGTTGCTAAAGCACATAACATAAAATAAATACTTGCACATTATATAAAAATAATTAAATTAAAATAAGAAAAGGCGCGACGGGGTTGAGCATAAAAAGGGGGTGGAGCATAAGAATATATATATTGTTATGGATTCAAAGGGTTAAATTTGGGGTAAGCAATGCAATTTCAAACACCTTGTATAGAGAAACGAACAAATTATTTACGCGCAAAATTTATTTAATTTATTTAATTTAAACGGACAAGTATTGACGTAATTTTATAATTAATGATTGAAAAGTTAGAAGTACATAGAGAAAACCAGTTTTAAAAACAAATAGAAGCGCATAATTAATTTAATTTATTTTAATTCAACGTGTAATAGCATTAGAAAACACACCAGGGTATAGAAAATCGATAATCCCAAGGCAAAAGGTGTCTTGGTAACAAACAAGGACGTCAGTTGTACCGGATAGGGTGAAATATAAGTTCCAAGAATTGTTGTTTTAAACGGTCTATAATTAAGAACACCTGAATGTTTAACAGCATAATTAAACGGGCTTTATAAAAAATTTGAATAAACAAGCTAACAAAGTTTCTTAAAGAGTAGGTGAGATGCACGATCAGTAATAGGCTACGGATAGAGACAGATATAATAGCATTGGTTTCAAAACGCACGTACTTGATCCACGTGGAGTGATGAGACGCTGTCAGCAATATTGATTTTCAACAACTCAAGTAGGGTTTGGAACGCGACATCAAATAGGCATAAAACAGAGATAAAAATATTACAGACGGAGTTTTATGACGACACAGGACTGTATCATTGGTTGAAACAGATAGTTTTACAACGGACGAATATGCGACGGGTGGAAGCGATTTACGGATTATACGGCGTGTCCACGAGGTGAATTTCTGTAAGCTTTAAGTCAGTTATATCAATTTGCAGAAGTGTTATTTTAGAATAAGTTTTTTGCGTGAAATGTGGCCTAGAGGTGGCATGTTGAACGATATAAATACTCTGAGAGAATTGGGAGCTTTATTTTTATATTCTCATCGCTTTTAACTACTTACAACGATAGACCGATGTTATAGTAAAGTTTTTGTGAGTATTAAATATATTCATTATACTGTAAATGTACTGGTAGCACTTATAAATTGGTAGTTATGACCTTCTAGTTATTAACGTAAAGATACGAGTAGTGTAGTAAAAATTAAATTAACAGAGATGCAATTACTACCATATCAGGCTAGTAAATCAATAAATAGACGCATAATATACGTGAGTTTGTATGCTGTTATGGAATGGTATTTTGAAGCAATGCTTGGTGAATATTGGGGTTTTCATCTATGAATATGTGGAGGAGCAGAGCGCATAGTCACGAAGCCAACGGATTCTGGTGAGCACCGTCGAAGGGATGGAGGTTTGAAGCATTTTCCAGGTAACTTAGTTGTATTTTCTGTTATCTGATAAACTTTTGGAATTATTTGGTGATGTGTGAGTGAACTTCGGGGTTATTTATGGTTATATAACGTATCGGGAAAGATACATGTACTTGACAATTATTAGGGTTATTTAAAATATTGAAAAAGGGTGTATGTAAAACTTACTAAATTTCATTTTGAATTTAAATTGGATTGTTAAGGGTACATGGGTTTATTAGTTTTGTAGTAATTTTATATAAGGTAAAAGGCATACATTAATAAACTGAGTTATTATGAGCTCACCATACTCCAGAGTACAATAAATATAGGGTATTATTTGGGGCCCATCTACTCATATTTTTATTAAATGTGTTTGCAAATAATAATTTAAAATCAGGACTTGAAAACATATCACTTATTGAGTTGTAATTAGTGTACCAAACTGATTTTATACATGTGAATAATTTGTCTGTAAATAGCGGTAAATAAAAGATTGTATGATTGTTGTATTATTTGGTGATTTTATTGAATGGTGTGCGAGTGGGAAGGAAGAATGATTGTAAATTTAGGTATCCGAGAAGAGGCACAGCTGAGCTAGCCAGGGAGCTGCTAAAGATTCTTGAAGCAGAAAGTAACGGGTAAGAAATTAGTTTTGTGTTGAGATTTTATATTGTTGAAAATTATTTGATGACACTGTCTCGAAGTTAAAGTTTAAGTTCATTCCACAGCAATCTTATGACGGCCCAACGTTGGGGCTTGAATGGTTTTTAGAGAGATCCAGAGACTGTCCACACGATCCACAGCAATATATATATATATATATATATATATATATATATATATTGCTATGCTACTACTGGAATTATCGAGCCCCTACTTTGGGCTGTTATATTATTTGCTATGTACTCTAAATTATACGCGCTCCATCATTTGCGCGACCATATTAATATTACTATGAATAAACAAGATTGTAATTATCTCCTCCGACGTTGGGCTGTCTTATTAATATTGCTATCAATTCCCTCCAGAAACTTAACTGGATTTTATCTTGAACCAACCTTGTCAACCAATAACAAAATTCGATATGTTACCGCCTTACTTGTTATCAATTTCCTATTCAACTCGTAGCTCCTCCTTGAACTATTTAAATTAACAAATTACTCCCATTGACTTTATCTTATGACCTCGGCTAGCATTTATTTGGAATTATAAAATTCAGTTAATTTCGATTTTATATAATGAAACCAATATATTATGTACAGTTTTTGTAAATTATTTGTAATACACTTTTCAATTAGTTAATGTTGTAAATTTCATTTATTAAACATCATATACTATTTACTCAAAACCCAAAGTCACCAAAAAAAAACCTATTATCTTTATCAACGAAGTGTAGAACATTCTAAACCTGTTATCTTATTACTCACTTTATACGTATGCAACTTCTTTTGTTGACTTTTTCACATTCATATTATATTAAGCAAATTCAATATTCAAAATAAAAAATATATGGAAAAATAAAATGTCTTATAACTAAAAAAATCTGACCTGGTCTATTTTCTTCACATCGACGCTTCAATTTGAATAAAAATTATCTTCCCCCAATGTGGGATTATTACATGCCCATTTGAAATATACGCTTGAACCATTCCATTAAAATTATTGCCATCACCCTCTGGACTACCATTAACTTATGCACCCCAATTTATTGTCGTTTCATATCAGACTTATTACTTCTTATCAATCAATTTCCTCAAACTTAGAATAGAATTCTTATTATCATTATGCTCTGACTTGAAATCGTGGTTTATTTTCTTCCCTTACTCAAATTGTATTATTCTTCCCCCAGAGTTAGCAATTGTATTACTCTATTTTACCCCGGACTTAGAAATCGTAGTCTATTTTTCCCCGGACTTAGAAATCGTAGTTTGTTTCCCCCCGTACTTCGAAGCCCTATTATTAATATGTTTTAGTTTAAAATAAATTCACCAAAATGTACTTACGTTTAATCAGCAATTATAATCTTCATATTAGCACTTTTACAATTTTTCACTTTGAATTATTATTATTACGTATCACTTTATTTCATAGCGGCGCACTTCGGCCTCTGTTGAGTTCAAAAACTGACCTCGTTATCACTGTACCTGCTAATATATTATTGAATTCCCACTCCGTCAGTGGGTATGGTCTAGAAACTCGTCGCTTATTTATAACCAATCAAATAATTACATTTAAAGTAGTTTCTGATGTAATTCTCCACGATTCCCAATAATTGTAACCTGCTAGCAGCTGTCTTCGTTATCAACATGCTGTGTTTTAATAGATCTAATTGCTTTTCCATAAACAACTGATGCAATTCGACTTTTAGTTTTCATATTTACATGTTATTCACGCAATTTTTAATCTACTTTCTTATCAAAAATAGTTAGCAATTTGCACGCATTTACCTATGCTACCTGAAGCTCTATTTCTATCTCCGTATTAATCTAATTGTTTGGAACTCTTTTGAATGCGTGTCTGCTTACACTTCATTATATTTACATATAAATATACGCGTGTTTCCACTGAAAAATATTATTACTTGCTATACCTAAATTAACTAAAACTTTATCTACAGGGTATTTAATATTTTCTATTTACCTAATGAATGTCTTCCTGGTTTCTACGCTAACTATGCGTCTTCCTATGTTTATCTGCGTCGCTTAAAACTATTTATACTTTCTATACAGGGTGTTGACTGCTGACTATTTACAAACTATGTCCATTTCTCAATTCTTCACTAAATAAGTGCAGTTTTCTGCTGCCTATGCTAATTTCTCATTTCTAAATGACCTTTACTATAAAGTACACCCTTAAACAACTCCTTATCACAGCAATATATATATATATATATATATATATATATATATATATATAATCTTATGGTAATATTCGGCTGCGGAAATTTGTTGACAAAGAGATGGCGCTTTGCACCCGACTTGTTGACTCACAGAGGACGTTTCTAAACTGGTGAAAGGTTTCTTTAACAAAATATGTTTTAAACTGAACTAACAAATTTCGCAATTGCAACGTTGTCACATTTGAAGAAAATAAGAACAGTAATAAATGTCATAATTTGAGGTAATATTATTCTAATCACGAATATTCATATACTAAAACGCAAGAATATCTGTGTTATATATAAATGGACTATGAAAGAACACAAATACAGTATTTATATATAGCAAATAGCTTATAATACAGAACTATTTGTGCAAATATATCTTTTTCGTAATAATCTGTATCATTTCATCAATGGTTATATAATATAATATTAAATAACTTATGAACTTATTGGGTATAGGCTGAGGCTACCCTTATATATGAAAATAGATTGCAATATATATAATTTAAAATATCTATCTGTTTATCTTATCATTTCCAATGAGGAAATTAATATGGGACCCCATTTGAAAATCAAATTCACTAAAAACATTCGCGTATTTGAACGCTGGGTATAAAATTGACTATGTGTAATGAAAAGAAGTTCATTTGCTGTTTTTCACACTAAATAAATATTTACAATACATAATAAGTTAACATTAAATTTTAACAACGATCACAAGATTGATATATAAAACTTATAATTAAATTAAATTAAACTACTTCATTAGAAAATGAGATGTCTTGTACTCCACTGGATATACTGCAGAAGCCGCAAAAATGGTAAGTTTAGAAATTTGTTTTAATTTGAATCTAAAATTTTTAACTTTCTCTGTGCCTGCGTCTGGCCGGATTTTCTGTTAGACACTTGAGACTGTTGGAAAGTATAACTTTGTACCTACCATTTAAGTTCCCTATATATTTTTATTTTAAGAAACATATTTAAGATGAACTGGAAGAAACGCGGCCAACAATCTTCATTTGGTGAAAAAAATTTGAATAACTTTCCTTCTTCAGATAGTCGCATTAATAATTGCTTCTTTAAATTATATCCAACTTTTAACTGCTGGAACTGTTCGGCGAACACGTTCAAAAGCTTCATAAACCCTTCTGATGGCATGTTTAAAAATTCTACATTGTCTGTTTGTCCATAGTTTCGAAAAAATTAATAAATTGTGTAACGTTTATTTTCAACATAAATAAGAATAAACACGCTCTCGAATAAATTCCTCAACTCAAATCCCTTTTGCTTAAAACGAAAATTTATTCGATAAATTAAATAGTCTATGCATTGTTTTAGGTATCCTGTAATCTCTTAAATTCTTTGACAACATCCTGTTTACAAGTACGCTTGCTACAAATTTTCATTTTAAAACAACAAGTTTATGCTACAATTAAATAGTTGTATCCTGTTTTTAGGTACCCGTTATCTTGGTATACCGTGCATTTTTATTTCCAATGCTCCACCTGAAGGTACTACATTGGCCAGGAGGCGAGTTTTTTGTTGCCTGGAAATTTAGATTTTTGCCGAACCCTTGCCGTTCCAGGAAAGGTAGGGATCTTTAACGTGCGTGACAACACTCACACACGGGACCTACATTTAACCTCTCATCCGAACGAGGGCGTAATTTTTGTGAAAAATGCTCACCTCCCATTTTTCAAGCAGTCGGCCGTGTCGGGATTCGAACCCAGGACCTTAGGATCCGTAGTCTTACGCTTACTACATCGATCCACGGCGACGTCTTCTCTTGGTATACCACCCGATCGCCGTATAATGGTTTTCTCTATTGTTCCAATGTAAAAAATTTGTTGAAATAAGGTCGCGCACTATCCAACAAAAGCCGGGTTTTCCAGTTTTACCGCGCTTTGATAAGCTAGGATTTGCAGTTCGACTCCGTGTTTGAACCATTGTTGAATTTGATTCTACAACTTGTACGTCGAAATATTTTCTACATTTATTCGTCACCATATTGCACAGGGGATGCATGCTTTTCTGTTCAACAACTAGGAGGTGTCTTGCGTGTAATCGGTGAGTTTCCCCGCGCGTACCTATTCTAATCAAATTCTCTTTATAGCTTTTTTTAGCTGGTGGCCAAATGGGTTCTATCTTTGTGTAGGCCCACCTGTTCGTTGCCGTGGACACTAGCTGCATTTTTGTCTTTGGATTACTGCTGTTTTTACGATGGCAGGGTGAATAAACCCTGACGACCATGGCATTGCTGTGCTGACTCACCCCCCGTCTGATTGCAAGATACGCATCATGACGCATAGAGGTATGTGACTCGTTTTCTTTTATGCACATCGAGGATTATTATTTATCAGCGGTTGACGTTGTGAAATCAGTTCACCATCCATGTTTAGAAGCTAGCTTCGCTAATGCTTCTGGTTATCTTTCTTTAATTCTTACTACACCTTGGTCTACATTTAATACTTTAATTTAACACACTTGCTATTGAGAAAATTTAAGCATTACTTTTTTAATGATTTTCATTACCTGTTAGCTACGAAATGCGCACTTCGTAGATCCTTTATAAAATTTGTTCTTTAAAATATAACTTAAATTTAATACTTTTTTGTACTTGTGAATCAAGAAATTTTAATTTATTTTCATTGTTAATAGATAGTCGTGGGCGATGTGTTTTTTTTTGTTTCTGTTTGGTACGTAGGCGAATCCCCCCACTTTTCGCGTTTACTTTTCTTCCGGCTACGTCTAGGTACGTAGCAATCGTTTGTAAACAAGCATTCGTTGTCTTCCTTTAAAAATATTAGTTTGCATGTAAAACATAAATATTTTTTAACAGCTTGAAGAGAAGATATCCATCAACATAGTTATTGGAAAAGCTCTCCAATGTAGTCGTCCTATCACTTCTTAACAATGGTCGCTATGATGCCAGATTATCTGAAACTAAAATAGATATTATTAACACAAGACATTGTTCTTTAACATTTTTAATGAAGGATTAACTTATAAACCATTCCGAATGGACCTGCATCTTTAAAAAGTTCTAGATTACTAGAACGGGTGGAATGGCTTCCGCCTTCCAGTGATCTAAAGAGCCAAACTAAAGGTCCAACCAAAGTAGTAGGGTCTTTAGTAGGAACCAGACTAATATAGGTCCTCAAAAGAGTGCAGCAGCTTTTTCGGTACTTAGTGTGGCAGGAACGTATAAGGCGGCTCCGTGGCGTAGTGGTATGTGTGTGACTACTACGCCCAAGGTCTCTGGTTCGAATCACGACACAGTCCGCTTGAAAAATGTTAGGCTTTTTCACAAAAATACACCCTCGTTCGGATGAGAGGTAAAATGGAGGTCCCGTGTGTGAGTATTGTCACGCAAATTAAAGATCTCTACTTTGCTTGGAACAGCAAGGGTTCGGCAAAATTCAAAATTTTCCAGGTAAAAAAAAAACTTGCTTCCTGTTCAATGTAGTACCTTCAGGTGGAGCATTGGAAAATCAAATGTAAGATAGTAGAATTATTTGGTTTAGGCACGAGAAACGACAGGTAAAATGGTAGAATTTTGCGTCAAAAACAATTTAATCATCACAAATACATTATTTCAACATCATGCTGGAACACGATATACGTGGAAGATCCCAGGAGATATAGAAAGACATCAAATAGATTACATTCTTGTTAGACAACGGTTTAGATCTCAAGTAAAAGAATGTAAAAGCTAGCCAGAAGCAGATATAGACACTGATCACAACATCGTAATTATGAAGATCGCTCCTAAATTTAAAAATTTGAAAAAAAAGAAACGGAAAAAGGCACTTTAACTTTGAGAAACTAAAAGATAAAGATATCCACAAAAGATTTGAAAAAAAGTAAAAAGAATTGCTGAAAGATACCTGGAAATTTTCTGATACTAAGGTAATAGAAACAGAATGGAAAAACATTCATTCCAGCTTAGACATGGTGGCCAGAGGTATTCTGGGATATACACAAAAAGAAGATAAGAAACCATGGATAACAAAGGATATCCTGAATTTAATACAAGAAAGACGAAAATGCAAAATAAGATCAGACGAAACAAGAATAGAAAGATACAAAGCCATAAACTGAGAAATTATTCGCAAATACAAGAAAGCTAAAAAACAATAACTGAATGAAAAGTTCAAAGAGGTACAAACTAAGATGGAAATAGGAAAAGCAAACGAAGCATACAAACTAATTAGAATGAATTTTAGAAATATAAAACCGTATAGCAAAAATATAAGGGGCGCGGAAAGAAACGTCATTATAGAAAATGTAAAGAATGTGGTTAGATGGCAAGAATATATAGGGAATTTGTATGCAGAAGAGGAACTAACAGCATTAGAACAGGAATCAAATGATTTGGGATATCCTATACTTAGTGATGAGTTTGAATTAGCATTAAAAGGTCTGAAAAATGGTATGGCACAGGGTACAGATAAGGTGCAAGCAGAAACTTTAAAAGTCGATGGACAAACAGTAAAGATCGTCTCTTCCAATTTGTAAGCTATATGTATGAGACAGGCGAGATACTCAACGATTTCAAACGTAACATCATAGACACTATATCAAAAAAGAGAGGCGCGGATAGATGTGAAAGTCTTTGAACAATAAGTTTGACAGGACACGTGTCAAAAATATTAACTAGAATTGTACAAACACGAATGGAAAAACCAGCTGAAGAAATACTAAGAGAAGATCAATTTGGGTTTTAGGCGAAACAGGGGAACACGGGAGGCTATTCGGAGGGCAATAATAGAGAAAACAATAGAAAAAGGGTGTGTAAATCTGGAAAAAGTATTCGACAATGTAAAATAAAATAAAATGTTCAAAATACTCAGGAATGAGTTTTAGGGATAGACGGATAGTACATAACTTATACAAAGAGCAAACAGCGGTAATAGAATTAGAGCAGGAACGCAGAGAAGTATTTATTAAGAAAGTTGAGAGACAGGGTTGTACCCTATCCCGATTAATTTCTAACTTGTACATCGAAGAGGCAATGAATACTGTCAAATGCAGGAAGACATTTGGAATTATTATGCAGGGACAAAAGATTGATATGCTTAGATTTGCAGATGCTATAGCGGTATTAGCATCTAGCTAGGAAGAGTTAGAAGCTGCTCTTATTGAAATGGAAACAGTTCTAACAGATAAATACGGTATGAAAATTAACAAAAATAAAACTACAGTACTAGTATGCAAAGGAGGGAAAAATAAATTAAAAACAAGTATACAAATAGGTAACGAGAACTTACAAGAGATTAAGGATTTCTGCTACCTTGGAAGCCAAATAACACGAGATGAGAAGAGCGCAAAAGATATAAAACAAAGATTAGCACAAAGTCGTGCTACATTTAACAAGAAAAATCAACTACTGTGTTCAAAGACAACAAACATAGATACAGAGAAAGATTGCTTAAAACATAGCACGTCACTGCAAGGCTGTGAAATCTGGACAGGATAAATATAGAAGCCTTTGAATTGTAATGCTATAGACGAATGATGAAGACATAATGGACAGACAAGGTTAAGAACAAAGAGATAGTATGTTAGGCCATATACTAAGGCAAGAGGGAATATATTAGTAGCAGAGAGAGGAAAAGAGAGGTAGAGGTAGAGGTAGACCTAAGTTAGCCTATTGCACACAGATAGTGAAAGATGTAGGTTGTGGAATTTTAGGGAAATGTGCAGGCTAGCCCAGATTGGAAATCAATGAAGGTACGCGTCCAACCAATTCCAAGATGGAAAACTCAATGACGAAAAAAATAACTGTACTTAAACCTGATCATTATTATTAGCATCTACAGGTATTGGTTTTACAATACTCTTAACTAATGTTAATTGTGCGAAAGGGTTGGGTGCTTAACCCCCTTCACATACCCTACATTTAATTTTTCCAATGCTCCACCCGAAGGTACTACATTGGCCAGGAAACATGCTCTTTTTACCTGGAAATTTAGAATTTTGCCGAACCCTTGCTGTTGCAGACAAAGTAGGGATATTTATGCGTGACAACATTCACACACGGGACCTCCATTTTACCTCTCATCCGAACGAGGACGTATTTTTGTAAAAAATGCTCGCCAAAGATTTTTCAAGCGGACGGTGTCGGGATTTGAACCTGGAACCTTAGCTAAAGCAGTCACACGCATACCAACTACACCACAAAGCCGCCTCCCCTTCACATACCTTACATGTGATTTTCTAATGCTCCACCTGAAGGTACTACATTGGCCAGGAAGCGAATTGTGTTTACCTGGAAAATTTTGAATTTTGCCAAACCCTTGCTGTTCCAAGCAAGGTAGGGATCTTTAATGTGCGTGACAATACTCACACACGGGCTCCATTTTACCTTTCATCCGAATGAGGGTGTATTTTTGTGAAAATGCTTGCCTAACATTTTTCAAGCGGACCGTGTCGGGATTCGAAACTGGGACCCCCCCCCCCTCACATACCGCTGAATATCGTGGAAATAGAGTATATGTTGGTAAACAACAGAAGGGGAATCGAACTGCATCTAACAAGAAAAAGCAGCGGCTATGTTCAAAGACAAGAAACATAGAAACAAGGAGAAAATTATTGAAAACATATGTGTGTGGAACTCAGCACAGTACGTCTGTTAATTAGGGTCAATAGGAAAAGCAGACATAAAAACGGTAGAACCTTTTGGAATGTGGTGCTTCAGATGTTTGAGGAGGATAGCATGAACAGACAACGTTAATAAAAAAAGGTTATAGAAATAGTGCAGGAATAAAGATATCTGTGGAAAACAAAAAAAAATAGGAGAAATAGAAGGGCAGGATACGTTCTAAAAGCACTTTTGGGGAATAGTGTGGGATATATTAGAAGCAAAAATAAGAAAAAAAGAGGTAGAGGTAAACCTAGATCAGGCTATTGCACGCAGATAGTGAAATATGCGGACTGTGGAAATTTCAAGGAAAAGTGTAGGTTAGCTCAGAATAAGAAACAATGAGGATATGCGTCTAACCAGTACCAGGACTGAAGACCCAATAATGATGATATATATTGTTGTGATACGGTAGCAATAACCCGGCGCGCCCTTTTCTTTGGTGAATTAAAAGGTTAACATTTTTATTATGTCAATTTTTGATTTTTAATATATATTTTTAATTACCTCGGCTAGCTCAGTTTTTAATTACGCACGGAGCTTGCGACAATATGACAAACAAAGACTTTAAATTTACCTTCTTTAAACCAAAACACCATTAAGCACAATTATTATAATATCCTCAAAAATATTTACAATGTATGAAATGTTTAAAAATTCTCTAAATAGAACTCCCTTTTAATAATTAAATAAAAATTCTTTTAATGATTATCATTCCTAAAGTTAATCAAAAAATCAGCAAAAATCACCCTTATTATTATTATCTGAAGCCCCATAAACGTTCATTCAACTTCTTAAAAAATTTACGTAATTTATAACGTGTATTATTAAAAAACGATCTTTGTGACCCTCACATAAAATTTTCATAAAAGCATCTTTTAAATTATTCAAATTAGAAATATGCAACGAAATATTAATTTTTAAATTATTCAGATTAAAAATATACAATGAAAAGTAATAAAACAATCAGATTGGCTAACCTGTTGTTTCCAGCTCGAATCAGTCTCTGCCCCGTATTCAGCTTAGTGATTTAATACTCCCGTTAAATGTGGTCTGCTTTTTCCTTAGCATAGTTTTAAATTATCTTAGCGTGCTTTGTTAAACTTCATGGTAATTAATAATTGAATTAAATGCTTGTTGAGAGTCCTCATTAGATCCAGTAATTATTCAGAGTCCTTTTTATTAATGATAATATTGGAATTTAAATTAAACAACTTTTAGTTACTTACGTTTTTAAAAGATTAAAACGACAAACCACTCTTAATTTTGTACAATTTATTACTTCATAATAAATCACTTCACGTAAGTATTTTCTTTTCAGTGAGGTAAACTAAGCCTTAATTCATGTTGAACTGATTTGCTTACAAATCCGGTAGTATTTAAATGAATCGCCTATTTATTGACAAGCGCAGAGTTCGCTATTCTTTATGATTCTTACATAACAGGTTTTTGGGTATTCCTATCGTACTTTATTGTATATTAAACTTGACACGTTGATTTCGGCACGTAGCATTTCGAGTTGATTGCATTCATTCTCTTGGATTTTCATATTTCTAGATCACGAAGATCATTGTTGTCCAAATAAATTTAGTGAATCTTGATTTTATCGCCATGCCGTGTTTGTTTCCTATATATCAGATGCGGATTTTCGCTTGAAGTCACGTAGACTTAATATAATTTATGTATTAAATTATATGCGTTTGCTATCTTACGCATTTTTAAACCTGCTTGTTTTAATTAGGATTCTTGGCGTAATAATAATGCGTTATCCATGCGTGTCGCGTTTCAGCATTCATTCATGTTGTTTTACGACTTGCAAATTTGTTTATTCAAATAAATCCTCTAAAATATTTTTCATTAACTAAATTAATTATGATTATGGTTTATATACAGGGCGTTGTCATTTACTTTCCAGCCTAATCATCGTATTCTAAATATTTACGTGAAGTGATTTATTGTGAAGTAATAAATGATATAATAGTAATTGTGAAAAATTAAAAAAGTGGTTTGTCGTTTTAACCCTTTAAAAACGTAAGTAACTAAAAAAGGTTTAATTTAAATTCTAATATTGACATTGATAAAAAGGACTGGATTCAATGAGAAAATGCAACAAGCATTTAATTCAATTAATTATTAATTACTGGCAAGTTTAACAAAGGATGCTAAAATAATTTAAAGAGATGCTAAGAAAAATGCAGACCATATCTAAAGCTCTGGATTCAACGTTGGGACTATTAAATCACTAAGCTGAATACGGGAGCAGTTGAAACAACATGTTAGCCAATCTGAATGTTTTATTATTTTTATTTGTGAATATTCCGTTGTATATTTCTAATCTGAATAATTTAAAAATTAACATTTCGTTGAATATTTCTAATTTCAATAATTTAAAAATTGCTTTCTTGAAAATTTGATGTGAGGGTCAACAAAGATCGTTTTTTTAAATAGACGTTATAAAATAAGTAAATTTTTAAAGAAGTTGAATGAACGTTCATGGGGCTTCAGATAATAATAATAAGGGTGATTTTTGCTGACTTTTTGATTAACTTTTGGAATGATAATTATTAAAAGAATTTTTATTCAATTATTAAAAGAAAGTTCTATTTAGGGAATTCTTAAACTTTTCATATATTGTAAATATTTTTGAGAATATTATAATAATTTGTGCTTAATGGTGTTTTGAAACAGGAAGTAGAGGTAGAAGGTAAATTTATAGTCTTTGTTTGTCGTATTGTCGGAAGCTCCGTGTGTAATTAAAAACTGAGCTAGCCGAGGTAATTAAAAAATTATATATTGAGGTAATTAAAATTATATATTGAAATAATTAAAAATTATATACCTATTAAAAATAAAAAATTGACAGAATAAAAAATGTTAACCTTTTAATTCACAAAGAAGGCGCACCGGGTTACTGCTGCCGTATCACAACAATATATATATATATATATATATATATATATATATATATTGATATGATAACACCGCACTCGATGTAATGACGTTTTTTACTTGACGCCACCGCTCTGTGTTCTCACTTCAAATTTAATCTTACTAATTTTATTATTATTACTATTATTATGCCACGGCTAGCCCTTTTCAATCTACACAGAGTGCACAACGTTACGATGATCAATTTTTCTCTTCTCCACCCCTTTATGATTACCTATTTGTTTGAATTGATAAAACGAACTTAATTAGCTTCATATAATAAAAAGAAATATTATTTACAATTTTTGAAATTCTTGAAATACACTCCTCAATAATTCAACATCATATGTATCATTCATCCCAAAATTTATATACTTTGAATTCAATCTAAAGTCACCAAAAACTACCTCTTTTTGCCAAAGAAACCTGGAACGTTCTAGACTTCTCTATAATATATTACGTAAGTTTAACGTATGCAATGTTTGTTGTTGACTTCAATACAGGTTTTATATAAATTGAATAAATTCAGTATTGAAATTTAAATAAAAAAATATCTTAAAATAAAATAGATCTGACCTGCTACATGTTGTTCGGGTTGTTGATCAACACCCCTTTGTTGTCCTCATTCGTCTATCAATGCTCTGCTTAGCCGAACCAATAACTGAGTACACTTACCCTTTGTTTTCCAAAAATTACTTTGTGCTTCTTTATTTTATACGTCTTGAATCTTTTTCCTTAAACGCTTTTGACGCAAATCAAAATTGTACCAGAATGTCACCAAAAATATACTTGTCGACGCTGATTTGAAATATTATATTGACCCAGATTTGATTTATTGCAACTTGAAATGTTCAGAAATACACCACCAATTTGAATTATTATCTTGACCCAAATTTGAATTGTTGCAACTTGAAGTATCCAGAAATACACCACACATTCGAAATATTCTATCTATCCAAATTTGAAGTATTATCATCAACACATTCGAATTATCATCATCAACGCATTCAAAGCCCTATTATTATAAATATTCAGTTTAAATAAATTACCCCAAATTCTACTCACGTTAAACGGCAAAAAGTCTTCGTGATCGTTGCACTATTATCACTGTAACATATACTGGATATTCTGCTTTATTTATTCACTGTAACATAAACTTGATATTCTATTTAAATTACGCGTGACTTTCTGATTAACAGTGACGCAGCTTCGTCCTGCATGACTTGTAAAACTGACCCGTCTTATCATTGCTCTGTGTTATATAGGCTCATCCTACTTACATGTGGGCTGGGTTTTAAGCAGTCTTGCAGATATCTCAACCAACCAGGACCTGCATTTCGAAGTTGTTTCTGATGTAATTTCTTTGGTTTTCCGTGTAGTGGTGTTTATTTGATACCTTATTATTCGTTATCTTGACCATACGTTGTTTTGTGTAGATATTGCCTTTTCAATAATTGAACAAAATAAATGATGTAACTTTAATTCTGTTTTTGTTTATGTATTTTTATGCGTCTTTGAAATTGCGTTTTCTTATCAAAAATGTTTATTGTTTCAGCGTAATTGCATAAAGATTTGTTAGGTTTTATCAACTCTACTGCGTATTTGTTTTATAACTAGTTAGACATTTCTCAACGCGTGTTTAATTACATGTACCATCATTTCTTCTGAATACGCGTTCTATTGTTGAAAGATATTCTTACTGGCATTACTTAAAATTAATAATAGTCTATATACAGAGTGTTAAATACTTGCTATTTACATAATGTATGAATTACCTATTTTTCTGCTAAATACGCGTTCTGTTGTTGTAAGATATGCTTCCTTGCATCGCTTAAAGCTAATTATGGCCTATATAAAGGGTGTTAAACGCTTGCTATTTACATATTGTATAAATTACTTAATTTTCTGCTAAATAAATGCAGTTTTCTAATTCCTATTGCAATTTATGGTTACCACATGACCCTTACTGCTCAATACACCCCTAAACAACCCCTTATCACAGCAATATATATATATATATATATATATATATATATGTATATATATATTGCATGGTGTATCTGAATATTTGTATATTTCCGTTCAACATCACTCCAATATTTTATTTACTAAACCTTTTGGTTAATTAAGATTAAAGCATAAATTTAACTTTTCCGCATGTTATATACAGCAAATTTCTAAGTATTAGTATATTCCATACACAATTAAAACAGAATGTAAACTTTGAACTTTATCCAGCGAATCTGATATAAAAGCACAAAATTGCTATTTCCAGCATAAATCAGTTTCAGCGCCTTCAGCTATTTGCGTTCAGCATTCAAATAACAGTAGGGAACAAGCTTTGCTCTTTGAATATAAAAATTGGGCATGCGTACAGCGAAAAGCATAAAAAGCTAATTTAAAAGGATCAACAACTCCACACCTCTATTTTGAACGGCAGGTGTTTCATTTCAAAGAGTGTATTGTTAAACAACGACACTGAAAACAATCACAGCTAGCTTACTCTTTCCATATGTAGATGTAATATTAAGCTCATTGGATACATAAGCTCGCAAGCGACTCCCCGGATCGAAACGGTGACGCATGAAACTACTCAGCATCCCAGCGCATCCAGACGCTGACCCGGTGCTTAACGCAGGACCTGTTAGCTAAAACGCGAGCGAAAGAAACAGTTCGCCCCGGAACCTTTGAGTGCATTGTACTTGAGATCTTTCACTAAGTTTCCGTCGTACGATAATGAATAGTGAAAGTTACTGAACCGTCCGAAGAACTCTTTTAAACCGAAATTGAAAAAATAAATTTAATTAGTATTGCAAAAAGGCTGCTGGAGCTTAAAGGTTTGTATGAACAGTAGCGTTGAGTATTGAGGGAAAGTTGAGTGAAAAGTTCGTACAGGTGAAAAGAGGTTATTCAACTTTCTTTGTAAACTTTTTAAATAAGATACATTGGCTTTTCATAACCAGAAAATTTAAAAGAGTTCTCGATTGCGTCTTTAGACATCATAGAAAACTAATCACAGAATTGGAGAGTTTTGAGAGTTGTGGGTGGGACCTTAAACTCACCTGTGTTTGACGTGGATTTCAGATTTATGTATTTGTCTTACTTGGTTTTGTTTATTTTTGTTTATGCTAAAAGTGAGGGGTCCAAAAATTCTTTTTTTACAGTTTTTTCATAGTTTAAATGTTGGATAATTGTAAGTTTTAAATTGTAAAAGTTTACCAAAATCAACGTTGATTAAAATAATAATCCATCTTAGCTTGAACACTATACAAAAAGCCTTAAGCGTTAGACCGACACGTCTGGTATAACGTATAATATATTTATTGAATTAGAAAAAAATATTTGCATTAATTGACCAAAATTCCAACAATCATACATTCTCGTTCGGATGAAAGGTAAAATGTAGGCACCGTATGTAAGTGTTGTCACGCACGTTAAAGAACCCTACCCTGCTTGGAATAGTAGGAGTTCGGCAAAATTCAAAATTTCCAGTTATAAAAAGTCGCTTTCCGGTCAATGTAGTACTTTCCGGTAGAGCATTGGAAAATTAAATGTAGCGGATATAAAAATACCGTTAAAGGTGAAGGCGACTTTGGGAGCCGTTATTTAACGTCAAGTTTGAGTAATTAATTTACCTGCCCACAAATTCCTGCATTAGAAGGTCATCGCAGCTTTGCAAAGGACCTACGATAAACTGTAACTTTATTGAATTCTTGTTTTCCACCTTCTAACCATTGTCTGCTGTCTTTAATTGTGATTTCTGGTACTAATAAAAATATGTAAAACTTATTATTAAGGACTTTATACGTTGGTGCACGCTTTCTTAAAGTGTATTGTAAATACAGACATTGTCATATTGTAACAGTTTTTTTCTAGCGTATATCAAAATTTCTTTACGAAAAAACAAAGCTGTATTAAGGCAATAGGAAAATTAAAAAATTCGCCAAATATAATTATTTACAAACCTAAATAGCTTTTCGAATTATTAATAAGTTCTTGATCTCATATGTAAAACAACATATGATTTGTTGTTTTATAGTTTAGTTAAATTGCAAGGCTAAATTCCACATTTAGTACCCACTATAGTATACAAAATAATTAAGGTGTTTTTGAATCCTTGGTTAGAAAGTCGTAAATAGCATTCTAATCTTTCAAAGTTCGTGTAAATAACTGATTGTGCATAATATATCTCAAGGTTTTAAACCTGTTTTATAAACACGATGCGTGGTCACCAAGCATTGGTTCTGATAAAAATCTCACATGGTCGAATTGTCTTTATGAGCTGTTACTTTAATCCGCTCACTTCCACATAATTGTCGAGCCAAGCAGGATGGGAGTCGTTGATGGTGAGAAGTATTGGTGAAAAATCAAGTGTCTTGATTTATATTCGTTTCAGCGCAAATACTCCCTAGTCAAAAAGTATCATTTAGTTTAGATATACCCTCTGGTTAAGAAATACACTCTGATTAAGAAACACTCTCTTTTCAAGACATCATAGGAACAATGAAAACACCCACAGATCAAGAAAGCCGATAAGTCACCTAATTTGGGTACGTTGCATTTTACACTTGTAAGCAAACAGCTGGAAACGAGTTGGAACCTGGGCACAACCAACGCAAGGGTAGCAGTCGATGGTCAATAGTTAAGGGTGAGTCTATTTTTACTTAATCTTTAAATGGATTTGTTCAACAATCCCTTTCCCACAAATGATTAAGTTCCTAGCCGCAAAAACCTACATCGTTTCAGTTTGTAAAATCTGTCATTCAATTGTAGTAATCTAACTTAATCTTGGTAATTTTTCACGACCGTATATTTTTCTGTGGAAGAAAAATCTTTCTTTAAATTTTATTATATTTGAAGCTCTCGCTTGCGAGAAGCTTTGAAGGGTTTAAGCTTATTAATAACGAAATTATATTTATATTAAAATTGCTTGAAATTACAGTTTTTATAAAATTTGTACGTGAGTGCCAGATATGACAATCATTCAAGGACTAAACGAAATTTCTCTTCAACTACTTTTAAAAAAAAAGTCTGTGATATTAGTCATTTGTTAAATATTATTATTGGTTGATGCAATTATTTATTATGGAATACAAGTATTTGTATACTGATAATTTTCTCTATATTAATGAAGTCTGATTATTTCTCCCAGAATTTATACAGAAAATTTGATAATTATCAGGATTATTGTATCTACCCTAAAAGTATAACTATTTTGATTAATATTTGCTAGATACACGGGCGTATAGGGGTAAAGAGGGGTATAAAAAGCGCACGAGAAATATTTTGTACCTACAAATACACCAGGATTTGTATATAATTCATGGTTGTTTTGCAAAAAGGGATGCGGCCGTCTGATGAGCTGCAAGAACAGCGAAACCGGTCACGAGCTTTTCTTTTGCAAAATAACCAACAATGTTTACATTAATTTTCATTTTTTTGTGCTCGAATTACTTTCCTAGTGCCAGGTAAAATTATTCATTATTATTTAGCTGAAAACGTATTGGTTTCCGTTGACCAACTTTCTCGTTTTGCATTAGGGTAGTATCTTCTTAGAAGGTTTGCCAGTGCATAAGTAGGTAATCGATCATTTATTTTCATTTTAATGTGTGACTATTTTTCTTAAAAAAATTGTTTAAAATAAGTTATAGCCGGTGAAAATACAAAAGCATTCACTGATTTGAAAAACTCGTGGGTAAATATTTATTCTCCTGAAAATATCAGTTAAAAACAAGTTTTATTGCATTTATGCAGACTGAAAAAACCGTAAGCGGATTCTGAGATGTAAAGATTCATCCACTTTAAGAATACTAAATAACTTCAATCCTCTTTAAGATATCATTCAATAAAAGTAATACATTGCATTTATTTATATGCTTTGAAAGACAAATAGTTCCAGATAAGCCATTTGAATGAATGGTCTAATTAAGGAGTCGTGAAACACGATAACATCGGAATGGACTATGAGCCAGATAAGATAACAAATTTTAATGGCTATGAATTATTACAGAAGCTCGTAAAATTATAATAGGAAGAGATGGCAACGATCTATTTCATTCATTAATAAAAGATAAGAAATCTTTATGATCTCAATAAATTTTAAACTGACAGGCCATTAAAGATAAAAACACAAAATTGCGGGTAATAGTTACATCATGGGATGACTCACATCTCCTAAAATGTAATCAAAATGTTCGAGACTGATGTCGTATTTAAAAATTTATTATATAAAACTGGAAATTAGTGAGGAACGGCCACTCAAGATTTGAACATAAGTCATTCGACATTCAATCATTGATAGATAGTTACTGAATAGCTTTCTATGGAGCGCAACGACGACATATTTATTGCTCCTATATGAAAAAGTTATTCGAATTTGGTGCAGGATCACCGGGCATTTTTCAGTCTATTAAAAATAAAAGTATTTTCGAAAACTATAAAGTATAGTTCGACATTTAAAAATTAATTAAAATAGAAATCAAAAAATTGGAACCATAAATTTTTCGATGCAGTTAATTCTAAATAGAAAAGATATTTAGATAGCAATTGTAAGCAACGACAGGTGGTATTACAGATATGAACACCAGCAAAAATTTGACATAAGTATACAGTTATTTTAAACACTTAGAGAAAGAATTTGTATATTATTAAGTAGATTAAACTAGTATAATTTTTTTTACGTATAAAGAATTACTTGTGAATGGATAGTTTCTTTCCTAACAATTTTGAGATCAGATCTCGAAGTGATTTGACCCTTATAAAAATTTTTGTTCAACGTTGCTGATCAGCTACACTGAGGCGCGGTATACGAGAATATCTAAATTCTCCATCTTGCGACTTACATTTGAAATCTTTTGGGGTTTTCTAATTTTTAACAAGGATTAGGTGAAGATTGTATTAGTATGTAGGTAGTGATGACTTTTTCTCTATACTTAAGCTGCAAATTGCATTTATAAGCTTTCTTTATATCTGTGTACGTAATTTTTTAGATAATGTGTGTAGAAGAAAGATGTTTTTTTTAATGTATCGAGGATTGTTCATAAAAAAATATTTCTTATAATTATACCTGTAATGTTAAGATTTCGTTGTTTCATTTCGTTTTCGTAAATTCCACAGGATATTTATCGCTGAACTGGCAAAAGAAAACGGGCATATTAAGGTAAGAATTCACATCAGTGGAAGCAAGCATCCACATCATTCATTTTATCTTTTTAATAATCACAGGATTATTTCTTGGCTCCAACTTTTGGACATGCTATTCTGTAATATCCTTAGTACATTTCTTGTCTCCCAACGTTTGGGCAGCCTATTTTGTAATATCCATAACAATATATATATATATATATATATATATATATTTATATATATTGCTATGATATCGCCGCACGCCGATGTACTTAACGTTCAGCTTCCTACTGCCCGCCACCGCTCTGTCTCTAAATAACCTCAACTTTAAATTTTAAATACAATTCTTTTTATATCGACTAGCTCAGCTCAATCGACACAGAGTGCACGACGGTACGATAACAAAGAAGTTTGTACCCCCTCCCTTTTTTCTCTAACACTTTCCTACTTGAATGATAAAAATGAAACTAACCAAACTAACCAAAACTTTGATAATGCGATTCCTTATTCAAAAATAAACCCTTGAATCAAAGTAACAATATCAATTTGGTTGTTCCCAAATTGTAACTCCCTTAAATCAATTAAAAAGTCAGCAAAAATAACATTATTTACTAATGGAAATACCTTTGAACGTTCAATGACCTTTTTCTTTCGCTCTACGTAATTTTAAAAAAATTGTTGACGACCCTTTACATAAATATTCAATATATGAAAAATGCAAGTGTTCAAAATAAAATTAATGCCTTATGCTATTAAAAATTGTTCCTATATCTGACCTGTATTTTTCTTGCGTGCTTTCAATCCTTCGAACTGCTGCTGCATGTGGTTGACCAGTACCACTGGATTGTTTTCAGTTGAGTTCACTTGTTTGTTGCGTAGTACAGCTCGGCCAAATGCCCAGTTTAACTCTTAGTTGATTTTCTTAATTAACGTCTCTCTACAATGCTCAGATGCTTATGTAGACGAATATTAGTTGGTCATTTAAGATCTCTGGTCGAATATTTATATTACTTATTTAGATAGTTAGATCTTTGGTCCAATATTTAGCCCGCTTAATTAGATAGTTAGATGAATAATTAGAGCTGTAAGTTATTAAATATTAAAATTATGTTTAATTAAAAATTTTAACCTACGTTTCAAAGTCAACGACAAACTTCTATCATATATAATATTATTATTTTAAAATTTTTCTATCACGACTTTCACTGAAATTATAATTGTTTAATTTACTATTTTCACTTCGCGTGATATTCTAGTTTGAATTAGTACAAACCTACCTTGGTTGAAGAAAGACTGATTGTTTATCAAATTCGTGTCCTATATAAAGGATCCTCCTCTGCACGTGCATGATTGCTTCCCGAGTTTACCTTGTTGATTGAGGCGTTGCAATTTGTTTTATCATGCAGGCCTTCAAACTTTCTATAAAGTTACCATCCAAATTCTCGTGGAAATGCTCAGTAAATCACGTAGACATCTAGTTTTGTATAGTGTATTCTTCTAAATATAATACTTTTGAGCTCCTCTTAAGTCACGTCCGCTTGTTTGTATAGCAATTTATTGAAATTGTCCGTTAAATTTATCACGTAGCCATACGTCTGTTTTCTTGTTTTGTATTTCTAATCTGTTAGATTTTATTCGAATTTTGTGCTATTTACAATTACAAGATCACATAGTCAAAATGTTTACACTGACGTAAATTTAAAATGCGTTTATTTACTTCCTGCGTTAATGAAACATGTTTGTTTTGAAAGATGTGTTTATTGCGAGGATGCATGGTTATTTCCTTGCCCTAATGCGTATTTATTTTAATAAGATTCGTTTCATGATTTTATTGTTTCAGATGCCCCTAATGCGTATTCCTTTAAAGTTTATGAATTCCCTGCTGCTTTAAAATGAATTTGATTGCGTACAGAGTTATTTATCTTACCGAGTGTGATTGTATTATTGAAGAAAGAGCTTCCTTTTATTGATTACAGTTAATTGTGATTCTTATACAGTGTGCTTGATATTAGCTTTTTGCATAATTGGCGAATTACTTCCATTTTATGATGAAGTCGTTTAGTTTTCTAAACTTTAGTGCTATTTATATGTAGAGTACGACCCTTATGACTCAATATACTCTTAAATAACCCTATAATCATAGCAATATATATATATATATATATATGTATATATATATATATATATATATATATATATATATATATATATAAGGACAAGTTATTTGCAGTTTGCAATGTACAACAAAATAAAAAATAAGATGTATCTCTGAATAAACTCTTACGAAAATAAAAAGAGCTTATTTACCTATACAAATCGGGCTAATAGTTGTATAGTCATAAACAAAACAATAGCTTTATTATTTCACAAGGGAGGAAACATCCACTGACCGGTTTCAGCTTTAGTAGAGCGACTTAGTTTACAATAACCGTATGATTGGGTTGTTGGAAACTAAGTCGCTCTGAGGAACCTAATTAAAGCTGAAACCGGTCAGTGGATGTTTTCTCCCCTTGTGAAATAATAAAGCTATTGTTATGTTAATGGCTATACAACTATTAGTCCGATTTGCATAGGTAAATATATATATATATATATATATATATATATATTGGTGTGAATTGCTAGCTTAATGTAATGATGTGAATTCTTACCCAAGGATGCCCGTATTATCTTGCTCAAATGGAATGAAACAGGGAAATTTCAACATTGCAATTATAATCAATGCTTCAAATTATAATAATCGGTACACTCACAAACATCTTTCCTTAACGCACATTGTTCAAAAAGATTACTTACATATCAACCCTAAAGCCGACTAATGCAATTTTACAACTTAAATCTGAAAATTTATAACACTTCACAACTGTTAGTAATTATTATAGAGAGCATACAATCTCCCTCAAACTTTTTTATATGTGTCACACTATGAGCACCATATTCTGTCAATAAATCGACCCAAAATTGAGAAAATTAAATTTTTAAATACTTAATTCTCTACTCGAATATAATATTTTTAGTATAAAAAGCTTATTATTGCTTTATTGCATAAGTGAAATCCCATGCAAAATTACATGCTCTAAGTACATATTGTGTTGAGGAATAATATTTAAAACAAAGGACAATTTTTAAAACAAGTTTTAATCAGCGAAAGTACAAATGCATCCCCTGATTGAAAACACGTATTTTTTTAAAACCTAAATGCTAATCCAATAATGCATAAGGATTCATCCTCTTTAAAAATACCATTTGATAAACGTCATTCAATCTAAAATATAATACACTGTATTTATTTGTACTTTTTAAGACACTTAAATCTTTCTAAATCGTTCGGAAAGTTGATTTTTAGAAGCATGTACATCATTTGTAAATAAGTAAGGAACAGCTAATTATCTTTCATGAATAAATACACAACAATTAAGAGAGTTCGTGAAACGCGAAAAAACAGGTAAAGACTATAATCCAGATAAGGTAACACGTTTTAAATGGTCATAAAGTATAACAAAAGCGATAACGCATGAGTATTTTACATTCATTCTTATATAAGATAGCAACTAAGACACTATGTTTACGATCGCAATAAATTTAACTGACAGCTAATTAAGATAAAAAACACACTAAATTACAGTTAATTATTAATTTCTGCGATAAGTCAAACCTGCTAAAATATGGTAGACATATTCCAGAACCTGTGAAGTATTGAAATTTTATTATATAACAGCAGCTACATAATTAGAAAGATCATTCGTTTATAGATAGTTACTGAATTGTTGTTTATGGAGCGCACCGACGATGTATTTACTACCCCAATAAAAATTATAATTTAACTTAGTTAAGGTTACTTTGATACTTTAATCAATTAAAACAAAAGTACTTTCTAAAACTGACAAAGTAGAGTTCGACGTATAAACATGTATTTAAAATGGAAATATAAAATAGAACCAGAAATTGTTAGATGCAGTTATGTAAAATTGTTTCTACTTCGACGCGATTTTAAGGTGAAAATTGTAATCAAGAATATATTGTATCGGAGATATGGATATCAACCAAAATTTGCTGATCTAAAAACGCAAGTATAACTTTATTTTAAACCGCTAGAAAGACAATTTGTTCTATTATTCAGTTGATTAAGCTAGTATAGGATATTTGCGTATGGAAAATTACTCATGAGTGGATAATTTCCTTTTCATATTTTTTAAGGTCATGCTTCGATGCGATTTGACTCTTACTGAAGATTTCTTTTTTAAGGGCCATTGATCGGTTACTCGTAGATGAATTAAATAAGAGTATTTAAATTGTCCACACTGCTCTTAAAGAAATTTTTGTGACTTTGAAAAAAAATGTTGTGAGATTACTATTCACTAACTAAGAATGTGTGAATCCTTGCACTTATAAGTTTTTATGACTGTGTGCAAGTAAATTTCTTAGATAATATGTGTAGATGAAAGATGTTTTTGAATGTATCATAATTTTTAACGAAACACCCTGTATATTATTATATTTTTGATAAACCCATAGAACAAGCTTTAAGTTGATACCAATAAGTATGGATTTTTTCTTTTTAGTTTACGAGATATTCAATTGTTTTTAGAAACAGTGCCATAATTGAATGCTTAGACACTGGACTAATACACAACTTATCTTAATTTTAAAGACGCAGAAGATTTTACTATATACTATACTATTTCTGCAAATATTACTCTTTTGAAATGCCCGCACAGTATACAGGGTGTATCATTTTGGTCAATTTTTTTTTTTTTATTTTTTATTGTAAATGTTACCCCACTAATCTTATTATGACACTGGATGGTGCATTGTTTCATTTTTTTGAGCGTTTCCTATACTTAAATTCATTACTTTTATAGATATTTTTGATTTTCTTCAAATATCAGGAGTACCTTTAATTTGTGTAACTAAAAATAATTTACTATTAAAGAATACTATAAAAAAATCATCATAATTCTTATGTAAAATAAAAAAAAAACGCTTTAAGTACATGTAGAGTTGTAATACGATTTAAGAACGAAACCCAATTTTAAAATTAGTGAAAATACAAAAGCATTTATTCAAATCCATGTGTAAATTATTCTAGAAAAACACGTTTTAATCGCATCGTAAAATAAGTCTCATTCACTTTAAAAATACTAAATAAATTTCAATCTGGACTTTACTAAAATATAAATTTTTAGAAGAATCAGTCGATGACATTGTTTATTCAAAACGATATAACACAATTGCGAGCTTTAATACATCTGCGTTATAATACCATTTTTATGAGAAAAGTATTTTTTCAAAAAAAGCCCATTTCGGATTAATTCTAAAATAAATTATATTAACAATACGCAGCTACGACATTTCTTCGAGAAGTGTTCTCAAAGCTATAAAATCATCAATGAATACACTTATAATACTACTGGAAAGGCTATAAAACTGATAAGAGAACGCGTTTTAATATCTCTAATTATATTACAGAAGTCGTAAGAGAGAGATTAGAATTATTATTTTCCTTCGTTAACAAAGGATGAAAGACTTTTCCGATCGCAATGACTTTAAATGGACAGCTCATTAAAGAGATAAACAGTGAAACTGTGGGTAAATGTTATATATGCGAGTGACTAATCTTTAAGAACTTTGAAGGACGATGACGTATTAATATTATTTGTTATATAAAACGGAAATAAATTAGAATGAGGTCATTGATTCTTTCGGCATCAAACATATAATTTCAAAATTTGTAATTCATTCTGAAACATAGAAATTTGAACACAAGTTATAAAGCATAATTATTTTAAAGAGCACAAGGACGATTTATCGTAAATAATATCAATGCAATGCCGCAAGCTAATGTTAATCTATTAAAAATCAATGTACTTTCTAAAACGTATACTCCGACGGATAGAAAATTAATGGAGCTCTAAACATTTGGAACTAGGAATTTTTCAATGCAGGTGATTCTATTGGAAGTGATAATTTTATAAGCGAGGACAGGTAGTCGTAAGGAAGAATTTAACGATCTAAACCGCAAGTACAAATTTGTTTCAAACCTAGAAACTCAATTCATATATAATATTAAATAAGCTTCTTTCATTTTGCGTACAAAAATTAGTTGTCAATAGATAATTTATTTCAGCAATTTTGAGGTCAGAGCTCGAAGCGTTTTGATTCTTGTAAATTTTTTACTCAGCGTCGTTGATCAACTACACTGACAGACGAGGTAATACAAGTATATGTAAATTATTCAGAAAATTTTAAAGAGAATTTTGTGACTTACACATAAATTTAATACAAAGAGTGTAAAGTCCCGATCTCTATTACTGTTAGTCTTGATTATACATTAGGTTCCTTTCTTTTTATTTCATTTCCTAATTTATATTATAATGAATTAGTTACGCTACAAATATAAACTATCAAAGTTTCTATAAATTTTACAAGATATTTTGTACTAAAGGCTCATTTAACTGAAATTTCCTCAATTCTTTTCTATTAAATAATGTTTGCATAAATAATCCACTAGCGTTACAGGTTCTCAGTTTGTTTATAACCTTAAAAATATAACGTATTGTTTTCTCCATTGGATAACTAAACCTACTGGAAATCAGTCTTCAAGCTCTATAATTAAAGTCATAAAAATATTTATACAAGAAGTATAAAAAACTTATTTCCAGTAATACGTAGCAATTTGAAAGTGACATTCATTTTCGTGTATTGTCCCCTGAAAATGGATAGGAAAAGTTTATTCTACCAAATTAATGTTCGTTGTCACAGCTGGTGTTTAATACTGGCTCCATCTACACGGTGATTTCCTGAGGAGCTTAATTTTAGACAGTCGGATTAGATTATTGAACGGTTATCAATTATTAGTTTTGAACATTTCAGCACGCAATATTCTACTCCCGGAGAACGATTAATCATTGCTTTTATCGCAGCTTTTATGAAATTGTATTATCGTATCAAAAAATGCTCTGAAAACATTTCTGTTTGTTATAAAGCGGTATGAAACCTATTCTATGGCAACAGTTAGAATGGAAATTAACTTACAGAGTGAAGTTATACAGAAAATTATTCTAATAAAAATTTCCTTGAATACTTATGTCTAATTTAATTGAAAAGTGTCTAAGACATTAAAATGGTATTTTTAAACTCAAGACATTTGCCTTTCCCCGCTAATATTTTCAAGCCCGTTCCTTTGGCAGTGGTTTTGCTAGATAGTGGGTGGAACAAAATTGGAGGTCGGATCGGTCCTTTCTTCACCCACGCCCGCTTACCTTTTGGCATCTGGCCCTACAGCCCTATGCCACCATCCAACGAAACCCCAATCAAAAAGAATCCACCCTAACACTACCTGCTAAATTAGCGAAAAAAGAAGAGCACACTACATATGTGGTTCCTCCATCTCAGTTGTTCCAGCTTCTCCCCTTCGAACCTCCTTCCTCTATATATTACCCTACATCCGTTCCCTCCTCCCTTCACCATCTCTACCCGCTTCAGCTCCCTTCGCCAAATGACGCGCCAACTCTTCCACAATCTCTTATTCCCTGCCCCCCATACCGGCCAATATGAAGGGAAAGTCTTTGTCTTCTCCCTTCCATCGTTTTGGGAACTTTTTATTCACCTCTCTCGTTTTCCCTAAATTCGTAGAGGACATATCGCATGTCCACAACTCCCACTCCACAGTTTGAACCTGTGTGAGTTCTTACCCACGCGGTGATCTCTCTCTACCATCGGCATCAGTTTATGGGTCCACTTCCCTACCCTCTCTGTGTTCCATAATTCCTGACACTGACTCCAGTTTTTAATTTTTCCTCTCAAAATTCTCCTTAACTGGTCTCCACATCCAACTCGCTACTCTTTTGTTACTCTATAAGTCTTTTTTAGCCCCCCTATCTCCCTTTTGTTTCCCCAGCTAAACTCTATCTTTTTGCTCCTTTTCAAACTTCCGTCTATCTCCCACTGCGCCTGTACTGCACACAACTTCCTACTACTAAAATTTCGTACATTCCTTGTACCCTCCGTAGAGTCTGTTATAAGGATTATATCCTCTGGTTCTCTTCCTTCCGCCCTCCTCACCCCTTCTAATATCGCTCTCAGCACCACCTGTCCGCTATCCATTTCTCCCGTCAACGCTTCCCCTTTTCTTCCATTCCTTCTTTGCTTTAGCACCATCCCATATCCTCCAATTCCTCTGCCTCTCTATCCCTAAAAGCCCCCTCTGCATATACACATATACAACAATCCTCGTATTCAACTTCCCTTCCCACTAAGTCAGTGCTTCTCACTCTCCCTGATTCTTCTCTTTTCTGCAAAGCTTCATATTTAGCTGTAGCCCAAACCTCAACAGGAACGCACCCCGCAACCAAATTGATTCCCCGCAAAAATTGCCTTTTAATAGCGCTAAGTATTTTTCTTGTAATAAATCGATGTACTCCCACCCCCATACCTCAGCTCTGTACCCAAGCATGGATCTTATTGCTTCTGAATATCGTAGCTTTATCCCCCAATTAACTCCTTTCTACAAGTGTCATTTTTCACGCTAATTACATAATCTTCCCCCAATGCCCTCACTTGCTCACCTCACTGAGTTCTTCCATCAACCACAACTTCCAGATGCATTATACTATTTCTCACTTTTATAGTTTCTCCTTCTATTCTTACTGTCGGTTCTCTCGTTCCCTTTCTTCCACTCGCCATATTTATAAAAGCGGTCTTTCTCACTTTGTACTCAAGCTCGCACCCTTATGCTCATTTTTTACATTCTGTGAGAACTATACCCTATTTGCTCTTCCTCAACGAATTACCTCCCACCATTATCACCTGATCATCCGCATACGCTTGTATCACACATTCATTCATCCTTAGCTCATTTATTCGCTTAAACCACTCTTCTATTAAGACTATTTACAGTATTGGCTCAAGGCTCGAACTTTGTGTACAACCTCTCTCAAGCTCATACACCCATCTACCAACTTTCACACTCCAACTCCTCAAAAACTCTCAACCACTTTCAGAATTTTCCATTCAAACCCACTTTCCATCATCGCCTCTTTTACACACACCCTTCCCGCCGGATTAAACACAGTTGGTACGTTCAACGTCGCTACCAGTACATGTATAAACTCTCTTTTACTTTCTCGACAAGGCTGTTACTAGCATCCACAGTTCCCCTCCCCTTTCAAAAACCAAATTGATTATTATTAAGCAACCCCTATTTTCCATATGATGCCTCACTCTCCCTGCTAGCACCTTGTCGAATATCTTTCCCAGTACTGGTAGCACCGTTATCGACCTATATCCCCTTGCTTTTTCTAATCATTTTATTTCCACACCTCTGTAAAAATCTCCTCCCTTAGACAGTCATTGTTTTTCGCCACAGTTTCCCTTTCTCCTCCCTAACTATCTCCAACACCTCATACGACACTCCGTCCTCCCCGGGTACTGTATACTTCACAGTCTTTCTAATACAGTTGTAAATTTCCCTTAATGTAATTCTCTCTACTTTTCCTCTTCTTACCTGTCATTCCCAATTTCTCTATCTTTTTTCCTTCTCGGCCTTCTCTTCTCCTCCTCCTATTCGTTTGTTCCCGGAAAGTACTTACTCATTAAGTAGTTTTATTTTTCCCCCTCAGTCTTTGTGTATGACCCATCGTGTCTTCTCACGTTTGTTGTCAATTTCCCGATTACGTTTAAGCCATCGATAAGCACCCCTACACGGATCCCGTTTCACTTTATCGATATGTTTAGTCTTTTCCTATCGTTCGTCTCCTTTATCATAATTTTATATTTTCTTCTAAAGTCCCTATACTCCCGTATCTTCCTCTACCTATCAGTTTGCTCCCATTCCTGCTGGCATTTCTTTCTACTATTGCTCATCTTCCTTCTCATATCCTCCAGTCCTCGACTTCACCACCTTTCATCCACCTAAACTTTGCAATGCCCGCACGCTCAAACCATTTCACCCTACCGTTTGGCAGCTTTTCTGCCCACTGCTGCACGCTCCCCTCTTTCTCCTTAATCTCTCTTCTAATATCTTTCCTAAACTTCTAACAATTCTCCTTTGAGTCTTTAAACCATTTCCCGGTATTCTCATGTCTCCTTACCCTCTTCTTACCTTTTCCACACTTATTTTATAGGTTATTGCCCTATTGTCGCTTAACCAGTTCTCACCATAACTCACCACTCTATTATATATACATACATTCCTGACTAGTGTAAGAGCCACCCAACTTTCACCTTTTTTACTGGCAAAAGATGGTGGATCCTCCCTCCTATTTGCGACCCAAAATCCCTATTCCACCACACAACTATATAATTCTAGTCGCGTCAAATTTCCTCTTGAAACCTCACGCTGCATTAAAATCTCCCTATAACCCATCCCCGTTTTATAACTTCCCCTCAACCTCTCCCTACCTTCTTCCTCTCATCGAACACATTAAACAACCATAACCCTTCGCCCTGTCTTATAGCCTTCCACTGCATGGTTGCTATATTATTGGTAGTCATCACCCCATTAACTTGTATTCCCCTGGTCCCTTCCTTTACTACTGTTTTGCTTTCGGCAGCTTCCCCGACTTATGAGTACCATACCCCACCGGAGATATATAGTGTCCATAAATTTCCTGCATCAGTGCCACTTCTATGTCCTCCCTCACTATCATATAATCTCATATATATTATTGCTAAAGTTCTTGACTCTAATGTTAACTCAAGCCCCACCTTCGGGCATCAAAAATACTGCAAAATCTGAAGTCCCACGATGTGGGCGCCATTATTACGGCAAAAGCGAGCTCTACGAGTCCCACGATTTTAACGCCATTTTGCTGCAAAATATTAAAAATGCTACAAACCTTCGATACTGCTTATATACTTACATACTTCGCAACGAAGTATGCCACGGCTGCTCAGCTGCTTTTCTGTAAATCAAACTAACTACTAAAAAAATTCAGCTATGGTAAATCGCCCAAGTTTATTAACATATTCATAGAAAAAGACACGCCAGTATCAACATAAAACTCCTCGTTCATTCATTAATTATACATTATGTACTCCTCTTTGTAAAAATAACACATTTCATAATACATTTTGAAAGCAATAATCACCCTAATAAATATTTACAATTATTTGATCATAGAAAGTAACAGGGCTATACCACCATGTTTACTATAACTCCAGTTTAGTACGAGTTCATATTAAGCCTTAATCCTTCGTGCCTAATTTCGCACCTCAATCTCAAAAAAGTGCCCTTTTACCTTGTACATACCAAATATTGTTAATACCATAAATAATTTCTAAACCCAAATTTTCACATAAAAATACAGTGCAATAATGCCACAGAAAAAGTTCAATCCATAGGTCTTTCCCAAGTTTATCTTTGTAGTTTATAACATTATACCCACAATGCACAAAACACCTGTTTATACACAAATGCAAAAAGAAACAACAGTTACCTGGATTCTATTACTGCCCTCAGGACTGCCATCAAACCATCAACGACTGCTGGCTACAGGAATACCCAATCTGGATAGCAATCACTAAGACTGCCATCTGCCACCATATCATCAAAGGGTTATCTCATTTTCCACCTCCATACTGCATTCAGACTCCCAAACTTCTTCTATAAAGTGCCGGTAATCAACCAGTTTGACCAAACACTATCTTTTACTCCATTCTCAATTTTATATTTAGCACACTTAGTGCAAATTAAATGTATCGGTTTTACATAAATAAATATAACTTTTAAGCAACTCGTAAATGTATTAATAGTTGAAAATTTCAGCTGGCTGTAAACTACTAGTGTAAGCCTAAAGAGACGTACGCTTGCTGGAAACTTAGAGGGCTCCACAAAAACATGTTGGGGTTTATATCCGCTTTCTCGCCGCACAAAAACTTGTCAATACAAACATTCACCTCTAAGTACAACTTTCAGCCGTCCACGATTCTTAAAATTTTACTAGCTAACGTACACAAACAACCCCAACCAACATCGAAATCTTAGAAATATCCTAACGTACGTTCAAAATTCTTCGTAATTTCTGTAACCGACACGATTTTTCTAAAACATTCCCTTGAAAATCCTACTAACATTTACAACTTACACATTTACTCGACTGTTTTTCTGTCTTCAAAACCTCTCTCACCAATCACGTTGTGTATATTTAATTCCCAACTGACAAAGTCAACATTTAATACGCCCCAATGCAACAAGTGTAGTGTCTATCTCACTCCAACTTACGCTCCAAAATTACCTCTCTCATGCTTTGTACTCACTCCAGTTTGTATAATCACCTGTTTGTTTTGGTTTGCAAGTTCTATTGTAACTGGTAAATCACCTTCTCCTCTCAAGTTTAACTATGTCTATGCTAACACATGAAACTTCTATCTTACTTCTACCTATTCTAACAAATAACCTCTCTTTGTTTTCTGGTTAGCAAGTTGATTGTAACCGTCTACGGCTTTTCCTCATTACATCTATAAATCTGTCTAATTGTCAGCGATAAACAATACTATCTAGAATTTGCTGTTGTTTGTGTCGTCTTATCTTTTAGCGCTCCTTAAAATATACCGGAAAAACTTCAACAAAACAGCTTCAAACTACAACGGTTTCAAATGCTAAAGCTTTTCTATAATTAAACTCTAAAAGTTACCTTGGTTTATAAATAAAATTTTCAATGCTTTATTCATCTTAAATACTACGGTAAAAATGTTTATGATATAACACACACGCTAATTTTAATTAGTATTCCTAGTTAAAGGATGATGCTAAATCAACTTCTAACTTACTAAACTATTACTGTAGAATTATTGATTTCTATACTAACGATTTGGAAAGCGTTTTCAAATTGTACTTTATTGTTTTTACATGCCAGTAATGAAATAAATTGCAAAGTAAATACTAATACTTTAATAACTTCTAAATATCACAGAAATATATATATACATATATATTAATATATATATATATATATATATACACATATATATTAATATATATATATATATATATATATATTGTCGTGGATTTTTCTAAAAAACATTCCAGTCTCACGGCGGAATGGGCCGTCATAAATTGCCGTGAAACTTAGCTTGGACCTCGCCAGTGTCAAAAAAATATATTTTCAAAAATATAAAATTTTTACAAAAATTTTCTCGGCTGCTCACTCTGACACCTCTAAAACACTGTTAAGAAACTCACAAATAAAGCTCACCTGGACTGCTCAATTTAATCTCCTTCCGCTATCTGCCTATAAGCTGTAACCAAAAAAACATTCACTCCCTACACTTATACTCAAAATAACACAATTCACAAAATTCTACGTTGGGCGCCACTGTTATACTACGGTTCTAAACTCTAAGGTATACCTTAAGTCCCGATGCACATGTATGAGAGCCACTACAACAGTTGGTAACAATGATAAATATTTGCAAAATATTGCGCAATAAGGGGTTACGTCATATTAATGTTTCAAATTATTATCACATGCAAAAAATGTTTATTTTAATTATAAGAGAAGACAAAAGGTACTCAGGTAAACTGTAGAACTCTTCACAGCATGGCAGCTACTCTCGCGTCAATTAGGTGTTGCGGGCGTGGGTTGAACGTTGTTGGGCGTGGGTCATCTCTTGCCCCCTCGTTGAAGTCAGATTTAAATTTGCCTTCTTCTTTTCTATGTAGAGGTACGATAAAGGAATACAAGTAGAAGGAACGATATCAGGTAGAGATGAAAGGAAACCTACATATCTGGAAGAGACGACAAGATATCGGCACACAGATAAACACTCCGTTCGACGTCTCGTTGACTTGTCCGGCGTGACGGAAAATCACCACCCTTCTTTTCACACTCCGCGTCTGCGCAATCCTTTGCGCAAACGCAACTATCTCAAGGGACGGAAATGCACGCACAAGTCTTTTAAATTATTGGCGCAAATTCACTTACAAATTAGAAACTTACAGAAATGTTTAAATGCCGATTTTCGGCATGTAACGCAAACTAATCAATAATTGCCGCCTTCACTATTAAATTCCAGTTTTTAACAAATTTCATACATTCCAAAACCCAAAATAGAAGTCGCTTGTACTTACATACTTCGTATATGCTTCGCTTAGAATTCTCTATTCATACTTAAATTTTCATGAAGTTGACTTATCATTTCCCACCCATTGTGTGTAATTGCTATTAATTATATAAAAATCACTTAATACGCTCACTAGAAGTAACTTCGTAGACAAGCGAAAAACGTAAGAATAAGCGAGCTTCAACCTCCACTGAGGTGGTTATATAGGGTCCATGTACCCCTGTTTTTCAAGTTTTAGCACATAGAGGTATAACGAACAACAATTTTCTTCGTCAAACCCTAACCGTCCACTCGTTTCCCCTAATAACCAGCCAAACCGTCGTTCATTCCGAAGAAAACTTCTAATGGCTAGCAGCTTTCCCTAAAATACACTATACAAATAGCTAAAATTATTTGGAACACTTTCGCAAATAGTCAACCGTCGAAGCTTTTCAGCGAAAACTAGTCTTTACGAATTCCAATTATAATAAGATTAACGCCCTCCTAACTAACAAAACACATTCCATCTTTCTTTCTCATATATATCGCCTGTTCTTACCGATGCCCTCTTCTTATAAAATACCCAGTTGTCTATCACCTACCTAACTTTGAAACTGTTGTGTGTATATCTATAACGTCCAATCACAACGCTTTATTTCTCTCCAGGTTTTCCCATCGATACCAATATTGTTCATCTTGCTCTATCTACAGGCTATAGAACTGTCTTTGTTCACGTGTTTATTATGCAGTGTAACTGATATTTACACTTGCATCTCCATCTTACATATACTTTATTAACATCCTACTTTGTCTGCAATATTGATCCGTGTCTGCTTGTAACGTACATTTACATTCTGGGAAGCTATCAATTTTCTTACCCCAACCAAACAAGCTCTTATTTAACATGCTATATTTAAAACGTTTCAAGTTTACCCTTCAAAATATCGATTCAATGCAAAGCTTTTAATATTTGTCTTACACTATCGGAAATTAAAATAAGAGCGGTATTTGCATCGTGTTATTTAAAACCTTCGTTTTCTACTCTATAAATATACCATGCTATCCCTAACTAAATAAAATGCAAAGCTGTTTACTAAAACTACATGAACCCAAACTAAATTACGCTACATTCCTACCTTAAGTTGAATATGTGCAATCTTAGTCGTCTAAAATACCTAATAAACTTTATCGTAGATTGTGACTATACCCTAGCTTGACCTATGACCATATGAATATACAATTAATCTACATATTACACGATAATATGTATATATATATATATATATATATATAGTCGTGGACTTATAGGTATATATATATATATATATATATATATATAGTCGTGGAATTATAGGTTAAATTGGTTTAGATAATAAAATTTTAACAACTGTGTATATAGGAAATAGGAACAATTTATTTACGCACCATATTAATCATTTTAGATAGTGAAGACGGACAGTTATTAACATATTTTGTATTTCTAAATTAGAAGGTTAAAATTGCATAAAGGGAGGAAGCTTTAGCGTACATGAAAACTCAAGGATACGCATACTCATTTGTAATAGTTCGAATCAAGCGCATGGGATAGGAAACAGAGCTTTAAAGTATAGAAAATCAATAATTTAAACGCATATCTTTATTCAAATAAACGAAAACGTTCGTTTTACAAATCCTAAGAAGTGGATAAACTCGAAATTGTTATTTTTAACAAACAAGTTGCTTCGAAGAAACACCTGTTAGTTAAATGTCAAGTTCATAGAACTTGAATGGACGTTGGCACAAAATTGTAGAAAATTGTTTGCAACGGTCGGTCTGACAAGCTGCTAAAAATAACAAATGCTTGGAAGACTAAGTGAAATAAAAGATCTATAATGTAAAATACACAGAGAAAATGTATTAAAAAACGTTGGTTACAACACAGAGCTAAAATACACTGGAGACTTCAAGGCCAACAACAATATCGATTTTCTGTAGCTTGAAAGGGGTTCTAAAAAAGACAAGAAATATGGGTTGAACAAAGAGAGGTAGCTAAGAGATGGAGCGTTATAACGGGGGAAAGAAATATCATTGGTCTAAGGCTAGCAGTTTTGAGATGCGCGCGTCCGTTGAGGTTATTAAACAAATTTCAGAATAACAGCCCGATAATCTTGGAATTTTTCAGACGTTACGATCAAAATTTTGAGAATTAATTTTAAAAATAAGCTTTTCGATGAACAGAGGTTTCATATGGGGTAGTGAAAAGCGTATAAATACTCTGGGAGAGATATTAAGGCTCTTTTGCTCTTAGATTTTATATAGCGTTTAGATCTCGAACGTAATTGATGTTGCGTTGTACTAATTGTTGTTTATTCGATTAACATTCTATTTTAAAGTGTATAAAGCTGTTAGTAACGTACCGGAATGTATTAAAAGTGATTTACCACAAGTGGGTGCCAGGGTTACAAAAGGTGCTGTTATTACACAATACAATCGAATGATAGGATGATACTTGGGTAAGTGAATCGAAAAGCTTAACTTGTATGCATAAAATATAGTGTCATGGAAGGTTAAGTTTGGTCAAGATAATTATCCGGGTAGCATTATTAAAGGTGGTTGCAGAGATTTGGATAGTGAGTAGGGATCAGTTCGATCCAGGCATAATCACGCAGTATATGGACACAACGACGAGGGGTTCTGGTACACATCTTCAGAGGTAACCATGGACGAAACTTACTCCAGGTAAAAAGAATTAATTTCTTGCTTTTCGCTTAAACATTTGTGCTGATATTTTTGTGATTGAGTGTTTTGACTTATTGGGGGTGTATTTATTACCATAAAAACTCATTTAATAGGATGTATGTATAGGACAATTAATATTGATTATTTAAAATGTTTATTGATGATATAAAAATGTTGTTGTAAGGAGTAAACAGGTCTTTAGTTTTATTGTAAATAAAAATGCAAGGTTTAAAAGCATTTAGAGTAACTGGGTTATACTGAGCTCAAAATAGACCAGGAAAATATCAATTTAAGGTTGAATGACGGGCCCATTTACTCGTCTAAAAAAAATTTGTTGAAATATATTAAAATCAAGAAGTTTTAAAAGAATTAAAGATTGAGATGGTAACAGTTTTTATCAAACTGGATGATGTACCAATGTGTAAATATTTTCTTAAGAATGGAAACTTGTTAATATGTGTAAATAAAAAGGTGGTATGTCTTGTTGCATTATTTGAGTGGTAATTTTATTTGACTGTGTTTGTGAGAAAGGAATGTACTTAGGATGGTAGGTATTGAAAAAGAAAATATTGCTGAGCTAGCCAGAGTGTGCAGAAATAATGAGCCGTTTCAAAAAGGTAGTGTAAGAAAATTTTTTTATTTTGATTTTTAGAAATTTTTATGACGCCCAATTCGTGGGGTGAAAATTGGTTTTTATGAAATCCACTGCACTTTTATATGGCCCAAGCGTGGGACTTGATTGGTTTTTAGGGAGATCTCGATGGTTAACGAGTACCACGGCAATATATATATAATTATCTTACTCTTTAAGTGAAAGATGCAGATTGCGGTTTCTGGGAAATGCGTAGGTTATCTTAGAACAGGAAACAATGAGGGTACGCATCTAACCAGTTCTATGAAATAACGTTTCAAATCAAACTGACGATTAGTGTATTTTCATCATTATTAGGTCTTCAGTTCTATAACTGGTTAGATGCGTATCCTTATTGTTTCCTGTTCTGAGATAACCTACGCATTTCCCAGAAGTTTTCACAATCTGAATCTTTCACTCTCTGCGTGCAATAGTCTGATCTAAGACTACCTCTACCTCTTTTTTTCTATTCTTTGCTTGTAATATATCACACAATATTCCCCAAAAATGCTACAAATCATACCCTGCTCTTCTATTTCTCCCATTTTTTTTTGTTTTCCACATATGCGTTCAACAATTTTCTCCTTGTTTTTATGTTTGTTGTCTTCAAATATAGCCTCTGCTTTTTCTTGTTTTGATGCAGTTCGGTTCCCCTTCTATTGTTTTACAAATATATACCTTATTACCCCGATACTCAGTGGTATGTGAAAAGGGTTAAGCAGCCTGCGGCTACCCCCTAACACTCGAACATTTGCCGAATTATTAGTTTTCCAATATTTCTATTCGAACAAGGTTTATCGTCTTGAAACTGGTTGGACGCGTACCTCCACTTATTTCTATTCTCAGCTAGCCTACGCAGTTCCCTGAAATTTCCACAGCCTAGATACAGCTCGGTTCCCCAACTGTTGTTTTCCAATTATATGTCCTATTTTACCGATATTCAGTATTATGTGAAGAGGTTTAAGCAGCCTGTGGCTGCCAAGTTCCTCCAACACTTAGACATTTGCCGAATTAATAGTTTTTTACTAAATACTTTCACACAATTCACATTAGTTGAGAGTATTGCAAAACCAATACCTGTAGTTGCTTATAAATTATCATCAGATTTAAGTACAATTATTTTTTTCGCCATACCTTCATTGAATTCAATTCTGAAATAGTCTATACATTTCTCTGAATTCCCACAGCCTACATCTTTAACTATCTGTCTACAATAGTCTAACCTATGTTTACCTCTACCTCTCTTTTTTTGTTTCTCCGCTTCTAATATATTCGGCACTATTCTCTCATGTCTTAGTATGTGGGCTATCATCTTATCTGTCCTATTTTTTACTGTTTTCCACATATTTCTTTCTTCCCCTACCATTTCTAGCACCTCTTTGTACTTTGCTTTGTCTGTCCATGATATCTTCATCATACGTCTGTAGCACCAGATTTCAAAGGCTTCTATTTTTTTCCTGTCCGCTTCTTCTACTGTTCAAGTTTTACAGCCATACTGTGCTGTGCTCCACACATATGATTTAAGCAATCTCTTCCTTATCTCTATGTTTGTTGTCTTTGAACACAGTAGTCGCTTTTTTTTGTTAAACGTAGCACCACCTTGTGTTAATTTTTGTTTTATAGCTTTTGCGCTCTTCCCATCTCGCGTTACTTGGCTTCCTACGTAGCAGAAATCTTAACCCCTAATTTGTATTATTGTTTTTTTGATTTATCTCCCCCCCCCCTGGCATATTAGTACTTTAGTTTTATTTTTGTAAATTTTCATACCGTATCCCTTTGTTAGTACTGTTTCCATTTCATTAAGAGCTGCTTCTAACTCTTCTTTGCTAGAGGCTAATACCGCTATATCATCTGCAAATCTAAGCATATCAATCCTTTGTCCCTGCATAATGATTCCAAATGTCTTCCTGCATTTGACAGTATTCATTGTTTCTTCGATGTACAAGTTAAAAATTAATGAACATAGGGCACTTCCCTGTTTCACACCTTTCCTACTTTTCTATGTTCCTGCTCTAATGCTATTACCGCTGTTAGCTCTTTGTATTAGCTATGTATTATCCGCTTATCCCTAAAACTCATTCCAATCTTTTTGAGTAGTTTGAACATTTTTTTCCATTTTACATTGTCGAATGCTTTTTCAAGATCTACAAACATATATATATATATATATATATATATATATATATTGCCGTGGAACCCCGCTTAAATAATCGACAGAGTAAAAAAAAACATTCGAGGATTTTATTTATTTTCCAAAATCGAAAATAAATTTCACACAATAGAAAAATTTAATAAAAAATCATCTCTTACCCAGATTCCTCTCTTCATCACCTTAATTCTTCTTCAGTTCCCAGGCTAGCTCAGTTGGGCTTTCTCTTGGATACCTAGATTCACTATTATACTCTGTATCGTTCACGCACACTCTCAATAAAACCACAAAATAATACAACCATCATACAATATTTATTTTCCACTATTTACAAATAAAATTCAAGATTATCCACATTTCAGAGATCAAGTTACATCTCAATAAATCCTATTTTTGTACTGTCCTGGATTTTAATTTAAAATATCAAACACATTGAATATACCCGGAGCAAATGAGCCCTGAATAATACCTTATTTTTTTTCTTTATTTATAATTTATTTTAAATTAGTATACTTTGGAGTATGGTGAGCTCATGATAACCCAGTTAATTATGAATAATGTATTCTTTTTTACGTCGCATACTTTTACAACAAACAAAAAAAACAAACCCATGTACTCGTAACATTAAAAATTTTAAATTCCTGATGGAACGTTAATAAGCTTTATATACACCTTTAGATTTCTATTTAAATACCATAATAAATTAAGTTATACGTATTATTTTCAATACACAAAATAATGCACAATACCTTCAAAATTCACTCTCACACGTCACACAATTTTCATAGTTTCATAGTTTATAACAACAACAATTTTAAAGCGTTACCTGGAATTTCTTGAAGATCTCTACTCCGTTGATGATGCCGTCAAGTTGTTTCGCTCTGCTCTGCTGCCCGCTTCTAGCTATTTGTAGAAGAACCCCATCTAGGTTGTGCTGTTTGCTCTGCCTTCACGGTGCATCCAAATCCAACTTGCGTACTTTAGTTTAATTTAATTTAAATTTATGTTACTTTACGTCACTTCACGAGCTTGTTTAAGATATATGTTGCACCTCTATTAAATTTTAGACTCGTCACTTATTCGCGTATCAAATTATGAGGCCAACACTGTACTATTTAATTTAAAAATATGTATACTTACAAACTCGTATTCTGAAGCGGTGAAAATACTAAACGATCGAAGTTAATAGAGAGAGCGATGCTAATTCTCTTCGAGTATTTATATGATTCCGAATGCCACCTCTAGGCCGCTCTTCCCGTGAAAAATTTAATTTAAAATAACACTTCCTCAAATTTTGTTTCAACCGTTTTCGAAATCTCCAAAATTTAGCGCGTCGTTACGATATTTTCCAATAAACCCGACTTCAAATATCCCCGTGTTTGTCTGTTATACAACTAACGATATCGACCAATAGTATATCCATTGACGTCTTAAAAACCCCGCCTATAATAACGCTGTCCCTTTCTTATGCATATTACATGTTTCCTTCTAATCTTGTTTGAGTGGTAAAAATCGATATTACTGTCCGCGTTCTTTTTACTCTATGTGGACTTTTATACGTGCTTTGCGACTGTCGTTTAACCAATATTCTTTGAAACTTGCTTGCTATCTATAAAAATAAAGGGAACCTGACATTTCAAAAACATGCAAGTGTTCAATTAACCGACGTTTTAACACAACATTTCTAAGAGTTGGCTTTTCAAGGTATTTTATATTCAACGGCTGTTTGTCTGTTAGCAACGCGTTTCACCTTGGTATTATCTATTTTTCTTGCTTTTATGCGTATTATACGTAATTACCCATTCAATTAAACTCCATTAAATTAATAAATAAATTGCATTGGCTTCTAAAATTTATTTTCTTTACGAACCTAACTAAATTTTCATCACTACTTGTAAAATTTTATTAATACTTGTTATTTTAAAATGAACTAAATGAAATAAATTTCGCACGTAAATTTTGGTTGTTTCCTCTATACAGGGTGTTTGAAATTACCTTGTTTATACGTAGATTTAGCCTTTTAAAACCACTACAATATATATATATATATATATATATATATATATATACACTTTCGCTTTTTTCTAGTGTTTTCTCTATTATCGCCCCCAGAGCAAAAATAGCCTCCCGTGTTCCCCTGTTTCGCCTAAACTCAAATTAATCTTCTCCTAGTATTTCTTCAGCTCGTTTTTCCATTCGTCTTTCTACAATTCTAGTTAGTATTTTTGACACGTGTGCTGTCATACTTATTGTTCGCAAATTTTCGCATCTATCCGCGTCTCTCTTCTTTGGTGAAGTGACTATGATGTTACGTTTGAAATCTTTGGGTATCTCGCCTATCTCATACATATAGCTCACAAGTTGGAAGAGACGTTTTGTCACTGCTTGTCCAGCGGCTTTTAGAGTTTCTGCTTGTACCTTATCTGTACCCGGCGCCTTACCATTTTTCCAACCCTTTAATGCTACTTCAAACTCATTTCTACTAAGTTTAGGATATTTCAAGTTACCCTTTTCAATGTCTGATTCCAGTTCTAATGCTGTTAGTTCCTCTCCTGCATATAGATTCCCTATATATTTCTGTCATCTTACTACATTCTCTACATTTTCTATAATGATGTTTCCTCTTGCGTTCCTTATATTTTTGCTATACGGGTTTATATTCCTAAAATTCATTCTAATTAGTTTGTATGATTCGTTTGGCTTTCCTAATTCCATCTTAGTTTGTACCTCTTTGTAATTTCTTCAATCCATTGTTCTTTAGCTTTCCTGCATTTACGAATAACTTTCCATTTTATGGTTTTGTATTTGTTGTTTTATTTCATCGGATCTATTTTCGTCTTTCTTCTATTAAATTCAGGATATCCTTTGTTATCCATGGTTTTTTATTTTCTATCTGTGTATACCCTAGAATATCTCTGACCGCCATGTCTAAGTTGGATTTAATGTTATTCCATTCTGTTTCTACTTCCTTATTATCAGAAATTTTCTCGACATGCTTCAGCAATTCATTTGACTTTTTTCGTATCTTTCGTGATACCTTTATCTTTTAGTTTCTCAAAGTCAAAGTGCCTTTATCCGTTCCTTTTTTTCAAAATTTTAAATTGAAGAGCGGCCTTCATAATTATGATGTGGTCAGTGTCTATATCTGCTTCTGGGTAGCTTCTACTTGATTCCTAAACCGTTGCCTAACAAATGTAATCTATTTGATATCTTCTTATATCCCTTGGCATTTTCCACGTGTATCGTCTTCTAGCATGATGTTGAAATAATGTGTTTGTGATGGTTAAGTTGTTTTTGTTGTAAAATTCTACCAACCTATTTTCTCTGTCGTTTCTCGTGCTTAAACCAAATAAACCTACTACCGCTCTTTCCCTAGCCTCACCTACCACTGCATTAAAATCCCCCGTAATTAATAAATTTTTATATCCTTTTACGTATCTTATTATGTCTTTGATATCTTTGTAGGTCGCTTCTACCTCTTCCTCAATGTGGCTGGAAGTGGGCATGCATACTTGTATTTACCGGTTTAGATTCTAATCTAACCATGAGTACTCTTTTGTTTTTTTATAAGTAGTTTTTTACACAGTGCCCTATCTTTTTTTGCATAACTATCCCCACACCAGAATTTCCTTCCTCCGACCTTGTATGAATTACCCCAAGATTTCCACTCCAGAAATCCCCCGCCTCTGGTCACCAAAATTCTTCGTTCCCTACTATGTCTAGTGCTAACCTATCCATTTCAATTGTCAGGTTCTCTAGCTTACTTACTTGCTTCATGCTTCTGACATTCTACGCTCCGACTCGCAGAATCTTCTCGCCCCTTTTTCTAAGTTTTCCGATCACATCCTCCAAAGTAGTCCCCTCGCGGAGATCCCAATTGGGAGACTATTTTATCGGAATCTGTACTCCAGAGGATGCCATCAGCTTAAGGACAATTTAAGTACGCTGTGTGCATTTTATGTAATGTTTATTTGTTATGTGATTATTTGCTCCAAAAATCGTAAGTGACACGAAGCACTGTTTGTATTTATTGGCTAGTTGTCATTATTGTTTGACACAAAACGACATAAGTAGCGCAACAGTAGCATTTCTAGATATACAAATATAACGTGAAATCTCATTCCACATTTATTACCAAATCAGAATTTTAATTGTACCAAATGGACGTTGCGTAGCACTAGCTTTATTAAAAGCACAGACACATTAATCTCGATCTTAAATTAAACCCTAACTGGTCCAAGTTAAACGAAATGGATTTATGGGAGTCCTATATAGGCAAAGTAACTTTCTTGATATATTACGCAACCCTTAAAACTGAGTTTCGTTCCAGCATATCCTTTCAACGTTGGCAAAGGATTTTGCTGACATAAAATATTCAGGGTCGACCCGACTCTGCTCCTCGAACCCTGCTAATCAAACGACTGTAATGAAAACTTTTTCAAAGTTGGGCCTCAAACCCAACTTTAATTAAACTCCGTATAATCTATTATAAAAATACATTATTTTAGAAATGGGGCTTCTATAAAATTATAATAAAGCTTATTTAATTGCAGAAGAGCTCGAGAATCCTTTTAAGTAGCAATAACGCTTAATTGGTTGTGAAAATAGGACGTAATGGAAACGACAGATAAAGCAGTTTCAACTGAGGATTTATGCATGGAAGAATCACAAAGATCGATGCGTCTGGAGGCTGCAAAATTAGAGGCAGTTTTTAAAACGCTTGTGGAAAACAAAGTGGAAGCAATAAAAAATGACAAATGTAGGTCCTTCAGCATACATTCCAGTCCCAAAAGTTTAGTTCATCGATTTCGTATAACTTCGTCATCCTCGGCTGCTTCATCAAAGGAAAATTGTAATAAAAGGCAAACCCTTCATTCGCCAAATCGTAAACACCGACGAAGGAGAAGAAGTTACGATGAAAATGAATTGATTAGGGAAGTAAAAAGGGCGAAAAGGGGTGGTAAGTAAATAGAAAGTATCAATAAAATTACTACTTTATGATTTATGGTTGTAGGCCGCAGTAAAAATCGTGTTTCGAGTTCGTCTCCTGAGAGCCCTCGATACAGATTACATCGGTGTTGTGATCGAAGTTCTGGGTATGTTAAGGATGAAAATGATACTCGAGATACTGTTGAGTTTTTACATTGTGATAGTATTTGTTCGGCTGACGATTGTGTTAGCATCGCACCAAGCACGCATACCTGTTGTTGCTCCGATGAGAAAAATGGACATTTGTAAGTATCTATAGCTGTAGTTAACATAATAAATAAAAACTCTATGATATTACAACGCAAACAACAGTTCTTTGCCTATTCAACAACTCGTAGTTAAAATGTAATTTTCTAAAAGCTCCCAACGCTTTATCTTTAGCTAATCGTCACAGTACAATTATTAGATTCTTAAACTATGATGCTAGTTTCTTATTTACTTATTATCGAAGCACCGTAATTAAATATCCAAGCACTAATTATAACTTTATATTATTACTACAATAATTTATATCAACAGTAGTTGATATCACATCTTTCAAAGCTTTAAACTAGAACATATTATAATTAAAGTTTTCATCAGAACTAAACTCCAATATGCACGACGGCAATCTATATACATATTTAAAACTTCTAGATTATTCTAAAACGTACCGGAAATTATGCAAATAACATTCTCAAAATTTTCCATTGTAATTTAAATAACATTTAAATGCAAAATCTTTGTACCTTTCAATCAAAACCATTTGAAGGATAAGGTGTCACCTGGAACTATTAATCATCTTTTCTATACAAACGCCTAGCTTGCGTTCTAATGTAATTATTCCGACCAAAGGCCAATCAGCGCTCTACTGCCCCCTCTTAAAGCTGTTCTGCCCCAGAACATTGTGCGACTCGGACGCTGAAGTCTTTGTGGCGGTAAAAACAGTCAAAACCATTTCTGCAGTTTCCATGTTGATAGAAGTAGTAATCAACGCCTTTCATAGCAGGTGCCGTAAGTTATTTATTTATTTACCTAACGTTTGGTAACGGTTTGTTGTCTAAAGTTTTAAATAAATCCGGTTGTTCGTTTGGTGTAGTTAAAGCTGTACTTTGACCATGCCTGGGATTTTTATTGCAGTCGTGCAGCATAGAGACCTTGTGTGCGCCGGACATTTCTTGAGGTCGCCTTGAATGTGGTTCGCCCTTACTCTGTTTCTTTGTTTTAAAAATGTCTTCCCATTTGTTTTGTCTATTCTCGGTAATAAATTATAGGAGCATATGATGTAGGATTGATATTGTTATCGATTCTAAACAACTGTCTGTACTTTTTCAAAAACTGTCGTATAGTACAGTTTATAGTTCAAATGACATCATCATTCTACAATACCAATTTTCACCATTCTTTATTTGTAACATAAATAATTAAACTAGGCATATATTGATAATGAGTTTAAATAATGCTTTACTTGGAAGGTTTTGATATCTAGGCAAGTTTTGTTTGAGAGTGAACTGCTAGAACACGATTCGTATTTTTGAAGTTGGCAGCATTGATGAAATGAATGCATATGTTTTAAATCCATATGTAACTTTAGTCTGGTTCCCCACATTTACATCCCTATGTGTTCTTAAAGCTCAACCACCTGATCGGCAACAAGGATTGTTACATGTCAAAATGGTCATGTATCATTGTACGCGGTGTCTTTCGAATAACTCAAAAAGCGAGATGGGTGGACTGTATTTTTTCTATAGCGTGTTTCAAACAAGCAACACAATTAATTACTGTTCATGCACATGACAAAGAAACAAAGTAGCGTTTATTCTTAGTACTCACCTGCAACGGCAACGATGAAAGAAGTTGTAACCAATTAATAGCTTGCAGCACACGAACTAAGGCGGTGCAAACAAAGTGTATAATATCCAATTAGCGGCATGTAACACGTGCACACTGGACACGGCACCTGGACAAAAACGATGCGAACACCAACGCGGTGTGTACCAATTCACAAACAAGACGGCACAATAAGGTACGACTGCGGTTTTACGATAACATTTTCAGCGGCTTTTAATAAGCGAGGATATGCGGTTTCTTCAACGATATTTATTGAGCGGTTTCAAATACTAGAGCGACTTGTTGCTACAGCGGTTCCATCACATTCGTCTAATAATGCGGTTCTACGATACTTCAAGCTAATGCGGGCACTGTGATCACTGCTAAGCTCGTTGAGCGAATTCGTTGAGCAAGTTCCTTGGATATTCCAAATCGATAATAATAATAATAATAATAATCTGGTGCGTCCGCGCGCTGAATGAACGTTCACCATTCACAAGGTTAATATACATCAAATAAACGCATTGGGGAAATTTGACTAACAAAATTTAAATCTATCGCGTCGAATTGAGAACTGCAAGCAAACCCAAGTAAATAATAAATCCTAAACTATAAACTATTTACTATTTACAAAGACGGATCAATCATGTTGTAGGTTTAGAGATGCTTTGTAGGTTAATTGCCGCGTATTTTTCCGCCGTTGGTGACAGTCTAGTCTGCGCAGAAGGAAGGCGGACGTGCGCTAGTCAAGGAAGCAGGATTAATTAACTTGACATGGACGAAGCAACAAGTGTATAAGGGCAGTGTAGTTTTTAAAATAAAAGAAGGTATGTAGTTTCCCTCTACCTCCCTTTGTCGTTCCTCTACCTATTTCCCTTCAAACCCCTACGAGATGCAATAAGAAGTTCAGCAACGAATAATAATTTGAGGTTCAACACGGCGTAATCACAAAAACATCCCACGTGCTGAACCCTGAAATGAAGTTCCGAAATATACACATCACGTAAGTAATTTGAATTTTATCTAGAATGTGCATGTAAATTGACTTAGACAGCGATTGCATCATCCGGTAAAAACGTGGTCGGTATAGGTTATAACGGTGTTAGAGCCACGCCTAAATTGTAATGCGGTGTAATTGTAACAGGATAAGAGCAATTTGCCTCCATGTTTGAACTATTAAGCCTATCCATGAAATCCAAACTTATTTTGATTGGATTTTTTTCGTTATCTTTGATTTTACTTTCAAGAGAAGAATTTCACGTATTTTATTTGGAATTGTAATCTTATAAAATATTTAGGATGTACAATCGTGATGGACTTTCATGCCTAGCTATGATTTCATAAATACTGTCTGAAAATAAAAATAGAAATCAATTATACAAACTACAAGCGAAGAAATAGATAACAAAAGATATGCTGAATTTGATAGAAGAAAGACGAAAAAACAAAAGTAGATCAGACGAAACAGGATAACAGAGACACAAAGCTATAAAATAGGAAATTAATCGCAAATGAAGGAAAGCTAAAGAACAATGGATTGATGAAAAGTGCAACAAAGTACAAACTAAGATGGAAATAAGGAAGACAGACGAAGCATACAAACTAAATTAGAATGAAATTTAGGGATATATAACCATATAGCAAAAATGTAAGGAACGCGAGAGGAAACGTCATTATAGAAAAAGTAAAGAAAGTGGCTGGATGGAAAGAATATATAGCGAATTTATATGCAGGAGAAAAACTAACAGCATTAGAACAGGAATCAGACATTGAAAATTATGACCTGGGATATCCTATACTTAGAGATGAGTTTGAATTAGCATTAAAAGGTCTGAAAAATGGTAAGACGCCAGGTACAGATAAGGTGCAAGCAGAAACTCCAAAGGCTCCTGTACAAGCAGCAACAGAACGTCTCTTCCAACTTGTAAGCTATATATATGAGACAGGCGAGATACCCAAAGATTTCAAACGTAACATCATAGTAACTATTACAAAAAAATAGAGAGGTGCGGATAGATGTGAATATTTTCGAACAATAAGTTTGACAGCACACGTGTCAAAAATATTAACTAGAACTATACAAAGATGAATGAAAAAACGACCTGAACAAATACTAGGAGAAGATCAATTTGGGTTTAGGCAAAACAGGGGACCACGGGAGGCTATTTTAGCACTGAGGGTAATAATGGAGAAAACAAAAGAAAAGGGTGAAAGCGTGTATATAGGATTTGTAGATCTGGAAAAAGCATTCGACAATGTAAAATGGAATAAAGTGTTCGAAATACTCGAAGAGATTGGAATGAGTTTAAAGGATAGACAGATATTACATAGCTTATACAAAGAGCAAAAAGTGGTAATAGAATTAGAGCAGGAACGTGGAGAAGTAAATAATAGGAAAGGGGTGAGACATTAACTTTTAAATTGTACATTGAAGAAGCAATGAACACTGTCAAGTGCAGGAAGACATTTGGAATTACTATACAGGGACAAAGGATGGATATGTTTAGATTTGCAGATGATATGGCAAAGAAGAATTAGAAGCTGCTCTTAATGAAATGGAAACAGTTCTAACAGAAAGATACGGTATGAAAATTAACAAAAATAAAACTAAGTTCTAGTGTGCAAAGGAAGGGAAAATAAATCAAAAACAAAAATACAAATAGGTAACGAGAACTTACAAGAGATTAAAGGATTTCTGCTACCTAGAAAGCCAAATAACGTAAGATGGGAACAGCACAAAAGATATAATAAAGATTAGTACAAGGTCGTGATACATTTAACAAGAAAAAACAACTACTGTGTTCAAAGACAACAAACATAGAAATAAGGAAAGGATTGCTCAAAACATATGTGTGCAACGTAGTACTGTACGCCTGTGAAGCCTGGACAGTAGGAAAAGCGGACAATAAAAGGTAGAATCTTTTGAAATGTGATGTTACAGACGTATGATGAAGATATCATGGACAGACAAAGTTAAGAACAAAGAGGTACTAGAAATGGTAGGGGATGACAGAAATATGTGGAAAATAGTAAAAAATAGGAGAGATAGAATGATAGGTCATATACTAAGACATGAGAGAATAGTGCGAAATATATAAGAAGCAAAGATAAAAAAAGAGAAGTAGAGGTAGAGCTAGGTTAGACCACTGCACACAGATAGTGAATGATGTAGGATGTGGGAATTTCAGGGAAGTATGTAAGTTAGCTTATAATAGAAATCAATGGAGGTATGCATCCAACAAGTCCCAACACGGAAAAACAAGTGATGAAAAAAATAACTGTACTTAAACATGATGATTATTATAAACAACTACAGATATTGGTCTTGCAATATTTTCAACTAATGTTAATTGTGCTATAGGAAAACCATTAATTCGGCAAAAGTCTAAGTGTTGGAGGATCCCTGGCAGCCACAGGCTGCTTAACCCCCTTCACATTCGTAACATGTGATTCCCAATGCTCCACCAGAAGATACTACATTGGCCAGGAAGCGAGTTTTGTACCTGAAAAATTTGGAATTTTGCCGAACCCTTGCTGTTCCAAGCAAGGTAGGGTAACGTGCGTGACAACACTCACACACGGGACATCCATTTTACCTCTCTTCTGAACTAGGGTGTATTTTTGTGAAAAATGCTCACCTAACATTTTTCAAGCGGACCGTGTTGGGATTTGAACCCGGAACCTTGGGCGCAGTAGCCACACACATACCACTACGCCACGGAGCCGCCTCCCGTTCACATATCACTGAATCTCGGTGAAATAGGGCTATACTTGGAAACAATAGAAGGAGAAGCGAGCTATATATAGGCTGTTGTGAGAATTTCAGGGAACTGTGTATGCTAGCTTAGAACATAAATAAGTTGAGGTACGCGTCCAACCAGTATCAAGAGGAAAAACCTAATGACGAAAAAATAAGTGCAATTAAATCTGATGATTAATATAAACAACTACAAGTGTTGGTTGTGAAATATTTTCAACTAATGTTGATTGTGCGAAAGGATATATTGGAAAAACTATTAATTCAACAACATATGTTCAAGTGCTGGGGAACATGGCAGCCACAGGCTGCTTACCCCCCTCCACATACCACTTAATATCGGGGAAGTAGGGTATATAACTGTAAAACAATGGAAGGTGACCGCGAACTGCATCTAACAAGAAAGAATAGCGGTTACGTTCCAAGACAACAAACATAGAAAAAGGAAGAAAATTGTTCAAAGCATATGTGTGGAGCACAGCACAGTACGTCTATGAAATAGGAGCAGTAGAAAAAGCAGACAGAAGGAGATAGATGTCTTCTGGAATGTTGTGTTGCAAGTGTATGAGGTTGATAGCATGGGCAGACAAAGTTAATAAAAAGAGGTTATAGAAATAGTAAAGGCATAAAGATATCTGTGGAAAACAAAAAAGTTTACTGTGAAGTCCCGGCTGTAAAAAAGTTACTTGGCACCTTTTGTGACTATTTCCGTATTTTACTTTAATATTAAAGTTAAATATCTATTTTATAAACTGTGAACCATCCCAACTTATACAAAGGTTTAAGGATATCTTCGCGTTAAAGTTCCTCTACCTAAGTTAAATTAATAAATGTCTCTCTATTTAGAAACGTATGATTAGTTAACGCATTAGCCTTACAAGCAATCTTTGTAAAGCAGATCAAACAGTCCCAGTTGACTCACTTCAACATAAATCACTCGGACCACATTAAAACTTTTTAACCTTGGGCTGTAGAACCAAAAAGGACAGTTTTTTAACAATGTGGCATTCATTACTAAAGATAAGTCACAGAAAAATGAAACGAGCTTTAAACATTGAATTTTAAATAACAGTATATCTGAAGGAGATGTGGAAGATACCGATAACGTCGGAGACACCACTTATGGGGAACCTGACAACTCGAAAACTTTAAAATGGATTTGTTGTTGTTTGAATAGCAGCAGGGGTTGAGCAAGAGGTACATTTTTAAACTGACCAGCTTCCATCTATAACAGATAATTATACATATCCAGATCTAAGCGATCTTTGTCAATCAGAAACGTCATGAAAGGCTTAACTTTATTGCAATATTGCTTCAGCTAAAAACTGGGAAAAGCTTTTTCTAACAGTAGCCTTACGTGCAGCTGTGCTGTATTATTAATTTAGTATAATTAGTATAATTACAATGAAAAAAGTTTTTTTCTCTAAAATGTATACATTTACATTTATTTAAGGCTAGATCCCCATTGTCGTGTTCAAGTTACATCCACACGGCAATGAGTAGCTTACCTTCATTACAATATTTAAGCATGCAAAAAGTAATTTATAATAAAAAAGGAGCCCAAAATGGTGACGAATACGATCGCCTATGCCGTCGAGCGCGACCCCCCTTCAACCCTTATACTAGAGGAGGTCGAAAATGCCCCAAAGTGATTAAAAACGGGAAAAGGACTCGGTTTTGCTGCTCTAACACCAAAGGCCGTAAAAGTAGTGGTGAAAGGTAACATGAAATATTGTTTGTACCTGTTTAATAATTATTTAACCCAAGCAGCCTATTCACAAAAGTTGGTTTGTTACGTGCCAAAAAATTCGGCACTAAACATTCTCAATTAAGTTTTAATTTGCAAGAATTTCGCGCCATAAATTTAAAAGGACGTGTGCGTATTTCCGTCACTTTGGATAGTGCGTTGCGCGAGATTGCGCCGACGCGGTGTGCCGAGAAGGAAGTAGGATGATTTCCGATATACGTGACGGGACTAGCCACCGAGACGTGAACAAGTGTAGTTGTCTTGTACCTTATCGTGTCTTTTGTTGATATGTAGGTTTCCTGTGATACCAAATTACCGTACCTCTACCTGTCTTCCTTACCGCATTTTTAACCTACAATAGGAAGAAGACAATTCAATTTGGATTCGACCAGGGCCCAGCGATCACCCACGCCCGAGAAGGATCAACAGCGAATCCGCTGCCGACATTACGGAGTAGTTCTGCAAGAAGCCCTATATGTTCACGTGAGTATCCCGTTGGGGTTTCCTTTAAAATTTGTATAACTTTTAATTGTGTTGCAATAATTCGCATATTGTGTGACGTAATCTTTAATTTGCGCTTCATGTTTACATTATCTAACATTGCTACCAACTGACTGTAGTGGCTCGCGTACCCCGCACGGCGGGGGTATAATAGGTTTTAATAGGGAAACCGAAGAAAGGTCGATTAGAAATCACTAAATGCAGACCAATATGTCTCCTGAACGTACTAGGGCAGACATACGAAACCCTAATCAATGAAAGACTAAAGGAACAGCTAGACGTTTTTGTAGTACTGCACATGAACCAGAACAGTTTCAGCAAGGCAGAAACACTACTAATACTAGCAAACAAATTAGAAATTTGGCTAACGAATATCGTAAGAGACTTAGGAGATTCGCTTTGGCTTATATTAATAGATGTTAGAAACGCCTTCAGCAGTGCTTCATGAAGTATCATAGTCCAAAAGTTGGGAGAAAATGGCATCTCAGAACAGTTTGTCAGAATAACCTGGAAAATCAAAATACTGTAATAGACAGAGATGCAAAATTTAAACTTGATGGAGGGTCTTTACCCCAAAAGAGGAGAAACGAAAGCTCCTTAATAACACAGTGGGATCAATCGTCTTATACGCTGCCACTATATGAAAAGGCGCCCTGAGAATGAAACTATATAGGGATACATTAACGAGATGACAAAAGCGATAGCTTTGCGAATTTACGCTGCATACCGGATGTTCGCAGAGGCGGCATTAGTGAATTTGGGACTATTTCCAATTGAGCTGCTGGACAAGGAGGGAGCCAAAATTCACAATGGCGAAAAGTACGCCCCGAGGGAGAATGGCAAGACAGTGCCAGAAAAATGAGGATAGAATAAAAGGGCGATAAGACAGATGGCATAGCTTATCAAGAGAAGATGGACAGCGTAGCTAATACCGAGTATTAAAAATTGGTAAGAAAGAAACATGGAACTGCTATATACCATCTGGCTCAAGTAATTACGGACCATGGCTATTTCTTACTACATAGGATATCCCGAATCATACAGTATTGAATGAGGCAAATGGCACACAGAAAGAGCGGTGATAGAATTAAATAACCGAAAAGATATAACTGTACCTACCATAGTCGAACTGATGGTACATAGCAAAGAAGTTTTGATCGTACTAGGAACTTGAAAAAAGAGCCTTTTTGGGGAATATTGCGGGATATATAACAAGCAGAGATACGAAAGGAGAGGTAGAACCAAGATCAGACTTTCGTACGCAGATAGTGATATATGTAGACAAGTGGGTGTGTGAACCTAATGATGAAGTGAATAGAATAAACTAAACTCGTATACATGCTGAAAAACTATATTGAAAAATACTGTTACCCCTTTTGTTTTCATAATAATTACAATAATACGAAATTGTTACGTGAACATATGCTGATTTTGCTACTGTGGGTATGAATTATACACATCTGGCACTGCGGTGTAGAGAAAGTGGCCGCTAACTTAAGGAAAATATTTTAATTACAAATTTTTACGAAGCACGTCTAGTAGAGCGATAAAGAAATAAAAAATGACATTTAAATATATATTCAAGAAGCGCGAAAGTTCCATGGAACGATTTTAGTTACTCGATTTAGTACAATATTGTTGTATAATTATGATATAGTCACGTGACTAAGGTTAAATGTGTTCCATTTGTTTAATAGTAAAAAACTATAGGCATTTTTATACGTGTATCTTGTTTTATTTTAGGAAATTGGTTGTGTTTTTTTCGATGTAATATTTTTGAAAATGATTTAATTATCATATGCTTATTAAATAATTAAAAAATTCATATAAATTAATGTTTAATTATGACGGGAAAATTAGTTTACATACGATGTACTAATACCAACTAATAGTTGTCCGGTATGGTCTAGTGGCTAGGATACCTGGCTTTCACCCAGGAGGCTCGGGTTCGATTCCCGGTACCGGAATTAGCTTTTTTTTCAATCAATTGTTTTTGCGTTGTATAGGATTTTATTCTATATTGTGATGATTTAATTTTTTTATATCTTGGTTTTGGTTTTAAACCACCAGACAACGCGTTGTACCATACGAATAATTTAAACTTTTTATTCTACTTGATCGGTCGAATCAGGGCCGTGACGTCATTGGTTAGCTTTCACTACGTTGCCAAATATTGAAGATTGATTCAGACTTCATGTCAAGGTATGCGTTAACTTTAAACTGAACAAAATAGGTTTAACAGTGGATTGCAATACCAAAAGCTATATCCAGAGTGCTCTAAAATTTAATGTCAATATTCATGTCTTTTGTACGTATACCCTATTCAAAGAATATTAACTATTCTATAGTTAATATTCTTTGTCCTATTCACGATAAATATGAGATGACGTCACAATACAAATAAATGTTGTGTTGTCATGGTTGACTTATTCTATACGTATTTAATAGTTATACTTCTATAATTATTGTTTATTATTAAATAATTATTAAAAATTTGCATATTTTAAATTGTAAGGTTATTTTTAAAATACCTTCTTTCGGTATGGTAGTGAACTGTGTTAGCAATGCAACTTAAGCTGCAGAAGTAAGATTTTTCGAGTAATAAAAGCAGTGTCTTAAAATTTCACTGTAAATAATTTTTGCGTCTAAGGATACAGAAGCAGAAAATGTTACAACACCGCACAAAACTGCCAACTGTAACATATTAAATCGTAATATCATTAAAACTGCGTTCATAGTTACGTCCACAATATACAATTACTGTCACTGCTTGCGTTGCAACCATATCGATGGGGATTTTATTGTTTAGGCGCATACATTTCCACATTTAGTTCTTCTATATAAAAATTATTCTGTATATACGACCATTGTTGAACCCTTTTGGTATTTATTGGCATTGTGTGGATGCATTGCTATTTGCTTTTAAATAACTAAAACAAAAAATGTTATGGCCATTCTTTGGTTAAGTTTTATATTTACGAGGATTTAGAGCTGTTTGTTTTAGGGAGGTAATTTTGTTTCTTTTTGGTTGGAAATTAAGATAAGGTAGTAGCCTAAAACCGGCAGCTCACCATTTAAAAAAAAAGATTTGTTTTTTGTATTTTCTTGCTAAGTTTAGTGTTTAAGAAGCAATTTTTTTTGTTGTTTGTTTCTTTTTGGTATCACTATACTGTGTACATATTGTGCTTAATTATAGGTTTCCTTTTTTGGTGTTTTGTTTTGAACGCGAATGAGTGTGAATGTGTGAGTGCATATAAATTTTCCTTCTTTATTTTAGGTCTCCCTAATTTTTTTTGTTGTATGTATAGAACCCCGCCCACTCGCCGATCGAACCCGGTCATACTTCTTTCTTTCTTTTTTTTTTGGTTTTTTTATAGGTTACGTCAATGTACGTAACAAGGCCGTACAATGGTGTGTCTTTTTCTTTGCTGTGAATAGCCCCTTATTTCAAGCTCCAATGTTGGGCGTCATTTTCATTGCTGTAATATAACGTATGATTGGTGCGAAATTTTCATTGCTGTGATATTACTCTTTAATATTCTATAATTCTTTGAATTTGTTTCCTCGGCTAGCTCAATCTATCAAACACAGAATACCCTACTTCACAACAATAAAGATTGTTTACCCGCTTTTCTTTCTATCATCAATCTGTTCAAATAATTTAAATAAAGCAATCCAAAAATTACACAATATAATGATCTATAATATGTACAGTTTTATGTAAATTCAAAAATTAGCCTCCGAATAAAATATTAAAATTTATTTTCCCCAAATTTATATTTCCTGAAAGCCAGCAAAAATATAGTTATATAGTTACTCTTAGGTATTTTTTGAACGATCTAACAATGCTTTCTCTATTTTTCAAAATCTCAAATGGCATTTTTGTTAACCCTTACAGATATTTGATAATAGAAAATATTAAAATTGAAAACAGTTTTTTACTAATAATAATTAAGATCTCTAACCTGTGTTTTCCTTGCTTGAAACTGCCTCTGAATATCGGTGGTCAACACCCCTTGCTTCACTTGTTGGCCAGAATGATTTATTCGTGCGCCAGTTATGTTTCGTATTGATAATGATTCGTAATAATTGTTTGTACTATTTTGCGCATGTAATGCGTCTTTTCAGTTAAATTCTCTTGCTTTAAAATAATTTCTCGAATTTGAAAATAATTTTTCTTAATAAATAAGTAAATTATTTTCATTAAATGGCATAAAATTGCAGTAATAATAATCTGTACATACATAAAATAATAATCAAAAAATGTTTACTACTTAATATCAAATAATTTGTCAAAAGTCAATTGGTTTTAAGAAAAATAAACTTACATTAATTTCTTCGTCGATTTCGTGGACTCAGTCGATTTTTCTACTTTGTCCACGTTGGTTTGGGTTGAATTCGATCGATGCTTGTATCTCTTCCAAGTTTTGTTTGGTTGGATTCGGTCGATGCTTGTACCTCTTCCAACTTTTGTTTGGGTTCTGCCAAATTGGGAATTGAAATTCCAGATCACCAGTTCTTTGAATTTGGTTTTCCTAGTGACCTTTTGACATCTGTACGACTGCGCCAGTTACGTTTCGGGCCTTGGGAGCGGCTTTTTTAAAAACTTCTTCCAAAAACTTTGTAACAAAATTTATTTATTAATCAGATATTAATGTGGAATTTTGACAAGTTGGTTTAAATTAAACTAAGTCGAAAAATAATTAATAATTGAACTAATATGAGTGAGTAGCCTAAGCAAACTGTAATGTTAAAGCTGAAATACTGTAGACTGACTGACGTGAACTGGGGCTCCCTGCTATTTATGTTGTCCCTACCCCTCACAGTTCTGTGGAAACTTGCAGAGCTCATGTCTGCTTATTTCTTAATTCTATTCATTATACAATGTAACAATCTTAATTTCTAAGTAATCGCGGTTTCTTAACCATCTGTGATTTGCCACCTGCAGTGTCATTATTGTCTGGAATACAATGTATTGCATCCGTTCTCACAACTTGCTTGTGAACTGTTAATAGCCTTTATTTAATTATTACTGTTTACAACGTCATCCCATATTGATCCTGAATAGAGTATAGTCAGATATTCAGACCCACATCGGATCATGAACCCAAGAGACTTTGATTTGATTCCAGGTACCGAAATTTGGTTGGCATTTAATTAAACCATTTTTACTCTTTAGTTTATGTAGTAAAACAGGAATTTATTGTAGTAAATATTATTATATAAGAGCACGCATGCAGGAGGCTCGTGTTCGAACAGCAAGGGTTCGACAAAATTCAAAATTTTCTAAGTAAAAAAAAACTCGCTTCCTGGCCAATGTAGTACCTTCGGGTGGAGCATTGGAAAAAAACGGCGTCGTCGTGGATCAATGTAGTAAGCGTAAGACTACGAATCCCAAGGTCCTGGGTTCGAATTACGACACGGCCGACTACTTGAAAAATGATGAGCATTTTTCACAAAAATTACGCCCTCGTTCGGATGAGAGGTTAAATGGAGGTCCAGTGTGTGAGTGTTGTCACGCACGTTAAAGATCCCTACCTTGCCTGGAACGGCAAGGGTTCGGCAAAATTCTAAATTTCCAGGTAATAAAAAACTCCCTCCTGGCCAATGTAGTAGCTTCGGGTGGAGCATTGGAAATGTAAATGCACGGAACATTGGAAAATCACATATTAGGTATGTGAAGGATTTGTAAGCAGACTGTGGCTGCCAAGTTCCCTCAGCACTTGAACATTTGTTGTCGAATTAATAGTTTTTCCAATATATCCTTTCGCACAATCAACATTAGTTGAAAATATTTCACAACCAACAACTGCAGTTGTTTATAATAATCATCAGATTTAAGGGCACTTATTTTTCATCATTAGATTTTCCGTCTTGAAATTAGTTGGACGCATACCTCCACTTATTTATGTTCTGAGCTAGCCTACACGGTTCCCTGAAATTCCCACAACAAACTATATACAGCTCGGTTCCCCTTCTATTGTTTTCTAATTATATGCTCTATTATACCGATATTCAGTGATATGTGAAGGGGTTAAGCAGCCTGTGGCTGCCAAAGATTCCTCAACACTTAAACAGTTGCCGAATTAATAGTTTTCCAGTAAATCTTTTCGCACAATTAACCTTAGTTGAGAATATTGCAAGACCAATATCTGTAGTTGTTTATAATAATCATAATGTTTAAGTACATTTATCTTTGTTTCGTCATTAGTTTTGCCGTCTTAGGACTAGTTGGATGCGTACCTCCATTGATTTCTATTCTGAGCTAACCTACACATTTCCCTAAAATTCCAACATCCTACATCTTTCACTATCTGTGTGCAATAGTCTAACCTAGGTCTACTTCTACTTCACTTTTTTCCTCTGCTTCAAATATATTGCGCACTAATCCCTCATGTCTTAGTATGTGACCTATCATCCTATCTCTCCTACTTTTTGCTGTTTTCCATATATTTCTTTCTTCCCCTACCATTTCTAGTACCTCTTTGTTCTTAATTTTGACTGTACGTGGTATCTTCATCATACGTCTGTAACATCACATTTCAAAGGTTTCTACGTTTTTTTTTGTCCGCTTCTCCTACTGTCCAGGCTTCACAGCCGTACAGTGCTGTGCTCCACACATAGGTTTTAAGCAATTTTTTCCTTTTTGTTTTATTTGAACACAGTAATTGCTTTTTCTTGTTAAATGTAGCACGACCTTATGCTAATCTCTGTTTTATATCTTTTGTGCTCTTCCCATCTTGCGTTATTTGGTAGGTAGCAGAAATCCTTAACCTCTTGTAACTTCTCGATACCTATTTGTATTTTTATTTTTGGTTTATTTTCCCATTCTTTGCATACTAGAAGTTTAGTTTTATTTTTGTTAATTTTTATACCGTAGCTCTCTGTTGGAACTGTTTCCGTTTCATTAAGAGCAGCTTCTAACTCTTTTTGCTAGATGCCAATACCGTTATATCATCAGCAAATCTAAGCATATCAATCTTTTGTCTCTGCATAGTAATTCCAAATGTCTTCTTGCATTTGACAGTATTCATTGCCTCTTCAATGTACAAGTTAAAAATTAATGGGCATAAGGCACATCCTTGTCTCACCTCCTTCCTAATATTTACTTCTCTACGTTCCTACTCTAATTCTATTAACGCTGTTTGCACTTTGTATGAGCTATGTAATACCCGTCTATCCCTAAAACTCATTTCAATCTTTTTGAGTATTTCGAACATTTTTTTCCATTTTACTTTGTTGAATGCTTTTCCCATATCTACACGGTTTCCCCCTTTTATATTGTTTTCTCCATTTTCTCCCTCAGAGCTAAAATAGCCCCTCTTTTGTCTAAACCCAAATTGATTTTGTCCTAGTATTCCTTAAGCTCATTTTTCTATTCGTTTTTGTACAATTCCAATTAATATTTTTGACACGTGTGTTGTCAGACTTATTGTTCGAAAAGTTTCACATTATCCGCGCATCTCTTTTTTGGCATAGTTACTATGATGTTACGTTTGAAATCTTTGGGAATCTCTCCTGTCTCATGCATATAGCTTACAAGTTGAAAGAGACGTTCTTGTTACTGTTTGTCCATCGACTTTTAAAGTTTCTGCTTGCACCTTATCTGTACCCAGCGTCTTCCAATTTTTCAGACCTTGTATTGCTTATTCAAACTCGTCTCGCAGTATAGGATATTCCAAGTCATCATTTTCAAAGTCTGATTCCTGTTCTAATGCTGTTAGTTCCTCTCCTACATATAAATTGCCTATATATTCCTGCCATCTGTGACCACTTTCTCTACATTTTCTATAAAGACGTTTCCTTTCGCGTCCCTTATATTTTTGCTATACGGTTGTATATCACTAAAATTGATTCTAATTAGTTTGTATGCTTTGTCTGTCTTTCTTATTTCCATCTTCGTTTGTACCTCTTTGCACGTTTCATCACTTCATTGTTCTTTAGCTTTCCTGCATTTGCGAATAATTTCCTATTTTATGACTTTGTATCTCTGTTTTCCGTTTCGTCTGATCTTGTATTTTCGTCTTTCTTCTATTAAATTCAGGATACCTTTTATCATCCATGTTTTCTTATTTTTCTTTGTATATACCCCAGAATATCTTTGGCCGCCATGTCTATGCTGGATTGAATGTTATTCCATTTTGTATCTACTTCCTTAGTATCAGAAATTTTTCCGATATCTCTCAGCCAGCAATTCATTTGTAAGTTTTTCAAATATTTCGTGGATATCTTTATTTTATAGTTTCTCAAATCTAAAGTGCCTTTTTCCATTCTTTTTTCAAATTTTTAAATTTAAGTACGGTCTTCATAATTACGATGTTGCGGTCAGTGTCTATATCTACTTCTGGGTAGCTTCTACAGTCTTTTACTTGATTCCTAACCCGTTGTCTAACAAGAATCTTATCTATTTCATATCTTCCTATATCCCCTGGCTGTATCGTCTTCTAGTACAATGGTGAAATAATGTGTTTGTGATTGTTCGGTCTTTTCTTGTTAATATTAAAATTAATTAAAGGCGACCCTGCTTATGCCTTCCAATTAAAATCACCTTGATAAAAGATGCTTGTTTTAGAAAGGCATCACACAACCGCCACGATTCTGGCACGTGTTAAAAGTGCGGGCTAAGACTGGTTTTTTCCATTCTCAACCCTTGAAAACGAAAAGGGAGTTCTATGAAAGCCGTCGCTTCATAATGACGCATTAGGCTTTGCATCTTCAATAATTTTCTAATAATGTTAATAAATAATAATATTGTTAAGAAACGCGGACGTAAGTGCACTTCGCGTGTGTTGTGTTCTAATCAAATCACATATGTTTTAAGTGATGATAAACATTGGATTATTGTGTAATTTGCATTGTTATAACAGGCAAAGTAAACTGACAATGGCTTTGATTCAACTACAGTCCACGTAATATCTCATCGTTGGAACCACTTCGTAATTATCAAATACTAACAGGTATGTTAATTTATGCTATAAAATTGGCAGCAACCTCAGTAGTATGTACAGTGATGGTTAAATCGTTTTTGTCGCAAATTTCTACCAATCTATTTCCCCTGTCGTTTCTCGTGTCTAAACCAAATAAACTTACTACCGCTTCCTCCCTACCCTCACCTACCACTGCATTAAAATCTCCCGTAATTATTACATTTTCATGTCCTTTTACATATCTTAGTATGTCTTCGATATCCTTACCTCTTCTTCACTGTAGCTGGAGGTGGGCATGTATACTTGTATTATTACTGTATTTACCAGTTTAGATTCTAATCTAACCATGAGTACTCTATCGTTCTTTTGTAAGTAGTTTTTTACGCAGTGCTCTATCTTTTTTTGCATAACTATCCCCACCTTTTTCTGATCCTATATGAATTACCCTAAAGTCTCCACTCCAAAAATCCCCCACCTTTGGCCGCCGAACTTAGGTGATCCCTACCATGTCTAGTGCTAACCTATCCATTTCAATTATTAAGTTCTCTAGCTTACCAACTTGCTTCATACGTCTGACATTTCACGCTCAGACTCGTAGAATGTTCCCGATTCTTTTTTTAAATTGTCCGATCACATACTCCAAAGTAGTCCCCTCGGAGATCTGAATTGGAAACTATTTTACCTCCGAAATCTTTTACCTCAGAGGATGCCATCATTTTAAATACAATTTAAGTACGCTTTGTACTTTAGAGGTGTTGTGGTGGTTTCCCGTTGTCTTCCACATCGCAGCAGTGTCTTAGAATGCCACACCGACCCCTATGGTCTCTGCGAATCTAAGTACCGAAAGAGCCGCTGCTCTCTTTCGGGGACCTGTCTTAGTCTAGTTTGTCACTAAAGACCCTACTAATTTGGTTGAACCTGTAGTTTGGCTCTTTAGATCACTGGAACGCGGAAGCCATTCCACCTGTTCTAGTAATCTAGAACTTCTTCCAGGCGCAGATCCATTCAGAATGCAAAAAATTGAAAGAATACATGACCAAGTTCATCATGTTAGGAAACTACAGGGATTGCTGATTGTAGGGGATTTAATGCAGGGGCGAAGAGCGAAGCAGAAGGAGGAATCACTAAGGTTAAAATACTTATGAAATTTCCATCTGGCGTTTGATATAGAACTTGATATGAAAGACACATGCTTAAAAAATTAGGAATACTTTTGTGGTGTTTCTATTGTTGTCACTTTGTTAATGCCTGGTAGTAAGAGATATCATCATCATTTTGTTTTCGACCTTACTTAAGGTCGGTTTGACGCAGCTCTAAGAGATATAATATTCATTTATATACAAGTTAAAATGGCGTAATATTACTAATAACGTACAAAAGAAATATTTACAAACGTCTTTGTGAGCGTGGTTAAATTGCAAAGCTCTGTAATATTGGAAATACGCACTTTAGTTAGTGAAGCCCGGCACCAGGTTTTACACGCGTCTGTGAGGACGCGACACAAAAATTATCTACTTTATCGCAGCGATCATTCTCCCGTATCAATTCTCTTCTCGGATCTTCGATCAGCAAGCTACAGAAGTTAACGCGCCAAACGATAGCCAGCGTAAGAAACTCAATGGATACCTGCGCTGTATAGGTAATAGGTTTCCAGATTGGCGACAACAATCTGGGTATCTGATGACGTCGACGCATTGGTCCTCAGAGGTGGCGAATCTGCCGAGCGGTGTGGTATTCGACGTCCAACGCTTTGAAATCCACTGCGTGGTGGTCGTGTACTTGGAGCCCTTTGTGCATCACGGGATTGGGGAAGATTGAAGCGGGTTGGTGGCCAAATGCTTCCAATCCTGGTGTGTTTGTTGATGTCACGTACTCTAGCAGGTGGTCCTGTGGCAGTGGTGGTTTGGATTTCATCTGTTCAAGTGGCGTTGTTATGAAAGTACACCTCATTATATCCCATTGGATTTGGTGGTCACAATGAGATAGATTATCTGAAAAAAAACTTTTAGTGCACGAGTAACTTGAGAAGTTCCGTCCTTTAGTGCTCTTAAGTTCCTTCCAAGAAATAACGTGGCGCTCTTAGAGAGAGAACAGAAAGAAGTGATTTGCTCTAATCTTAAGAGTTTCTTTTATACTAAGACCTGGAAAACTAGAGACTTTTAGTTTGTTTACATTGTAGACTTGGTCGTTTTTTATGGATTATCAAGTAATATTGGACGATTTTGTTATTGACTGAGAATTGGTGGGCGAGTCCACTATTGCTTGACGGACGTTTTATACGTGCCTGCCTTTTTGCTTGCGCCTCACGTGCTTATTGGTTTGTTTATTATACCTCTGTGTTTCCCTTTTCTAAGCGTTAGCCACGATAAAAGGTGACATATTCCTTTGGGAAATGCACCCTTGTGCCGCTTTTTGTAATTGTCGTTGGAGGGGTGCGACTTAGTTCTTTCGGACTAGTTTTAATTTTTTCTGAGGGTTTGTTTTTCTCGAGCCTTTAGATTGAAACAGTTATTTTCTTGCGATATTTGTCAATGGTGGCCGTTTTGTCGTTAATGTAGGTTACTATATATGGTCATTCGTTTGTACTTTGGATAGTAGGAGTCTGTAGTGAAGTATAGGCTGTTAGAATTTGATTTCGAGGGGATCTAACTAACCCGTGGTAAATTGTCCTCGGGTCTGCATTGGGCCGGTCAATGATCTCCTGGAGATGGTTCGTCTTGGTTTCTAATATGTCCCTTTTGTACTACGATGTTTGATGCCTGTAATGCAGTACCATATCGTTCAGGTGTTTTTTGCTAGCTTTGGAATGTCTTCTGGTACGTTATATTTCGTGACAGAGGATGTTTAGCCGCATTTTACTTTCTGTCATCGACGAATTCCACCAGGGCGTAGTTTATGTAACGTATTGTCTAGTCGAGAAGTACTGGTGGCGGCTTTATTCATGGATTGAATAGTAAAGTTTGTTAGAAGGTTAGGATCTGGATTGTTTGTTTGGGGTGGTTGTAGTTTGGGTACGTGTTTTTCCAGGGATTTAAGGAAACCTGGCCAGTTTGCTTTTGTGGTATTATAGGTTGGGGGTTTAGAGATTCGTCTGGGTAGTAGATTTTATAGGATTTTAAAGGTGATAGAGTCATGATCGCTGTATGGAATGAGTAGTGATATTCTAGCAGTTTATAAGGTTTTTTTTTGTGATTGAAGTGGTTGCGAGGGTGACATCAATATTGCAGTGGTATGGAGCGGACTCCCAGATTGGAATATTGGTTGGGATGTTTAGGATGTGCAGATGGTTTTGTCGGATAAAGTCTTCTATGTGCGTGCCTCGTTCGTTAGCAGTGTCGTTATACCATAACGTCGACTTAACATTGACATCTGCACAAATAACTGTGGGTGTATGCCCTAAGGCTTGCAGTGTATCGTCAAGTCGTTGAAAGTAATTCTGTATGTCTTTGTTGTATTGAAAGTAGGCCGCAATGATGTGTAGTATCCCTGTTCTCTAGTGACGTTTGATTGTCAGGATTTGCGATGAGGATAAGGATAGTTGGACGGAAGCGTCTATTTGAGGGTGTTGATTACAATGACTATTATTACGTCGGGGTCAGACGAGTGAGGATGAGTAAAGGATCTTCTAGGGTGATTGTGGATTTTCTTGTTGACCAGGTAAGGTTCTTGTAGGAGTGCTAAGAAGATATTTTGATCTGAAAGGGCATGTGAAAGTTCAAGGGATACGGATTTGGAGTGCCGGAGGTTAGCTTGAATTATTCGTAGGCTGGTGAAAGGGTAGGATAGACGCCTTTGTTGGGTGTAGAAACATTTTGCGTGGCGGAATTAATATACATAGTATGTTCTTAATTTCCATATTTCTAGGAATTGCTTATAAAAGGGACAGTCGGAACTGGTTATGGGAACGGCTGAGGCGTAGACAGTTTGTACAAGTGGGTGGAAAGAATTGAAGGTTAGAACATGATCGTAGCCACAGGTTGTGGTAGATCTGCACACCTACGTGGAATGTCCATAGCGTTTTCAATTATTAATATCTGGCAATAGATGCCAGATCTCTGATGCGGCATGCTTGATATCCAATATATACGTGGGTTATTGCTGTTAGGATGCTGGAGAGGCGGGGAGAGACATTTAGGATGAGGTTATAGGCTGTTTCAGATTAGAACGACGTATTGCTATAAATATCCCGGATCGATAGGATTCTTTAGGGATTAGGTGTTGTAAAGAGTTCTGACAGTACAAGTAGGAGAGAGTATCTTGAGTGGACATTTCTTTATCAAGATCAAAGCTAAGGCTGTCTAAATTTAGAGGCGCGGACGGAACATACTTGCTGGTTGAGGTTAGAAATGATTTGGAGATCGGAAGGTTTATCGGTGCAGATTGTAATTGCATTTTTGAAAGGGAGAGGTCCGGAAGGGATGGGCAAAGGTTTTACTTAACTATGTTCAGGAGCTGAGACGGGGTTGCTTAGGTGGAGGTTGGTCTTAATATTAATACTTTTGGGGGTAGCTTGGAGAGACGGGGTTGCTTAGGTGGAGGTTGGTCTTAATGTTATTACTTTTGGGGGTGGCTTGGATGATGGTGCGTTCTGTAAAGGTGGTACAGTGGCTGAAACGTGTGCATAGGTTGGTACAGTGTGTGGCGGCAGTTGTTGTGCAGGTATGAACCTTAATTGCTGACAGAAGTGTTTTAAGATTTTGCTCTACATGGTGGATTCTGGCCTTACCGTTTTCTGTGTCTTGAGAGGCGGTTGCAACAATTAAGACGATATCTTGCAAACGTTGCACAATGTATTGTGCGCCGTTTCTGTTGATTTTATTTCCGTCACGAAACACGTACTCAGTAATATCCCTTTTGATTACAGAGGTTTGTTGTTGATATAGTTTCATCATCATCCCTTGCGCGATTGGATATTTGCGTGTCTGATAGTACTGAGTTGACAGGTGACGCTCGGGACCTTGGTGGTGGTGGTGGTGGTGTTGGAGGTTCTGGTTGACCTCTGAAAAGGCATGAAAGAATCGACGGAGGTTGAAAGCGGTAGAAAGATTTTCGTTTCCGAAGAAGTAGGTCATCGATGTAATCTCAAAGGGGTAGCATCCTGTTGCCATCGCTAATGGTTTAATTTATTGGAATTTAAGAGAGCTATTGCTCTTCACTGCGATAAGCGTTATTTTTGTTGTTTGTAATAAAGAGTTGCATGGACATAACGGAGAAGGGATTAAATGGAGGGAATAGAGTTTAGAGCAGAATTTGCTATGATCAGTTAGGAATTGGATTGTTATTCGGCTAGAATTTTGAATGTGGGTGGGGATGTTGAAAATAATGGGGAACATTTAGTGGGTGTATCTGCCGGTTTCAAAGTAGAACCATCATGTTTGCCAGAGATAAGAATTGTACAATACGGGTCGGGGGATAAGGTGACATCAAGAAGTTGGATTGGACAAAAGAATTATAGGTTGCGGGTTGGCACGAAGTGGTGTAGCTAAATTTCTAGGTGGGGGGGGGGATTTTTTAGGATAGTGTATAGAGCTGCAGTGGAAGTGGTACGTAAGGCATGAAATACATACAAAAGGGTTCGTATGATCAGGTTTAGGATTCTGCAGGAGTCGAGGGTTGTTAGGGAAGGTGATACCAAGAATGAATGCGGACAATGTGAATGATAATGTTGTTCAGGAGAAGTCTTCTTGTAGATAGAGTTAGTTGGATATTATACAGGATTAGTTTAGTCTTGGATCCGGTTTTCTGGAGGTGCATGTGCATTTTTAAACGGGTCTGCAGAAGAATGCCGAGGTACGAAACGGATTTAGAAAAGATAAGAGTTTTCCAAAATATGTACAGTAAGGCTTGGGTCAAGGAAGTCTTTCAGGAATAACATTTTGAATTTAGTGGAAGCGATGAGTTGTTTATTTAGGGCTGGCCATTGTTCTTTGTGTTGGATTAGGATATTTGCGAAGGTTTGTAGTTCAAGACGGAAATTGCCATGGATAAGGAATGTAAGATCATCTGCACAGGCAAATGTATCTATGTTTGGAACGTTGAGGTCAAAGAGAGGGGTAATAGATAAGTTCCAAAAAGTAGGTGATAGTACAGATCCTTGATGACAGCCTTGTGATAGGTTTGTGGTGGAGGATAATTAGTTTGTTTACAGGGTAGTTGTCCGGAAAGCCAAATTGGAGGAGAAATTCAGTATTTTAAGTTGATTAACGATGTTGGGCCACCAAAGGTAATCGAAAGCGAAGTGGAAATCTAGGCAAATGGCAAGGACATATTTGAAGTGTGATGATCGAGCTTTAGCAATTAAGGAGGCGCTGTGACCTTGGCGGAAGCCTTGTTGGTTATTAGAGATCAAAGAATCGCTATAAATGTAGGATTGCAGTTTATTCAGGATTATCTTTCTAAGAGTTTACCGATGGTTGAAACGAGGGCAATTGATCTGTGGGAGCTCAGATGTTCAAGGGGTTTCATGGGTTTTAGGATAAAGGTGATATTGGCGTGTTTGAAAGTACCAGGAGAGGTACCGGTGGTTAAATATTTTCGAAATAGGTTGTGAATGCGCTGATTTATTAAGTTGGAGATGTTACCAAGCTCTGGGAATTGTAAGGGTTCAATTTTGATACAATAGGTGTCTAGAACGTCGGCGTCAAGGGTCTCATCAGGAGGTGTACTTGGAGGTGTTGCGCAGTTGCTAATGATTTGATCTTGAAGGAGGGAGATGACCTTAATAAAAGTAGGAGGGATCACTGTATTTAGGAGTGATAAAGTTTTTGTATGGTGGGATTTTGTAGAGATGCAGCAGTTGTTAAGATATGAGTTGAAGGAGATTTAACTAACCTGCGATAAGCTTTCCAGGGATCAGCACATGGATTGTCGGTGCTTTTTGGCCTCGTAAATATCTCCTTTAAAAGAAGCTCACAACTGTCGATATTCAGTGCCCAGTGTTGCCAGATGATCATTGAGGGCTGCAAATCTTCGTAAACGCTGGATCTTGTGGCGCAGTGTGTTAAGGTGTCTTCTGGTATCATTAAGCAAAAAATTCCACCAAAGTGTCGTAAGTATGACGTAGTGTCTCGTAGGTATAGTTGTGGCTGCGGCATGGTGTAATGATTGAATGCTGGGGTTTGCAAGAGTGTACGGTGAGAGTCTCTTGGTTGATTTAGTCGAGGGTTGGAAAGGTGATTTCTAAAGGATTTCAGGTGGGGGGGGGGGCAATCTGCTGTATTTGTGTTATAGAATGTGGTTTTATGGAATTGTCGTTGTGGGAAATTAGAGAGGATTTTAAAGGTTATTAGGTTATTGTCACTAGAGATAACAAGTCGGGACACATTCCAGGAACCTATCAAATTGCTGGTTGACAAGGAAGCGAAGATGATGTCAATATTGGATTGATGATTAAGGGATTTCCAGGTTGGAGTATACGAAGAGATATTTAGATCGTTAGGTTATTTTGTTAATTAAATCTCCGTGGAGGGTGTTTTTTTCATAGGTGGTATCATTGTGCCATTATGTCGAGTTAGCGTTTGCTCTGCACACATAATTGTTGGGTTGTGTCCAAGTGTCGGTAAAGTATCATCGAACTGTTGTAAATATGTTTGTATGCGCAAATTATGTAAAATATTCTAGTTTTCCGGTGCAGTTCTGCAGTTAGGATTTGCGGATTTGGGAAAAGATAATGGAAGTGTCTATTTGAGGGTTGTTCTAATGGGTAAGAATGTACAAAGGATCTAGTGTGAGAGGGTAGGTTGGGGATTCTATTGTTTACCAAATAGGGTTCTTGAAGGACAGCTACGGTTATTGTTCGATTTGAACATGGGCAAGTTCAAGTGTAGCAGAGCGGGAGTGTTGGAGGTTGACTTGACTAACTCGTATATAGAAAGGAAAGAGGTGGGGATCTTGATCAAGAAAGGAAAGATTTTGTGTGGTAGGGTTAATACCCATGATCGGTACAGAGTTTGGAAAATTCAAGGGATTGCTTATAGACAAGACAGTCAGGGCTGGTTACCAGGTGGTTGTGGGGGCAGTTAATACTCCGTCAGTTGGAATAGGTAGGTGGTAAAGATCTCTGGTTCGGACACGATCTTAGAATGTTCTTGTGCATAGTAACCACAGGTGGTTGTTGATCGGCAGATTTTAGAAGAATGTCCAAACCTCTGGCAGTTATAATATATGGTGATTGAAACCAAATCACGAATTCTGCTGGGCTTGTATTCGATGTAAATGTGCGATCTTGGTGTTAGGATAGATCTAAGGCTGGGAGAGACGTTTAAGATTAGGTTGTCATAAGAGTTAGATCTGGGGCGGACTATGGCTATGGACACTTCTGACATGTACAAATAAGTGGGCAAAAGGCTTCTGTATGGTTTGAATCTATTATTTGGACTTGGCTCGTAACTAGTTATTCTATTATCTTTACCGCCAAAAATCAATAGAATGTAAGCAATGTTAAAACGTGTGTCATTTGTTACATGCCAAAAAATCGGTATGTAAACATTTCTAATTTTAGTTTTAATTTGCAAGTGAATGCGCGCCAATAATTTAAAAGACGTGCGTGCATTTCCGTCTCCTTTGATAGTCGCGTCGGCGCTCGAAATTGCGCAGACGCAGAGTGGAACAAGAGTGGTAATTTCCGACATGTCGGGACTAGTCAGCTAGACGTCGAACTGAGTAGTTATCTCTGTGTGTTTTTTCTTCTCTTTCAGATTATGTAGGTTCCTTTGCCTTATCTCTGCCCTGTATCGTCCCTCATCCTATTCCTGTGTTCCGCTACAGAAGAGAGAGAAGACATTTTAAATTTGGATTCAACCGGGGATATAAGGACTATCCACGCCCACAATGCTCAACGACGCCCAGCTGCCGCCGAAATAGCCGTAATGTTGTGATGAGTCCTACAGTTTACGTGAGTACCTTTATCTTTTTTGCATGTGATAATAAATTGATCATTAATATGACGTAACCGCTTATTGCGCAACATTTTGCAAATATCTTTCGTGTTACCAACTGTCGTAGTGGCTCTCATACATTAACCGCCGGGACTTTACAAGTATACCTTAGAGTGTAGACCTGAAGTGAAACACATTCACAAAATTAATATATTTTGTTGTTAAGCTAGTCTCAATTAATCCATTTTTTTCTGTTCTAGAAAAATGCACTACAGTGATTATGTGTCACTGCAAATAGACGACGTTGACATAGTTAACGAAGTAAGTGCAAATAAAGAAGCTTTACGAAGAGCAAGGAAGAAACGAAGAAAAAGAAGAAAAAAGCGGATGAAGAATCATATAGAAATAACTGCATTACCAGTACCTGAAGTTATTAAGGATTTGGAGTCTGAAGACTTGCCACAACGAGCACGTTGGACAATCGTTGCTACCGCTTGTTTGTTACTATTTATGTGCCTGCTATTAGTTGGCGTGACGTTGAGAATGGCGCCAATAATTGACGATATGGGTAAGTTCTAATATTTTGGTAAAATTCTTGTATGGTTTTGTCCTCAAAAGCAAAGATACGCTAAAGTGTGAGTACTATGATGCATTGAATTAAAATACAATGGTCTTAGTCTAGAAACCAATTTCAAAACGGCTTTACTATTTAAATCTGTAAGTGAGTATATGACGTCAAAATGTTATTCGAAATTATAAATCAGAGGCATTTTGTTACGTTCAAAACCCTGCAAACAATTTTTCCTGCATTTATTTTTAAAACACCCTAAAATTCCTCAACAAGCTCGATTTGCCGCCATTTAAATTAGTGTTATTTAATAAAATTTCTGAAGTAATTACTCTATACAAAAGTTTGCCTTATAAAATCAAACAGCTGCTTAGGAAACTTTACGTTACAAAGTTGCAATATTTCCTAGCACCTGCAGTGATTACATTTTAATTAAAAGGTGCACGCAAATGCACAGTTTTTTTCTAAAAGATAAGGCCACTTACCACCTGCCTACATCTGCTTACAATGGACTTGTTATCTGGTATTCTGCAGCTGTTAAGATATTACAAAGTAACAAAATTGTTCTCCTTTGTCTAAAAATCTTTGATAATTGCGTTATCTGCTTGTTGGCAAGCTGTTACAGTTTGTATTTCGGCAGCTGTTGTCTGGGAATTCTGCACACATGATTCTTCGGCGATATCTTTGAAAGCCAAATACCCTACCCCATACATGATTCTGTCCTTACAAAATAGAGACCGTGCTTTGAAAGAGAGCATTAAAGATTGAATACAACATCCTCTTATCGAAGATACATGTTGTAAAGTCGCGCTACTAAAGAGCTTTCTTAGTATAAGTGAAGTTGGTAGTTCCAGCAAGCAGCCAATAAAGAAATGCAGTCGCATTTTTCCACCCACAACATGATACGAAGCCAACTAGTTCAAGGTACAGTTTTCTATTTTCGCAATTCTTTTATGCTGCCGTGGAGTATAGAAATTTGATTAGCTGCTACTCATGCTATCCATTAAATTACCAACACTACGTTACCAAACAAATTCACAATGCACGAACGACAATGTAATAATCATTCTTTATATTAAAAATTTAATTATTCAAAGTTTGTGTTAGAGTCCGTTTTACTGTTTCTTTTGTCTTTCCGTATAAACATTAACTAAAAGAACTTATGCCTCAATGGTAAAGTACTTAATATTTGATTAATTTAAGCTAGGGTGTCTAATTTTAATGTTATACTATTTCTTGAGGAGGTGCACTTCACAAAGCAGCATGTATATATAATTTAGGTATATTTCTTTTCCTAGATTTACTGTACCGTTTATGTTTAATTTTTTTTTTATATGTATTTAAGGCGAACCATTGTAAACTTTTAGATTATAAGATGTTATATATTTTGCTTACTAATTTATATGCTTATGTTATGACGCTTTGTTTACTATTACTAGCATGTAACAAACGATTACGCAACTTATTTGTTTTATTGTTTTGTAAATAGTCTTTCAGGATTCGATGTTAACAATATAGTTTTACAGGGATTTCCAATGTGTTCTTTCTATTTCACCCACGCCCCTCCTCGACGTTTATGAGCTAGCCCAAATTCTACCATTCTGTCCCCGTTCTGTTGCGGTATTCAGCGCAAACGATTTCTTTACTTAATCTTACTGTTTTCTTTCGTGTTTGCGCGGAATACCGTAACATATATTTTTCGACCTTCACGTTGGGCGCCAAAAATATATGTTACGGTATTCAATCTTTAATGGTCTCTTTCAAAGCACGGTCTCTATTTTGTAAGGACAGAATCATGTATGGGGTAGAGTATTTGGCTTTCAAAGATATCGCCGAAGAATCAAGTGTGCAGAATTCTCAGACAACAGCTGCCGAAATACAAACCGTAACAGCTTGCCAACAAGCATATAACGCAATTATCAAAAGATTTTTAGACAAAGGAGAACAATTTTGTTACTTTGTAACATCTTACAGCTGCAGAATACCAGATATCAAGTCCATTGTAAGCAGATGCAAGCAGGTGGTAAGTGGTCTTATCTTTTAGAAGAAAGCTGTGCATTTACATGCACCTTTTAATTAAAATGTAATCACTGCAGGTGCTAGGAAATATTGCAACTACTTTGTAACGTAATGTTTCCCAAGCAGCTGTTTGATTTTATAAGGCACACTTTTATACAGAGTAATTACTTAAGAAATTTTATTACATAACAATAATTTCAAATGATAGGAAATCCAACTTGTTAAGTATTTTTCGGGTATTTTAAACATGAATGCAGAAAAAATTACTTGCAGGGTTTTGAACGTAACAATTTGTTTTTGTAATGTATTTACCAGTGTAAACTATGTTACGTGTGAAATTCATGCCAACGATCTTAATAAAATTTACTTTACCACAGAGTCATACAGTAAAAATGCACAAGCTAGCTTGTAGTGACGAGGGCAATTCTAAGAAAACAAATGGGGTATACAAATTTTAGCACTTTTATATACCTGGGAAGATCTTTCAACTGTGTATTCAGTAATATACTGAGACCCAACTTACCTGGAATTTGGTTTCAATATACGACGTTTAGCCTAAAAAACAATTAAAAGATTGTATCTGCCGCGCCAGTTGATGGAACCCTGTATACCACACTTATTTCTATTTCCTAATTTAAACTAAGCACAAATAATAATAGAACTCCATGCTGAACTGTTTACTTCACCTATTTTAAAACATTTATTTCTTTATATTAAACAAACACAATCAATCCAAATAAACTCTATTCTAATTGGTCAACTTGCGTGTATCTAAAAGAAAATTATCCAACCGATTTTTATTGTTGTATGTAAATTTCTACAAATACGATTGTGGTGATTGTTGCTGTTACATTACGCTCTAACTGAACATGTACCAACGTAAAAGTCTGTCACCTAATAAATTATTTGTAAATAATAAAATATATGGCAACAGAATATGAAGCAAGCAGAAAATGAAAATGCTAGCACTTACAGCGTTTGGTTCGATTACAAGGTTTAACCAACCCTTTCGGCGCAGAACAAATTTAGGTGTCCCCATGTAGCCAATTTCTGTTGATGGAAAGTATTTACTACAGAAACTTTCACAATGTAATGGCACTTATCAAATTCGCGAGTACTTACGCGTTTACGGCTTGTTTCTACAAACTTGCGTCAATTTACCATTACTCGAGTTAGAGTAAACCAGAACATCCGCCCGACGATCGTGCTTATCACTTGACTAAAACTAAAAGCTTGTATTCAAAGATTTGAGCGAACCTGAATGAAGCGTTTTCCATTATGCTATGGCGGTATTTGTAAGCTATATTATTTAAGGGACCCCGAATTTTGTTCATTCACACGGTTTGTACATTTTGAACTGAACTTCTTGAGATCAAGGGTTTTTCGGTTTATAAGAATATATGTATTGGTATTTTCATACTGTTCATTTAATACCACATCAGCGCCATTGGTGAATCTCTACGCATTAAATTTTATGACACTATGATTTCTGTCTGTTCAAGAACTTACAATAATTTCGACGTCTTTGCAAAGCGTGTGAATGTTTTGGAAAAATGTTATGGAAAAATATGTTGGCATTTTTCTAACTTAATTTTAATGTGACGTCACTTTCATTGGTGGTTGTAAAAAATATACTGAGTACTTTTCCTGTTTATTTTGGTATTCTACTTTAGTAAATTGCATAGCCCCTTTTTAAACTGAAATCTACCCATTATAAATATTTATGGTACCGTGTTGAGACCGTGTCATTTTATAAACTAAGATCGACGTTTTGCCCGCTTTTGTTAAAGGCTTTATCAGGACAAGAAAAGAAAATAAACAATAAAAATAATAATAATAATAAAGAAAAGAATGATAGTATTAAGTAGACAAGTTTAACTGTAAAGAGTGTGTAGAAATCCTTCTGAACTAGCATACTCACCAGCCCATTTAAACCAAAAGTTGTCTTGTGGCAACCCAGTTTTTATAAAATTGTATAGATATTTTCGCAATAGAGTTCCTTTCACCTAACTTAAATTAATAATTGCTTTATATTCATAAGCGTATGCTTACTTAAAGCATTAGCGTTACGCCTCCCTTACAAACAAAAATTTTTTTGAATAATTTTACCCTAAACTACTAGAGATTGTCCGTCCTTTGAGTGATATGTTTCCAGTTACTTCTTAATCGTAAAATTAAAAAGTTCAGGGATTTTTTGTTCATAACCTATTCTAATCTATATGTACAACCAACCTAACATTACTAACGCATATTTCATAATCGAATTTGGTTTTAAAAAAGAAAATAAGGTAGATAACATATGCGTTAGTGTTGGGTTAGTTGTTGTAAATATAGATAAAGATAGGTTATGAAAAAGGAGTCGTTTCACTTTTATTTATATGATTAAAAGATAGCTGAAAGCGTATCACTCGATAGACACAATCTTCAGTGGGATAAGATAAAAAATTTTTGAAAAAATTTTTGTTTGTAAGGGTGGTGTAACCCTATGCATTAATTAAGCATACATTTGTGAATAGAAAACTATTTATTAATTTAGGTTAGAAGAAGGATCTTTACCGCGAAAACACCTTTAGAAGCTGGGTAATTTAAAGTTTAGAAAGGGGTTATTTGATCATATTATTAAAAGAAAATACCGAAATAAACTGAAAAGTAGCCAGTGATTTCTTTTACAACAACCAATAAGAAAGACTTGACATGTTGAATACCAAATTAAAAAAATACTTTGCTCTTCTAATTTAATATTTAACATGTGAAGTCCATTTTATTACTGGTTGTAAAAGAATGTACTGAGTACTTTTTCTGTTTATTTTGGTATTTTACTTTATTATGCACCGTACCCTTTTCTGACGTAATATAGAGAGTAGTTGTACTACAAAGTATAAGATAAATATACTTTGGCGTAACTAGCATCGGTCTTTAATGGCTGCGGAGTTTACAAAAGACTGATCTCAAGGGGAGGAAGAAGAGAAATTAGAACTTAACGTAAGTGAATACAAGAAGGCTACTAAACCTTAATATTAAAATTTCTGTCAATAATTGAACAATTATTTCTATAATATGTGTACGATTACTGGTCAGAAAATCACAATCTTAATATGATGTCTTATAAACATTTATACTAAGTTTTTTGTAAAGACAAATAAGATAGTTATATTTAATTTTAAACTATATATTAAAGAAACTTTAACCCATAGAAAATTTCATGAAATCTTGTATGTTCACACAGTTAGGTAATTTGTATTTAAAAAAAAGTAAAGTGGACAAAATATGCCATAGTATTGTAGGGTTAGTTGTCGTAAATATAGATTAGAATGGGCTATTAACAAAAAGACCTTAAATTGTTTGTTTTAGGTTGAATGAATAACTGGAATCGTATCACCAGAAAGACGGACACAATCTTTAGTGGATCAGGGTAAAAGATTTTTGAAAAAATCTTGTTCGTAAGGGAGGTGTAACACTAATGCGTAAATTAAAAATACATTTGTAAACAAAAAAGCATTTATGAATTTGTCCGCGTGAGAAAACAACAGCTGTTCCTTCTGTTAGGTATGTTTGCAACCCGCATGGCAGAATCATATTAGCCAATTATAGGACGGGTGGTGTATCTCCTCATATAAAGCCATATCGATTTATTATATCAAAATTATACTACCGAGAACCGATAAGCAGGGTAACCATTTATTGCTCGTAAACTGAAACTGTGAACACCTGCGCGATAACGAAATACCGCGTTTATTATTTCGTAGTACCAGTATTGATAACAAACATTTTAAAGCAAACCATTAAGATTATTTATTTAAACGATGCAGATGATTAGTTTATTTAAAGAATTTATAATGCCAAGTTTTTAACCATTGTTTAACTAAAGTAAATTAACACAGAATAGATTCCAGATATTACACGTTATACTAAACACTTAATGAAATTTTATAGGCTGCTTAAAAAGTACTCATTTCAAGTGAAAAGTAGTCGAAAATTCGCATGACTTGGAATAACATAAAAAGTATTAAATCGTTTAAGATAGAAATTTTAGGGGGCATTTCTTAGTAACAAGTAAACCAATCAGTTAGAAGTTAATATTTATATAAGTAATACAGAAATAAATCGATTTCGAGGATTTAACGTAACAGACAGACACAGTTTTTAGTGGTTCAGGCTAAAAGATTTTTGAAAAAATTTTGTTCGTAAGGGGGGTGTAACGCAAATGCGATAATTAAGAATGCATTTGTAAATATAAAACATTTATTAATTTTAGTTAGTGACAGGAGCTTCATCGCGTAGATGCACGTAAAATCTTGTAGAAACTGGGTAGTTTACAGTTTAGAAAGAGACTGTTCAATTATATTATTAAAATAGAATACCAAAATAAACAGGAAAGTACTCTGGTTCTTCTACAACCAACAATAAAAGGCACTTCACATGATCAATATCAAATCAGAGGAATACCAACCTTTTTTTCTAATTTGATATTCAGCTTGTGAAGTTCCCGTATTGCTGGTTGTAAGAGCATGTACTGAGTACTTTTCCTGTTTAATTCCGTATTTTACTTTAGTGATATGCTTGCGTAGCTCCTTTCTAAACAGTAAACTACCCAGCTTTTATAAAATTTTATCAACATTCAATAAGTGAAGTTCCTTTTATTACTGGTTGTAAAAGAATGTACTGAGTACTTTTTCTGTTTATTTCGGTTTTATACTTTAATAATATTATTATTATTATTATTACTATTGAACAGCCCATTTTTAAACTGTAAACTACCAAGCATTTATAAACTTTTACGGACATTTTCGCGCTAGAACTCCTTTCACTAGCTGAAATTAATAAATACTTTTCTATTTACCAGTGGTTTAATTAAAGCATTAGCGTTACACCACCCTTACAAATAAAATTTTTTCAAAAATCTTTTACACTAAACCACTAAACATTGTTCGAGTCCTTAATATGTCGAAAACTAAATTAGAAAAATATGTTGGAATTCTTCTAATTTGATATTCAACCTATTAAGTCACTTTTATTGCTAGTGGTCAAAGAACTACTGAGTAGTTTTCCTGTTTATTGCAGTATTTTACTGTAATAATGTAGTTTCATAGCCCCTTTCTAAACTGTAAACTACCCATTTTCTATAAAATTTTACGGGCATCTTCACGGTAAAGTTCCTTAAATTAATGAATGCTTTTCGCATTAACGTTACACCTCCCTTACAAACAAGATTTTTTTAAAAATTTTGTTACCTTGATCCATTAAAGATTGTGTCTGTTCTTCGGGTGATACGATTCCAGTTATTCCTTAATCCTAAAAATAAACAATTTAATGACACCTTGTTAATAACCCATTCTAATCTATATTAACGACAACTTATCTAACTTTACTAAGGCATTTTTGTCTACCTTACTTTATTTTTTAAAAACAAATTTGGTATAAGAAGTATGCACTAGTAATGTTAGGTTATTTGTTGTAAATATAGAGTAGGATATGTTATAAACAGAATCGTTGAACTTTTTTACTTTTAGGATTAAGAGATAACTGGAAAAGTATCAGTCGAAAAATATGTTAGATATTCAATATGTGAAGTTCCTTTTATTACTGGTTGTAAAAGAATGCACTGAGTACTTTTTTCTGTTTATTTCGGTATTATACTTTAATATTATTATTATTATTATTGAACAGCTCATGTTTAAACTGTAAACTACCAAGCATTTATAAACTTTTACGGGCAATTTCGCGCTAGAGCTCCTTTCACTAGCTGAAATTAATAAATACTTTTATATTTACCAGTATATTTAATTAAAGCATTAGCGTTACACCACCCTTACAAATATGATTTTTTCAAAAATCTTTTACTCTAAACCACTAATTATTGTGTGTGTCCTTTACATGTGAAAAACTAAATTAGAAAAATATGTTGGTGTTCTTCTAATTTGATATTCAACCTAAGAAGTCTCTTTTATTGCTGGTGGTCAAAGAACTTTCTGAGCAGTTTTCCTGTTTATTGCGGTATTTTACTGTAATAATATAGTTTCATAGCCCCTTTCTAAACTGTAAACTACCCAGCTCCTGTAAAATTTTACGAACATTTTCGCGGTAGAGCCCCTTTCAATAGCTTAAATTAATAAATGCTTTTCTATTCACAAATGTATGACTAATTAACACATTAGCGTTACAAATAATGAAGGTCTTAATTCTTCATTATATAAGACATATGAAAAGAACGTAGCGATCTCCACAAAATGTGAAGAACTGTTTGCAGCACAATAAAAGTATGGTACAAATTACAGTTACCAGGTTATGCATAGTGAAACATAATTAAGAGATGGAACAATTAAAAAGTTATTAAAGAACTGTTCTTTATTTACGAATAATTGCAACTATCAACTGTATGTATTGTATAACAGAGCGGAGTGCCTGAATTGCTTTAGTTCACAACACCCGTACTGTTTATTTCAGTCAGGGCATAGTTCACTGCTATAAGTGCTTCTAGTTGGGACTGCAGAGATTTAGAATCCGATCGAGAGGAGGGAGAGGATTATGCGCAACCCTGGTTTAATGCTGGGCACTTTTGCATTACCTTTCCATAGTAACTCCCTCCACCCTAAGCTAACCAATCTCTTCTGCTAGTGTGGAAATAAGCAGCAGAGAAGTACTTGTATGTTACGTATTTTTGACATTTCCGTTCAAAATCGGCATGCTGGAGCGAGGGTAGGGCAATCAAACGTTAAGAATGAAAAGCAGGATAACCAAAGATATTATAAATTGTATTAACATGCACAAACAGTCACCTCTCCTTGAAAACAAACATGATTTTCCTTACTGCTAAACTTCTATATATTACATGTCTGAGTCAGTGCTTTTTCGTTGTAGTTCCATGACTGATGTTGGATATATACGTGTTTGGATGACCGTTCAGGCCTTACCATAAACTTAAATTGCTTTTAAAAATTTTATTGCATTATTTGGTATTTCTATCGCTACCTAGCTACCGACATCTTTCCGTTGTTACCCGTTAAAAAACGCCTGACAAATTATTTTAGTTAATAATTAATCTTAGGGGATTTTTGTATAATTATTTATGTTATTACACATATTTTTGTAATACTGAGTTAGGAAAGAAGGCTCATGGGAATTACCTCTGGGGTTTCTTGGTAATAGGTTTCGTCGTGTGATTTTGTAATAAGAAAGATTCTCACGGATCGTGGAACGAACATAATCTTCTCCGACCAATCAGGACATGAACGTAAAAGCGGTGGTGGGTTTTCAAATTGTTGGGAGCGCGACCATGAAGGTGTTCACGACGTGACCTCCTATCTTGAAGGACTTGTGCGGGAGCGCATTATCGAATGTAGTGAAGTTTACCTGTCGATTCCTATACCTATCTACTTTACCTTTGTATGGTCCCTGTTTATGTTGTATAAAAAGTAGCAGACTCTATAACTGGAAATTTGAACTAGAACAGCAAATCGTACCTATGATGAACCCTCAGTGATGTACTTGATAAGCAGCCTTCTTAATGCATTAAATTAGAAGGTAAGCAGAGTTAATTATTAATTTACATTGTTAATTTGAAACATAAATATATACTTTATTTGTAAATTCTGTGTAATAAATTGCGCTCTCTCTACACGAAAGCATTAATTAAACCAAACATTTACCTTAAATTATAATACCTTAGTGTACGTTGGTGTCTTGATATAGTATTCTTGATCAACCACAGACTTTATAGGTCGATTAATGTCATTTCTTTTCACGTAAAAGCCTAAAAGCACCATTGTTGCTGTAGTAGCGGAGAAAGACATTGCTCCCGTTGAAACAAGTCATTTAATTTGGTCTTACGCGGGATTCTACTTACAGTAGTTGGTAGCTTATTATAGGTTACCATACCGCAGCTCTAAAGTAGATTACAGTTGTGCCCGGCCACAAAATATTCCATGGTGATGTTCCAAAATTTATTTAATTTACCTCGAGGCTGCTATTTTTTTCCTCATGGATTGTGGGTTTAAACTATCCTAATGCCGAGATTAATGTCGTTTTGTCCGCATAGATCGTCATTTTGTTCTCACGTTTTTACATTTAAAACTAAAAGCTGCGCTATTCGGAGTCTAAACGTATTAATTTAATGGCTGAATTTCATGAGTATTTGATTATTGAGGATTTTATCTCATAGCTAATGATTTCTTGAACACGTGTAAATTTGAACAAATAACTTTAATATGCCGGATATTTCCTGATTGTCTATTTATAATATTTCTGAATTTAGTACTAAGGGGTGTAAAGTCCCGATGCTTTTTAATGTTTGTATTTAATAAACTGAGTGCTTTACTATTTTAATTCTTGGTCTATTGGAACTTGTCTTCTATTTTTGAATGCAATTTGAAGGTTATCCCAATAGGTGACTTACCTGCTTTGATTATTGCACTAAATAAAACGCGACCGTATTAAATCGTACTAATTTTGCAAGATATAGAAACTTCAGATACTTGAACTAAGATAATGTACTTTGTTGAAAAAACAGTTTACGCTCTCATAAGGGTTTGTGGTTCTAGAAACAATTACAGTAGAAACAAAAGTTCAATGGTTATCTATTATTGACGTAATGTGCTGTATCCTATCGATGATTTTCTCTGAGAACAGTGAAGACGAGTGCGTTTAATTTAGTTTGGATATAAGCCACGTTGTTGTTACGTGCTGCGTTGACGTTACCCTTTTGAATTGATTTTATTTTACAGGGGAGCAAAAGGCGTAACAATAAACTAGTACACCGGCTAGCTTTCAATGGTGTGGGATGCGTTCTATGAAAACAAACATACTACTTCTACGGATATACAAATTCTGAAAGTTCTACTAAATACTTTAACGCTTACCTTGAAAAGTCTTTATACTCTCTTTTCTTATGTAAAGCCTTGAGCACCAACCCACCTCAAAAAAATTCTAATTAAAGCATATACAAAAAGTAGGTGTTTCAGATACCCGTATAGAAACTATCACTGTTGGTTGAGGTTGATAGAGCTTCACTTACATTTTTCTGTCCTACTGGTTTAAAATAAACATAAATAAAAACTTCAAGTCGTGTATACCTAACGCATATTTTAAAACATTATTACAACAGTGTATAACAACGGCAAAAAACTAAGAGCTACTCCTAATTGGCCAAATTTGCTTGCAGTCAAAAAAACTTAGTATCGTAAATGATAGAAATTCAACCAATTTAATTTTAACGTACATTTTGTCTCTACAATACTGAACGTTTCAATATAAAAGTTATGTGTTAACAATACGCTTTAAATAAGCGTGCACCAACGTAAATAGTCTTTTTTAATAATAAGCTTTACATATTATTATAATTATCATAGTTATTGAATCCCAAAGAAATATACAAACAGCAAATGATGATTTTAAGATGTATAACAAGTATTTAAACGCCTTACAAATATATTTTTTGCTTGAAACGCCATCGACCTTTAAGACAAGAATATCTGCAGGTATAAAATTTAGTTCTTTATGTCGATAAAATCTCCCTCACACTGCCAACTTTCACGTTAACTATCCGTATCCTATGTTCGCGGCCAAATCTCCGTTCTTTTGCTAACAGTTTCAAGTACGATACCGTCACGTTAGCTATAGTACCTGTTCCAACGTCCGATGATTTCACGTCGATCGATATTTGCAACCTTGGCCGGATGCTTGATCGTTATAAAACTGATATGATTTCTGCTTTTTTTACTATTCGGATTTTATAAGTTTTTCGTATTAGGTGCATTACATACTATTTTCATTTCTTACTGATTGTACGTCTAAACTATCCTAATCTCGAGGTCAATGTCGTTTTGTCCATGTGAATCATCTTTTTGTTTCCGTCAGTAACTTTTCGTCATATCTCGATGGAAAAACTCATCCTTTAATACTATCTTCAATTCTTCTCAATTATTGACCAAGATTTTATTCGCGCGGTACCTAATTAACGCTTTTCCTTAAAAAGTATACAAACTTCGGAAAGTAATTGAAAATCTGAAATATTTCTAGTTATGTTTAACTCGAGATTCGTTATAAAAATGCAAACCACTGTTACATGCAGAAGGGGGCGGGGTGCTGTAACAGTACACAAATGCAGCGCCTACCTTTCAGTAATGCGAGTTATGTAATCCCCCATCTATTATATCTATATAAAACTAATACTTAATAAGTTATTAGGAATATTAGAAAATGCGCTAAGTAATGTGCAACAATGTCATGAAGGACAATTTATTACAATTTATTTCAGTTTATTAACGTTCATGGGAACGGAAGCGCTACAAAGTAGCACAAAGATAAGTGACACTGCAGATGTCAGGTCACAGACGGTCGTAAACAGTCACGTACCGAGATTAAACAGAAGTAAGCTCGCAACAAAGTAGTTATGAATAGATTTAAGATAGCAACTATGTATCATGAATAGAGTCAAGTGTAAGCAGACATTAGGTCTGCAAGTTCCCACAGAACTGTGCGGGGGTAGGGAGATTATAAAAGGCCCGGGAGCTCCACTCGCAGTCAGTTCATCAAACGTTCAGCTTTCACATTTCAGTTCGTAGATAGCTTACTTGTACAATTCAGTAATTAATTTTCGACTTAGAATAATAATTCAAAATTGTCAAAATCCTATGTTCAAATCTGTTTAAAATAAATAAATGTGTTAAAGTTCAAAAAGTCTTTTTAAAAAGGACCGCTCGAAGCCACGAATCTTAACTTGCGGGATGGGTTCAATAAAAGTAATGCATTTTATTCATATGCCAATAAAATATAAACAACATGAAGCACAAACTAAATTTAAAAAAGAAAAACGCCTTTAAATAGATATCTTTTAAAAAAAGGAACATTTACACTGTTTATCTTTTGTACATTCCACTTTTGTATATTTTCCTTTTCTTATACAACTTCAAATTCAAACGTTATAATCAAGTTTGCAGGAAAAATCAAATTGGCGTACACGAACTAGTTCTACATCGGAATCTTACAGAGGCAGATATACGTATGTAATTTAAACAAAAGCTACTCAAACAACTATGAAAAAAACAGTTGCTTTGACTATATTTTTTAGTTGTCGTAGTTTTTGTTTTATTCTTTTAGAGACTTTATCGACATTTCGGTCAGGACTCGTTACAAATAAAAATCCAACCTGCTGTCGTTAATAAAAGCCCCCAACACTAGTCACTTTCCAACAATACCGGTAATCACATCCGCGTTCTTTCCATCCAAAAGCTTGTTTCTTCACTAACAACCTCGGAGTTTGGGTACCGTCACGTTAACCTCGTGTACCTGCTTTCTAACGTCATTCCGCATCTCGATCGAGTTCTAGAGTTTGCTATCTGCTGTCTAATAATAATATGATCCTTCCCTTCTTTTGCTATCTGCCGGTTTTTATAAGTTTTACGTCCTAGGGTTATTGCATGCTATTTCTTTTCTCACGAATTGTGGGTTTAAACTATCCTAATGCCGAGATCAATATCGTTTTGCCGCATAGATCGTTATTTGGCGTCTAAACGCATTAATTTCATGGCTGTATTTTATGAGTATATGATTATTGGGGGTTTGTCTCATGGCTAATGATTTCTTGAACACGTGTCAATTTGAACAAATAACTTTAATATGTCGGATATTTCCTGAGTGTCTATTTATAATTTTCTGATTTTAGTACAAAGGGGTGTAAAGTCCCGATATCTTTTAATGTTTGTATTTAATAAACTGAGTGTTTTACTATTTTAATTCTTCATCTTAATTTAATATTAGATTTAATAGCATCGTTATTAAATGTAAACTACCAAAACTTTTAAATTTTACAGGCTGCTTTTATGATAAAAGCTCATTTAATTAACTGAAGTTAATAAACTCATTTCTACTACCTAATGTTTGCTTATATAAAACGGCAACGTTGCAGTGTTTTCTTCTACTTCAATTGTTGGTGGTTGCATATATTTCTCGGAGGCGAAACAGGCTGTTTTGATGCCGGATTCTCCTCAGAAGGTGATGGAATCTATTTAGTTTAACGGTCGCGTGCTTGATTACCTTGGATGTTGTTTAATCGTTACTTTAACCAATCTGCAGGTGTATGGAGTCACACATGCGCAGATTGTACTAACTCACTTTAATGCAATGTTCGTTTAGGGTAGACAGGGTTGTATTCTACAAGCATACCATGACTTATTTTAGATACGGCACAGCGGCACATCATCTAATTGATTCTAACGTGTGATATCAGTAGGCGTATAACTTCGCCGTTACAGTTACCTATTTCTTTAACCCTTTGCATGGTAGCATGCGAAAGGTTGTAAGAAAAATAAATTCTAACTGTTAAATGCTTCGGATTTTAATGTCAGATAGCTTTGATTTTTATACGAGTTAATAATAAGCGTTTTGAGCTCAAACTGTGTCTAAGCTCTGCTAATTGTAGGAATCGGCTTATTTAATAATAATCATGACGTAAATTGAAATATTATAAAAAATTTGAATCCGCACGCTTGATTTAGATAGATACATTATTGTATTGTGTGTTGTGTGTGAATAAGGGATGATATGTGTATTGCATATTTTCATAACTCTAGGTGAATATACTATCCTAAATTTCAAATTTAAATGGCAAATTGCGAATATTCTGGAAGCATGTAAAGTAAACTTTAAACTTAAAATCAACATATCGTATTTATTTTTGTTAACGTAGGAAGTTAAGTGCTCTATTGTTCGTTTGAAGTAGTTTGCAACCAGATATATGTTCCATTGAAAGTACAAATAATACATTCATAGCAAATAGTCGTATTTGTTCTGCAAAAGGTTCCAGTATTTATCTGTATATTCAAAATTTTTTGCTTAGTTTAAAACATCTTGTAAAAAGCATTGTGAGTGATTGAAAAGTTTGTGACATATTTCTTATACCGTTCTTTTAGTCAAAATAAAATACAATCAGCACATTTCGATTTTAGAGTCTCTTGCGATATAATACTCTAATGAATTAATACTTTAGATCCTTATTTAAGGTTAGTCAAAATGTTCTATTGAATGTAAAAGTTTATTTAAAAATGTTTGTCCAATGAGGTGCTGTATATACGTATACGTATATATATATATATATATATATATATATATATATATATATATATTGCCGTGTAACTTCACTCTGGCCAACAGTAGGTAATTCAAAAATTTATTAATTTACCAAAATCGAAAATTTCACAAAAAGGAAAATTAAAAAAAAAAAATTACTTACCCAGATTCTGCTTCCATCAACTTTGATTTCTTCAACCGCCCCCTAGCTAGCTCAGTTGGGCCTCCTCTTGGATACCTAGATTTACTACCATACACTTTACCGTCCACACACACCATTCAATAAAACCACAAAATAATACAACAATCATACAATATTTATTTACCACTATTTACAAATACTAATTCAAGATTATGTACATTTCGGTGCTCAAGTTACACCTCAATAAATTCTATCTTGTAAAGTCCTGGATTTTAAATTGAAATATCAAACACATTTAATGTAACAGGAGTAAATGGGCCCTGAATAATACCTTATTTTTTTATTTAGAATTATTTTTAATTAGTACACTCTGGAGTATGGCGAGCTCATGATAACCCAGTTTTTTTTTAATGTATGCTTTCTACTTTGCATACTCTTACTACAAACACAAAAAACTCATGTACCCTTAACAATAAAATTTTAAATTTATTAGGAACGTTAATAAGCTTTACGTACACCTTTAGATTTATATTCAAATACCATAATAAAAGTTAGTTATACGTATTCTTTTCAAAACAAAAAATAACGAAACATACCATCAAAGTTCACTCTCACACATCACCAATAATCTCCCCAGTTTATAAAAAAACATCAAATTCTATTGCGTTACCTGGAAAAACTTGAAGATTCCATCTCTCTTGACGATGTATTATGCTCCTGAACCATCGGTCTCGTGGTTATGCGCTGCTTGCCGCCTCCAGCTATTTATAGATGAACACCATCTACGTTGCGCTGCATGCTACTCATTCAAGGTCCATCTCAATAACCAAATCCAAGTATAGTACACTTGTTATTATTGCATAATTTAATTTACTTTACGTTACGAGCTTGTTACAGTATACGTTATACCTTAGTTAAATATAAATAAACTCGACACTATCCGCGTTCAAAGTATAAGGCCACAACCATCTAACACTATACTATTTAATTTATAAATTTTAATACGTACAAGCTCGTTAGTAGATTTTTGTACGCCGTAAGCGATGCAAATTAAAGAAGCCAAAGAGAAACTTAATAACTCCCCTTTCATATTTATAGGATTCAAACTGTAACCTCTCCAAACTCTCCTATCGCGAAGTATTTAATTGAACTAACTCTTTCTTCAAATTTTGTATAACCGTTTTCAAACTCCCCGAAATTTAGCTCGTCGCTACGCTATTTTCCAAAAAACCAGCATTCATCTGTCCCGTGTTCGTCTGTTGTAAAACTAACTATTTAGACCAATGATATATTTCAGTGACGTCTTAAAACCACGCCTGTATTAGCTCTATTCCTCTCTTATGCATATTAGATGTTTCCTTCTAACCTTGTTTGAGTGGTAGAAAATCGATATTACTGTCCGCGTGCTATCTATCCCACGTCTAGTTGTATACGTGCTTTGCGACTGTCGGTTGATCAATATTCTTTGAAACTTGCTTGTTATGCTCCAAAATACACAGAAGTCGACCTTTCAAAACATGCAGGTGTTCAATTAACGATCGTTTTAAAATAACATTTCTAGGAGTTTGCGTTTCAAGGTATTTCTTATATTCAACATCTGTTTGTTTGTTAGTAAGGCGTTTCGCCTTGGAATTATCGATTTTTCACGCTATGAGGCGTTTTCTGACGTTATAACCCTTTGAATTGAACTGAATTAAATTAATTAATAATTTCTATTGGCTTATACAATTTATTTTCTTTACAAACCTACGAATTTTTAATCCCTTCTTATAAAGGTATGGTAATACTTGTTACTTTAAATTAAATAAATGAAATAACTTTCGCACGTAAATTATGGTCGTTTCCTCTATACAGGGTGTTTGAAATTGCATTGTTTATACCCAAATTTAACCATTTAAATCCACTACAATATATATATATATATATATATATATATATATTGCTATGAAACAGCCTCTGACAAGTCCCACGACCATTAAAATGCATTAAAATTGCTGTGATATTGCCCCTTCTTTCTATCTGTTGAAATAATTTAAATGAAGCAATCTAAAATTACACAGTATAATGATTGATGATATGTACAGTTTTATGTCAATACAAAAATTAGCCTCTGAATAAATTATTCACATTCACCAAATTTAATTTTCCTGAAAGCTAGCAAAAATATCTTTATAATTACACCTTTCGAACGTTCGAAGATGCTTTCCCTATTTTCAAATTCTCAAATGAGCTTTTTGTTGACTCATACAGATATATGATATTTAGCAAATATTAAAATTGAAACAGTCTTTAACTAATAAAAATTTTAAGATTTCTAACCTGCGTTTTCCTTACTCGTCACTCGAATTGCCTCAGAGTGTATCTTTTCAGCACCCTTGATTGCCACGGTAGCAAACGCAGCTACAGTGACGATTTATTCATAGAAAATTCTACACTAAAAATCCTCATCAATTTTTATTTAACACATTGGTTAAATTACAACCATTCTCCTTTGTCATAATACATTTTTCCTTCAAATATTTCCTGATTAATTTTTATTCAAAAATTTTTTTTCATAAACCTTACGTTACCCCAGTTTTAATAAGAGCTCAAATTAAAACCTATAAACACTCGTGCTAATTTTTGCACATCAAAATACCATAAGTCCCTTTTACCTTGTACATAAACAAATATTACACAAATTATTTTACACTTATAAAATTCTCACATAAAATTATGGTCAAATAATAAATCATGAAAGTTCTTTCGGTAACTCATAAGGCATAAAACATTATTACACATAAAATAAATCCACAAAAGTAATTATATACAAAGATCTGTTACCTGGAATGCACCACCACACATGTATGCACAATCATACCATGATCACTGTTGCCCTTATCTAGGACTGCACGTTCGGGAACCTGCCCAAGTTGTATTACACCATTCTAGACTGCAAGCTGCTACTCTATTCTCTCAATCACCATTTGACGATACAGCCAGACTCTACCAACTCTGCTACTGATCCAATTTACCATGGGTAAACCACCAAATCGATCTATCAACAATCTCTACTGCATTTTTGTGCATGCCTTGCACCATATATAGAGCAGTTTGTACTTACTTTCATCAAGTATGGTTCGGATCTTTAAACTATTTTTCTCATTAATTTGTATACTGATAGTACAAACTCTACACCAATTTGTGTATAAATTTTATCTCAAGTACTACATAATTACTTGTTCACCACTATTAGCGGACGCGTCAATGAAAATCAAAAGAGAGCCCTACTACCACCTTCTGGTGTTTATAAAGTCATTTCTGCCCCTCTGAAGCTTCAAAATACTCGCAACTCCGTTGATACAAACAAAACAGCCTTCTTAGTAAAATTTTAAACGGTTAACACATTTCTTAAAAACCCCGCACAAACAAACGCTTAACTGCCACTTTAATTCCGAAAACACCAGTTTAGCTTTTACCAATTGTCTGTAAATTTCTACCCTAACATCAACTGCCACCAAAATCTCAGAATTTTGACGATACAAACAAAATCTTTTCTACGAAAGCACAAGTTTCGTGTCGCAGCGGATATCTACTTTGCGGAATCTTAGCCACTACTCCCAAACGTTTATAGTAAACACCCCTACTACGGAACTATCTTTCTTTTTTATCCAACACACACAATTTTCTGTCCCTTACTTTATTTTTAACTTGCTCCTGTCCTTGAGGAAATAGCCCTCTCCAAGCAATATTCAAATAATCTAGTCTTAAATACACATATCCTATCTGATACTTCTTCTCTGTTTATCTTTAGCAGCTTGTACATGTAACCTAGCTACCTTATTCCCCACTAAAATATTACAATCTTTAAATGCTGTTTATAGAAACATGCGGCATCTCACTCGCACATATTAAATCTATTCTTTCTTTGTCTTACTGCTTTCTTCTCAAGTCAACTCAACACCTAACACATGATATCTCTGTCCTGTTTCTAAGCCTGCCATTAACTTTCACTATTTTTAACGGTTATTTGGGCACATTTTCTGCATGAATCTCTAGAATCTAGCTACGGTAGAACTTATTTACAACAATATTAAAAAATTCTTGACCAAAACGACTTTCAAACTCGTAAACATTTACTAAGAACGTGTTGTTTGTCTGCCTCTCTTTATTCGAAATTGTTAAAACCGGTAACCGTTAAGCTTGTTTCTCTCAAAACACTTTCACCTTTTATAAATAATACTAGAAAAATACCTCCTTCTAGACACTGTTTAACAAACATTGTAACGGCCAATTGTCCTCTTTTGCTATAATGAAGTTTTTGAAAGTTATACAAATGCTAACGTTTTACCAATTATATTTACACTTTATAAACTATGATTAAATATGTATGCTAAGGATATTTACATTTATTACACGTGTTAATTCATGAAAATTTTTCTTTCAACTTCCTTGATTATGACGTTAGAATTATTAATTTTTACGCTAAAAAAATCTGAAACGCTTTTGACTACTATACATTCAATCTGCTATAATTTAAGATGCTCGCTTTTCCACTGCACATTAACAAATATTTACATCTGTAATTGATTAGAAAGGTTTTTGTTACTTTGCATCTAAACATTTTTAAAGTTCTTTATCAGAATTAAATTCTATGGTTCGTAATGCGTTAAAAATTGTTGCTTTTTGCTATTTATGCTAAAAGTTGAAATAAATTGACCAATGAATTATCTAATCGAGTTTAAAATTTACATTTCACAGAAAATTAATACAGAAGAATAATCCACACTTGGAATGCAAATGCATGCTTATTAATATATAAATAGTTTTAAGATGAAATGAAAACCCAACTTTGTATATAAAGTCGAATTACCATTTCAAATCGAACTAGTAATTGAAAACCACTAAAAGAACGGCTACAGCAGAATTTGAACCGGCGACCTCTGATTTTCTGGATCAGCGCTCTAACTAACTGAGCTATCTAGCCAATTGTTTAGATGATGTTATAATTAATACCACTGAAGCTTGGCTCTTGTTACCGATTTTCAATTACGTCTTGCATTTTAAACAATTGGCTAAATAGCTTAGTTGGTTAAAGCGCTAATCCGAAAAATCAGAGGTCGCAGGTTCAAATCCTGCTGTAGCAGCTCTTTTAGTGGTTTTCAATTACTAGTTCGATTTGAAATGGTAATTCAACTTTACATACAAAGTTGGGTTTTTATTTCATCTTAAAACTATATATATATATATATATATATATATATATATATATATATTCTACTGTCTCACCCCCCCTTTTTACTACTTTTATTATTTTTATTTAAATTATAAATTATTTATACACTACTTTTGTCGTCGCCCCTATTTTTATTAGTATTAAATGAATGACTTCTATATAATGTGCTTTAGCAAAGTTTGGTTGGTTATCTAATTAAAATATTTACTATTGTTATGCCTCGACTATATGAACTCTTTATCTCAGGGTGTTCATCTACTTACCGTGGGTTCAGTCGTAAGTAGATGTGCACTGCCCAACCAAACTGCACACTCTTTTGTTTTACTACCTTTATATGAATTTACTACTGTATATGCCAAATTTTACTGATCAACGTAGCTTTGTGCCAAATTAATTAATGTACACAATTTCTGACTTTTTTGACGTTTTATGATATTGCACGGTACTCACCTGAATTATACTTCGCTGATGCCCTTTTTAAATGCTGCTGGCTCACGATCTTAGTCGTCGTATGCGTCTTTACATGGACTCACACTCACTATTGAACTTTCGTATCGCCTCCAGGTGTCTTAGTACAATTTTGATGACCCCAAATCTGAAATGAATAACCCGAATTTTAGAATTTTGACAAACCGTTGTATTTACTTCCCCTGCGTTAATCCTTCCGTGTTCCCTTTGTTTCTGCGTTGAATCTTCCCCTGCAATTGCTGCTCTCTTAATTTTCCTCTTCGTGCTCCAATTAATCCGTCCGCCTTTTCGTAGTCAATCCCAAATCTAACCGCCGTCCTGTTCCAAATCACTCAATGCCCTGCTATAAATTCGATGTCCCACTCGATGTCCTACTGCCTTCAAATCTCTATCCAAATCAATCCCAAATCTATTTATATATTCGTTGCTTTCCCGTCGCACTATAACCACTCTATATCCTTCTGCCTTTAAACCTCTATCCAAATCCAATTAAATATTCGTTGCTTTCCCGTCGCACTATCACCAATCTTTACACTTCTTTTAACGTCGCTGTTGCTTATTTAACCACCGATGCTTCTTGTACCTCCACTTTAATAAATCAGACTATTTAAATTCAAACACATTTATTTTTTCAAAATATATAACAACTTTAACGCAGGTTTGCAAAAACACGTCTTTATACCAATTTTAATCGAAAAAGAATCATCTTGTTTACTCCCCTAGGCAATAAGCACAACAAAACTAGCTTACTTAATTACATTTTAAATACATAAAAATATCCAATAACAATTTGTCCTTTTTTTTGTGTCACAAATACCTTCACTATTGTCTTTATACACATTCCTAAATTCTATCATTGGTCCTAAACACTTCACAATTCTCCAATTATATTTGATACTGCTATTAACTTATAATTTTGAATTTACAAATTCGTCCAAAAGTTGATTCTATTTAAATAAAAGCCAAAATAATTCACACAAGACCTGGATGCTTGGTGGATAGTAGACATCCGTAGACGCATCCGGTTTTCAGACGGCAAATGTACTTTCAATGGCTTATTAAATTTCAACTTAGTATAAAACCTTGAGCACTGTGCATTTTATCAACGTCATCAAGTCATTTAGTTTACCTTTTGGCACATACGTTTCAAACTAACATGGTAAATACTTTAGCATATGTAAAGTACGGCAAAATATAATTTTTGAATTACTGGATCTTATATATGAATCATTTTATTTGGCATACACCCTTTTAACACAAATCTACCCTTAGAAGCCTTGTACCTCCCCCTGCAATTACAATATATATATATATATATATATATATATATATATAAGCTAATGTTTTGTTAATGGCTATATAACTACCAGCCCGATTTGTATTTGTCAATGGCTCTTATTATTTTCATAAGAGTTTGTTTACAGATACATCTTACTTTATATTCAATTTTCTTATTGCGGACTGCAAATAACTTGTCTTTGTTTATTTGAATTGCCTATGGGGCATGAACCCGGGTGTCGCCACGAGAAGGTTTGTTACGTTAGCAAATAAATTTTGCTGTAACATTCCGCAAATCTCAAAGGCCCAACGTACTTTTATAGTCATTTTTAAAATTTATTATGTAGTTTCGGTTCAATTCTGTACTTCCACACTTTAGTAGTGTTGGTGTTTTATCACCTGATGGCGGTTTTATTTACTTTTGCCATAGTACAGTGATTGTTTTGAAATTATATCATTATAATAGCTTCGATTACTTCATAGGGTTCTTGGGAACAGTCCACTCTGATGAGGCTAACAAGCCGAAACCATTGGTCAGTGGATGTTTCCTCCCTATGAATTAATAAAGCTAATGTTTTGTTAATGGCTATATAACTACCAGCCCGATTTGTATTTGTCAATGGCTCTTATTATTTTCATAAGAGTTTGTTTACAGATACATCTTACTTATATATATATATATATATATATATATATATGTATATATATATATATATATATATATATTGTAGTGGCAGTAGGAGCTACAAGGGTTCTAAGGGTTGTTTTGTGTTGAAGGTAGTGTATGCCAAATAAAGTAAGCCATATATCAGATCCCGTAATTTAAAATGTATGTTTGCCGTACTTTACATACGTTAAAGTATTTGAAATGTTAGTTGAAATGTAAGTGCCAAGACGTAAATTATAATGACTTGATGACGTGATAAAACACACAGTATTCAAGGTTTTATACTGAGTTGTAGTTTAATAGGCCATTGAACGTACATTTGCCAACCGAAAACCGGATGCGTCTATGGATGTCCACTATTAACCACGCAGATCCAGGTTCATATGTGTATCATTTCGGCATTTATTTTCACTAGAATCAACCTTTGGACAAACATGTAACATCAAAATTACAAGTAATAGCAGTGTCAAATATGATTGATGCGTTGTGCGATATTTAGGACCAATGATTGAACATTATGTATAAAAATACGAAAGTGCAAAAGACAAAGTTTTAGGTATTAGTGACACGAACTTGGTGATACGACGTTATTGGATGGTTTTTTATATACTATGTAATAAAGAGTAGGCAGATTAATATTGTAATTATCAGCTAGGATAAGTAAACAAGGAAGTCGATTTCGAAATATTTTTGTATTAAGACGTGTTTATAAAACTGCGCTAAATTGTTTAAATATTGTTTTGAAGATTAAATAAATGAGTTTGAATTGTACGAGTTTAATTTATAAAGGAAGAGTAAGGATAAGCAATAGTGAATGAATAATTGATAGCGGCGACGAGTAAAAGTTAAGATTGGAATTAGTGCGACAGCGAACCGGCGGAAAATAAGATTGAATTGGAACGAGATTTATATAGGCAGAAGGCATCGAATAGGAATTATAAGAGTGAAGAATATATTAGGATTGAATTGGATATGGTTTTATGTGTAGCGGGGCATTGAGTGGAAAATAGGAACGAGGATAGATTTGGAACGAGTGGTTTTAAAAAGGAACAAGGATTGATTTGGAACGAGCGGATTAAAGGCGGAAGTATTGATTTAGAACGAGAGAAGCAAAATTAGAAGACAGCGTAAGAGTAGCAAGTGGAAGTGTACGAGTCAAAGAAGAAATAACTCCGGAAGAATTAGCGCAGGGGAAGTAAATAAAAAAGGGTATTCTAAATTCTAAAATTCGGGTCATATTTATTTTAGATTTGGGCGCAGCAAAATTGAGTCAAAGATACCTGGGGGATAGACGGCAGTTTTCAAAGTGGTAGTGCAACCTTGTGAGGACGTATACGGCGAATAGGATTTTGAGCCAGCAATTATAGAGGCCGTTAACGACGTATAGAACAGGTGAGTACTGTGTGATATAACGTCAAAGTCAGAAATTTTGTGGTAGTAATTAATTTGGCACAAGGCTACGTGGATCATATAAAATTTGGCATATACAAAAGTAAATTATAAAAAGGTACTAAAACAAAAGATAGTGCAGTTTGGTTGGGCATTGCACATCTACTTACCACTGAACCCACGGTAAGTAGGTGGATACCCTGGGAAGAAAGAGTTCATATAGTCGAGGCATATTTAAAACATTTTGATTCATTAACCAACCAAACGTTGCTAAAGTACGTGGCGTGAAATAGGTATTGGCACATTATATAAAAATCATTAAATTAATAAAAATAAGGCGCGAAAAAGAGCGGGGTGCAGCATAAGAATATATATAAAGAAAAGTTATTTGCAGTCCGCAATGAGAAAATTGTATATAAAGTAAGATGTATCTGTAAACAAACTCTTATGAAAATAATAAGAGCCATTGACAAATACAAATCGGGCTGGTTTATTTGAATTGCCTATGGGGCATGAACCCGGGTGTCGCCACGAGAAGGTTTGTTGCGTTAGCAAATAAATTTTGCTGTAACATTCCGCAAATCTCAAAGGCCCAACGTACTTTTATAGTCATTTTTAAAATTTATTATGTAGTTTCGGTTCAATTCTGTACTTCCACACTTTAGTAGTGTTGGTGTTTTATCACCTGATGGCGGTTTTATTTACTTTTGCCATAGTACAGTGATTGTTTCGAAATTATATCATTATAATAGCTTCGATTACTTCATAGGGTTCTTGGGAACAGTCCACTCTGATGAGGCTAACAAGCCGAAACCATTGGTCAGTGGATGTTTCCTCCCCTATGAATTAATAAAGCTAATGTTTTGTTAATGGCTATATAACTACCAGCCCGATTTGTATTTGTCAATGGCTCTTATTATTTTCATAAGAGTTTGTTTACAGATACATCTTACTTTATATATATATATATATATATATATATATATACAGGGTGAGTTTTTAGTGTGGCAACGGTCGATAACTCAGTTATTATAAAAGCTACGTAAACCAAATTTGGACGCATATTAAGCATGCCTAAAGTGCATATTTTAGAAAAAAATTGGAAGCACACAGGGTGTTTCATAATTCCAGGGCATATTAAACTTATATTTTTTTAAATGGAACACCCTATATATTATTACATTTTTGAAAAGCCCATAAGAAGTGCTTTAATTTGATATGAAATTGTATCTATCTATTCTTTTTAGTTTTTGAGATATTCAACTGTTTTTAGAAAAAATGACCCTGATTAGATACATTACCACTGCACTAATACACAACTTATGTTAATTTTCAAGATGCAGATAATTTTACTATATACCATAGTATATTTGTATTTATCATTTTTTTGAAAATTCTTCACAGTATACAGGGTGTGTCAGGTTTCGCAAAATGCAATTTTTATAATTTTTTTTAAATGGCACCCTACCAATTTTATTGCTACAATGGATAGTTAATTAAGTGTCCTTTCATTTTTGTTAAGCATTCCCTATACCTAAACCCATTACTTTCTGAGATATTTTTAATTTTCTTCAAATTTTAAGAATGTTTTTAATTTACATAACTAAAAATAACTTACTATTGGAGAATATTATAAAACAATTGATACATTTTGATTAACAATTAACTACACTTATCCAATAACAATTTTCACTAAAGATATAACAACCTACAATAATACGCTATCAACAGAATTCTGCCAGATCAACAATATGCATTTTATAGAAAATGTTCAAACAGGATGCGAACTGTTGTAATGGACAAAATTTTGGAACTAGTAATTTTTTTGTGTAAAAACAGTGTGTTGAATTTTGGTAGTTGCGCTTTTTGGATAGGATTGTAGGATTGTAGAGCGGTTAGGTGAAGTTTGATTTTCAGCAGTCCAGGTAAGCTTTTTTGAACGATTTATAAGATTTATTATAGGAGGGAACGGAGCAGTCGAGGTAAGATTCGCAGTATATATGACGATCCAACGTGGGGCTCCTTTCAAGGCTAATTCAGAGAATTTATGACACCCAAAGTGTAGGGCACGAGTTTGTACTAAGATTCGCAGAATTTATGGCTTCCCAAGCGTGGGACTCGAATTAGTGATCCAGCATTTCTTTTCAAGGGAGACTTCAGAGAATTTATGACGGCCCAACGCTGGGGCTCTATTCAAGGGAGATTTCGTGGCAATATATGATATATATATATATATATATATATATATATATATATATATATATATGGCTACCCCAAACAACTCTTACGTAAACTCATTTACACCAATACTCTGACAATCAACAACAATCCTAAAAACTTATCAACAGAACACAACAACATTATGCACAAGAAATTGGCATTCATACAAAGACTAACTCCACTCTTGGTTAAGGTACTCAAACAACCAGACATTACCATTTCCTTTGAATACAACAATACTATTCAGAATCTTTTTACCAAAATAAAGAACCCTACACCTAAATTACTTGACAGTAACCTAATCTACAAGATCGTCTGCAGTTGCCAGGCTTGATACATTGGCCAAACTTCCCAGTGGTTGAAGAGTCGTCTAACCCAACATAGAAGCGACTGTAAACGCAATCCCAACAAATGTGCACTTTCCACACATGTATATGCAACCAAACATACTCCCGCATTCGAAGAAACAGAAATATTAGAAAAGGAGCCACATTACAAAACAAGATTGTTCTTAGAATCTTACCACATCAATAAAAAAAAACAATGTTTAAACAACAAACAAGATGTAGAAGACTCACATAGATTCTATTCCACTCTATACAACTCGAATCACTTCAAATCCAGTAAACAACATTAACTCCTTCATATGAAGATTACACTGATGTTATGTCCATGTTCTTGAAACACTCCTACATCATCATCTTCAACCATACCGAACTTTCATCATTTCAACTTTCAACATACAATATTTTAAGAAACTTCCCTTCAAGTTCCATCTAAATTTATTTTAATTATCATGTTAGTCACATAATCATCTGTCATTTTCAAAAAAATAATTTGACAATTATTAATTCTATATGGTGAGTGACATTCATATTCTATGTTATCTTTAATATACAACGCTTCCATTTGTAGATACTTTTGATAAAGGCGAAAAGAGTCGCCGAAACGTTAAGAATAATAAAAATAAACTTTTAAATTATACACCAACTTTTATTACTTGGACTTCATACCCAATATACAAACAACATACCATTAAAATATATATATATATATATATATATATATATATATATTGCAGTGTATCCTACAAAAAGTCTCACCAGAGTAAAAAAAATATTCGAGCCTCTTGAATTGGGCACCAAGATTTGCTGTGATTCTCGCCCTGTTGAATCTCTTCAGATAGTCGCCTTTTTACTCTTTTCGCCTCGGCTGCTCACCTAGTTAAAACTTTCATCCTCATTCATAAAAAAAACAAACACAGTCCTACCACAAACATCAACGTTAACTCTATTTACATCAATATTCATAATACATTAAAATTTCAAAATTAAATTTCAGCATAAATTTCAGTATCATAAAATTTCAAGTTTAAATTTGTCATCATTTTTAATTTGCATCCAGAATTAAAGTCCTGGTAGAATGCATACTAATTAAGTTACAATATGTGCAGACCTGAGTCTGAATAAAAGGGAGCATCTCCCACCCCTTTACGTTAATTAAGCAGGTTAGTTTAATTAAGCTCAAAGACAGACCCAAATTTTCATCATAATCCAAAACATAAACCTGATAAATACTCCTTTCTACTTATACAAGAAAATTTTATCTTAAAACTAAAAATATTTTTTTTATACAAATTTACTACTGTCCATTTTTTATCAAACAAATTATAAAGATATTCAACACGCACCAAAACATCTAAGATCGAACAAAATGCATAATTTACCTGGAGGTTACTGCACTCGTGACTTCAATGTACATCGGACTTGTTCATCCCACCATTCCAGCTGGTTTATGTTTACGGCTTCAGATTCTGAACGCTTTTAAACTTTTCTACCCCACCATTCATCTAAATTGTTTCAGGGCTTCTCAGGAACTCATCTATGTATATCTAAATCTTGTTTTGTGGATCCAATCACGTTTACGAATAACATCTGATTATTAACACCCCCGAAACATAGCAAAGCCATTCATAATTTGTTCACGCTATACAAAGCTGCATACTTAAATGTATTTATTTATCGCTACTAATTTAGATAATTGGTACAGTAATACCCGCAAATATAACTAGACTTTATTACCTTATCTATCTTTTCTAAGTGCACTAATGCATAATAACTTGTATCGTAGCACGTATTCTGCTTGCAGTATCGTATAATATCAAAAAAATAAAGAGCAAACTGTTTTAAAGTATTGAATAAAAATCGAAAATCTAAGAGAGCGAAACTCCTATAAACACGGGTTTATATAATAGCGCGCTTGCCCGTCGGATTTGTCTCTCAACGGACAATTTTTAGAATTTCGCATTCTCTGTTCCCTTTCGATCGTCCGGCATAGCGATTCTACTAAATTTTTGTACTCACGCCAGTTAAATCTAAGAAATTTTCACACGTCTTGCCACGCGTCTGCGAATAACTAATTAATTTTATCTAGAAATTGTTGTTTACACCTCTCATATCTGCATCTTATTTTCACCAATCATAAACCTCGTGACGTTGATCAAATCCCGCCTTTTATTATTCGTGTCTCTGCCTTGCGCGTTTTATCCGTCTCTTTCTAACCTGGTCTGAGTGGTACAAATTGATATTCTTTACTATCGGTTATTTGAAATCCACGTGGACTCGCGACGTGACATACTTGAGTTAAATAACCCCTTATCTAGCCTTTTCCGTTAATATAAGCTACGGTTTATCCGACCGTTTGCAATATACGCAGAATTTTCATGTTTATCTATTCAAATTTATTAGAATTTGACATTTAAAAGTTTGCAGGTGTGCGCTTCTAATGAATGTTTTAAATATAATTCTCCGAGCTTTGTTTTCATGGTATTTTAACCAAACTTGGATTTTCACAGGCTTTTGTGCTTATTATATATTACTAATGGTTCAATTAACTCCAATTAAAATAATAATGAATGGCATTGACTTCTACCCTTTAATTTTTAGCGAATACTAATTAAATATTAATTATTATTTGTACACTTTGTTTAATACCCGTTACTTAAAAATTGAATTAATTAATATAAATTTCGCACGTAATTTCTATTTGTTTCTTTATACAGGGTGATTAAAATTGTTTGATGTCGTTAATTAATTTTCTACCCTGGTCTAAATTTGAGTAATATATATATATATATATATATATATATATATATAAATATTGCTGTGAATCCTCTCATATCTTCAGGAACTGGCCCTTTCAAGAAAAAACATTCGAGCCCCACAGATTGGGCGTCAAGAATGCTGTGAAACCTACAAAAAGCTATGAACCTAACTGGTCCGTTGACTTTCTTCTGTTAATCGCCTCTTTACTCTTTTCCGCCTCGGCTGCTCACCTAGTTAAAACTTTCATCCTCATTCATAAAAAAAAATTACATTCCTACCACAAACATCAACGTTAACTCTATTTACATCAATATTCATAATACATTAAAATTTCAAAATTAAATTTCAGCATAAATTTCAGTATCAGAAAACTTCAAGATTAAATTTATTATCATTTTAATGTGCATCCAGAATTAAAGTCCTTGTAGGATGCCTACTAATTAATATAACAATATATGCAGACCTGAGTCTGAGTACAAAGGAAGCATCTCCCACCCCTTTACGTTAATTAACCAGGTTCGTCTAATTGAGCTCAAAGACATACCCAAATTTTCATCATAATACAGAACATAAATACTAAATACCCCTTTCTACTTAAACAAGAAAATTTCACCTTAAAATTAAAAATTTGTTGTTAGTACAATTTCACTACTGTCCATTTTAAGTAAATAAATTATAAAGTTATTCAACACACACCAAAACAACAAAAATCGATCAACAAAGCATAAGTTACCTGAAGGTTAATGCACTCGTGGCTCCAATGTACATCGTCCTCTGTTAATCACACCAATCCAACTGGGTTATGTTTAGGTCCTCGGATTACTGGTCGCCTTTAAAAATTTTCTCCACCACCATTCATCTAAAGTTGTTTCAGGGCTTTTTCGAAACTCATCTGTGTATATCTGAACCTTGTTTTGTGGATTCAGACACGTTTACGAATCATTTAATTATTAACACCCCCGAAAAATAGCAAAGAAATTCATACTTCTTTCACGCTATACGCCAAAACTGCCTACTTTTGTGTATTCATTTGTCGTTGCAAATTTGAATAATTGGTACAGTGATACTAGACTTTATTACCTTGTATCTTCTTTTCTAAGTGCACTAAATTACTTTCATTGTAGCACGTAAAGAACAAACTGTTTTATATCACCAAAATATACGAGCAAACTGTTTAAATTATTCAATCAAAATCGGAAAACTAAGAGCACTGTTTAACGCATTGAATCAAATAGAAAATCTAAGAGAGAGAAACTCATATTAACCCGGGTATATATAATGGTTAGCCTGTCTGTCGGTTTTGTCCCCAAAACGGCCAGTTTCTAGAATTTCGCATACTATGTTCCCATCTCGACCGCCCGTGCGTCGGTTTTTATTAAATTTGCACTAGCACCAGTTAAATCTCAGAAATTTCGACACGGCTCGCCACGTCTGGGAATAACTAATTAATTTTTATACAGAAATGTTATTTTTACCTCTCAAGTTTGCCTCTTATTTTCAACCAATCGCAACCCAGTGACGTTGCTCAACTCACGCCTTTTACTATATGTGTCTCTGTCTTGCGCATATTATCCGTCTCTATCTACCCTCTTCTGAGTGGTACTAATCGATATTCTTTAGTATCGGTTATTTTCAATCCATGTGGACTGTGAAATAACCCACCTTATTAGCATTTCCCGTAAATATTACGCGACGGTTTCTCCAACATTCTCTGTAACCATTTGTTATCTACAAAATTTAAGCAGAATGAGCCTTTTAAAAATACGCAGGTGTTCAATCGTCCTACTTCTAAATAACACTTCTACGATTTGAATATTATTGGGTTTTTACAAGCTTTTATGCATATTATATGTTACTAATGGTTCAATTAACTCCAATTAAAATAATACCCTTTAATTTTTAGTGACTCCTAATCAAATATTAATTATTATCTGTACATTTTGTTTAATACCGGTTACTTAAAATTGAGTTAATTAATATAAATTTTGCACGTAATTTCTTTTTGATTCTTTGAACAATTAAATTAAATACACGTTGAGCATTTTAATACTGCTTCTTTTTATAGCAAGCGTCTTGTAAATAATTTAAATCTCTTATTTTTAATGAAACGAATGAATTTTTATTCTCCACGGTTTTTTAATAAAGCGTATTATCTTATAAAATTCCTTATACACGGTGATTAAAATTATTTGATGTAATTAATTAATTTTCTACCCTGGTCTAAATATGAGTAATATATATTGCTGTAGATTTAAAGGGTTAAATTTGGGGTAAACAGTAAAATTTCAACCACCCTGTATAGAGAAAAGAACAAATTATTTACGCGCAAAATTTATTTAATTCTTTTAGGGAGTACGGACAAGTATTGACGTATTTTTATAATTATTAAGTGAAAGGTTAAAAGTACATAAAGAAAAACAGTTTAAAAACAAATAGAATATGCATAATTAATTTTAATTTAGTTTAATTCAACACGTAAAAGCATAGGGAAATCCACTAGGGGAAGAAAATCAATAATTCCAAGGCAAAAGTTTTCTTAGTAACAAACAAACGTCAGTTATATTGCATACGACGAAATATAAAATCTAAGAATTGCTGTGGTAAACGGTCGATAATTAACAAACACCTGCGTTTTTAGAAAAGGTTACATTCGTCGAATTTATGAGCATATTAAGACAGGACTTCATAAAAAATATTTTTAACCATCAGTTTAGTTTGAACAACAAGCTAACAAAGTTCTTAAAAACAAGGGAAATGCACAATCGGATATATACTATAGATAGAGACAGGGATAAAAACATTGACATTGAAAACGCACGTACTAATACACGTGGAGTGGAGTTGAGCTGTCAGAAATATCGATTTTCTATAACTCAAGTGGGGTTTTGAACGCGACAGCAGACATGCATCAGACAGAGATAAAGATAGTACGGGCGTAGTTTTATGACGACAGAGTATATAATCATTGGTCAAGAACAGACAGTTTTCCAAACGTAGACAAACGCGACAGGTGGGAGCGATTTTGCATACGTACGGCACGGAGACGGCATAAATTTCAGGAATTTGCAACACGGTTGTATCAAATTAGTAGAATTGAAATTTGAAAATAAGCTTTTCACGTGAAGTGTGTCCGGGGGTAGCATTTTGAACTAATATAAATACGGAACGGAAATTATTAAGGGTCTCTTTTGTCTCTTTGTCTTCTCGTCGCTTTTATACTACTTTATTACAGTAGACCAACATTATAATAGAGTTTTTGTTAGTTGCGTATTAGATATGTTTATAAAACAGTAAATACAGTGCTAGTACGTTTAAATTATTGGTAGTGGTCTTCTATTTATTAACGCGAAATACGAGTAGTGTAGATTAAAATAATAGAGGTCTGGCTACTACTATACTAAGCTAGAAAATCAATAAATGGAAGTGTAATATATGTGGGGTAGGCATCACAAACAAGCAGGATTGTATGCTGTTCTAAAATGGTACCTTGAAACGAGGCTCTTCGCTCGCAATTGGGGTTATTGTATGTGAATAGCTGAGTATCACAGCGTATGTCACGAAGCTAAGGTTCTGGTGATCGTCGTCGAAGGAATGGAAGCCTGAAGCATTCTCCTGGTAATTTATTTCAAATTTCTGTTGTCTGATAAACTTTTGAAAAATTTTGGTGCTGTGTGAGTGAATTTTGGGGTTTATTTATGGTTATATAAGCTTATTAGAAAAGATACATGTACTGGACAATTTATTGGGGTTATTTAAATATTGGAAAGGGGTGTATTTAAAACTTACTAAATTTTATTCTGAATATAAATTAGATTGTAATGGGTAAACGGGTCTATCAATTTTGTATTAATTTATGCAAGGTAAAGGCATATTTATAATAAACTGGGTTATTATGAGCTCACCATACTCCAGTGTTCAGTCAATGTAGGGTAATATGTGGGGCCCATCTACTCATATCTCATTAAATTTGTTTGCAAATAAGTAGAAAATCAAGGACTTTAAAAACATATCACATTTTGAGTTTGTAATTGTGTACCAACTGTTTTTATACATGTGAATAATTTGTCTGTAAATAACGGTAAATAAAAGATTGTATGATTGTTGTATTATTTAGTGATTTTATTGAATGGTGTGCGAGTGTGAAGGAAAAATGGTTGTATATTTAGGTATCCGAGAAGAGGCACAGCTGAGCTAGCCAGGAAAGCTGCGGAAGATTTTAGAAACAGAAATCAAAGGGTAAGAAATTTTTTCAAAAGTTTTGCAGTGTGAAAATTATTTGATGACACTGGCTCGATATTAAAACCTTTAAATCCCTTACCACAGCCATCTTATGACGGCCCAACGCTGAGGCTCGAATAAAGAAGGTTAAGGCTTGATGTTAAAGCTTTGTTCCAGGTTCGTCCAAGAATTTTTCTAATAGACCACGGCAATATATATATATATATATATATATATATATATATTTCTTTGTAAATATTAGTCGGTATACTGATCCAGAATAGAATTTTAGTGCTAAAGAGTCGGGGACTATACTCTGTGCCCCGAACTTTAGTCTCTGCCCCCAACCCATCGGTACCAAGTCGAAACAACATCCAGCAAAGTTGTCCAAATGTGTTAAATTTTACTTCTTTCATATGTTACGTGGCCTCCCCTAAAAGTATTTTTAGCGTTAAAACCTCTCGTAAATATCCGTTCTTTGTGGGCTTCATTTATTGTAACAAAGAGTTCGTTTAAGTCCGCACTAAATTATTCAAGGCTACAATTTGGATAAATGTAAACCAAAGAAATGCTACATACCTTCGTTCAACACTAACGAAGCAATTGCCCGAGTCCACTTTTGTCCCTGGGTTTTGAAGTTCTTTTCATTATCATAGCAGTTTTTTTCGGGTTTGTATAAGTGGCTCTATTTGTTCTTACGGAAACATTAGGTTAGCTAATTGCAACGAAATCACAGTCACGCGTAACTGCTATCAACTCTGCTGTTACACGTGCCATATTCAAATTCAAGATGGTGGCCAGAAGGGGAGGTAAAGAAAGAGTCAGAGCGGGAGTCAAAGGAAGTGCCAGAGGAGGGGCCAGAGGAGGAGCTTGAGGGGCCTGAGGAGAAACCAGAAGGAAGCCTGTGGGGTAGCTTAAAGGGCGACAGAGGGAATTCGGGGAGGAGGAACCCTAAGGAGGGGGAGTTAGGCAATTATAAGGAGAAAATTCCAAGCCCTGTTTCTTTAAAAATTTAATTTCTTGGTATTTACACGCTTAGTTTTATTAATTATTGGAAACCTCAGTCGGTGATGTTCCTGAAACTACAGGAAACTTTCCCGAAACCCAAAGTATTTTCTTGAAAACCTTAAGAATTTTTCCGAACCCGGGGATTTTCACGTGAATCTCTTGATCCTGAGCTTCATTTTGAATGCAATTTAGAAACTAACCTTAACGTCAAATATTAATTTTTATTGCAAACTGGAAACTCTGAGACTACCCCGGAAACTTGGAGATTTCTTTGCAAGTCCGGAAGCTTTTCTTGGAAACTCGAAGACTCTACGTATACACAACAAATTCTCCGAAAATCCACGAACTTGGACAATTTTTGAGCAAACTATTAGAATTTCACCGAAAACCACGAATATTTTCTCGAAAATCTCGGGGATTCCGCGAGAGTCCTTTTACCGCAAACCTCTTCATTATCAATTTTACTTTAGTATTTATTTTCTGTATAACGTAACGCTGATGCGTTTCTTTAAGGAAACAGTAGATAATAAAAAGTATTTTTTAAATTTGGTTAGCTAGATGCGCTTTTAGCAAGAGACCACATAGAGAAATTTATAAGCTTTGGTGGCTTACATTTAATAACACTATTATTTCAATATAATATTAAATTAGTATGCAGAATTAAATTAGGAAAGCACCCAGTACATTAAATACAAATGTTAGTAGACACCGGTACTTTACATCCCTTTGTATTGAATTAAAAAAATTACAGATAGAACAGCGAAATAATTGTTTATAATAGTTATTTGTACAAATATACACCAGTCCAAAATATATTAACAATGGTACGAAACACCTTAAAAACGATAAAAATATGTTGGAATTACAATGTAAAATCGTGGGAATGAATTAGAGTTCACGCAGATAGAATAACAATGACCTTGAAAATAAAACGGTTTAGATGTGCAACCCGCCTGAACGAGAGTAGGTGTAACGAACTCCTGGGAAATTACACTTATACAAACCCACGGGTAGTAAATAAGGAGATCAGAATTAGATCAGATTATTATTAGATACCGGGCATCAGACGGCAGATTTTCGAATCGCTGTGTTGCACGATGTTGGATACCAAGTACAATAGTGTATCTAGACAGTATCCATATCCGAAAGTGTTAGTGGAGAACGCGGATGTAAATATACTGATCTTGTAAAGGTTGCCAGTTAGGAAGTTGCATTCAAGGACAAGTTGCATTTTATTAATACGTCGTAAGATTGATAAGAAATAGACTAATTTTTTCACGTAGCATTTAAAAATGCTACGATATACCTAAATTTAAGATATTTTAACGTTTCTCAGTAGTTTCGTTCTTTTAGAGGTCCGTTTCTTTCTATTGATTATGCAAGACCATCTCTAGAGGGTATCCCGAAAACCTTTTTTTTAAGTTTGAACAAAAAGAATATTCTAAAAATCGACTGAATCGTTTACACTCGACAACTGTTAAATCACAGAATTAATAATTATTTATCAAATAATCTTGTTCACCGAAAATTTTATAAAACCAGTTTAATACAAACATTTAGCTACTGTCTGGATACAGCTACAAATTTTCTAGTAAATTTCATTTCCTACTCTTTGTATGTTGTTATTCTTTAAACGGTACGGCTCGTTGTTCGCTTGCATACACAGAGGGCGTGCTAGGCTTCATAGAATTTACTAATGTTATAATTTTATAATTAAAATTTTTAATTGAAAATGTTACGTGCAGTTCCTGTATTAGAATATCCCCGTTCCTACTTAATTAAATTTTCACATCCTCTACTTTATCTACAGTCATTTCAATATTCATTAACGATTTCGACGACTTTTCAATTTGAATGATTGCTATTTAATTACTTCAAATTATAATTTAAAACTCTTCAATCTATTCGATTCTGTTATGGCATTTAAAATGTGGGGGTTTCTGTTACCAACAAAGTTTGCTCTCGTAAATATTACAATCAGCTTATAATTTCAATGCGGGAAGATAGGTAACTCCTCCTACGCGTCCTTATAATTTTTAAGAGGTTAGTTATATATTTTTTATCTCACATATAGCACGTTGACGCGTATTGTTGTAGTTTAGAACGCTAGAATCGGTTGTCACTATTGGTCGTAGTTTCATTTGTTAAAATAATATAAGTTTTGATGTACAAGTTTACCGAAGGACTTTCCAAGATAAATGTATTTCAATTGCTTTCTTTTCTAGTTCTATTATCAATAAATGGGTGTTTTTGAAGAAAATATGATTAATGTTATTTTATTATCAATACATGCATATTTTGGAAAGAAGTTGCGATTTGAATGAAATTATTATCATTGTACGGGCTTTCCTGGCTGGGACGAAATGGAATTGCTTTTCGTTATAAAAATGACTTTTTAAAATCCGGTTTAATGTTATGAATATGCTAATAGCGGCAGTTTTTATTGTTTGGGTATTAATTATAAAATAATATTAGTATTGATTGTCCATAAGATTTTCGGTATAAAAATTTTAGAGTTACATTGTTGTGTAAATGTGGCGTTATTACATAACCCTTTATCGCTGCTACGAAATACATCTCGACTGGTAGATTGTAAAGTTTATTTATTGCTGTTGTTTACTATTACATTATTGGTCTTTACTTGTCAAGAGTCGCTTTTAGGAAGTGCTTGTGGACACGATGTAAGTATATATAAATCATTTTCTAATTTTTCTTATGTGAATACTAGAATTAAGGTTAAAAATTAAATTGAGGTAACTAAGAAGTATATTATTTATTTTTGTAAAGATATTTGTACTGCGTAAATCCTCTGGGATATATTGGATAAATATTGTTTTCTTCACGGGTTGGTTTCCTTTTCGTAACATATTTTTTATTAAAGGATTTGTAAACAAATTTTCTCTCTTGAGGTTTTTTCCTTTTTTATGACCCACCCCACTCTAAGACTTTCTAGCTAAAACCGTATTCTTCGGATTCCCTTTTTTGTTGCGGTACTCGGTGCGGGCTATTTTCGTTGCGTACGTTACTAATTTTTTGTCCGCATGGAATACCGTAACAAACAAAGTAAATTAATTATTTCACACTGGCTTATTTTCTAGTTTAATGCATATTGGCATGTTGTATACAAAATGAGTATTGCTCAGTTTTTTGGCGTAGGTGCGATTTGACGCTCTAGGTCAAATTCCTGCGACGAAGCTCGTTGCTGGTTTCCTACAACCAAAATTCAGAACACAAAATGATAATAAGAAAGTTAATCAGGTAGACATCGACAGGTCTATATACACTCCCGCACACGTCGTTCAAGATAGACGGTCGGGTCATTGCCGTGCTTCCAACGATTTGTAAACCACCACCACTTTCCGTTACGCGTCTTCATTGGTTAGAGAATTTCATGGGCCGCTTCATGATCCGTGGGAACTATATTCAAACTTCTTTCACACAATAAAAATTTTTTCTCTTTGAAACATCATCGGGTAACATCTAGACAACATTTACTATGCGTAGCACCTTAAATGATACGTATACAAAAATTACGGAGCGGTTTTGGGCGCGTAACAATCTCAAATGCTACTTCACAACAGGGTAATCTCATAGAATATAGTCACCTATAATAAGTTCTCAGCAATTGGTTTTGGTAAAATGAGTAAGTTTGTCCTCGGCATCTTAAAATTTTGGAAATTATTCACTGTTTTTTGTATTAAAGAATCAAAAGCCTTCGTGTTAAAAATAATTATATTAAGTATTGCAATTTTATGAAATATCTAACGGGTTTATTCTACGTGTACTTATACTTATCTTAACTACTTTCTTCAGTTGTAGTTTCTTCAACTTCACCCTCTGTAGTAGTAATCTCATTTTCACCAACTTCAGTTGTATCTATAGTTTGAGTTTGAGTGGAAAGCTCTGAAGCTGTTGATGTATCTGCCTGGGTTGGAGTAGTATCGCCTGATGCTTCAGTTGACATAGTTGTTATTTGCTGCGTTGTCGGAACCAAAGTTGTAGTTGGAGTAGAAGTCGTTGTGCTTGTTTCAGAAATTGTTGTTTCTGGAGGTGTTGAGGTTGTCGAAACTGTTGTCTTTCTTGAAGTAGTTGTTTTTCTAGTTTTGCGTGTCGTAGGTGTAGCGGTAGAGGTTTCTGAAATTTTTTTTATATAAACATGTTTTTAAAGACATGCTGTTTCTAAATAGTAAATATTATTTGTAGTTTTAAAATGCAGAAAATAGTAAGAGGGTCTTGGTTTTGATAAGGAAAGAGGCAACCTTAAATTTTGTCTGTATTACCAGAAGCAAAATTCAAAATTAACCCGTTTAACTATTGTAGCGCATTGGCGTTATGTTAAATAGAAACAGGATGGAAAAGGAAAAATTAATCTTAAACAGACAAAATTGATAGTGATGTACCCTGTATATTCCGATTTCAGATATTATTAAATATGACATTTCAAGAAATTTTTAGTTCTATTAAATGAAATTCATGTCAAAAACTTGAAACCGTATAAGCATAGTTTTCTTTTTGTCCAATACATGTTTAAACGAAACTCAGGTCTATAAATTATTTTCAAAACCACAAAAAGAATAAACAGAATATTTATAACAGCAAATTTTCATGGCGTGGTTATGTCACTTTAAGAAAGCTTTTAGAATATTGGGCAAATAACCGTGAAATTATTAACATATATGTACCATATCACAATTATCCTAAATACAGGAGAACTACTTACAGTTTATAGTATGATTAAGAAAAAATTAATCATACATAGAAACATGGGTAGTTACAATACAAAGTAAACCCCGGACAATATCGTAAACATATTCGTACAATGTAGTAATTTACTTAAGAATACGACTCATAATTAGTGAAATTTACAAATATCAGATTGCAGATTATTTAATGATATACAATACAATGTATCCATTTATATTGCTAAAGATATGAACACATGACGTTAACATAAGCAAACCAAAAGACATTACGCATTTTTTACGTTTGTGAGAAAAAACGATAAGTTGGTTGTACCATGAATATACTTCATTCCTTTTTAAGAGACAGTGCTGTTAAAAGGACAATATAAACTACACAAGCAGAAGTCAAGAATGTTTATCATCTTTAACGATGTAGTGATAAAATTTTTATCCCTTAATAATTGGAGCAGTATGATAAAGTTTTAGGCAAGATTTTTATTTCCAGATAATGGTTAATTTTCTTCATTGAAGTATTTGAATTGGTTGGTATTGGAACATAATATCGTATACCTTAGTCCTTGATGCTTTAATGTCCACCTCAACAAGTTGTGCCGCAACCGTGAATTATCAGAAACCTCTAAGACCACGCTTTGACAAGTTAAAAAACAAGAACGCCATGTCAAACTGTACGGCTTACTGTTTCTTCTCTACAGCGTTTTGATGATTTTCCTCATGAAAAATTGGGTCTGAATTTTCTTTTTTTAAGTTTTTTTAAGGTTACTCATCGCACAATTGAAAATGTTTCGGTGTGGAAATTAAAGTGACTTTGCTCAAATCGTTAGAATATGCTAAGGACGACAGTTGTTATTGGTTGAGTATAAATTGTTAAATAAGAACACTATTTACTGCCCATAAAATTTTCTATATAAAAAATTTAGAGTTACACTATTGTTAAGGTATGAGTTATTATCTAATAATTTTTTTTATAGCTGCTGCAAAATGCATTTGGGCCAGTAGATGATTTTTTTTTAGAAATTGTATTAAACAAGTGACTGAGAACAATTTGTAAGATATTTATTTATTAATTTTGTCTTAAGCTAATATTAGGTTCGAGGCTCAAAATTAGTTTGAGATAATTAAGAAGTGTATGAATTATTTTTGCGAAGATTTTGGTACTATGAAAATCCTTCGGGATGTGTTGGATAAATATTGTTTTCTTCGCGTGTTTGTATTCGTTTTTGTAACAAGTACTGCTAATTAGAGGTGTGCAAATAAAATTCCTTTCGTGAGGTTTTCTTTTTACCTCTTTGTGAACCACCCCACTCTGCGACTTTTTAGCTAGCACGGCATTCTTTGGATTCCTTTTTGTTGCGGAACTTTTTTGTTGCGGGCTATTCCTTTTGCTTACTTTACTTTTCTTTCTTGTCCGCACGAAATACCGTAACAAAGTACATAGGCCAATATTGCAAATATTTAATGTGAGATGTACGTTTGAAACATAATTCTATTTGTTGTAGGTGTTCAAATTTATGCTTGTACAGTAGATGAGAATTTACTATTCTGTTTCCAAAAAGGCGGTAAACTAAGTACCAATTTCAGGGATTTCATAAAATATCATTGGGAAATACTCTAATCTCGTAAAAAATTCCAATTGCATAATTAACCGCGGTTTGCAGCCAGCTTTGTCAATTCTTTGAAATTGGTTATTGATAAACTAACTTATAGGTAAATTTTACTAAATAAGAATCAAGTACTTATCAAGAATATTATTTGTTGTTACTACTTACTAACGGTTGTTCTTGGAAACTTCTTCTTCTTGTACAAAATCCATAAGCAATCTTGTTTGGGATTAACGTCTTGTTCTTCTAGTGGCGCAGGCGCCTATTATTTCAGAATAAACTTTTACAAAACCTAACAGAAAAATAAGTAACTCACAGTGATCTCTATACAAACTGCAGAAATAATTAATAACAAACATGTGTTCATCTCTCTTAAGACACTCCAACTGCAAATGTTACGATTGCTTCGATATTCGATGCAGTAATTGCCAATATTTAAATATTCAAATCCCAAAACATATCCGCTCAGGAAATTGGTAGCGGATATTCGTTTTTTTTGCAATAACAAGGTTGATGTTTATCTCAGTCTGTATTGTGCTAGCGATATTGCAGCAGAAAACAGATTTTTTGAAGGTATCCCTTTTATTCGTGATGTATGACAATGACTATTTAATGATCATATAAAGAAGAATATGTTCATTAAAAATCGTTTACCTTGTTCTAGTAAAATAAATGCAGGAAACAGATCAATATCATCATTTAAAAAATAATTCTATTGAAGTTATAAAAAAAGGTAGTTCAGTCTGTTAAATTTACAGCTCCTATTGCGGCTCAATACAAGTTTAATTATTCATAATTAAATTACAGATTATCCTTAATATACCCAAGTGCCGCTACAGAGATCACTGATCATAATCACGAGCAACGTTATTTCTTGCAGGACCCTTATACAATATTTATTACCTAATTTGACAACCGCACTAACCGCTTTAACTCTTGTATCCTAATTTGTACAGGTATAATACGCATTTATTTTAATAACCCCGTCCAATAATTTATTTCATATCAACCGTAGATTAGTACTTCGACTGATTGACTGTCAAATCGTACGACTTATATATTGCGCTACAATTCCAAAGCCTTCTAGATTCTAAGAGATCAGGACCTGATCGTGCATGTATTTGCTTTATATGGATTCTTTGAATACACTTTTGTAGTTGTTAATCAAGCCATTGTTCATACAATGATGTCGTTCTCTCAAATTTTAGATTATTCAGCGTCATTGATACATACTTAAACAGTAAATAAACGCGTTGTTTATTTACAATATGAATATATGTAAGAGAAATGAGAGAAATACAGCCACGTTTGTTTGAGTTAACGCAATTGGCTGTATTCTTGATCAACTCTCATCCTGGATCCCGGAAGTTGTCACAGACCAGTGTGATGGCATTGTGACCGAAGATCGGTTAACCTTGGTACAATGTAGTTGGTTGTGGTATCTCAAATGGTGCTTAAATACCTGGGTGGGCTGGTAATATATTCGCATTTTCCTTAGAAGCGTTTGAATGCAAAGGTAAAATGTACTATAGTTAACCGCTTGCCCGTACAGAGGACGTAATCGGTTTCACATTAATTACAAACACCATCTTTATTACAAATTGAACATGCAAGTTCATCTAAATGTTTAAAAGTTAAGGTATATCCAAATAATGAATCCTTTGGATACTGCATTTGGGTCAATACATTAAATTTTCCAATGCTCCACCCGAAGGAACTACATTGGCCAAGGAAGAAGTTCCTTTTTACATAGAAATTTTGACTTTTGCCGAACCTTTGCTATTCCAAATAACGTACGGGTTTTTATCGTGCATGACAACACTAACACAAGACCTACATTTTAGCTCTCATGTGAACGACGGCGTACTATTTGTGAAAAATGCTTGCCTAACATTTTTCAAGCGGACCGTGTCGGAATTCAAACCTAGGACCCTGGGTATAGTAGTCACACGCATACCAACTAAGCCACGGAGCTGCCTGCATTTTGGTACCTATATTTGATTTTCCAATGCTTCACCCGAAGGTACTCCATTGGCTAGGAAGCGAGTTTTCTTTACCTGGAAAATTTCGGATTTTGCTTAACTCTTGCTGTTCCAGCAAGGTACAAATTTTTAACATGCGGGACAACACTCGCACATAAGACCTACATATACTTCTCATCCGAACGAGGACGTATTTTTTGTGAAAAATATTTGCCTAACATTTTTCAAGCGAACTCTGTCGCGATGTAAACCCGTGGCCTTGGACATACGAGGGTAAAATGAAAAGTTCTCGGCCTACAATAAAAGCAATTTTCAGTAAAAAAAAGATTTTATTTTTTGACATAATTGCCCTTAACTTCAACACACTTGGTCGAGCGTTTCTCTAACATCAGTATTCCTTCCTGGAAGTGAGAGTCTGGAAGGCTGTAAAAACATTCGTCTACGGCCCTCTCAACTTCTTCATTGGCCATGAAGCGTTTCCCAGAAACAAATTTTTTCAGGTTTGGGAACAGATAGAGGTCTTAGGGCGCCAAATCAGGGGAATAGGGGGAGATGGTCGAACAAGCCGTACCCCAAATCCGTCAATTTTCCCATCGCCAACGCACCCTCGTGCGCAGGTTCGTTGTCTTGCTGAAAGATGATTTTTTTTCTTCAAGCCAGGCCTCTTCTCGCGAATTTTGGCATCCAGCTGGTCAAGAAGAGTGGAGTAATATTGGCTTGTAATTGTTTTGTCTTTTTCTACGTAATCTATTAACAGGATCCCTTTCGCGTCCCAAAACACGCTGGCCCTCACCTTTCCGGCAGATGCGATCTTCGCTTTCTTTGGCGCTGAACAACCGGCTTCCATTTACTGCTTTGACTGCTGTTTTGTTTCTGCCGTGTAATGGTGGCCCCATGTCTCATCCATAGTGACAAATCACCGCATAAAATTCACGCCAAACATTGCTGCGAAACTCGTTTTTGCATTTGCTTTTGATCGACATTCAGCAAATGCGGCACCCATCTTGCGTAGAGCTGTTGCATTCCTAACTCTTCGTGTAAGATGTTTCGTCCGATATCCCTACAGCCTCAGCTATCTGCTTCACTTTCACTCGCCTATTGTCCAACACGATGTCATGCACTTTTTTGATCGTTTCCGTTGTGGTTGCGGTTTTTGGTCGTCCTTCAGGTGGGTCATCTTCGAGAGACGTGCGACCACGTTTAAATTCGGCTGCCCACTTTTAACGGTTGACAGGGAAGGAGCAGAGTCTCCGTAAACTTTTGTCAACTTCGGATGAATTTCCTAAGGAGTTAATCTGTACAAAACGAAGAATTTTATGACCGCACGATATGCAAGTTTATCCATCTTAAGGAAACACGCATAAAACGTCTGCTTGAAAAAATTCGTGTATATAAACTGCTTGATTTAGCAAGTTGAAACTTGTCATACGAACTAATGACATGTGCACGCAGGCGGGAAATACAAATTTTTGCCGATTGGAACGCCATCTCTGTGTCAGGCGAGAACTTTTCACCTTACCTTCGTAGTATTCACAGCATACCAACTAAGCCATGGAGCTACCTACATTTTGGTCAACAGGATAAACCAACAATCATTGTGTGTTTGCGTAAATACAAAACATGGGTTTGATTGACGCCTATTTAATCCAAGTTTTTGTAGCGAGTTTGTTGTGTATCTACAACGTTAAACAAGGAACACGGGTAAGAGATACAAAGGCTTGATGTAAGAAATCGACCGGTGAACTTTATTACTTTAATTTATAAAGCAATACTCTCTCAGTTCTTCAAGATAAGGTAGTTGAGTGTCGATTGAATGGTGACCGTTTGTTGTTTTTAACTTGTCACCACCCGTTGAACGTATCACGTTCTCATTGGTCGAGGACAACAACGCATATAATTTCAAACCATGGAAAACTATAATTCACATTCTTTTACTACGGAATACACAATAAAGCTATTATTGAGAAACCTGAAGGTAATTCACACAAGCAATTTTCTAGTTAAATTACAATGGATAATACCCTTAGATTAATTATATAAAAATAGTCTTCAACAAATAATTTTAGTGAAGCCAGTTGAAGCGTAACACATTTTATCCGTTCCTTGGGAGGTAGGATTGTCTCTTGCTGTTTATGCCAGATATAGCTAACCCAGAGGGCGGTACGACGTAAGGGAAGTTCGTCGAGCTGAAACAGAAAGTCCTCAAAACCTAGATTGTTCTAATTTATTGGCTGCCGCTGTGGTGGGGTCAGTAACCCGCATAAACAACTTAGAATTCAATTTCCTTACGATTTGGTAATCAAGAAAGGGAATTAAGTCTATCAAACCTGGCGGTAAAAGTAAGCAAACAACAGACTACTTAAAGCGGAATTAATTCCTAGGTATGAAGCGTTTGGCGAGAAGTAAAGTGGAGTTCAGAGGATGTGGAGGTTAGATCGCTGCCAGATGTCAAGACCATCTTTAAAAGGGAGCATTTTGTTTTTGTATGACAGTGTTAGCTTATGGAGCAAGGACCAGGATTCTATTGCGTTCATAATAATGGCCGCGGTATGTTCTAAAGAGATGCGGTAGTTGTCATAGATAAAGAAGGCTGTTGTCGGCATAGCCAATAGTGGAAAAATTAAAACGGTTTAACTCTAACAGGCTTCAAAAATTGGAATACAGACGAGAGTCTTGACGACAGCCTTCAGCCAGGGGGTTTTGTGGAGGTGTGGTAGTTCGTAGTGCGAAAAGGTAAATATGCTTTTATTTATTCAAGAATGGATTGGATGGAAAATCAACTACTTTTAACTGATTTAGGTTAGGCCACTAGAGAAGGTCGAAAGTGGAACGGAAACCTATCAGAAGAGCAATGACATATTCATGAGAAGATCTAACGGTACATATAAACGAGTAGATACTTTGCCCTGCACTGTGGTCTTTGCGAAATTTTTGTTGATTAGGAGATAGGAAGGAGTGTGCTTCAATGTGGAAATTTAATTTAAAAAGGATTATGTTTTCTAGTAGTTTTTCAAAGATGGGGAGTAGGATTATGTATCTGTAGTGTCGAACCTTTTAAAACTATCGTGACTTTCTTCTTCTTGATCTTGTTGAATGTCAAAAATGACAGACACCAGGCTGCCTACTATATTTTTCTGCCGCTTTAGGAAGCTGTGATCCCAAAATAGTCTTTATTATTCAACTCTAACCAAGAATTAAACTATATATTTCTCTGGATATCGGTTTTTCGACATATTTCGTTACCTTTAACATAGTGGTTTATCGAAAAAAACACTAGCCGTTTTAACACATATCTTAATTTATATCGACGCTATGTGCGTTTATTTTAATAACTTTATCCAATAATTTATTTGACAACACGCGAGTTAAGGTTGTTGTCTTCGAGCGGTCCTTTTTAAAAAGACTTCTTTGGTCCTTAACACATTTATTTGTTTTACAGATTTGAACAATTACAATTTGAATTAATTTATTCTAAGTCGAATAGTTAATACTTAATTGTACAGTGAGTTATCTACGAACTGCAAGGTAAAAGCTGAACGTTTGATGAACTGACTAGGAGTGGAGCTCCTGGTCCTTATATAACTTTCTCCCCCTCACAATTCTGTGGGAACCTGCGGACGTAATGTCCGCTTACACTTTACAATACGTAGTTGCTATCTTAAAAGCTATTCATAATTACAATGTTGCAGGCTTATTCTGCGTAATCTCGGTACGTGACATCCTACGACCGTCTGTGACCTGACATCTGCAGTGTCACTTATCCTTGTGCTACTTTGTAGCGTTTCCACTCGTGGGAACTGAAATCATCTTAATAAATTGTAATAAATTGTTGCAACGACATTGTTGCACTGTCCTAACATTTCCTAATGTTTCCTAATAAAGATATTAGTTTCATATGTATAATAGATGGGGGATCCTATAACTCGCGTTGATTAATACTGCGACTGGCTATTGGATCGTACCGTTTATATACCGCGATATAATTCCAAAACCTTCTAGATTCTAAGAAATCATCATCTGATCGTTTCTTTGTTTGCTTTATATAGATCCTCTAGATACACCCTTGTAGCTGTTAATCAATCCGTTCCTATAATGACTATGCTTTTCTAGATTTTTCGGTGTCATTGATACATACTTGTAGAGTAAATAAAGATATTGCTTATTTACAATTTTTACATAGGCAAGAAAAATTGGAGAAATACAATAAGCGCGCTTGCTTGAATGAATGGAGTTGACTATATTCTATGATGAACTCTCAACCTGGATGACAGTAACTGTTACAGACCAATTTTATGCCGTCGTAGTGTAGGCGTTGCGACGGAAAATTTATCAGCCTTGATACAATGTAGTTGGTTGTGGTGTATCAATGATGCTTAGATACTTGGGGACCTGATGATAACTTCGTATTTTCCTTAGAAGCGTTTGTACTCCTCCACTTATTACTTGTCAAATACAAAGGCAAAAGGTGCTATAGTTAATTGCTGGCCCATACAAACGGCGTAATCGGTTTTACATCAATTACAAACACCATATTTACTTCATCTTACAAGTTGACCGTGCAAACTAATTATGATTCTGCTTACCTGACGATCATCTAAAAATTTAAAAGCTATGGCATAGCCAGTAAAAAGTCTATTCGATTACTGTACTTTCTCCAACAGGATGATTAACAATCGTTATTCGTTTGCATAAATACAAAGCGTAAGTTAAATTGGCGCTTATCTAATCGGAATCCTTGTAGCGAGTTTGTTGTGTACCTACAAAATTTAACAGGAAACACAGATAAGAGATACAAAAGCCTTGAGGTAGAAAATCGACAGGTGAACCTCACTACTTTAATTTATAAAGCACTAGTCTCCTAGTTCCTCAAGATAAGGTAGTTGCGTGTAGAATAGATAATGGCCGCTCGTAGTTTTTTAACTTGTCATCGCGCTTGTACGTATCGCGTTCCTGTTGGTTAAGAAAAACAACGCACATCATTTCAAACCGTGGGAAACAATAATTGATATTCTTTTCCCGTGAAATACAAAATAAAAAAACTAATTTTAAAAACCCCGGGAGTAATTTGTACATTTTATTTTGTAGCCAAATAACGGGTAATATCCTTAGATTAATTATACAAAAAGTCTTTTACGATTAATTATTAATTCAAATTTTTGCGAAGCAAATTGAAACGTAACACATTTCATCCGTTCTGTTAAAGCTTTGATTATGCCCTGCTGTTAACACTTGATATAACTACTCCTAAGGGCAGTCCGATGTAAGGTAAGTTCATAAAACTGGAATAGGAAGCCCTCGAGAACTGGATCGCTTTAACTTACCGGTAGCGGTTGTGGTGATGTCAGTGATACGCATAAACTGCTTGCGATCTGGTAGTCAAACACGGAAATTAAACTTGTAAAACCTCTCACGGTCTGGTGGTTAAAGGTAGAGAAACGACAGGCTTTTTAAAGTGAAATTAATAGCTAGGTAGGGAGCGGTTGGGGAGTAGGAATGTGGAGTTCCTAAGATGTGGATCTTTGAGCCCCGACAGAGTCAAGATAACCTTTAAGTGGAAGCAATTTGGTATTCGTAGGGGACAGTGGTTGCTTATTGAGCGAGGACCAGAATTCTGTTATGTGGTATATTTTAAGGAGACGCGGGAGTTTCCATGGAAAAGAAACGCTAAGTCTATTATATACACTAGACAAAAATAAAAGTACTATTATTAACTGCGTGCTCGCCTAAAGGGCGTAATCGGTTTCGCAGAAATTACAAACTAAATATCTAATTCACTTTACAAATTGACAATACAAAATAATTATAACTCTGCTTATCTTTGAATTACTGCATTTTATCAAGTTGGTTAACTAATAATTAAAGTTTGTCCACGTACAACAGAGCGTAGGTGCTCAATCCTATTCTAGATCACATGTCCGGTCGTTGTTTACATAAACGTAAACAGGAACATATAAGATAATAACGGTAAAAGAATTTGGTATAGAAATCACGGGACACAACATCATCGGTTTATAATGTACTCACATCAGTCCTTCAAGGTAAGGTACCAACGTTCAGAATTAATGTCATGGCGCGCTTCCAACACTCGTTCACCACAACCGCTTTCTACGTAGCGTGTTCTGTTTGATCTGGAAACAACATGTCCGTTTTACGACCGTGAACCGTCTACAGCACAATATTACAAAATAATAAAGGCTATTTCCCTTAAACATTGGCCTAAAAGTTTAGTCCACATTTATAATGCGCAATACCCTGAAATAAATTATACAAAAATTCTCTAAATATAATTATTTACCAGAATATTTCTTAAAGCGTTTCTCTAACGCGTAAAAAGTCATCCACATATCCAAAGGGGTACAATTCAGGATATTTAGGTTAATAGTGGGTTGCTATTAGGATTTCAGAGGGTGGGAGAGAGAGAGAGAGAGAGAGAGAGAGAGAGAGAGAGAGAGACGGCAGCCTTGGGTGAGAAATTTGGTGTAGGTCTGGTAATTTGTAGTAAGGATAGAAGCATTTGTTCTCCACCACTTATTACTTGTCAAATGCAAAAGTAAAATGTACTATTGTTAATCGCTTGCCCGTACAGAGGACGTAATCTGTTTCACATCAACTACAAACACCATATTTACATTACTTTACAAGTTGAACATGTAAAGCCATAACAATGCTTAAACCTAAGGTATATCAAATTAATGAATCTTTTGCATTACTGCATTTTTGTCACTACGTTTGATTTTTCAATGCTCCACCCAAAGGAACAACATTGGTCAAAAAACAAGTTTCTTTTTACCTGAAAATTTTGAATTTTTACGAACCCTTGCTATTCCAAGCAAGGTACGAATTTTTAACGTACGTGATAACACTCATACATACGACCTACATTTTACCTCCCATCCGAACGATGGCGTATTTTTTGTGAAAAATGTTAGCGTAACATTTTTCAAGCGGACCGTGTCGAAATTCGAATCCAGGACTTTGAGCATAGTAGTCACACGCATACCAACTACGCCAAGAGCCGCCTGTATTTTGATCCCTATATTTGATGTTCCAATACTCCACCCGAAGGTACTGCATTGGCTATGAAGATAATGTTCTTTACCTGGAAAATTTTGAATTTTGCCGAGCCCTTGCTGTTTCAAGCAAGGTACCAATTTTTAACATGCGTGACTACACTCGCACACGGGATCTACATTATACTTCTCATCCGAACGAGGGCGTATGTTTTTGTGAAAAATGTTTGCCTAACATTTTTCAAGCGGTCTGTGTCGCGATTTGAACCAACTAAGTTACGGAACCACCTGCATTTTGGTCAACAAGATAAACCAACAATCATTGTTTGTTTGCGTAAATACAGGACGTGGGTTGGATTGACGCTTATCTAATCGGAGTTCTTGTAGCGACTTCGTTGCGTACGTACAACATTAAACAGGGAACACAGGTGAGAAATACACAAAGATTGAGGTAGGAAATCGACAGGTGAACTTTATTACTTTAATTTATAAAGCAATACTTTCCCAGTTTGTCAAGATAAGGTAGTTGCGTGTCGATTGGATGATGGCCACTCGTTGTTTTTAACCTGTTACAACCATTTGTACGTATCACGCTCTCATTGGTTGAGGACAATAACGCATATAATTTCAAACCGTGGGAAAACCATAATTGACATTCTTTTACCCCGAAATTCACAATAATACTATTTCTAAAAACCAGAAGATAATTCACACAACCTATTTTATAGCTAAATTACAATAGATAACACCCTTAGATTAATTATACAAAAATAATCTTCTAGGATTAACTATTAACTAAAATTTTTGTGATGCCAATTAAGACATAACACATTTTATCCGTTCCTTCGGAGGTAGGATTGCCTCTTGCTGTTGGTGCTAGATATGGCTGATCTTAATGGCGGTCTGATGTAAGGGAAGTCAATGGAGCTAGAACTTAAAGTCCTCGAAACCTGGATTGCTCTAATTTATTGGCGGCGGTTGTGGTGGGGTTAGTGACCCGCATATACAGCTCAGAATTTAATTTCCGTACGATTTGGTGGTCATGCAAAGGAAGTAAGCGAATCAAACTTGGTGGTCAAAAATAAACAAACAACCGGCTGAGGATTAATTCCTAGGTTTGGAGCGGTTGGCGAGAAAAAAAGTGGGGTTCAGAGGATATGGAGTTTAGAACTCTGACAGATGTTAAGACATTCTTTAAAAAGGAGCTTTTTGTTTTTGTATGAGAGTGTTAGCTTATGGAGCAAGGACCAGGATTCTATTGCGTTCATAAGAATGGCCGCGGTATGTTCTAAAAAGATGCGTGTCTTTTTACCTGGAAAATTCTGAATTTTGCCGAACCCTAGATGTTCTAAGCAAGGTACGAATTTTTAATGTGCGTAACAACACTCACACACGAGACCTACATTATATCCCTGGGCTGAACTAGGACGTATTTTTTGTAAAAATAATGCTCGCATAGTATTCACGCGCATACCAACAAAACCACGGCAGGATAAACCAACAATCATTGTTTGTTTGCGTAAATACAGGACGTGGGTTGCATTGACGCCTATTTAAGTTTTTTAGCTAGTTCGTTGTGTACCCACAACATATAACAGCAAACACGGGTAAGAGATACAAAGGGATTAAGGTAGGAAATCGACAGGTGAACTTCATTACTTTAATTTAAGAAGCAATACTCTCCCAGTTCTTCAAGATAATGAACCAAAAATGGACACGTCTCGTATCATCTTTTTTTACCTAACTAATATATAGATTTAAATTTACGTATCGTTGACCTAAAATCATAAATCTGGATTTATACTAATTTGAGTCAGCACAAAACTGTATATAACCTCTCTTTGTTTTAGGACGATGAGATGAGATCATAATATTATTTCTTTATAAACAAAACAAAATCACAATGATAACATCATCTCTAGCCTTTAAAAACTGTCACATGAATTTAACAACTTTTGACTGTGCATCAAATATGATGCAAAATAAGTTTGCCTTGAATTAAAATTTATAGAAACTTAATCTTATTTTCTTAAAGGAAATAACTCAATCCTATTGGTGCAATTAATATAGAAATTATTAAAATGAAATGTAATTATAATTATTTGTAAGGAAACGTCACATCCCTAATAGTGAGCCGTAGAATAATCACCCTGATGGAACTATTTTACTGTGGTGCAGGATTTAACTAGGCATTACCATAAAAATATGACATCAACAGTCCATATACATGTGACAGAACCAATCACCTCAAACCAAAATCTTTGAAAGAAAAGCGCTATCCGAACCCTTAAATTCTACACATCAACTACCCCATTACGAACTTCTCGAAGGATAGACTGGAAGTGACAATATTACCCTAACGATTCATAAAAACGATTTGTCCTTGAAAACCTTATCTACACGGAAATTATGCCAATGAAAAACAGTTACTTAACAAAGCTAGGATAACCACGAGCCGCGTTTATAAAACAACTTGGACAGCCTAAATATGTTTGAGTATAATAACGTATTTTCTTACAATTCCTAATGATAAAGTGCTATTTTAAACGATTACTTCAGGTTTTAATAACTTTATAGGTTTTCAAACATCTAAAGTGTATAATTTGTTATAGAACCAACGTATGGAATTCAACCTTGCAAGAGAGTTAATAGAAAGTGACGGATTGTTTATTGTATTCCGTCTGGAACTAGAATTTTTTTATGAATATGAAAACCTATTTAGAATTGTAAATAAGTAATTTTAGCAAACTTTTCATTTTTTCTTTTCTTTATTGTTAGATTATGAATTATTATTATTAATTTGTGCTCTATTTATCAGTCGTCATAAGATACTGTGGCAATGTCGCACCTTCGACACACGTGAATTCTCTATCAACAACATAGATCACATCCGCATTTGGCTAAAGTTACTCTTACTAATAAAATGATCAAGCTAAAAAGATAACTTGTTGCAACAAGCACTAAGTATATTTACAAAATTATGTACGAAACGAATAAATTATAGACCGATTATTTACGTACGCGAGTTATGTAATCCCCCCATTTGATATATATATATATATATATATATATATATTACTCATATTTAGACCAGGGTAGAAAATTAAATAATCACATCAAATAATTTTAATCACCGTGTATAAGGAATTTCATTAAATAATACGCGTTATTATAACCATGAAGCATAAATAAACTCGGTTGTTTCAGTAAAAATAAGAAATTTAAATTATTTATAAGACGCTTTATATCAAAAGAAGCAGTATTGAAAAGCTCTGCGTGTAATGTAATTATTTCTAAACAAAGAGAAATTACGTGCAAAATTTATCTTAATTAACTCTATTTAAGTAACCGGTAGTAAAACAAAGTGTACCTATAATAATTAATATTTAAGTTGTATTCGCTAAAAATGAAAAGGATAGAAATCAATTTTAATTGGAGTTAATTAAACCGTTAATAACATATAATACCTATTGAAACTTGTAAAACCCAAGATTAAAATACCACGGAATAAAGCTCTGAGAATTAATATTATTTTGAACACCTGCGTAGTTTAAATATCACATTCGGCGTAAATTTTGCAGATAATTAATGTTTCAAAGAATCTTGGAGAAACCGGGGCTTAGTATTCACGAGAATGTGCGATACGGGTTTATTAAACCCAGATAACAGTCCGCGTGGACTGAAATAATCGATAATGAAGAGTGTCAATTTGCACCAATAAGAACACGGTAGAGAAGGAAGAGAAATGCGTCAAGCAAAGACACATATTGTAAAGGCGGGATTCAAGCAACGTCACGGGGTCACAATTGGTTAAAAATAGGATGCAAATATCAGAGGTAGAACAACAATTTCTGTACAAAATCAATTAGTTTTTCTCGGACATGCTTGCGTGCCGTGTGGACATTTTCTGAGATTTGAATGGGGCGAGTGAAAATTCGTAAAATCGACGCGTGAGCGGCAGACTGGGAACATGGCATGAGAAATTCTTTAGAATTACCCGTTTTGGGGAACAGACCGATAGACAGGCTTTTGCTATATATACCGGCGGTAATATGAATTTCGGCCTCTTAGACTCTGAGACTTTTGACGATTCGATGCGTTAAAAGCTCGTACATACGCGACTTGATTGAAAATGTTAAACCGTGCATTTTAGTTTGATTAAATAATTTAAAGTTTGCTAGTATATTTTAGTGATTCAAAATAGCTTGTTATTTACGTGTTAACATGAATGTACTTCAGTGCACTTAGATACAAGGTAATAAAATTTAGTTTCACTGTACCAATTAGCAAAATTTACAACGACGAATGTATACACAAAAGTAGGCAGTTTTGGCGTATATTGGTGACAGAAGCCGTATATTTTTCGGGGTGTTAATAATTAAATGGTTCAAATACGTGTCTGGATCCATGAAACAAGGGTCAGATAAACACAGATGAGTTCCGGAAAGGCCCAGAAACGACTTTGAATGGATGGTGATGGAGAAAATTTTAAAAGCGTAGAGAATCAGAAGCCGTAAATATAATCCTGTTGAATGGTGTGATTAACTAAAGAAACGATACTTTGAAACGACGAGGACAGTAACCTTCAGGTAAATTATACTATTTTGTTTGACATTTTGTGTGTATTGAATGACTTTATAATTGATTTACTTTAAATGGACATTAGTGAAATTGTTCTAACCATAAAAGTTTAATTTTAAGATGAAATTTGCTTGTTTAAGTAAAAGGGTATTTTGTTTTGATGTTCGGGAATATGATGAAACTTTGGGTATGTCTTTGAGCTCAATTAGACAAACCTGGTTAATTAACGTAAAGGGTGGTAGATGCTCCTTTGTACTCAGACTCCGGTCTGTTTATATTGTTATATTAATTAGTAGGCATCCAACAAGGACTTGAATTCTGGATGCACGTTAAAGTGATAATAAAATTAATTTTGAAATTCCTTTTAAAAACTGAATTTTATGCTGAAATTTAATTTGAAAATTTAATGTATTTTGAATATTGATGTAAATAGAGTTAACGTTGATGTTTGTGGTAGGAATGTGTTTAATTTTTATGAATGAGGAGATTTATAAAATTAGGTGAGCAGCCGAGGCGAAAGCGTAGTTCACGGATTTGAGGTTTCACAGCAATATATTTAATAGTTATTAAGATGAAATGAAAACCCAACTTTGTATTTAAAGTTGAATTACCATTTCAAATCGAACTGGTAATTGAAAACCGCTAAAGAACAGCCACAGCAGGATTTGAACCTGCGACCATTGATTTGCCGGATCAACGCTCTACCAACTGAGCTATGCAGCTGATTGGCTGAGTGTGTTAATTTATACTACTGAAGCTTGTTCTCTTTCGATTTTCAATTACGTCTTGCATTTAAGGAAATTGAATCTAGTTATATACATAATTCATGTACTAATCTTGATCATCCCATTTTGCAACGTTCGGATAATGTTTGTATTATCCGAACGTTGCAAAATGGGATGATCAGTTATTAGTACATGAATTATGTATATAACTAGATTCAATTTCAAATGCAAGACGTAATTGAAAATCGAAAAGAGAACAAGCTTCAGTAGTATAATTAACACACTCAGCCAATCAGCTGCATAGCTCAGTTGGTAGAGCGTTGATCCGGCAAATCAATGGTCGCAGGTTCAAACTGCTGTGCTTCTTAGCGGTTTTCAATACCAGTTCGATTTGAAATGTAATAACTTATACAAAGTTGCATTTCATCTTAATAACATTAATATATTAAGCATTCATTTGCATTCCAAATGTGGATTATTCTTCTCTATTAATATATATATATATATATATATTATTATGTAAGGGGGGGGGGGTACAGGGCTTCTAAGGGCAGATTTGTGTTAAAAGGGGTGTATGCCAAACAATAGGATTAATATATCAGATCTAATAATTTAAAAAACTATATTTTGCTGTACTTTACATATGCTAAAGTATGTACCATTTTTAGTTTGAAACATATGTGCCAAAAGGTAGACAACATGACTTTATGACGTTGATACAATGCACGGTACTTAAGGTTTTATACTGAGTTGATATTTTATGAGCCAGTGAAAGTACATTTGCCGTCGGAAAGCCGAACGCATTTATGGATATCTGCAACCAACAAAGCGTCCAGGTCGTGTGTAAATTATTTTGGTTTTTCTTTTAATAGAATCAACTTTTGGACGAATTGTAAAATCAAAATTAAAAGTGAATAGAAATATAAAAGGTTATTGGAGAATTGTTAAGTGTTTTGGACCAATAGTAGAAATTAAGAATATTATAAAGACTGTAGTGAAGGTATTTTGGACACGAAAGGAAAGACGAATTGTTATTGGATATTCTATGTTTTAGAATTGTAATTCAAGTAAGCTAAGGTTGTTGATCTTATCGCTAAGCGAAATAAATAAAAAAATTCTAATTTCGATTATGTTGAGATAAAGAGGTGTTTTACAAAACCTGCGTTAAAAGTTGTACAAATATTTATTGAAATAAAAGTTTTTTGTGAATTAAAGAGTCTAATTTAGTAAAGTGAGAGTAATAAGAAGCATCGATAGTAAAGGCAACGAGTATTAAAGGAGATTTGGAGTGGTTAATAGTGCGACGGGAAAAGCGACGATTTATTTAGGTTTGAGCAAGATTGGTGTTGGATTTGGGAAGATTTGGTTTAACGGCAGTAGGAGATTTGAGTGGATATAGAAGGCAACGACGATATTGATAATTTTTTTGGAGTGATTTGAGCAGATTAAAGGCAGAAGGACACCGTGTGGATATTAAAGGAATAGCAGGACAAGGATTGGTTTAAAATAGGACGGCTGGAGTGATTTGGATTGAGCAAAGAGAGGATTGGTTGGAATACGAAGTAGGGAAACAGGAGAGCAGTATATTACGAGGAAGAATTAACGCAGAGAAAGTAGATACAACGGTTTTTTTTTAAATTCTAAATTGGGGTAAAATTATTTCAGATTTGGGGTCAACGAAATTGGTTAAGAACACCTGGAGGCGATACGCAAGTGAACTACGAGTGAGAATCCTTGTGAAGGTGCGTACGGTGAATACGATCTTGAGCCAGCAGTTAAAAGAAGGCCTTCAGCGCGGTATAATTCAGGTAAGTACCGTGAATATCTTAAAACGTCAAAAATTAAAGTCATAAATAGTATACATAAATTAATTTGGCACCAAGCAACATTGATCTGTTAAAATTTGGCATATATAGTAAATCAGTGCATTAAAAAAGTGGTAAAACAAACGAGTTCGCAGTTTGGTTGGGTAGTGCACATCTACTCACGATTGAACTCACGGTGAGTAGGTGAACGCCCTGAGATTAAGGTTTCATATAGTCGAGGCATAATATATAGTAAACAGAAAATAGATAACCAACCAAACGTTGCTAAAGCACCTCAAATAGAAGTCATTTATTGAATACTAAAATAGGGACGACGACAAAAGTCGTGTAGCAAAATTTTGTTTAGAAAAATAAAGTAGTAAAGTTTATAATCACACATTTTTTTATATATAAATAAAAATAAAAGGGTGGAGGGGTGGAGTAAACAAGCAAAAAAAAAATAAGTTTAGGTAGGAGAAGGTGGCGCCCAACGTGGGGCTCGAGAAAAAGGCTAGAAAAGTATTAGAGTGAAAGAGAGTAGAATACGGGATCCCGAGATTAGGTGGGGCCCGCAGTTTTTTTTTTCTTTATTATTTTACAGAAAACGAGTTCAAAACTAGGAAGCAGAGATGACGGACGCGGACACGAAAGGGATCACGAGATCGGGACGGATATACGGTGTTGAGATGGAATTAGGGACACAAGACATAGAGCTAGACGCAGGGGGCGACATACAGGAGACGGACGTGAGGCAGACAGAGTTGGAGGTAACAGACATGGACACGGACCAGGCGACGGTACCGGAGGTGAGGGTAGCAGAAGCCGACGGAACCCAGGACATCATGAGATTTCTGATGAGTATGAAAGACGATCTCAATGCATCACGTAAGGAACAAAAAAATGCACACACGGATCTACAAACGAATTTAACGAAAAAATTTGAAGAATCACATAAGGAACTGACAGATAAAATTACAGAAACACATACGGAACTAAGAACCGTTAAAACAGAGTTGACAGATAGAATTACGGAGTCACATACGGAACTGACAGATAAAATTACAGAGACACATATGGAACTAAGGAACGAGTTTAGGGCGGCGCACGCGGAACTGACGGCAAAAATGAACTACACGCAGGACTATTTACTAACACAAATACAAATTGTAAAGGACGACATGCGGACAGAGGTCCAACAACAAGTAGACAGGGTTGACGACAAGTTGGAACACACACGGGTACATTTTCAGGGAGACTTGAACGCGACACGGACGGACCTAAGAACGGAAATTAAGACACGAGTAGATACAGTGGAAGAAACGATGATTAGCGGGTTTTCGAATTTAAATACAGAGATACAAACATGCGACAAAAGACATATGACCAACTACAGAAATCTAGGACAAACTTTAGAGACGATACAAAACGAAAATGTGCACGGTAGGACGCAACTGGACGAAAAACTTGACGACAAAGTCACGGTATTAGAAACCAGGGTAGGACATGACGTTAGACAGATACAAGAAAAATTGTACGACCTAGAAAGGAGGCGCGTTGGACTAGACTACGGACAGCACGTTAGGTTAAACCGGGACGCATTACCGAAGTTTGAGGGACGAAGGACAGAACAGCCCATGGGATTCTTGGATCGACTAGACGAAATCGTAGGGACTGAAAACGAGAGAACAAAACTACATTTCGTGGGGGCGACTTTGACGGGCAACGCCGAAAAATGGCATAACATCATTCGAAAACAATACGACACGTACGCTGATTTTAGACGACTTTTTATAGAACAATTTTGGAGCAATACACACCAGACTGACATAAGGACGAATTTAATTACCGGACATTACAGCAGGACTCACGGCACACGCGAAGAATACGCGATTGACAAGTTTAATCAGGCACAACACTTGACACCGAAATTGGGCGAGGACGACATTGTACTACTACTAGCAGGACATATGGAACCGGAAGTTACAAAGGTGGTAGTGGTACAAAATGTCAAGACGTTGAGGGAATTCTTAGGGGTAATGAGAAACTTTGATTTAGCGACAGCACTGGAGGCGAAAACGCGGACAAACTATTGGGAGCAAAACAGGGGTTATAGGGAAGACAGCCGACGACAACCGTACCACGAAAACAGACCAAATTACAGACAGGACAACTTTAACCACGGACATCGGAATCATTGGGGACACGAAGTACATAGACGACCGTATTATAATAGGGATCACAGGGATAATGGATACAATGGACAAAACAGATACCAGCACGGCAACCACGAGGGTGACGGCCGGACTACTGGGGGCGGAATACAAAATGGAAACAGCCGGATGGACAGGGACGTAAACGTCCAGCATATGACGACGAGCGCAATTACAACGGACCCAGATAGGATTGAGGTGGTGCAGATTCACGAGACGCCATAGGAACAAAAAAAAAACGCGAATTTTTGGACGACCGACCGCTTAGGAGTAAATATTGACGTGTGTTATAGTATAAGGGATTTATTGTTAAACAGTTACATTTTTAATAAAAAGAATTTGTTGTTTATAAATATTAGTTTAAGGGATTGTGTATATGTTGCTTTAGTTGATAGTGGTTCACAGTTGTCGCTGGTAAATGAGAGTGTGGTAGTCAAACATGGAGAATTTTTAAAGGGACGAATAGGAACAATTGATGGGGTTAATTTATGGTCAGCGATGAACAAAAAGCTAACGACGATGTATAATGTTATCCGTGTACCGATATATATAGGAAATAAAGAAGCAGGGGATGCAGAGTTTTTAATTACAAAGGGGTTACAGTTAGACTTCATATTAGGTATGGATTTTATAGAGGATTTTGGGTTGAATATAGATGGAAAGGATAGGTCAATTAGGATATTTGATAAAGATATGTTATGGGTGGTGCCTACGGTTAGTTCAGAATATAGGAATGGAAATGATATAGATAGTACAGGATTAGGAATGATTAAAGAGGATAATTATGGACGGATTGAAGTGCGATTATGTAATATGTTTGCGAGATTAATTAATGATGAACAGATAGGGAAAGTGAGTAATGAAATTAAGATGAAGCTAGGGGATTTGTTTAATGAATATATAGGCTTGTTTAATGAAGAGCCAAGATTTGCAAGGCGGTATATGCATAAGTTGGAGGTCACGGAAGACAGCGGTTTTAATACAAGGGTGTATCCAATTCCGTTTGCCATAAGAAATAGGGTTAAAATAGAGATAGACAAAATGTTAAAAGAGGGTATTATCGAACCAGCGAAAACTCCATATGTGAACCCAGTAGTTATTGTACCAAAACCCAACAAAAGGGATATAAGGATTTGTTTGGATGCGAGGAAGTTGAATGCGATTACGAAACCGCAGTACGAACAACCACAAGGGTGGGATAATTTGTTGTATAAAGTATATGAAATGAAGATTTTCAGTAAATTAGATTTAAAAAAATTCGTTTTGGTTAATTCCGTTGCATGAAGACAGTAAAAAGTTTACGGGATTTAGTATCGAAGGCGAGATTTATATGTTTTCTGTAGTTCCGTTTGGTTTAAGTAGTTCTTCAGCAGCACTTGTAAGGGCTATGCAGAAGCTGTTTAACGAATATGAATGTTTCTGTTCGCATTATGTGCATGATTTGTTGATTTTTTTCAAGGAACGAGCAAGAGCACCTGGAGCATTTAGAAAAGGTGATCCAACGACTGGACGAAGGGGGTTTGAAGCTGAACGTGGAGAAATGCGAGTTGTTTAAGAGCAAGGTTACGTATTTAGGGTTTGAAATTAGCGAACAAGGGATGAAAATTTGCAATAAAAGATTGGACGAGTTGAAAAATATTGCGCAACCAAAGAATGTGAGAGGATTGCGAGGATTTTTAGGGGTTCTAAATTATTACAAACGGTTTATACCGAGGTATTCTGAATTGTGTGTGCCGTTGGTGAGTTTGTTAAAGAAAAAAGAGAGATGGAAATGGACTGCTGAACGAGAGAAGGCGTTCCAGGATTTAAAAGGTGCGTTTTATACAGAGTTAGCGTTAAAATATCCAAATTTTAAAGACGATTTTATTTTGAGGACGGATGCGTCGAAATATGCAATCGAGGCCGAGTTGGTGCAGATTCAGGACGGAGCTGAAGTACCAATTGTTTTCATTTTAAGGGTATTAAAAGACTGCGAAACCAGGTATGCGACGGCAGAGAAGGAGATGTTGGCCATAGTATATGCGGTGAAAAAGTTGCGTTTTTATTTGTTAGGTAAGAAATTTTTAATAGAATCCGACAACACGGTGGTAACGTTCATGAAGAAAAAGGAGTTTCATAACAGAGTTGTTAGGTAGTGCTAGGCGTAGAATTGAAAGGATGCAGCGTAGGGACATCGAGCGAAGGTGTAGGAAAATTAAAAAAAGAACGACTTTTGGAATAGGGGATCTGGTAGTAGTAAAACGATTAAGGGTTTCAAACCACGACAGAAACATTTGCGCGAAGTTGTTGTTTTTCTTATGAAGGGCCGTACAAGATCACGCGTATTTTTGCTAAAGGAAATACGTTTGAGCTAGATAATATGACAGGGGGATATCGCGGGCGTTTTCACTTGGAGAATTTATACCCATATAGAGTAGTACAGGAAGAGGGTTTAGTAGGTTAGGTTATAATGTAGTTCATGCAACGGAAAGTTTAGTTTTTTTTTGTTATTGTCGTTTATAGTATAGGTTAGAATATAGCGTAGTATGAAGAATGTGAGAGAAAGGCGAATAGGGGTTGCCAAATTGAAATGAAACAACGAAAGAGTGATTTTAAATAAAAATTAGAAATTTTTGCACACCAGGGGAAGAGAAAAACATACGAAATTTCCAATTTCATTCAAAATCAGTGGGGCCAATATTATGTAAGGGGGGGGTACAAGGCTTCTAAGGGTAGATTTGTGTTAAAAGGGGTGTATGCCAAACAATAGGATTAATATATCAGATCTAATAATTTAAAAAACTATATTTTGCTGTACTTTACATATGCTAAAGTATGTACCATTTTTAGTTTGAAACATATGTGCCAAAAGGTAGACAACATGACTTTATGACGTTGATACAATGCACGGTACTTAAGGTTTTATACTGAGTTGATATTTTATGAGCCAGTGAAAGTACATTTGCCGTCGGAAAGCCGAACGCATTTATGGATATCTGCAACCAACAAAGCGTCCAGGTCGTGTGTAAATTATTTTGGTTTTCTTTTAATAGAATCAACTTTTGGACGAATTGTAAAATCAAAATTAAAAGTGAATAGAAATATAAAAGGTTATTGGAGAATTGTTAAGTGTTTTTGGACCAATAGTAGAAATTAAGAATATTATAAAGACTGTAGTGAAGGTATTTTGGACACGAAAGGAAAGACGAATTGTTATTGGATATTCTATGTTTTAGAATTGTAATTCAAGTAAGCTAAGGTTGTTGATCTTATCGCTAAGCGAAATAAATAAAAAAAATTCTAATTTCGATTATGTTGAGATAAAGAGGTGTTTTACAAAACCTGCGTTAAAAGTTGTACAAATATTTATTGAAATAAAAGTTTTTTGTGAATTAAAGAGTCTAATTTAGTAAAGTGAGAGTAATAAGAAGCATCGATAGTAAAGGCAACGAGTATTAAAGGAGATTTGGAGTGGTTAATAGTGCGACGGGAAAAGCGACGATTTATTTAGGTTTGAGCAAGATTGGTGTTGGATTTGGGAAGATTTGCTTTAACGGCAGTAGGAGATTTGAGTGGATATAGAAGGCAACGACGATATTGATAATTTTTTGGAGTGATTTGAGCAGATTAAAGGCAGAAGGACACCGTGTGGATATTAAAGGAATAGCAGGACAAGGATTGGTTTAAAATAGGACGGCTGGAGTGATTTGGATTGAGCAAGGAGAGGATTGGTTGGAATACGAAGTAGGGAAACAGGAGAGCAGTATATTACGAGGAAGAATTAACGCAGGGGAAGTAGATACAACGGTTTTTTTTAAATTCTAAATTGGGGTAAAATTATTTCAGATTTGGGGTCAACGAAATTGGTTAAGAACACCTGGAGGCGATACGCAAGTGAACTACGAGTGAGAATCCTTGTGAAGGTGCGTACGGTGAATACGATCTTGAGCCAGCAGTTAAAAGAAGGCCTTCAGCGCGGTATAATTCAGGTAAGTACCGTGAATATCTTAAAACGTCAAAATTAAAGTCATAAATAGTATACATAAATTAATTTGGCACCAAGCAACATTGATCTGTTAAAATTTGGCATATATAGTAAATCAGTGCATTAAAAAAGTGGTAAAACAAACGAGTGTGCAGTTTGGTTGGGTAGTGCACATCTACTCACGATTGAACTCACCGTGAGTAGGTGAACGCCCTGAGATTAAGGTTTCATATAGTCGAGGCATAATATATAGTAAACAGAAAATAGATAACCAACCAAACGTTGCTAAAGCACCTCAAATAGAAGTCATTTATTGAATACTAAAATAGGGACGACGACAAAAGTCGTGTAGCAAAATTTTGTTTAGAAAAATAAAGTAGTAAAGTTTATAATCACACATTTTTTTATATATAAATAAAAATAAAAGGGTGGAGGGGTGGAGTAAACAAGCAAAAAAAAAAAAGTTTAGGTAGGAGAATATATATATATATATATATATATATAAAAGAAACTAATAACTAAGAAGTTATTAGAAATATTAGGAAATGTGCAACAATGTCATGAAAGACAATTTATTACAATTTATTTCAGTTTATAAACGTTCATGGGAACGGAAGCGGTACAAAGTTGCACAAGGATAAGTGACACTGCAGATGTCAAGTCACAGACGGTCGTAGGAAGACACGTACCGAGATTACGCAGAAGTAAGCTCGCAACAAAGTAGTTATGAATAGATTTAAGATAGCAACTATGTATCATGAATAGAGTCAAGAGTAAGCAGACACTGCAAGTTTCCACAGAACTGTGAGGGGGGTAGGGAGATTATAAAAGGCCCGAGAGCTCCACTCGCAGTCAGTTCATCAAACGTTCAGCTTTTACATTGCAGTTCGTAGATAGCTCATATTGTACAATTAATTAATGTATTTCGACTTAGACTAATTATTCAAGTTTGTCAAAATTCCAATTAATTTCTGTATAATCAAAAATAAATTTGTTAAAGTTCAAAGAGTCTTTTTAAAAAGGACCGCTCGAAGCCACGAACCTTAACTGGCGCAGTCGTAACGGATGTCAAAAGGGCACTAGCGAATCCAAAATCGAGGAACTGGTGGTCTGGAATTTCAATTCCGAATTTGGCTCAATTTCAGCAGTTGAAGGAGAAACAAGAATAGTTCAAATTCAACAAAAGAAAAATTGGAGGCGATAAAAGAATAGATCAAATCCAAGAAACCAAAAGAAAAACCAAAACAAAGAAAGAAATCAATAAAATCAACAAAGCAACTAGTGTAAGTTCATTTTCCTAAACCAATTGAATTTTATTTTATTATTAACAAAGACATTTGATATTTGCTAGTTTATGATTTATATATGTATATTAACTATTGTTACAACTATTTTATGCAATTTTTTAAAAATAATCGACTTAGCAATTGCTAGAGATTATCTTCAAGCTGTTATTGAAATTTTATCATTATTTTATAATTTGTATATATGAAAAGAGAGAGATAAGAACTTGAGAAAACTAATTTCTGAGACAAAGAACTGAGAAAAAATTATTTTGAGACATAAAAAACTTGAGACAATTAAAAAGTCGCAAAGCGCACAAGAGACTATATCAAGTTTTAACTAACGCAAGAAAATTTTTAAAAAACAAAACTAAAACTCTAATTCAGTAATCTTAACTGGCGCAAGAAATTTTTAGAATTTCTAATTCAACAACTTTAACTAACGCAAGAAACGAATTTCTAATTCAACAATAAGAGAATTAACTGGCGCACAAAAATAATTTAAATACACCGAGAATAAAAAGCGAAATCTAAAATCACGAACAATTAAAACTAAAATCCTAATAACAACACAACTATTCAAACGCGAAACGTAATACAATCCATAAATAGACAACGTACAAATCCATTATTAAAAACCACATTCTTATTACAAGAAATATCGAAGCGCGATTTCAAACGCAAAACCAACATTCATCGTCTCATCTTTAAAAGTGAATAAAATCTAACCTTGGAGAAATACGTTGGATAAATAGATCATTTGTGTGTTATTGGTTTGTTAAAACTCTAACCCCAAAATCTCTGCATTTTAACTATATATAATCGACTTAGCTTTATTTTGGACTACTTTTAATTACGCATTGTTTTTCAAATATTTGATAGTAATCACCTTGTCAACCGTTGCACTCCCTAAATACTTTCTGGTCAAAAATTCCGTTTGTCTGTGGTACCGAAAGAGAAGTGATGCGGATCTTTGATAGAGTTACGCTTGACACGCAAGAAAAGCCCAACGACAATTAGTATAACATTATGCATCGTTTTAAATGGCGTCTTAAAAAAATATTTTAATCATTTTAATTCTGAGCTTTCCCGAAACCTGCGTTACCTTATTGTTAGTGCTTTAGAAGAAATCCTGTTCACTTGTCTAAAGACTTAGCTACAGGTAATAATTAGAGAACAATACGCAAATAAAAAAAACACTACACAGTTTGGAGCAAAATTGACAACAATACTGTCTATTTTAATTAATTTACAGAGCCTCTGAGATATTTTACATCCGTAAAAGGTATAGTAGAAGCACTCGGAGGGCGCTATATAATGTATCCTTTATAATCAAGCTAATGCGTTTGTCTCCAGTACAACTCTGAAGTTTTCTCTAATTAATTTAAGAATCACAAGCTCTTTGAACATTTTTCTTTATTTTAATTTAGAACGCGTTTTCATCACAGTGAGAAAAAATAAAATTGTAAACTAAAAACTTTTCAAGAAATAAACGCTGTTTGACACTTTTCACATGAAAAAGAATTGCTTTTGCTGAATAATTAGTATTTAACAGTTTCCTAGCCTATTTTGACTTTTACATGGTAAAGTAGCTTTGACATGCAATTTACAGCTAAAGAGAGGCTGTAAAACCACAAAATATCCTGTATTTCCCACTAAAATGTTTCATAAGCAATTATGTTATGTGGGGGCTTCAGCTTGATGTGTGCGTAATTAAATGAAGTAGGGTTAGAAATTGCATGCAAATAGTTCTAGCTTTTAGAAGGTTTGAAAACGTATTCCGTTCTCATATTTAGTTAGATCCGTTGCTGCGGATCTTGTTATGGAGATCGATATGCTTTGATTTCACATCTCTGTTCGAACAGTAAGCTCTTGCCAGGTTTTGTTAATTTTGGTCATTGATGTGTTAAATTTTTATTTATTATTTTCGTCTCCTAAAATTAATCATATTTTTCTTGGTATTGTATCCACCAATAGCGGTAGATGCTAAAGATATATAAAGGAAAATAGCATAGCAAACGAAATTTTGCGTTTTGTGTGTGTGTGTATTATTTTGTTATTTGACATTTTGACGTGTATCAAATGCCTTTAATTTCATCAAATTAATTATATAAAAATATTCTTCAACGATTAATTTTTGTGAAGCCAATTGAGGCGTAACACATTTTATCTGTTCATTCGGAGGTAGGATTGTCACTTGTTGTTGATGCCGGATATAGCTAATCCAGAGGGTGGTCCGATGTAAGAGGAGTCCATGGAGCTGAAACAGAAAGTCCTCGAAACCTGTATTGCTCTAATTTATTGGCGGCGGTTGTGGTGGGGTCAGTGACCCGCATACACAACTCAGAATTCAATTTCCTTACGATGTTGTGATCAAGCAAGGAAATTAAGCCTATCAAACCTGGCAGTATAAGTAAGCGAAGCTTAAAGCGGGATCAATTCCTAGGTATGGGGCGGTTGGCGAGAAGGAAAGTGGAGTTCAGAGGATGTGGAGTTTTTAACTCTGACAGATGTCAACACATTCTTTAAAAAGGAGCATTTTGTTTTCTTATGAGAGAGTGTTAGCTTATGAAGCAAGGACCAGAATTCTGTTGCGTTCATAAGAATGGCCGCGGTATGTTGTAAGGAGATGTGGTAGTTGTCAGATAAGGAAGGCTGTTGTCAGCATAGCCAAAAGTGGACAAATTAAGATTGTTTAATTCTAACAGGGGGTTGATGATAAGGATTCAGAGATGCGAGCTTTGAGGACAGCCTTGGATCATAGGGTTTTGTGGAGATGTGGTAGTTCGTAGTTCGAAAGGGTAAATATGCTTTTATGATCAAGAATAAATTGGATTGAAAATCAACTAGTTTTAACTGATTGAGGTTAGGCCACTAGAGAAGGTCGAAAGTGGAACGAAAACCTATCAGAAGAGCAATGACATATTTATGAGAGGATCTAACGGTACATATAAACGAGTAGATATTTTGCCCTGCACTGTAGTCTTAGCGAAATCTATGTTGATTAGGAGATAGGAAGGAGTGTGCTTCCATGTGTAAATTTAATTTAAAGAGCATTGTTTTCTAGTAATTTTTCAAGGGCGGGGAGTAGGATTATGGGTCTCTAGTGTCGAACCTATCGAAACTATCGTGATGTTCTCCTTCTTGATCTTGTTGAATGTCAAAAATAGCAGACGCCAGACTGCCTACTATATTTTTCACCGCTTTAGCAAGCTGTCATTCCAAATTAATCTTTATTATTCAACACTAACCAAGAATTAAATTATATACTTTTCTGGATATCAGTTTTTACGACATATTTTGTTACTTCTAACATACTGGGGAATCAATATTTATTCACTCTCTCACCAACTGTTTTTTACTAGAAAATAGGACAAACAAGGAAACTTATTTGAACAAGAAACAAATTATTACGTCTCAGTAAGCGTTTTAGTAAATCCTTATACTTTGACATTTAAAATGTTGGATAGTTAGTATTTCTCAGAAGCTGAACCGAATTCATAAATTCAGGAAACTTAGAACTATGGTAAAGTTTTCGTATGCTTATTTACACCCGTAAGAAACTGTCGTAACATTTATTTATGATGCATTACATTTTTCTTCTAAAAATGTTGCCGATTGATTGTTATACAATATTTATTAGCTAATTCTACTAATTAGTTTATCAACGAAAGCACTATCCGTTTTATTTCATATCTTAATTTGTATCGATACTATGCGCAACTCCATCCAATAATTTATTTGATAGCACGCGTGGATTAATACTGCGACTGACTATCGGATCGTACCGTTTATATATCGCGATATAATTCAACCTTCCAGATTCTAAGAAATCATCATCTGATCGTTCTTTTGCTTTATATGGATGTAAACTAATTATTATTCTGCTTACCTAATGATCATCTAAATGTTTAAAAGCTATGGTTAAATTGGCGCCTATCTAATCGGAATTCCTGTAGCGAGTTTGTTGTGTACCTACAAAATTAAACAGGAAACACAGATATGAGATACAAAAGGCTTGGGGTAGGAAATCGACAGGTGAACCCACTACTTTAATTTATAAAGCACTAGTCTCATAGTTCTTCAAGATAAGGTAGTTGCGTGTGGAATGAATAACGGCCGCTCTTGGTTTTTCAGCTTGTCATCACGCTTGCTCGTATCGCGTTCTTGTTGGTTAAACAAACGACGCACATCATTTCAAACCGTGGAAAACCATAATTGATATTCTTTTCCCGTGAAATACAAAATAAAAAAATTAATTTACAAAACTCCGAGAGTAATTTGCACGACCTATTTTGTAGCTAAATTACAGTGGGTAATATCCTTAGATTAATTATCCAAAAAGTTTTTTACGATTAATTATTAACTAAAATTTTTGCGAAGCCAATTGAAACTTAACACATTTCATCCGCTCTATTGAAGATTAGATTATCCCTTGCTGTTGACGTTGGATATAACTACTCCTGTGGGCAGTCCGATGTAAGGTAAGTCCATGGAACTGGAATAGGAAGTCCTCAAGAACTGGATCGCTTTAACTTACCGGTGGCGGTTGTGGTGGTGTTAGTGATACGCATAAACTGCTTGCGATCTGGTAGTCAAGCACGGAAATTAAACTTGTAAAACCGCTCTCGATATGGTGGTTAAAGATAGAAAAACGACAGGCTGCTTAAAACGGGATTAATGCCTAGGTATAGAGCGGTTGGCTAGTAGGAATGTGGAGTTCCTTTAAATGGAAGCATTTTGGTATTCGTAGGGGACAGTGGTTGCTTACTGAGCGAGGACCAGAATTCTGTTAAGTGATATATGTTAAGGAGACGCGAGAGTTTCCATGGAAAAGAAACGCTAAGTTTATTATATACACTAAACAAAAATAAAAGTACTATTATTAACTGCGTGCTCGCCTAAAGGGCGTAATCAGTTTCGCAGAAATTACAAACGAAATATCTAATTCACTTTACAAATTGACAATACAAAATAATTATAACTCTGCTTATCTTTGAATTACTGCATTTTATCAAGTTGGTTAACTAATAATTAAAGTTTGTCCACGTACAACAGAGCGTAGGTGCTCAATCCTATTTTAGATCACATGCCCGGTCGTTGTTTACATAAACGTAAACAGGAACATATAAGATAATAACGGTAAAAGAATTTGGTATAGAAATCACGGGACACAACATCATCGGTTTATAATGTACTCACATCAGTCCTTCAAGGTAAGGTACCAACGTTCAGAATGAATGTCATGGCGCGCTTCCAACACTCGTTCACCACAACCGCTTTCTACGTAGCGTGTTCTGTTTGATCTGGAAACAACATGTCCGTTTTACGACCGTGAACCGTCTACAGCACAATATTACAAAATAATAAAGGCTATTTCCCTTAAACATTGGCCTAAAAGTCTAGTCCACATTTATAATGCGCAATACCCTGAAATAAATTATACAAAAATTCTCTAAATATAATTATTTACCAGAATCTTTTTTAAAGCGTTTCTCTAACGCGTAAAAGTCATCCACATATCCGAAGGGGTACAATTTAGGATATTTAGGTTAATAGTGGGTTGCTATTAGGATTTCAGAGGGTGGGAGAGAGCGAGAGAAACGGCAGCCTTGGGTGAGAAATTTGGTGTAGGTCTGGTAATTTCTAGTAAGGATAGAAGCATTTGTTCTCCACCACTTATTACTTGTCAAATGCAAAAGTAAAATGTACTATTGTTAATCGCTTGCCCGTACAGAGGACGTAATCTGTTTCACATCAACTACAAACACCATATTTACTTTACTTTACAAGTTGAACATGTAAAGCCATATCAATGCTTAAACCTAAGGTATATCAAATTAATGAATCTTTTGCATTACTGCATTTTAGTTACTACGTTTGATTTTTCAATGCTCCACCCAAAGGAACAACATTGGTCAAAAAACAAGTTTCTTTTTACCTGAAAATTTTGAATTTTTACGAACCCTTGCCATTCCAAGCAAAGTACGAATTTTTAACGTGCGTGATAACACTCATACATACAACCTACATTTTACCTCCCATCCGAACGATGGCGTATTTTTTGTGAAAAATGTTAGCGTAACATTTTTCAAGCGGACCGTGTCGGAATTCAAATCCAGGACCTTGAGCATAGTAGTCACACGCATACCAACTACGCCAAGGAGCCGCCTGCATTTTGATCCCTATATTTGATGTTCCAATACTCCACCCGAAGGTACTGTATTGGCTATGAAGAGAGTGTTCTTTACCTGGAAAATTTTAAATTTTGCCGAGCCTTTGCTGTTCCAAGCAAGGTACCAATTTTTAACATGCTTGACTACACTCGAACACGGGATCTACATTTTACTGCTCATCCGAACGAGGGCGTATGTTTTTGTGAAAAATGTTCGCCTAACATTTTTCAAGCGGTCTGTGTCGCGATTTGAACCAACTAAGTTACGGAACCACCTGCATTTTGGTCAACAAGATAAACCAACAATCATTGTTTGTTTGCGTAAATACAGGACGTGGGTTGGATTGACGCTTATCTAATCGGAGTTCTTGTAGCGACTTCGTTGCGTACGTACAACATTAAACAGGGAACACAGGTGAGAAATACACAAAGATTGAGGTAGGAAATCGACAGGTGAACTTTATTACTTTAATTTATAAGGCAATACTTTCCCAGTTTGTCAAGATAAGGTAGTTGCGTGTCGATTGGATGATGGCCACTCGTTGTCTTTAACTTGTCACCAACCATTTGTACGTATCACGCTCTCATTGGTTGAGGACAATAACGCATATAATTTCAAACCGTGGGAAAACCATAATTGACATTCTTTTACCACGAAATTCACAATAATACTATTTCTAAAAACCAGATGATAATTCACACAACCTATTTTATAGCTAAATTACAATAGATAACACCCTTAGATTAATTATACAAAAATAATCTTCTAGGATTAACTATTAACTAAAATTTTTGTGATTCCAATTAAGACATAACACATTTTATCCGTTCCTTCGGAGGTAGGATTGCCTCTTGCTGTTGGTGCTAGATATGGCTGATCTTAATGGCGGTCTGATGTAAGGGAAGTCAATGGAGCTAGAACAGAAAGTTATCAAAACCTGGATTGCTCTGATTTATCGGCGGCGGCCGTGGCGGGGTCAGTGACCCGCATATACAGCTCAGATTTTAATTTCCTTACGATTTGGTGGTCATGCAAAGGAAGTAAGCGAATCAAACCTGGTGGTCAAAAATAAACAAACAACCGGCTGAGGATTAATTCCTAGGTTTGGAGCGGTTGGCAAGAAGAAAAGTGGGGTTCAGAGGATGTGGAGTTTTGAACTCTGACAGATGTTAAGACATTCTTTAAAAGGGAGCTTTTTGTTTTTGTATAAGAGAGTGTTAGCTTATGGAGCAAGGACCAGGATTCTATTGCGTTCATAAGAATGGCCGCGGTATGTTCTAAGGAGATGCGTGTCTTCTTACCTGTAAAACTCTGAATTTTGCCGAATCCTTGCTGTTCTAAGCAAGGTACGAATTTTTAATGTGCGTAACAACACTCGCACACGAGATTTTTTGTAAAAATAATGCTCGCATAACGATTTTTAAGCGGAACGTGTCGTGATTTAAACCCGGGACTTTGGGCTTAGTATTCACGTGCATACCAACTAAACCACGGCAGGATAAACCAACAATCATTGTTTGTTTGCGTAAATACAGGACGTGGGTTGCATTGACGCCTATCTAAGTTTTTTAGCTAGTTCGTTGTGTACCCACAACATATAGCAGCAAACACGGGTAAGAGATACAAAGGGATTGAGGTAGGAAATCGACAGGTGAACTTCATTACTTTAATTTAAGAAGCAATACTCTCCCAGTTCTTCAAGATAATGAACCAAAAATGGACACGCCTCGTATCATCTTTTTTTACCTAACTAATATATAGATTTAAAGTTACGTATCGTTGACCTAAAATCATAAATCTGGATTTTACACTGATTTGAGTCAGCACAAAACTGTATATAACCTCTCTTTGTTTTAGGACGATAAGATGAGATCATAATATTATTTCTTTATAAACAAAACAAAATCACAATGATAACATCATCTCTAGCCTTTAAAAACTGTCACAGGAATTTGACAACTTTTGACTATGTATCAAATATGATGCAAAATAAGTTTGCCTTAAATTAAAATTTATAGAAACTTAATCTTATTTTCTTAAAGGAAATAACTCAATCCTATTGGTGCAATTAATATAGAAATTATTAAAATGAAATGTAATTATAATTATTTGTAAGGAAACGTCACATCCCTAATAGTGAGCCGTAGATAATCACCCTGATGGAACTATTTTACTGTGGTGCAGGATTTAACTAGGCATTACCATAAAAATTTGACATCAACAGTCCATATACATGTGACAGAACCAATCACCTCAAACCAAAATCTCTGAAAGAAAAGCGCTATCCAAACCCTTAAATTTTACACATCAACTACCCCATTACGAACTTCTCGAAGGATAGACTGGAAGTGACAATATTACCCTAACGATTCATAAGAACAATTTGTCCTTGAAAACCTTATCTACACGAAAATTATGCCAATGAAAAACAGTTACTTAACAAAACTAGGATAACCACGAGCCGCGTTTATAAAACAACTTGGACAGCCTAAATATGTTTGAGAATAATAACGTATTTTCTTACAATTCCTAATGATAAAGTGCTATTTTAAACGACTACTTCAGGTTTTAATAACTTTATAGGTTTTCAAACATCTAAAGTGTATAATTTGTTATAGAACCAACGTATGGAATTCAACCTTGCAAGAGAGTTAATAGAAAGTGACGGATTGTTTATTGTTTTCCGTCTGGAACTAGAATTTTTTTATGAATATGAAAACCTATTTAGAATTGTAAATAAGTAATTTTAGCAAACTTTTTATTTTTTCTTTTCTTTATTGTTACATTATGAATTATTATTATTTTTAATTTGTGCTCTATTTATCGGTCGTCATGTGATACTGTGGCAATGTCGCACCTTCGATACACGTCAATTCTGTATCAACAACATAGATCACATCCGCATTTGGCTAAAGTTACTCTTACTAATAAAATGATCAAGCTAAAAAGATAACTTGTTGCAACAAGCACTAAGTATATTTACAAAATTATGTACGAAACGAATAAATTATAGACCGATTATTTACGTACGCGAGTTATGTAATCCCCCATTTGATATATATATATATATATATATATATATATTTGTATTAATTAATTCAATTTTTAAGTAACGGGTATTAACAAAGTGTATAAATAATAATTAATATTTAATTAGTATTCGCTAAAAATTAAAGGGTAGAAGTCAATGCCATTCATTATTATTTTAATTGGAGTTAATTGAACCATTAGTAATACATAATATGCATAAAAGCTTTTAAAAACCTAATAATACCAAATATGAGACGCGTTGCTAGCATACAAATCTATCAAGAAGGTTAAAAAAACGTAGAATATCCAAATCGTAGAAGTATTACCATTGAACACTTGCGTATTTTTAAATATCAAAGTTCTAATAAATTTGAATAGATAAACATGCAGCTTCTACGTATATTGGAAACGGTCGGATGCTTTAGCACGAAATACAAAACAGCGTTTATTTAAAAGTCATGTCGCGAGTCCACGTGTAGTTTAGACAGCCGATAGTAAAGTATATCGATTTGTACCACTCAGACCAAGGTAGAAAGGGATGGATAAACGCGTAAAACAGAGACACTGATAATAAAGGCGTGATTTGTGAAGCTTCACTGGGTTTGCGAATGGTTGAAATAAGTTGCAGATGTGAGAGGTGAAAACAACAATTTCTATAGAAAATTAATTAGTTGTTCGCAGACGCGTTGCGAGCCGTGTGAAAATCTCTTAGATTTTCAACTAGCGCGTGTGCAAATTTTAGTAGAATCGCTGTGCCGGACTGTCGAAAAGGGAAAAGAGAATGCGAAATTCTAAAAAGTGTCCGTTGCGGGACAAAATCGACTTGAAAGCGGGCTATTATATAAACCCGTGTTTATAGGAGTTTCGCTCTCTTAGATTTTCGATTTATTCAATACTTTAAACAGTTTGGCTCTTAGATTTTTGATTTTATTGAATACTTTAAACAGTTTTGCTTATTATTTTTTGATGTGATACCATACTTCAAGCAGAATACGTGCTACGATACAAGTTATTATGCTTGAGTGCACTTACAGAAGATAGATAAGGTAATAAAGTCTAGTTATATTTGCGGGTATTACTGTACCAATTATGTAAAGTAGTAGCGATAAATAAATACATTGAAGTATGCCGCTTTGTATAGCGTGAACGAATTATGAATTGCTTTGCTATTTTTCGGGAGTGAGTAATCAAGTATTATTAGTAAACGTGATTGGATCCACAAAACAAGATTCAGATATACACAAATGAGTTCCGGAAAAGCACTGAAACAACTTTAGATGAATGGTGGTGTAGAAAATTTTTTAAAGGCGACCAGTAATCCGAGGACGTAAACATAACCCAGTTGGAATGGTGTGATTAACAAAGGAGGATGTACATTGGAGCCACGAGTGCATTAACCGTCAGGTAACTCATGCTTTGTTGTTCAATCTTAGAGGTTTTGGTGTGTGTTGAATATCTTTATAATTTGTTTGATAAAGATGGACAGTAGTGAATTTGTATAAACAACAAATTTTGAATTTTAAGGTAAAATTTTCTTGTTTAAGTAGAAAGGAGTATTTAGCAGTTTATGTTTCGATTATGATGAAAATTTGGGTCTGTCTTTGAGCTCAATTAGACTAACCTGTTGAATTAACGTAAAGGGGTGGGAGATGCTCCCTTTTATTCAGACTTAGGTCTGCACATATTGCAACTTAATTAGTATGCATCCTACCAGGACTTTAATTCTGGATGCAAATTAAAAATGATGACAAATTTAAACTTGAAATTTTATGATACTGAAATTTATGCTGAAATTTAATTTTGAAATTTTAATGTATTATGAATATTGATGTAAATAGAGTTAACGTTGATGTTTGTGGTAGGAATGTGTTTGTTTTTTTTTTTATGAATGAGGATGAAAGTTTTTAACTAGGTGAGCAGCCGAGGCAGAAAGAGTAAAGAGGCGATTATCAGAAGAGATTTAAAAGGGCGAGAATCACAGCAAATCTTGGTGCCCAATTCGAGAGGCTCGAATATTTTTTTTTACTCTGGTGAGGCTTTTTGTAGGTTTCACAGCAATATATATATATATATATATATATATATATATAAAAGAAACTAATAACTAAGAAGTTATTAGAAATATTAGGAAATGTGCAACAATGTCATGAAAGACAATTTATTACAATTTATATCAGTTTATAAACGTTCATGGGAACGGAAGCGCTACAAAGTAGCACAAGGATAAGTGACACTGCAGATGTCAGGTCACAGACGGTCGTAGGAAGTCACGTACCGAGATTACGCAGAAGTAAGCTCGCAACAAAGTAGTTATGAATAGATTTAAGATAGCAACTATGTATCAGGAATAGAGTCAAGTGTAAGCAGACACTAGGTCTGCAAGTTCCCACAAAACTGTGAGGGGGGTAGGGAGATTATAAAAGGCCCGGAAGCTCCACTCGCAGTCAGTTTATCAAACGTTCAGCTTTTACATTGCAGTTCGTAGATAGCTCATATTGTACAATTAATTAATGTATTTCGACTTAGACTAATTATTCAAGTTTGTCAAAATTCCAATTAATTTCTGTATAATCAAAAATAAATTTGTTAAAGTTCAAAGAGTCTTTTTAAAAAGGACCGCTCGAAGTCACGAACCTTAACTGGCGCAGTCGTAACGGATGTCAAAAGGGCACTAGCGAATCCAAAATCGAGGAACTGGTGGTCTGGAATTTCAATTCCGAATTTGGCAGAACAAAACAAAAGTTGGAGGTAAAACAAGCATCGCTCAATTTCAGCAGTTGAAGGAGAAACAAGAATAGTTCAAATTCAACAAAAGAAAAATTGGAGGCGATAAAAGAATAGATCAAATCCAAGAAACCAAAAGAAAAACCAAAACAAAGAAAGAAATCAATGAAATCAACAAAGCAACTAGTGTAAGTTCATTTTCCTAAACCAATTGAATTTTATTTTATTATTAACAAAGACATTTGATATTTGCTAGTTTATGATTTATATATATATATATTAACTATTGTTACAACTATTTTATGCAATTTTTTAAAAATAATCGACTTAGCAATTGCTAGAGATTATCTTCAAGCTGTTATTGAAATTTTATCATTATTTTATAATTTGTATATATGAAAAGAGAGAGATAAAAACTTGAGAAAACTAATTTCTGAGACAAAGAACTGAGAAAAAATTATTTTGAGACATAAAAAACTTGAGACAATTAAAAAGTCGCAAAGCGCACAAGAGACTATATCACGTTTTAACGAACGCAAGAAAATTTTTAGAAACAAAACTAAAACTCTAATTCAGCAATCTTAACTGGCGCAAGAAATTTTTAGAATTTCTAATTCAACAACTTTAACTAACGCAAAAAGAGAATTAAGAGAATTAACTGGCGCATAAAAATAATTTAAATACACCGAGAATAAAAAGCGAAAGCTAAAATCACAAACAATTAAAACTAAAATCCTAATAACAACACAACTATTCAAACGCGAAATGTAATACGATCCATAAATAGACAACGTACAAATCCATTATTAAAAACCACATTCTTATTACAAGAAATAACGAAGCGCGATTTCAAACGCAAAACCAACATTCATCGTCTCATCTTTAAAAGTGAATAAAATCTAACCTTGGATAAATACGCATAAATCTAATTATAAATCACAAAACGAAAGCTAGACATCGCGAAACAGCGTTGTAAAATTTAAATAGCACAAAATTACGACCAGAAACTTTTTATAAAGTATCCATTCGCAGTCAGTTCATCAAACGTTCAGCTTTTACATTGCAGTTCGTATATAGCTCATATTGTACAATTAATTAATGTATTTCGACTTAGACTAATTATTCAAGTTTGTCAAAATTCCAATTAATTTCTGTATAATCAAACAATAAATTTGTTAAAGCTCAAAGAGTCTTTTTAAAAAGGACCGCTCGAAGCCACAAACCTTAACTCGCGTCACAGCGTGCGTTCAATAAATAGATCATTTGTGTGTTATTGGTTTGTTAAAACTCTAACCCCAAAACCTCTGCATTTTAACTATATATAATCGACTTAGCTTTATTTTGAACTACTTTTAATTACGCATTGTTTTTCAAATATTTGATAGTAATCACCTTGTCAACCGTTGCACTCCCTAAATAGTTTCTGGTCAAAAATTTCGTTTGTCTGTGGTACCGAAAGAGAAGTGATGCAGATCTTTGATAGAGTTACGCTTGACACGCAAGAAAAGCCCAACGACAATTAGTATAAAATTATGCATCGTTTTACATGGCGTCTTAAAAAAATATTTTAATCATTTTAATTCTGAGCTTTCCCGAAACCTGCGGTACCTTATTGTTAGTCTTTTAGAAGAAATCCTGTTCACTTGTCTAAAGACTTAGCTACAGGTAATAATTAGAGAACAATACGCAAATTAAAAAAACACTACACAGTTTCGAGCAAAATTGACACCAATACCGTCTATTTTAATTAATTTACCGAGCCCTTGAGATATTTTACATCCGTAAAAGGTATAGTAGAAGCACTACGAGGGCGCTATATAATGTATCCTTTATAATCAAGCTAATGCGTTTGTCTCCAGTACAACTCTGAAGTTTTCTCTAATTAATTTAAGGATCACAAACTCTCTGAACATTTTTCTTTATTTTAATTTAGAACGCGTTTTTATCACAGTGAGAAAAAATAAAATTGTGAACTAAAAACTTTTCAAGAAATAAACGCTGTTTGACACTTTTCACATGAAAAAGAATTGCTTTTGCTGAATAATTAGTATTTAACAGTTTCCTAGCCTATTTTGACTTTGACATGGTAAAGTGGCTTTGACATGCAATTTACAGCTGAAGAGAGGTTGTAAAACCACAAAATAGCCTGCGTTCTATTACGTTATTTCCCACTAAAACGTTTCATAAGCAATTATGTTATATAGGGGATTCAGCTTGATGTGTGCGTAATTAAATGAAGTAGGGTTAGAAATTGCATGCAAATAGCTTTAGCTTTTAGTAGGTTTGAAAACGTATTCGGTTCTCACATTTAGTTAGATCCACTGCTGGGGATCTTATTATTATAGTGGAAATCGATCTGCTTTGGTTTCACATTTCACTCCTCGGATAACCCTTGCTAGGTTTTGTTATCGCAAACTATCCTCCGCAGTATTATGAAAGTTATGTATCCCCCAATCTATGTATTTATAACAAAATAGGAATTATTAGAAATTGTTAAAGAAATTATTAAGTCAAGTGCAACAATGTAATACAAGAATAATTACCTAGAGAGTAAGATTGTTACATTGTAGAAAGAATAGAATTAAGAAATAACCAGACAAGGGCTCTGAAAGTTCCCACAGACATGTGAGGGGCAGGGACAACATAAATGCCCTGGGAGCCCCAAGACCAGTCAGTCAGTCTCAAGTATTTCAGCTTTAACATTGCAGTTTGCTTTAACTACTCACTCATATTACTTCAATTAGTAATTATTTTTTGACTTAGAGTAATTTTAAACCAGTTTGTTAAAATTCCATAATTAATGTCTGATTAAACTAATAAAATTTGTTACAAGTTTTGGAAGCAATTTTTAAAAACACCGCTCCCAAGGTCCGAAACGTAACTTGCATATGATCTAAAACCTTATGTATACAAAACCTAATCTCTGTATCACGTTATTACAACATTCAGCTTTTACGCCACTTAGCAAAGCTCTATTGATCATAAACTACTTGACACGTATGCACCAAGTAACATCTGAAGAGAAATGGCCCCACTTCCCATATCTCACTCACTTGTTTAAACTATGCTAGACTAAATAGACCAGCAAATCACGTTATCAGCAGCACAGAGTTTACTGTTTACAAACAATCACTAGAGAGCCAAATCGGTCTTGGCTATTAGATAACTATTTAAAAAAAGCACAGCCCCTAATTCCGTCTTTAACCACTTTAAGGAAAAAATATTGCTATAGCTTTTCTCTCGGATATCTACCTCATTCAAAAAATCACCCCCAATTTTCCTCTGTATTCATTCAAACTCACCCGCGCCAAACCTTACTATAGCCATCTTAACTAACGATCCTTCGACAGATGCTACGAACGTCCCTTCTCTATAAAATTCCTAATCCACAACAGTGGAAGTTTTTTTGAAATCTGGAACCTTTATCTATTGCTCCTCGTATTGCCAGTACAACCCCGATATTTAGCCTTACCTATGCCAACCTAAACATATTCTCCATACTTTCCACAACAAATCTATCTTTATCTCCGCTGATTCCAAATTAAAATCCATCACCTGGGTCAACTCCTACACTGACCAGCGAAGTACTGATTTACCACAACTTTAGTATCTATAAAATCCCATCGAATACTCCAACATGGCAATCTGCACTATATCAGTATAAATTCGATTCAACCCTGGCTTCTACATCCTTAACTAACCTCATTTCAGTTTTGAACGTCTGCCCCATCAATAACCACACGCGATCATAACTCTATTAGATTCAAAATTATTTTTAAACTTCTGCCAAGATAAATTCATAATGTTCCTGCATTCACTTCCCAAAATGCCAACTGTTCATTGGAGTTTCTCCAAAAATTTTGCCCAAGCCCAATTCCCACAAATTTCATCAAAAAGGGTCACCATTCATTATTTTTCACCATCAGCTAACGTTTCCTTTACTATTAGACTCCATGTAAGGCGAACTGACACACCTACCTGAGTAAGAGGATACCTAAATCACCTCAGACATGTGGTTCAACAAAACCGAAAAAATATTAATGTTGCAGTAGATCCATTTTAACATCAAAATGAAAAACTTAAAGCACTGATAGTCAAGACTAAAAATGACCGTTTGCAAAATATAAATAGTAACAAAACGGACCCATGGTTAACTTATCTCTACGGCAAACATCATAACCGCAACTTTAACATTAAACTCCTCATGCTTAAAATTTCCTATAGACTCAATCCTTTCTAGCAACCAATGTTCTAAGTCAACACCAATTCCGCATAGTAAACGAATCTATCACCCCACCACATATCAATCCAGAGCTCATTCTTGACGACGGATTTCTAAAGACTAGTAAAAACCTGAATTCTAGGAAAGCCCCGAGGATCACCGAGCGCATTAATAACACTCTCCAAACAACCTACCCTTAGATATCCTACCTAAGTTTTGTTCCAGAAATATTTATACGAAGGTACTTTTCCGGATCCAGTAAAATATGCTTTTACAAAACTCTTCCTTAAACCGAAAAAACCTGAGTATCCAATATCCTACAGACCATTCGCTCTTTCTCTAACCTTAGAAAAATGCCTAGAACTCATCATTATCCAAGTTCAGTCTCATATAGACGAATATTCACAACCCGCACGATTCTGCAAAAGCTATCATCTAATCTTCAATATCCACAGTACAATCCTCTTCCTTTAAATACACAATCGCGGTATTTCTCAGATTTCTGTGTTTTGACATTGTTTGGTGGTCATACTTCATTAACCAACTTAAAATTCACAATCTTCCTTCTAACACTTACCTGATAATCAAATCCTATTTAACTTCTAGAATAGCTTCACTAGTCAGAAATTACTTGACATCTACTAAAATCATTTCCAATGCTGTCCTTGCAACATTAATTTTAATTTAATTTTTACTACATAATATGCTGCAATAAATAATATAAAATAAATTCAAATGTATACGTGATTAAATTCCCTGGCGCGTTAAATGCCTGATACGTCTTTAATATTTGGGTGGCGTCTAGATGTTCCCTTGCTTGGTTGGCGGTAGCTTTTCTGTCGACAAAGTGCCAATATTGTGTAAATCTACAAAAGACGTCCGCACTCGAGAAAGGCCGGTAGTGAAATCCGCTTATTTTGACGTATCGGCTCTTACAAGTAATCGTCTCCCCTCCAAGATATGCTAATATTCTGACGCAATTTGGTGAGCACAGCTGCACGTTAAGCATGGGAAGTGCAATCCTTGCGGCTTCCTAAATCACAAATCATAAATTAATGCCTAGACTTATATGCGAACCAAATGTTTGTGTGGTTATCACGTAACGCTTATTTTAAATAAAATAATATTAGAGTATTTCACGTGCGGGGTTTAAAAATCCCCCGAACCTAAATAATACAATAAAAAGTTGAAGCCTTATATAAAAAGCGCAACACCATACGGTTCATACCTTTCACCCATCATGTTGCAACATTGCTACTTTAAACACCTACCTATTTGCATACTCAGAAAAACTCATCTTTTTTGTGCACGGAAATTCACTCTCTGCGCTTGAACAAACCGTCTCTCACCTTATCCAACCCTTTGAGCCTTGGTTCATCCTCAAGAAACAACCTCCATCCCTTCCCAAATCCAAAATGATTTCATTTAACGAATACTTGGATCTCTGAAGAAACTAGAAATTCCATATCCTAGGTTCCCCCGTGACATTCTCTGAGTTTGTAACCTTCTTCAAAATCGTCTGACAATGCACGCCCTATTGAATAAAATTCGAACTAAGACAAAATCTATCCTAAACAACATTTATCTAAAACCTTATTCCCGCACAGACTAACCACAGACTCATACTTAAACAAATAATAATCCCAACAATTCGCTATGGGTTCCACTTATAATGAAATCTTATTTAACCTTCAGAATAGCTGCACCGACCGCAAATTACTTCACATCTACCAAAATCATTTCTGAAGGTTGTTTATAAGGTTCAATCCCGTCGCATATACTTTCCAATGTTGTCATCTTTAACATACTTACATACATAAACGATTTCACCTTTATTGTGCATGGATATTTGCCCTCTGCGCTTGAGCGAATTGCCTATGACCTTATCCAACTCACTGAATTCTGCATCTTTATGAAAAACAACCTCTATCGTCTCTCAAATCCAAAATGCTTCTCCTTAAAGGATAAATAGATCTCCGAAAAAGCGCAAAAATCCATAACCTAAATATTTTCTGACAGTATAATCTACCTTGGTAATGTACTTCCACCTAAATAAAATAAGACTAAATTTACCTTGAACAACGTAAATCAGTTTTTCTCCACATTTTAACCAAATAATAAATAATCCCTATAATCTGCTATGGGTACTTCTTATGGTACCCGTTAAATATTTATCATTTTCATTGTATTTTAAATCCAATGGTCCAAACGTTCCTTCTTTACTCAACTAAAGTCTACCGAACAATTCCAACATCAGCCGTATAGACCCTTCTCAACATCCAACGCTTGACTTTAAACGAGATTCCTTTCTACAATTCAGTAATTTCACATTTTATCGTCCTGTTGAACTTCATAAGCAAATCTTGCACTACAAAACCTACCAAATTTCCACGAACTGAACTAAAATTCTGATCAAATACTTTTGAATCCATACGTAGCAACATTTCTGGGACATATCATTCACTGGTCGTTACAACTACGATATCTTCCCCCCAGTAACAAAACATCTCGACACACATTCCGCAATCAAACAGATATATCTTTCAAGCTTTCCTCATTCTCTTATCCTTACTCCACTCTGTAATAAGTTTAAAGTATCCATCAAACTTGATACTTATATTCTCCTCCCAAGTACTTAATTAGTGTGAGGTGCTCCGGGGGCTGCGTACGCCTAATCGACCACGATTGTCCGTTATGTTCGAAGACGGCAAGACGTCCTTAGTGTCCGATGACGGATTCTAGAACACGACCTGAATCACTAACTCTCCCATCCTGTTTAATAACTTTGCAAAATATGTCGTTTTCACACAAACCCCACCCCTGACTAACTTATCTACATTTTGATTTTCTGCTTCGTTATTCATTGCAGTTCTCTACTCGCCATTACTACGCCACCTTACCATCGCAATAATAGCAATGTTATTGATCATATTTAATGGTATGTAACTTATCCTCGACGTTAATCTTTTATTCATAATTACGACTCAGTACAAACTCCAAACTTGAACAATGACTCAATAGATTAACTCCTTCTACTGCATCGGAGATCGGGCAAGTGATTGCTCTACAATCATCCAGAAAGCAGAAAGCTCTTAAAATATTCTAAATGTATTTTATATATACATATATACATAATGCATATATGTGTATATATATATATATATATATTGATGTGATAATGAGGTCACGAAAAGTCATTGAACGCCAAAATTCTGTGAAAAAACCCACCCAAAACGGAGAAAAGTAAAGTCTTCCCATTTTTAAATTTTATCTTGTATAAACGTACAAGCGTACTACCTTAACAAGGCTAATGTATTCCTGTGCAAAATAAAAGCGCTTTGAGTACATGTGGTGTTGTAGTACCATTTGTGAATGAAGTACAACTTTAATCCGTGTCTTATTGCATGTATAAAGCATAAGAACAAAGACCAATTTTAAAATTAGCTATCATTGATTTATTTCAGCCGTGTGTAAATAATTATTTTATTCTCCTAAAAAATACCTTTTAATAACAAGTTTTTATTGTATTTATCGTAGAACACTTTTAAAAATACTAGAATCCGTACTTTGCTAGAATGCTAATCAATCTTTAAGAATACTACAATAAGATTTATAATCAATTACGACCTTTAATGCATCTTTGTTATGATTGAAATACTTTTTCAAAGAGATTAATTTAAGAACAATTCTGGAAGAAATTAGATTTACGTTATTTAATAGAAGAATACGGCTCTTACTTTGAGAGAGTTCAAAAAGTCATAAATTATATACGTCAACGAGTTAATTATCTTGTATGAATGAATAAATGGTCCAATTCAAAGAAGCGCTGCTACATGAAAGGCTATAAAATAGATAAGAACGAGTTTAATAACTATAATTATAGTACAGAAGTCGTAGAAGAGAGATAACAGGTTTTAATGTATTAACAAAGAATGGAATTATACCGACAGGTTATTAAAATAGGCAATGAAGCAAAATTGCGGAGATTATTGCATTAAGTGAGTGACTAATGTTTTAAAATAGGACCTGGAAGAATCCAAAGCTTTGATGTTTAGAATTTTATTATATAGAGAAGAATTTAACGAGAAGTGAGTATTCATTCATTTTACGGTATGACATAAGTTTCGAGTAATTTGTAATTCATTCAAGATTGGTAATCCATTCTGTGGGGGTTTCCACATATAAGATAAGTTATGACGCATAATTATTCTGAAAAATATAACAAAAATTACACGCTCTTCAATATAAATCATCTTGGTACGAATCAGCCATTAATTTTTAATCTATTAAGAATAAAAGTACGTTCAACTACGTATACTTTAAATGGAAAAATCAATTAAAATTTGAGATAGAACTAGGAACTTTTGAATGTAGTTAATTCCAAAGGAGACCATATTTTAAATAGTTATTATAAGCAACACAGGTAGCCGAAAGAAGTATTTAAAAATTCAAACCGCAAGTAAGAATGTGTTTCAAACCTAGAAACTTAATTGGTATATTATTAAGTAGACTAAGCTAGAATAAAATTTTATCTTTCGTATAAAATTATTTTGGATAGTTTGTTTTAGAAATTTTGAAGTCAGAGCTTGAAGTGTTTCTGGCTTTTACAACAATTTCTATACAGCGTCCTTCATTAACTACGTCGATCCGGGTAATGATAATAATAAAAAATATTTGAATTATTCAGAAAAATGGAATGAAAATCATGATTCACATATGCAATGCTTAGGAGTTTTCAAATAATTAACGAGTATTAGGTGAAGTTTATTTTAATATGTAAATAGTCATTAGGTAAAGTTTCTATCTAATTTATGAACGTTATTTATATCTGCGTATATAAGAGACTAGTTAGATAATGTGTGTAAAAGAGTGTATAAAAGATTATTCATAAATGTTTCTTGAGCTTTCTGTGTTTCATTACATTTTTGTAAATTTGCAGCATATTTTCCACTGAGCTAGCCAGTCAAGGAAAGGGCACGTTAAGATTAAAATTCATATTTTTTATTGCATCCGTATATTAGACAGGACGGCTATACCCCAATTTACAACACCTTTTGTGGCGCCCAACGTTTAGACGCGAGTCACAGCAATATGTAAGGAGGTCGTAAAATCATTAAGCACCATTTTCTGTAAATAATACTACCATTAACCGAAAATATTTAATTTTTAAATATTTAATTTCTACCGTATATAATATTCCAATAAGCTTATTATTATTATAGTATTTACTTTAGTATGTAAGTGAAACCTTTAATTCTAATTTAAGTGAGTTCTAAAAGGTAAATATTTATTTTTCACTGAAAACTAACAATTTGAATACAACGAAAAACGTGTTGTATAACCTTTTATACTAAATAAAACACTGTTTTAAAAGTACTTTTACCGAAAACATTATTTAAAATACGCTTAAAAAAGTTTTCTTTATTAAAAGCATAGAACATGAAACATGAAGTTGAACGAAACTGCTCAAGTTTTTCTAGATTGTTCCAATTTTCATTCATTCTGTAGCGAGAATACGTCCTCTCAAAACAATGTCAAATACTCTTTTAAACGCTAAATAAAATTCACTAATGCATTGTAGAACAAAGTACAATTTGAAAACCAATCCAGTAATTTAAATCAAAGTCATTTTATTCGAGATTGTTCGTATAGTCATAAATCAGGAAAGTTTGTGTTCAGAGTTCGAAACACTCTGAGTTTTTAACAGATTATCTGTCAAGGCCAAAACAAACCTTACAAGCGTGAGAATAATAACCAGGTAAACTATCCATAAAAGAAGAAATTCAGTTTTGTAAATTTAAAATAAGGTAAGGAACATTTTTATAATTAAGTAAATAAGTACTTCTTAGAAATTATTTGATGTTTGAAAGAAACGATGTTGTAAATGTTCTATATACTTTTGTATGAGAGAAAATATTTCATTACTGAATAAATGCTTTGTAATATTGATGTGTTTGATTTCATTTTGAAAACTCCAACATTTCCGTTGAGCTAGCCAGGCAAAGTTAAAAAGCAAGGTAAGTGAATAATTTCAAATTTTACTATTTGCTGTATCTATATCACGGCACTTCTTTCAGCAGCGCATCAATGCGAGGCGTTGTCACAGTATTCTTTTAGCGACGGTCTCAACGTGCGGAGTTGTGACAGCAATATATATATATATATAAATATATATATATATATATATATATATATATATATGTCATTTTCTCTAATAAATTTAAGAAGCACAAATCTTCTGAACATTTTTCTTTATTTTAATTTAGAACGCGCTTTTATCACAGTGAGAAAAATTGAAAACATAGGCCTAGAGACTTTCAAGAAATAAACGTTGTTTAACACATTTACATAAAAAAGATTTGCTTTTGCTGAATATTTAGTATTTGACACTTTCCTAACTTCGATCTTGCAAATTTTGACTTTGGCAATACAAAGCGGCTTTAACATGTAATTTACAGCCGAAGAGAGGTTGTAAGACCACAAAATAGCCTGTATTCTATTACGCTATTCACCTCTAAAACGTTTCATAAGCAATTATGTTATGTGGGGTTTCAGCATGATGTGTGCGTAATTAAATGAAGTAGGGTTAGAAATTGCATGCGAACAGCTCTAGCGCTTAGCAGGTTTGAAAACGTATTCTGTTCTCATATTTAGTTAGATCCACTGCTGGGGATCTTATTATTATAGTGGAAATCGATCTGCTTTGGTTTCACATCTCACTCCTCAGACAGCCGTTGCTAGGTTTCGTTATCTCGAACTATTTCCCGCAGTATTATGCAAGTTATGTATCCCCCAATCTATGTATTTATAAGAAAATAGGAATTATTAGAAATCGTTAAAGAAATTATTAAGTTAAGTGCAACAATGTAATCCAAGGATAATTAAATAAAGGTTATTAACAGTTGTGAGAACGGATGCAATACATTGTATTCCAGACGATAGTGATACTGCAGGTGGCAGGTCACAGACGGTTAAGAACCGTGATTACCTAGAAAGTAAGATTGTTACATTGTATAATGAATAGAATTAAGAAATAACCAGACCAGGGGTCTGCAAGTTCCCACAAACATGTGAGGGGTAAGGACAACATAAATACCCCGGGAGTCCCAGATCAGTTAGTCAGTCTCAAGTATTTCAGCTTTAACATTGCAGTTTGCTTAAGCTTCTCACTCATATTAGTTCAATTAGTAATTATTTTTCGACTTAGAGTAATTTTAAATCAGTTTGTTAAAATTCCATAATTAATGTCTGTTTAAACTAATAAAATTTGTTACAAGTTTTGGAAGTAGTTTTTAAAAACACCGCTCCCAAGTTCCGAAACGTAACTTGCATAAGATCTAAAACGTTATGTATACAAAAACCTAGTCTCTGTATCACGTTATTATAATATTCAGCTTTTAGGCCACTTAGCAAAGCTCTATTGACCATAAACTACTTGCCGCGTATGCACCAAGTAACATCTGAAGAGAAATGGTCCCACTTCCCATATCTCACTCACTTGCTTAAGCTAAATAGACCAGCAAATCACGTTATCATCAGCACAGAGTTTACTGTCTGCAAACAATCGCTAGAGTTAGTCAAATCGGTTATGGCTATTAGGTAACTATTAAAAAAGCACACCCCTAATTCCGTCTGCAATCTCTTTTAGGAACAAAAAATTGCAATAGCTTTACTCTGGGAAACCTACCTCATTCAAAACATTACCCCCAATTTTTTCCTATATTTAATTAAACTTTACTATAGCCATCCAAATAAACGACCCTTCGACAGACACTACGAACGTCCCATCTCTATTAAATCCCTAATCCACAACAGTTAAAGTTTATTGGAAATCTGGAACCTTTATCCATTGCTCCTCGTATTGTCAGTACAAGCTCGGCGTTCAGTTTTACCTATCCCAAGCTGAACATATTCTCTATACTTCTACAACAAATTTATCTTTATCTTCCAAAATTCCAAATTAAAACCCATCACCTAGTTCAACTCCTATATCGAGCAGAAAGGTACTGCTTTACCACCATCTCTCATTAAATACTCCAACATGGTAATTTGCACCTATATGACTTCAACATTGATTTAATCCTAACTTTTTCATTCTCTACTAACCTCATTTCAGCTTAGAACGCCTGCCTCATCAATAACCACAAGCGACCATAATCTTTTGGGTTCAAAATCATTTCTCCCCTCAGCCAAGATAAATTCGTAGGCTTCCTGCATATAGTTCCCAAAATTCAAACTGTCCGTTGGAAATATTCCAAAAATTCAGCCCAAGCCCAATATTATCAAACGGGATCACAATGCAATATTGTCCACCATCGACTAAAGTTTCCATTACTATTACACTACGTAACGGGAGCGACCCCCTGGCGGACTAATGCACTTATCTGAGTAAGAAGATACCTAAATCACCTCGGGCATATGGTTCAACGAAGCCGAAAAACCTTAATGCTACATCAGATTTACTTTAATATCAAATTGACAAACTTAAGGCACTGATCGTCAAGGCTAATCATGACAGTTTGCAAAATATATAAGTAACATAACGGACCCGTGGTTAATTTATTTCTACGGCAAACATCATCACCGCACTTTTAACATTGAACTTCTCATGCTTAAAATTACTTGTAGAATAAATCCCCCGCCCCAATGGCACCCAATTTTCTAAGTCTAAACCAATTCCACCTAGTAAACATCATCCCACCACATATCGATCCAGAGCTCATTTTTGAGAACCAATTTCTAAGACTCTAGTATAAACTTTAATTCTAGGAAATCCCCTGAGATTGACGAGCGCATTAATAACACTATCCAAACATAACCTATCCCTAGACATCCAAAGTAAGTTTTGTTCCAGAAATGTTTATACCGAGGCACCTTTCCGGATCCAGTCAAATATGCTTTTCTAAAGCTCTTACATAAACCAAACAACCCTGAGTAACCAATTTCCTACCGCTCTTCCTCCAACCCTAGAGAAACTCCTCGAACTTATTATTATCTAAATTCAATCTCATACAGACGAACATTCCATCATATTTCCCAACCAGCACGATTCGGCAAAAGTCACAACCTAGAACAAACCATATAATCTTCAATATCCACAGTACAATCCTCTTTCTTCAAATACACTATAGCGGCATTTCTCAGATTTCAGTGTTTTGACATTTTTGGGGGTCAAACTTCATTAACCAACTTAAAATTTACAACTTTTCTTCTATCAATTATCTGATAATGAAATCCTATTTAACCTCCAGAATAACTTCATTAGCCATATTAGTGTCCCCAAAAACAAAACGCTTCGACTAATACAATCTGAAATAAAGTGAGTAATCGCATCTGCCGAACCCTAATTTTCTCTGAAAGCTTCCTGCACCATTTAACTCTTGAGGAAAGAATACCGCTCTGAAATTTCTATAGGTATAAGGCAAGAAAAATTATATATTACCGACAATGTTATCCCGAACGTACTCCCGTAGGACTACATAGGATCTAAAGGTAACTCCACACAAAACCTAGTCTCTGTATCACGCTGTTACAACTTCCAGCTATTCTGCATAGCAAAGCTCTGTTGATCATAAACTACTTGCCGTCTATGCACCAAGGATCATCTGACGAGAAATTGTCCCACTTCTCAAATCCCACATACTTTCTCAAACTATGCTAGACCAAATAGACTAGCAAATTACGTTATCATCAGCACAGAGTTCACTGTCTACAAACAATCGCTAGAGTTAACGAAACAGGTTATTGCTATAACTATTAAAACTCATTCCCTAATTTCGTCTTCAATCTTTTTAAGAAACAAAATATTGTAATACGTTTACTCTGGGAAACCTACCTCATTCAAAACATAACTCCCAACCTTCCTCTATATTCATCCAAACTCACTCGATCAAAACCTTACTAAAGCTATTATAATTAACGACCCATCTACAGACACTACGAACGATCCATTCCTATTAAATCTCTAATCCGCAAATTTGAAATTCATTAAAAATCGGAAACCTTAATCCAATGCTCCTCGTATTACCAGTACAACCCCGACATTTAGACTTACCTCTCCCAACCTAAACATATTCTTCTTATCTTCCACAACAAACCTCTCTTTATCACAGCTGATTCCAAATTAAAATCCTTTACCTGCTTCAACTCCTTGTTGCGTTATTCGTGGCAGCCACGTTGGGCGCCAAATTTATGTTACGTTATCGAGGCCGTGCGTAACACAAAGAAAATCAAAGAAATGACCGGGCTCAATCGGAGATTAGGGGGGGTTGTAGAAAGCAGACTGACATATAATGTATGCGGCGGTAAGGAGTTAGTGACAATACCTGCAAGAAAATTAGTTAAGCAGACCTGAAAAAAAAAGAATAAGCATAGCAGCAATGAAACGTCTAAGTTATTCGGTACTTTATAGAATGTAAATAAAACTGTTTAGATAAACTATATAATATAACAACGGTAAAAGCAATACAAAAATGTTTAGTACAAAGTGAGGTAATATTGGGGAGTAGCAGAAACGTTTCCTCACACACCAATTAAACATAAATCAGACAAAATGTTAACAAAAGATAAATAGGTAAGTCACAATTGATATGAGTAACTCAGTAGTATTGATTGTTTTTTTCTTTCTTTTTTTTTTCTTAATAGCAGGCAAGTCTATTGTAAAAGGTATCAGAACGACAAAGACATGGCAAAACAACGGATAGATATTTAAAGTAATAACAAGTAGGAAATAGTTCAACTTACAAAAAGTACTTCAGTAACGCTTCCTTGCAATTGAAGTGTGGGATTCACGATGTCCTGCACTAACGAAGCACTTCACCCTTGACTGTGAGGGTGTTGATGGAATTTCTTACACTTTACACTAATCACACTTACGTATTTCACTAGTGTTAGCAGCAGACATTATCATGCTGATGGAACTATGTAGCATTGATAAATTTCTTGTTAATTCTATTTCCTGAGACAATAATTTCAAAATATTTTGTAACACAAATCGAAAAAAAAAATGGTAATAAAAATTTAGAATCACGGGCCTTCAAGGCACGATGTAATGCATTAAACTAAAAGTAACGTGAGGTGTTTTATTTGCTACCTATGGTAACAAAGAAAAATCTAATGCTTTTGAATAACGAAATTTGTGCAAACAATGATCTATTTTAGATTCTTTGGGGTTAGAAAATTCAGAAACTACAGTATCAACTGTATTTGGATAATCCAAAGTATCCACTACTCTGATAAAAAAAGGACCGCGAAACTAGATCGCACACACAGTTTAAATATCAAAAGACGAAGCACCAACAAAAAATCCACAATGAGTAAAGCACGTGTATCACTAAAGTAAGTCCGTAAAATGTTCCGTAAAACACGCGTGCAGGTCGAGTTTAACAAGTTCTATCACCTTAATTTCCAACAGAAACTCAACAAAAACAACAATTAGTAAGGCACGCGTAAGCAATAAACCCGTCCGTCAAATGTCCTTAAAAACACACGTGCGTCGACCAAACACGGTTAATATACAACTTTTATTTTACAAGAAAAACAACTAAAATCGTGCCGTGTTTGTTCATGAACAATTCGAAAATTGATACCGCATTAATTCTCACTATTCTCAAAGCAAAGAAGAAACAGTATTTTCAACGTAATTAATATATAGGAACCAAGAACAAACTACAACTACTTATCTGTTTATTCAACTCGTTGCTATTACAACTTCTTATCGTCTCTTATCTAGACTTGTATATCCACATAAGCAACAAAATTTATACAAATTGGGAAGACAAGAACGATGCAATACACTCATTATAATACGACGCATTCGCCTAAGGAGTTAATAAATATAAAACACAGAAACAGCAGTCACAGAAATGCATTCACTAATTGGGAAAAAGCGTAAAATGTTAAACTACAAAAATGCACGTTACATCCTACACCGACCAGAGAGGTACTGATTTAGCACAACCTTAATGTCTATAACACCCCCATCAAATACTCTAACATGACAATGTGCCCTATATCACTCCATCATTGATTTAACCATGAATTCTTCATCCTCCACTAACCTCATTTCAGTTTTGAACGTCTATCCCAACAATAATTACAAGCGGTCATAATCCTATTGAATTCAAAATCATTCATAACCACCGCCGAGATAAATTCATAAACTTCCTGCATGCAGTTTCAAAAATGCAAATTGTTTATTGGGACTCCTCCAAAAATTCAGCCCAAGCCCAACTTCCAAAATATCATCGAACAGGATCACAATGCATTATTGTCCACCATCAGCTAACGTTTTCATTACTAATTAGACACCACGTAACGCGAGCGGAGGCAGACTGACGCACTTATCTGAGTAAGAAGATACCTATATCACCTCAGACGTGTGTTTCAACAAAACCGAAGAAATTTTAATGCTATATCAGGTTTACTTCAATATCAAATCGACGAACTTAGGGCAATGATTGCCAAGGTTAAACACAACCGTCTGTCCACCGGACCCATGGATGACCTATCGTAAGGTTAGTCAAATCCCCTGTACCAAACGTCATCACCGCACTTTCAACATTGAAGTCATTCTTAAAATCTCTTGTAGAATGAATATTCCTCCGTAGAACCTGACGTTTTCTAAACCAATCAGACCTGAAGATCCAATATCTTACAAAATTTTCCAAACCCTAGAAAAACTAATAAAACTCATCATACTCTGGAAAATTCAATCCCATTCAGACCAACTTTCCTTCATATCTCCCAACCAGTACGGATTCTGCAAAGCCGCAACCATCAAAACTTCAATATCCACAGTACAATCCCATATCTTCAAAAACATTGTAGCAGCGACTTCAGTGTTTTGAACTTCTTTAATGGTCACATTTCACTATCAACTTAAAATTCACAACTTTCTTTCTAGCATTTACCTGGTAATCAAATCCCATGTAATCTCCAGAATAACTTCACCATCCACAAAATTCTTTCATATCTACTAAAATTGTTTCTCAAGGCTGCTCATAAGATTCAATCCTGCCGATCATCCTTTGCACCATTGCCATTTCTAACAACTACATATTTGCATACACGTACAACCATACCTTCTTTGTGCACAGAAATTTCCGCTCTGTGCTCAAACAAACCGCCTCTGACCGAATCTAACTCATTGAGCTGTGGTTCATTCTGAACACACAACCTTTAGCCCTCTCAAATCTATATTTCTTCTCCTATAGAATACTTAGATATCCGAAGAAACGCGAGAATCGATATCTTTAGTTTTTCCTTAACATTTTCTGACTTTGTAACCTATTGTGGGGCCAATCTTCAAACGCTTTGGGCAATGCAATTAAGATTAAACCACTTTGAACAACACTTACCACTCTCTACTTAAGACGATATTCCTCCACAGACTAATCGGGGACGCATCTTTACAAATAATCCGCTATGGGTACAACTCATGGTACCCGTTAACTATTTCTAATTCTCATCGTATTTTAAATCAAATAATCCAGCCTTTCTTTCTTTACTCGACAAAAGCCAACCGAACGATTTTAACAGCAGCCTTATATCCTCCTCAACATGCACCCGCTAGACTTTCAATTACATTTCTTTGTATAACTCCGTAGTCTTAAATTTTATTGTCCTATTGAACTCCATAAGAGAATCTTGTACTACAAAACCTACTAAATTGTCTCGAACTGAACTAAAATTCTGATCAAAAACTTTATAATTCATATCTATCGAAAATTCTGGGACATATCTTTCACTGGTCGTTACACCTACCATATCTCCCCTCCCCCTCAGTAACAAACATTTCTACTCACATTTCAGTCAAATATATTTTCTTTCCAATTTCTTGCAGCACATGCAAAATTCTGCGAAAAATTCGATTTCTTTTTCCTTTTCCTTTCGCCATTAAAGGAATTGTGCTGTTGGTTGTTGACCTTTCACGTGGTCGTCAATTTCTGATCAAACTCAACCGCCACCGACTATGACCTATGGTATTTCGACACGGTGCGCTTAAAAAATGTTAGCATTTTTCACAAAATAGAGCCCCGTTCGAATGAGAGGTAAAATGGAGGTCCCGTGTGTAAGTATTGTCACGCACGTTAAATATCCCTACCTTGCTTGGAACAGCAAGAGTTCGGCAAAATTCCAAATTTTCCAGGCAAAGAAGCTCGCTTCCTGGCCAATGTAGTACCTTCGGGTGGAGTATTGGAAAACCACATGTAAGGCTGTGACCTATTCGGGTGGCTCCGTGGCGTAGTTGGTATGTGTGTGACTACTACGCCCAAGGTTCCGGGTTCGAATCCCGACAGGGGAGCTTTTTTCACAAAAATACACCCTCGTTTGGATGAGAGGTAAAATGGAGGTCCCGTGTGTGAGTGTTGTCACGCACGTAAAAGATCCCTATCTTGCTTGGAACCGCAAGGGTTCGGCAAACTTCCAAATTTTTCAGGTAAAAATACTCGCTTCCTGGCCATTGTAGTACCTTCGGGTGGAGCATTGGAAAATCACATGTAAGGCTATGACCTATGCATAAATTTCTACCATTACGCTAACGCTACTCACCAAACCGCCTCCTAAAAGAATGACTCTGAAATCGATCAATTCTGAGACCACTTCTACGCAAATTGTCTCTATAATCAAACAAAATCTTCTCTCTTCCCTCTCTGACCTTGGTGTTCGAAATATTAGACCAATCCAAACCGCAGTCACCATCAGCACGAAAAAGTCATCAGATCTAAACCTAATAACTTCACTTAATCAACAATTCTGTTTTGTCAGTGTAGGGTAGACAACCATACATACATCTACTAACATGCACGGTTTTAATAATACATCCATGCTATCGGCAACCCAAAATACTTGTACTGGGTTACACAGTCTATCTATATTAGCGGCTTTGTGGCGTAGTGGTATATGTGTGACTACTACGCCCAAGGTCCCGGGTTCGAATCCCGACACGGTCCGCTTGAAAAATGTTAGGCGAGCATTTTTCACAAAAATACACCCTCGTTCAGATGAGAGGTAAAATGGAGGTCTCGTGTGTGAGTGTTGTCACGCACGTTAAAGATCCCTACCTTGCTTGAAACAGCAAGGATTCGGCAAAATTCAAAAAAATTTTCTAGGTAAAAAACTCGCTTCCTGGCCAATGTAGTACCTTCGGGTGGAGCATTGGAAAATCACATGTAAAGTCTATCTATATTTCAGTAAATTTGAATAAACGACTTCTATACAGCGTGGCATAAAACAAAAAGCTGACGTAACAAAGAGCTATTTTAAACATCTGGCAGGTATCTAAACAGGTTAGGAAGGAGAAGAAAGGTATATGGCAAATTTTGTGTACGACGTTGCCCAAAAACAAGAAGTTGACGTAGACGAAAACCATTTGATTGTGATGGTGGTGGAAAGGATCAAAGATAGTAATCAGGAAGTGTGTATTTTACCGGAGAGCTGCGGCCGCGGAACAAAGTTGTGTAGCACATTCATCTGTTACACTTGCAACTATAAACTATGGTTAGGCAAACATTATTATAATATCTAAAATATTTATATGAAGAATGAGTAGTACCGCTGCTGGTATGGCGTTAGAGCAGGATTTAAAATATCACCGTGTTACTTAAAGGTTTTAATTAATCGCTTGCCTGAACAGAGCGCACAATATATCACCCATAACTTACAAATGAGATGGCATAATTTGCTTAAAATTAACAATAAAAATTAATAAATAACTCACTTAGTTTCTAATTCCATGCATATAAGCAGGCGCTGTACCAAATAATTTTTGTTTATCCCAGTTATCCGCATGGGTGCAGTCACATCTCTAACTCAATTCTTGAGATGGACTTGTTGCTTTTCTTAAAACCTTAAACGGGAACAGAGATGATTGCGTTACGTTAATGGATAGGTATAGAAATCGACGGGATTAACTTCCCTACGTCACAGGTCTTTAAGGCACCCCTGCACACGTCCCTCAAGATAGCTGGTTCCGCGCTTCCAATAACTTGAAAATCACATCTCGTTCGTATGTGTCTTGATTGTTTGGAAAGCGTCATCTCCGTTCCACAACCCGTGGAATCATCTTAACAGCAAAATTTTAGAATAATAAATGTTTATTCTCCGTAAAACTGCAGGGAACAGCAAGCAGACATTTATTACGCGGAATACCCTAAATACTACTAATACAATAATTCCCTAAAATTAATTGTTAGCTAAAATAATTTGTGGAGCACTTTCTAAAGTGTAGCAACCACTGCTGGTATGATTATTCCAAACTCTAGAGAAGCGCCGGAGTTGTTTGCTTTTCCGTGCTATTAAGAAACTCCGCAATGAACTGCCTTTTTTGGTCTCATTGGCGATTAAAGGTGGTAGCCAACAAGATTGCGATGTTTTGTAAAGCAGTGAAGCGATAAAAGGTAGCTGCACGACGTAAATTTGAACGTAGGGTATTTCGTATTTTTGTTCTGTTGGCGGCACGTGTAATTTGATACTACGTAAATTTGGGCTTAGAGTATGTTTTGTTGGCGATACGTGTGATTCGATAATGTCGTAGACTTGCTGCTCCATCTCACGCCCACCCATCCCCCACTAAAAATGTTATGAAACTTCTATGTTGATACTTGGTGGTTGCTGTAGGTAGCTGACGACGTTTGCTGGTGGTTTGTGTTAGAATGGGTTTGTCAGCGGAGTGGCGTATCGGGCAGCTTGTTCTGCGTTACTGAGCAATGTTCAATGCCGAAGGAAAACTTTTGGAGTAATAGTGTCCTCCGGGTAAGTTTGGACTTGGTATCTTTTGTTATATAAAGCGATTACAAAGAGCGGTTCCCGGTGCAGAGTGTGAACCGCTTGTCGTAGAGGTAAGGTCGGTATCTTTTACGGCTCAAATGATGACTAGGCATTTTTGGTCGATAAGGTTGTAGTTTTTCTCGACTGCAATCGACTGGTAGGTAACTTAGGCGTGCTAGTTTTCCTCTTCCGACCGGGCAATGTTCTGGTGCTGTCCCGCTGGTGTTTCGTTTTCCTGGAGCTTTAATTGGCCAATTTAAATGCCAATAGCAACGTAAACTTGCTGCAGTTTTGGTGCAGGTGCTTGTACTTTGGTTGCATTTTTAATATTCCGTTCAATCTTAAGAACGTTGGTGATGAATTCGGCCTTGGATGTGGGATTCAGGGCCTTAATCGGGTTGCGCATTTCCGGTCGCATAAAAATTATAATTAGGTAGCGGTCATTCTGGATGCTTTGCTTAGGCATTCTGCATGAAAAGTCTTCTCTTCAAAGAATGTGCATGTCGTCCAGTGTGCATTGTTTCTTGCCATACTGTCCCATCAATTCGATTATAATTTGGAGCTGTCTTATTTGTCCAAGAAAATGCGTTTCAACTCGGGTAATTGAGTTTTTATAGTTAGCATGACTTCTGCTATTTGGTGGCTGTTCTACGTAGCTGGCTTGTAGCAGTGAGTAATCCAGCTCCCATCATCTCTAGCTTTTGTTGAAATTCGATCAGATCTTCTAAGGAGGCATCAGAGAATGTTAGCTCCTCTGGTTCTGTTGCGGATATCGCTGCTCGGAGAGGGTTCTCTACCAAAGTTTTAATTGTAGTGACAATCGTCCTGGTTTGTGGCGTGTGGTGTGATTGTTAAGCGCTACCTGGTTTTTGCAGTTCCAGAACTGTTGGTGTGCGGTTGGCTGATAGTGACAGTTTTATTCCTGGTCTTGGGAATGGTGTGCAGGTCCACGCATGCTCCTGCCCGTAGATTCTTTTATGTGAAGGGCCTCACGTTGGTCGCCACTTGTTACCGGGAAGCTACGGCCGTCGAACAAAGTTTTGTAGCACACTCATTTACAGCACTTGCAACTATGGTTAGGCAAATACAATCATAGTATCTAAAATATTTATATGAAGACTAAAAAATTGCACCGCTGGTGGTATGGCAGCGACACGTGTATTTTAAAACCACGACGTAAATTAAAGTTTTGGGATTTCCGTATTTTGTTCTGTCGGCGACATGTGTAATGCAATACTGCCGTAGACCTGGTGGTAAACTTCCCTCATCACCCGTTTTTGTTTTACTAGTAGACCGTTACCAACCTTGCGTAACAGATGGCGCAAGAAGTTACACAGAATTATTAAAGTTACCAAAAATTAAACAAAGGGGTCGATTAACTAAACTGCTTACCTTGAATTTAGTCTATACTTGCCAGATGCGTAGTAAGTCAGACGAATTCTTTCGTGGTAAAGATATCCGGTTTCAGTTCATATTCTTACTAAAAACTTAATTAAAGGAACAAGTGATATAAAGTAAAAAGAAATGAGATAAAGAAGACACTTTACCACATGTCAATAATGTACTGCCGCACATCAAACCCCATGAACACTGCCAGGCTAAAAATGGTATTGACCGCTAGCTTTTCAAACGACCGCTTGTTTTAACGCGCTGTGATTGATCAGAAAGCGCCATGTGTTCATTACAAACCTTGGGAAAGACATCTTTGCTCATTCTCACGACATTTAGGAAACTATTTCCCTAAAATATCACCGGGGAATACAGAGGCACATTTACTACATCTATGTTGCACAATATGCGTAATAACCTAAACTAATAATTTACAAAAATAGATTGAGGAGCATTTTACGGCGCAACACCTCCGCCCATTGAAGAACGTCGTGCAGTTGCCATGTTAATGCGTGTGGTTCTTGAAGGTAACTGGAGAACCTCGCTGGTGGGTTTTCTAAAAAATGGTTAAAGCTATTTAGTAAAGGCTTAAATATATAAAAGGGTTAAAAGGGTTAAACGTATCAAAAGGGTTAAAGAGGTTAAAGGGGTTAAAAGGGTTAGACGAGTTAAAGGGGTTAAAGGGGTTAAAGGTGTTAAAGGGGTTAATGGGGTTAATGGGGTTAATGGGGTTAAAGGGGTTAGTGGGGTTAGAGGGGTTAAAAGGGTTAAAAGGGTTAGAGAGTGTAACAGTTTGTTTTTTCCCTTTTAAAATAATGCATAAAAATTATGTGTTCTGTTATAAAATTTTTAAATTTACCTTTATTATTCAATATAAATCGTACTCTTACAATTAATACAAAATTAAAACAAAGTATCGTAATTTCGAAACATTCCTATTATTGTCCTTTATTTTAATTATGTAGTATATAAAGCGCATAGTTATAAATGTCCAGTTTATATTGTATAGCCATGCTAAAACTCGAACAAGCTGTCCAGAATTTACACAAAGTATTTTCAAGGTGATATCGAATAGCGTGCTTTCGCGCACCTGCTTGCTGAAGTTGTTGTCGACGAGTCAAATAAGTCGGTTTTTGATCATTCTAACGTCAATATGGATAACTTCATATACAAGGCTGACTTGCGAGTCGCAATTTAGCTTCGAACAATCCATCGATCCGAATGCTTAGAAACTCACCATGCGCAACACAAAAGAACTAATGAAGTAGAAATTAAAACAACACTTAAGAAATGAAGCTGTAATGGTCGTGCGAGACTGTTAAATTTTTACTGCGTATAAGATATATATGTTTCTCATGTTTCAACATGGAAATTTTGTTTTAATTTGAAAGCAACACTTTAGAGCTGATTAATGGTTGTAAGAAGAAGTTAATTTAATTGCGTATAAAACGATTACACATTGGAGACTTACAATGTGGTTCTAGTTTAGGAGGCGTTGTTATAACGATGTAGACAACTGCTTTTTCATGTGTTTGTTCAATGTTGGAAGTCCTCATGTGGGTCTAGCTTGTTTGTTAATTGGTGTATCAGCCATGCCCTGAATTCAAGGTCGGTAAGTGATCTTCTTTTTGAGACAGTCATCTATTCGACGTTCACGTCATGTTAAACCGTAACCTTGCTAGTTTGAACCCATGGAAACTAATACCTTTGTGATAATATTTAATTATGAACTTAAATTTTCAAATGTGGTTTTGCATCAAAATTATGCTTTATAAAATTGTTTATCTAACAAAATCTTTATGAATTTACATTATGAATAATATAGTCATACACTTGATTACACATGACTACTTTTTAACAAAGATTAAGTTTGCTAATTTAAAAGATCTTATTATAAAACTAATTTTGTATACATGTGAGTCATGTAGTCAGTACTGAAAAGATGACAAAGAAAGCTCATAATTATGTTAATGATATTCATAGTGCCTATTTGCTCTAGAGGCTTTTTTATTTAAATTGACAGATTAACAAAATAAGTATATAAAATTAATTAAATATTTAGAAACTAATAATAATTATCTGTCAAAATAATTCAAAAATAATTTTCAGTTAATATATGTGTACTTATTTAACAGTCTTAATTTCTTTATAAATTTAAACAAGGTTAATTGCACTCATGGAAGCACTTAAGCAAAAGTATTTATTTTGTCCATGCTTATTACTGGATTCTGTGAATTACATATAAACCAGAAGTGCATAAATTTAATAAGTAGAGTGTCCATGCATTATTAAACAAAAGAAAAAAATTATAGATGTACAAAACCTGTCTGATTTATTGATTTTATTTTGAGGCGCATACTGCTGTCTCTAATATTAACTATGAAGTTAGAATGAATTAAAAGCACGATTATTTTCGCATTTAAACCCAATGTAGTACCTCCGGGTGGAGCATTGGGGACGTGGCCGCAAGTACAGCGGCCGTTATTCAAATTATAATGTTTCTAATATTATTTTATGTATTTTATTTTATTTCAGGATAAACGTAGTACCATCTAAAAAACAAAATCTTGTATTCTTATAACAGAATATACTCGTTGAAGTTCCTGTATTTTTCTTAGCGATATTTCTTGTTTTTACACACTATCTAAGTACAGTGGCGTCCTATTCATCCGTATTTATTTAAAGACACCCCCCCCCCTGATAGTCTCTCTAAACCGCTGTAGATAAAGTTCAGAGTTAGTGCGGAAGTCTTCAAAAGTCAGTTGTGTTAATACGGATAAAACTACATCTTCTGCACGACTTTTGTAAGAAAAATAAACATAATTTTTAGAAAGTTGCACCATCGCCCAAGGCGTGTGACTAGATACAGTTACACTGACGCCCAAGGCGTGGGGCAACGATAAGTTTCAAGAGGTTAAAGCGGTTAAAGGGGTTAAGGGGGTTAAAAGGGTTAAAGGGGTTAAAGGGGTTAAAAGGGTTAAAGGGGTTAAAGGAGTTAAAGGGGTTAAAAGGGTTAAAGGGGTTAAAGGGGTTAAAGGGGTTAAAGGGGTTAAAGAGATTAAAGGGGTTAAAGGAGTTAAAGGGGTTAAAAGGGTTAAAGGGGTTAAAGGGGTTAAAGGGGTAAATGTGTTAAAGGGATTAAAGGGGTTGAAGAGGTTAAAGAGGTTAAAAGAGGTTAAAGGGGCTAAAGAGGTTAAAGGGGTTAAAGGGGTTAAAGGGGTTAATGGGGTTAAAGGGGTTAAAATAATTAAAAGGGTTAAAAGCTTAACAATTAAATAAGCGAAGGTTGTGACGTACGATTGACTCATACAGCTGTCATTTAGAGGAAGTTACATGTAAAATACCACATTGAGCAATCTTCTCCTTACTCATTGATTTTTCCGTAGGGAGTATAAAAGGAGATAGAGCTATATAAAGTAAATGAAAATAATAAAGGGCATAGATGGCATCGTAGCACTATCATGAACACCAATTTCTTTTGATACAAATGCAGCAATTTAGAAATAAAACTCGTTTTGGTATGGTCTCCATCTTGATGTTAATAGTTCTATGGGCAAGTAAATAAACAGCAAAAGACTGCATTTACGACCTGATAAATTTTAATTAAACCATGTAAGAGTAATGAATTTACATCTCAAAGATGTACCTTATCACCGAAAGCTTCAGCAAAGATTACTTCTGAAAGGAAATAGAGCCAGGACTGTTGAAGCAAATTCTAGTTCAGAACTCTTTGAATACGCGACAGATTTGGAATTCTGTTTTATGCGCAGGAGTATATTGATTACCCACGCCTTTATATACAATTGGGCATTGTTTCAACTACGTATCATATTTAATGATCTAATTTCATTTGGGATGCATTTTGCTGAAAGGGCTTTTATTCATTGTAAATGAATTTACTCGTGCGACAGTTGATTTTCATTTCCAATGCTTGAAGGGATTCTTATCTCATAGGAAAATGTTTTTTCCTCATTTGTGAGCACCTATCGTGTGCTACAATTTGTTGTGTGACTTTTTGTAATCAATCGGATAAGCGTAACACTTAAAGCCTCCATATTCTACTCCAGTTGCGTCATCTCAATACACCTGGCGCAACCTACATGGTTTTGATAAATATTCAAGTCGTTGTCACCCTACGCAATTTTTCCCTCTACTTTTCTTTCCATAATAGCAACCCTGTATGTCGTAAGTTGAAACTTATTCAGTCTCTTGTGTGAAAAATATTCAAGTCGCTACCCTACGCAATTTTTTCCTTCTACCGCCTTTCCGAGATAGTAATCCTGCATGTCGTAAGTTAAGACTTATCCAGTCCCTCTCCAGGTTGTATTTTCTCAAATAGGCCGGTCTTCGTCAATCCGTTTCAGTTGTCACTCATATATTCCGCGATTTGGATTTAAATTTCTATGGGAGAGTGACAAAACCACGCGTACCTAGGCTTCAAAGTTGTCCCATCATGTGGCCATCTTTGCATAACCTGGTTCTCTTCCAGCAAACCACCCTGCAAATGAAAGTGAAGACATTTGACTAAGAGGATATCGGGTCGGTGGTTTCTCTGCATGTATTTCTGTAATTCTGTGAGTACTGAATAGGCATCGCCGTCTGGTCCTCCAGTTGACAGGTTCAAGTATTCTGTTGGAGGAGCCTGTGCAGGCGCTTCTTACTTTTCGGTACTTTAGTAGGAAGCGCTCAAGCAGACGTACCTTTGTTGCAGTAAACGTGTACAAAATTTATCAAACAAATTTATAGCATGACGGCTTAGAAATAATTTTTACTGGTGCAGTTTACAGGCGGGTCCATGGATCAGGCAAGTTTGCATCTCAAGGTTTCGGATTTGACTTTTGACACAGACCGCTTAAAAAATATTAAGCCAGCATTTCGTACAAAAATACGCCATCGTTCGGATGACAGGTAAATTGTAGTTCCCGTGTGTGTGTGTGTGTGTGTGTGTGTGTGTGTGTGTGTGTGTGAGCGTGTGTGTGTGTTGTCACGCACGCACGTTAAAGATTCCTTCCTACTTGGAATAGTAAGGGTTCGGCAAAATTCAAAATGTTTAGGTAAAACAAACTCGTCTCCTGGCCAATGTAGTACCTTTGGGTGAAACATTGGAAAGTCAAATGTAGAGGTGTAGTTTACAAATGCTGCCTAACTGTTGAAATGACGATGGTGCCTTGCTTTATTATTACCCAAGAAGTGTTACAACTTGATTAACTAATTATGGATTTACTAGAAGTAAAATTGCTAAATTATAATAATTGTGAAACACCAACGTTTAACATTCTTCACCCTTAAGGTAATAACCTAAATTTGTCTTAATGCGATTTGGATATTCTCTCTGAACTTTGGCAATAATAACTAAATGATTTAGTTAATTGTAGTAAGATTTATTTAGGAATCGCTTTATATCTCACAGATTGGAAATAAAATTTTCATATTTTCACTAGCTGCTTCTATAATTGGATTTGTCAGTTAAACCATTTCGATACAATTACCCTAGCTAAACATGTGATATTTACGCGCGGCATAATTACCCGTCATTTTGCAACAGATACCGATCACGTTTCAAGAGTGATGCAATCGCTATTTAAGTCAAATTTACATGCACAATTTAAGTAAAATCAGATTACTCACGTGATGGGTATCTCGGAACTTAATCTCAGGATCCAGCGGTGATTTGTGGGTTGGGTTACGCTATATTGAACTTCAAATTGCCATCCGTCCTTCACGTAACTTTTATTACTCTCGTAGGGGGTCGGAAGGAATAGGTACCAGGTACAACAAAGGTAGAGGTACAGGAACCTACATACCTATTTCTAAAAGAAAAACACACACACCACCCAGATAGTTGCTTGGTTCACGTCTCGTGGGCTAATTCCCCTTTCGACACTCGCGCACCTCTGCAATCACTCTGCGCAGACGCGACTGTCAGCGACGACGAAAGTTAACATTATTCATTTAAAAAAACGCGGCAATTAAGTTATAATTTATATCTAAATCTAAAACATGATACATTGCCATTTTGGCATGTAACAATCATAGAAATACAAAATACAAGGAAATAATGCTTTCCAAATAACTGAAACTAATTGGAAAAGACAAATAAATTAACTTTTATAAATCCAAAATTAAAAGGCGTTTTTCGCAATAGTTTTTTCAACAAAATAGTTTTATAATTTCCGTATGTGAAAAGTTGCTCAAAACTAAATGTAGTTCATTGCCTATGGACATAAAAATGGTTAAACTGCTTGTAAGATAAGGTACTGTAGGGCATTTATAGGCAACCAACAATACATCCACTTTGTGATAGAGGTGGAAGGTGTTCAAAAGTTGTAAGACTAATGGATGTTGGTATGGTACTCAAGCCATATACGGAAGTATTGGCAAAATTACACATGCACTATTTCTTAATTAAGAAAGGAAGGAGATTTTCTTCTTTAAAAGCTAAATCTTCATTCATTTAGTACTCAAAAGTTCAAGCAGCAGAAAAAAGGCAAGGAGAGGAACTCAATACTTACGGAAATTTTCAGTCTATTCCTCTACGGGTTGTGGTTAGTTTGATCCACAAATACTTTAAAGCCAACAGCTTTAGCCATTAATATTCTTTGAATACCGCCGACTACGCCAAAATCGTTTCCTTATTTTTAGCTATAGTCGAAGTTAGTTTTCTTTAAAATTTTTTAATAAAACCTAATTTATACATACACAAGCGCTTTCGATCTCTTAATTCGGCTATACGGTGAGATTTTCACAGTTAATTTGGCCAATATTAGTTATTCACAAAGAGCAACTTTGAGGAGTTGGAATTAGTTATGCATTGCAGCGTAATGTAGAGTTTACTAGAAACGTACTCGCTTTGTTTAATTTTGTGTTGAGTATGGTTGAGTTTGTACTAATTATAACGACAATTGGAACATGCATTAAATTCCTATTCCTTAGAATACCGCTGACTGCTCCAATTGAGTTTTCTTATTTCTAGCTATAGTCGAAGTTTAGTAGTCTTTAAAATTTTTACATAAAACCAACTCTATAAATACACAAGCGCTTTCGATTTCTGCATCTAACAAAAAAGAGCAGCGGCTATGCTCAAAGACGATAAACATAAAAACAAGGAAAAAATTGTTAAAAGCATATGTGTGGAGCACAGCACAGAACATCTATAAAATAAGGGCAGTAGGAGAAGTATACCGAAAAACGGCAGGAGCCTTTTATAATGTTGTACTTCAGATGAAAGCATAGACAGACAAAGTTGATAACAAAAAGATTATAGAAATAGTAGGGGAATAAAGATATCTGTGGAAAACACAAAAAATAGGAGAAATAGAAGGGCAGGATACGTTTTAAGGCATTTTTGGGAAATAGTGGGAAATATATTACATGCAGGGATAGGGGTATACCTAGAACAGACTATTGCGCGCAGATGGTGAAAGATGCAGGCTGTGTAAATTTCAGTGATATGTGTGGGTTAGCTCAGAGTAGGAAACAATGAGGGTACGCGTTTATCCAGTTCCAGGATATATAATATCGCGGAAAGAAGGTTAGGAGTTGATACGGATGGCATGCGCAATGATCTGGAAAATAGAACAGTTTAGACGTACAACCCGTGAGAACGACAAGATCGTGCAAGACCGTGGGTCGTTGCACATATAAAAACCGAGGGATAGTAAAGAAAGAGATTAGTTATCAGATTCCATACATCCGACAGCAGATTTTCGGATTCTATCGAAGCACGGATACCCGTTGAGGAGCAGAAGACGTTGAAAATCAAGTACAGTAGTGTGCCTTGACAGTATTTAGGCCCAAGGCGACTCCGTAGCTTAGTTGGTTCACGTGTGACTACTAAGCCTAACGCCCCAGATTCGAGTTCAGGCATGGACTGTTTGAAAAATGTTAGGGAACCATTTTTCACAAAAATGCGCTTTCGTTCCAATGGACTTTAAAAGTGAAACTTCAACGTTACAGGTGTTAAAAGTTTGAAAATTAATTTAAAAACTTTAAATTTCAAATTTCCAAAATCTGAAATTTAGGAAATCGGAGATTTTGTAAACATGAATGTTTAAAAAGATAACTTTAACAATTTGTTAATCAGAAATTCTGAAAATAAATTTTTCTTTAAATTTAAAGTTTTCAATCGAAATTTGAAAATCCCAAAATTTAAAATTAAAAGATTTGTAAAAGTATATTTTAAAATTTTTAAAATCGTAAATTTTAGAACGAAGTAATTTAATTTCAAAGATTTATAATTTTGAAAACTAAAATTGAAAATTGAAGATCTTGTGAAATAAAAAAGTAGATGCTTGAAGATTGTAAATTTGAATATTGAAAATTGCAAATTGTAAATTTAGAAATCCAAAGTACTAAAAATTGATAAATTTAAAAATTAAAAATTTGGAATATCGTAAAACATAAAAATCTGATATCCAAAAATTCTGAGAAATTTGAAACATCATTAGTTTAATTTTTGAAAAATGAAAATTTAAAGAATTTAAAGTTGGAAATTAGAAATTTAGTGGTAAAGATTTTGAAAATGGAAACTTTATAGTTAAAAGTTTTAAAACTATGAAAATTTAGGTTTAAAAACCTTAAATTCCAAATTCGAAAATTTGGAATTTTTGAAATCGTGGTTTTTGAAAACCGGCATCTCTAGAGAGAACATTTTATAATTAGGGAATATTGATAATCAAAAATTATGAAAATCAAAGTTTTTGAATCAAAATTTGAAAATTGCAAAATTGAAAATCAAATGTTCTGTAAAAGCACAGTTTAAGGATTGAAAATTTTAAAAATGGGGAACTTTTTAATCCGGAAATTGTAAATATATGAATTCTTGAACTTAAAATTAGAAATTGGAATTCCCGTAATGTGAAAAATTACAACTTGGATGAAACTTAAAGGAATGCAGATTTAAAAATGAGGAAAATTTGAAATAGTAAATAACAAAACTTGAAGCTCCAAAAATTTACGACTTTGAAAATCAAAAACTTGAAAATTTAATAGTCGGAAATTTTAAAAATGGTTATAAGTTCTGAATATATAAAATTTTAATATCAAACACTTTAAATTCAAAATTTCCAAGAATTTGAAATTTTGGAAATCGGAAATTTTAAAAACAGAAACCACTAGAGACCCTTGAAAATAGGTAATCTTATAGCCAAAAAATTGTAAAAATTCAACGTTTTTGAAATCTGAAGTTCTAAATTAAAACTTGAAAAACGCAAAATCTAAAATAGAAAAGTTTCTAAAAGTGTGTTTTAAAATTTTAAAAATCGGAAATTTTAAAACCCTGAAATTTGAGCATACGAATTTTTAGAATTAGAATCAGAGAATGGAGTTGACGTAAAAGTGAAATTTGAAGAAATTTTAAGATCAAAAATTATATATTCAAGATTCGAAAATCTGAAATTATTGAAATCGGAAAATTTTGAAAACTGGAATCTCTAAAGAGAAAATGTTGAGAATAGTAAATCTTGACAGTTAGAAATTCTGAAAATCAGAAGTTCTTAAAGTCTAAAGTCTTGAAAGAAAATTTGAAGACTTCAGAATTTAAAATAGGAAGTTTGTGAAAGTATATCTTAAAATTTGATCATTTTAAAACTCGGAAATCCTAAAACCAGGAAATTTTAAAAATATGTATTTTTAATCTTAGAACTATACATTTGAATACCTATAATTTAAAATTTTGAAGATTATATGCCTGAAGACTAAATTGGAAAATTGAAAATTAAAAAATTCAAATTTAAAAATTAAAAGGTTTTGAAACCAGTGAATAACAAAAGCAGAAGATCGAAAAATTGACGACTGAAAATTAAAAATTTGGGAAATTGTGAAATTAAAATATCCGAAATCTAGAAAACGCTTGAATTTTTGTACTTTAAAAATTAGGAAATTGGAAATTTTGAGAAATAGGAATAACGTGAATACTTTAATTTTTGAAGTATGGAAATTTAGACAATTTAAAAACAAAAATTGGAAATTTAGTTGTCGGAATTTTTAAAATCAGAACTTCGTTTCGAAGATATGAAATTTTAACATACAAAATTTTATATTTAAAATTTCAAAGTCTGTAATGTTGCAAACTGGAGATTTTGAAAACAGGAATCGCTAAAGAGAAATTCTTGGTAATAAGAAACCTTTATACCTGTAAATTTCCAAGATCCCAAGTTTCTAACTCTAAGTTTGATGATCGCATAACTTAAAATCGAAAGTTTTGTAAAGGTATATTATAAAATTGGAAATTTTAAATATCGTGAATTTTGAAACCTGGATATTTTGAGTGTATGAATTTTTAAACTTAGATTTATAAATTGGAATTTCTGTAATGTGAAAATTTGAAGATTGGATGCTTCAAGGTTGTAAATTTGAAAATTGAAAGTCAAAATAATACAAATTTAGGAATTAAGAAATTTTGAAACGACTGAATAAAAAAATTGGAAGATCCAAATAATTGATCATTTTGCAAATCAAAAACTTGGGAAATTCTAAAATTTTCGGAAATCGGAAATTTTGAAAATAAGTATTTCTAAAGAGAAAATTTTTGGAAATAGGAAAATTGATACTGGAAATCTGAAAATCCATTATTTTTGAAATCTAAGGTTTTTAATTTGAAATTTGAAGATTGCAGAATTGATAATCAGAAATTTTGTAAAAGTATATCTTAAAATTTAAAAATTTTTAAGATTGTGATTTTTGAAACCCAGTAATTTTGAATATATGAATTCTTAAACTTAGAATGAGAAATTGGAATTCTTGTAATATGAAAATTTAAAACTTAGATGCTTAAAGGTAAAATGTAGATCCTGTGTGTGGTTATTGTCATACAGGCTTGTAATAGCAAGGGTTCGGAAAAGTTTAAAAATTTCAGGTAAAGGAAACTCGCTTCCCAGCCAATATAGTACCTTCAGTAGAGCGTAGTAAAATAAAATGTAGGGTATTTATACCCGGATCTGTCAGTGCAAAACACTTTTCCGAACGCTGGTAAACGCGGATAAACGAGGATGTAAACACACCGATTTTATGTAAGTTGCCTATTGTTCAACAATAGTTAAATCTTACCTGCAACACCTTCATGCATCGGTGGTCGATAGAGTTTTGAGAAAAATTTTCATTCGAATAGTATTGTAAGTCGATTACATTTTTTTATCGAGCTAATAAAAATCACATGCCTTTTTGTTTTATTTAATTGCTTTTATATATCTGTGATTGATGGCAATAATAAGGAGTAACCTATTTAAAAAGGACAACCAAGGTTGTGCACGCTCATTTAACACGCTGCATGAGAACAATTTGAAATAATTTAAGTGTAGTAACAATTTTTTTTTAAAACTAGGGATTCGAGAATTGTGAAATTTTAAAATGATGAAGATGTCTAAAAACGTGATGGTTTACAGTAATTTAAAGATCAAAGGTAGGATGTAACTATACACGACAAGATAAAGTCAAAAGATAAAAATTCAATTTAGGTTGTGACAAAGAAAAGAAATTATATTCAGATAAAGGAAGAAAGAAAGGTACTAGTACTAGAAAGGTACTGATCGTTGAAATAAAAGAAAAACGTTATAGGTTTTTAATATGGCATCGTCCTTGAGGTTTGTCATTTGCATCTTGTAGTTTATAAATCAGTACAAAACTATACAGGCTACTTTATATAAAAGAAATTTAGGAGCTAAAGTTAAATATTGCAGAAAGTTTTTAGTTGTGTGGGATAAGAAATGACTTGGTTTCATGTTTAGTTTCAAAAATTCAAAGTAGTTTCATCTGACTTTACATGTAGATAATTCATGGTAGTTAACACAGTATGCAAGATAAAACCAAAAACAGAAAAGCACATGTAGTACTTACTACAAATATTTTATTAAGGGTTTCTACTGTTTAAAAATGAAGCTTAAACGTTTCTTTAAACAATACAATGTTCAAACACCTGATAAAAATGAGTAAGTAGGTAGATTTTAAAAAAGCAATTATACTACTAAAAGTTAATTAGACAAAGTCTTTTTTTTAGTTAAAATACAAAAATTTTCAAAGTTAGGTTATGGTATAATTTTTTGCTGAATTTTAATTAATATTCAAGTAATATTTCTTGATATTAGTAGGTATATAGGAGTTTAAGTAAAGTTATATAACATTTACCGATTGATTCGGCAGGTAACATTCAACGAACTTATTTTCTAAACAATTCAATTCACTCTTAGATAATTTTACACAGAAGACAAAAACACCAATGATTTATTACACTACTGAGGGGCAATTTGATAGAAAATTGTTAATTAATACTTTATTTAAGAAAACATAAACCACGTCTAGTATAGAAGTAATGTCATATATGTCATATATGGTGTAATGTTGAACTATAAATTTCAAATCAAATTAATAACATTAGAAAAGAGGCTTACCGTATGTCATAAAAACTTAATTAGTTACATAATTAATATTCATTAATTACTAAAAGCACGAAAATTGGCGCCCAACGTGTCCATCGATTTATTACAGCAGTAAACGAAAATATAGATAGAGTAGTTAATCGCGTGCTTGTTTGAGGCGTACTAGATTTTACACAATTTACAAACGCATTAAATAATTTATGATTTAAATTCATAATGTAAATTACTTAATACTCGCTTATTTTTCTAAATTACCACGTATTAACAAGTTGGATAACAGATTATTGTTCTTAGTCTTAAGGTTGTATGTCGTGGACGTAGATTGTTTCCTTTAGATTATATTCTACGTAATAAAGTTTATTGGTTGTCTACAACAGAAGCGTAAAATGGGTACCCGGATAATATAAGTTACGATAAAAGAACTTGGTAAAGGAATCGACGGGTAAATGCTCCACCACATAGCTTATAATGCATTCTCCCACACACTCAAGTTTAACGATAAGGTAGTCAAGACAGAATCCTCTTATGATGCGCTTCTAACAAATAGTACGACCACCACTTTTCATTTCCCCGTCTTAATTGGTCGAGAAGACGATATATGTCTATTACAAACCGTGGGAAGTTATTTGTAACATTCTTTTCCCATGCTTCTACACGATAATAAAGCTACTTCTAAAAAACTTTAAAGATGATTCACATGTCCAAGTTTGTAACTGGAATACACAAATATGAGTAATATCCCTAACTTAATTATACCCTACAATTAATTATTTTCCTAAACCTTCTTTGAAGCGCTGTTCTAACGTCTAACAAATTAGCCCAACGCTATAGTTGTAGTAGTTTTCAGAATCTATTTCTCCTAGGTTTGTGATTTTTACAATCCAAATCTATTGGTTGCAGCTAGTGCTCTTTTAATACTACCGACTGCGCCAAATTAATTTTCTCATTGAAAAACTATTCTAAAAGATAGTTTTGTTGCCGATGTAATGTCTACTTCGCTTTTCATATCGAGGTTTATTCCTATGTTATTCTTAGAACTCGAATATGACAAAAAGTTGTTACAGTATTCCGTGCAGACACAAAAGAAAGCAGTAAAAGTCAGAAAGAAGTCGCCTACACCGAATACCGCAACAAAACAAGGGCAGATACGTAGAATAGAAAAAAAGTTAGATTTTTGGTTGGCTCAAAAACGTCGTGGGTGATTCAGAAAGAACAAATTGGAAACCTCAGTAAAAACTATATGCTAAAATACAGCTCCGAGAGACTATTTGCAAAAGTCAAAAACACATTTATCTAATAAAATTTTATTGTCTAAATACCAAAATACTTACATGTTCCAGCTCTAAATATTTACAAGAAATAAAGAAACAGTACAGTAACCTCTGCTATGGCGATGTAAACATCCCTGCGAATTTAAAAGAATACATTGAATTTGTTAACTTCTATTGATTCTGAGATAATATCCTCAAATGAAATTGTAGATAGATGTATAAATAGTTAGTGCCTCGCGACTGAACTTTTGACTTTATTCCAGGCGGTAAACATGAGGGAAAGGGGAAACACAAAAAAATAGGAGAAATAGAAGAACAGCATACGTTCTACGGTATTTTTGGGGAATAGTGCGGGATATATTACAAGCAGAGATAGGAAAAAAAGAGGTAGGGGTAGACCTAGATCAGACTATTGCAATAGATAGTAAAAGATGTAGACTGGAAGTTTCAGGGACATGAGTGGGTTAGCTCAGAATAGGAAACAATGAGGGTACGTGTCTATCCAGTTCCAGGACATAATATCGCGAGAAGAAGGTTAGAGTTGACACGAATAGCATGCACAATGATCTTGAAAATAGAATAGTTTAGACGTACAACCCATGAGAACGACAAGATCGTGCAAGACCGTGAGTCGTTGCAGTTATAAAAACCTAAGTATAGTAAAGAAGGGGATTAGTTATCAGATTTCATACATCCGACAGCAAATTTTCGAATTCTATTGACGCGCGGATACCCGTTGGGGAGCAGAAAACGTTGAAAACCAGGTACAGTGGTGTAACTTAACGGTATTTATACTCGAGGCGACTCTGTGGCGTAGTTGGTTCGTGTGTAACCACTCAGCCTATTGTTCAACAGTAATGGAATCTTACCTGTAACACCTTCATGCACCGGTGCTCAATAGAGTTTTGCGAAAGAAAACTTTTCATTCGAATAGAATTGAGAGTCGATTAAAATTTTTTATCGAGCTAATAAAAAATGACGTCGTTTTGTTTTATTTACTTGCTTTTATACTTCTGTGATTGATGGTAATAATATGGAGTACTTCGCTTTTCATATCGAAATTTATTCCTATGCTATTGTTAGCACTCGAATATGGCAAAAGGTTGTTACAGTATTCCGTGCAGACACAAAAGAAAACAGTAAAATTCAGTAAAGAAATCGCCTACACCGAATACCGCAACAAAACAGGGACAAAATGGTAGAATAGAAAAAAGAATAGATTTTGGGGTAGGTCAAAAACGTCGTGTGTGATTCAGAAAGAACAAATTGGAAGCCTCAGTAAAAACGATATTTTTAACATACAGTCCCTAAAGACTATTTACAAAAGTCAAAAACACATCTTATTATCTAAATACCAGCCCTAAATATGTACAAGAAATAAAGAAACTATACATTTACCTCTGCTTTTGCGAGTGCACCTCGTAAAATTTAAGAACGTAACATTAAATTCTAAACAGCTTAATCAATTAGTAACTAGGAAGTTGTTGACGTTAACATTAATTTACGCAAAAAAGTAAATAGTAGAAAGTGCTATAACGCCAACTTTAAGAATAAGGTACATAATCGTTTGTGTTGTGAGTTTGCATATGGTAACGTATAATCTGCAATTTAGTGCGGAATCAACCCAAAAAAAGTGGTTATCTTCCAAAACAGCAACTCAAATAAAGCAAACAGAAAAATTCAGTGTATCTTGAGCTATCGGCTTCTTTCTGATACCATCTTAAAATGAGGAAATGCGACTGCATTTGTCTACGGCTGGGTGATGGAACCACCAACTTAACTTACATTAGCACATAAAACATTTTAATCTATCGACTCACAACACCTTTTTTTACTACATTGAGGCTGTATGGAATGTTCCCGCTTTCAAAACACGATTTGTATTTATAAGAAAAGAACCACGTATGGGCAGTGTTTGCTTTCAAAAATATCGCCGAAGGATCAAGTCTGAAAAATTCTCAGACAGGAGCTGCAAAAATACTATGCAACAACTTGCGAACAAGAGATAACGGGTACCAAGAATTGTTAACAAAAGGAAACCATCTTATTGCTTTAATCAACTAAATTTTACATGATAAATTCACTTTTACAGTAATATCGCGCACTTTATGAGAATTAACAATAAGCTTTGAAATGTCCTCGCACAACGCGTTAAATAAGCATGAACTAACCCTGAATAAGCTTTACGCCTTATTATTACCATCAATCATAGACCTACAACAGTTATTAAATAAAATAAAATGGTACATAATGAGTTTAAGCTCTATCGACAGCCAGTACAGGATGATGTTGAAGGTAAAGATCCAACTGCAATTGAAAAAAGTTCTTTAGGCAACTTACACGAGATCGGTGATCTCTAAGATTCGCGCTAGCTCGCATTCGGAACCGTTATTCGCTCTAACAGGTCCGGTTCTAAATACCGTACGTTCTACTACCGTATACAGCTTTCAACATCTCCTTTATTATCCCTCGTGTTTTATAAGTGCACATTTCCAGGGTTATTGCACACTCTTGTTGTTCTCGTAAGTTGTGCGTATAAACTGTTATATTTTTAAAGTCATTGTGCATTCGGTCCGTGTGAACCTTAGCTTTCTTCTCGCAATATTACACGCAATATCGATAGTCTGCGTAGTCTGTTTCATTCTCAGCATTTATGGGTGTTTTATGAGTATTGTGGTTTTGGGGTGTATCGGTCCAATAGTTAGCGTTTCCTTGAACTCGTGTAAACTTGTAAATAGTAATTTTAATATATACGGCAATTTCCAGGTTCTAAATGTAAATTTTTGAATTTAGTACGAAGGAATGTAAAGTCCCGATATTTATCAACGTTGCTATCTAATGTACCGGGTACTTTCCTATTTGATTCTTTATCCTAATTTAATATTATTTAAAATAGCGAAGTTATTAAATGTAAACTACCAAAGCATATACATTTTACAGGGCGCTTTCCTATTTCTATCTTAGTCGATGTTTATTTGTCTTTAAAATTTTTCAATAAAACAAAACTTAAAAATACATAAGCGCTATCGATTTCTTAATGCAGCTATACGGTGAAAACTTCTCGGTAAGTTCGTCTAGCTTTAGCTATTCACAAAGAGAAATTCTAAGTGGTTGGAATTTATTATGCAATACAGTATAGGGTAGAGTTCACTAGGAACGCGTTTGCTTTGTTTAATTTTGTTTAAATCCGTGCTAATTATGACTGCAATTAGGAAAAGGCATTAAAATCCTATTCCCAACCTTTATGGTTTGTCATCGGGGGATATAGAGAACCATTTCAACGAAATTGAATATATATTTAATCTAGGTACGTTCCAAAAGCAGAAGATAAAATTAGGTTGAAATAATTTTCACTAATTATTTTGTGAGTGTGCAAGTAAAGCAATTGTGCCTTTGAGTATCGTTATCGTTTAACCACTTCAGTCTTAATACGTGGGTAGCTAATGATTATCTAGTTGTATGTTGGGGTTGTATCTCTTTGTACATCTACATCTTAATTATTCTAAATCCTTTTGAAATTTTCAAAGCAGTTTAGACTCTTAAAAAAGTTGTTTTTCAGAAATAGTTTGTAGTTATTTCACATCAAACGAGAGTAAATAATGGAAAGGTTGTATTTTACTCCAGAACTCTACAACTTTGGCATTCTAACCTAGTTTGCCTAATTCTAAAAGCTTGTTCTCTAGCTGTACACAAAGCTTGTCAAGGGGGTTGCAGCGTTGTAGAGCTCTTCAATTATTGCGTGTGGTACAGTTAAAAATTTGTATTAGATCGGCTTGACGTGTTACCTAAGGTAACATTTAGGTTTGCAAAACTGTATGAATTGAATATCTGGGGAGTTTAACTAATGCTCTGGAACAAAACGTTCTACTAAAGAAGGAAAGAATTAAACTTAGAGGATTTGTTTCTGAGGTTACAACAATAAAAGCAAATTGCTTTTTTTAAATAATTCTTAAACGATCTACTAGCATCTGTAACACTGGCGCGTTACTTAAGTAAACATTAGCTAGTAGCAAAGGAGTTACTTTTAGCAAGAAAATGAGCGTTGGTAGTTTTGAATTAATAACGTTGCTGTTGGAATGTAATATTAAATTATGATAAAGCAATAAATAGAGAAGCATCCGCTACATTAAATAGACACATTTGTAAATATTTGTACTTTACTCCCTTCAAGAAATTACAAATGGGAACGGGAAATAGCCGTTCACAATAAAGTTATTTGTACAAATTCACAGCAGTTCAGAAAAATACTTAACCATTGGACCCGTACACCCCAAAGCCACAAGATTCATAAAAACAACCCCAAAAAATGTGTTAAAAATGCAACGCATGACGCAGACTATTGGTATTGCATGTAATATCGTGGGAAGAGGGCCAGGGTTTACATGCACAGAATGCACAATGATCTCGAAAGTAGAAAAGTTTAGACGTATAACCCGTGAGAACGATTAGATCGTACAATATCCTGGGAGGTTGCGCTTGTAAAAAAAATAGATATCAGAGTCTAGTCACCAGGCAGTAAATTTTCGAATTTAATCGAAGCGCCGATGCCCATCGAGGTGTAGAAAATGTTAAAAGCCAGGATACAGTAGTGTAACTTGACGGTATTTAAATCCGAGGCGATTCCGTTGCTTGATTTGCGTGTGACTAGTAGGCCTAACATCTCGGGTTGGAATACGCTTGAAAAATGTTAGACGAGCATTTTTCATCAAAATACGCCTTCGTTCGAATGGGAGGTAAAATGTAGGTTTCGTGTGTGGTTGTTGTTGTTGTCCTTACCTTGCTTGGAATAGCAGGTGTTCGGCAAACTTCAAAATTTCCACGTAAAAAAAACTCGCTTCCCGACCAATGTAGTACCTGCAGCTAGGCAGGATATTTATACCCGAAGCTATTAGTGCGAAACACTTTTCCGAACGCGTGTAAACGCAAATGTAAAAATAACGATCTCGTGTGAGTTGTCTAAGTGAAAGTTATTGTTTAACATAATTGGATTTTACTTCAACACCTTCCTGCATCGGCGGTCGTTAAAGTTTTACGAAAATAAAAATCTCCAAGCGAATAGAACGGTAAGTCAATTAAATTTTTTATGCAGCTAATAGAAAATTGCATACCGTTTTGTTTTATTTAATAGCTTTTATACATCCGTGATTGATAGTAATAATAAGGGGTATAGCTTACAAAAAGAGACTACCAATATTGGTGCAAGTTACGGATCCCCCAAATTAATATATATGTATATTCAAATGCAACTATTAAATCTTAAGGAATAGATTGTTACATTGTATAATTGAAGGACACATTATAAAAGGTTAATAAAAGTTCATAATCAGACCTGAGAAAGGAAGCAACTACTTTGTATTACGGTCGTAACATGATAGTGCAGGTGCAGGTCACCATAGATTATAAGAAAGCAATTGTTAGAATTAAGATTACTAAGAGGTAATACAATGTATTTTATCACGAAGTAGCAGACATAAGATCTGCACTTCCCACAAGACGATGCAAAAGCAGGGAGAGCATAAAAGGAGCCCAAGATGGCCAGTCAGTCTCGAACTCCATAACTTTAACATTGTTGGTTGTTAAGTTACTCATTAGTAATTAGTAATTTTGAGTATTTGTTAATTAAAACGTTAATGAACATAACGTCCAAGTTGTCAAATCATTATTGTAATTACTGTATAATTAAAATACATTTGATAGCAGGGTTTTTTTCTTTGGAAATAAGGTCTTTTTGAAAGAAACTCTCAAAGGCCCAAAACCTATATTGCACCTATTTTTAACACACTGCACGAGAAGGACAATTTAAAGTGTATTGTATGTATATAATTCTCATAAAGTGAATGACATTATTGTAGAAGCAAATTTAGCATGTCAAATTCAGTTGATTAAATTTCTATGAAATTGAACTATTAATAATATTAGGTTTCTTAACCAAACGCGTGTACAGCCAATTGAGAGTGGATAGCTCTTTTTCTTTGTGGGTATTTTCTGTTAAAATTATGTTTTATAATATAGGTTAGGTATCGACAAAGTAAAGTTTTTTTTTTATTTTAAACAGAGGCGAAAATTTTTCAGGGTGTAATCGAAATTATTCAACCCTAGAGGCAATAAGAAGCATCACACAGCTATTCGGAAAACTCACCTTCCCATTAAACTTCGTTTGTCTTTAGGTACGTTAGCGCTTAACGCTTTAACTTAGACACGGGAGTTCAAAGAAAGACCTGTCGCAACCTGTATACCTCTGAGGGTATTATATTTGATTTTCATAGAACCTGCTATTAGAATTAGAGATTGTAGTTAAATATGTATAAGCATACGCCGGCTAACAACATTGTTTTCTTATCAAAATTCTTTGCAATCGCTTATGCTTTGGAGTAATGCGGAACATAAAAATGCTTATTTTTATCTGTACAAAGCCATATTATTCTATTAGGCAGGAGCGATCCGATGTGTGATACATAATACACGATGTCGGATTAATCGTCAAGCGTTATAGCTTGCATCGCTTCATCCACAACAATGATGACGACCGCAGTTGTTGACTGTCCTAATTTTAAGAAATTTGTTACGTTCTATTTTTTATTTAAAAAATTTATTGCCTCATTACTGTAAAAAACATTGCAGTTCCTACTTAGTTAAATTTACGTTTTCTACATTCCTCTAATTTCAATCCGCGTCGATAGGCAACCAACTTTACTCGTTCTTTATGTAATTCAAAATCCAATGTTTATACTCTTTGGTTTCTAATCTTATACGAAAACTTAATAAATGTGGGCTGTACGGAATAGAGTGAGTAAAATAGTAATTCCTAGTATAGATTTAATGCGATTTTTTAAAAACGGACGGTTCAAGGCGTTTAATATAATTCTGTTTTTGATGTAATTTAAATGTACAATATATGTCGAATTTCGGAAATAATTAGAATTAAATATATACGAAGAAGTAGTTCAAATTACAAAATTATTTAAGAAAAAATTGTACTCTTTACAAAGCGTAGAAAATGTCTAAATTTTGGAATGACTCATTGACGATAACTTAATTACGCGTGCTTCAAGATTTTAATTACATTTAAAAGTGCGTGTGCAAGTGACCATTAAACTGATAATAGTCAGTTGAAAGTGTCAAAAGTTATGTCGAAATAAACTAACGTGTTCCAAAATCGATTCACAGGTGCCAGTTTTATAGCAATCGAAGCAAGAAATACGTAAGTAAATAGTAAAATCATTTACAGTCGGTGAAACAAATATTGATGTCGATTACTACTGAAGTGGATATAATTCGAAAATCTTACTTATCCTCAGTGCATGCTTAGCCACTTTTATCGTTTTATCAATGTTAGTGTTAAAACCCGGCTCCTTTATTATTGGAAGCTTGGCATAAACTTCCAGTACAGTTGGTATTAGATTTTGTTACACTTTCGGGCAATTGTTATACTACGCAATTGTTATAGTTTTACGCGGTATAATTCCTGTCATATTGTAACTGATACCGACCACGTTTTAAGGGTGATGCAACCGCGTTTTTTGTCAATTTGCAAGCACAATTTAGATCAAAACAAATTACTCACGTGGTGGCATCTCGGAAATTCATTTCAGGGCACAACGGTGAATTGCAGGTTAGGTTCAGTTACCCATCTTGAATCAAATTACCATCCGTTCTTCCTGTAGCTTCTGTACTCGTAGGTGAATGACAGGAATTAAGGTACCAGGTACAATAAAAGATAAAGGTAGAAGGAACCTACATCCCTAAAAAGGAAAGACACACCACCACTTAAGATAGTTATTGCTTCGTTGAGGGCTTGTAACTTAATGGCGTCTTTTTACACCACGCACGCACTCCGCATCCTTTTGCGCAGACGCGGCTGTCAGGGACGACGAAAATTGACGTATTCATTTAAAAATACGCGGCAATTTGTTTACAAATTAAATCTAACGTGATATATGCCGGTTGGCATGTAACAATTTTTATCCTTTTTTAATTGAACTAATTCCGAGGAAATGAATGATGCTACAAAAAACCCTTCAAGTATTTTGCTTAGATTCTTGTAATAACAAAGCGTTTGAAAATCTTTATAAATGACACAAATTCAAAATCAATTAAGAAGCATTTATTTTAAACTGTAATAGAGCGGGTTAGATATGCTAAGGCTCAAATATATACTGTGCTATTAAAGACCCACCTATTCTATACAACATCCTTTCGCCGAAAAGAAACGTTGTAAGTCGCAATAATAAGATGCTTTGGTGTACTTGATGTTACAGTCTAGTTAGATTGGTTCATTCAGCATTCAGTTTATCGATAAGTGCAGCCCGCACTTCCAAGTCCTTTAAGATATTACCAGAAAGGCAGACAGTTTGTTTTAAGGTACAGTTATTCTGTTTTCATTTTTTTGATGCTGCTCTGGAAGATAGATACTTCTTTTGCTGGTTGGTAAAGGCCGTAGTTTTCTTACTCGTGGTTGCGCAATAAATTTACAGACTGTACAGCGCACGAGTGATTATGAATTATTCTTCAGTCACAGTGGTATAAACCGAAGCTTGCGTTAGAGCACTTTTTACTAGTATCTTTTTGTTGTAAATTAATGCTGACAGCTTATTCACAGTATACAGGGTGTCCCCGTTATCGGTGCAAATATTTTAGGTAGTGATAGGGGACAATTTTCTAAGAACAAATTTTAAATAAAATTTTTTTAAGTCCCCACCCTAAAGGGGTGGGTCAATTTATAGCATTTTTGTGGGTGTCTTTTTGTAAATGGATATAGCATCGAAACTATTAACTTTAGTGTGTTGATAATCTAAAACTATTTCAAAGAGCGTAAAATTTTCAACAAGTTAGCATTTTTATCATTTTTTGTCTAAACTAAAGGATACAGGAGTTATGTAGAGATGTATATGAAAAAATAAAAAAATTTACAAAATTTCTTTTTGTAATATTTGAATACGCGATAACTTCCAAACGGCAACAGTTAGAAAAAAACGAATAGTCCATTCCGAATAGCAAATTTTGTGAGGTACAACTTTGCCCTAACAAAGTTTTTTTATAAAATCATTCTATCTTGTAGATATCGCTTAATTCCCAAAAGAAAGACGAACTATAGAAATTCCATATTTACTCAACACATTAAGTCAAATAATTCCTATTTACAAATCTATATCGTACATCTGATCCTCACCACTCAGTTGAACGTACACTTGACTATCCCGCAGGTTGAAACAGCTGGTTCACTTGGCTGGGACTAAAGATTTTTTTCACCGCATGTTTATCTTCGTTTAAACCAGAACAACATCAAAAAAGGAATTTTTCAGACTTGATTTACATTATACAAAATTGATACTAAATGTAATTCATATTTTCTATTTCCTTTACGAGTTAAACTTAACATTCTTGTTTTGTTTTTACTCTTCTATTGTGCGGGGTTTTGATAACAAGGTCGTCGACTATTAAGCTCCATTCTCTACGTTTCGGAGGTGTTTCTCATTATTTCACAGTCGTCCAATTCGAGCTTACATTCGATCACGTGCGTCCTTGGTTTTTACATGCCACAAGAACTTGTCTATTACGTTATCTGATGTTTTCTGCGGTGGTTTAGCAAGTTGTTACATTATAACAATTAATATTCCTGTATTGCTTGTAACGTTATCTTTTCTTCATAAATTTTACTTAATAGCAAACGCATTTTAAATGCTTTGTATCAGTATTAATTTTATTTTGTCTGGTTACAATTTAAACAATAACTACATTTCTTTGTATCAATGTGGTTTTAAAATTAACCATTTTTAATAAAAGGTATAAGAATCTTTCCCCAAATACGATGAAAACAAATATTGATAATCCCATTTCTATTTAAGTTAACCATTTTCGAGCAAAAATTTGGTCTACTTTCAATTAATAAAAAGTGGAAATGAGTATATCAACGAAATGAAAACTGCTCTTGATGAGACGACATCAGGAACAACTTTATTTCAGTGGTGCCAAGGATTTAGTTCTGGCCGCAATAACCTTAGTAATGAATTTTGTGACTTGACCATCTGAAACTGCAAAAAATCCCCTATAATTAATTATTTCTAAAAATCTGTTGTGAGGCGCTGTTTTAACGCGTAACAAATTAGCCAAACACTAACAGTGTAGAAGTCTTCAGAATCTGTTGCTCCTTGGTTTATGGTTTATCGCACTTAAAACTATTGGTTCCAACCAACATGTGAAGCTTCTAATGCCCTTTCAATACCACGAACTGCGTCAACATTTTTTTCAATGGTAAATTACTATAAAAGGTCAATTTACTGTGGATGTAATGTTTACTTAGCTTTTCATATCGTGGTTTATTCCTATGCAATTCTTAGAACTAGAATGTGGTTAAAGGTCAAGAGGTGTACTAGGATTAGCTTAATTTATTTAAGATTAATAAAGGACAGGACATCAATAATATAGCGTACGTACGAACTGAGAGCAAGGTAATATTGCTTTATGCGAAACTGACGTTCACTACGTTCGTTATGAAAAATGATCTATTTGTAATAGATGCTTCTTTTGCAGTATGATGCGTTACCCTTTGAAACCAATTGTGCCAACTGTTGCGTGCTAAATTGACGTTACGTTGCTTAATTACTTTTACTCTAACAAGGAGCGGAGCGACGAAGAATAAAATAGTGCACTGGCTAGTTTTCGCTGGGGCGTGGTGGATTCCAAGAAAAACAAATAAAATACTGTTAGAAGTATACAAGTTGTGACAACTCTACCAAATACTTGTAAACTTACCTTGAAAGGTCTTTGAACGTCTTTATCTATGTAAAAGCCTTTGAGCGTCAACCCATCTCAATAAAACCTAAATCTAATCGCAAGGCGTGCTTCCGAATAGCCGCGTGGCTGGTCTTGCTACTGCTGGTGTGGATGAAGTTTTACTTGCTCCTTGAAAGAATCTCTACTCTGTTTAAAACGTAAAAACTCAACTTTGTCTATACCGAACCTACGTATATTGCCACACATAATTTCTAACAGTAAATAACTACAAAGAAAAAATAAGAATATCTACTCTATTTGACTATTTGGCCAAATGCACGTTTCACAAGGAAAACATAACACCATTAATGATTCAGTTTTGTGGAAATTTAACCAATTGAATCTTAAGTGCTAAATTCGGTTTTATAATAACGTCTTTCACTTTATGAGAATGAAATATATACAACAACCGTTAAATTGTCTTTCTCATGCAACGCGTTAAATAAGCGTGCACCAGCCCTAATAGTCTTTTTTAATAAAGTCTACACCTACACCAAAGACAGATGCACAGCAGTTATTAAATACAACAAAACGGTATGTGAAATCTATAAACGGAATAAAAAAGATAATCAATTTACAATTCTGTTCTCAAAGCTGCATCGACACTAAGTGCAGAAAGTTGCAGATAAAAATCTAACTACAGTTTAATAGATGCTCCTATTAGGCAACTTACACGAAATCAGTATTTTTACAGCCGCGTTTACTTGCGCTCGGTAACACTAACAGCTTAGGTTCTAAATACCACCAGGTTCTACTACCGTATCTGATTTTAAACGTTTTGTGTGTGTCTATCGAATTCGAAAAACTGATGTCTGATATCTTGTATCTGATATGTGATAATACCCTTTCTTACTATCTCTCAATTTTTATAAGTGCAACCAGGGTTATTGCACGTTCTTGTCGTTTTCACAGGTTTAAACTGTTCTATTTTTGAGGTTATTGTGCATTCTATCCACGAGAACCCTAACTTTCTTCCCACAATATTACATGCAATGTCGAAAGTCTGCGTCGTCTGTTTCATTTCCAATAAAATTTGTATGGCTTTTTATGAGTATTGTGGTTTTGGAGTGTGTCGGTGCAATGGTTAACGTTTCCTTGAAATCGTGTGAAATTGCACAAATAACTTTAATATGAACGACTATTTCCCGTTTCTATTTGTGAATTTTTCAATGTAGTAGGAAGAAATGTAAAGCTCCGATATTTACAAACGTTCCTATCTAATGTACCTGGTACTTACCTATCTGTTCCTTATCCTAATTTAATGTTGTATTGAAATGTTATTAAATATAAACTATCAAATTTTACAAAATTGACAGGGTGTTTTCTTGCTACAAACTACTCTAACTGAAATTAGTCGACTTCCTTCCTACTACCTAATGTTTTCTTAAGTAATGCGCTAGCGTTACACAACTTACCTAAAATAATAGTATTAATTAAATGTTTCTTAAATCTTCACTCCCTACTTTTCAGATTTTCAGGCAGTAAAAAAATAGGCAAGAAAGGAACCCAACACCTACAGAACTTTTTACTCTATTCCTCTGCGGATTGTGGTTAGTCTGACCAAAAGCATGTTAAAACCAACAACTTTAGCCACTAGCGCCCTTTGAGTACCACCGACTGTCCCAAATTCATTTCCTATCGCAAGCTATAGTCGATGTTAATTTGTCTTTAAAAATTTTCAGTAAAACGAAATTTATAAATAGAGAAGCGCTTTTGATCTCTTGATGCAGCTATACATGAGACTTTCTCAGTAAGTCTCCAGTTTTAGTTATTCACAAATAGAAACTCTAAGTGGTTGGAATTTGTTATGCATTACGGTATAAGGTAGAGTTCACTAAAACGTGTTTGCTTAGTTTAATTTTGTTTTAATCCGTGCTAATTATGACGGCAATTGGGAAAAAGCATTAAAATCCAATTTCCAACCTCTATCGTATGTCATTGTGGGAATATAAGAAGCCATGCGAATTACGCAAATATATATTTGATCTATATGAGTTCCAAAAACAGAATACTAAATTAGGTTGGAATAATTTTCACTAAATATCGTCTGCCACTAACGCATTTTGAATCCCACCGACTGCGCCAAATTCGCTTTCCTATTGCTAGCTATAGTCGATGTTTATTTGTCTTTAAAAAATTTCAGTAAAACGAAATTTATAAATACAGAAGCGCTTTCAGACCCTTGATGCAGCTATACAGTGAAAATTTCTCAGTCAGTTCGTCTAATTTTAGTTATTCACAAAGTGGTTGGAATTTCGTTATGCATTACAGCATACTGTAGAGTTCAAAAGAAACGTGTTTGCTTTGTTTAATTTTATTTTAATTCCTGCTAATTATGACGGCAATTGCGATAAGGCATTAAAATCCCATTCCCAACCTTTATGGTTTGTCATTGGCGTTAATAGGCAATGATTCCTACTACGTAAGTACGTATTTAATCTAGATTCGTTCCAAAAATAGAATTCAAAGTTAGGTTAGAATAATTTTCACTAATTATTGTGCGGGTGTGTAAGTACAGCAATTGTGCCTTTGAGTATCGGTACCGTTTAACCACTTCGGTCTTAATACGTAGGTAGCTATGATTAATTAGAAGTATGATTGAAATCAAGCTGTGTATGGTTCCAAAATTGTATCCAAGTTTTCTACTAAACAAAGAACTCACTATTCTCAAAGGATTCGCTTTTGAAGTTATAACATTAAAAGCTGATTGATTTTTGTAACGCTAGCGCCTAACTTCAGGAAATATTAAGTATTACAAATTTTTTAATTAAATTTTAGTTATTTGAATGAGCTTATCAAACGAAGGCAAAATTTACAAATTTTAGTAGTTTATATTTAATAGCGCTGCTGTTCCAACACAACATTAAATTAGGATAAAGAATTGATATAGTAAAGCACCCAATACATTAAACACAAGTGGTAATGCTTATCAGGACTTTACACCTCTTGATACTAAATTCAAAAAATTACAGATACAACTCAAGGAAATGGCCGTAACACATTCAAATTCATTAGCGTTCAAGAAACCATCATGCATAGAAACGTAAACCCCAAACCAAAGACTCATAAAGGTAAGCATAAAAATTAATGGTCTAAAAACGTAACATATGAATTACGCACACGATCGGTACTACACAAAATTTGAGGAAGGGAGAATGCTATATAACAACTATTGAAAACGCAGAGAAGTTAAGAAATAAAGGATAGTTAAATGACAGTGGAGTTTATAGACGGTAGATCATAGACCCTTCTGTGTAAATGGACAGAGACAAATTGTTTTTGAACTTTGGTGCATAAGTAGGCCAGAAAGCTCAGACATGTGCGCATCGTGAAATTATATCGTGTTGGTCGGACATTAAACAAAGAAGTCATTCAATTAAAGGGCAATAAACTAATTTCACTTTACAACAAAATAGTGGAATTCAAATAGATAAAATGGGGTGACTTAACGAATCGATTAAGAATATGAATCCTTTTTCTTAATCATTTTCGGGAATTAAACAACTCACAGTTTTTAAAATCACCTAGGTCATGGATCGAAACGTAAATAAATATGATTTTAAAAACTATGAGTGGTTTAATTCCCAAAGAAGATTAAGAAAAATGCTAAACAAACCACAACAAACATACTGGAAGTATTTACAAGAATGTGAATCATTGGTGTTTCTGGATGTGCTTTATCTTAAAGAGTGAGTAAAGTTTGAGTTTTTTGTATTATAAATATATTTATGTAGAATTGTATGTGTTAATTGTTTAATGCTATTAGTTACTTAATATGAAATCACTTTCCGTTAAATAGTTATTTTGTCGGACTATGGCATAGCGACGGAACTAGCTTTGTTTAAATTTAAGAATAATATTACCGTAAAAGGAAGCTTACAACACTAAGAAAAAGGTGGGCATTAATTTTAAGCCCGAGCATTATTTGTTGAGAGGCATTGTTAGTTAAAGAGTAAGAATTTAATACTTTTAATGAACTTAGCTACCTTAAGGATTTTTGTTAGTAATACCTTGGCAGTTGAATGATACATAAAGTTTTCTGTTTTTAAGGTTCATGTACGTGTATCTATATTTCTGGAATTTACTGTTCATAGAGTCTTAGCTTAGGTGAAATTTTATTTGAAGTTATTTATTAAACTGGTAAAGATAGATAAATCGGTGAAGGAATATCCAACCACTTCGGTGATATAGCCGTGTTTGAGAGAAGTCTATATTTTAAAGAATTCTTTAATTTAACCAAAAACTAATGGGCGTTTTTGTGGTATAGTAGAAAAAAGTAAGGTATGATGCAGAATACCAAAAACAAAGGGAACCTATCTGGAATAACCATCTTCCGGGTGAAGAAAATATTGAAGAGAGTGCTGAAACAAGACAGTTTGGCGCCTTTTACTTATAACAACCAGTAAAGCCTGTCAAGGCGACTAGTCCTTGTAAAGTAGTTTTTACATTTCGACCATTTCACACGTTTATTTTTATGTTTACTAATTTTTCCATAGGAATCTTCTGCCACACCACTGAAGTTAGCTGGTGCCCCCTTAAAATTGTTACGGGGTTCCTGCCCCTTCTAGGTAAATCGAAATTTGTAACGTAACGTTACTTTTATCCGAACATTTTCTTTAAATTGTAATACTTTTTACTACCACTGGAGAACAAACGAAACCAACAATTTCAAAACGACCTTTTTAAATAAGCAAGTAAGTTTTCGACACCTGATATTGACTACGGAAAATTAAAAACGCAATATTCACCAAACTTTCAGATGCCTAAGCAGGGAAGTAAACAAAACGCGCATATTTACTAAATGTAACTAAAAGTAGCCTAGGAAATTTTCAAATAGCAAGCGTTCGTAGCTGCCTCAAGAAAAACTACAATGTCGCTAACGAAACAAATAGAAGAGAAATTGCTACGGTTTGAAAATTATTGTTTTGCTTACGTTTATATTCCTTGTCATTTATTTTATAACCACGAATGAAGTGTTGCGAATTTTTCTTTTTATATAAGCATTTTGTTTTTAACAGAAGACTGCATTGAAAACTGTATCAACCGCAAAATACAACAATTAAAAGGGTTGAGAATTAAGGTGAATATTTGGAGATGAAGATTATGCTAAACTTCAACTTGAACTGCAATCTATAATCTTCCGGATCGAATCGGTCTTGAGGTTTCTCCTTTTTTTTTAACTTTCTGTGACCCTAACTCTACAACTTTTTAGTTAGCACGGTACTCTTCCTTTCTTCTTTTTTTTTGGTGTGGTAATCGGTACGGACTATCTACGTTACACTCGTTGCTCTCTTCCTTGTCCATCCGGTATACCGTAACAATTTTCTGATAAAGATATACTAGCATGGAGTTTCTGAGATACTTTTTTCCATCCAAGGAGTTGCATCAACTATTTATTTTTGCATACCACTTCACATTGATTTTGCGGAATTACAATACCATATTCAGGTGTTAGGTGGACTTACGTTCGCTTTACGATCTTCACCTCTTGATACGCTTTCGTAGGCACTTTATTAATTTTGTCCAAAACCAGCATTATTGCAATTTTATGAAGTCTTATATTGTAAATAAACCATCTTCTCTGTTATAATTTCTACATCTAGTAGTAACTAAAAAAAGCAAATACTATCTGTAACGTGTACAGCTTAAATGCCTCCACCTTACAAATTGTAATAGACCACATAAACAATTTGTCGTTAAATTGACAATGAGAATGGAATAATCGCTTAATTCCCAGAAGAAAGGTGACCTACAGAAATTCCCTATTTACTCAATACAATAATTCAAACAATTCTTTTGTACAAATGTATATCACACATCTGATCCTCACCATTCAGTTGAACATAGACTTGATTATTCCGGAGGCTAAAACAGTTGTTTCACTTGCCAGTGACTAAAGATTTTTTTCACCGCATGTTTTCCCTTAACGCAAAAATATAATAATCTTCGTTTAAATCAGAACAACATAAAAAAAAAAAATTTTCAAACTTGATTTTTATTATGCAAAATTGATACTAAAAATAATTCATATTTTCTATTTCCTTTACGAGTTAAACCTAACATTCTTGTTTTGTTTTTACTCTTCTACTGTGCGGGGTTTTGGTAATAAGGTCGTCGACTATTAAGCTCCATTCTCTATGTTTCGGAGGAGTTTCTATTATTTCACAGTCGCCCATGTCGAGCTTACATACGATCACGTGTATTCTTTGTTTTTACATGCTACAAGAACTTGTCTATTACGTTATCTGATGTTTTCTGCGGTGGTTTAGCAAGTTGTTACATTATAACAATTAATATTCCTGTATTGCTTGTAACGTTATCTTTTCTTTATAAATTTTACCTAATAGCAAACGCATTTTAAATGCTTTGTATCAGAATTAATTTTATTTTGTCCGGTTACAATTTAAACAATAACTACATTTCTTTGTATTAATGTAGTTTTAAAATTAACCATTTTTAATAAAAGGTTTAAGAATCTTTCCCCAAATACGATGAAAACAAATATTGATAATCCCATTTCTATTTAAATTAACCATTTTTGAGCAAAAATTTGGTCTACTTTCAATTAATAAAAAGTGGAAATGAGTATATCAACGAAATGAAAACTGCTTTTGATGAGACGACATCAGGAACAACTTTATTTCAGTGGTGCCAAGGATTTAGTTCTGGCCGCAATAACCTTAGTAATGAATTTTGTGACTTGACCATCTGAAACTGCAAAAAATCCCCTATAATTAATTATTTCTAAAAATCTGTTGTGAGGCGCTGTTTTAACGCGTAACAAATTAGCCAAACACTAACAGTGTAGAAGTCTTCAGAATCTGCTGCTCCTTGGTTTATGGTTTATCGCACTTAAAACTATTGGTTCCAACCAATATGTGAAGGTTCTAATGCCCTTTCAATACCACGAACTGCGTCAACATTTTTTTCAATGGTAAATTACTATAAAAGGTCAATTTACTGTGGATGTAATGTTTACTTAGCTTTTCATATCGTGGTTTATTCCTATGCAATTCTTAGAACTAGAATGTGGTTAAAGGTCAAGAGGTGTATTAGGATTAGCTTAATTTATTTAAGATTAATAAAGGACAGGACATCAATAATATAGCGTACGTACGAACTGAGAGCAAGGTAATATTGCTTTATGCGAAACTGACGTTCACTACGTTCGTTATGAAAAATGATCTATTTGTAATAGATGCTTCTTTTGCAGTATGATGCGTTACCCTTTGAAACCAATTGTGCCAACTGTTGCGTGCTAAATTGACGTTACGTTGCTTAATTACTTTTACTTTAACAAGGAGCGGAGCGACGAAGAATAAAATAGTGCACCGGCTAGTTTTCGCTGGGGCGTGGTGGGTTCCAAGAAAAACAAATAAAATACTGTTAGAAGTATACAAGTTGTGACAACTCTACCAAATACTTGTAAACTTACTTTGAAAGGTCTTTGAACGTCCTTATCTATGTAAAAGCCTTTGAGCGTCAACCCATCTCAATAAAACCTAAATCAAATCGCAAGGCGTGCTTCCGAATAGCTGCGTGGCTGTTCTTGCTACTGCTGGTGTGGATGAAGTTTTACTTGCTCCTTGAAAGAATCTCAACTCTGTTAAAAACGTAAAAACTCAACTTTGTCTATACCGAACCTACGTATATTGCCTCACATAATTTCTAACAGTAAATAACTACAAAGAAAAATTAGAATATCTACTCTATTTGACTATTTGGCCAAATGCACGTTTCACAAGGAAAACCTAACATCATTAATGATTCAGTTTCGTGGAAATTTAACCAATTGAATCTTAAGTGATAAATTCGGTTTTATAATAACGTCTTTCACTTTATGAGAATGAAATATATACAACAACCGTTAAATTGCCTTTCTCATGCAACGCGTTAAATAAGCGTGCACCAACCCTGGTAGTCTTTATTTAATAAAGTCTACACCTACACCAAAGACAGATGCACAGCAGTTATTAAATACAACAAAACGGTATGTGAAATCTATAAACTGAATAAAAAAGATAATCAGTTTACAATTCTGTTCTCAAAGCTGCATCGACACTAAGTGCAGAAAGTTGCAGATAAAAATCTAACTACAGTATTTTTACAGCCGCGTTTACTTGCGCTCGGAAACACCAGCAGCTTAGGTTCTAAATACCACCAGGTTCTACTACCGTATCTGATTTTAAACGTCTTGTGTGTGTCTATCGAATTCGAGAAACTGATGTCTGATATCTTGTATCTGATATGTGATAATACCCTTTCTTACTATCTCTCAATTTTTATAAGTGCAATCAGGTTTATTGCACGTTCTTGTCGTTTTCACAGGTTTAAACTGTTCTATTTTTGAGGTTATTGTGCATTCTATCCACGAGAACCCTAACTTTCTTCCCACAATATTACATGCAATGTCGAAAGTCTGCGTCGCCTGTTTCATTTCCAATAAAATTTGTATGGCTTTTTATGAGTATTGTGGTTTTGGAGTGTGTCGGTGCAATGGTTAACGTTTCCTTGAACTCGTGTGAAATTGCACAAATAACTTTAATATGAACGACTATTTCCCGTTTCTATTTGTGAATTTTTCAATGTAGTAGGAAGAAATGTAAAGCTTCGATATTTACAAACGTTCCTATCTAATGTACCTGGTACTTACCTATCTGTTCCTTATCCTAATTTAATGTTGTATTGAAATGTTATTAAATATAAACTATCAAATTTTACAAAATTGACAGGGTGTTTTCTTGCTACAAACTACTCTAACTGAAATTAGTCGACTTCCTTCCTACTACCTAATGTTTTCTTAAGTAATGCGCTAGCGTTACACAACTTACCTAAAATAATAGTATTAATTAAATGTTTCTTAAATCTTCACTCCCTACTTTTCAGATTTTCAGGCAGTAAAAAAATAGGCAAGAAAGGAACCCAACACCTACAGAACTTTTTACTCTATTCCTCTGCGGATTGTGGTTAGTCTGACCAAAAACATTTTAAAACCAACAACTTTAGCCACTAGCGCCCTTTGAATACCACCGACTGCCCCAAATTCATTTCCTATCGCAAGCTATAGTCGATGTTAATTTGTCTTTAAAAATTTTCAGTTAAACGAAATTTATGAATAGAGAAGCGCTTTTGATCTCTTGATGCAGCTATACATGAGACTTTCTCAGTAAGTCGATCCAGTTTTAGTTATTCACAAAGAGAAACTCTAAGTGGTTGGAATTTGTTATGCATTACGGTATAAGGTAGAGTTCACTAAAACGTGTTTGCTTTGTTTAATTTTGTTTTAATCCGTGCTAATTATGACGGCAATTGGAAAAAGCATTAAAATCCAATTTCCAACCTCTATCGTATGTCATTGTGGGAATATAAGAAACCATGCGAATTACGCAAATATATATTTGATCTATATGAGTTCCAAAAACAGAATACTAAATTAGGTTGGAATAATTTTCACTAAATATCGTCTGCCACTAACGCATTTTGAATCCCACCGACTGCGCCAAATTCGCTTTCCTATTGCTAGCTATAGTCGATGTTTATTTGTCTTTAAAAAATTTCAGTAAAACGAAATTTATAAATACAGAAGTGCTTTCAGACCCTTGATGCAGCTATACAGTGAAAATTTTTCAGTCAGTTCGTCTAATTTTAGTTATTCACAAAGTGGTTGGAATTTCGTTATGCATTACAGCATACGTTGGAGTTCAATAGAAACGTGTTTGCTCTGTTTAATTTTGTTGTAATCCGTGCTAATTATGACGGCAATTGCGATAAGGGATTAAAATCCCATTCCCAACCTTTATCGTTTGTCATTGGGGTTAATAAGCAACGATTCCTACTACGTAAGTACGTATTTAATCTAGATTCGTTCCAAAAATAGATTTCTAAGTTAGGTTGGAATAATTTTCACTAATTATTGTGCGGGTGTATAAGTACAGCAATTGTGCCTTAGAGTATCATTACCGTTTAACCACTTCAGTCTTAATACGTAGGTAGCTTATGATTAATTAGAAGTATGATAACATTCAAACTGTGTCCGCTGCCAAAATTATATCTACTGGGTGTTCATGGGGTTCAGCTAAACCTCTTTAACAACCTTACTACTAAACAAAGAAAGTATTATTCTCAGGGGATTCTCTTTCGAAGTTATAACATTAAGAGCGGATTAATTTTTGTAACCCTAGCGCCTAACTTCAGGAAATATTAAGTATTAGAAATTTTTGAATTAAATTTTGGTTATTTGAATGAGCTTATCAAACGAAGGCAAAATTTACAAATTTTGGTAGTTTATATTTAATAGCGCTGCTGTTCCAACACAACATTAAATTAGGATAAAGAATTGATATAGTAAAGCACCCAATACATTAAACACAAGTGGTAATGCTTATCAGGACTTTACACCTCTTGATACTAAATTCAAAAAATTACAGATAGAACCCAGGGAAATGGCCGTAACACATTTAAATTCATAAGAGTTCAAAAAACCATTATAGAAACGTAAACCCCAAAAACCACAGACTCATAAAGGTAACCATAAAAATTAATGGCCAGAACACGTAACGGATGAATTACGCACACGATCGGCATTGCACAAAAATTGAAGAAGTGAAAATGCTACATAACAACTATTGAAAACGCAGAGAAGTTAAGAAATAAAGGATGATTAAGTGATAGTGGAGTTTTATAGACGGTAGATCGTAGACCCTTCGGTGTGAATAGACAGAAACAATTTTTTTTTAACTTTGTTCCATAAGTATGCCAGAAAGCTCAAGCATGCGCGCATCGTGGAAATATATCGTGTTGGTTGTACTTTAAACAATGAAATCGTTCAATTAAAGGGCAATAAACCAATTTCATTTTACAACAAAATTTTGGAATATAAATATATGAAATGGGGTGACTTAACGAATCGATTAAGAATGTGAATTATTGGCGTTCCTGGATGTGCTTTAATTAAAAAGTGGAAATTGACTATGAGTACAGTTTGAGACTTTTTTTTAGTATAAATATGATCATGTGAAATTGTAAGTGTGAACTGTTTAATGTTAGTAGTTATTTGATATGAAATCACCTTCCGTTAAATAGTTGTTTTGTCGGACTATGGCATAGCGACGGAACTAGCTTTTTTTAAATTTAAAAATAATATTATCATGAAAGGAAGCTTGAAAATTCTACAACACTAAGAAAGATATGGGTATTAATTTTAAGCCAAAGCTTTATTTGTTGACCCTTAACCACGACTTTTTAATTATCACGATATTCTTTGTTTCTTTTTTTTGGTGTGGTAATCGGTGCGAACTATCAACGTTGCATTCGTTGCTCTCTTCCTTGTCCACCCGGTATACCGTAGCAATTTCCTGATAAAGGTATACGAGCATGGAGTTTCTGAGATACATTTTCCCATTCAAGGAGTTGTATCAACTATTTATTGTTGCACACCATTTTGCATTGATTTTGCGGAATTGCAATTCCATATTCAGGTGATAGGTGGGCTTACTGTCGCTTTGAGACCTTCATCGATTAATACGCTGTTATATAAAGCTTTTGTAAGCACCAATTAATTTCGTCCAAAACGAGCATTATTGCAATTTTATTAAGTCTTATACTGGTAACAAACAATATTGTTCTCTGTTATCATTTCCACATCTAGTAGCAACCGAAAAAAGCATATACTATCTATAACCTGCATAGCTTAAATGCCTCCACCTTACAAATTGTAGTAGACTACATAAACAATTTATGTCGTTAAATTGACAATGAGAATGGAATAAGCGCTTAATTCCCAAAAGAAAGATAAACTATAGAAATTCCCTATTTGCTCAATACAATAGTTCAAATAATTCCTTTTTACAAATTTATATCGTACATCTGATTCTCACTATTGAGTTGAACGTACCCATGATTATCCCGCAGGTTGAAACAGCTGATTTACTTGCCAGTGACTACAGATTTTTCTCACCGCATGTTTTACCTTAACGCAAAAATATAATAATCTTCGTTTAAACCAGACCAACATCAAAAAATTTTTCAAACTTGATTTTCATTATACAAAATTGATACTAATTATAATCCATATTTTCTATTTCCTTTATGAATTAAACTTAACATTCCTGTTTCGTTTCTACCCTTCTACTGTGCGGGGTTTTGATAACAAGGTCGTCGACTATTAAGTCCCATTCTCTGTGTTTCGGAGGAATTTTTCATTATTTCACGGTCGTCTTTATCGAGCTTACATTCGATTACGCGTATCCTTTGTATTTAAATGCCACAAAGACTAGTTTGTTATGTTATTTGATGTTTTGTGCGACTGTTTAGCAATTTGTTGCATAATAATTAACATTGTTGTGATACTTGTAACGTTATCTTTTCTTTATAAATTTAACCTAATAGCAAACGCGTTTTAAATGCTTTGTATCAAAATTAATTTTATTTTGTCCGGTTATAATTTAAACAATAACTACTATTCTTTGTTTCAATGTAATTTTAAAATTAACCATTTTTAATGAATGGTTTAAGAAGCTTGCCTTAAATACGAAGAAATTGTATGAAAACAAATATTGACAATCCCATTTCTATATACCCATTATTCTAAAAGCCTTCGATTAACTGAAGTTATACAGCGTGTGCTATAAACTATCAACCCTACACTCAACAAATACACGTTTAGCATCCATGCTCGTTTTAAAATAACGCAAGTTACGTTTTGGGCCTTGGGAGCTGCCTTTTTAAAAAGTCTTCTTCCAAAAACTCTTGTAACAATTTTTATTTAAACAGAATTTACAAGTGGAATTTTGACAAACTATATAAAATTACTCTAAGGCCTTTGATTAACAGAAGTTATACAGCGTGTGCTATAAACTATCAACCCTACACTCAACAAATACACGTTTAGCATCCATGTTCGTTTTAAAATAACGCAAGTTACGTTTTGGGCCTTAGGAGCTGCTTTTTTAAAAAGTCTTCTTTCAAAAACTTTTGTAACAATTTTTATTTAAACAGAATTTACAAGTGAAATTTTGACAAACTATATAACATTACTCTAAGTCAAAATTACTATTAAATGAAATTACATTAGGGCGAGTAGCCTGAACAATCAACAATGTAAAAGCTGTGAGGCTTAAGACTGACTGACTTTCGTGGCTGTCCCGGGGTATTTATGTTGTCCCTGCCCTTCACATTTCTGTGGTAATTGCAGAGCTCATATCTGCTTTTTTCTTTATTAATTTATACAATACATAGTAACAATCTTAATTCTAAATACTCCCTGTATGTTTGCTATGGTTTGTTAACTATTCTTTTTAACCTTTCTTGGGGATAAAACCACTTATATTTGTTAAAATGATCTATATTTACGTATCGAGCCATGACCTACGATCGTGGTCAAACTTAAAAATTTTTATTCGTTTGACAACGATCCTAGGTCTGTTACGTGCCGAAATCGGCACTAGACATTAGTTAAGTTTTAATATGTGAGATTTTCTCGCCATAAATTTGAAAGACTTGTTGCGCGTATTTCCGTCACTTCAGAAGTGCGTTGCGCGAGATATCGCGCCGAAGCGTGTGGCAGAAGAAGAAAGTGGGGAATTTCCGAAAGACGCGTTGGAACTTGCCTCCGAAACGCAAAGAAGAGTGGTTGTGTGGGGTCTTACCGTATCTTTCTGTTATGTAGGTCCCTTTTTGCCTTCTTTAGATTATCGTTCCTTATAACCCTTTCCTGTCGTTACCTCTACATAGGGAGAAGACAAGGTAAATTTGGATGCAACCTGGCTTAGGAGTTCCCCGACCCGAGAAATATTAGCGAAGCAACGGCCGACCACCTAAAGGAAGCCTACCTCTTCACGTGAGTACCCCGTGGGGGTTTTTATATAATTTGTGTAATTACATGCCATAATTTGCATATTGTGTGACGCCATCGAAATTTGCTCGTCAATTTTCACATTATGTAATATCATTACCAACTGTCATTTGTGGCGCGTATACCGCGTCGACGGGGCTATAATAGGTCATGGATCGATACGTAAATATAGATCATTTTAACAAATATAAGTGGTTTTATTCCTAAAAAAGATTAAAAAGGACTTTAATTCTAATAATTGCGGTTTTATAAACGTCTGTGACCTGCACCTGCAGTATCACGTTGCGTTTGGTATACATTGTATTCACATCCGTTCTCACAACTTGCTTGTGAACTTTCATTAATCTTTTTTTTATTTATCCTTGAATTACAATGTTGCATCTAACTTAAGTTTCTTAATAATTTCTATCAAATTATACATATATCGATTTAGGGGATATGTAACTCGCGTTTACACGCTGCTTCTCTTGAAAACCACTATGTTTTCGAAAAAAACCCACCAGACTATGAATTATATTCAGCAAACTCTATTAACCGTTCGCAATACTATTTGTAAGTGAGTTTATAACAAATGGCCCCAACGCATTAACTAGAAATAGTAAAAAGCATCTGATAAAATCTCTGGATGTAGACACCAAACTGCTTGACATAGAAATTCATAAATCTGGACGTTCATACTGTCAATCAAAAGTGTCAAAATAGAACAGTACTATATAGTGTTAATGGATTTAAATGGATTTAAATTAATCATTTACGAGCAACAATTTGGTATACTTTCAATTAATGAAAAGTGGAAATGATACATCGACAATATGAAAACTGCTTTTGGTAATTAAACACCATCAAGAAAACTTTATTTCACTGGCACCAAGGATTTAAATTTGGTCTTGGTAATCTTAGTAATTAATTTTGTGAATTGACCAACATATAAAGCAGCAAAAAGTCCCCTATAATTAATTATTTTTCAAAATCTGTTGTGAAGCGATGTGTAACGCGTAACAAATTAGCCCAATTCTAACAGTGTAAAAGTTTTAAGAATCCATTCCTCCTAGGTTTATGTTTTATCGCACCCAAGACTGCTGAAGCGTCTAATGCCCTTTCAATGCCACCGACTGCGCCAAATTAATTTTTTCATTGGAAAATTACTATAAAAGATAAATCTACCGTAAATGTAATGCTTACATAGCTTTTCATATCGTGGATTATTCCCATGAAATTTGTAAAACTAGAATGTAGTTAAAAGTCAAGAGCTGTATTGAGATTAGCTTAATTTATTTAAAACTAGTAAAAGTACGACAACATCAACAATATAACGTACTTACAGACTGAGTTCTAGGTAAAATTCCTTTATGTAAAACTAATGTCCGTTACGTTTGTTACGACACAAAAATGACCAACTTGTTGTAGCTACTTCTTTTCAGCAGTTACCTTTTTAAACCAAAAGTACCATCTATTACGTGTTAAACTGACGTTACGTTGCTTAATTACTTTTACTCTACAGGAGGCAGAGCCACGTAAGAGTAAAATAGTGCACTGGCTAGCTTTCAGCGGTGCGTGGTTGGTTAGGGGTATACCTGTATGTTTACCTTGAAATGCCTTTGAACGTCCTTACTTAAGCTAAAACCTTTGAGCGTCAACCCACCTAAAGCAAAACTAAGTCTAATCGGACGGCGGGTTTTCCGAATAGCTGTGTTGCTGATCTTACTACCGCTGATGTTGATGAAGTATCACTTGCATCTTGAAAAATTCTCAGGTCTGTTTAAAATACAAAAAACGCCTCTTTGTCTATACTTAACTTATATTGCCCAAACAAAATTTTTACCAGTAAATAACCACAGAAAAGTACAAACCTCTACTCTATTTGGTCAAATAAGCATTTCACAAACAAACCTAATATTATTAATGATTTAGTTTCGTCAAAATTTAACCAATTGAATCTTATGTGCTAAATTTGCTTTTACAATAATGTCTTTCACTTTGTGAGAATAGAGAATATACAAGAAGCGTTAAATAGTCTTTCTCATGCAACGCCAGATAAGTTTTGGGCCCTTTCGAGCGGCTTTTTTAAAAGGCTTTTCCAAAAAACTCTTTTATCAATTTAATTAAAACAGAAATTACAATATTAATTTTAATTACAGGTACGTTATATGCAGTAACATATGATGATCAAAAAATATTCTAAGTTGATTTTCACTTTAAATTAACTAAAATTAGGGTGAGTAGCTGAACAACCAACAATGTTGAAGTTGTGAAGCTGTAGACTGACTGGCCATCTTAGGTCCCTGCTAATTTTGCCTCTCACATTGCTTGTGAGAACTGCAGAGCTCATGTCTGCTATTTCTTTATTTAATACAAAGTATTACATTTTAATAATCTTAATTCTAATAATTGCTGTTTTATTGTCTACTGTGGCCTGCCCCGGCAGTGTCATGTCACGTCTGAAGTACAAAGTATTTACATCCATTCTCATATCTGGTTTATGAACTTCCATTAACCTTTTGTAATATGTCCTTCAATTTGTAACAATCTAACTTAGGATTTAATAATTCCATTTGATAACATATATATCCTAATTTGGATATATGTAACTCCTCCCGACGTAGATGAACATTAAGGGTTTTACTTAATTTTTAAAAGTTATTGTTCTTAAAGGTTTATTTATTATTTCTTTATTTACCTTTGTTTATTGTTTCCTACGACTAAAATTTGTTTTTTCTTCTATATCTAAGATACACTTTGTACAATAAACACATAGTTAGTAAAATGATTACAATAATTAATAAAATTTTCCAAACAGTTATGTTGTCATTACGTAATTTTGGCACTATCACTTCGTTTAAATGCTTTTTGTAACTGTCCATTAACGTTACGGCTTGGATGAGGTCGTCTAGGTCTAGATGCTCTAATTGCATTGGTTTCTTGCTGATTTCGTCGTCTTCGGGTTTTGTAATCTTGAACTGTACTTCCGGTAAATTTGCGAATTTTTTTGTTACTGTTGGGTCTTGGTATACTCGAATAATTTCGTTGTTTAATTTTAAATAAAAATCTTCTTTTAGAGTGATTACTTTACTTCCAGTTAATCCTAAATTATTTTCGTCTTGGTTGCAATGGTCGGTTGCTATTACTTCTTGTGGAAATACAGCAATACATTTGTTGTCCGTAATTTTTTAAATTTTCATATTCGTAATTTGTACTGGTTTTGGATCACAATTCTCATAGTGATTAGAGAATTTTAACAATTGTACTTCACAGGGGCTATCCGTTTGAATAGCTGTTATCGACAATGATTGACATAAATATTGACGTGGTGCTACTTCTTTGCATTTTTCATTCCTGAAGCCATACTTAAGTTCATTTAGGAAAAAGAACTTGGTTTTAGGGATAATAACTCGATACTTGCTAGTAACCTTCATGGGAAAGCAAATAAATGATAATATTTATAAGTGTTACTTTCTACAATGGGGATTTCTATTAAAAACGTAATTTTATGATCCTTTACATAACCTTTTACTATAACTATTTTTTCAAATATAAGTATGTTAGCTTCTATTACACCAAAGGGCAGTGTACTATTAGTTATGTGATCTGAATCATAGTAATTTATTTAATAAATCAATTGGTTCTATAATATTAGCATGTAATGTGTTTAGTTTAGCAAATGTTACAGCGTTTTCTGATGTGGCTAAAATTTGTTGAATTACAGTAAGGGTTGATATCATTTGGTTAAATATCGTGTTAGATCTGATTAAATCTCACATTCCTAGCATCGTAGTTTGCATGTTACTTTCAAGGGTTAGTATTCTGTTGGTTATACTGTCTTGGTTCTTTACTAGCTTTCTTATTGTATTATTAAATTTTCTTATGGTTGATTGAGTTAAAGATATTTGATTTTTAACAATGGTTTTATGTCATTTTGGTTTTCAATTAAGTGTTGTATTGAGTTATCGTATCGTTCTGCATCTTGGTTATTTAAATTGCATGTGGTAGCTTTAATAATATTACCTAATCTGTTAATAAGTCCTCTTTTTCGTCTTGTGATTTGATCTGTTGGTATTAATCTATTAAATTTATCTCATGTGTTTTTAAGACGTTTTCCATTATACTGTTGTAGTTAAGCATTTCTATCACGTATTCTTTTCCAAATTTGGCTGTGTTCATTAATTGTTTTAGTCTGTAGTAATTGTCTCTAATTATTTAAAAATCTTGTTTGAATTCTGTTAAATCAAATTTCTGTGTGAATGTCCAATAATCTATTGCGTTTTACATACTTCCAATTTTATTGGTAGTATATCGGGATTGTTTTTAATGTCTTCGACTAGTACGTCGTTATCGTCCGTTCTACCTGGGTGGAGGTTAACGGCAAGGGTGATGGCTGTCCATCTGAAATTACAGGGTGTCTTAAATTCTTTAAGTGAATATATTTTACTATTTTTGCGTTATCTATTACGGCTACATTTTTATCTGATTTCTTTTTGATCTTAAACGGACCTAAATTTCTGGGGGCCGTTTTGTGTCTCTTACCTTTAAAATTTTTCCCATACACGGTTTGTCCTCCTGAAAATTTATTTATATCGGCTTTTTTATTGCGGGTTGTTGTTATACGTTCTTTATCGTTATCTAGTTTATTTTTTACATTATCATAAGTTATTTTTAATTTTTCTTTATGGTCTGTAGCATAATGTTGGTATACTTCTTTATTGTAATGTAGATCGTAAGGGTCTGGGAATCTGAGTGTCATAATGTTAATTCGAGCGGTGTAAAATTAGTTGATGAGTGGATCGTGTTGTTGTAAGCAATTAGTGCGTATGACATTAAATTAGTGATATGTTCTTTCTTATAAGTTAATCTTAACAGTCTAATTCGTTCTAATAAGGTTAGGTGTAATCTTTCAATTAATCCCTTTAATTCCGGGTGATTCTCTGTTACAAAATAAAATTTTATTTGATCGAGTTCTAAGGTATTTTGTATTGTTTCATTTCTAAATTCGCTACCATTGTCTAAAGTTATTGTTTCTGGTGTATTGTAATATGTAAAATATTGTACGGATCCTTGGGTTACATCGACACTATTTCTTAAAGTGATGGGTATTGCTTAGCCTACTTTGGTTAATGCGTCTACGATTGTTAAAAAGTTTTGAACTTCTACTACCGGAGTGTCTGCAAGTAATTTTTGAAAAGGATTGTCGGGTGTTTTGGTTAACATTAAGGGTACTTTTGGGGGTGACCTGTCGTATTTGGCTTTGTCGCATAATTCACATTGGTTGATCAAGTCCGTGGTTAATTGTTTCACGTCTTTAAAGTAATATCTCCTTATGAGTTGTTTTAGTGTTTCGTTGATTCCACGATGGTTGGTTTTGCCTTTGTGTTTGTTTCTTATTACGTCATTTATTTCGTCTGGGTTATCTAAAGTTATTAATTTTCGTGTACATCTGATAATTTCAGGGCCTGAGTTATTAAATAATTTAATATATAATTCTGAAAATCGTTTGTATAAATGTTCTGTGGTGAAATAAAAGTAAAAACGTTTTTCTCTGAGGTAAATTATTTTAAAATTTTAATTTTATCTGCTCCTCGTTATCGTCCTTAGTTATTTGAATTTGATGTATTTTCTTATTATCTGTTATTGTATATTTTACTGGATTGTGGTTGGTGAACTTCAGTAACTATGAATTGATTTGGTTTTATGTCTATAGCTTCATTTAAAATTTTAATTGCGGCGTTTGTTCCTCGTTTAGTGTTAAGTGTATGGTTTCTATTTCTTGGTGTGGAATAGTTCTTCAGAAGTGAAGTTTTGTTTTTTGGTTATAGTTTGGTCTGATTTGCGATATTTTAGTATTCTGTGTAGTGTTACTAGATGAAGTGTCCATAGGAACTGGTTTGTAATAATTGTTAGGGTTGTTGTTGTTGTTACTCATCGGTGTGTTTCTGTTGGGGTTTGCGCCGAATTTTTGCCTTGGTGGATTTACGTATTGGTTAAACCTTGGTTTAAATGTGGGTTTTGTTAAATTTGGATTTGGTCTTGGAAATTTTTTAAATTGGTTGTAAAAATTTGTGTTAAAGTTTGGGTTGTTAATTCGTAGTTGATTCATTTGTGCGTTAAATGATGTAAATTTCGGTTGTGTGGATATTTGTCTCGCAGCTTATATTGTTTTCATCGGTGCGTAATTTTTATTTGCGTTAGGGTTATACAATCTATTTTTGTAGTACATAACGTTTTCTTCCTCTACAATTATGTTCATTGCATCTTCTAAATTTTGGGGATGTTAAAATCTTATTTTGTCCGATAACCGTTCAGGTAACGTAATGATGTATGTGTCTGAAGCCATTTCGTCGTACATCTTCGTCTTTTATAAACGTATGTTTTGGTCGGGTTCTTCAATGTTTAACTTGGTCAAAATTAAACTTCGCACGTCTTGACATTTCATACCGAATTGATAAGGTGATTGGTTATTTTCCATCCGTTATTAAATCGTGGACCAGACATTTGATGTTTTTTTGGTCGCCAGAATATGCAATTAATATACGTTTGAAATCGTCCCATTTGATGAGATTGTCGCGACTAGCAATCAACGTTAATGCTCTGCTGGTCAGCTTACTTATTACCAAGCGTTCGCTGTCGCCGGGTTTATAAAAAGATTTTAAAATTATCTCGCAAGCGGTGATGAAGATATTTAAAAGTGTTTGGTTTCCGTCATATAAAGGAACAGACTCAAGGTAGAGTTTCATATCGGAGTTCATTGTTATATAAATTAAGAATTACCTAATCTGTTTAGTTTGTATTGAGTTAGTTAAAGAATCATTTATCTTTTACGTATATTTTATATGTAATTATAAAGTGCTATAATTAATTTTAAGAATTCTGCTTGGTAATTGTCTCATCAATTACTGTCGCGATAAAGGGTATATTTATAACTTTGCAGAGATTACAAATTGATGCAAATCGAGTTTCAGGTTTTCTGAATAGTTTCTCGCAAGGACTGCGTTATAATTATACGCTTTTGTTTCAGACTTGTAATGAGTAATTATTTCGTTAAGTGTTGCAATAAAGCGCATGAAATGCTTTTTTATAATTATAAACCTTCGTCAATTTGTTGCACTAAAAGTGTTTAATTATAGAGCTTTATAAAATGTGATGGTAATCGAGTTTTGAATAAATCGTTTGCGTAATAATTGCTGTAATGAAAGAGTTGCGTTGTAATTATACATTCAAAATTCAAACTTGCTGAATAAATCGTTTTATTTATGGTAATAAATAGTAGTAATTGTGCTTATAATGCTTCTATATAATAATAAGTTTTTTGAGTAAATTCTTTTCAGAAATGATAATATTACGATAATAAAATTGTATATAAAAATTATTTTTGTTTCTTACTAGCTAATATCAATATTCAGTTGATAAGAGCTAGGAAAATGAACTTTGGTACTTACAAGAGTTTATTTGCCAGTTCCATTATATTCTCTTCCTCTTTGTTATTGGATTTGGTCTATTTTTGTACTTCGTCCAGTTGCTTCTTTGTTCCAGATTAAAAATAGAAATTCAAGACCACCTGTTTCCTCGATTTTGAATTCTGCTAGTGCCCTTTTGAAATACTAACGACTGCGCCATATAGGTTTTGGGCCCTTTGGAGCGGCTTTTTTAAAAGGCTTTTCCAAAAAACTCTTCTATCAATTTATTTAAAACAAAAATTACAATATTAATTTTAATTACAGGTACGTTATATGCAGTAACGTATGATGATTAAAAATATTTTAAGTTGACCTTTACTTTAAATTAACTAAAATTAGGGTGAATAGCTGAACAACCAACAAATGTTATAGTTGTGAAACGTTAGACTGACTGGCTATTCTGGGCTTTTGAGGGTAATTATGCTATCCCTGCCTCTCACATTGCTTGTAGGAACTACAGAGCTTATTTCTGCTATTTCTTTATTTAATACAAAGTATTACATTTTAAAGATCTTAATTCTAATAATTGCTGTCTTACTGTCAACTGTGACCTGCACCTGAAGCGTCATGTTACGTCTGGAATACAAAGTATTCACATCCGTTCTCATGTCTGGTTTATGAACTTCCATTAACCTTTTGTAATGTGTTTTTCAATTTATACATTGTAACAATCTAATTTAGGATTTAATAATTCCATTTGATTACATATATATCTTAATTTGAGGGATATGTAACTCGCGTTAAATAAGCGTGCACTAACCTAGGTAGCCCTTTTTAATAAGGTCTACGCCTTATTACTACCATCAATCACTGATGTACAACAGTTATTAAATAAAACAAAACGGTACTTGAAATCTATAAACTGGATAAAAAAGATAATCAACATACAATTTTGTTCTCAAAGCTCCATCGACACTAAGTGCAGGAATTGCAGATAAAATCCAACTGCAGTTTCATGAAAGCCCCCATTAGGCAACTTACACAAAATCAGTATTTTTTACAGCCGCGTTTATCCACGTTCGGAAACATGTTTCTGCACTAACAGCTTAGTCGTTATATACCGTCAGGCTTTACTATCGTATCTGATTTTCAACGTCTTTTGCGTGTCGATCGAATTCGAAAAACTGCTGCCTGATGTCTGGTATTTGATATCTAATCATTCCCTTCTTTAGTATTACTCAAATTTTATAAATGCAAGTTCCCAAGATTGTTGCAGTTGCGCGCTATTTTTGTTCTCACGAGTAGTGCACCTAAAGCGTTCTATTTTCGAGGTCATTATGCATTTTGACCGTGTCAACCCTAACTTCCTTCCCACAATATTACATGCAATACCGATATTCTGCATCACATATTCCATTCTCAACGCAATTTTTATTAGTGTTTTTATGAATTTTGTGGTTTTAAAGTGTATCGGTCCAATCGTTGACGTTTCCTTGAAATCGTATAAATTTGTACAAATAACTTTAACATGAACGGTTACGTTCCATATCTATTTGTAAATTTTTCAATTTACCAACGTTGCTGTCTAATGTACCAGGTACTTCACTATTTGTTTTGTTTATTCTAGTTTAATATTACATTATAATAGCAACGTTATTAAATGTAAACTAACAAAGTCTATAAATTTTACAGGGCGCTTTCTTGCTAAAACTACTCTATCCGAAATTAATTATCTCCCTACTACCTAATGTTTACTTAAGCAATGCACCAACGTTACACAAATCACCTAAAATGTTAGTATCAATTGAAACAACAATTATGTAAAATGTTTCTTAAATCTTCACTTTTTACTACTTGGAGTCTCAGGTAGTAAAAAGAAAATAGCCAAAGAAAGGAACCCAACGCTTCCGAAACTTTTCAGTCTATTTGTCTAAGGGTTGTTGTTAATTTGACCAAAAATATTATAAAACCAACAGCTCTAGCCACTCACGCCCTTTAAATACTACTGACTGCGCTAAATTTGTTTTCCTATTTTTCAGTAAAACGAAATTTATAAATACAGAAACGCTTTCGATCCCTTGATGCTGATATACGGTGAGAATTTTTCAGTAAGTTCGTCCAGTTTTAGTTATTCACAAAGAGAAACTCTAAGTGGTAGGAATTTGTTATGCATTACAGCATTAGGCAGAGTTCACTACAAACGTGTTTGCTTTGTTTAATTTTGTTTTAATCCGTGTTAATTATGACGGCAATTGGGATAGGGCATTAAAATCCAATTCCCAACCTTTATGGTTTGTCATTGGGGGAGGGAGGGTGGGGCACTCCAGCTACGGAAATATGTATTTAATTAAGGTGCGTTCCAAAAACAGAATACAAAATTAAGTTGGAATAATTTTCACTAATTATTGCGTGGGTGTGTAAGTACAGCAATTGTGGCTCTGAGTTTTGTTAGCGTTTAAACCATTTCAGTCTTAATACGTAAGTAGCTTATGATTAATTAGCAGTGTCTAGGGGATATATCTCTTTGTACATCCACATCTTAATTATTCTATTTCGATTCTAAATATCCCAAGCGCTTTTGACTCTTTAAAAACGTTGTTTTTCAGAAATAGTTTGTAGTTATTTCACATTCACAAAAGTTGTATTTTACTCCAGAACTCTACAGCTTTTGCGTTTTAACCTAGTTTGCCTAATTCTAAAAGCTTGTTCTCTAGCTGTACTCAAAGCTTGTCAAGGGGGTTGCAGCTTTGTAGGGATCTTCAATTATAACGCATATTACAGTTTGTATAATGTATTAGGTCGGTTTAATGTGATGCTTATGATAACATTTAACCTGTGTATGGTTCCAAAATTGTATCCACTGGGTGTCTATGGAGTTCAGCTAAACCTCGGGAACAAGTTTTTCTATTAAACAAGGAAATTATTGGATTTGTTTCCGAAGTTATAATATTAAAAGCGGATTGATTTTTGTAATGTTAGCCCATTACTTAAGAAAACATCGAGTAGTAGAAATTTTTTTATTAAATTTGGTTATTCAAATGAGATTTTCGCTATAAAATTTATAAACTTGGGTGTATACATTTAATAACGCTGCTATTTTAATATAACATTAAATTAGGATAAAAAATTAATATAAGAAAGCACTCTGTACATTAAATACAAATGATAATAATTATCGGGACTTACATCCCTTGGTACTAAATTCAAAACAATTACAGGGAAATGGCCGTTCACATTAAAGTTATTTGTACAAATTGACAGGAGTTCGAGAAATAATCATGTATAGAAACGTGCACCTCAAAAACCACAGACTCATAAAGGTAGCCATAAAAATTAATATGTTGAGAACGTAGCGGATGAATTAAGCACACGATTAGTATTACACTAATTTTGAAGAAGGAGAATGTTATATACCGACTAAGTTTAAAAGATGGTTACGTGACAGCGTAGTTGTGTAGACGGTAGATCGTAGGCCCTTCGGTGTGGGTGGACAAACAAATTGTTTTTGATCTGTGCTGGATAAGTATGCCAGAAAGATCAAACGTATAGGTATCGTGAAATTTAGATCGTGTTGGTCGGGCATCAAACAGTGAAAAAAGAATAAATACAATCTGTAACGTGTATGGCTTAAATGCCTTCACCTTACAACTTTTAATAGAAGACGTAAACAGTTTGCGTAGTTAAATTGGCAATAAGCACGAAGTAATCACCTAATCAAAAAAATGAACTATAGAAATTCCCTATTTACTTAAATAATTCCTTTTTACAAATTCAATTGAACGTAAACTTGACTACCAGCAGGTCGAAAGAGCCAGTAACTAAAGATTTTTCACACCGCATGTCTTCTCTTTGTTTAAATCAGACCAACATCAAAAAGAGAATTATTCAAATTTTATTTTCGTCATACAAAATTGACACTGTAGTGTAACCGACCTGAAGGCTGACCCAAAACGCCCTCTACAAACGGCACACCGGTCTCCATGATCTAACATCTAGTGGCAGTGGTTCGACGACTTCTACGTTGTATTGTTATCATGTGACCTAAGTTCACACTGGAAGATGGCGTTAAGGCGGAAAGGTTTGAAATAAAACTACAGAATTTACCTAACTTGACTTTTAATCAAAATAATAACCACTAAAGAGTTCATTCGCATGAAAACATGGAAAATCACATTTAAAGCAAAAAGTGTCATACTCAACCTGGACGATTGGGGAAAGAGCACGGCAGAGAAAACCCCAAACTGCCCTTACACTTCCAACTGCATTTGACACATCTCGACGAGGAGATGTGACATATAAGTACCCAGATCACCAACACTGAATTTAACAGGATGTCAACTGTTATCCAGACACACCACACATGACAACTGAAGAAATGTTAGTGTAAACCAGCTAGTCTTTTCTGGTAGGTACTGAGGTCAGATTACCAATACTACCCAGCTAAAGTTGAAAGAGGGGTAACACCAGGAAGGTAAAATCTGCCTTGACTACCAATGTTCTACCCCGCACGGACATAAAATGTTAGTAATATTCACTAGTCGACTTCCTATTATTTGCAAGAGTACAACTACAAGTACATTGACAAAACAACATGAATCGCTGAAATGAACTTATAGTATGATTGCGCATAGTTAAAAAGGCGCTTATTATTGAATAAACTATCTCCAACATAGTCATAAATGCAAACGCGAAGGCACGAGATAGTCAGTCATACCAGAGGTTCAATTTAATTACATCACAACAATGATCACAAACGTTAAATACTAGTTAACAACGGCTAGATAATAAGATAAACATATAACAACAATATAATTAAGTTTAAATCAAGATATGAGCGATGGAGTGGAATGTGTGGTTAATATGCTGAAATAAAACAACTACACATGATAAAAATGTCATATGAAACATAAAAATATCAAACATTATTAAATATTTGACAGCAAATATATACCTAAAATTCTATAGCACAAAACAAGCCCAGATTCAGGCACTAAATGTTTATACAAATGCATGTTAGTTAAATATATTAGTAAGCAAACGTTAAAAATTATTCATTATGATTACATCGGTTAAAACGTACCTTTTAAAAATTAAATACCTCGTGGCAATACAAGTTACAACCAAAAAAATATACACAACAACGTTGTGGTTAATTTTAATTCAATTACTATCTTAAAACCAAAACAAATATGACACAAATATAATGCTGTTCATATTCAAACTTGCCTAATAATTTGATTCAATATATCTAAACCATGATGTTGGTACTAATTGCTCGTAAAATCACAGTAAGGGTACATTTACTATTGATTCGGTAACAGGTGCAATGCAATTGGAGTTACAACTCTGTATTAAATATGAAGTAAACATTATTTCAAATAAACAAATATTAGTTTTACCCTGATTTAGATACTCAATAAACAATTCAGTTGTTAAACCAACCACACTTATTTATACATACAATAAAATCGTAAATTCACCTATTAAATATCACAAGTAAAACAACCGGCAAGACAGCATCTCAAAAAAGCAACTGGTAATCATAAAAATATTTCCTTCAACGGTTAAATAACTAATGGTTTTACAATAAGTACCAACATTACATTCAAAACAATGCTAGAATTAGAAGATGTAATTAGATTATCTTAAATAGCAACTACATTATCAACATAAAACATTACTTCTAATAAAAAACCGCAAAGTAAAATCTTTCAACCTGCTATCTTGACATCTAAAAACAAAGTCCTTTAACCCTTGTCGACTAGATCGATCGTCCCTACACATGCGCCTCTTATAATGTAAATTCTGACGTTACGGAATGCGTTCAGAAACCTGCAAGTGGTTACCGAGCTATCCTAACATATACCTTTAAATATCGAAATGTACACTATAATATTTGCAATAATTATCAACCAATAAGAAATCTACTTAGAAACACTACGGATCACTACAACACTAGTTATAATTATAATAAGTATAATCTATATTCTCAATATCCTTAACTAATTAAACTTATCCTACCTTGTATTACTGTTTTGATTCTACTTTTCTACTGTGCGAGGCTTTTATAGCAAGGTATATTCGGAGTAATTTCTAAACGCTACGATGGATCTGTTGGTTGCAACGACCACTCTATAGGCTACTATTGATGATCGATGCTGTGCTGAAAGTTGGCAAAAGCTGGTTGCTGGCACTGTTTGTTGGAAATAGGGGTAATACACTATGGTGAAGGCTTGTCGTTTCAGGACGCCTATGCAGGATGACAGTGTGTTGTGGCTCGCTATCATAGCTCTTCAAAAATTTGTATTAAGATTGAGGAATGGGAAGGTATAGACCATGTATGTATCGAGGAGGGGCTTGTGGAATACAAGAGTACAAAAGTAGCTGGAGGTTGGAGATTTTTTGGCGTATAGTGCTACTATTAATGATCTGATCAATTTCGTTTGTGTTTAGTACTTGCAGGTAGATTGTATGGTCTGTTGATTTGCTGTGCGTCGATTTATAATCCCAACCAGGTATTGCTTTGATATACCATGGCAGTGAATGCAAAGCACATTAAGATCGTTAAATTGATTTATATTTTGTTAGAGTTAAATCATATCTAAGACATCAAACATAATTTTTATTAGTGCTGCTAGGTGCATTAAACGGCGAACCCAAAATAAACGCTCTCTTTCCTAGACCGTTAACTTTTAATACAGTTACATCCTCTAAGCATACGCTGTTCGTTTTGCAAAATTTCTACAAAAGCATGCCTTACAGCTCGACTAATACCGGAAAACTCATCTAAAAAGGATATTTACTTGATATGAAAAGCTTGTGGGCGTCCAGCCTGTTACTTTGTACTCAATCGTGCTTTCAGAAAATAATTAACTGTAATTTTTTATTAAATTCTTGACATCGCGAAACTACTGCATAGCAACATTAAATCCTTATGAAAAAAAATGTTTATGAATGACATAAAGTTAATGTGGAAGAATGCTTTTTTTGAGACACTACTAGAAATATAGAGTGCGCTAAGTCATGAGCAATAAATAGTACGAGGGATGACAGGAAAGTAAGGTCTCCTATTTTTTTTTTCATAGAAAATGACATTTATTTACAAAGTGTGATACATCGTTGGAAAGGCCAGGGTCTTGGCTATTTTTCAACATAATCGCCATTTTTTTCAACACTTCCACATTCGCGCGATGTACTTTTGTATGCCAGTGTCGTACCACTTTGGGTCCGCCTCGCGTAGCCAGGTGTTGACCTCTTTTTTAACCTCCGACCCAAACTTCTTTTCTCCTCCCAAGTCTTTAACAGTCGGGCGGTGATTTCTGAGCATTTCCGCCTCCACTGCCCAAACAATCTCACCCTAGAGCGGCGGCCGACCACTTTTCTCCTCGTCGTGAACGTTGCTTCTCCCGGAATTAAACTCGCTGCACCACTTACGCAGGTTTTTAATGTTCATACAGTTTTCCCCGTAAACTTCAATCAATTGACGATGAATTTCTTTTGGTGTCATCTTTTTCGCACTTAAGAAACGTATCACCGGACGCAATTTGCACTTGTACGCGCTGACGCGTAGGGTACTTCCATTGTTGACGGCTGCTCAGCCAAGACTGAGCGGTCGGGCTATGACGCGTCCAGCAGCAAAGTTGTAGTGAGGAATCAAGCAACACGGCGCTGTTGCCAGATTTTGCCTAGCGCAGAACCCGCCGAAGTTACAGCGTTGGAGACCTTACTTTCATGTCACTCCTCGTATACGCAAGGTGTTTTCTAAATGATAAAATAAGGAATTTTAGTATTTATATGACAATGAGATTTTTTGTATAGTGTTATATTTCTTTCGACAAATTTTGTGAAAAACAATATGCTACGTACATTTACGTAGCCTAAAAGACAAAGAAGGAAAAATAAACCGGTCTCAGTTGGTGAGTCGGCGGGGTATTATAAATACAAAAAAAATTATAATTATGAAGGACAGCCTGAAATAAAAATAAGCAGTTAACAAAACGTATTAATACATATAATTAATCTAAATCACATTTTATGTGAACATAGCATAGTAGTATAACAAGCAAACCAAAAAAACCCAAAAAAATAATAAACCCTCCCTTTACATATATCAAAAGTAATAAACCCTCCTTTAAAATGGCAAATCAAAAGGGGTGTGGTTTTTAACTTACCATCGTAAAGTAAACGTAACAAATTCTCCCCTCCCCCCAACAAAATTAAAAGATGGGAGTAGGAAAACAAAAGTACTGGAGTGGGCAGTAACAAAAAAAACCAAACACAAAAAAATCCGCCTAACAAAAAAACTAAAAAAAAATTCGTTTACAAAAACAAAAAACAAAAAAAAAAGAAACACCTTAAAATAAAAAAAAGAACTCTTATCCGGCTCGAAAAACCAAAGTACAAGACGAAGCAAAAAAATAAAAACGGTTGTTTCTCAGAAAAAAGAGTAAAGTTATCAATATCATAAACAGGATTGGTTTCCCGCGAAGAAACCAAAAAAAGAAAAAAAGAAAAGCGAGAATGAAACCGAGCAGTAACAGTCAAAACAAGTATGCAAAGGCACAACAAGGGAGAACAAAAGTCAGAGAGGAAGAGCGCTGGTAAAGAAAACGATGTACTACAAATTGTGGTAACCGGAGTCGTTTCCAACAAACAAATAAGAAGAGTAAATGCTCATAAGCCCGAAAAGTTGACAAATTTGCAGTTTCTAAGAAAAAAGAGAAGAGCCTACGAAGTATACCACAGAAGCGGATAGACGACACACAATCGGTATAGGGACAAACTGCAAAGAAGACCAGCAAAAGGATAGGGAACGGAAAGTGGTTCCAAAGTAACAGGGAACTAAACTAAAGCAAACAAAACCCATATTATAGCAGCACCAAAACTGCAAGAAGAAGACAAATCCCGTTTACAAAACAAAACTGAAAAACAGTACAAAAAGAAAATTAAACAGAATTCCGGTGTAGTTGTGTATAGTATGTGAGAGTGTATGGGTATTTGGGTGTGTGGATCTGTCTGTGCGTGTGTGTGACCGCATTAGTCGGCTCTTACGACAGGCAGGTCGTACCATGGGGCTATTTTATTTCCGGTCCCACACTGGGTACAAGAAGAGAACGGCAGAAAGAAAAACCAAACAGTGATCTATATGTTGATGAAGTGTGTGTGTATGAAGTGTGTATGTGTGTGTGTGTGTGTGTTGGACCGCTTTAGTCGCCTCCTACGACAGGCGGGTTGTATCATGGGACTATTTTATTCGGGGTTTCACGTTGGGCGCCAAAGGTTATGCTTCGCATATTTACGTAGCCTACAAGACAAAAAAGAAAAAAAAATTCCCTGGCTCAGTTGGTGAGTCGACGAGGTATTATAAATACAAAAAGATTATAAGGATGAAGGACAGCCTGAAATAAAAATAAGCAGTTAACAAAACATATTAATACATATAATTAACCTAAATGACATTTTAAATGAACATAGCCTAGTAGTATAACAAGTAAACAAAAAAAACCCAAAAAAACAATAAACCCTCCCTTTACATATATCAAGGAAATAAAAGTAATAAACCCTTCCTTAAAACGGCAAGCTGCAGTTTTTAGGTCAACGCCCCTCTGAAAAAATAACAAACCAACAAATTCAACACTAAAAACCACGGCTCTAAGTCTTTATAGTATACCTCAAATTACATTTATATATATCTCGAATTTATGCTCTAGATAGATAAGGGTTTTATTTGTAGATACGATTTTCATGTTTAGGTTTAAATTGGATAAATAATTAATTGCATTTAGGAGATACTTCATTAAGGCTGTAAATACCTTAGCAGTTTACATTTATTTTACACATTACCAGTTACATATTCCCCAAATTGATATACATGTATATTTAAATGAAACTAGTAAGTCCTAAAAAATTAATTGATACATTGTATAATTGAAGGGCACATTATGAAAGGTTTATGGAAGCACATTAATCAGACCTGAGAATAGAAGCAACTACTTTGTATTCGAGACGTAACATGATACTGCAGATGCAGGCCACAATAGACTACAGAAAACCAATTGTTAGAATTAAGATTATTAAAAAGTAATACATTGTATTGTATCAAGAAATAGGAGACATGAAATCTGCATTTTCCACAAGTGATGTAACAGCAAGGATTGCATAAATACCCTAAGGAGCCCAAGATGGCCTGTCAGTCTCGAGCTTCACAACTTTAACATTGTTGGTTGTTCAAGCTACTCGCCGTAATTATTAATTAGTAACATTTAACTTTGATTATTTTGAAACTAAGACGTTATTGAATATAATGTACAATTTGTCAAACCATTGTAATTATTACTGTTTAAATAAATTTGATAGAAGTGTTTTTGGAAGAAATCTTTTTAAAAAGAAGCTCCAAGAGACCCAAGTCTATCTGGCGCAGTCGATTGTAGGATTCCAGAAGGGCACCGGCGATTCCAAAATAGAAAAACTGGTGGTTGTGAATTGCAATTCTTTATCTGGAAAAAAATCAATGGACAAAGTACAAAAATCAATCAAGTCCAACAAAGAGGAAAGACTATAAAGGAATTTTATATACGCATTAATGCACAATTTATTACGATTTTTATCAAAATTTATTAATGAAACTATTTACTCAGCGAAAGCCAGAGCTTTATTATAACAAAAGTGCATAATTATAACACAGTTTTTTGTATAGTTGTTGCAGAAATCATTACTGAAACATTCTATTTTAGAACTTGATTCTCATCAACTTTATAATTTCTTATAAGGTCTATAATTAAACACCCTCACTGCAACAAATTAGCTAATGTTTATGTACAATTAATGCAACATTAACTTATGAGACATTTATTCAGCAGAAACCTGAAAGCAATGTAATAATAGCAGTTAATAATTACATAAAATATACGCAACCATAAGTGATTCTTTAAATAACCTTAATACAAACTAGACTGAGAGATAACTCTTAATTTATGAACAATGAATACTGAAAATATGGAACTATATTTAGGTTTAATTCCAATTTATGACGGAAACCAGGCACTAATAGGTATTTTTATTACCGCGTGTGAAACATTTTTGAAATCCTTTTACAAACAAGGGGACGTAAAGGGCAACGTTTGGCTTCTACGTTTAATAATCAGCAAATTAATGGGCAGAGCATTGGCCTTGATAGCTAGCAGGGATGATCTCGTAAAATGAGACGACTTTAAACGGATATTAATAACGTATTTCGGTGACCAAAGAAATATAAAATGTCTGATCAAAGACTTAATAAACCTAGAGATGGAAACCAATCAATTGCTATATCAATTTGGTATGAGATCTCAAGACGTGAGGAGCTTGATCCTAGCCAAATTAAAAATCGAGGGACCAGATTAAAATGTACGTTTAATTAAAACTAAAACGTACGACGAGATGGCCTTCGACACATGCATAAACGTGTTACCCGAACGACTATCGGATAAAATAAGATTTGAACACCCCCAAAATTTAGAAGAAGCAATGAGTTTAATTTTAAAAGAAGAAAACGTTAGTATTACAGAAATAGGATATATAATCCTAACGCGAATAAAAATTACTCACCGATTAAAACAATACAAGCGACGAGACAAATACCAACACAACCGAAATTTACACTATTTAACGCACCAATAAATCAATCTCGAATTAACAATCCAAATCTTAATAATACAAATTTCAACAATCAACCTCGACAATTTCCAAGACAACTACACTTATTATCATTTATTTGCTTTCCTCACAAAAGTTACCAGCCATTACCAAGTTATTATACACAAAACCAAGTTTCTTTCCCTGAATGAACTTAGGTATGGTTTCCACGAATAAAAAATGCAAAGAAGTGGCACCCAGTCAATATTTATGCCAATCATTAACGACAACAGCTACTCAAGCAGACATCCCTTATGAAGTACAATTATTACAATTCTCTAATCACTATTAGTTGTGTGCCAAAACCAGTACCAATTATGACCATGGAAATTCAGAAAGTCACAGGCAACAAATGGATTGCTATATTTCCGCAAGAAGTAATAGGAACCGCCCATTACAACCAAGACGAAACCAGTTTAGCTTTAATTGGGTGCAAGGTAATCACCACGAAGGAAAACTGTTACTTAAAATTAAAAAGTGAAATCGTCCGAGTATACTAAAACCCAGCAGTGACGAAGAAACTTGCAAATCTACCCGAACTACAGTTCAACACTCCACAAACCGAAGACCACAAAATTATTACAAAACTGATGCAACTAGAACACTTAGACCTAGACGACCTCAACCAGGCCGTAAAGTTAATGGACAGTTATAAGGAACATTTAAGTGAATTAAAAGTGCCAAAATTACATTACGACAATATCAGTGTTTGGACAATTTTATTGATCATTATAATAACTTTATTAACTGTATATTTTTTGTATAAAATGTATCTTTGATATAAGAGCAAAGAAACAAATGTGAATAAAGAAATCGTATACGAGCCCTTAATTTTCCTCTAAGTCGGGAGGAGTTACATATCCCTCAAATTGATATATATATTATATCGTGTAAGTTAGATGCAAGAAAAGATAGATAAGTAAAGAAAGTAATTTTGTAAGGACCTTGTATATAGAAAGCAGGAATATACTATTTACGCTTCAAATTAATTGGTTTTGACCTTAAAACAAACGTATAGTAGCATACATTTGTATCAATAAGTCGTAATTTTAAAGTTGCATAGTGTGGAAGCTCTGTAGTATGTAAAAACTCAAAGATAATGCGAGTACAATTAGCTTTAATATTCTAAGGTTCTAAATCCAGCACATCAAATGATAGGGGAAGCGCTTTTCTTTACAGAGTATAAAATCAATAAATTTAAGCGTATTCTAAATTCAATATAAGTAACGTGTCGTATGAAAAGCTTTGCAGTATATAAACTCGATAAAGTAAACGCGTATATGCATTTAACTAACAAAGCGTCCGTTAAAAAAAAACAAATTCTAGAAAGTCCACAGGCGAAGCAACTTGGGAAAATACAATTTCAAACTAGCAAACAGTTCAGATAAACAAACAATTCGAGAAAGCATAGTGTACGTTGAAAACATAATTCTTTAGAAATTTGAGCTAACGACCAAAGTGAAAGTTGAGAAGCATCAATTAGTTTTAAAACAAAGCGAAGACAGTGTTTAAATATATACACACACACACATCATACACCCACCCACCCTTACACACACATACACACACAATTTGTAAATATAAGTAGTTTCAGTTTTTACTATTCACAAGGTGCATTTTTGTAAATCCAATTATTTATTATTATTATTTATGTCATGTTTATTTATAAAATATTCATTACAATTAAGTAAAAGTTCATTATATGGAAGGATTATATAAAAATGAATAAACCATAATAATTATAATTAGCTTAGTGGAAATATGTAACTAAGCGTACGCCTTTATATTTCTCATAAATAAATAAATAAATAGCACGGGGTAAAAGAGGATAAAAAATAACAGACGTTGTACAAAACAGCCATTTAAAGAGCGCTATAATTTGTAGAGGCTAACGAAATATTGATTTTAAGTTGCTATGGTGGGATTTTAACAAAGACAGCAAATATGAGGTAGACAAGAATAATAGGATTGGACGATTGATCTGTAACAGGAGAAATGTTTCTGGTTGGTTGATTGGGATGAGAAGCTTTTCTGAAAGTAGTGCGACTGTTGCAAACGCGAATCAGTATTTCGGACTAAAGCTACGGTGGAGTGAGGAAATTCTGAGTTTTCACAGATCGTTGTGTTTGGAGTTTCAAGAATCGGTTAAGTTGGAGAGCCATTTCGATGAAAAGAGGGTACAGGAAATAGGCTGAGACACTTATAAATACACTAGGAGACGTAGTGAGGCTCTCTTTCGCTTACTTCTTCTGTTCGCATTAGACATACAGGGTAACATTAAAGCTAAAAATTTATAGATAGTGCAGTCCGTTTAGTTTAAATTACAAGTATTTAAAAGCACAAGTAGGTGCTATTTGATAAACGGGGCTGTATGTTCAAAATACAACAAAGAACGAGAGATGTTACGAAGGTAAGCGAGCCAAGTTATTTTTCGGAACGAGGGTGCTGGTTGTATGGTATATCCAGAGGCGGTGAACATATTTGAACGATTATATGGGTAACGGTATTGAAGGCGTCTACTTAGAATTGGATGAGCGAGTAGAAATGAGTTTAGTGTAATTGAACGACGAGAATTGGGTAAACGACGTCTACAGAGGTGATGGTTCAAAGCATACTCCAGGTAAAAAAATTTGTTTCTTTGGTTATTGTTTGAACATTTTGGTGCTGGTATTTTGTGTTAGAGTGATTTGACGTATTTAGTGAATTGTTTATGAAGATTAAATTTATTTTGAAGGTTATATGAAAAAGGACCATTTAATTTTATTATTTGCAGGTATAAATACATGAAGTATAATTTTGATGTAAAGAGTCTTTAACGTAGTTTAAAATAAAATGCAATTTATTTATGCATTCAGAGTAAGAAGGTTTATACTGAGCTCACCATAGACCAGGGTAAAGCTTAATTTAGGGTTTCCAGATAGGCCCATCTACTTGAACTGAAAAGAAGTGCTGAAATAAATTAAATTTGGAAAATTTAAAAGGAATTTAATTGTTGATATTGTAAAAATTTATGGAGATGTTTATATCCATTTTTGTAAGCATTGAGCTGGTGTGACGTAACTTTTGATTAGTATGAATAAAAAGGCTGTATGTTTGTTGAATTATTTGGTTGGTAATTTTTATGGATAGTCTAACTGTTAGAGAATAGATATAGTATGGGTAAGTATCTCTGAAAAAGCTGGAAGCAGAGCTACCCGTGGTATGATAATTTGGGGGAGCTTTTCAAAAAATATTGTAATGAAAATTTTTTGTAGGTGTTGACTTTATTTTACAATAGGGTACACAGCTAAATTTTTAGGGCTTCTTTCCAGATAAACACTTCTTTTTTATGGCACCCAATCTGTGTGGCACGATTGTATCTGTTTTAGAGTTCCAACGGAAACCACTGCAATATGTATATTTAAATGAAACTATTAAGTCTTAAGAAATAAATTGTTACATTGTATAATTGAAGGACACATTATGAACGGTTAATGGACGTTCATAATCAGTCGTGAGAAAAGAAGCAACCACCTTGTATTCCAGACGTAGCATGATACTGCAGGTGCAGGTCACAATAGACTATAATAAACCAATTATTAGAAATAAGATTATTAAAAAGTAATACATTCTATTGTATCAAGAAATAGCAGACACGAGATTTGCATTTCCCACAAGCGAAGTAAGAGCAGGGATTGCATAAATATCCTGAGGAGCCCATGATGGCCAGTCAGTCTCGAGCTTCACAACTTTAACATTGTTGGTTGTTCAAGCTACTCACCGTAATTATTAATTAGTAACATTTAACTTTGATTATTTTGAAACTAAGACGTTAATGAATATATCGTACAATTTGTCAAACCATTGTAATTACTGTTTAATTAAATTTGATAGAAGTGTTTTTTGGAAGAACTCCTTTTTAGAAGAAGCTCCAAGAGGCCAAAAACGTTTCATGTTTTGCAATGCACTTAGCTTAATGTATATTTGTTTATTTTAAAAACATGTAAAACACAATGTGTTAATGAATTCCTTTTAGTAAACAAGTGCTTCAAAACATACAGACGCTGTTAAGAAACGTAAATACTATTTCTTCCCTGAATCATAAAACCTATTTTTAGTGCTTTGCTTTCAGCTACAAGCTGCAATAAAATTTATTAAATTGCACAGAGAAGATGTATTTAAAACACAGATTTGTTTTGATTGTTTGCTAAGATAAATTGCATGCGTTGAAGCCTTCATCATTCTGTTGAAAGCAGGAAGCATAATTTATATTGTAAGCTAACCACTTCCTACAGCTTCAGCGTTTTACCTAGAAAAATTAAAAAATATGTACAAAAATAAAAAGGTTATTCACGGTGTACTTTAGATCGCAGACGTCAGAGACGTTTTGAAAATAAATATTAATCGGTTGACTACTGTTACAGGAAATTTTATTTTATGTTTAGCATTTACGATAATGTAAATAAACAGGTTTGTTACAAATGGCAGTATGCATTAGCTTGCGTTGTGGTATAAATTAGACCTGAACGTAGCAACCGTTAAAAACCTAATTACCACCTTTACTACAAATTGTGCTTCCATGTGGACTGGTACAATTACACATAAAGGATGTACTGAACGCAGAACCCAATTAGTATCAAAATCACCAGATTTGGGTCTGTAATTATTTTTCTTTAAGTAGTAGATATTGGACAGCTTGGTGCCTCCAGAAGAAGGTGACGTCCTAGATCTTACAGAAATTTAGCAGCCAAATTCCGTCTTGAAATCTACTCTTCGCTTTCTGGTATTTAATTTACGTTTGCTTCTCCGGTCATTAGCCCTTCGTTTGATAGGCTGTTTTGATTTTAAATGGTTCTCTTTCTACAAAATCTAAATAATGTTTCTTTGCGGTTCGGGGGCTGATTAGTGTTTTTCAGCATCCGGTATCGATTAGTAGTTTAAATTCTGCGTGGGGTATTTCTATATATGGTAGTACCTGTTGATTAATATTATTTAAATTTATTACGTTTGGTCGTTTATAAATCGGTTTATCTGAAAATTTGAGCACGCGTTTTCTTAGTCGTTCTTGTTGTAGTTTTCGCATGGTACGTCGCGTTCATAAGTTTCTAATTGGTTTGATTTGTCATTAGGTTCTTCTATTTCTTGGTGAAATAATTCTTCGGGGGTAAAGTTTTGTTTTCGATGAGAGTTTGGTAGGATTTGTGATATTTTTGTATTTTGTCTGGTGTTGACAGATGAGGTATTCATAGGTGTTGGTTTGTAGTTATTTTTACGGTTATTAGTGTTTATAGTCGGTGTATTTCTAATAGGGTTTACGTTGAATGTTGGTCTTTGTTGGTTCATATTTTGATTGAATCTTGATGGAAATGCGGGTTTTGTTAAGTTTTAGTTGAACATTGGTTTTGGAAATTGATTAAATTGATTATTAAAATTCGTGTTATTAAAATTTGGGTTATTAATTCGGGGTTGATTTGTTTGTGCGTTAAATGGAGTGAACTTTGGTTAGGTGGTTGTTGTGTCGCGGCTTGTATGGGTTTTATTAGTGAATAACTTTTATTTGCGTTATGGTTATATAGTCTGTTTCGGTAATATATTACGTTTTCTTCTTCTATTATTATATTTATAGCTTCTTATAAATTTTGGGGATGTTGGAGACTTATTTTATCTGATAGTCCTGGTAATGCGTATATATAAATGTCCAGTGCCATTTCGTCATACATTTTTGTTTTTAAAAGTCGGATATTTTGGCCGAGTTCCTCGATTTTTAATTGGGTTAAGATTAGACTTCTTATGTCTTGGCATTTGATTCCGAATTGGTACTGGGATTGGTTATTGTCTATTCTGATGTTTATCAGGTCGCGTATTAGGCATTTTATGTTGCGTTGATTGCCAAAATATGCAATCAATATGCGTTTAAAGTCCTCTCACTGTTCTAGGTCATCTCGGCCGGCTATTAGCGTTAGTGCTCTTCTGGTCAGTCTACTTATTAGCAGGCGTAAGAGTAATACATCTCTTTTGTTATCTCCGGTTTGTAAAATATTTTCAAAAATATTTCACACGCTGTAATGGAATTTCCTAGCAAAGCTTGATCTCCGTTAAAGGTGGGGATAGTTTCGAGTTAAATTTGCATATCTGAACTCATGATTGTTAAGGGTTGCTTTTGATTTTAATTAATTTTTACAACTTGTATTGTTACTTTTCGGTTTAGATTATGTTGGGTTATTTAAAGAATCAAGTTACTTATTTTTTTATACGTAGTTATACGGCTTTATAATTAATTTGAAAAATTTGCGCTTGGTAATATCTGGTCAATTGCTGTAGCGTTGAATTTGTACATTTTTATACTCAATAATTTCTTGCAGTAATTGCGTTATAATTTTTACGTTTTGTTGCGCCAGTTATGTTTAATTACGTTTTTATTTCAGTCATGCTGATTAATTAGTTAAGTGTTTGCTTTCACTATCTCATCTCCGTAGGTGTTGTATTGACGAGTGCATAAAATGTTTCCTGTCAACTGTGCTGTCTTGTTGCCTTAAATATTTAATTATAGAGTTTCAAGTTTTTAGACAATTGCGTTGTTACAATATTTGCGTCAACGTTTTCTTTATACTTTATACAATAAAATTGTCTAAATATAAAGTTTTAGTATGCTGAAAGGTTTTATTTTCAGTCTCGGTGATAATTTGAAATAAATTGCGTAATGCTTTTGTATAATTAGATATTTTCGTGCTAAAAAATATTTAATTATAAAATATGTCACGTTTGAGTGATAGCTTTTTATAAAGTTAGGGTGAGTGAATATTTTTATTCCGCGATGAATTAATTTAATAATAATTACAAAGATGTTTTTATAATTTAGACACTAAGGTATTTAATTTATAGAATGCCATGAAGGTTTCAATTAATCGTTTCTATAATTATAAAAGTTGCGTTTTGTACATTGTTTTCAGTGATAAAATGGTAAAATTAATTGCGTTCTATTTTTTACGTTTCAGACTTGCTGAATTGAATTCGTTTTGTTTCGTATTAATAATAATTCGTAATAACTGTTTGTACTAATTTGCGCATGTAAATGCGTCTTTTCAGTTCTCTTGTTTTAAAATTCTCTTGTTTTAAAAATAAATTCTCTTAACATAAGTTCTCGTATTTGAAAATAATTTCTATTAGTAATGAGTAAATTATTTTCATAAAATGGCATGAATTGCAATAATTAAAAAATGTGTACATATATAAAGACAATAATGAAAAAATTTTCTCTTACTACCTAGCATCAATAAATTTGTAAAAAAGAATTGGTTTTAGGATAAATGAACTTACATAATTTTCATCGTCACTTCTTGGGCTCTGTCGATTTTTGTATTTTGTCCAAGTTTGTTTGATTTGGGCTCGGTCGATTCTTGTATCTCGTCCAAATTTGTTTGGGTTCTTCCAGATTAAGAATTGAAATTCCTGGTCACAGTTTTCCGATTTTTGGATTCGTAGTGTCCTTCTGGATCCGTACGTCTGCGCCAGTTACATTTCAAGCTTTGGGAGCGGTCTTTAAAAACTTCTTCTAAAACTTCTTGTAACAAATTTTATTTTTTATACAGAAATTACAATGGAATTTTGACAACTTGATTTAAATTAAAGTAAGTCGAAATAAAATAATAATTGAATTAATATTAGGGTGAGTAGCCTAAGCAAACGACAATGTTAAAGGTGAAATACTCAAGACTGACTGATGGTCTTGGGGCTCCCGGGGTATTTATGTTGTCCCTGCTCCTCACATGTCTGTTGGAACTTGCAGAGCTCATATCTGCTTATTTCTTAATTCTATTCATTATACAATGCAGCAATCTTACTTTCTAAGTAATCGCGGTATCTTAACCGTCTGTGACCAGCACCTGCAGTATCACTTACTGTCTGAAATACAATGTATTACATCCGTTCTTACAACTTGCCTGTGAACTTTTAATAACCTTTCTGATTTTTATCTTTGAAATACAATGTTGCATTTAACTTAAGTTTTCTGTATAATTTTCCAATAATTCCTATTTATTTGTACATATATAGATTGGGGATACATAACTCGTGTAGTACTTTTATTAAGGTGTGTTTGTTCTTTGTGAGTACGGAAACAACGTTTTGTATAAAAAGACATTGCTGGACCCACAAAATGTTAAAGAACAAAAAGAAGTTGACAATCTTATTCCGATGAGGAATATAAAAGATCAGAATTTGTATTGGTTCCACGTGAAACAAAGATTCCTTCAAACTACATACACATAAGAGATATGTTTATATACGTCGGGACAAAGAAATGAACCAAAAGGTTCAAATAATAGCGACTGACTTACTAATATTTGACTACTCGTTACGGGTCCAATTGACTTCATGTTAATTATTTTAATTTTTCCTCTAAACGTAACAGTTTTTGTTTGTGCACCGTTTAACGCCAGTGTTTCTGGATGGGTCCTAATAAAAAAATTAAGTTCTGAGAGGTACACATTTTGCAAACTCCTTTAATAAATACCCTATTTTCGGTTGTACCTTCCTGGAAGACTTCTCAACTGTTTTTCGAACTTTTGTCAGAAAGGTCTATAGGCGCCAACTCGTCTTATCTTGATTACGCTCCGCTTGACGACGAGTGTTTTTAGTGAATATCTGATTTTGGCATCCTGTGTAGATGGAATTACTTTTACTAAAAGTATCACATGTGTTTCAAACTACATACACATAGTAGATATGTTTATATACGCTGGGACAAAGAAATGAACCAAAAGGTTCAAATAATAGCGACTGACCTACTAAAATTTGACCACCCGTAACGGGTCCAATAAACGTCACGTTAATTATTTTAATTTTTCCTGCAAACGTAACAGTTTTTGTTTGTGCACCGTCTAACGCCAGTGTTTCGGTATGGGTTCTAATAAAATAATTAAGGTTTGAGGTGTACACATTTTGCAAACTCCTTCAATAATTACCCTATTTTCGGTTTCATTTACCTGTAAAACTTCTCAACTGCTCTTCGAACTTTTGTCAGAAAGGTCTGTAGACGCCAATTTGTCTTGTCTTGGCTACGCTCCGCTTGACGACGAGTGTTCCTAGTGGATACTTGATTTCGGCATCCTGGTGAGATGGAGTTACTTTTACTAAAAGTATCACATGTGCTTAAATAAAATAAAGAAACCACTTCTTACTGCTTCACCTAATTTCAATTACAGTGCAATAAGTCATAACATAGTCACTATAGACAGGTACAAACATTTAAAACGAGCAAATCTACACAACTACCTTCTAAAATAAACTTCAAACTAGATCCATCATTTCTTCATTATTACCAACTACAGTAAATTACTCAGATATTAACTATTCCGTTAAATCTCAATGTCTTTTTTTATAATACTTTAAGCAGTAGAAAAAGCAAACCTAGTGGTCTGTTGAATATGTCCTCATTGCCTCAGTGCCACCGTTTCACATACCAAATACGTTTACAATGATACAAGTTGCACCTTAAAATATAAAAAGTACTCACTTAAACGCGCCTTGCCGTTGATCTCAGGGTCCTTGTTGTTTGGGAGTGAGCAGCGTCATGCCATCGTTGAAACCAAATTTATCGTCCTCTTCTTTCGTTTGTTTGTAGCGGTACGATAGGATACAGGTAAAGAACGATAGAAGGTAGAGATACGATAAAAAAATCTACATCCTGAAAAGAGAAAAGACAAAAGAACGACACAAGCAAACGTCACCGTTCGACGTCTCGTCACTAATAATGTCGTGTCACACACCGCGCACTTGCGCCATTCACTCCGCGCCTGCGCATTCTTTTGCGCAAACGAAATGACGGAAATGAACAAGTCATTTTAAAAATAATAGCGGGAATTCACTCGCAAATTCAAAAGTGTACATCTCCAAATTTGGAATGTAACATACCATCATAGCAAAAGATACTAAATAAAGTAACTTACAGTTTATATTTTTTCTTTTTATGTTCTAGTTCAGAAGCACAACTATCAAGCCAGATGTGTATCAACTATATTGTATTCAATTGTGTTACAACCAACGTCGGTTGGAGCAGCAGCTGTCTGTCTAATGTTGATACATGTTTGTCGGAACGGGTGTCGATATCTCTACATTTCTGTAAATTTCATCACGTCAAAAGCACTCGAACTAATTCTATAGTACAACTGTTTTACTTTGACAACCCCCTTAAACCGATTACCGCAACATGCCTATTGTTTACCCGCTCGATGTGTAATAACAACCTCATTTTCGTCGATTGTCAAGCGCCACTCTACGTTTCCGATGGGTAGCCCGTTATGGTCGTCAATGTCAAGTTTACATTCGATCACTTTAAAAACGCGTGTCTCTTTTGTTTTTACACGCTACAAGCACGTGTCTATTATATTATCTAAAGTCATCTGCGTTTTTTAGAGTCTGCAATTACATTGTAACAATTAACATTGTTGTGTTGTCTAGTTACGCCGCCAGTAGCGTTATCTCCTCTTTATAAATTTTGCCTAATGGTAGGCGTGTTTTAAATACTTTGTGTCAAAATTAATTTTATCCCGTTCGGTTACAATTTGAACAATTGTTTGAATGTAATATTATAATTTATTGTTTCTAATTAAAAATATAAAGAAGCTTTCTCTAAATACGATGAAGTCATATGAAAAAAAATACTGACACTACCATTTTTATCTAACCATTAATGATTTTTAAAACGTTTGATCAACAAAGTTTATGCAGGGTGTATTATAAACTGTCAACTCTGACCTTAATAAATACACGTTTAACCCCCATGTTCACTTTAAAATAACGCGATAGCGTTATACAAGCTACATCTTTTAAAAACAACGTGTGTTTTAGGAACAAACACTAGATTATGGATTATCTTTAGCAAACTCTTTTAACCATACACAATAGTATAAATAAGTACGTTTTTAACAAATGGCAGAACGCGAGTTACGCTTCGGGCTTTGGGGGCGGTGTTTTTAAAAACTACTTTCAAAAACTTCGTAACAATTTATTTACTTTTCAATCAGATATTAAACATGGAATTTTGACAATCTTGATTTAATATTCTAAGTTGAAAAATAATTATTAATTGAACTAATTTTAGGGTGAGTAGCCTAAGCAAACTGCAATGTTAAAGCAGAAATACTTTGACTGACTGATCTTGGGGATCCCGGAGTATTTATGTTGTCCTTGCCCCTCACAATTTTGTGGGAACTTGCAGAGCTCATGTCTGCTTATTTCTTAAAACTATTCATTAATACATTGTAACAATCTTACTTTCTAGGTAATCGCGGTATCTTAAGCGTCTGTGATCTGCTACCTGCAGTATCACTATCGTCTGGAATACATTGTATTGCATCCGTTCTCATAACTGTTAATAACCTTTATTTAATTATCCTTGGATTACATTGTTGCACTTGACTTCATAATTTCTTAATGATTTCTAATAATTTCCTATTAGATTCTATTTTATAAAACATATATAAAGATTGGGGGATACATAACTCGCGTTAACTAGAAATAGTAAAAGGTATCTGTTAAAATTTCGGGATGTTGGCATCAGATGCTTGACATAAAAATTCATAAATCTGGATATATGTGCTGTAATATTTGAAAATGGATTTACATTATAAACATTTTTGAACAACTTTGTTCTATTTTTAATTAATGAAAAGTGGCAAAGAGTACATCGACGATTTGAAAATTTGTTACGCCTCAAATTGCTTTACCAATTATTTCAGTAATAATTACTTGTAAGGGATTTTTGTATAATTAATTTAGGAATATTTTACATAGTAGGTAGAAAATAGTCGTGTGAATTATCTTCTGGGTTTTTATTGTTATGTATTCTTGTGATCTAGTTTCACGGCAATATTTAGGGGATTAGCAGTTTTATTATGTTATTTTGTGGCACAGACGCTTCTAACGGTCATGAAACAAACCTGTTGTTTTCCCGTCAAATCAAAACGCGCTAGTACAAGCGAGTGTGTTTAGATATTGGAAAGAACGAGCTACATAATATCATTCTATACGTGACTACCTTACCTTGAAGACTAGTGTGTTGCTTTATAAATAGTGTGGTGGAGTTTACCAGTGAAGTTTCTATGCCTTTAATAGTATCGTATGTGTTATCGGTGTTCTTTTGAATGTTGTAGGTAAACAACGAACTCCGCTAACATATCTAACATAGGAAAGGATTTAGATCCACGTCCTGCATCACGTGGACAAACAATAATTATTGGTTAAGCCGCTTGTTGTTATCAGTAATTAGAGGTAAGCGAGTTATTAAGTAATTTACAATAACCTTAGGCTTTTGTGGAATTCGCGGGCTGGTAATTAAAATTTGTACTGTACCTTTTTTGCATACAATAAACTGTTTTTGGTGATGAAGAACCATCAAAACAATTTTATTTCAGTAGCACCAAGGATTTAAATCTGGTGGTAGTGATCATAGTAATGAATTTCGTGAATTGATGAATATCTAAAACTGCAAAAAACCTTCGATAAATGATAATTTCAGATTGGCATGTAGCAAAAAAACTGACACACTTGGACGTGCAAATCAACAAATTATTCAAATTTTATATGACCACATTTGTTTTGTCTAATTCCTCTCGATTTAACTCAAGGGCCTAGAAGATATTTGTGTTAAATGGTGTCAAGAAATATTTAAACGGTTTAAAACAGAAACATAAAATTTGGAATATGACTTTGTCAGCTGTGTCAAAAGGCGAATTATGAGTATAAACAAACCTGAAACGAATTATTTTACCTTAGGTAGTAGATATTGGACAGCTTGGTGCCTCGAGAGGAAAGTGACGTCCAAGATCTTACGGAAATTTAGCAGCCAAATTCCATCTTAAAATCTACTCTTTGCTTTCTGGTATTTAATTTACGTTTACTCCTCCGGTCATTAGCCCTTTGTTTGATAGGCTGTTTTAATTTTAAATGGTTCTCTTTCTACAAAATCTAAATAATGTTTCTTTGCGGTGCGGGAGCTGATTAGTGTTTTTCAGCATCCGGTATCAATTAGTAGTTTAAATTGTGTGTGGGGGTATTTCTATATATGGTAGTATTTGGTGATTAATATTATTTAAATTTATTAGGTTTGGTCGTTTATAAATCGGTCTATCTGAAAATTTTAGCACGCGTTTTCTTCGTTGTGCTCGTCCTAGTTTTCGTATGGTTCGTCGCGTTTATAAGTTTCTAATTGGTTTGATTCGTCATTAGGTACTTCTACTTCTTGGTGAAATAATTCTTGGGGGGTAAAGTTTTGTTTTCGATGAGGGTTTGATCGAATTTGCGATATTTGTATTTTGTCTGGTGTTACCAGATGAGGTATCCATAGGTGTTGGTTTGTAGTAATTTTTAGGGTTATTAGTTTTTATAGTCGGTGTATTTCTAATAGGGTTTACGTTGAATGTTGGTCTTTGTTGGTTCATGTTTTAATTGAATCTTGATGGAAATGCGGGTTTTGTAAAATTTTAGTTGAACATTGGTTTTGGAAATTGTTTAAATTGATTATTGAAATTTGAATTATTAATTCGCGGTTGATTTGTTTGTGCGTTAAATGGATTGAACTTTGGTTAGGTGGTTGTTGTCTCGCGGCTTGTATGGTTTTTATTGGGGAATAACTTTTATTCGCGTTAGGGTTATATAGTCTATTTTGATAGCGCATGACGTTTTCTTCTTCTATTATCATATTCATGGCTTCTACTAAATTTTGGGGATGTTGAAATCTTATTTTATCTGATAATCGTCCTGGTAATGCGTTTATATAGGTCTCCAGTGCCATTTCGTCATACATTTTTGTTTTTAAAAGTCTGATATTTTGGTCGTGTTTTTCGATTTTTAATTTGGTTAAAACTAGACTTTTTATGTCTTGGCATTTCAATCCGAATTGGTACGGGGATTGGTTATTTTCCATTCTGAGGTTTATCAGGTTGCGTATTAGGCATTTTATGTTCCTTTGATCGCCAAAATATGCGATTTATATCCGTTCAAAGTCGTCCCACTGTTCTAAGTCATCTCGGCCGGCTATTAGCGTTAGTGCCCTTCCGGTCAGTTTACTTATTTTCAGGCGTAAGAGTAATACATTTCTTTCGTTATCTCCGGGTTTGTAAAAGGTTTTCAAAAATATTTCGCACGCTGTAATGGAATTCGCTAGTAAATCTTGATTTCCGTTAAAGGTGAGGATGGTTTCGAGATAAATTTTCATATCTGAACTCATGATTGTTAAGTGTTGCTTTCACTTCTAATTAATTTCAGATTTTTGTAAAATTGAGAATTATTTTGCGGTTTGTTTTGTTACTTTTTAGTTTGGTTTATTAACTTTCAGTTTAAAGTGTGTTGGATTATTTAAAGAATCGTAGTTATACGGTTTTGTAATTAAATTGAGGAGTTTGTGCTTGACAATGGCTTAGTTAATTGCTGTAGTTTTGAATTTGTTTATTTATACCTCACGGATATTAATTTGTTGTGAGTTTTACTTTCTGAAATGTTTTGATGTGAATTAACAATTTCTCGCAGTAATTACTTTACTTTGTATGTTTTTGCGCCAGTTGTGATTTTACTTTATCTTAGTTTTGCTGATTAATTGAATCTGTTATAATTATTTCTTTTTTGTGGGTGTTGTAATTTATAAGTGCATAAGATGTTTCCTGTGAACTGTACGGCCTCGTTACCTTAAATGTTTTAATATAGTTGCAAGTTTTCAGTTAATTGCGTTGTTCAATGTTGCCTTTATAATTTAATTACAAAGTTTCTTTTGTCTATTGAAAGATTTATTTTTAGTCTCGTAATAATTTTAAATAAATTGCGTAATGTTTTTGCATAATTAGATACCTCCGTATTGGTAAGTATTCAATTATACTTTATAAAATTTGCGATGCGTTTTTCTGAATGAATTTTATTCAGTAATTGTTTTGTTATAATTAGTACGATGATGAAAGTTTCCAGTGGGAATTTTATGTAAGAATCAGGCTATAAGTTTGCACGCTTGTTTTAATTAATAATGAGTTAATTTTAATAATAATTTGAAAGATGCTTCTACAATTACACACTTTAGTCAATATGTAGCGTTAAAAGTCGAGGTTTGAATAATTCGTTTCTATAACTGAGGTGTTTTAATTATAGAATTTGATAAAGTTTAAATCTGGAATAAATTGTTTCTGTTATTAATTGTTTATAAGAATTGTGTTTGTACACTAAGCTTTTGGTACGAAATAAAAGCGAATTCAATTTAGCAAGTCTGAAACATAAAATTAGAACGCAATTAACTCTACAGTTAATTACGTTCTATTTTTATGTTTCAGACTTGTTAAATTGAATTCGTTTTTATTTCGTATTAATTTTAATAATTCGTGCGCCAGTTACGTTTTGTATTATTTTAATAATTTGTAATAATTGTATGTACTATTTAGTTCTTTTGTTTAGAAATTCTCTTTTAAAAATCAATTCTCTTAAAATAAGTTTGAAAATAATTTCTCGTAATACATAAGTAAATTATTTTCATTAAATGGCATAAAATTCGGGTAATAATAAAAAATACATAAAATAATAATCAAAAATTCTTTTACTAGCTAATATCAGTAAATTTGTCAAAAGAATAAATTGGTTTTAAGGAAAATGTCAAGTTTGTACTTCGTCCACGATGATTTGGTTTAAATTTGATCGATGCTTGTATCTCTTCCAAGTTTGTTTAGGTTCTGCCAAATTGGGAATTGAAATTCCAGATCACCAGTTCTTCGAATTTGGGTTCCCTAGTGACCTTTTGACATCCTACCGACTGCGCCAGTTACATTTCGGGCCTTGGGAGCTACCTTTTTAGAAACTTCTTCCAACTCTTCGTAACAATATTTATTTACTTAAACAGAAATTACAATTGAATTTTGACAAACTGATATAAAATACTCTTAAGTCAAAATTAAATACTAATTGGAGATTAATAAGGGTGAGTAGCCTAAGCAAACTGCAATGGTAAAGCTGAAATATTGTAGACTGACTGGCTGATCTTGGGGCCCCCGGGTATTTAGTTGTCTCTACCCCTCACAATTCTGTGGGAACTTGCAGACCTCATGTCTGTTTATTTCTTAATACTCTTCATAATACATTGTAGCAATCTTACTTTCTAGGTAATCACGGTTCTTAACCGTCTGTGACCTGCCACCTGCAGTATTACTGTCGTCTGGAATACTATGTATTGCATCTGTTCTCATGAACTGTTAATAACCTTTTTATATTTATCCTTGAATTACATTGTTGTACTTGACTTAATAATTTCTTAATCATTTCTAATAATTTTCTATTAGATTCTATTTTATAATACATATAAAGATTGGGGAATACATAACTCGCGTAGAAAGTTTGAATAAGTTTCATACAGTACCAGGTAAATAATTAAAAATCTATAGAGCAAACTAAAATCTTGGCATAATACAGGTTTGTAAATGCTAAATCAGAATATTTTGTGTTGCGATTTATACAGCAAATTAGCAAATAAATACTGCCGACTGTGTCGTCGATTGTTAGTTGGCATTGAGTGTACGAAGGGTTATTGTAAAATTCATGTAGTGTTTGTTAGTTTGTGTTCTTCGTGTTATTCTATGATACTGTGTAGCATTTCATTTATGAGCAAGATTTTTGTATATACGTTATATGCAATATTTCCCCTTTGTTTATAAACCAATCACAAGCACCCAAATATTTGTTTGAGAAAATAAATTATCAGCAATACAGATTTACTTTTAAATATTTCCATACGCCAAGTAGAGAATTGCCTTTTGTAATTGGATTAGATGATATTCAAGGTATTATAGGTTAATACGTGCTTATCGCTGAATAAGTTCATGCGATTGTCGTCTTGCAACAGATATTGCGCTCGCGGATTCGATTGTGATTCTCAGTTTTATGCAAATTGACGAGGATGTTTATTCATTCTTATTTAGTTTAATTAGCACGCAAGTAATTAATTTATGTAGATGGAATTCTGAAATGCAAGAGTTAAGTTCTATTGAATTTGTAATGAAGACAGCACATAGTTCACATGGAACTAGTTCGTTCATAATAGTAAAACGCCTTTTTGCAGAGCAGTATTTACTGATTGGGTCAACAGCCGTTGTTATTTGTACGTTGCCGGAGATCAGGCAGTACATTGCCCTTATGAAAATACCCAGGTATTTTATGTATTTGTAGTCGATACTGGACTCATTAAGGCAAACACTTTCCTTTATTTGGTCTAGGTGAACATTTCATAAGATTAGCAAATTTTCAACTTATTATTAGTAAATAAAATTGTTTCTGTTTCGTTATAAATATTTAAAAAATCTTTTTATATACTGTACTGTGTGTTTAAATAAGCTCTGGTTCTTAAAACCAAAGTCTTAAGAATTTTACTAAAACAAATTTGAAGTTAGTGCAGTAATGCAGATAACACTTGTTATATTTTTGACTTATCGATAGTTCAAGATTATAATTATAAAAGTCACATGCTCGTTTTAAGATTACTACTTATTTACCATTTTTGAAACAAACAACATGTACACTTGTATCATATTTTATGTACTCTAATTGCCAGATCTGTGAATTAGAAAATTCATTAACTTTGATTAATTATAAGTTATTTTTGATATATTTTGAGTAAAGTCAAACTTGAGTAAAGCGTTTTTCGCTTCTTGTAAATATATTGTCGTAAGGCAAAAACCTTAAATATTCAATATTTCTCTTTACTGCTTAAGGTTAAAAAATAAATGGTGTACTTGAGAATTAGAGAAGGACATTGAAGTACAATCTAAATTTCTTTAAATTTAGTAAAAGTTTTTGAAATACTTCAAGTATAATACTCCTAAAAATTTCTCACAAAAATAAGTTTATACATATAGGTCCAATATTGCTTTATGTATTTTATAGGATACAAACTAAACGTTTTTGCATCTTACCATTTAGGCTCATCTTGTATGTATTCTTTGAGACAGTAGCATCCCTCTCCCCTTTTTTTACTTTGAAGGTATCAACCCTTGACCACTTTCATACTCTCGTGTGACGTAAAAATTGAGCTAGTTTGGAAGTTCAGTCATCGATTCCGTTACTTTCAAAACCGTCCTTACACTCTGCCCAAGTGCAAGGCTTATCTCAATTTTTAAGGAATCCGCTGAACCACATCAGGTATTCTACTCTACCTTTACGTGAGGCACGTAAAAATCAAGCTATCTCGGAAGTCCAGTCAGCGATTCCGTTACTTTCAAAGCCCCCCTTCCATCTTTCTCAAGTGAAAGGCTCTACCTATATGCGCGGCACTCTTAATCTTATCAGGTTACACGTAGCACTGTTATTAAGGTGTGTTTGTTTTTTGTGAGTACGGAAACGACATTTTATACAAAAAGACCTTGCTGGGACCACAAAATATTAAAGAACGAAAAGGAGTTCACAATCTTATTCCGATGAGGGATATTCAAGATTAGAATTTCTATAGGTTTCATGTGAAACAAATATTCCTTCAAACTACATACACATAGTTTGTATACGCCGCGACAAAAATAATAGCGACTGACTTACTAAAATTTTACCATCCGCTACGGGTTCAATGGACGTCACGTTAATTATTTTAATTTTTCCTGCAGACGTAACAGTTTTTGTTTGTGCACCGTCTAACGCCAGTGTTTCTGGATGGGCCCTAATAAAAAATTAAGTTCTGAAGGATATACATTTTGCAAACTCGTTCAATAATTACCCTATTTTCGGTTGCATCTTCCTGGAAGACTTCTCAACTGTTCTTAAAACTTTTGTCGGAAAGGTCTGTAGACGCCAACTCGTCTCGTCTTGGTTATCTCCTTTTTATACATTTCGCCTATGTAGGCGCGTTTTAAACACTTTGTATCAAAATTAATTTTATCCCGTTTGGTTACAATTTAAACAATTATTTCAATGTAATTTTATAATTCATTATTTCTAATTAAAGATATAAGAAACTTTCTTTAAATACGATGAAATCATATGAAAAGAAATATTGACAATACCATTTTTATCTAACCATTAATGATTTTTAAAGCGTTTGATCAACAAAGTTTATGCAGGGTATATTATAAACTATCAACTATGCACTTAATAAATACACGTTTATTCCCTCATGGTCACTTTAAAATAACGCGATAGCGTTATACAAGCTTCATCCCTTAAAAATAACGTGTGTTTCGGAAACAAACACTAGATTATGAATTATCTTCAGCGAACTCTTTTAACCTTACCGTTAACTAAAAATAGTAAAATGTTTCTGTTAAAATCTCAGATGCTTGACATAAAAATTCATGAATCTGGATATATGTGCTGTCAAATAAAAGTGTCAAAATGGAAAGGTATTAATTAGTCTAATTATAGCTTAATTTTAAGGTTAATAATATTTGAAACAACTTTGTTCTATTTTCAATGTATGTGGGAAATATACAGGTCTGAACCTAATTACATATTTCCACTAAGAATAAACTAACAAAAGAAAGAAAAATGTTAACTTAAGATATTTCCTTCCTCATAATATTGATGAGAATGCATCACAAATTTTAAATGAACATGTTTGACATAACTAGACAATGTGTATTTTTGTGGTCTAGTTTCACGGCAATCTTTAAAGGATTAGCTTTTTTATTATGCTATTTTGTGGTGTAGTAGCTTCTCACGGTCGTGAAATAAGCATGTTGTTTTCCCTGCAAGTCAAAACGCGCCAGTACATGCGTGCGTGTTTACATTCATTCTAAACGTGACTACCTTACATTGACGACTGATGTGTTGCTTTATAAATAGTGTAATAGAGTTTACCTGTGGAGTCCCTATGGCTTTAATAGTATCGTATTCGTTATTGGTGTTCCTTTAGATATTGTAGGTAAACAACAAACTCGGCTAACGGATCTGACATAGAAAATGATTTAGATACACGCTCCGCATCACGTGGACAAACAATAATTATTGGTTAAGCCGCTTGCTGCTATGCAGTAATTAGAGGCAAGCGAATTATTAAGTAATTTACAATAACCTTAGACTTTTGTGAAATTCGCAGTTATATAGTACGTCTTCTCTGTAACAAGGGCTGGTAATTAAAATTGGTACTGTACCTTTTCTGAATATAATAAACTGCTTTTGGTAATGAAGAACCATCAAAAACAACTTCATTTCAGTGGCACCAAGGATTTAAATCTGGTGGTAGTAATCATAGTAATCAATTTCGTGAATTTACGAATATCTAAAACTGCAAAAAAACCTTCGATAAATGATAATTTCAGATCGGCATGTAACAAAAGAGACTGAGTCACACTTGGATGTTCAAATGAAAAAAGTAATCAAATTTTAAATGACCACATTTGTTTCGTTTAATTTCGTTCGATTTAACTCAAGCTCCTAGAAGATATTTGTGTTAAATAACGTCAAGAAATACTTAAACGGTTTAAAACGGAAACATCAAATTTGAAATATAACGGTGTCAGCTGTGTCAAAAGGCGAATTTGAGTATAAACAAACCTGAAACTAAACACAATAAACCATTTTGGAATTTCAAAATGACGCACGTGTACCAAGCCAACATTAGCCCTGAAGAGGTGTGGCATGGTGTCATAGATGCTAGTAATGTGCACTTTGTGTAAGAATTTTTGTGCGATGTTATACTTATTTGTTATGTTGAGTTTTATAAATACTTTAATAAATTAATGCATGTTAATTAAAGTTTCCTGCGCGGAATGTACAACAGCGTAATTTTTTTGTCATAGTTTGCTGAGCATATTTTTTGGGGTTAATGTGTGCATGGTGGCACTGCACTTGTTGCTGCAATGTTTCCATAAAAATAGTTACCTCTCTTGTCTTAAAAACTGGGCCTGCGGTTATTATTTTCTTAGGAGACCGTAGAAGTGGTATTTCAGAACGCTTTGCGTTTATTTTCTTTGAAATGCAAAAGGCAATAGGAAACGTCACATCATTTTGCATCAGGATAAAGCAAGCCTTCACACAGCACAGCACAGAGCGCAACGAATTATTTAACCATTTAAATCCTGACTTATGTTCAAATAGCTTCATTCCATTTCCAACAATTGATCAATGTCGTGGTTTACGATTTTTATCAATAGAAGACGCTATACAAGCGCCTAATGTAATATTTGGTGAACCGCCTTCAAAAATAACAAATTGTTTTGATGATTTGTTACGTGCTGAAGTGACGCTACGCTTTTGAATTAATTTTACTTTTTGGGGGTGGGGGAGAGTGACGTAAATGATACACTGGTTAGCTTCCAGTGGTGCAGTGTGGGTTCTATGAAAGCAAATGCAAAATTCTTAAGATAATACAAATTATAAAACGCTTGCCATGAAATATCGTTGAACTGCTTGTCTATGTAAAGTTTTTAGCCCAAATTCATCTGGATAAAACCCCAAATTCAAATAAACCCACTCAAAATGTGGGCGTCTCGAATACCTTTTTAAACGGTTCTTACTGCTGTTAGAAGTTGATGGAGCTCCAATTGCAACTTTCTTACTTCCTACTGATTTTCAAATAAACAAAGTGAAAAACTGAATTCCGTGTATATAACCTATACTACAAAACATGATTTTCAAGCCAGTGAATAGCCGAACCCGTGTTTAGCTACGAAACTTAAGATTATTAGTAACAGCACTTTGTCGAAATCTAATCCATGCAATTTTTTTGGCTTCCTTCTAAGATAACGAGCCTATACGTATACAAATTCGATGCAATACGCCCTAGATGTACGGAAGCGTACACGTCTTAATAGTTCTTTGTAAGAATAATCTCTACACAAGTATAAATATTAACAATTAATTTCAATTCTACAACAAACAGTACGCGATGGTTATAATTCAATTAAGTTACAGTTGTTTTTAGTTTCATTCTTTCAAAACTTTAATTACGTCACAGGCAGAACTCCTCACATGTAAAATTCCAACCTTTTGTAGTTGATAAAAGCTTCCCAACACTGACTATTTTTCTTACGACATCGGTATTTCATGTTCGTGTTCATCGCGTTTGATGACTTTTCCAATCACTGACAGTCTCGATATTTGAATACTCTCCCGTATTTTATCACTCGCGTCGCGATCGTGTTTTGAGAAGTTGCTGGCTGGTTGGTGTCTAGTAATCTGATCCAAATTGATCCCCTCCTATTATTATCCGCGGGTTTTATAAGTTTCAACACCCCAAAGTTATTGTACAATCTTTCGTTCTGCTCCATTTTCGAGGTCAATGTTGCTCTGTCTGCGTAAACGGTGATTTTATTCCTTTGTTTATACATTTATTGCCATAGCTTCACATTTACTTACGTTTCCAACAGATTTTTTATGGCTGTAATTTTTGAGTGTATCGATATTGAGGTGTATCTCCCATAGTTGCAATTTCTTGGACCCGTGTGAATTTGTACAAATAATTTTAACGTGGCCGGAAATTTTCCCAGTGTCAATCTGTAATTTCTCCAAATTTAATACGAAGAGCGTATAGTTCGAATCTTAATTACTGTTTGTATATAATAACCTAGACGCTTTAAAATTGTAATTCTTCTATCCTAATACAATATTATATTGAAAAAGCAACCCTATCTTAAATGTAACTTACCACAGTTTCTAATTTTGTCAGGTTTCTTTCGTGCTAAAAGTTCATTTAACTAGTAAATTATTTAAATTCTTCTTAACTACCTAATATTTCATTAAATAACGCTTAGTGTAACAAATTGGCTTATTCACATGTATAGGGGAATATTTGATTCTAAACATTTTTGCCTCTTTCTATTTAGAAATTTCAGCAAAAGCTTTTATAATCTAGAAATTCCGGGGGGGGGGGGTACAATCCCCACTACGTCAACGTCTCTATAGAGAAATATGTATTTATAAGATACTTTGTGATGAAAAATACAACCGATATCTAATGTTTTTAAAACGTGATTTCCAAGTCCTTATTAGAACAAAAACGTGCACCCGGGGTAGTTTTAATGTAGAACACAATCTAAAATATCAAGATCTAAGAATAAGTGCTTATCAGGTTGGTTATTTGTTCATATAATAAGATATGCAAAGTCACAAATTAACCTCGGGTATAAATCAACCCAGGTACCAAATTTATTCGAAACACCCACTTAAAAATATCACACCAACTTGACATGTCTGAGTTGTTGTGGAAGACACTAGCCGTGTCCCTTTATATAATCTGATAAAAGTTAGAAAGTATGGTATTCAAATCATAGAAACTCTAAATTCTTATTAGTCTTAGTAAATGATACGGATCTCCAAAAGTGTAAGTGCTATGAACAACTAATGCAGTTTATATTTATCGCATATAAAATACACAAAAATCTTAAACCATGCAAGATATGCCAAAAGTATAGCACACAGTATGATTGGAACATAATAATAGATATAAAAATGTTAAAGTAGAAAAGAGGTTTTATCGACGTGGCATTCAATAATTTTCTGTTAATAAATTTAGACTATTTTCAGATAGTTAAGACAGTTTATACATATTTAATTATATATTGCTAGAATACCTTAACTCTGTAAGCTACTGCGTTGTTTAAGCAAATATTAAGTAGTAGGAAAGAATTTATTAGTTTTAGTTAGTTACTCATTTAACTTTTCTTGCAAAAGCAGCCTGAATTTATAAAAGTTTAAGTAGTTTATATTAATAACGTAGCTATTTCAATGTGCGACTAAATTAGAATATACAAATAATAAAGTAAAGCGCTTTGATCATTTTTATACAACCGGTAATAGAGATCCGGACTTTACACTCTTCGTACTAAATTAGAAAAATACAAATCAAGCTGGGTAAATAACCTGCGTAGGAAAACCTATTAGTACACACTCACACGAATTCAAAGTAACCAAAACCATGGTAGATTACAGCCAGTAGGAATAAATGCATAAATTACAGTCATATAAAGTTGTGCTGCAAACGTAAACAAACGCCGCCGCTTTCAAAACTATGAGAACAAGATGACCGTATACACAAATATTATGACATTGACTTCACAAATTGAGCTGCTTAAGACGCACCATCCGTGAGAACGAGAACATAAGGTAATACACTGGGAAATTGTAATTTAGAAAACTACACGGACATTATAAGGAGATCAGTTAGTATCGGATTATCAGACAATCCATCAGCAATCTCTCAAAACTCGATTGCGGCGCGATCAACAGGTACGATAAGATACGGAGGGTATTTCAAATATCGAGACTAATGTCAGTGATTGGACAGGTCATCAAACGCGATTAAGGCGGACGTAAATTGCCCGTCTCGTCGAAAAAATGACCAGAGTAGGGGGAGCTTTTATCAACCACGACAAGTTGGAATTTTATCTGTACGTTCTGTCATTGGAAGTGAATGGAGTTTAAAGGAATAAAACCAAAACAACTAAGTTAAATTGTATAACAGCTATCACACGTTGTTTGCTGTGTCTAAGAAATTGAAATTGTTTTTCAATATGCACACCTGCGCTAAGCTTATTAATAATCTTAAGTTTCATAGCTAAACACGGATTTAGCCAAATTAGGGTAAATTTTAATTCTTGTTTGTTATTGTTGTTGCTATTTACTGTCTTGAAAATCATCTGTTGTAGTATATTTTTATATACGAAGTCGAAATTTTATCGCTGTATTTTAAAATTAGAAGGAAGTAGGAAAACGTAATGGAGACTCCATGACTCTTTACTTTAGTAAGAATCTCTGAAATAGATACTCGAAACACCCGCCTTTCAAGTGGGCTTATTTAAATTTGAAAATACCCAGGTGGGTTGGCGCTCAAAGGTTTTATTACACAGAGAGTTCAAAGACCTTTCAATGTGAGTGTAAAAGTATTAGTAAAATTGTTAGATGTTGTATACCCCTAAGAATTTTGCATTTGCTTTTATAGAAACCACCCCAAACCACAAAACGCTAGGCGATGCACTATTTACTGTTACGTCACTTTGCTTTTGTAGAGTAAAACTAATTCCGGTACATAACGTCAATTCAGCATGTAGCAACTCAACTGCCCTAAAATCACCGCTACCCTTAGATTAAAGACACGTTATTCGAAAATAGCTTTTTAAAAAACGGTATTCTTAGAAACTGACGGTACTGCTCTGCCCTTAAAATATAAGGGTGCTTAGAAAATCAATGCAAACAATATTATAGCTCATTTACATTATTACACTGACTAAGTTTAAACAATGGTGAATTACACAATGCTGAGAAGAATCAATAAAACGCTGTGCGAAAATTATATAACTAAAGGTAGTTATACTAAAGCTTGCTTTTGTATTATATGAGCTTATCTGCTAGGTATTCCATATTGCTTTTACGAGTTTGCCAACTATGTATGCAAATTTAAACTGTAAAACGAGCAGCTGTGATACACGTTAGTCCAGAAAATTATAAAACCGCAGAATGCAATTTATTAAGTGGTTACTTTGCACTATGCGCCATTCTCTATTAAATGCAGGTTTAATAAAACTTCAAATACAAGTTTGTTTTGTAGCAATATATATATATATATATATATATATCATTTGTACAAAAATGAAATCCCATTGCTCTACGGGAAAATCAAATTTTTTAAGCGCTTATAAATTATCGACAAAGGTATCAACTAATTTTTGCAAACCGACAGGGTTATCGGAGTTTAATTTAGGAAATTTATCTATATTGTTCCATAGAGCTGAGGTAATGTGACGAATATTACGATATTTTTCACAAAGTTATATGTATGCAAGAGCGTAGTTGGCCTCTGTAACGTCGAAGTTTATAATGGTTAGGAGTGCGGAACTTTTTAGTGCTGATTGAAAATACGAAAAATTATCTACATCCGACAAATCGTTATTAAGATGAACTAGACTATCAAAACGATTAATAAAACTTTCAAACAGACAACTTTCCCCGTCAAAGGCAGACAGCGACAGCGGGGGGAGTAATACTTTTGACTTTAAGTTATCTAGCGGCGGGGACACCTCAGCCCGACGCGAAGATTGGCTGGTAAACAGCTTGAAATAGCGCGCTTTTATTTGAAAATAGTTGTCAAAACGTTTACATACAACGTCTTCCAATTCAAATTTTTCATCAACGTCACCGGCGGAAGAAATTGTACCCACTATCCAATTATGTGTGAAGAAATTTTCTTTAACGGTTTCCAAAAATTCATACTATGCGCGAAATAAATCTAAAAAAGCGGTTTCAACTGTAAATTTTTGAGCGATTTCAAACATTTCTTCTATCGAATTAATGGCGATATTACGTAGCAAACAATTACGTTTTAACTTTTCTGCCATAGTTAAATATAAATTGAATACAAACGCGGATGAGACAAGAACGAAAACTTAATAATTTTAATAGCCTAGCGGCGATAACACATACGTAAACTTGTTGCACGGCAGATAGGAAATGCTCGTAAACAACTCATCGTTACAAATTATGCTAATTAACTGTCAATGCTTTGACGAGCGGTATAATTGTAACGTGCAATTTTTGTAGTTTTAAACTTTTACGCTGTTTCCCAATTTATAAATGCATTTCTGCAATTGCTGTTTCTGTATTTGATATTTATTAACTCGTGTGTAGTAATCTAAAGATAGATAAATTGAAAATTATAAACCGCTTATAATAAATAGATTACATCGTTCTTGTCTTGCCGTAAATGTAAATTTCGTTTTTTATGTGGATTATTCGTAAATTGCTTTCCAACTTATCGGAAATGATAAACCGCTGTAATTAATTATTATATATGATTGCGGCATTCACGTAATTATCTAAGTTTGTTGTTTACTCAAATCCGGCGAGAAGTCAACCAAATGTAAAATAATTGCGGTAGATAAATGATGTGTAACAAATAACGATAGCTAAAGAGGAGAGAAAAGCGGACTGTATATAAAATTTAAGTGATAGTTAACAAACAACAAATAATTAATGTCTTTATTCAAATTAAAGCGTTTACTTTAAAGCACTCACCTGGATGAATTATGCAGCCGAGCCGACGAAAAACGATGTAACCAATGCTACTTTTCCTTTTGCGGGTGAAGCGAAGCAAATTTATAACAACAGCGGTTCTGTAGCAAAGCGGTTCATCTAATTTGTTCTATATCGACCGTTCGAACGACGAATCGATTCTCTCTGAACTTCGTAGATTTCCCAGTCACTACTACACTGTTTGCACATGCGGAATAACGTTTATCACAAAAGGCACATGTTGGTGCGTGCTTCAGTAAACCAATGAAATTCCACTCTCATAAATTTAAATATACCGCGGCGAATTTAAAATAATCAACAACTCGATGTATTAATAAAATTGGCAGTAAAATTTACAATATAAACGGAACAGATTCCTTTGCAAGTCTGCCTGATACATTTGTTCATAAATACATTGAACAGCCACGGGAACATCATAGACATCACCTCTCACATCCCACTATCGAGTCGGTCTACAAAACAGTTCTTAAACGGACACGGAAGTTTTTGCGATAAACTTTATTAGTTCGACCTTACTCCATCACCATTCTGCCATGCGACGATCAAGCACATTTGGATACTCCCTTTGCACCGCATATACTCCTGTCCGTTCACACGTGCACCACAATCCAACTTCAAAATCGCAGTATCTAATTTAAATTTTTTATTCACTCACCATCCTTAAAAACTCAACTTTCTAGTATCCTTCTCACCAAAGCAGACATCCAAAACCTGCGGCACTAATACTCTATTCCACACCCAACTATCCTCACACACAGAAACACGCAAATGAAACTTTACCCCTGCACACACACACACGTACGCACACACAACACACACGCTCAACACACATGCATACCGCACCCATGTACAAACACAGATACACAGACGCATACACACATACACAAGCACCCGCACACATATACACAAACAGACACAAACACACACATACAGAAGTTCTAGCGTTCCAAAAGCCTGAATGCATCCGTGAGTTCCGGCCACCGATGGTCATGGAGTATGCGGAAATAGGCCTAATCAACGCCAAGGATCCCGCGGGTAAATGGTTGGGATCGGAGGCGAAGACTAATAAAAACCGAAGTAACCAAATAGCAACATGAATGACACACATACGCACGCGTGCGCACATACATACACACATATATCAAACACACAGCATACATACATACAAACACATACCAAACACACACACATGCACTACACAAAAAGTACCGGCGTCGTAAAGCCTGCGTGCATCCGAGATTTCCGGCTGCCGATAGTTACGGGACACGCGCAAAGGTCAAGTGAACAACAAAGATCCCGATTTCTACGTGCCAATGGTCTATAGATCTGCACGGAAGGCTAATATGAACACAAGCGAACAACAACAACGCCAATGATACGCAACCGCGCGCACACATCAAACACACACATACACACGCGCGCATGCACCCACGTACGTACGCACTGGTGTGTATTCACGCTGCTACGTACATTGACGTAACATAAAAAATAAGAAAAAAAAGAAAGAGAAAGAAAGTAAGTCCGTGCTCAGGCGGCGAGTGGTCGGGGTCTTATACCTATAAGTAAAGGAGAGCCTGAAAAAAAAACTAACAACAAAAATATATAAAAACACTCACTCATTCACATACAGAACAAAACATACAACAGAAAAGAAAGAACTTATAATTGAAACCAAAATATATATACAAAAACAGTACTCCCGAAACCCAACCCCAAAAAAAAAATCAATGTCCCAAATTTATAAATACATTATTACAACCCCTTAAATATTCACAAAAAAAAATTACCAAAAAAAAAATGGCAAGCTGTAGTTTTTAGGCAACTACCCCTTGACAGTAACTAGAAAAAAGAAAGAACCACACGCAACCCTAAAAACCACAGCTCTAGGATGTCGTAAATATACACTTAAACTAATTTTACAATTGAAATAATTCATATATACAGTAAATGCCAAAATGGTTTAATAATTTTCATATATATAAAAAAAAATCAAATTTGGAAATGTCATCTTAGAACGGTAAAATCACAGGCGTTCTTGTTCCGCGGTAAGAAGCGGATACAAAGAAAAAAAAGAAGGACTCACCCTCGAGTTCCTGACATCGGGGGGAAGGCTGTCGCTGGTCCGCCTCAGCGAACAGACCAGTTTACGGCCAAGCGGAGCGCATTGGACTTCGCAGTTCCCCAAAAGAAACGCAGCTCTAGGGATCAACGCGTCCCCCGCAGGAATCTAGAATAGTTACAAACAATAAATTAATTTAATGAAGCCGCAAAAAGTATTGTTTTATATAAACCCCATATACTCACCACGCTAAATAATGCGTGCCTGAAATTCGCATCAAGAAAACGAACGAAGCAAAACAACTTGTTTTCTAGTTGGTAATCGAACAGCAAATGAATATTACATGTGTTAGGCACCTAAGCAAGGAAATAAACCAGGAAAACCCTAGTTTTATTAAAATAAATTCGCCGAATTTTTTAACAAGGGAAAACACACTAGCATTTAACCATTAAAATACTTGGAAAATCGCCTATCTAATTAAGGCGTAAATTCCACCGGATGAACTTCTCAGAAAGGATATTTATTATCAATTATTATACAAATTTTAATACACGAAAAGGTTATTTTTAATTAACGGAATTAATTTTTGTGTTGAACGCCAAAGGAATTTAAGATAAAAATTATTGTACATACGCTAATTAATAATTTACGAAAATGAACGTAACAAATCCCCCCCCCCCAGCAAAATTAAAAGGTCGGGGTCGGAAAGCAAAATAATGGGAATGAGTAGGACCAACAAAAAAAATTTGCTTGGAAACTAAAAGAAAACTCGTTACAAAAAAACTAACGGAAACTCTCCAAAAAAACAAAAAAAACTAAAAAAAAGAATTTTGATCCGGCTCGACGGACCAAAGAACCGAATCAAAACCAAAAATGAAAAGGACATAGGAAAAGGAGAAATGAAAGGTAACAATCGTCGAGGACAAAGATGGAATGGTATCGACACTGAAAAAGTCGTCAGAGGACGGATGTATCTCCAAAAGAAACAGGAAAGGTTATCAACCTCAAAAGAAGAACCGGAACGAGGAAGAGAACCAACAGTGTAAACCAAAAAGACAAAGGTGCCAAGCCTCAAGTAAGCAAAAGGAACAACCAGGGAGCACGAGAAGAAGAGAGGAGGAACGCTGGTAAAAGGAAACGATGTACTCTCAACTGTGGTAACGAAGAATCGCAACGAACGAAAACCGAAAAAAGAAATGCTGACTAGTCCTAAAGTCGACTGAGTCATGATTTCCGAAGAAAGAAAGACGAACTAGAAAGCACCTACCACAGGAGCGGATGGACGAAACACTCGGTATAGGGACCGACGGCAAAGAAGACCAGCAAAGGATAGGGAAAGGAAAATGGGATGAAAGGTACGAGAGAAAAAGAAAAAAATATATAAAGAAAAGAATAACACCAACACCACGTATAAAACCCAAAAACAAAACAAAAATCGTACAAAAGAAAATAAAACAAAATCCTAGTGTAGTTATGTATGAGCAAGTGTGGGCGTGTACGTGCGTGTGTGTGTGTGTTTGTGGGTGTGTGTGGGGGTGTAAGAAGGGTGTGTGTATGTGTTAAGCGGGTATAAAGTGTGCGTGTGTGTATGTGTTTGACCGCTGTAGTCGCCTCTTACGACAGGCAGGTCGTACCATGGGGCTATTCTATTCCCTGACCCACACGGGTGAAAAAAAAATAACCAAAACGAGAACAAACGAAGAAGAACCAAACAGAAATGAGTGGATGCATGAAGTGTGTGCGTGTATGGAGCGTGTGTATGTGTGTATGAAGTCTGTATGTGTATGTGTTGGACCGCTGTAGTCGCCTCTTACGACAGGCAGGTCGTACCATGAAGCTATTCTATTCCCGGACCCACACGGGTGAAAAAGAAAAAATACCCAGAACGAGAATAAACGAAAGAGAACCAAACAGAAATGAGTGGATGCATGTAGTGTGTGTGTGTGTGTGTGTGTATGGGTTGTGTGTATGTGTGTATGAAGTCTGTATGTGTATGTGTTGGACCGCTGTAGTCGCCTCTTACGACAGGCAGGTCGTACCATGGGGCTATTCTATTCCCGGACCCACACGGGTGAAAAAGAAAAAAATACCCAAAACGAGAATAAACGAAAGAGAACCAAACAGAAATGAGTGGATGCATGTAGTGTGTGTGTGTGTGTGTGTGTATGAAGTCTGTATGTGTATGTGTTGGACCGCTGTAGTCGCCTTTTACGACAGGCAAATTGTACCATGGGACTATTTTATTCCCGGACCCACACGGGTGAAAAAGAAAAAAAAAGGAAAGCAAACGAAAGAAACCCCAGTAATACCAGGAAGTAAATCGAAATCGCAATATCTAAAAATCATGTCCGAAGGAGAGCAAAGTCGTCATCAGAATCGGAGGAACGAGGACTAGGTATTGGGCTTAAGGCGTTTACGCCGCCAAAAGGAGAACGAAACAAGATCAAGGACATTAGGGTTTTGCCGACCTATATCCTCAGGTTCGGAAGGAGAATAGAATAAAGTCTGCCTCTTTTGGGCAGTTTTCTGCCAAATAGGAACAGCAGGGGGCGTAGGAGTTATAGCACTAGGTCTAGGAGGTGGCAAGGGTAGTTTAGAAAACTCAAAACGCGTCATAGAAGAACGTCGTTTATTGTTAGAGTGGGTGGTAAGAAGGTCGACGGCAGAAAAGGAAACATCATGTGTTGTCAGCATATCAACGGCGGAAAAAAAAAGGATCGACTGTACGAGAACCAAGCTGATAAAAAGGAACACAAGCGGTACCATATTTCGACTCAGCTATGTTAGGGGAGTCCAAATATGTATCGCACATTAATTTTGGACCTATTTGAAATTTTAATTTTCCCGACGGAATATCGCGGGGGCACGGCGTCCCCGTTGCCCGATTTCAACTGACATCAAAACTTAAGCTCAGGACACCGAGCTGAATCGATTGATGTATCACACATTGATGTCCGACCATTAGAAAGGCCTCGGACGGACAGACGGACGACAAATCGATTTCATAAACGAACGAAGTTCGTTGAAAAGAAGGACTCACCCTCGAGTTCCTGACATCGGGGGGAAGGCTGTCGCTGGTCCGCCTCAGCGAACAGGCCAGTTTACGGCCAAGCGGAGCGCATTGGACTTCGCAGTCCCCCAAAAGAAACGCAGCTCTAAGGATCAACGCGTCCCCCGCAGGAATCTAGAATAGTTACAAACAATAAATTAATTTAATGAAGCCGCAAAAAGTATTGTTTTATATAAACCCCATATACTCACCACGCTAAATAATGCGTGCCGGAAATTCGCATCAAGAAAACGAACGAAGCAAAACAACTTGTTTTCTAGTTGGTAATCGAACAGCAAATGAATATTACATGTGTTAGGCACCAAAGCAAGGAAATAAACCAGGAAAACCCTAGTTTTATTAAAATAAATTTACTGAATTTTTTAACAAGGGAAAACACACTAGCATTTAACCATTAAAATACTTGGAAAATCGCCTATCTAATTAAGGCGTAAATTCCACCGGACGAACTTCTCAGAAAGGATATTTATTATCAATTATTATACAAATTTTAATACACGAAAGGGTTATTTTTAATTAACGGAATTAATTTTTGTGTTGAACGCCAAAGGAATTTAAGATAAAAATTATTGTACATACGCTAATTAATAATTTACGAAAATGAACGTAACAACGCACTCACACACGCACGAATGCATACACATACATACGTACGCATGCTGTTACATGTCAACTGGCATGCATCACGTTAGATTTAATTTGTAAATAAATTCCCGCGTATATTTTTTAATGAATAACGTCAATTTCCGTCGTCCCTGACAGCCGCGTCTGCGCAAAAGGATGCGGAGTGCGCGCGTGGTGTTATAAGATGCCATTAAACGACGAGCCCTTGAGCAAGCAACATACCTGTGTGGCGTGTGTCTTTTCTTTTAGGTATAGGTATGTAGGTTCCTTTTGATCTTGCCTTGTGTCGTCCCTTTACCTGGTGTTCCTTCATCCCCTACGAGTGCAGTAAAAGGAAAGGCGGAGAGAAATCTGGAAATCAGCATGGCGTAACTGGACCCAATCTTACAAAGCCCCGAGGGATCCTGAGATTAAGCTACGAGATACCCACCATGCAAGTTGACTTTATTTAGATTGTGCTTGCAAGTTGACTTAAAAAGCGGTTGCATCACCCGAAAGCGTGGTCGGTATATAAAATACAATCTGGCGGGAATTACCGCGCGTAAAGCTATAACAATGCATCCACATACACGCACACACGCGCGAGCGCAGACACACACACAGGCGAAATGCTAGATAAATGTGCTGCTTTCTCGCGGCTAGGAACGGGAACGAAGACTGGGTCACACGCAGAACGGAGTAAGGGTGAGCATTGGTCGGGCAGCGAATAAAGCCATGTCGGAGTACACATTGTATTTCATCCGAATACAGGGGAACCGACTGTCTGGTGTACACAAAGTCCTCACGCTTCAAGACTGCAATAAAAATATCAGACGCTGCGAAAGTATAGTTTCCAACCACTCTAAACGGTCGACCCCACCTCCTCAAGGTCTCATGTTTCACAAGAGAGGACATAGTACTTTATAAGAACAAAATTGGTACACTACTTAAAATTCTTTTATTAGTTTGTTCAATGAAGGTAATTTTTCTATTTTTCTCTTTATACAGCATTCGACGCCATGATGTCCTCAATATGAGCGACGCATAAGCGCTGCTAAAATTCTTACGACAGTCCCAAAATAATATATTTTTTAATGTCTAAATTTAATTTCAATGTATATTTGATACCTACAAATTTCCAAAACATTTAGATATTTATTAGCTTAAGCTTTTTCCGGGTATAATTAGAGACAACAACATTTACCTTCGAACAAGCCAAGCAGAACAAATCAAAATTGAGATTCGTCAATCATCGTTGATTGCCAGCCAGAAGTGTATAGTATATTATGAGAGCTTCGTCCTAAGTATAAACCAATCTATTTATAACATAATTTCTTATTTGAAGTAGAAATATTACAGACGTCGCGATAAAAGCGTATACATAGCCCTGAGTCAGTGTCTCACTTCTCTTGCGGCAAGCAGCATTTAGAAAATGGCTTGTCAGCTCGAACTACGCGACGTTGGTGTAAAACCACTTAACGATGAAACTGATCAAACATCCCTTCGCTCGTATTACACACTTAACGCGAGTTCAAATAACTCTTCCAGAAGCTCATCTTTCAAATGCAGTCCTTCAACTGCATCGTATTTGAACGACGTGTACTTTAGAAGTGAATCGTTTTCATCAAACTGTCGGTGTCATCACAGCAGACATTCTTCTAGTAGAAGAAGTCAACGTTCTCACGTGTCTTATAGTAATAGAAATTTTACCGATAATAATCATAGAAAACCTAGTGTTAAGTCTATGAGAAGACAACGTTCTGTGCATATTCCGCATAATAAAAGAAACAATAGTACGAAGAATAGAGAGTTGCTGAGGCACAGTTTAGAAGAGGAAGCAAAGCTGAAGAGAAGAAGGACTATTGTTTGTATTATTCTTGGAACGTTCTTTTTCCTGTTAGTTTGTAGCGTGATGGCGGTTATTGTGACTCTGACTCATCGATCTGATTTTGTTAATGGAAATAAAACTATAACGTATTATACATTTTCGCCAGACGCTCGAGTGATAGTAATGGAGGATACTCTACGTAAGAATAACTTCAACAGGTATTTACATATTCAAGTAATTATATTTAGATAGAAAACTTTACTTGCTTAAGTAGATTAATTTAAACAAACATTAAAACAAATAAAATAGTTTTTGGCTGCAATGTTGTGAATAAGTAGGATTAGTAACTTGTAATAATATTTACAAGCACAAAACATATTTAGAACACTATAAATAATATCTAAATTTGGGCTTTGCCTAAAAGTCTAACCTATTATTTCATCTTATTGAATATAATACCTTAGTATTTATCAACTTACCTTGTGTAATTAACTATCTAATATATATATATATATATATATATATATATATATATATATATATATATATACATAGCAATATATATATATATATATATATATAAAACTGAATAGTATATATATATATTGCTATGTATTAACTGGATTTATCGAGCTCCGACGTTGGGCTGTCATATAAATATTACTACGAACTCCCTCCAGAAACTTATTTGGATTTTATCTTGTAAAAGCCTTGTGTCGACCAATAACAAAATTTGATGTGATACCGCCTTACTCGTTATCAATGGCGTATTCAACTTATAGCTCCTCCTTTATTGTTTAAATTATCAAATCACACTCCCATTAACTTTATCTTTTGACCTCGACCAGCATTTATTTAGAATTATAAAATGAAGTTAATTCAATTCCATATAATAAAAACAAATATTATGTACAGGTTTTTGAAAATTATTAAAATACACTTTTTAATTAATTAAAGTTGTAAATCTCATTTATCAAAAATCATATACTATTCAATCTATCTAAAGTCACCCAAAAATCTATTGTTTTTTTAAAGAAAAGCTTGGAACGTTCAAAACCTTTTATCATATAACGCACTTTATACGTATGCAAGTCCTTTGTTTTGTTGACTTCGTCACATTAATTTATATTAAGCAAATTCAATATTCAATATTCAAATAGAAAAATAATGTCTTATAACAAAAAAATCTAACCTGGTCTATTTTTCTTCGCATCGACGCATCCATTATCAGCTAATATTTTCCATGCATTATACTATCCACTAATTCAGAATTATTATACACCCATTGCATTTAAATTATCGTCATCACCCTCTGGACTACCATTATTACACTTATACTCATGCACCCCCAATTTATTGTCATCTCATTCAGACTTATTACTTCTTATCAATTTCCCCAAACTTAGAATTGGATTATCATCCTCCCAGACTTGGCTTTTACGCTCATCGGCCTCGAACTTGTATTATTATTCTCCCCAGACTTAGAATTCGTAGTTTATATACCCCGGACCTAGAGCCCTATTATTATTATGTTTTAGTTTAAAAAAATTCCCCAAAATGTACTTAAGTTTAATCGGCAATCATAATTTTCATATTCGTTGCACTTATACAATTTTCACTTTAAATTATTTTTACGTATTACACTAATGTTTCAAAGTGGCGCACCTCGGTTTTTGTTGAGTTGAAAACTGAGTTGGTTATCACTGTCCCTGTTAATATATGATTGATCTTCTACTCCGTCAGTGGGTATGGCCTACAAGCTCGTCGCTAGTTTTAACCAATCAAGTCTTTGCACTTAAAGTAGTTTCTCATGTAATTTTCTTTGCCTTCAAATAATTGTGGCTTGCTCGCAGGTGCCTCGTTATCAAACATGCGTTGTTTTGACGAATCTAATCGCTTTTTCAGATTGTACATAAACAACTGATGCAATTCGACTTTTAATTTTCGTATATGCTTGTTATTTATGCAATTTTTAATCACCTTTCTTTATCAAAATTGTTAACTACTTGTACGCATTTACACTATGCTTCTCGAAGCTCTATTTCTTATCTCTGTATTATCATAACTGTCTGGAATTCTTCTGAATGCGTGTTTAATTACACTTTATTATGTTTACTTATAAATACGCGTGCTTCCACTGAAAAATATCATTATTTGCCTTACCTAAATTAACTAAAACTCTATCTACAGGGTGTTACATATTTACTATTTACCTAGTGCATGTATTCCTTATTCCTACGCTAACTATGCGTCTTCGTGTGTCTATTTGCGTCGCTTAAAACTATTTATACTTTATATACAGGGTGTTGACTGCTTACTATTTACAAACTATCTCCATTTCTCAACTTTCTATTAAATAAATGCAGTTTTCTGCTTCCTATTATAATTTCTAATTCCTACACGACCTGTGATATAAAATACACCCTTAAACAACCCCTTATCACAGCAATATATATATATATATATATATATATATATTCTACTATTACTATCTATCTATCTGTATGATTACTACCCCCCTTTTTATTACTACTCACTGTCCGTCACTCACTCTCTTTTTGCCCCTTTTTGTAGCGCCTTTTGTGAAATGTGCACACTTAACGCACACCCCGTATTTGCAACGTTTGGTTGGTTCTTTAATTAAATTATTTATTTCAATGCCTCGACTATTTGAGCTCTTATATCTCAGGGTATTCAACTACTTATAGTGAGTTCTGTTATAAGTAGATAAGCAAAGTCCAACCAACGTGCACAATCTTTTGTTTTAGTACTAAATTTTACTCTACTTTTGAATATGCCAAAATTTTATTAAGATCAACGTTGCTTTGTGCCAAATTGAATGACTACCAAAATTTATGACTATTTTTGACGTTTAAGATATTTCAGCACTCACCTGGTTTACACTTCGTTGTTGGCCGCGCTGACTGCTGGCTCAAAATCCGTGTCGCCGTATGCGTCTTTACACTGATGTCCTATTTGGTTGAATTTTGTACCGCCTCCAGGTGTCGTTCTTGAAATTTTAAGCTGCTCCCCAATACCTGAAATAATTAACCCGAATTTAGAATTTTGAATACCCAGTGCTATAACTTCCCCTGTGCTAATTTTTGCTTCGAATCCTCCACTACCAGTTATTGTTCTCCTTAATCTCGCTCCTCGTGTATTCAATAAATCCGTCCGGTTCTTCTTAATTAATCCAAATCTACTCGCTGTCCTTTTACAAATTGCCCGCTGCTCCGCTACCAATCTATAACTCGCTATCCAAATCCAACTACTGTTCCTTTATATGTCCTCCCGATGTCCTTGCTACCTTTAAATTGCTATCCAAATCCAACTTTCTTTCCTTTTTATGTATAACCACTCGATTTCCTGCTACGTATAACTCGCTTTAAATCGCTATCCAAATTCAAACTCCGTTCCTTTATATAAATCTTCCCAATGTCCTGCTACCTTTAACACGCTATCCAAATTCAACTTCTTTCCTTATAACCACTCGCTTTCCAAATCTAACTTATCCGTCGTTTCACCGTCGCACAATTACCAATCTTTACTTTATGCTTTTGTCGCTGTTGCTTCTTTACCACACTTTATTAAATCAAAACTCTTTTAGAAACAAATACTTTTATTAACTTTTTTCAAAATCGTTACAAATTAGCACAGTATGAAAAAACACGTCTTTTTACCAATAAAGTTCGAAAATAATCTCCCGTTGTTTGCTTTCCACGGCAACCATTTTAACTTTTCTCGCTTACTACCCCATAACTAAATCGTCCAATACATCCTAACATTTCGTTTGTGTCGCACATACCATAGCTCATGTCCTTTCTACATTTTATAAATCACATTAAATTCTATCATTGGTCCAAAATAATTACAGTTCATCAATCACATTTGATGTTGTTATAACTAATAATTTAGAATTTACAAACATTGTCCAAAAGTTGATTCTATTTAAAATGCAAAACCAAAATAAATTACACTAGAACCTGGATGCGTAATCGATATTAAACATTCATAGACGCATCCGGTTTCCGGACGGCAAATGTACTTTCAAAGGCCTTTAACATTCAAACTCGGTATAAACCATTGAGCACTGCACATCTTACTACGTCATTTAGTCATTTCGATATTACCCTTTGGCACTTAATTTCAACTACCATTTTGAATGGTATTTTAGCATATGTAGAATACGGGAAACATACATTTTTAAGTTTATATGATCAAATATGTGGATTATTTTGCTTGGCATATACGACCTTGTACTAAACCACCCACAGAACTCTTGGTAGCTTCCTTATACATTATATTGGCCCCACTGATTTTGAATGAAATTAGAAATTTCGTCGGTTTTACTCTTCCCTGGTGTGCATAATTTCTAGTTTTATTTAAAATCAAACCCCTTCTCGTATTCCTACATATTGTAATTATTCAACCCCTATTTTTCTTTCTCAACATGTCTGTCTAACTATGCTACATACTAACCTACACTATAAACTAAAACAAAACTAAACTTTCCGTCGCATGAACTATATAACAACTATTCTACTACACCCTCTTCCTGTACAACTTTATATGGGTATAGATTTTCCAAGTGAAAACGCCCACGATATTCCCCTGTTATTGTAACTAATTCAAATGTATTTCCTTCCGCAAAAATACGCGTGATCTTGTACGGCCCTTCATAAGGAAATAACAACTTCGCACAAATGTTCCTGTCGCGGTTCGAAACTCTTAACCTTTTTACAATCACCAAATCTCCTATTTCAAAAGTAGTCCTTTTTTTTGATCCTGCTACACCTTCGATCGATATCCCTACGCTGCATCCTTTCGATCCGACGTCTAACACTACCTAACAACTCTGTGATGTCTTGTACCTCGACTTCTTCCCTCCATGGCCTAGCTGGTATAATCCTTCGAATCAATATTACCGGACACGTTTTCGTAACTGAACTCGGTACACAATTCATGAAATTTTCAATCTGCGGCAGATATCTAACCCATCTATTATGGTGCTCTTGCGTCGCTAACCGTAGATATTTTATTACCTCCCGTATATATCGTTCGCATGAATTTGCTTTCGGATGCCTTATACTGCTAAATGACACCTTAATGTGCGCTCGATTTAACCCGTTCCTAAATCTTTGGTTGTTAAAATAAGTCGCGTTGTCTACCAAAATCCTTTCCATTCTCCCGACCTGGCTTCCAAATTCTTTAATCGACTGTAAAGCATGCACCGTGTTACTTCGCCTTGCCGGAAATAGTTTAACAAATTTTGAAAAAACGTCCACCATTACTAATATGTGCCGATACCCCTGTTCACTTGTAATCAGGTTGCTTAAATAATCAATAGCTACCAATTCCAACGGTCCGCCCACGCTCACACTCATCGGTACGTTCTGCAACACCACGTTCTTGTCTTTCCCTAAGATACAAATTTTACAACGATTTATCCTTTCTTTAACCACCGTGATATCGTTCCGTGCATAAAACGCCTCCCTGAATACTAAAAATGTTTTTCTTATACCTATATGTCCAAACTTTAAATGAATTTCATCTATAATTTCCACAGCCGCGTCTCTGGATACCACTACCAGCTCTGCATCACCTATCCTTTTCACCACAAACTGCCCTACGATGGTAAATCCACGGTACTCCTCCACATTCTCGCTTGTTAATCTCTCGCGGATCGCGCTCACCTCACTGTGCCTCTGCGTCTCCATAAGCTTGGCGTTTGTCCACCGACCAACATCCCTAAACTCCTGCAAAGCAATTAAACAATCCTTCACGTCTTTATTCGCTTCCACCTGCGATCTGCTTAGAAAATCCGCCGTCACATTCTCCTTTCCTGGTTTGTGCTTGATTTCAAAATCATATTCCTGTAATACTAACGCCCATCTGTACAACCTGCTGTTTAGAAACTCCTTTTTCTTCATAAATGTTACCACCGTGTTGTCGGATTCTATTAAAAATTTGTTACCTAGCAGATAAAAACGCAACTTTTTCACTGCATATACTATCGCCAACATTTCCTTTTCTGCCGTCGAATATCTGGTTTCGCAGTCTTTTAATACACTCGAACTGAATACAATTGGTACCTCAGCTCCATCCTGGATCTGCACCAACTCAGCCCCTATCGCATACTTCGACGCATCCGTTCTTAAAATAAATTCGTCTTTGAAATTGGGATATTTTAATGACAACTCTTTATAAAACGCACTTTTCAAATCCTGGAACGCCTTCTCTCGATCAGCAGTCCATTTCCATCTTTCATTTTTCTTCAATAAACTCACCAACGGCACACACAACTCGGAATATCGCGGTATAAACCGTTTATAATAATTTAGAACCCCTAAAAATCCTCGTAATCCTCTCACATTCTTTGGTTGAGCAATATTTTTCAACTCGTCCAACCTTTTATTACAAATTTTCATCCCATGTTCACTGATTGCAAATCCTAAATACGTAACTTTGTTCTTAAACAACTCGCATTTTTCCACGTTCAACTTCAAACCCCCTTCGTCCAGCCTCTGTATCACCTTTTCTAAATGCTCCATGTGTTCTTGCTCATTCCTTGAAAAAATCAACAAATCATCCACATAGTGCGAACAGAAACATTCATACTCATTAAACAACTTCTGCATGGCCCTTACAAGTGCTGCTGAAGAACTACTTAACCCAAACGGAACTACAGAAAACATGTAAATCTCCCCTTCAATACTAAACCCTGTAAACCTCTTACTGTCTTCATGCAACGGAATTAACCAAAATGAATTTTTAAATCTAATTTACTGAAAACCTTCATCTCATACACTTTATACAACAAATTATCCAACCCTTGTGGTTGTTCATACTGCGGTTTCGTAATCGAATTCAACTTTCTCGCATCCAAACAAATCCTAATATCCCTTTTGTTGGGTTTTGGTACAATAACTACCGGGTTCACGTATGGTGTTTTCGCTGGTTCTATGATTCCTTCTCGTAACATCTTGTTAATCTCGGCTTTAACCCTATTTCTAATAGCAAACGGAATTGGATACACCTTTGTATTAAACCCGTTGTCTTCCGTGACTTCTAACTTATGCATATATCGCCTCGCAAATCTTGGCTCCTCATTAAATAACCCTATATATTTATTAAATAATTCTTCTAGCTTCGCCTTTATCTCAATACTCACTTTTCCAATCTGTTCATCCTTAATTAATCTCACAAACATATTACATAATCGTACTTTAACCTGTCTATAATCACTTGTCCTATCCATTCCTAATCCCGACTTATCTATATTATTTCCATTCCTATATTCCTCACTAACCGTAGACACCATCCATAACTTATCATTATCAAATATTCGAATCGACCTATCCTTACCATCTATATTCAATCCAAAATCCTCTATAAAATCCATTCCTAATATGAAATCTATATGCAACCCTTTTGTAATTAAAAATTCTGCCTCTCCTGCATTTTTATCCCCTACAAATATCGGTACACGGATGATCCTATAAATCGTAGTTAACTTTTTATTCATTGCCGACCATAAATTAACCCCATCAATCGCTTCTATTCTACCTTTTAAAAAATCAGCATGTTTTATCACCACCTTCTCATCAACCAGCGACAACTGTGAACCACTATCAACTAAAGCAACATATAAACAATCCCTTAAACTAATATTAATAAACAAAAGGTTCTTTTTATTCAAATTATAATTATTTAACAATAAGTCTTTTAAACTATAACCTACGTCGAGCTTTAATCCTAGACATTCGTTCTTCCAAAAATTGGCGTTTTTTTTTCTCCTGCTGGTGCCTCGTGTATCTGCACCACTTCAATTTTATCCGTGTCCTGAGTCCTTGCGCTGGTCGTTATGTGGTGGACGTTGGCGTCCCTATCAGTCCGGCTGTATCCGTTCTGTTTTCCGCCCCCCGTAATCCTGCCGTCATCCGCGTTGTCGTCGTGCTGGTACCTGTTTTGTCCTTGTAATTCGTTCCCCCGGTGTTCCCTATTGTAGTATGGTCTTCTGTTTCCGTCGTGTCCCCAGTGATTTCGGTGTCCGTGGTTAAAATAGTCCTAACGGTAGTTGGGTCGATGTTCGTGATTGAAATTGTCCTGTCTGTAGTTATGTCGCTGTTCGTGGTACGTATGTCGTCGGTTGTCATCCCTATAACCCCGGTTTTGATCCCAATAACTAGTCCTTGTTTTTGTCTCTAGTGCCGTTGCCAAGTCGAAGTTTCTCATGACGCCTAAAAATTCCCGTAGTGTTTTAACGTTATGTACCACGACCATCTTTGTTACTTCCGGCTCCATGTGGCCCGCAAGTAGTAAACTATGTCGTCCTCGCCCAACTTTGGTGTCAAGTGCTGTGCCTGGTTGAATTTATCGATTGCGTATTCTTCGCGAGTCCCGTGTGTCCTACTGTAGTGTCCCGTAATTAAGTTTGTCCGTATGTCCGTCTGGTGCGTGTTGCTCCAGAACTGTTCCACAAATAATCGTCGAAACTCCGCGTATGTGTTGTACTGTCGGCGTATGATGTTGTGCCACTTTTCCGCGTTCCCTGTCAATGTCGCCCCTATTATCTGTAACTTAGTCCTTTCGTTTTCCGTTTCGACGATCTCGTCCAGTCTGTCTAAAAACCCCATCGGCTGTTCCGTCATACGTCCTTCAAATTTAGGTAACGCGTCCCGGTTCAATTTAAAGTGCTGTCCGTAGTCCAGTCCAATGCGCCGTCGTTCTAGGTCGTCCAATTTTTCTTGTATCTGTCTTACGTCATGTCCTACCCGGTTTTCTAATACAGTGACTTTGTCTTCCAGTTTTTCGTCTAGTTGCGTCCTACCGTGCACATTTTCGTTTTGTATCGTCTCTAAAGTTTGTCCGAGATTTCTGTAGTTTGTCAAATGTCTTTTGTCGCATGTTTGGATTTCTGAATTTAATGCCGTAAAACCACTAACCATTGTCTCCTCAACTGTCTCTACCCGTGTCTTAAATTCCGTCCGTAGGTCCGTTTTTGTCGCGTTCAAGTCTCCCTGAATCTGTACCCGTGTATTTTCTAATTTGTCATCTATTCTGTCTATCTTTTCGTGTACCTCAGTCCTTATGTCGTCCTTTACGTTTTGCATCTGCGTGAGTAGATAGTCCTGTGTATAATTCAGTTTGGCCGTCAGTTCCGCGTTGCCGTCCTAAACTCGTTCCTTAGTTCGGTGTGCGACTCGGTAATTTTATTCGTTAACTCAGTGTGTGATGTCTTAAGCTCCGTTTTAAGTTCCGTGTGTGAATTTTTAACATCATCTTTTAGACTCATCAGTATTCGTATAAGATCTAAGCTGCCAGCGGTTTCTGCCACCCTAACCTCCGGCGCCGTCGCCTGGTCCATGTCCCTGTCTAACACCTCCGGGTCTGTCTGCCTCACCTCCATCTCCTGGATGTCTCCCCCTGCGTCTAACTCTATGTCTTGCGTCCTACTTTCATCGTTTTGTGTCGTGATTTCTGCTTCAATTCCGTATATCAGTCCCGATCTCGTAATCCGTTTCATTTCTGGGTCCGTCATCTCTGCAGCCTATTATTGAACTCCTTTGCCTGAAAATATGTAAACCACGGGCCCCACCTAATCTCAAGATCCCGTATCCTAGTACTTCTGTCTAATTTCAACTCGATCTAGCCTTTTTTTCCAGCCCCACGTTGGGTTTGCCACCTCTACTATTACTATCTATCTATCTGTATGATTACTACCCCCCTTTTTATTACTACTCACTGTCCGTCACTCACTCTCTTTTTGCCCCTTTTTGTAGCGCCTTTTGTGAAATGTGCACACTTAACGCACACCCCCGTATTTGCAACGTTTGGTTGGTTCTTTAATTAAATTATTTATTTCAATGCCTCGACTATTTGAGCTCTTATATCTCAGGGTATTCAACTACTTATAGTGAGTTCTGTTATAAGTAGATAAGCAAAGTCCAACCAACGTGCACAATCTTTTGTTTTAGTACTAAATTTTACTCTACTTTTGAATATGCCAAAATTTTATTAAGATCAACGTTGCTTTGTGCCAAATTGAATGACTACCAAAATTTATGACTATTTTTGACGTTTAAGATATTTCAGCACTCACCTGGTTTACACTTCGTTGTTGGCCGCGCTGACTGCTGGCTCAAAATCCGTGTCGCCGTATGCGTCTTTACACTGATGTCCTATTTGGTTGAATTTTGTACCGCCTCCAGGTGTCGTTCTTGAAATTTTAAGCTGCTCCCAATACCTGAAATAATTAACCCGAATTTAGAATTTTGAATACCCAGTGCTATAACTTCCCCTGTGCTAATTTCTGCTTCGAATCCTCCACTACCAATTATTGTTCTCCTTAATCTCGCTCCTCGTGTATTCAATAAATCCGATGCTTCTTCTTAATTAATCCAAATCTACTCGCTGTCCTTTTACAAATTGCCCGCTGCTCCGCTACCAATCTATAACTCGCTATCCAAATCCAACTACTGTTCCTTTATATGTCCTCCCGATGTCCTTGCTACCTTTAAATTGCTATCCAAATCCAACTTTCTTTCCTTTTTATGTATAACCACTCGATTTCCTGCTACGTATAACTCGCTTTAAATCGCTATCCAAATTCAAACTCCGTTCCTTTATATAAATCTTCCCAATGTCCTGCTACCTTTAACACGCTATCCAAATTCAACTTCTTTCCTTATAACCACTCGCTTTCCAAATCTAACTTATCCGTCGTTTCACCGTCGCACAATTACCAATCTTTACTTTATGCTTTTGTCGCTGTTGCTTCTTTACCACACTTTATTAAATCAAAACTCTTTTAGAAACAAATACTTTTATTAACTTTTTTCAAAATCGTTACAAATTAGCACAGTATGAAAAAACACGTCTTTTTACCAATAAAGTTCGAAAATAATCTCCCGTTGTTTGCTTTCCACGGCAACCATTTTAACTATTCTCGCTTACTACCCCATAACTAAATCGTCCAATACATCCTAACATTTCGTTTGTGTCGCACATACCATAGCTCATGTCCTTTCTACATTTTTATAAATCACATTAAATTCTATCATTGGTCCAAAATAATTACAGTTCATCAATCACATTTAATGTTGTTATAACTAATAATTTAGAATTTACAAACATTGTCCAAAAGTTGATTCTATTTAAAATGCAAAACCAAAATAAATTACACTAGAACCTGTATGCGTAATCGATATTAAACATTCATAGACGCATCCGGTTTCCGGACGGCAAATGTACTTTCAAAGGCCTTTAACATTCAAACTCGGTATAAACCATTGAGCACTGCACATCTTACTACGTCATTTAGTCATTTCGATATTACCTTTGGCACTTAATTTCAACTACCATTTTGAATGGTATTTTAGCATATGTAGAATACGGAAACATACATTTTAAGTTTATATGATCAAATATGTGGATTATTTTGCTTGGCATATACGACCTTGTACTAAACCACCCTCAGAACTCTTGGTAGCTTCCTTATACATTATAATATATATATATATATATATATATATATATATATATATATTATTTAGCCGTGGATCTACCTATTTGAAGCCCCACGTTGGGCGCCATAATACTCTGGGGTCTACCAGTACTGAAAGCCCTACGCTTGAGAAGCCATATTGCACTGAACTATCCGGTTTGTCCGGATTGATAACTCTAGCGCCACAATTTGGTTGTCATATTTGCTCTGCATCTACCTGTAAAGAAAGCCCTACCACCTGGACTTCCATTTCATATCACTTATTGTACTACCCTCTGAAGATGCTCTTTATGTAGGACGCCAAACCTCCACCTTTCTGCTCAGCTTTCTCAGGGATATTCGCCACGGCTGCTCACTTGCTCTCTGAAAATACTACCCTACCATTAAAAAAAAAATGACTACCAAAATTTCATCACTCTTTATTGTAACATCAAAATTGCTACTCAAAAATCTTTGTATTTATACTCTTAGTACACAATTAGGATATTTAACAACCATTATCAATTTTAAAAGAGGTCAGTTTAAAATAAAATAATTCCAAAATTTATCTATTCACATCTTTAATTATTAAAAAGTAACTGGGTTTATCCCTAAACGTTATTTTAAAACCCCAGGTTTAATACGAGCTCATAGTAAAAACGTTTCTGTACCTAAGTGCTAATTATTGCACTGAAAAATTACCAAAAACCCGTTTACTTTGAAAATTTTTTTATATAATTCATTCTCATATGTAAGTAGTCAATTAGAATGTCTACAAACTATAACAAAATCCACCAAAAAAAAGCAAAAAATTTCATAATCACCAAAAAAACACAACAGTCAAAAAGTTTTATAAAAGTCATTTAGCTGGACTGTAGCGCAACCAGTTCACTGCTTTGAAACCATCTCTGATGTAGTCCTCCTTCATGATTGCACGTACATGAATCAGTCCATGTTGACTCCAACCATCAGGAACAGCACTCCTCCATCCAGATCTTTCAGCATCCAATGTATAGAACTTCCAAACTCTCGTACATCCACTACTAATCCATCAACATCCACTATTCCAACCCAATGCACCCCAAGAGCCTCAAATCATAATTAATAAGAAGTCTACTTACTTTCAGCAAGCTCTCTTTTTAAATTGTACTTTATATATCTCACAACTGCGACATTAAACTTGCACCAACTTGTGCACAATCAATTAATTGTAATTAAAAATCTCAACTCACTTATTCACATTTACTATTGTAGTTCGAAGCTTGACTGACGATTGAAAAAGAAAGAGCGTTTACCGCCTCCCCTTGGTCTATATAGACTCAAAAATGCCCCTCAAATTGTATCACACCACCCCACAAACACGCTTTCTTGGTAACGTTTTTCAAACCGTATACCGATTACACAAACTCAAGCACACCACAACAGTTAACCGTCGTCCAATTCTCAAAAACCAACTATTATCCTTGAGTTATTTCCGTAAACTTGGCAACCGTCTTCCAACTGTCTCAAAAATCTTGGAATTTCACTCGCAAACAAGCATTTTATTTCGAAACCCTTATTAAAAATCTCTAACGGCTGTCGACTTCATCGAAATCCTCCGCAACTGACTCCCATCCAAACATCCAAAGCACGCTTTTCTCACACGCGCACATCCTATCATCTCACTCTAACTTGCATTCAAAATGTTCTGCTCTTTGTCTTGTACTCTTCCTCAATTTTCTACGTTCCTTATCGATTTCTTGTATCCTTGTTTAACCCGTATGTTATATTTCCTTACCTATATCACCGCTGTTAACAAGCTCTAATCCATCCTACCAATCTACACTATCGTCTTTCTCTTTTTTATACGCACAGTCTAATCGTCCTACTATGTCTGTAGCCTTCTACCGTACTATTCATTACCCTTTCCAAACCGATGTCTTATGAAAACACGCTGCATCTCCGTCTCGCTTATTTTACCTTTAAAAATTTGTCTGTCTTACAGACGTTTTAAAGTCAATGACAACTAACCATTTGATATCTTCCATTCCTTGCTATCTCACACAAAACAGTCTTCCACTTTATTTTATCGATCTATTTTTGTTTATAACGTTCAACACCCTAACTTTTCCTAAGAAACCTTGATATTTGTTAACAGGCTGTTACATCAATACAAAGAACGTATTTATCCTGCAACCTTACTGGAAATATTTTGTTGGTAGAAGACTCCTTATAGCTAACTTGTTTATTGATTACAATATTTTATGCTAAACCTTTGAAAAATTATACATGTTCTTGTTTCATATTACCTTACACTAAGTTATTTACATAAATAAAATAAGTACGCTTTGAATATCTGTTACTTAAGAAATTCACCCTCTTCAATTATCGATTTTTATGCTACAAAACAAAAAGCTTTCATATCGCTAAATTTACTTGAAAATTATACATTTAAACGCACGGACTTATGCTTCCTATATCTAAAAATTGTACCTAGTCTCTACCTTGATTCTAAAATGAAGTAAAATGAACTTTAAAGCTTATTTTAAATTATGAATCCTTATGCTATAGCTTAGAAAATGTTTTAAATTATTACATGGCTTCTATATACATGGTGTACCCTCTCATAAATATTCATCTGACCTATCTACATTTGTTTTAACCTAAAAATCCATAGAACTATATATATATATATATATATATATATTGATCTGATAACGCCGTACTCGGTGTAATGACGTTTTTACTTAACGCCACCGCTCTGTGTTCTCAAATCAAATTTAATCTTACTAATTTTATTATTATGCCACGGCTAGCCCTTTTTAATCTACACAGAGTGCACAACGTTACGATGATCAATTTTTCTCTTCTCCACCCCTTTATTACCTATTTGTTTGAATTGATAAAACGAAGTCAATTAATTTCATATAATGAAAAAAAATATTATTTACAATTTTTGAAAAATATTAAAATACACCCTTCAATCAATCAATATCATATGTATCATTAACCCAAAAATTTATATGCTTTGAATTCAATCTAAAGTCACCAAAAACTACCTTTTTTTACCAAAGAAACCTTGAACGTTCTACACCCCTTTATAATATATTACGTTAGTTTAACGTATGCAATGTTTGTTGTTGACTTCATCACAAGTTTTATATAAATTGAGTAAATTTAGTATTGAAGTTTAAATAGAAAAATATCTTAAAATCTGACCTGCTACAGGTTGTTCGGGTTGTGGATCAACACCCCTTTGTTGTCCTCATTCGTCTATCACTGCTCAGCTTAGTTGAACCAGTATTTGAGTACAGTCACCCCTGGTTTTCCATAAATTACTTCGTGTTTCTTTATTTTATATGCCTTGAATCTCACAACTTAAAATTGTACCAGAATTGTACCAAAATATAATAGTCGACGCTGACTTTATTGCAATATTATATTGACCCAAATTTGAATTATTCTTGTCGACGCATACTTGAATTATTCAGAAATACACCACACATTCGAAGTATTCAAAAATACACCACCAATTCGAAATGTTATATCTCAGATTCGAAATGTTATATCCCAGATTCAAAGTATTCAAAAATGTACCACCAATTCAAAGCCGTTAAACGGCAAAAGAAGTCTTCGTAATCCTTGCACTTATTGTCACTGCAACATACACTTGATATTTTATTATATTTAAATTACGCGTGACTATCTGATTAACAGTGACGCAGCTGCGCCCTGCATGAGTTTTAAACTGACTCGTCTTATCATTGCTCTGTCTTAATATAGGCTCTTCCCACTTACATGTGGGCTAAGTTTTCAAGCAGTCTTGCAGATATCTCAACCAACCAGGTCTTTAATATTCCCTGCATTTCGAAGTGGTTTCTGATGTAATTTTTTCGGTTTTCCATGTAATGATGTTTATTTGATACCTTATCATTCGTTATCTTGACCATACGTTGTTTTGTGTAGATATCGCCTTTTCAACAATTGAACAAATTAAATGATGTAACCTTAATTCTACTTTCGTTTATGTATTTTTATGCGTGTTTGAAAACTGCGTTTTCTTATCAAAAATGGAACTCCCTAAAAATCATTCAAGACCCAACGTTGGGCCGTCATAAAATTGCTGTGTTCCCTCTATAAAATCGACAGAGTAAAAAAAACTTTCGAGGATTTTATTAATTTACCAAAAATCGTCATAAATTTCACACAATAGTGAAATTTTCAAAAAAAAAATTTTCTTACTCAGATTCTGCTTCCATCAACTCAATTGCTTTCTTCCACAGCTCCCAGGCTAGCTCGGTTGGGCCTCCTCTTGGATACCTAGATTCACTATCATACTCTCTATCGTTCACTCACACTCTCAATAAAACCACAAAATAATACAACAATCATACAATATTTATTTACCACTATTTACAAATAAAGTTCAAGATTATTTACATTTCGTTGTTCAAGTTACACCTCAATAAATTCTATTTTTGTAATGTCCAGGACTTTTAACTTGAAATATCAAACACATTGAATATAACCGGAGTAAATTGGCCCTGAATAATACCTTATTTTTCTTTCTTTATTTATAATTAATTTTACTTAGTACACTCTGAAGTATGGTGAGCTCATGATGACCCAGTTAATTATGAATAATGTATGCTTTTTACTTTGCATACTCTTACAACAAACACAAAAAAACCCATGTACTCTTAACAATAAAAAAAAAATCCTGAGGAACGTTAATAAGCTTTATATACACCTTTAGATTTATATTTAAATAACATAATAAAAGTTAGTTATACGTATTATTTTCAATACGCAAAATAATGCAAAATACCTTCATAGTTCATTCTCACACATCAAAACAATTTTCATAGTTTATAAAAACAACAAATTCTAAAGCATTACCTGAAATTTCTTGAAGATCCCTACTCCGTTGACGAAGCGTATAAGTTGTTTCGCTTTTGGTTTCGTGGTTCCGCTCTGCTGGCCGCCTCTAGCTATTTATAGATGAACACCATCTAAGTTGTGCTGCATGCTCTGCCTTCACGATGCATCCAAATCCAAATCCAAATATATTACACTTCTTTTATAATTGCGTACTTTAATTTAGTTTAATTTAATTTACGTTACTTTACGTCACTTCACGAGCTTGTTAAGATCTATGTTGCGCCTCAATAGAATTTAGACTCGACACTATCCGCGTATCAAATTATAAGGCCAACACAGTACTATTTAAATTAAAAAATTTTATATACTTACAAGCTAGTGGTAAATTTCTGTTTGTAGTCTGTAGCGATGAAAGTACTAAAAGCGCGAAGTTAAAAAGAGCAATGCTAATTCTCTTAGAGTATTTATCCCATTCCGAATGCCACCTTTCGGCCACTCTTCCCGCGAAATCCTTCATTAAAAATAATAATTCCCCAAATTTTGGTTCAACCGTTTTTGAAATCTCCGAAATTTAGCGCGTCGTTATGATATTTTCCGAAAAGCTCGCATTCAAATTTTCCCGTGCTTGTCTGTTCTACAACTAACTATATCGACCAATAATATATCTATCGACGTCTTAAAAACCCCGCCTATATTAACTCTATTCTTCTCTTATGCATATTCTATGTTTCCTTCTAACCTTGTTTGAGTGGTAGAAAATCGATATTACTGTCTGCGCGCTATATAACCAATGTGGACGAAATACGTGCGTTTTGAAGTGCACTGCTATTATGCCTGTCTCATTCCGAAGCATATCATTGATTGTCTATCCCTTCTGCGCTTTAAGGAAACTTTTAGTTAGCATTTATACGAAACTAGAAGATTTTTTGTACAAAGAAGATAAATATTTAAAGAACTGCTGCATTTTGACATGAAAAACGATAAAGAAAGTGAATTTTATTTACATGAGATAGCAATTAATTATTTAAAATCTAATTATTTTCAAGTAACTCCAAAACCTCACATTTCACAAAAAAACTCGGCCTATCATAACCTGTATTTTTAGGAAACCTGATTATTTAAAACATTAACTTACACAAAACTTTCAGGCAAAAATAATCATTAAAGATATTAAAGCCCAAAGGATATGGTTTCAAGACAAAGGAAAACAATCTGTTATTTTAATACTTTAATGTCGGCCATGTCTACAAACACGATATACGGGTAACTGAAACTCTTTTTTGTATATGACTTTTAAGATAATTAATTTATACCATATTTAGGTTTTTCTATATGAAAAGATACAGTCTTTTAATTTGAAATTACAAAGATGAAATTTTATTATTTCGATAATAGATTAAAAAGCTTTATATATATATATATATATATATACATATATATAATGAAATGTTAGTAGGGGCTACAAGGGAAAAAAAGGGTATTTTGTTGAAGGTAGTGTATGCCAAATAAAGAAAGCCAAATATCAGATCCCGTAATTGAGAAATTTATGTTTGCCGTACTTTACAAACGTTAAAGTATTTGAAATATTAGTCAAAATATAAGTGCCAAGACGTAAAAACAATGACTTGATGACGTGATAAAGCACAGTATTCAAGGATTTACACTGAGTTGTATGTTTAATAAGCCATAGAACGTACATTTGCTAATCGAGAAACCGGATGCGTCTGTAGAAATTACACTATTCACCACGCAGATCCAGGTTTATATGTGTAACATTTCGGCATTTATTTTAGTAGAATCAACCTTTGGACAAACATGTAATATCAAAATTATAAGTAAAAGTATTGTCAAATATGATTGAAGGGTTGTGCGATATTAGGGACCAATGATTGAACATTTATATATGCGAAAGGAAAGTGTAAAAGAAAGATTATAAGGTATTAGTGACACGAACTTGTTGGGACGATATTATTGGATGGAATTTGTATAAAATGTATTAAAGAGTAGGCATATTTGAATTGTAATAATCACCTAGGAAAAGATAAACAAGAAGTCGATTTATAAATTTTTTGGTAGTAAGACGTATTTTTGTAAACTGCGCTAAATTTTGAACATTTAAAGAATTAATAAATGAATTTGAAAGTTTAAGAGTTTGATTGATATATAAGCAAGAGTAATAATAATTAATAGTAACGACGAAGTGAAAAGGGTAAGAGTGGATTAAAGTAACAGTGGAAAAGGCGTAGTAAATAGTGGGATATTGGAACGAGATTGATAAAGGCAGAAAGGCATTGAATGGTATTTATGAAACTGAAGGCGATATTAATGGAATAGATTTGGATATGGTATTAGGAGGATTAATGGTATTGAATGGTAATTAGAGGATAGCAGTGAATTGGAAAGAGTGGACTTAGGAGGAAAGCATTGAATTTGGAACGAGCGGAATTTGGAACAGGAAAGCATTGGAGTAGCAGGAGGATTAATACGGGCAAAGAAGATTCAACATCAGAAAAATTAGCGCAGGGGAAGTTATATTAAAAGGTAGTCAAAATTCTAAATTGGGTTATATTTATTTTAGATTTGGGGATATCAAAATTCATTAAAAGAAACCTGGAGTCTGGACAGCGGATCTTTCACAGTGATAGTGCCACGCAGTGTAAAGGCGCATACGGCGAGTGAGATTTTTGAGCCAGTTTTCAAAGAGGCCGACGACGAAGTGTAAAATAGGTGAGTACTGTGTGTTTTAACGTCAAAGTCATAAATTTGGTAATATTAATTAATTTGGCACAAGGCTACGTGGATCTTATATAAAAATTTGGCATATACAAGTGTAAAAGATCATAGGTACAAAAATAAAGGTAGTGCTGTTTGGTTGGAGCATTGCACATCTACTTACCACTGAACCCACGGTAAGTAGGTGAATACCCTGGGAAGAACGAGTTTTCAAATAGTCGAGGCATATTAATACAGTTTTGTTTTATAAACCAACCAAACGTAGATAAAGCACGTAACATAAAATAAATATTTCATATCATATAAAATTAAATAATTAAAGAAATAAAAAGGCGCGAGGGGGCAGCATAAGAATATATATGTTTGACGTCTGAAGGTGGGGTTCGAATTAGCATTAGAGTATGGGAAGCTTGCAGCATTAATGGCACCCAGAAAATGGGGCTTTTTGTATTATTGAGTGACGACCAGCAACGGACGATCGTAGCAAAATTAATTAAATGCCCAAATCGTGGGGATCAAAACTCGCAGCAATTTAATATATATTTATATATATATATATATATATATATATATATATATATATATATTAATAGTTATTAAGATGAAATGAAAACCCAACTTTGTATTTAAAGTTGAATTACCATTTCAAATCGAACTAGTAATTGAAAACCACTAAAGAACGGCTACAGCAGGATTTGAACCTGCAACCTCTGATTCTCCGGATCAGTGCTCTAACCAATTGAGCTATCTAGCCCAATTGTTTAGATGATGTTATACTTAATACTACTGAAGCTTGGCCCGTGTTAATGATTTTCAATTACGTCTTGCATTTAAGCCGTTCTTTTAGTGGTTTTCAATTACTAGTTCGATTTGAAATGGTAATTCAACTTTAAATACAAAGTTGGGTTTTCATTTCATCTTAATAACTATTAATATATATCAAGCATTCATTTGCATTCCAAATGTGGATTATTCTTCTGTATTAATATATATATATATATATATATATTATATATATATAATATATATATATATATTATATATATATATATATATATATATAAATATATATATATATATATATATATATATATATATATATATATATATATATATATATATATATATATATATATTTATATATATATAATATATATAAATATATATATACATATAAATATATATATATATATATATATATATATATATATTAAATTGCTGCAGTTTTAATCCCCACGCAAGCTGCGAGTTTTAAGCCATTAAATTGCTGCGAGCTTCGAGTCCCTAAAAGTTAAACATTCAACTACTCCCTCGCGAATTGGGCGTCATTAAATTGCTGCGAATTTTGATCCCCACGATTTGCGCACTTAATTAATTTTGCTACGATCGTCCGATGCTGGTCGTCACTCAATAATATAAAAAGCCCCACTTTCTGGGTGCCATTAATGCTGCGAGCTTCCCATACTCTAATGCTAATTCGAACCCCATCTTCAGATGTCAAAAATGCTGCAAAAGCTGCTCTAATTCTAACTCTAGTTCTGATGATGTCCCTCGAACATGGACGCCAAAATGCTACCAACCTTCGATGATACTTAAATATCTAATAAAGCTTAAAAATTTCTTCTTCGCAATGAAGTTTTTCCACGGCTGCTCAGCTGCTTTCTGCAATTCAACAAACTACAAGAAAAAATAGCTGCTACGCTAAATCACATACATTTATTACATACTCAGAGAACAATACACGCCAAATTACAAGTAAACTCCTCGTTCACACATTATTTATACATTATATACATTCACTTTTAAAATAATACATTTCGAGATCAATAATTCCCCAGATTAACTATTTCTAATTGATTATCCGAGAAAGTAACAGGGCTTTACCACATGTTTTACTCTAACCTTGGTTTGATAAGAGCTCATAGAAACACAAGCTCTCGTGCTACTTTTCGCACCGCAAATAGCAAAAATTTCCTTTTACTTTGTACACGCAAACAAATATTACTAATATCCTAAACCCATACATTCCCATATAAAAATACAGTAAAATAATACAATATAAAAAGTTCAATCTGTAACTCTTTCCAAGTTTGTCCTTTTTGTTCATAAATTATACTCACAATGCACAAAAGTCATTGAACACCAGTTTATACACATAGGCAATAAAAAGCAACAGTTACTTGGATACTTTCCCTGCATACGGCCTGCTGTCATTCCCACAGAGACTGCGGCATACAGGAACACGCCAACCTGACTTGCAGTAACCATAACTGCCAGCTGCAACCATTTGACCATGAAATCAATCCAATTTCCCCAAACTCTGCTACTAATACTATTGACTTGATACACAACCAAATTGACCAACCACTGACATAAACTCCATTTCCGTTTGTATGCTTTTGCACACTTAGTGCAAATTAAAATTAAAGCAATCTTTACTTACGTAAAGTACTGTTTTATACAACTCGTTAAAGTATTTTACTCTTGTAGACATCATCTGGTTGTAGACTAAGAGAAAGCTTTACGCTATTCGAACTCGGAGACAAAGAGAGAGTAAGGGAAAGCTTTAGGCTATTCGAATTAAAAGATTAAGAGACTAAGAGACCCCACAACCATCTCTTGATGTTTATATATCCTTCTTCCCGCTTCAAAACATGTTAGAATTCTTCAAACTTTCTACAATACAAACATTCAATTTTTAAAACACTGTCACTAACGTACACAAACAACTCCAACTGACACCGAAATTCTAGAAATTGCCCCCACATCAACAAGTTTACGTAGGTCTTTCTTCGTATTTCTTTTCCAACCAAAACTTACTTCTTCGAAAAAAAAAACTTGACCATCACAAACACGCACGCCTAACTAACCAATTTTCGTCGAATTTCAATAATCCCACTCTTGTATATTCACCCCAACTGACAAAGTAACCGTTTAAAATACGCCCCTAGTGCAATATGTGCAGTATCTATCTCACTCCAACCTTCACCCCAAAATCACCTCTTTCTTGCTTTGTACTCACTCCACTTTGTATAACCACCCATTTGTTCTCACTTCATTACTTTATATTCATAACACGTGCTAACTTCATTTCGTTCTAACATACACGCTAAAGCAACTATTTTTTACTTCGTCTGTCTTCTCCGTTGTCAGCGAACGTTAACGTTCAATCTACGCCTATCTCACTTGTATATATTCTATCTAATAACCTCTTCTTGATTTCTTGTTTGTAAATTTTTTTGTAACTGACGAAATCACTCTCTCCAATTCAAGCTTCATATCTTTTTAACGAGGCTATATATCTATCCTTAATTGACAGCAGTAACCAACACTACCTATAACTTACTTGTTATTTGTTCAACGTCGTCTACGCTCTTTAAAAATATACCTGAACAATTAAGACGCTTACATTCGTTTATTTAATTTAATACTAGTAGGGCTGTTTCAAAACACTTTCACAACTTCTCGTAAATAATCTACGGCCAACCTTGCTGGTAAACTAAACGCTTTGAAATCTTAGAAACTCTTTTGAAAATATACCTCCACTTTTGCTATAATTTAACTATGAAGGTTAAATTGGTATATAATATGAAATTTAGATGCTCGCCTCTGCCATTTCACGTTCTAAAAGCTTTTGGAAAATATTCCTATACTTAAATACGACTGCTAAAATATGTTTATAACTATCAAATTTGAAATGCTATCTTATATACGCTATACTTTATGAATATTTACATCTGCAGGATTATGAAATTAGCTTTTAACTTCCTAAAATATTACAGTAGAATTATTAATTTCTACACTAACCATTTGAAAAGTGTTTTCAAATTGTAATTTGTTGTTTTACATGTTAAATAATGAAATCAATTGCAAAATGAATACTCATATTCTTATAACTCTCAAATATCACAGTACATACATAAGTTGTGGATGCCAAATTATAACGTTCAATAAAGCCCCGGTCAATTAATATTCATAAAAACACTAACCCCAGAGATCCTAACCGGATGCACAGGTTTTAGTTTCCCGGGCGTGAGTTATGGCTGTTTTCGGCTGTTGGTTGCTGTGTGGTGTTGTTGTTGGCTAGTACAGCTTTGCGGGTGCTTCTTCGATGTGATAATAGGGAGAAGTAGGAAGATAAAAACCACGAGAACGAAAGTCCAAGCACTCCACGGCAGGCGGTAAGGAAGCGTCCTGAGCTATGCTACATATCTTACATAAAATGTATACCCCCTTCAACAGAGGTCGACGCACTTTCACCCGCGTTCGTGGAAACCAAACTGTTCCTATGTGAAAATTGTTACGTGAATATGCTCGGTGACCACAAAGATAAGTTAGTGACATCAACAACCGTGCGAACAACAAGTAGGCATGGTTTACACGGCGTCAGCGGTATCGTTATGATCTGCTCCGAATTTTCTCACGCAGTTCTAAAAAAATTCTCTAAACCTAAATCAATACCTTACTATGTTGAAGCTTTACAAAATAATGATTAAGAATATAAGTAATTTACAGTACACTTTTTATCGTATCGTTTAATAGTGTCTTTTTAGTACGTTCTTATCATACACCAACGTAGCTCCGACTATTATGAGTAAGCGCAGATGACAGACACTAATTTTTTTAAATTTCATTTCTTACCTGCTTTACACTAACTCTGCATTGAATCGAATACTTAAAATGTAGATCATCCACCATCTAGCACGACACGATAAATTATAGGTGAGGTTAGCGCACAGCATTTTTATTGGACTGAAAGTTCGTAGACCTTCTCAGGTAGGTGCACGTATTAGAGTTGTACACCCCTAAAATAATTCCTTTTCTTTTTATAGAATCTAATCCTCGCCACTGTATGCTAACTGGTGCTATTTTTCTGTTACGTCTCCGCTGTAACTTAAATTTTAAAAGGCCATTAGCGACAAAACACACGGTGTTGTCGAATAATTTGATTAACTGATCCCCTCTTATAATTATCTGGAGGTTTTATAAATTTTAACACCCCAAAGTTATTGTACGATCTGTCGTTTTAACGAGGTAGTACGTCTAAATTGCTTGATTGTGCGTGAATTGTCGTTTTATTCTCATGCTTTTACATATCATTCCGAAGCTGCATCATTTGTTTGCATTCTCAATACATTTTGCGGCTGAAATTTATGAGTATGTTGTTATTGGAGTGTATATCCAGTCGTTCAAACTCTTAGACCCTTATGGATGTAAACAAATAACTTTAATCATCATCATTAGGTCTTCAGTCTTACAACTGGTTAGACGCGTACCATCATTGTTCCCTATTCTGAACTAACCTACAGATTTCCCTGAAATATGCACATTTTGCATCTGTAACTGTCTGATCTAGGTCTACATGTACCTCTTTTTTCCTATCTCTGCTTGTAATATATCACATACTATTCCCCAAAAATGCCTTAGAACGTATTCCACCCTACTATTTCTCTTTTTCCCCAGATATCCTTGTTCCCCTACTATTTCTGTAACTTATTTGTTATTATCTTTGTCTGTCCATGCTATCGTCCTCATACATCTGGAGCATTTCAAAAGACTGCTACCGTTTTTCTGTCTGCATTTCAGCCTGTCCGTATTTCATAGGCATACTGTGCTGTGCTCCCCACATATGCTTTCAACAATTTTCTTCTTATTCTGTTTGTTGTCTTTCCTCATAGGCGATGTTCTTTCTTGTTAGATGCAGTTCGATCACTTTCTATTGTTTTACAGTTATATGCCCTATTTCTCCGACCTTCAATGGTTGTGAAGGGAGGTAAGCAGTCTGTGGCTGCCAAGTTCTCCTAACACTTAACCATTTGGCGATTTAATATATTTTCCAATTTATCTTTTCGCACAGTTAACATTAGTTGCAGGTATTTCGCAGCCATTAGGTTTTCCGTCTCAAAACTGTTTGGACACGTACCTGCACTTATTTATATTCTGAGCTAGCCTACACAGTTCCCTGAAATTCTCACACAGCATGTGTATTCAGGTTAATCTTCTTTGGGAATTAAACCACTCATAGTTTTAAAATCAACTTTATTTACGTTTCGATCCATGACCTAGGATCGTTGTCAAAATTATAATAAAAACTTCAAGTTTGGCATTTATGACATAAATTGAAGGTGACTTTGATTTATTGATGTTTGAAATATTTGGTTTGAGTATACTAAGCAAAAATTTTTAAAGTTTAACAGAATGATTGCCTTCAATTTGTGTTGCGACCTGGGATCGGCTTTCTTTAGGTAGCCAATACGCTTAACGTGAAATCAGCTGATTAATTTTTATTGGTGAATTTTATATAAATTCAATAACTTGGAATTGGAAAACATTTTTTAACATGTTTCTATTTATACAATCTATTTATAACTTTAATATGCTCTGTTATTTCCCGAGTGTATTTTTGTGCATTTAATTTGAAGAGTGTATAGTCCCAATCTTTACTACTATAAGTATATGATATATTAGATGTTTTACTGTTTATTTTATTTATCCTAATTTAATATCAAGGAGAATCTCAATTAACCAACAAAATTTTAAAAATTTCTTTCTACTACTTATTTTTTTATTAAATAATGCACTAGCTTTACAATTTTCAAGATTTTATTTAAATCAAATCGTACCAAGCTATAGTAACTTCCAAGTTACCTAAATGTCAAATTAATTAGCCGGCTCGAAGGTTTATAATTACTTATAATCGTAATGCGGTTTATAAATTAATATTTATATAGGATGCTCAGTTTTGAGTTATTCTCTATACGATAATCTAGTTTTATAAAATTTATTGCGTTCGTTGGGTTTAATGTACTTTATAGTAGTGATACAGTGATCCTATATTACAATAAATCACTAAAAACGTATACTTTAAAGTTAAAATGTACTTACACTCAATATAATCGTTTAAATTGTAATGTAATATCTAAGAATGACTCGTATTTACTTTCTAAACTGCACTTATTACTATTATTTGTAAATTAAGTGGTTTTGAAACGCACAAACACTAACGTTTTGTGTTGTGTTTACAAAATATAAATGATTCCTCGTTTGTATTAACACGCAGCGTATATTTTTTAAAGCTGTCACGTGCTAAACGATTCTCATGCTCAGTCAACAGATCGGAAACAATTCAAAACAAATAGTAATCTTATGCTCCCGACATTAGAGTTACTTTGTTTTAACATTTCCTCGTATCTCTATGTCCAGTCTAAAACCTAATGCTCATCTTTTAACCACATGCAAAAATTTAACCGCATTTGTTTATTACATAGCTTCCCGTATTAGTATTATTTTCTTGATTTTAGTCGAATGTAACGTCGAATTACCCTTGGAAGTCTAATATTACTTAACTAACTTGTAATTGTACATTGTACATTTGAATTAGATTACCTGAGACTATAATTCAATTGGGTATTAATTAATTAAAAATGGTTTTTTGTTTTCTAAAGCGTTATACATAATTCGAACTGATAATTTATTAAATAGTTCGTTTCCATCCTTGCATTTAAATAGTTTAAATTGATTTTTTAAGGGATCTTAAGTAATAAGGCTGAAACGTTGAATTTAAAATTGAATTTATGCAGTTAATTTAATTAATTGCATTAAAGAAAGGTATAAAAGGTATAAAATTAATTGTCTAGGTTTATTTGGATTCTCGTGCATTAATTACACATACTTCCTATATCGGATATAAATTTATCAATATTAACTAGTTCGAGAGCTTTACTAAAACAATACACAAAAAATGTTATAGAAGTTGGGTAGTCTACAGTCTATAATGAAACTATTTAATTAGATTGTTAAAGTAAAACACCGGAATAAATAGTATAGTACTAAGTACATTTTTACAACCAGTATTTAAAAACCGCTGGCTACAATAGAATACCATATTAGAAGAAACACCAACATTTTATATGACTAACTATCCTACAATCGTGGAGTCGAAAACATTCTCACGCATTGCAAAGACCCCGAAATCATTGTAAGTTATTTACATATACCGAACCCATAAAGCGCCACAAAATTTATTGCGCCCAGACTAACCCAATGACGCAGATGGGGTATTAAATAAACAGTGTGGAAATACCAATACACATTCTCATGCATCAGGAAAGTCCTTGACCTCAACTTCAAAACAGTGCATCACACGAACTCTCTAAATCAGTACATCACATAAACCCACGAGGACATATTAAATTATATATCCCAACAAATTATAATAGAGGAGATAATTCAAACAGTCAATCGGTTATGTTTTCAAAGAGGTTATAATTTATTTAACCAACAACCAGCACTACTAAGCAATGACAAGTTTTAAGTAATTTGAAGTACGGTAAATTCATAAGTCGAGTTTGCCAATGATAAAGCTTTCAGACGCGTTCACGAGCTAGTGATTAAATAAATTAACTAACCTGTAGTGAACTCTTTCGGTAACTTTGGTTGGAGTGAAAGGAAAACTTCTGGAAAACCACATTGTTGTCATATATGAGGTCGCTTAAGCATTGGAAGAGAAAAGCTGTAAGCCGTTGAACTTTTTCCACTTTTTGCGTATTTTAAACTATTATCTTATATTTAACTGCATACAACCAATTTTTTCTTATTAATCGAATTTTAACATTGGTGTACGCTTAAATGAAAACAATTTATAACAAGGTAAAGCACCACAATCTAGCGAGGCACAATAAATTATAGGTGAAGTTGGAGCCCAGCATTTTTGTTGGACTGAAAGTTCGTAGATCTCTCCAGGTAGGTGCGCGGGTGTGTCACAGTTGTACACCGTCAAAAGAATTCCTTTTCTTTTCATAAAATCCACCGCTGGCCACTGTAAGCTAGCTGGTGTTATTTTTCTGTTACGTCTCCGCTGTAACTTAAATTTCAGAAGCCACTAGCGCCAATTTCACACGTATCAATGTCTATAATAAAAACATTTTACTGCCCTAACAAATTACAATGCTAAAAGCAGGTTAGACTTCTTGATCATCTATGAACTGCCCTAGCTTTAATCATACATATAGAATTTAATGAGCTTGAAAATTATGCCTCAGTATTTTTCTACGCAGTGACTTGGGTTTGACAACACAAATGTAAAAATTTGTAACGCAAGCATTTGAAGACTTTGCTGCTGTGACATTCCCAAATTTTAATATGTCTTCGAGAGCTTCGAGAAGATAACCTCATAACAAATAGTAGTAGTTGGTAAAAAGATTCTATGCGAGTTCTTAAAACTTCTTGGTTCCAATTTAATTCGCTCTTGATCATCACGACTTACTAGCAACAATGTTATTTTACGTTAGAAAAAATGGGTCATGACCCGCTTGAAAGTCTACTGTTGTCAAGTAGTATATTTAAGCAGGAAAGTTTGTTACGCTGTTTTTTGCATAAATATTTGGCCTACATCTGTCGAGAGCTATATATTTTTATGATGAATACTTAATTGAATTTTACGGTACAACAGGTGTATCTAATAATGTTCATTTATTTCATTCTTATTTACACAATCATATACAAAGCGATTAATCTTTTAAGTACTTGTTGAAATCTTGGCTGCCAATACCACACAACACATTATTAAATCATGCTCCCCAACAAAATATTAAATTCTATAAATATAGGATCTCTTGAAATTTTAAATTTTCGTTTAGAATGTAGTTTAACCTATTTTTCTAAACAGGAGATTTACTATATTTAAACTTACCACATGCCAAATCATAATGTTAAGCAGACAACCATTGGAAAAGGAAATCTCGTGGAAGGATGTTAAGCTAGTCCAGTTTTAGATTGCGGTAGAGTAGAGTGTCGTGGATTGAATGAGATAGAAGAGTTAGCGCATTAATGATGGGATACATTCAGTCCTGAAGGAAGGCGTAGAAACATTCAGCTGAACAGAAACCAAAACGCACTAAGTTATTTATTCGTATCTACCACACGCACCTTCGTCTTCCCTGTTCTTAGTCTGCATCTGGAGCAAAATGCAAAAAATAGCCAGTTCTACTTCAGACCCTCAACTACAATTTTTAGAGACAAGAGACTGCATGAGATGCTTATGATTCAATTAACATAGTTCTTGGTTTTATTCTTTTAAAACTCCATCCACATCAATGGGCAGGACTCATCGCAGACAAAATTTCAACCTGTTGAGATTGACAAGAGCTCCCAACTAGTCACGTTTTACGAGGCCGATATATACTATCTGAGTTTATTCGTGCCCGAAGGCTTGTCTAAGCCCTGACAGCCTCGAAATTTACACTGCGATCGAGTTTCAAGAAGTTGCTCACTGGTGTCTAATAATCTGATCTGAACTGATCCCCTGGGGCTTCCATAAATTTTAACACCTCAAGGTTGTTGTACGATCTGTAGTTTTAACGAGATAGTACGTCTAAATTGCTCGATTTTCATAGTCAATATCGTTCTGTGTGTGTGAATTGTCGTTTTAGTCCCATGTCTTTACATTTGATTTCAAAGCTGCAGCATTTGTTTGCATTTTCAATACATTTTGTGGCTGAAATTTATGACTATATTGTTATTGGAGTGTATATACAGTCGATCCACTGGACCCTTATGAGTTTAAACAAATAACTTTAATATGCCCTGTTGTTTCCCGAGTGTATTTTTCTGAATTTAATTTGAAGAGTGTATAGTCTCGATCTTTACTACTATAAGTATATGATGTATTAGACGCATTACTGTTTATTTTATTTATCCTAAATTAATATTACGGGGAAGCTCAATTAACCAACAAAATTTTAAAAATTCTTTTCTACTACTTTTTTTTTTTTTTATTAAATAACGCACTAGCTTTACAATTTTCAAGATTTTAGTTAAACCAAATCGTATCAAGCTATAGTAACTTCTAAGCTATCTGGATGTCAAATTAATTAGCCGGTTCGTAGGTTTATAATTACTTATAATCGTAACGCGGTTTATAAATTAATATTTATATAGGATGCTCAATTTTGAATTATTCTCTATATGGGAAATCTAGTTTTATAAATTTCATTGCATTCGTTGCGTTTAATATACATTATAGCGGTGTCTCAGTGATCCTACATTACAATTAATCGCTGAAAAGGTGTACTTTAAAGTTAAAAAATACTTACACTCAATATAATTGGCGCGTATTCACTTTCTAAAGTGCACTTATTACTATTATTTGTAAATTACGTAGTTTTGAAACGAACAAACACTAACGTTTTGTGTTTTGTTTATAAAATAGAATAAACGATGTCTCGTTTATATTAATAAACAGCGTATATATTTCTAAGTTTATTACGTGTTAAACGATTTTCATACTCAGTCAACAGATCGGGAACAATTCGAAACAAATGATAATCTCATGTTCCTGACAAGGGTTACCTTGTTTTAACACTTTTTCGTATCTCTAAGGCCAGTCTAAAAGCTAGTGCTCATTTTCTAACAATTCGTCAGCGAACAATTCATTTTAATTTGACCTCATGCAAAAGTTCAACCGCATTTGTTTATTACACAAGTTTTTTATATTAGTACTTGATTATTGATTTTAGTTGAATATGACGTCAAATTCTACTTGGAAGTGTAATATTACTTAACTAGCATGTAATTGTAAGTTTTAATGGATGAATGTGAATTAGATTACCTTAGACTATAATTTAATTGTGTATTAATTAATTAAACATGGGTTCTCGTATTTAAAAGCGTTATACATAATTCAAACTAATAATTTATTAAATAGTTCGTTTCGATTCTCGCATTTAAATACTTTAAATTAATTATTTAAGAGATCTTAAGTAATAAAGCTGCAACGTTGAATTTAAAATTGAATTTATACAGTTAATTTAAGTAAGTGCATTAAAGAAAGGTTAAAATGACGTATAAAATTAATTGTCTAAGGTTTATTTAGATTCTCGCGCATTAATAATGCATACTTTGTAAATGAGATAAACATTTATCAATTTTTCCTAGTTAGGGAGCTTAAGTAAGAAAAAATACGCGTAAAATTTTATAGAAGTTGAGTAATCTACAGTCTGTAATGGAACTCTTCAATTAGATTGTTAAAGTAAAATACTGGAATAAATAGTAAAGTACTAAGGACATTTATACAACCAGTATTTAAAAAACGCGACTTTACAATAAAATATCGTATTAGAAGAAACACCAACATTTTCTATGACTAACCATCCTACAATCGTGGAGTGGAAAACATTCTCACGCCTTACAAAGACCCCGAAATCATTGTAAATTATTTAAATATACCGAATCCATAAAGCGTCAGAAAATTTATTGCGCCCAGACTAACCCAATGGTGCAGATGTGGTAATAAATAAACAGTGTGGAAATACCAATACACAAATTCTTATACACCAAGCAAGTCCTTGACCTCAATTTTAAAACAGTGCGTCACACAAACCCTGTAAATCAGTAAATCACATAAACCAACGGGGGCATTTTAAATTATATATCCCACCAAATCATAATAGAGGAGATAATTCAAACAGTCAGTCGGTCATGTTTTCAAAGAGGTTTATTTAACCAATAACCAACACCACCAAGTTATGACAAGTTTTAAGTGATCTGAGGTACGGTAAATTCATAAGTCCAGTTAGCCAATGAAAAAGCTCTCAGACCCGTTTGCGAGCGCGGACTTAAATAAATTAACTAACCGGTAGTGGACGCTTTTGGTAACTTTAGTTGGATTCAAAGAATAACTTCAGAAACACCACATTGTTGTCTTGTACGAGGTCGCTCAAGCATTGGAAGAAAAAGCTGTAAATCGATTACTTTTTCGACTTTCTACATATTTTAAACTGTTACCTTATATTTAACTGCTTGCAACCAATTTTTTCTTATTAATCGAACTTTAACATTGGTGCACGCTTGAGTGCAAGCAATTTATAACAAGGTAAAGCACCACAATTGCAATTACAGAAACTGCTAAATACCTATTTAGGTTCATTGGATGTTTATAATTAACAACGTTCGTCCTTTATATTTAAGTTTGGCCAAACAGCAATAATTAAAATAATCAATTTGTTTTGTTGCAATGATATTTATGTTTTACTGCCCTAACACATTACAAAGTTAAAGGCAGGTTAGTCTTCTTCGATCATCTATGAACTGCTCTACTTTCGATCATAGATATAGAATTTAGTTAGCTTTAAAATTATGCAACTATATTTTTTCAGGGGTTGACAACACAAATTTCAAAATTTATAATGTGAATCACTTAAGCCTACGCTGCTGCTGCATCCCCAAATTTTACTAGTAATCTTCGTAATCTCATCTACAACTTCGAAAAGATAAACTCATAACAGATAGTTGAAGTTAGTAAAAAGATGCGATTTGAATTCTTAAAACTCTTCTTGATTCCAATTTAATTCGCTTTTGATTATCACTGCTTACTAGCAAACGTGTTATTTTATGTAAGAAAAAAAAGGTTATAAAGAATACTTAATTGAATTGTATGGTACAACAGGTGTATCTAATAATGTTTATATATTTCATTTTCTGAAATTTTTAATTTTAATTTAGAATGTAGTTTAACCTATTTTTCTAACAGACAACCATTGGAAAAAGAAGTCTCGCGGAAGGATGTTGAGCTAGTCAAGTTTCAGAATGCGGTAGAGTAGTGTCGTATGTTGTATGAGATAGAAAAGTTAGCGCATTAATGACGGGATAAATTCAGTCCTGAAGAAAGGCGTAGAAACCTTCAACTAAACAGATACCGAAACGCAATAGGTTATTTATTCGTATCTACCACATGCACCTTCGTCTTCCCTGTCTTTTAGCCTGCATCTGAATAAAATGCAAAAAATAGCCAGTTCTACTAGAGACCGTTACCAAACAATTACAAAAGATCCTCAACTCGGTGAAACCTCCCATATGCGATTGCAATATGATTATTATTTTTTACAAAGTCTGAGTGTATGTTTCTCTTTTCAAACACTTCATAAAGTAGTTCTTTAAATTCTCTTCTATCAGTCGGCGAGTTGTGCTTTATTAATTGAATTATTTATTGTTTATAATAATCTACGGCGGGCGTTTAAAACTGGTAAAGTTATTTTGCCCCATTTTTCACATGCCTTGGTGTTTTTTAAACGTTTCTTATTTCGATTACCGGAGTATCTGTCAGGTATTGCAATTTTAGAATTTTGTTTGTGGTTCCGTAGAAGTCTATATTTATGTGAGATCTCTTTTCAGGAACTTTTCTCAAAGAAGAAGTGGGAACTTGTATCCCACAATTTCCTAGTTCAATGTCGTACTTGAACTACTCGTTTAATCAACCTTTAACCCGGACGACGATGGTTGCGTATCGATTGAATTCGAAGCTCTATAACTGATGATGAAAGATATGCTCTCTCTATTATTATTCGTAGTTTTTATAAGTTTTTAGTTCCAAGGTTATCGTATATCATATTTGTTCTCACGGGATAGTGCGACTAACTGTTGTCTTAAGGGGCGGCTCCGTGGCGTAGTGGTATGTGTGTGACTACTACGCCCAAGGTCCCGGGTTCGAATCCCGACACGGTCCGCTTGAAAAATGTTAGGCGAGCATTTTTCACAAAAATACACCCTCGTTCGGATGAGAGGTAAAATGGAGGTCCCGTGTGTGAGTGTTGTCACGCACGTTAAAGATCCCTACCTTGCTTGGAACAGCAAGGGTTAGGCAAAATTCCAAATTTTCCAGGTAAAAAACTCGCCTCCTGGCCAATGTAGTACCTTCGGGTGGAGCATTGGAAAATCACATGTAATAATGTTGTCTTAAGGTCGTGGTCAATATAGTTCTTCGTGTACTTGGTCATTTGTTCCCGCGCTTTTGAAAACAGCGTCGTTTGTTCATTCTGCCGCGCATCTTTCATGGCTGTAATTTACGCGTTTATTGACAACACAAATGTAAAAATTTGTAATGGCAAGCATTTTAAGACCACGCTGCTGTAGCATCCCTAAATTTTAATATGTCTTCGAGAGCTTCGAGAAGATAACCTCATAACAAATAGTAGTAGTTGGTAAAAAGATTCGATGTGAGTTCTTAAAACTCTTTTTGATTCCAATTTAATTCGCTCTTGATCATCATAACTTACTAGCAACACTGTTATTTTACGTTAGAAAAAAATGGGTCATGACTCGCTTGAAAGTCTACTGTTGTCAAGCAGTATATTTAAGCTGGGACGTTTGTTATGCAGTTTTTTGCATAAGTATATGGCTTACATCTGTCGAGAGCTATATATTTTATTGATGAATACTTAATTGAATTTTGTGATACAACAGGTGTATCTAATAATGTTCATATATTTCATTCGTAATTTACAGAATCATATACAAAGTCATTAATCTTCTAAGTAGTTGTTGACATCTTGACTGTGAATACCATACAACACATTGTTAAATCAAGCAACCCAACAAAATATTAATTTTTATTAATATAGGATCTCCTGAAAATTTTAATTTTCGTTTAGAATGTAGTTTAACCTATTTTTCTAAACCGGAGATTTGCTATATTTAAACTTAGCACATGCTAAAGCGTAATGTTAAGCAGATAATCAGTGGAAAAGAAATTTCCGGGAAGGATGTCAAGGTAGTTGAGTTTCAGATTGCGGTAGAGTTAGGCGACTCCGTGGCATAGTTGGTATGTGTGTGACTACTACGTCCAAGGTCCCGGGGTCGAATCCCGACACGATCCGCTTGAAAAATGTTAGGCGAGCATTTTTCACAAAAATACACCCTCGTTCGGATGAGAGGTAAGATGGAGATCCCGTGTGTGAGTGTTGTCACGCACGTTAAAGATCCTTGCTTGGAACAGCAAGGGTTCCGTAAAATTCAAAAATTTTCCAGGTAAAAAAACTCGCTTCCTGACCAATGTAGTACCTTCGGGTGGAGCATTGGAAAATCACATGTAAGGTAGAGTAGAGTTGTCGTAGGTTGAATGAGATAGTATTCACAAACTCACAAAGAATGTAGAAGTTAGCGCATTAATTACGGAATAATATCAGTCCTGAAGGAAGGCTGAACAGATATCAAAACGTACTAAGTTATTTACTTGTATCTACACATGCACCTTGGTGTTTTTTTTCTTTTAGTCTGCATCTGAAAGAAAATGCACAAAAATAGCTAGTTCTACTAGAGACTGTCACCAAACAATTACAACAGATCTACAACTTGGTGAAACCTCCCATGTGCCATTGCAAGATGATTATCACTCTTTGAAGGTCTGTTTGTTCGTTCCTCTTTTCAAACACTTCGAAAGTAGTTCTTTAAAAACACACAGCTTCTCTTATAAGGACCCAAAAGTTCCCTCTTATTGTGTCCCTATTTTTAACAACGATACGTCTAAACTTACGTTTTGTCGCTCAGTCATTATCAGTCTAACACCCGAAGGTAGTAGGAATGAGACCAGTGGCTAATTCCTTTTTCCAACTAATCGACGTAGATTATTCCGCGTGCAGCCCAAAAGACCGTGACCATAACCTGGCCGCCCGATTTTACCGTCTTCGCCTTTTTCGGAGTCCGTTCGTCTTCAAAAATCACTGTTTTGACGATTTTTTATCTCTGCAGTGTAGTGATGTATTCATGTTTCGTCGACAGTTATGTATTGACGCAGAAATCCTCAGTATTGCAGCGGAAAAGTGCGAAAACAGCCTCAGAATCGACCACACGATTACGTTTATTCTCTACTGTGAGCAAACGCGGCACCCATCTTACCGAGATTTTTTTCGCAGCCAATTTTTCGTGCAAAATTAAAGCGACTGTGCCTTCCGATATGCCTGTGGCCTCAACTATTTCGCGCACTTTAATTTGTCGATCATTTAAAAACATATCAATCATTTCGGGGGTAGACACTTCCACAGGGTGTCCGCAACGATGTTTATCTTTTGTGGATGTACGACCACGTTTAAACTCATTCACCCAATTGTATACAGTTAAAAACATAGGAACACATGTGCCATGAACTTTATCTAACTCAGCTTTGATTTCTTTCGCCGTTAACCCTTTTAAATACAAGTGTTTAATCACTGCTTGAAATTCACTTTTATCCATTGTTATAATCAAATGAAAGTTTTTACTTCAATCAACAACAAAAATGAAACTATGTAATCGATACTCTATGTCACGGTATCCCACCGTAGCATAAACGAAAAGGATGCCAGACTAACGCAGTCGTAGATTGGGAGTGGGTGTAGGATTAAACAAGAACGAATATATTGAATAGCTGAAATAAAAAAGGTTAGGTTATGTAGAAATGTAAACAATGACCATACCTTAATCGGTCTGATATCAGTATATATAATAATAAAAGTAAAATAGCTTGACTAGATAGTTTATTCATGGAAGGTTGAGTGGGGTTTGTTAATAACAATTATTTATAGGTACAGTACGTATGACAGTTAATGCTTAACTCAAAGAAATAGGCTACCATAATTATGTAACCCTTTCACTAATAATTCGTAATTTACAATTTACTGCAAGAGCTTTATACACATTTAGAAACGTTTCCAGATACGCACCAGCTTTACAATCTCCAATTGAAATTTAAAGTAATAATGTAGAAAAGAAATATTTATAGTAAACTCTGTTTTCTATAGTTTTTAAGATCTAACATATATTATAATCTTAAATTCATGGGCGTATAGCGGAAGAATTGAACTATGTTAACACGAACAAACTCCAAAAGTATCAGCAACGGAGTTCGGGCTCCTAGCAGCAATATTCAGTAGTGTATTTAACGATTTGAGTAGTACATGGTACATATAAACGTAATAAAAAAAGATATTCTAGAAGGATCTCACCAAAAGTGATGTAAAACAGATGCAGCACCACCAATTCGAATTGCTCTGCGGACAGTCGAATTGTGACCAATCATCAGCCGTTAGTACGGTAACAAATCCGCACAAACAGTAACCAGTACTCCAGTAAAGCGGGAGAGTAGAAACCAAAAGGTATACCTCAGGTAGGTAGAAACAGTACGAGTATAAAGTGAATTATCCACTTTCTGTATAATACAACGGAAATCCATTCATAAGCGAGCTAAAATCAGGCACTAACTTTTGAAACTATACAACTAAATGGCGGTTACTTACCAATTAACCAAAAGGAAGAAATTCGAATAGGAATTGGTAATTGCTCGCTTAAATTTCAAACACAAGACGAAATATAAAGTACATTACATGTGATTTTCCAATGCTCCACTCGAAGGTACTACATTGGCCAGGAAGCGAGTTTTTTTTTACCTGGAAAATTTTGAATTTTGCCGAATCCTTGCTGTTCCAAGCAAGGTAGGGATCTTTAACGTGCGTGACAACACTCACACACGGGACCTCCATTTTACCTCTCATCCGAACGAGGGTGTATTTTTGCGAAAAATGCTCGCCTAACATTTTTCAAGCGGACCGTGTCGGATTCGAACCCGGGACCTAGGGTGTAGTAGTCACACACATACCACTACACCACGGAGCCGCCCAATATAAAGTACAACCTAACAACGGTATCAAAATTATTTTCTTATTACAATTGTCAAATATTTAGCACCACTAACTAGATATAATAAATTTAGTATTTGTGCATTTACAGAGTAACATGGGTTGCCTAATTACAATGCATTCTGAAGTTAGGATAAGCGAGAAAAGTAGCGGTAATGTGATATTTTATTTGTGAATACATAAAAGTCATAACCGTATAAATTGAACGTAACATCTAACATTTGACTATTTAGGAGAGCTGCTTACTGTGAAAAAATTATTTTCGGTACGAGTGCCATCTGTTGAATTTTCTAAGGACTTATTGAACGTCTCTCGTATTTCAAAGTGTATCGGAACAATCTACCTTCTTCAGTAGCGTCACTATCTCGTAAGCACTTATACTTGTTACTTGTAACAAACAGATGGCATCTAAAATTTTAGTGACACTTTCAATGGAATACTTTGAAGCAGCATCGTACTTCTTAACTTGGCAAGGACACAACCGGCAATCCATCGGATGGAACAGCAAACTACTGTGAAACCTCAACGTGCATATTGAAACGCAAGCAAAACGTTTCGGTGCCATCAGCTTACTTGAAGAATGAGTATACCCAAGCTCAGTGACACTACTGACAACGGTATGCTGCCTCGAAATACCCCAATCCGGCGTCGTCCTTCTCTACCCGGATAAGGCAAAATTGATAATTCATCATATCGAAGAGCACGTCACCGTGAAGTGTATGCTGCTCTAAAAGCGAAACCTAGCTAAGATAAAACTAATATGAACAGCAAACCGCTGTGAAGTTTTAAAGTGTATATTGAGGCCTAAGGGAAATCTTGCTAGAAATGTACATGTATTAAGCTATGAGACATTACTGACAACGATACACTCCAAAGCGGCGTAGTCCATCTGTACCTGGATAAGGCAACACCGATAATCCATCATATCGAAAAACATATCGTTGTGAAGCTTTACAGCGTATGTTGAGCCGAATACAAAACCCTTCTTAGAAATGCGAATGCATCTAAGCTCAATAACACTATTTACAACAATACGCAGCCGCAAAACACATCAAGGAAGCTTTATCTTCTGTACCAGGGTAAGACAAAACCAATACTCCATCGTATCAAACACCAAATCATTTTAAAGCTTTAAAGTACATGTCGGGCCAAAAGCTAAAGGTTTTTGTAACATTATTTTGTAATGTTAACTAATAAACAGATCAATTAATTAATTAAAATTCATTAAGTTGCATAACTTATAGACAAAAATTCCAATAATAAATTACTTTCATATTTTAGTTAGCATCCCTCATAAAAGACCAGGTTTACAAATAGCTTAAGGCTAAACTATTAGAAATTCTAGCGGCAGGTTATCATAATTTAAAGCTCTACCCTTGTAAATCAATACAATAACCCTCTTAAAGCTTAGGTCGGTTACAGATTGACGAATCTGATAAAATTAAAATGGAATAGTACTTTTTAACGTAAATAAGGAAAAGCAATTTTCTGTTGAAAAGCTTAATTTTCTTAATAATTTTTTTGATTGACAAGGATTATAGAAAACGAAACATTATAAATAGTGAAAACTATTTCCAATTTGATTTGTTCAAAGATTGCAAGTAATTTTAAGTAGTCTGGAGGCATCCATTGTATTTAAAATCCATTTCGGCTCAAGTGGGTTAACCGGTCTTTTGTTAATGGCAGACCACTGTCGCCAACGGGTATGGTCCACATTTTAGTAATTAAGAAATTCTTAGAAGATACAACATATTTAAACCCTTAGAAAAATAATTGTTTCCGTGACCCTCATCTCAAAAAGGGTTGGATTTGGTTTCTGAAATCTTGTTTTTGGGGAGGTTCTGTTCAGTCATTGGATAACAGAAATATGACGTAAATAATGGTTAGAGTAGGAATTAATCTATATAACTTAAGGCTTTAGCCAAAATACAGAGATTCCAATGGGGCTGTCCGTGGTCAAGAGGTAGAAACGTAGCCACAGAAGTTCGCGGGCAGCGTTCTCCGGCATCACAGATATGCTATTGCACTTAGTATCACGATAGTGAAATTGGAAAGTAGTAATTAACTCTTCCAGTTCGCGAGGGTTACGCCCGTATGTTCACGAATTTATAGTGGTATAAAGCAATAATAAAAAGCTTGTAGGCGTGTGACGCACAAGTTAAGTGATATTGTCAACAAGATCCTGCCGGGTTCGTGTGCTATTCAATTATTTAAAAATTACAAACAACAAGAGCAACAAGTGAGTTTCTCTCCCCCAATTTAAGAGCTGCTCTACGTTGGAAGGCACGCCATCAAACAATGGACAATTTTTAGTAAGTAAGTTTTTTTATAGTTAAGTAGCATGACCAATTTTTAGTTAATTTATTTGTTAGGACGTTTTGGCCATAAACCGAAGGATTAATTTAGTGTAAAATGTATAGTATAAGTTTTCTTTCATATACAAGTGTTTGGGAATTACTTATGTACCCAAAATTTTTATAATTCCGTATTCACCTATTCAATTAAATTTCTAAATTAAAATCAATGAATGTAAGAGGTTCACGTTTATTGCTCTGTTAATTAAATAGTTTTGTTTGCCGTTGATTAAGTCAATAGTTTTTTTAATTATTTTTTTATCATGGAAGTTGCATAAGTAGAAAAAAAGTTAGGAATTGATTAAAAGAAACAATTATCCTCTTTGGGATCACAAGTCTCTCAAGGTTTTGCACGAACATTTGGACATTCTCGACTTGTCTGGCGCCCTTGGTAATTGCCATTAAGCCACAATATTTATAAAAGGTGTGTCAAATTTTTTTGTAGTATATTATAAATTAATTTAACCCTTTCTGCAAAATTTTAACCCTCTATATGATCCACGACCTTCCGCTAGCTAGTGCCGGTGACCTCCCTTTAATTTTTGTTTTACAGGCCGCCCCCATTTTATAATTTTACGGGAAAATACATCCTTAGTAGCTTTTCCGCCTGTAACATTTTGTTACCATCAACTTCCTAGAAGTATATGTGAATCTATGCTCAGTGTCACTACTGTTTCAGAATACTCCCAAGCAACTACAATCGTCAATGCCTTGCTAAGGAAATACTGTTAATTCATCCTGTTAAACGGCAAAACTGTACGTTGAGCCGAAATGAAACTTCTCACTGTCATCAATTTGCTAGAAGGTTGAATGAATCTAAGCTCAAGGACACCACTAACAACGATACGTTGTTTGGAAATACTCCAAAGCAGCATCATCCTTCTGTAGCCGGCCAAGGCAAAACTAATAATCGATTGAATCGAATAGAAAACGATACAGAAAGCGATACGTTTCATTACGTGCCAAATTGCCTTTCGTTGCGCCATATAGACTGAGAAACGTATCGGTTTATTTTACACCGGTTAGCTTTCAGTAGTACGTCGTAAGTTCTATGAAAGCAAATATAATACTCTATACAAGCTGAGTACTTCTAACTACCTGTACAGCTGCCTTGAAGGGTCTTTAAACTCCCTTGTCTACGTTAAGTTTTTGAGCGTCAACCCACCTGAACAAAATAACACAAATAGAGTCTTCTTGAAAGATGGGAGTTCCGAGTAACTGATTGGCTGTTCTCATTGTTGATGGAACCTCGCTCACACTTTGAAGAATAGACAAAAAATACTCAAACCCGTATAAATCTAACCTATATTGTAAAACACGATTTTAACAGTAAATAACAACAGAGAAGACACCCATAATTAGCCAAATAGGTGTTTAGTTAAACAAAAAAAAATTTCATATTATCAATAGTTCAACGTCGTAGAATATGAACTAATTTGATTTTTATGAGCTAGTTTGTTCTACAGAAGTAAACATCTTTTTATGAGAGTTCTATAGGAACAATGCGCTTTAAATAAGCAAGCACTAACATTAGTAGTCCTTGTATATTAATAAATTTTACACTTGATTACCAACAATCAGAATAATTAAGTACAGCAAAACAACATATGACGTTCCTGAAGTGGATAATACAATTTAATCGACTTTCTTTGATTGCCTCAAAGCTTCATCGACGCCCAGTGCACAAAATTGTTACAGGTAGGACAAAGCCCAACGCCGGTAACTTTTGCAAAATCGGTTTATTCACATCTGCATTCTCCAAATCCGACAACTTGTTTTTTTCATTAACAGCTCCAGGTATGAATACCGTCCCATTACACTACGTATTTTGTTTCCAAAGACGTCCCTATTCGAAAATATGCCGTCTAATGCCTGGTATTTATCAATAATCTGATCTGATTCTGATTTTTTTAGTCCGTGGATTTTAGTGTAATTTCCTCGGGTTTCATTGCATACTATCCCCATACTCGCAGATTATACGTTTATACTGATCTGTTTTCGATGCCATTGTCATTTTGTTATTGTAAAACTTAATTTATTTTCACGATTTTACGTTGTAATACCAATGATTTGCGTCAAATCGTTACGAGTCATGGTGAATATTTCTTGAAATCGCGTGGATTTATATAAATAACTTTGTTATAAACGGTTATTTCCTGGTTTACATCTGTAATATTTTGAATTTAATACGACGGGATGTAAAGCGCCCATATTGACTAACATTTGTATTTAATCTACTGGATGCTCTCCTAATTTAATTTGAATAGTTAACTATTATATTGAAATGGCAGCGTTATTAAATTTAAACTAGCCAACCTTATAACTTTTCAGGATTTTTTTCTGACTGACAACTCATTTAACTAACCAAATATCATAATTTCTTTTTTACTACCCAATATTTCTTTAAAGTAACGCGCTAGCGTTATAATTTGCTAGAAGTATGAGTATTTCTAAGATGAGTGATACTACTACAACGATACGCTACACCGAAATATTCTAAGTGATTGTCAACTTTCTGTACTCGACTAAAAGATCAATAATTCATCCTTTTGAATAGCAGAAATGTACGTTGAGCAGAAATGAAACGCATTGGTACCATGAACTTACTGGAAGGTTGAATGTATTTAAGCTCAATGAGACTACTGGCAACGATACGTTGTCTCGAAATACTCCAAAGCAACGTCATGCTTCTCTATCCGGCTAAGGCATAAACAATGTTTCCATTGAATATCAAACCGCTTTGATGATTTAAGGTACATGTTGAGCCAAAAGTAAATCGTTTTGTTACCATCAGCTTGCCAGAAGGTTGAATATATCTAAGTCCAATAACATCAATAACAAGACATGTTGTTTCGGAATACTCTTAAGCAGCATCGTGCTCTTGTACTGGCTAACGCAAAACCAGTGCTTTACTGTATCGAACAGCAAACTAACAATCCACCTTGTTGAACAGCAAATGTGTACGTTGAAACGTTGAAACGCATGGGTTCATCAGCTTGCTACAAAGTTGAATGTCTCTAAGCTCAGTGATACCACTGACAACGACACATTGTATCGGAATACTTTAAAACAGCATCATCCTCTTACGATTTAAAACCAATTCTTTCAGTCAAAAAAACGTCGATAAATACATCGCGCAAGCGCGGAAAAAGCAACGCCACGGGCGGTTGGTAACGCTAACCTTTGTACAGATTTTGCGCGCCTATCTGCCAATGACGTCACCAATGCACAAATTAACTACGCAATTATCAGAAAATATAAATTTAAGACAATAGTTTATATCAGCGTACAAATTAAACAATGGAGTACTTACATCAGAAATCCGGCGTCCTGCGGAGTTGAGTTAAAGTTGGCTTCTATTGAAGTCCATCAGGGCTACTGATGGCCCTTTTTAGGCAGTTAAAGATGGTACGCCCAACGCTCTTCCAAAGCGCTCGGACCAGCTCCGGCAGTCAGGGGCTCGTTCATCCAGGGTCGTGCAGTACGGTTCGGCCAACGGCTGCAAATTATCTCCTACCTACGTAGGGAATGGACAGGAAACCAGGTATAAGGGCGACAAACAGATAAGCAAGCAAGGAAATCTACATAGATAAAGATAAGGCACAATACGATACCTAACACGACCACACTCCTTGAAGGTTCAGGCAAAAAAGCAACGTTAAAGCGTCTAACGGAAACTTCTCCCCACTTTGTCCCTACTCCACTCGCGTCGCGCGATCTGGCGCAAACGCACTCTGACGTGACGGAAATACGCGCACCGAGTCTTTTGAATTTATGGCGCGAAACTTCCGCACATCAAAATTAACCTAAAACAATGTTTAAGGGCCATTTTGGCACGTAACAATCCTTCTGTATCCAACTATAGCAAAATCAACAATCCACAATATCGAACAGCACGCCGCTTTGAAACGTTAAGATACATGTTGAACCAATCGTGAAACATTTCGTTACCATCAGCTTGCTAGAAGGTTGAATGTATCTAAGTCCACGACACGATTAACAAAACAAGTTGTTTTGGAATACTCCAAAGTAGCATCATCCTTCTGTACCCGGTTCAGGCAAAACTAATTATCCATTTTATCGATCAGACAATCGCTTTGAAGCTTTAACGTACACAGTGAACCAAAAGCGAAACACTTCGCTACCATTAACTTGAGTGTATTTAACCTCAGGGGTACTATTATTAATAATACCAGTTTCCGAATACTCCAAAGCAGGTGCAATTTCTATTCCCAGCTAGTGCGGAACCGATAATTCTTGGTGTCGAACAGCAAAAGTGTACGTTGAGCCGAAATGCAATGCCTCGGACCATCAACCTACTAGAAGGTTTGATGTATCAAAGCTCAATAACGCCACTGACAACGATACGTTTTTTGGGACTGCTCAGAGCATCATTCTCCTGTACTCGGCTAATGCAAAATTATTAATCCATTACCTTGAAGAGCAAACCACTTTGAAGCTCTCTGGTACTTATTGAATCAAAAGCAAAACGTTTCTTCAACATAAGTTTGCTAGCAGTATGAGTGTACCTGAGTTCAGCGACACTACTAATAACGACACGCAACCACAGAATGCTTCAAAACAGCGTCAACCTTTTGTACACGGCTAAGGGAGATATATTCACCTTGTTAAACAGCAAAAATGTACGTTAATGAAAATAAAATGCCTGTGTTCATCAAGTTGCTAGAAGGCTGAATATATCTAAGTTCAATGACACCACTGACAACGACACGTCTCAGAGTACTCCAAAGCAGCAGCATCCTTCAGTACACGGCTAAAACAAAACCAATTATCTATTGTATGTATCAGCAATCCTCTTTGAAGCTTTAAGGTACATATTGAACCGAAAGGGAAACAGTTCGCCAGCAACGCTTGCTAAGAGTATGAGTGTACTTAAGCTCAGGGTAATTCCTAATAGCAATACGCTGCGTCGGAATATTCCAAAGCAGCATAACTTTCTATATCCTGTTACGTGCCAATCAAATTGGCCCTTAAACATGTCTTAGGATAATTTTGATGTGCGGAAGTTTCGCGCCACAATTTCAAAAGACTCGGGGCGCGTATTTCCGTTACGTCACAGTGCGGTTGCGCCAGATCGCACGTCAATAGTGGGTTGGACGAATAACCTCGCGCCGACGTGTAAAAGACAAAGTGGGGACAAGTTTCCTGTGCTCTCTATAACGTGGCTGTTTGCCTTTGATCTTCAAGGAGTGTGGTCGTGTCAGGTATCGTATCGTGCCTTATCTTTACCTATGTAGATTTCCTTGCTTGCTTGTCTTTGTTTGTCGCCCCTTATACCATGTTTCCGTCATTCTCTGCATAGGTAGGTGACAATTTGAGCCGTAGGCGAACCGTACTGCACGACCCTAGATGAAAGAGCCCCATGATTGCCGTAGCTGGTCCGAACGCTTTGGAAGAGCGTCGGGCGTACCATCTTTAATCCCTCCGGGATGGAGCCCTGATGGACTTTAATAGAGGCCTACTTTAGCTCAACCCCGCAGGACGTTCGGATTTCTGATGTAAGTAGTCCATTATCTAATTTGTTCGCTGTATTATCTATTGCCTTATATTTATATGTTTTTCGATTATTGCGCAATATAATTCGTGCATTGGTGACGTCATTGGCAGATGGCCGCGCTAAAGCCTGTGTAAGCTGGAGCTACCACTCGCCCGTGACGTCGCTTACTTCGCGCTTGCGCGATGTATTTATGAACTTTTTAACTGTATTTATCGACGTTATTTAACGGTAATTATCGACTTTTTGAAACGTAACAATTCGTTTTTTAAACTGTAAGAACCCAGCAAAGGAAAAACCGATAGTTGATCGTATCGAACAGCAGAAGTGTACGTTTAGCCGGAATGAAACGCATCGATACTATTAACCTGCTTGAAGGCTGAATGTATTTAAATTCAGTGACACCACTGACAACGATCCGTTGTTGCGGAATATTTCAAAACGGTATCAATTTTCTGTACCCTGCTAAGACAAAACCAATAATCCGTTGTGTCGAATAGAAAACCGTTTTGAAGCTCTAAGGTACAGTTTAGCCAAAAGCGAAATGTTTCGTTACCATAAACTTGCTAAATTCTAGGAGACTATTATTATCAACACACTGCTTCGGAATACTCCAAAGCAGCTGCGATATTCAGTACCCGGGCAGTGAGGAACTGATAATCCATCGTGTCAAACAGCAAAAGTGTAGATTGAGCCGAAATGAAACGCCTCAATACCATCAGCTTACTGGAAAGTTGAATGTATTTAAGCTCAGTTGCACCAATGACCACGATACGTTGTTAGGAAATACTCCAAAACAGCATCATTCTTCTGTAGCCAAGGCAAAACCAATTATCTATTGTATCGATTAGCAAACCGCTTCAATATTTTAAGGTACATGTATAGTCAAAAGCAAAAGACTTCGTTCCCAGCTCAGTAACAATATTATTAGCGATACGTTGCTTAGGAATACTCCAAATCAGCAGAGACCTTGTATAAGCGGTTAGTGAGCGACTGATAATACATCGTGTCGAACAGAAAAAGTGAGCGAAGAAGACGCCTCGGATCATCAGCTTGCTAGAAGATTAGATGTATATAAGCTCAATACCGCCAGTGACAACGATACGTTGTTTCAGACTATCCAAAGCAACATTATCCTTCTGTACCCAGCTATTGCAAAATCACTAATCCATTGTATCGAGTAGCAAACCACTTTGAAGCTTTAAGGTACTTATTGAACCAAAGGCAAAGCGTTTGGTCAACATAAGTGTGCTGGAAGTATTAGTACATCTAAGCTTAGTGTCATTTCTAATATGACACCCTGCCACAGAATACTCCACAAGGCAACTTCAACCTTCTGTACCCGGCTAAGGAAAACCCGATAATCCATCCTGTTGATCAGAAATAGTGTTCGTTGAAGAGAAATGAAACGCATGGGTACATCAACTTACTAGAAGATTGACAAGCATTGACAAGACACGTTGTTTCGGAATACTCCAAAGCAGCATCATCCTTCTGCACCCGGATAAGGCAAAATTAATTATCCATTGTATCGAACTGCAAATCGCTTTGAAGCTTTAAGATGCATATTGAACCAAAAGCGAAACGTTTTGTTATCATCAGCTTGCTAGAAGTATGAGCGTACCTAAACTCGGTACACTCTTAATAGCAATACGCTGCCTCGCAATACTCCAAATTAACGTCAACCTTCTATACTCAACTAAGGAAAAACCGATAGTCCATTGTATCGAACAGCAAAAGTGTGGGATGAGCCGAAATGAGACGCATTGAAACCAACAGATTGCTAAGGTTGAATATATTTAAGCTCTGACCCAACTGACAACGGTATGTAGTTACGGAATACTCCAAATCAGTATCGTTCTGCTGTACTCGGCTAAGGCAAAACCAATCATTCTTTGTATTGAAAAACAATCCACTTTGAAGCATTAGGTACATGTTGGGTCAAAAGCGAAACGTTTCGTTACCATCAGCTTACTGGAAGCAAGAGTGTAGCTGAGTTCAGTGTCACTACTAATAACGATGCGCTGTCTCGGAATACTCCATAACAGCATCAACGTTCTCTAGCTGGATTAGGAAAACAAATATATCATCGTATCGAATAATAAGAGTGTGTATTGAACCAACGTAGAGGAATAGGCCGGATCTGGCGCAGATCCACCGATCTTCCCGATCCACCAATCCTCCCGGTCCACCGATCCTCCCGACCCACCAATCTTCCTGATCTACCGATCCTCCAATCCACCGATTCTCCCGATCAACCAATCCTCTGATCCACCGATCCTCCAATCCACCGATCCTCCGATCTACCGATTCTCACAATTCATATCTAACCTAGGTTAGAGTTTTTTCGACTAGTTATATTCAGATCCATCTCCACCCGATTCATATGTAACCTAGGATAGTGTTTTCTTCGACTAACCACTTTAGCCCGATCTAGAATTTTCTGGACAATCTAACCCTGTTTGAAGCATTCGAAAAATTTTCTGAACTGCGCTAAGCAAGACGTTTGTATTTTAAAGAATACTGTTTTTTGAATTTTTATATTAATTTGATTCTTCATCTAAAATGGTTTTATAGTATCTTTTTAAATAAATTTTAATATTGACTTGATTCATTTAATTAAATGGTTTTACACAATTGAGTAATCAACTCATATTGAGGAATTTAACGTTTCGAATTTGAAAACGGTAAGGATGGACCGTGGAGGATTTGGTCATTGTCTTATGCTTATGGATAACCATTTAGCATGTGCCAAACAAAATGTTTTACTTACGATAATTGCATTCCTTTTAGCGTCACCAAATATGCAGTTAATAGTATCTATAGAAAGTTGTACGGGAATTTTTTCAAATGTGTAGTAAGGCCGGCGGCAATTTTTAATTCCAGTAAATATAATTAAACATTACTTGTATTAGGAAAAACGAAATTTCACTTTCAAAGAAATCGACTGACCTCGTATGAATAATTATTCTTAGGATAGTGAACAACGTTAATAAGTTTATAAGTGGTTTGCGTTCAACAAATTGTTCAAACTAATGAGTCGGCAATGAGTGAATCATTGAATCTAGTCAAGTATCCGATTTCTTTATTTAAAACAAGTTAGATTTTAAACACTAATTAACCGCGCTCGTAAAATAAGAAACTAATGGTTAAATTTAATAACACTGCATGTACTTTCGTTGGGTGATTCATTTGAAAACTAAGCAAATGATAAATTCCAAAAATATTACGTAGAAGTTATTTAATTATTTTATTCGTAACTATCTTGTAGACAACAAATTGGGTATTCCCTCAGTAAACGTTTAAAGTGTTTTATTATGTTTTCTTTTAAAAGGTTTAAATTGATTTACAAAAAACCTAAATTGATTTTTAAGGTATGAGAGAAATCTATGTATAATTGGTTGTCTATAGAGCTTTTTAGAGTTGATTTTATTTTGAAAATTCATTAGGTTTCTTAAAATTATCATGCAGAAAAGAATTAAAAAATATTATAAGTGGTTTTCAAAGTTTTGGTGATATTCTTAAAATAATTGAATGGTTTGTAAATTGCAATAAATGTTAGACCGCGATATAACGTTTCTATAAATACATTAGCTACAAATTTGGGTGGAGGGTTTGTGTTACGGTAGGGAGTAGTCGGGAAATTCCGGGCTAAAGCGTATATCTCGAGTGACCAAAAAGGCTTTAAAGATCGAATTAAAATTAGATAAACAAAAAAATTTAAAAAGTGAGACTTTAACAGGGTGTAACTTTGTAAGGGATGGTCCGATTTTGAAAATTCAAACAGTGTTAGATTGTCCAGAAAATTCTAGATCGGGCTAAAGTTGTTAATCGAAGAAAACTCTGACCTAGGTTAGATATGGATTGGGTGGAGGTGGATCTGAATATGGCTAGTCGACGAAAACTGTAGCCTAGGTTAGATATGAATCATGAGGATCGGTGGATCAGAAACATCGGTGGATCGGAGGATCAGTGGATTGGAAGGATTAGTGGATCGGGAGGATCGGTGGATCGGAGGATCGGTGGATCGGGAAGGTCGTTGGACGAGAGGAGGAGGATCGGTGGATCGGGAGGATCGGTGAATCGGTGGATCGGGAGGAGAGTTGGTGGGACGGGAAGATCGCTTAATCGGGAGGAGAAGGATTAGTAGATCGGGAGGATTGGTGGATCTGCGCCAGAACCGGCGTATTCCTGTACTAACCAAAATACTATCAGATCAATGACACCGCTAGCAACGTTACGTTGTTTTGGAACTCTCCAAAGCAGAAACGTACTTTTGTACCTTGCTAAAGCGATAATTCACCATCAAACTGCAGATCCTTCTAAAGGTCTGAAGTTCGCATAAATGTTTGTTTAATGAGCTGAAGATGAAGGACACTAGTACCTCAGGACTAATTTATTGTAATTAACTCACACTGATCGTTATAAACTAGTTTCAGTCTGACCCCAAGTACAACCAGACTTCCCATCGCATTTCTTTGATTATTTATAGTGCGCGTGCTTTACTTTCAAGAAAAAAAAAGTGTGGAAATCCCTGTTGAAAAATTCTATCGGTTTAGAAAATGATATAGAAGGTGTATGATGACTATTTGCAACGTGACAGCAGCCAATAGCCTATTTCGCTGAATTGCAGCTCGTCAGATTAGTGAAGTTTGCTCACTACATGCGAAAAACGAACATCATCAGCCTGATGAACTGTAATATACAAAGCAGACCATTGGCCATTCTCTCTTTGTAATTTTGCCAACAGTCTCCATAAATATTCTTCATATCATTTTTCAAGACATTGGGCCTCTTCCAACACACATTTCCACAAACTTCTTCCACTCTAAATAATCCGAGCAATTCTACACTTTACATTTTTCAGTTTTATAGCGTTCCACTTGGCAGTAATCTTATACAAATCGACACTCATAAAATTTTAGTGCAAACATCTGACGGAATCTTTTGATAAAACTTCAATCTCCATTTCTATTGATACAAAGCTCACGAGATTAAAGAAGACTGTAAATATGTTAGTCTGAGCTTACTAAATAAATGAAAATATACGATTTCGCGAAGATTGGTAGGTTCAAAGGACCATATTAGACAAAGTAATCAAACTAATGAAAGATTTATGGTATTGAGAACAGAAAACTGTAAAAGGTGTAGGTGCATATCAAGGCTATAAGTTTTATTTATAGTTGGTTCTAAATATAAGGTAAGTAAGCTGCTGCTTAAACGATGGTCTGTTTATCTAATTAGATATTATAGCATCTTGGTTTAAAAGCAGCGTTACTGCTTGTATCATCGAGACTACGATAGATGGCAGCCATGTGATCAATGGCTTTTATCGGAATTAATTTGATACGAATTTCTTAAGCTGAAATACTAGATTTATTCAATTTACATAACAAAGTAAGCATTTATTTCCTAAAATCTTATGAATTCTCTTATTTAATGGTCCTAGCTTTTTATATAGCATCATATTAGTCTGTCTGCCGACATGTGGGTTTTAAAAATGACGTAGCATTTTACAGAAATTTTTAACTTGTCCATGATACCATGTCATAGAAGCGAATAAAAATTTTTAATTATGGGGATTTTTGCAATCTTACATGACTGTGTAGCAGTGAATACAGTAATCCCTCAATTGAAGTGGATGTTTGCGTTTTGTAAAAACCTTTGTAAATTGGAATCGCTCAAATTATATATAATAAAACTGGCTTAATTTTAAGAACTAAAAATTTAAATAATTTTAAATATATATATATATATATATATATATATATATATATTGCTGTGATAAGGGGTTGTTTAGGGGTGTATTGAGCAGCAAGGGTCGTGTAGTAACAATAAATTGCGATAGGAATCAGAAAACTGCATTTATTTAGCAAAAATTAAGTAATTCGTATATTATGTAAATAGCAAGCATTTAACACCCTGTATATAGACCGTAATTAACTTTAAACGATGCAAGGAAGCATATCTTACAACAATAGAACGCGTATTTAGCAGAAAAATAGGTGATACATACATTATGTAAATAGCAAGTATTTAACACTCTGTATATAGACCATTATTAATTTTAAGTAATGCCAGTAAGAATATCTTTCAACAATAGAATGTGTATTCAGAAGAAATGATGGTACATGTAATTAAACACTCGTTGAGAAGTGTCTAATTAGTTATAAAACAAATACGCAGTAGAGTTGATAAAACCTAACAAAGCTTTATGCAATTACGCTGAAACAATAAACATTTTTGATAAGAAAACGTAGTTTCAAAGACGCATAAAAATACATAAACGAAAACAGCATTAATATTACATCATTTATTTTGTACAATTATCGAAAAGGCGATATCTACACAAAACAACGTATGGTCAAGATAACGAATAATAAGGTATCAAATAAACCCATTACATGGAAAACCGAAGAAATTACATCAGAAACAATTTTGAAATGCAAGGAATATTAAAGACCTGGTTGGTTGAAATATCTGCAAAACTGTTGAAAACCCAGCCTATATGTAATTGGGAAGAGCCTATATTAACACCAAGGAATGATAAAACGGGTCAGTTCACAACTCATGAAAGGCGAAGCTGCGTCACTGCTAATCAGAAAGTCACGCGTAATTTATATTAATAAAATATCAAGTGTATGTTACAGTGATAAAGTGCAACGATTATGAAGATTTTTTTCCGTTTAACGTGAGTAGAATTTGGGGTCATTGTTTTAAACTAAATATTTATAATAGGGCTTCAAATTTGTGGTGTAACTCAAGTCTGCGTTGACAATAATTCGAATTAGTAAGTATTGACATAACTTTGTAACTAGGGATTAGAAGGTAATAGTTTCGCAAAAAAAATCAGATTAATAAGCCAACAGAAATTAGTAATTAATTTAATGTAGTTTAATTTAAGGGGTTATAACGTCAGAAAACGCAGCAGAGCATGTAAAATCAATAAATCCAAGGCGAATAGCTTTCGTTGTAACAAACAAATATATCGCTTGGGTTGAATACCATAAAACGTAAACTCCAAGAATTGTTATTTTAAACGTTCGTTAATTGAACACCTGCATGTTTTGAAAAGTCGACTTCTATGTATTTTGGAGCATAACAAGACAAATTTCAAGTAATATTGTTCAACCGACTGTCGCAAAGCACGTACTCATCCACGTGGACGAAAGCAGCTATATCGATTTCCTACCACACAAGCAAGGTTAGAACACGACATCAAATATACATAAGACAGGAATAGAGATATCACAGGTGGGGTTTTAAGACGTCACTGAAATGTATGATTAGTCGAAATAGTTAGTTTGAGAATACACGAGCACGCGAGAGGTGGATGTGATAGTTTGTTGAGATAGCGTGTGACGCGAGAATATTTCTAGAAGCTTAAAACGGTTAGACAAAATTTGGAGAAATACTAGTTTACAATTAGGTATTTCGCGTAAAGTGTGGCCAAAAAGGGGGCCTAGCTTTATGATAAATACTCTAACAAAATTAATAGGGGTCTCTCTTTATTCTTTAATCTTGCATCGCATAACGACATACAAAAAGCAACTCACGAAGCTTGTAAGTATTAAAATTTGTAAAGTTCAGTATTAGATTGTTGTGACCTTATAGTTAGTAACGCGTATAGTGTCGAGTTTATTTAAATTTAACTAAGGTCCAACGAATACTTTAACAAGTTCGTAAATTAATAATGCGATAATAAACAAGTGTAATATACATGGATTTGGATATAGAAATTGAGATTGGATGGGTAGCAGGAAGCGCAACTTTGATTGTGGTCATTTTTAAAACATCTTGTGGAGCCGCACGATTTACCAATTGGACGAGGGGTTCAGGAACATAATACATCGTCAACGGAGATGGAATCTTCAAGTTTTTCCAGGTAACGCATTTGAATTTGCTGTGTTTTTTTGAACTGTTGAAATTGTGATGTGTGAGAGTGAACTTTAATGGGTATTTTACGGTATTTTACGTATTGAAAAGGATACATATAGCTGACTATTAATATGGTATTTTGAATATAAAACAAAAGGTGTACGTAAAGCTTATTGAAGCGCTTGATGAATTTAAATTTAATTGTTAAGAGTACATGGGTTTTTTATGTTTGTGATAATAGTATGCAAAGTGGAAAGCATACCTTGATAAACTGGGTTATTATGAGCTCACCATACTCCAGCGTAGTAATAAACAACGGGAAGGTATTATTTAGGGCCCATTTACTCTTGTTGCATTAAATGTGTTAGAAATTTCCATTTTAAAAACAAGGACTTGACAAAATTAGCATTTATTGAGGTGTAACTTGAGCACCGAACTGTAAATAACTATGAATATTATTATTTGCAAATAGTGGTTAATAAATATTGTATGATTGTTATATTATTTTGTGATTTTATTTGAATGATGTGTGAACGGAAAAGAGAATGAGAGTAAATTTAGGTATACGAGAAGAAGCACAGCTGAGCTAGCCAGGGAAGCTACTTAAGTAATTAATTTGATAGAGCAGAAAGCGGGTAAGGAAAATTTTGTGAAGTTTTATATTTTTGAAAATTAAAATTTTTGTGAACTGGCGAGGGACCAGAGCATGAGCTCGAACGATTTTTAAGAAGTTCCAGAGGCTTATAAAAGGTTCCACGGCAATTTATGACGGCCCAACGTTGGGGCTCAAATGTTTTTTTTTACGCTGGCGAGGTCTTATAGGGGTTCCACGGCAATATATATATATATATATATATATATATATATATATATATATATATATATATATTGATATGATAACGCTGTACGTCGATGTAATTATATTCTCAGTCTCCTTCTGATCACCACCGCTCTGTGTACTTTAATACCCTAAAATTTAAATGTACCTCGGCTAGCCCAGTTTAATTCACAGAGTACACAACGTTACGATAATCAAATAATTTACCCCTTTTTCCCTAAAACTTGATCTGATTTGAATGATAAAACGAAGTCGATCAATATTTGTAAAATGAGAAAAGAAAAATCATATTCACTTCACAGCTTAATCTGTTGGACTGTATGACAAAAATGAGCCCCTGAATCAAATAACAGTAAATTTTAAATTGTTTATCTCCAAAAATTAAAGCTCTCTTACCTTATTTTAAAGCCAGCAAAATGACGTTGTACTCTACTGGAAATTTCTCTGAACGTTCAAGTCTTTTCCCCTTTTTACGAAATTTTTGATGACTCTTTACATAAAATATTTAAGTATAAAGTATGATCAATGTTCAAAAATAATAAATAGAAAATAATGCCTTATGCTAGATATTTTTGACCTGTAGTTTTCCTTGTGCGTCTTTCTGCTGCGTGCCGTGGATCAGTACCCCAATATTACATTCAGATGAGTTGTTCCACTCAATTTATTTAGTCTCCAAGTTTTACCCCGTTTAATGGGTTTCCCTTAAATTTTCATAATGTCGTAATGCCCACTGAATTTTCGTAATGTCTTTTAGAATTTTTGTAATATTACTTAGAATTTTGTACTGTCTTCGATTTCGTGCTGTCACTTAAACTTAGATTTCGTACTGTCACTTAGACTTAGATTTAGAGCCTTAAATTATAAATATTTAATCTAAATTAATTAATAAATTTCTACTCTACGTTTTCCAACAAACGGCTAACTTGTCTCATATATTTTTACTATAATTTATTTAAAATATTTTATAACACCACTTTTCACAGAATTTTTTATTGTTTAATTTGAATATTTACTCCACGCGTAAATTCTTGAGTATCAGTGATGTAGCGTGTACTTGGTTCAAACTAAGACTGCTAAGTCTGCTTATCAAACTCGCGCGTTATATAGTTTACGTCCCATTTAAAGATTCATTGGTTTATCTGAGCTCTTGTTCAAAGTTTACCACCAACCATTGGTTGTTTTGGGTATTTTTGGGGTTTTACAGGTTTATCTCTGATAAGGCCTTGTCGAAACGATTCCTTGATCACGTAGATACAAGTGGATTTCTAGTTTATATTTGTTTTATACCGTCTGTTTTGATGTAATTACAGGAATTTTTAATTCGCCTTGGCACGTAATTTCACTTATGGCTTTGTTTGTCAAGATAATAGTTTGGAATTTGTATTAACTCCATGTAGAAAATCACGTAGTCAAAGTGACGTAAATTAACATATTTCTGTTTACATTTTTGCGTTTCCGAAGCGTATTTACTTCGAAGGATGCGTTTTTTATCAGGACACTATGCTATCTGCTTTAACTATCGCATGTTTAGTGTGAATTGTATTATAATTTTCTAGGTTTTTACTGAATATAACGCTTATTGATTTACAATTTATGCATACTTTTGGCTTAGGACAAGTTTGATTGCGTGTAGAGTTATTTCTTTTGCGGAATGTGTGTTTATTGTTGAGTGATATGCTTCTCGGTATTAATTAAAATCAACTGCGATCCTTATACAGGGTGTTAAATGTTTGCTCTTTACTTGTATTGTGTAACCATTATGACTCAATATACCCCTAAATAACCCCCTTATCATAGCAATATATATATATATATATATATATATACTCCTGCGGGATTAACTTGTATAAACGGTCGACTCAAGCACCTCCGTTGGTTGCCATAAAATTCTAGGAGGTATTTTGAAATAGGTTGGATCGTTAATTCGAGCCCCACTGTTGGGTCGACATAAAATTCTCTCAAGCTAAGCTGGATTAAGGCCCCACGCTTGGGCTGCTATTAATGCTGCGGAGTTAAGCTGCAAACAAGTGCTAGATCACCTACCTTCCTGGTCGCCAAAACTCATCTTCTTCAGTGAAGTTCGCTACGGCTTGAGATTTACCTATGTTCATCAATAACTATTGAAAGTAACTGGGCTTAACCATAAACCTTACTTTAAATCCCTAATCTAATAAGAGCTCATAGTAAACCTTTTTCTACATGTGTGCTAATTTTCGCACTAAAGATTACCTATAACCCGTTTACTTTTTACATTAGCAGATACTATACAATTATTTTATAATAGAAATTTCTACATATACATATTTTCAAATAATTCATTATAAATATTAAATAATCAATTCTTTTGTCCAGAGAATTCGACAAAATACACCCCAAAATGCACAGAATATCATAACACCAAATAATCACAAAAGACAAATGTTTTTACAAAAATCAGTTACCTGGAATATAGCACAAACAGGTATCTGCCATTAAACCATCGCCGCCGTAGCCCCCATCAACGACCGCACGTACAGAAATTACCCCAAGTTGATTCACACCATCTGGGACATCAATCATCTACCCAAATTTCTATTCATCCAATCTACGGTACCTCCAATCCTACATATATCTGCTAAGTTCCAACAACATCCACTACTTCATTTAAGTGCTCAACAAGCACCAACAACCAAAATATGAAAGTAGTCTATACTAACAGTTTAGCATGCTTCGCTTTTTCAAAATATATTTTATAAAATTTAAAACCGCTATTTCAACGTTACACCAACTTGTGTATGTTTAGTTGATTTCAATTAAAATATCAAACTCACTTGCCGCTTAACTCATTTACTAATGTTATACGAAGCTTGAATGAAAATTATCAGAGAGACTCTTCTACTGGTTTCACTTCCTAAAAACACCATCACCATAAGCAAGCTTTCTTTGTAAATTTGTACAACGGTCAACACAATTCCAAAAACAATATGCACAAACAACACTCAACTGTCGTAGATTCTAAAAATCCCACCGATCACCTTCGGCAATTCTTTAGAAAATTTGCAGTCGTATGCCAACCGTCTAGAAAATCTAAGAATTTTGAACACAAACTAAACGCTTTACTTTGAAAATCTAATTAAAATTTACAACGGCTATCCAATTTGTTAGTCTCTCGTCAACTGACACAAACACAGGCATCTAAAACACTCCTCTCAAATACACGTATATACGGTCACCTTGCTCTAACTTACATACGAAAATGTTCTGTCTTCTATTTTGTACTCTTTCTATATTTTTTATGCCTGTATCCTTGTCTAACCCATATATTATATCTTTTTTTCTTTATATTTCCTGTTTACGAGTACGATAATATCTTAACAACATCTACTCTTTCTTGAGTATTGTCTATCCCCTTTTTATATGTGGAGTCCAACAAACTATCTTCGTTTCTCATATGCCCATTATTATAAATCCTTGTAGAAATCAACCATTCTACACTTTAAACCTAACACGCTGCATCTCACTTCTATTTTTCCTTTTCTCCCCTTGTCGCTTCAAAGTCAACGGACACTTAAATTTTCTCATTTTAATACATGCTAAAACTTTGCCTCTATCTAATATCGATTCATGTTCGTATTCAACCGAGAATTCTCATCCCTTTCTCTCTTTAGCCTGAAAACTGCTCACCAAAGTATAACCATCGCGAGCTTCTTGAAAATTTTTAGCATTCAACCAATCAGACACTTTTCCCCATTTTCATGTCCAGCCTTTAGCTATCTTCCATCGTTTAACCCATATTTGCAGTCTCTTTTAGAATCCCACTCAATCAACAGAAAATCGATATTGTGGTTGACCTCCAAACCTGCCGCGTACTTTAAACGAGTGTTTTAATCAACGTTTATTATACGTGCTTTCTGTCTGCTTTACACTACGGATATTCCGTTTCGCTTTGCCTTCAAACCATCTGTTTTTTTAGTAGCCTTTGCATCAATCGTTAAATACAATTTTACAGAATTCTGTTTTAACGTTCATTTAAGGTTCCTTGAACTTGTTATCTTAACTGTCAGGTCTTTCTATGAAGAAACTGTCCTTTTGAAATCGTATTTCCAAGTTTTAGAGTTTCTTAGGATTTATATTTAACGAACGTTTAGTTTAGTTAAATGAAAAATATGCGTTTACATTATTGATTTTGTATACCCAAAAGCTCTGTTTATTATCTGATGCAATTGATTTACAATATTAAAGATAATTATGCGTGTCCTTGAGTTTTCACGTACTTCAAAGCTTCTACACGTTATGCAAATTTAACATTTTGATTTAGAAATACAAAAATATGCTATTATCCGTCAGTTTTCAATGCGAAACTAATTAATTTGGAGCGTAAATAAATTATCCCTATTTCCTATATACCCAGTCGTTACAAATTTATTTTCTTGACCTATTTATCCTTCTTAACCAGTAATTTCCACAACAATTTATATATATATATATATATATATATATATTGCTGTAACAAGGGCCTTGCTTTGAGACTTACTAACAGAGTGATATGAAAATGGCCGCACGTTGAGGTGCCACTAAAAAAGTGCTGTGATAAGGTCGTACTGAGAGCGTCACTAAAAGAGTGCTGTGATACAGATACAGCAATTTGTAAACTTGAAATTGTTCACTTACCTTCCCTTTTAACTTTGCCTGGCTAGCTCAACGGAATCGACGGAGTTTTCAAAATGAAATCAAACACAGCATTATTACAAAGCATTTACACAGTATGAAATATTTTCTCTCATACAAAAGCATTTAGAACATTTACAGCATTGTTTCTTTCAAACAAAATAATTTCTAAAAAGTATTTATTACAAAAAAGTTGTTGCTTACCTTATTTGTAATTTACAGAACAAAATTTCTTTTATGGATGGTTTACCTAGTTATGTTTATTGCCACGCTTGTAAGGTTTGCTTGGCCAAAAATCCTTGACATAATCTATTAAAAGGCCAGAGTATTTCGCACTCTGAACACAAATTCTCCTAGTAAAATCCTTTACAAAAAATTATTATGTGATTAACATGTATTATTCTACCCTAAATTAGATATAAATACTCCAACATCCGTTAAAAATAAATATAAAAATAATACTTGCAGAATCCACAAAACACTCGTAATTAAAATATCTTGTTATTTTAAATTGTTGTTCAATCAGCTTACAAAATTCTCCATATTAAAATTCCTGATTTTAAACAGCAATTACCAAAGTACATTTTTGATTAAATCTTCCTTTTGATTATTTAATAAAATATTTAAAATAGCGTTATCTTGAACAATTTTCCCTCTTGTACTTAATAATTTTCATTTTTTCTTTGTAAGTTACGTTTAAAACGTGGTTTCTTTATTCATTACAATCTCGCAACTATTAAATTACATTATGTTTACAGCATACTTCAAATACTATCTTCGCATAGCAACAGCTCGCGACTTAAATTTCAGAATCGAATGACCCTTATGATAGAATAAACGCTTTCTTATATACACTAAATTATCTATATCCAAAAGGTTATAGAATGTGTGCGATTCCCTTCTAAATAATAAACGCCTATCTTACGTAATACTCTTGGAAATTCTCATTAGCGTTCAAAATTGTTGAGTTTTATTACTTTGTTATTTGGTTCTAGTTATCAGTGACGCGCTCTGTTTGTCCTTGTTTCACATATATACCATTCTTTTGGCGTCGCATACTAATGTTAAAGATAATCAATTTTTATTACATTTTCTGGGTATATTAGTGTTCCGGGCCGCTTTTTGAATACAATGTTTCGTTTATTAATGAATTCATACGAATTTGACGTATTCTCCCAATTCCTCTCCAAACTTCCTTCCCAATCTCGTCTATTCCACAAAATTCTCTACTTAAAATAAATTTATGTAATCCACGGGTAATTAATTTAAACTTTAATTGCTTTTTAATGCAAAAGATGTTGCTTTTTATAGACATATTTGCTTTTAGCGGCAAAACGTGTGTTTTAATACACCTATTAAAGGTTAGAAATGGAGTTTATTTTAACAAGATTGTAGTTTTTTAAGCTAATTGCGTAAAGCTAGTGCTATTTGCAACAAATCAAAAACATTTTTATCAAAAATGTATAGATAAAATAATGCGTTTTACGGTATCTTACAATTAATTATTTTTACATATACAACTTACGTTGCTTGTTGTTTATCTACAATACGCTTATATCATACAGGGTGATTATTTATACACAAGGAATTTGATTTTCCACTTGTACCCCAATGAATAAAAGTACACGTGTATGGTTGGTGCGTAATCATAAATTTATGGAAATTACTATTTTTCGGGATTATATTATATTTTAGTGGATTTATTTATTTATTTGGGTTTCAATGACCTCTCGTAACCTCTTACCAAATTCCCAAATTCTACAAATAAAACCCACTAAAATGTAAAAGCAACCCGCAAAAACAGAAATTTTCCTAAATTTATAGCTACGCCCTTGTATAATACAAGCACACTTTTATTAATTGATGCCAAACAAAAAAAATCAATTGCACGTGTATAAATAATCACCCTGTATGATATAGGCGTATTGTAAATACATAGCAAATAACGTAAGTTGTATATGTAAAAATAATTAATTGTAAGATACCGTAAAACGCATTTAAATGAGAAGGTAAATCGATCATTTTAAGATAAATACACAGCCATTAATTTTCACTTATTAATTATCAATATACTTTTGAAGAGAACATTTTTTATTTGCTGTAAATAGCACAGAATAGTACTAGCTTTACGCATTTAGCATAAAAAACTACAGTCTTGTAATAAAAAAAACCCAATTCTAACCTTGATAGGGGTATCGATACCACGTTTTGAAATTAAAAGCAAATATGTCTATAAAATGCGACCCCTTTTGTATTAAAAAGCAATTAAAGTTTATATTAATTACCCTGTGGATTACAGAAATTTCATTTAATAAAGAATTTTGTAGAATATTAGGAATATAAAGAGATGAGTCATCAGTATTTAAAACTATATAAATATCTAATGAAACATTCATTCCGAAAAGCGGCCTGAACACGAAAAACCCACAAAACCCAGAAAATGTAATATAAATTGAAAAGAAATATTTATGATCTTCGCATTCACGTAGGATAGAAAGAGATTGCGTGCATTAACCTTGGGTGTTAAACAAGGACAAACAGCGTGCATCACGAATAACTAAAACGAAATAACGAGGTAATAAAAATTCAACAAATTTAAACGCTAATGAGGATTTCCAAGAACACTCCTGTAAAAACTTAGGACTGATAATTGACCACAACTTAAGATTCAAAGACCACATAACCAAATTCATTCAAGTTGCATACATAAATTTAAAACTGTTGTATATAAAGACATATTCTAACATTGAATGACAAGCGCCGCTTATCTGATGCCCTGGTTTTGTGCCATTTTAAATATGCTGATGTCATATACGGATTTTGTATAAATAACGTCAATGAAAAACGAATACAATGCGTACAAAATGCGTGTCTCAGGTACATATTCGGGCTGAGAAAATTTGATCGTGTCTTACACAAGCTAACTGATGCAAACGGGCTTAGCATGAAAAACAGGCGGCTATTGCACTTTGCTTGTCTAGTACATACACTTATAACTATTAAACAGCCGCCGTATTTCCTTAATAAAATTCGTTACAGAACAGATGTGCATATTATAAATATTAGACATAAGGGATTATTGTCTGCCGTCTCACTCATCATGTATTTTCTTAAGATCATTCTCGTATAATATTGTAAAAAATTACAATTCCATTATTTCTAACAATCTAACTTTAAGCACATCTACTTTTGAGCGCCATTATAGAAATATTCTTTTCACAAATCAGAATCATTAAGTCAGAAACTTGTATATAATTCGAGAACATGATAGTTAATTTTATAAAATGTCTTTTTATTTTTATTTAGCTAAGTTACTTTATGTCAAATTATGTATATCTAGACATCGAACACTAGATTTAGTAAAAGAACAGGGCTTTCACCTATGTGAAAGCATCTGAACTTTGCATTTTGCAATTTTCTTTTTCCTTTCTCTTAAATGTTATAGAAAATTATTTTTGTAAATTGTTAAATTTGCAACAAAGACCATTATTATTATACAGCAATTCTTAGTTAATACAAAAGAGCTAGGTGCACTATTGACTCTATTATTGCTATGTATATTGTATAACAGTAAAGAAAAAAGATAACGAAAGGACAGGGACCACTTTGTTGACTATCTGAACTCTACCAAAACACATCTGCACTCGAGGAAGATCGATAATAAAATCTGTACGTTTTGACGAATCGATTTCCACGAGCCATTGTCTCCTCCTCCAATAAAGGTTAATGTTCTCACACAAAACTGCTATGCTCAGCTGCACATTAAGCAATCTTTGCAGCTTCTTGAACCACAAATCAAAATCAATGTCCGGACTTGCGTGAGAACCGAATCATGCGAGGTTTAAAAATCCACTGAACCAAAATAATACAATAAAAAGGCGAAACCTTTTTTAAAAAGCGCAACAATTGCCTTAAGGCTTGAAAAAAAACAAATAACAAAAAAGTATTTTCGTACGAGAGCTCACATTGACGGGAATAAAATTTGTCTGTAGGCGCCGCCTGGTTTTTTAAACCGTAGCAATATTTGTGATACCAGGAAACGGAAATGAGTAGCCACCTGATTTTAGGACGTATTCAACTAAACGCGCTCTCTCACCAACACGTTCAGGAAAACAAAACAACGCATTAGCGTTTCTATAACATAAAACGATTGAGAATAGAAATTATCAAAAATTATTGAAATATATGCGTAAGAAAACACATCGAATGGAAATTTCCTGTATTCGCAACTGTGGAAACTAACGTTATACTATAGAGGCATCGCTTGCGGTTGCTATGGTTTTTAAACCGTAAATCATCATCCGGGACATCAGCTAGTATAAGTCATAAAAGTTTGCTAGTTTAGTTAGACGAAAAAATGTCAACCACGATAGCGTCTCTATTAAGTTGTGAAATAATAACAAGATGTAAGATAAAAGTTGAAAATAAATTGGATTTATTTGCGTGTAATGATCTCTAGAAAAATGTATAACTAGGAATGAAAAGTCTATCTTTTAAAATCAAAACACTATATATATCATAACAAGGCTTGGAACACTTGTTGATTAGGGGGTATCATCCATTTAGACGTACGATAGGATCTGTCAAAGATAATAAACTAAATTTACGTAGAAATAAACGGTGCGAGAGCTCGATAATTAGATAATATTGTAGGAAATTTTTTTTGTATCTATGGATACTAGAAAAGGCAAGGTATATTTACATAATTAAAGGTAAGATGACAGGTGGAATTTTGAAGTCAATCAAACGTAAAATTAACAATTAAAATGGTCTAATCTATTGGTTAACGATGGTACCATATGGTAAAATTTACATAAAGCATTAGAAATGAGTTTTTGATAAAAACTGCTAGTTGTGTCATCAAACAGGAAATAATTTGATTTCATTATCAGTTTTTAAAATAAGAAAGGTAGTTTTAATATAAGGTTATGTACACACAAATTATATCGATATTGTAAATAAGTAACGAAATTCAATTAAACAACATATTTCGTAATTAAGGAAGGTATTGTAAATATGCGAAGTCAAAGCTAGTGTTTTCTATTTTTTATGAAATGTTATTTTTAAATATACATACTGAAGGCAAAAATTACAAATTGTTAGTTAGGTTTTCTTTTATGGAAAGTTTCAAGGAATACAAATAAAAATTAGGGTATATAGGTAGATATTTTAAACAATGATTAAATAATAAATACTCCTTACCTTAAATATCTTAAACTAATCCAAACCAACAAAAATTTACTGGTAATTCAATACAACTGACACTTTTCCACAATACGGAAAATTCACCACAACCCAAAATTTTTAGATATAGTTCGTAAAATCACTTAACACGGGAAAACCCCGTTTTATATTAACAAAAACAAACATTTTTATCCAAATTGCTGTTAGGTTGAAACCAAGAAATGATGTATCGGCTATATTTAATATTTACAGTATTGCCTACTATGGAAGTGGTTACATACGTTCTACCGGTACTATTTTATAGTATACGATATTTTTAGTTAAGAGATAAAGAATATACAGGAACGTTTTCAGGTTTAACCATACAGTTGTTGTCTAGTTAGATATTAAATAAAAAACAAATGTGAATTTCGTAGGTGATTTAGCCTGTGAAATTCAAAACGTGAAAAAATCAACCCTTTTTTATAGGCACTTAAATTTATAAAGGAGGTCCACGTTGGACGCCAGTGAAACGTTTATTTTTAATACATAATATAAATATATAATATATTCAAATTTACACGGGCTTAAATTTTCCCCGGGGCGTCAAATGCCGCTCAAAATTTAAGGGTTATCCTAATCCCGATGCGTCTTTCATCTCAGGGTGGTGTCCAGATGTCCCCTTGTTTTGTTGGTGAAGCTTTCTTATCCACCAAGCGCCTGTATGTTGTATAACGGTAAAGAAAAAAGTATCGAAAGAAAAGGGACCACTTTGTCTACTGTCGAAACTCTACCAAAACACGTCTGCACATCGTCTCCCCTTCAGAATATTTCAACATTCTCAGGCCAACTGCTAGGCACAGCTGTACGTTACGCTTTAGAAATGCAGTCCTTGCGGTTTCCCAAACCACAAATCATCCGGACTTGCATGTGGTTTTCACGCAACGCTTATATTAAACATAATAATAGTGGAGAATTTTCCCGTGCAGGGTTAAAAAATTCCCTGAACCTAAATAATACAATAAAAGATCAAGTCTTTTAAAAAAAGAGCAACCACAAACGTTCATGATCACATTCAATAACACAACTTTAACCGCACAAATTACTCTGTTACCACTTATGCTTATCAACGACAGAACACTTGCACTTACTACCCCTGCTGGGATATAAGGTAACATTAAAGAAACCAGTGTCGGGGCTATATTAATCTAACTGTTGTATGATAGTCTCAGTTTGCAAATGACGCAATAAATTCTGAAACAGCGAAGTATTAGTTGAAAATTCTAACTTTTAGCGACTACATTGCCATTGTAACCAAAAATATACGTCTACTGATAACTGCAAGTAACAATAAAATTTACAGAATAGCTGTTTGAGAAGGTTCTGCAGTTAGATTTAATCTAGGCCAGTTGAAGTGTTACTATTCTAAATTAAAACGAAGAAAAAGTAGACGTAGACGTAAATTAATAGCAGTAAAATCTTGCTTTTTTCTAGAATGTTTACAGGCGTAGTAATACACTTGAGCATAAAAATCGACATGACCTTTCTAATAGGGCATTTGGAAGCTTTGAGCAAAAAGTATTTGATGGTTTAAGAAGTCCAGCTCGTAAGTGAGTGTTGTATAAGTCGGAAACTTTATTGAGCTATAAACCAATTGGAAGAACTTAATAAAGGGGATTGAGTTTGGGCTTATCAATAAATGTTACATCTAATGGTCAATATAAACTCTATATGGACTCTAGCTTAGAGAAAATATCGTAAAGATTACTCATAAAAACGAACAGTAGCATCAGCAATATACAACAATAAATTCTGCTTTCTTTGGTTATAACTTCGGCCTACATTTAGCAAAAAATTAGATAAGGTTAAGAATCGTCCGTATTATAAGGACACCATTAATTATGTTTCAATACCTTTTATACGAAATCAAAAGGTTTGAAAAGCGCAAGCTTTACTAAAGAACCTTTATTGTATAAAAGGTTTCAATAAAAATACTAATACTAATTTACTGCTCATTCATTTACTACCCTTCGTACCGCGATTGCGTTATATAAGTAAGCATTAGGTAGTAGAAATAAGTTTATTAATTTCAATTAGTTAAATTAGCCTTTAGAATAAAAGCAGCTTAGAAAATTTAGTAGCTTTGGTAGTGTACATTTAATAATGTAGCCATTTTAATGTTATTAAATTAGGATAACGATATAAAATAGTAAAGTACCCTTTTATAGAAACAGCAAACGATCGGGACTTTACACTCTTCGTATTCAAATTAGAAAAATACAGATTGACATTCGGGAAGCACCAGGCATGGGAAAGCTTATCTGTACACATTAATATGCGTTTAAAAATAAGCAATCAAATCATGAAATTAAACCGACATTTCCTACAATCTCAATAATCATAAAGCCAGCGATAAAAATTAATGCAAACCGTTAGAGGAATTAAGAGTGCACAATGATTAAAAAACCCGCAATCATAGGAGAATCCTCCTATATTCATACACTCATAAATTACAGCCATAAGAAATGTTTTCGATATCCATTATGAAAAAGTGAGAACAAGGTGGCCGGTCACATAAATAGAACTAAATTGAACTTAAAAATCGAGCAGCTAGACTACTCCGTAAAAACGAGAAAAAGTTGATACGTATTGAATTGCATTAATTACCTGAATTAATTTTACTCTATAAGGACGAAATGACGTAACAGTAAAATAGTGCACCGGCTAGCTTCTAATGGTGCTGGATGTGTACCATGTAAAAATGCAAAATTTTAAGGGGGGTGTGTGTGTGAGTATGTGTGTGTGTGTGTGTATGTGTGTGTATGTGCGTGTGTGTATGTGTGTGTGAATCATTTTATTTTGGGGCTATACTTTGGCCTTGGCCCACTTTAGCCTGAACAGTCTAAGTAAATTAAATAAGAAAAAAGAAATAAAGAAATAGACCGTTCTTGTGAGGCTAATAACTTGACTTGCTTCGTCTCGAGGTCGCTGAACATCTATTACTAAAGTTGTAAGTGTGTGGTTTGTTTCTTGCTCTGATGCAGTTCTTCGCCATTGTTAACCGTAGGTTAGAGAACAGAAAATGGAATAGTTGGTTTCTCTTATAGGATTTGCTGAAGAAATTGATTCAATGGTAGGGGAAAGTTTGCAACGAGGTAAGTTAGATTAGGAAGTTGAAAATAGGGATCTAGGTCTCTTGTGGTCTTGAAATTGTTTTGGACGGCGGGTTAGGTTAGGACAGTGATTAAGTATGTGATCAGGGGTTTCAGGTGTGCTTTTGGGTTACAGGGGCGGAATGAAGAGGAGGTCAGATTGAAGAAGTGTAGTTTATATCGGACTTTATAGTGACCAGTAAGGAATTGGATAGTTCTTGTGGAATGGCGTATGTGAGTGGGGATATTAGTAATATCGGGTAATACCGGTGTTGGAGTGGGAGCAAGATGCTTGCCATTCGAGAAGTAAGCAGTTGTAGATGCGGAATTTTATTTTGGTGGTAGGGCTGGTGTGGTATATGGCAAGAGAAAGGGTTTCGTTATGTAGTTGAATGGGTCGATGGAATTTTAGGTTACAAATTGGTAAGGCGGAGTTAAGTTGTAGTTTTAGTGGTGGGATATTTAGTAGTGTGTGGGGGACAGCAGTGAAAGTGGTACGAAATGCTCTGGAGACGTATAGGAAATATATTCCAATTATTGGATTGGTTATTTTTCTAGAGTGGGAGGTTGTAAGAGGGTACCAAGAATCTACTGCATAACGGATGACGTGGATGACGATGTTCTTAAAAACGTCTTCTTGTAGGTTGAATTAGTTGAACTGATTTGGGTAGGGAGTGTTGGATGTTGAAAAGGATTAGTTTGGTCTTTGAACGGATTTTCTGTAGGTAAAAGACGGAGTTCGCGAAGGAAGGGATGTTAATTTTTATACTGCGACAAGGATGTAGGAAGCTTTTTAGGAGTAACATTTTTGTTTTGGAGGAAGAGATGGGTTGTTTATTAAAGAATGACGAGGATCCTACTAGTTTAATTAAGGTATTGGCGGTGTATTTCTTACACTTTAAGTTCATAATTACAACTCCGCAAGCGCGGTATACTAGACACCACGGCAGTTGGTAGCGCTAATCTTTATACAGATTTTGGCGCGCCCATCTGTCAATGACGTCACCAATATACAAATTAAATGCGCAATTGACTGAAAATATATATTAAATTCGCAAACAGTTATGACAATAAGGTACTCACATAAATAGGTTCAGATTTCCACGAAGTACGCCAAGCGTCCTTCAAGATGGCTGGACTAGATCTCAGGGCTCCATTCCGGAGTGTTTAAAGATGGTGCTCCGGCGTGGACTGCGGTTCGGGCAGGCTGCTACAAATTGTCTTCTTTCCTATGTAGAGGTAACGATAAGGAAGGGTTATGGAACGACAGTTAAACAAAAGGCAAGGAAATCTACATAAAAAAGATACAGACACGATACGATACCTAACACGACCACTGCGCTCGAAGTTCCAGGCAAAACAGCCACGTTACAGAGTCTCACGGAAAAACTTCTCCCACTTTTTCTCCGCCACTCGCGTCGCGCGATCTGGCGCAAACGCACTCTGACGTGACGGAAATACACACCAAGTCTTTTGAATTTGTGGCGCGAAATTCCCGCACATCAAAATTAAGCTAAGGAGTGTTTAGTGCCAATTTGGCACCTAACATATTCTAGTTCACGACGGGAAATACCATGAATAAGGAATCTGACTTCATCGACGTAGGTAAGAGTGTCTATATTAGGGTTGTTAAGCTCAAGAAGGGGATTTATGGTTATATTCCATAGGGATGGTGACAAGATAGAACCTTGGGGACAATCTTAAGATAAGAATGTGGTATGAGAGTGATAATTGGAACTTAGAGGGGTTGTTCGGTTGGATAAATATGATTTTATAATGGAGATGATATTAGACGGGAATTTAGGATTTTTAGTTGATTTAAATTATTGGCCCACCACAAGAGGTCAAAGGCAGAGAGGAAATCAAAAAAAATTGCTTGGGCGTATTTATGAAGGAACGCTTGAATTTTGATGATGAGTTAGTAAATAGGTTGCTTTTTCCGCGCTGTCATTAAGTCGGAAGCCATGTTGGTTTAGTGGTTATCAAAAGATTTGTTTCGATGTGTGATTGGATTTCCTGTAGAATAATTTTTTCTGGGAGTTTGCCGATGGTAGGTAGTAGAGCAATTGGTTTGTAGGAAGTGGGTTCTTGAGGAGGTTTAAGATTAAGGTTATATTTGTTCGTTTTGAGATGTAAGGAAAGGAACCTTCTGTTACACAAGTGCAAAAAAGAACGTGGATGAGTTGTCAAATAATCGGCCAGGCTTTTTGTATGATTGTATTGGAGATTTGATCTGGACCAAGAAATTTGTGTGGATTTAATTTGGAAACTATTGAATAAAGGATGTTTATATCAAGGGAGTTGTCGCGGGATGTGTTAGGTGGGGTTGCACTGTTTATTATTTGTTGTTGGGAGTAGGTCGGAACATCTAATGGCATAAAGGGGAAATTGTGTTGAGGTGTAGGGATATGGTGTTTTGGGTAGTAGGGTTCTGTAGCAAGTAGGAGCTATTAGAATTTGACTTGGAGGAGTTCTTACTAACCTGCTGTAAGTTGTTCACAGGTCTGCATTTTGATGGTCAATTATCTTCTGGAGGTGGTTCTTCTTGGTTTCCTGTACTGCGACCTTTGATGCATGTAGTCAGATACCATATCGTTCAAGTGTTGTTCGTTGGCTCTGAGATGTCTTCTGGTACATTGAATTTTGTGAGGGAGACTGTTTGCTAGAGGGTTAGGATCTGGACTGTTTGTTTGGGGTGGTTGTATATTGTATATATGTTTTTGCAGGGATTTAAGGAAAAGTGGGCAGTTTACTTCCGTGGTATCATAGGTTGGGGTTTTATAAATTCGCCTGAGTGGTAGGTTAGACAAGATTTTTAAGGTAGTAGGATTGTGAACGTTGGATGGGATGGGTCTAGTTAAATTCCAAGAGTTTATGAGGTTTCTGGCTGAAGTAGTGGTGAGGGTGATATCAAGATTGGAGTGGCATAGGGCGGATTCGCAGGTTGGAATATGAGTCAGGATGTTTAGGATGTGTAGGTGGTTTTGCTGGATAAAGTCCTCAAGTGCGTACCTCGTCCGTCAGTAGTGTCTCTATGCCATAGAGTCGATTTAGTATTGACATCTACGCAAATGACTGTGGGTGTATGCCCTATGGCTTGCAGTGTATCATCAAGTCGTTGTAAGTAGTTCTGTATGTCCTTATTGTATCGAAAGTAAGATAAAATAATGTTTAGAGTCCCTGTTCTCCAGTGAAATTCGATTGTCGTGGTTTGCGATGAGGATAAGGATAATTGAACGAAAGCGTCTATTTGAGGGTATTGTTGATCAGACAGGTAAGGATCTACTATTGTGGGGTTTGAGGATTCTTTTGTTGACCAAATACGGTTGTTGTAGGAGGGCTAAGTAGATGTTTTGATCTAAAAGGACATGTGAAACTTCAAGGGATGTGGATCTGGAGTGCTGGAGGTGAGCTTGAATTACTCGTATGCTGATGGAAGGGAAGGATAGGGAGCCTTTGGGTGTAGGAACATTTTGCGTAGTGGGATTGATAGTCATAGTCTGTTGTTTTCGATATTTCTAGGGATTGTTTATAGACGAAACAGTCGAAATAGGTTACTGAGTGATTATGGAGATGGCTGTGGAATGAACAGCTTGAACTGGTTGGTGGAAGAGATTATAGGCTAGGACATGATCTTGTGACCTGCTTCTTGGTACAGTGATCGCAGGTGGTGGCAAATCTGCATATCTTTGTAAAATGTCCGTAGCGTTGGCAATTATAACATCTGGCTACATATACCAGATCTATGATGCGGCATGCTTGTTTTCCTATGCTTAATAGCTTGATATCCTATGGATAATTCGGATCGATAGGATTTTTCAGGGATTATGTGTTGTAACTTTGTACAATACCTGTTCCAAGAGATGGTTCAAACAGTTTTACTGCGGTAGAGGTTGGTGGAGCTTTGTGTACACGTTTCGCACCCTTTACTAATTTGAAATAAACACAAATAATAAAGAAATCTTCAAGTCTTGTTCATCTAACCTATAATATTAAACAGGAATATCGCATTTAGAAAACAATAGAGAAAAAACTAAGATTTAACTACAGTTGGCCAAATATGCGTGTATCTAAATTTATCAATTATAGACATTCAACTAGTTAATTATATATATGAATTATGCGGACACAATTGTGAACTTTTCTGTATGAGAATTTCTGTGTTTACAATACGCTTTAAATAAGCGTGCACCAACATATAAAGTCCGCTTAATAATAAATTTTACTCATTCTTATTATTACCATAAACCACAAATATTAATTATACAACAGCATGTAATGATTAGCAGGTGCAAAGCAAAAATTCAATAACTTACAGGTCCTTTTTGTCTTTTACAAAGTTTCAAATTATTTTTTAGTGCAGAAAATTGGTTGTAATTAATCAAATACCCTGACTTAGCGTTAAATGAACGCTTTCGTAGTTAACGATTTTTAGTTCCGCGTTTTCTCCCGCGTTTGGTAACTTGTTTACTAACAATTCTAGCGTCAAATTTCATCGTTTGAGTTACCTGATAATCAACCTTATTCCGTGCGGCGATGATTCTGTCAATCGAATTCGAAACTCTGCTCTGATCTCTATTCTTAAATAACTGAATGAAAAATAGATAGCTCCCCTTGTTTATTATATGTGGATTTTATGAGTTTATCGTCCAATTGCCATTGCCTGTATTTGCTGTTCTTATCGGGTAGTACGTCTAATGTGTTACGTGTCAAATTGTCGCTAATGGCTTTTTAAGTTGCTTTACCGCAAAAATTAAGCCAGCTAGCTAAAGGTGTGAGGGGTGGATTCTATGAAAACAACGGAAATATTTTTAGTAGTATACAGATCTAACGCGTGTACCTACCTGGAATCAGCTCAATAATAATGCTAGGGGCCAACTTTCTAACACTAATCTTATCTCATAGTTTGTGAGTTAATCTCAGAGATGATACTAAAATAATTAATAAGTTCTTGCAAATCGGGTTGTAATTGCTAGCTTAAAAGCTGCAAATAAAAGCTTCAAACTGCTCTCTTAACCTATAATTCACACATGAATATCGTAGCAAAAAAAATCGATTAACTATTCCTATTTGGCCAAATCTACGTGAAAAAGGAAATATAAATTTATTAAATATAACTATCATATTAAGCTAAATATGTATTTATCGGTGTCTGAAATTACAATGGCGATACTTTCTCTGGTTTTAAATCGTTTTCATTCGTACGTGCACCCAAGTAAAGGTTTGCGTAATAAGAAATGGTTGTATACATTTTAATATTGAAAACACATCTTAAAATTGGCAGTATGTGGAAACGATTCAACAACTAACAGCTTTTTCCTTCCAACTCGAGCGACCTCATACAAGACCACAACAGGGCCTTAATGAAGTAATCTTTTGGATCCAGCAGATGTTGAAAGCGTTTCCTGTTTTTATATGTCGTTTGTAAAAGAATGCACCAAGTACTTTGCTATTTTACTTAAATAGTATGTTGAGAAAGTCCCAATAGTAAATTGTAAACCACCCAGCTTCTATAAAATTTGTTCGTGCATTTTCTTACTACAGTTCTTAAACTAGGTAAACTTAATAAATATTTCCCCATATACTAGTATATTCATATTTAATGCGCTGTTACAAACTGTTCGATTTTTGAGTTTAATGTATGAATCCGTGTGTGCTTTTAGTTCCTCCCACGGTTTACGTGCAACGCTTTAACTTTTATGGCTAGTTTTACTATTGTTGAGAGTGTTTGGTGTATTAATCTAATTCCATGATTCAATGTTTTGGTTTTAAACTCGTGTGAGTGTGTACAAATGGGCGTTTCTATGCTCGGTGAATTTACGAATGTCTATTTGTATTTTTCTAAATTTAATACGAATAGTGTAAAGTTCGGATTGTTATTGCTGTATAACAATGTACTAGGTACTTTACTATTTTAATTATTTATTTGAGAGCCACTTTATTAAATGTACACCTCTAAAGCTTCTTTTATACGTTGCTTTTATTCTAAAGCTCAACTAACTAACTCAAATTATTGAACTACCTAATATTTGCTTAAGTTACAGACTCGCGCTACACATTGTCTAGTAATTTGAAGGTGAAAGTTTTCAAAGGGAAACGTATTACCATTTTAATGCATTAAAAATATGTTGTTTCTCTTTTTCGTACAATTTGTTGTCGATTCGTTGCAACGGCAGCACAAAGTTTTGCGACACACTACACTTTGAATGGTCTTAATACATATTTGTATTCTAAAAGAGGAGAAGAACAGTATTTATTAAAGTACGAAGAAGTAATCAAGATATTCCAAAATAACACATTACAAGAGAACCACTACAATCATTTACAACTCAAAGACTAGCGAAAGATTAATAATATATAAGAACTATAGATTTATACAGATTAATAAAATATAAGAGCTTTGTACGTGTCTATCGCACGGCTGTTTTTCATCCTCTGTCACTGAATGGTCGCGGTAGTATGTTCTGCACTGCTCATTGTGGGTGGGTACGGGTTTAACGCTTCTAGCCCGGTGCGCAACTCGGCTAATGTCTGGAATCGCAATGGTAGAGGATCCGGAAATTAACTTCTTGATAGCGTTGATATGGTGTCGTTGTTGAAGCTGCACGAACCCCAGTGCGTTGGTGGCTGCGGAAAAGACAACAACGGCCTAGGTTGTAGAGGGGAACGTAGAAGAAACCTTCAAGAATGTTGTTTGCTTTTGCGGGTGGAGGTGGCGTTGTTTCGGGAAAGAGTGGACATCTTCTCTATATATTACGGACTGCTGTGGGGTCGAAAATGTTGTTGGTGGCGTGAAGTTGAAGACTGTGAACAGCGCTGCGAGCGTCGTCGTCACAGCAGGTTTTATTTGAACAACTCAGCAGACTGTAACATGCCATTTTACCTGGGACAAATTGCCTTGTTCCAGCTTTGTAACCATTCAGTTTTACTTTAGCTTTTTATCAAAGTTCATGTAATTAAATGTAATGAAAATTGTAAAAGTACTTTAATCATAATTATCCATTTAGAAGTATGATCTTAATCCAGCTGAAACTAAATAACCACTTCATAGTCAATACCTAACCAAAAATTTCAATAAGCTTCTGTCTCACATCAATTAAACTTAATTAAGATTAAAACTTAAAATAAATAAATGATCAAAATACCTACTTATGCACTGGCGGATCTTCTAAGAAGGTACTACATCCAATATAAAACGAGGAGGTTGGTCAATGGAAACCAATGTGTTTCCAGCTAAATAGATATGAGTAATTTTGTCTGGCGTTGGGAAAGTAATTCGAGCATAGAAGAACGAAAATTAATGTAAAAGTGTTGGTTATTTTGCAAAAAGAAAGGCCTGAGGTCGGTTTCGCTGTTTTTGCAGCTCGTCAGACGTACGCATCTCTTTTTGCAAAAAAACCAACTAAGATTTTGAATTATACACAAATCCTGGTGCATTTATACGTACAAAATATTTTTCATGCGCCCTCTATACCCATATAAGCTGCAAGAACAGCGAAACTTGTTACGGGCTCTTCTTTTTGCAAAATAACGAATTATTGACAGAATTCAAATCCACATATATTATGTAATGGATAATATTACTGCCAATAAAATTGAAGGGACTTCTACCATAGACAAGTCTATAAACGATTTACACGACTTTGATTGTATTAAATAGTTAAATACAACAGAAATTCACCCTGAGCTCTTTAATTTATTAATATTTAAGCAAATTTAAAGGGTAGCATAAACATACATAAAAGAAAAATAGCTAAGGTAAAATTGAAACAAAGCTGGAACAATAAAAATTGCTTTGGTAAAATGGCACGTTACAAGACCATCGTGCAGCACCGCACACTTTTGCTGTTCTCCCAGGTCTTCGGTCAGTTCACGTTAACTGTCTCTCTGTATGCAACTTCACCTTCTATTATACTTGATGACCGCCCACCTAGCTGATCGGGTCTTTAACCAATAACCTTTCTGGAATTTAACATTCGGTGTTCAAGTGCACATTTGGTTCTGGGATTTTGGTGATCTTCTCTCCTACTCAAGACCGTTGAACACGTATTATTGATACGTGATGGTGAAGCTTCAATAGGTACGCGTCTGACGTCGAGAGCATAAATCTTCGTTATCACTCCATATTCTAACCTGATCTAGTAAATATTGAGGCTAGCTTTTCTGGTAGTGGGATGTGGCCCTGACTATTTGGTGTCGAATCTAGCACGAAATGGCGGATGAGGACGTACCATTACTATATCGTAGAGCGAAAATCTTGAATACCTAGTTTGAATGGGCGCTCTATGTTCATGATTTGGCTGTATTTACTGTAGTCGGTCTTCCCCTAGGTTGTTGACTGCAAGACGCTAAAATCAGTGGTTCATATCCCAGAAGGGCATGACGGCTTGGTACTGATGTCTACATTTCTCTGGGTTCGTATGAAGTAGATAATTTCGGGAAACTTTTTGCCCCATGATCGGACTTCGTATTAAATGACGAAGACACATGGAGGTCATTTATGTTTAAATACTAGTTCGATCAGCCTCTAGTAAGTAGCACGATAGCTTTTACCAACCTGTGGATGTGAGCTGGTCAGTAATCAACACAATACATGAACCGAATCACACCAAATGGTCTCTAAATTAATACTAACCCTATATTTAGGATAATTCTAAATTAGTTTTAGTATTGTAGTAGAATAGGATATTATAAACTAACATAGAATTAACATAAAATAAGAAAAAGGACTAACGTATTTTTCGGACTATAAGACGCACCTTTTTACATAGAAAAATTAACTCAAATTTTGCATGCGTCTTATGGTCCGGAGATAACACTAAATAATCAAATTGCGAATATGGATGAGGTGCCTCTAACTTTTGATGTTTCTTCAAATCGGACTGTAGATTCAAAAGGCACCAAATCAATAGTGATCAAAACAACAAATCACAAAAAAACTCACTACAATATAGTTTTAGCTTCTTGCACGAACGGAAGAAAACTACCAACCATGGTAATCTTCTAGAGAAAAACATTACCAAAAATGAAATTTCTAGTGGTATTATTATTTATTGGATAAATGAAACAAGAGTGAAATTATGGATAAATTATGGATGAAATTATGGACAAAACGTCCAGGTACATTGTTTAAACAGCCTGCGCTGTTAGTGTGGGATTAATTTTGAGCGTATACAACAGAATCAACTAAGAAGCTTCTAAAAGAAATGAATATAGAAATAGCAGTCATTTTCAAAGGTCTTACAAGTCAATTACAACCCTTAGATGTCTCTATCAATAAACCATTTAAAAATATTATGAGAGAAGAGTTAAATAAATGGATAGCAAAGCCAAATAATGATGTCACCACAACAGGACGTATGAAACGACCAACAATTTCAGAAGTTTGTACCAGGGTGAAAAATTCATGAGAAGCTGGTGCAAGAAGAAACGATTTTAAAGTCATTTAAAAAATGCGGAATAACTAATGCTATAGGTGGTACCCAACAATACCTTACATGTGATTTTCCAATGCTCCACCCGAAGGTACTACATTGGCCAGGAAGCGAGTTTTTCTTTTACCTGGAAAATTTGGAATTTTGCTGAACCCTTGCTGTTCCAAGCAAAGTAGGGATCTTTACGGTGCGTGACAACACTCACACACGGAACCTCCATTTTACCTCTCATCCGAACGAGGGTGTATTTTTTGGGATAAATGCTCGCCTAACATTTTTCAAGCGGACCGTGTCGGGATTCGACCCCGGGATCTTGAGCGTAGTAGTCACACACATACCACTAAGCCACGGAGCCGCCTGGTACCCAACAATACCAATATTATTCTAACTGGGCCAGACATTCTCAGATTATCGGGCAGCATACCAGAAACTAGATATAAAAAATTAAAAAAGGTGTATGTGAGTACAATTATACCGGGTTGAATACGTCTACCTGATATAGGCGCAGTGGCTATAGGAGACGATCGTCAAGCGTGACGTATAGAGCCCTTGTATGCTTAGAAATCCTCAGTACGACACCTAGACGAGATTATTGTAGGTGTATGGGAGCATTCTTACACAAGAAGTATCCACTTTAGCCTCTCCGTATGGTATCGAGCGATAGGGTTGAAATAAACTGAAAAGTGGATCTGATTACAAACCCTAAGGCAATTGCTAAGTTTGATGAGTTTTGTTTGAAGTTCGCCTATCTAATTTACTTGTGCTTGCGTGTGCGAGCGCGTGTGTGTATTGGAGTATGTTGTGAAATTGTAATTTTATAGTGCACACGGGAGCTTTCTGGATTGCATAATATTAGAGTTCCTTTGAACATTTTCTCGTTTTATTTGTCTTTGCAATTAATCATAGTGTCCATAACCCTAAATTATTTTTTAAACTCGTTACAGAAGACGTGGAAGAAGTAAAACACACCCAATGAGAAAAATTCACAATCCAGATAAAGTTTTCTGGAACTTCTAAGAATTATTTAACAGCCGCGTAGGTCTTCCATAAACGAAAGGTTTCTAGAATATTAGTCATTCTTGCTTACGCATTTTAGCAGGAACAACACATTCATTTACTTCATGCATGCGTATTTAAGACGCTATTGAAATTGATTTTTTAATCTCACTAGTCTACATTCCTAGAACGGATATTGAAAGATCGTGGATAAATTTAGACAGACCGCCTAAAATAAAATTTTATAAGTTGTCATTTGAATGAACTTACAGTAAAGGAACACAATAAAAACTTGAAAAAAATAAAATTCAAATATTTGCTTACTACTGTGTGCTTAATTTTAAATATGAAATTGGTTAAAACATACTCCAAAGAACTAAATTCCTTTCGAGCAATTTGGAGAAGCTGCTAGTGTTGCTTGAGAGTTTATGGATAAATAAAGAAATCTTATTCATTGTATAGCAAGCTAAACTTCAAAGCAGAGAGATAGTTCTCTTACGGAGCACTCAACCCATATCAAACCTCTAAGCGTCTTATTTGAAGCCTTTGCATTATGTATGCCCTGATAGTTCATCCAAATTTCAAGGGTTTCTGTTCAAGGTGAAAGAGTTAAAGAATGTATCTAACCCCAAAAACAGCGCATTAAAGAAACGTTTTAACTCCCTCTATAAGAGGAGGGATATGTTGTAACTCAATAGTCGCGGTTCTAACTGTAAGTTCAAGAGGAAATATAAACCGTACCATCAGAGCTTAGATTTAATAATATCAAGGGCAGCGTTCCGGGCGACAAAGTATCCCTACATTTGATTTTCCAATGCTCTACCGAAGGTGCAATATTGTGAAGAAATATTCGCTGGATTTTATTTGTTTTAATATATCGCCAGTTATAATTCGAAGAAATTTCACATATTTCAAGTATCTGTACAATTCTGAGACAAAATAAGTCCATCGAGAGGGTGTTACGTACTTTACCTTATTTTTGCCGTACATGGACCGGAGTTAATTAATGCACCAAGTAGCTTTCAGGGGTGTGGGGTGGGTTCTATGAAAGCCAATATAATACTTTTAAGGGTATACAACTTATCACACTTCAATAAAATACTTGTTTGCTTACCTTGACAGTTCCTTAAACTCTCTTGTGTATGTTTTGTCTTTGAGCATAAACCCACCTGAAGAAAACACAAAGAAAGCGTACTCGGATTGGGTCCGAGTAACGATTTAGTGGTTATCATTGCGGCTGAAGGTTGATGCAGCTTCGTTTACACCCACATCGTCTCCTACTAGTCTACAATAAACAAAACTAAAACTTCACGTCATGTATCCTAATCTTTATAGTAAAAAATTGATTATAACTGTGATTAACAGCAAAAAAAACTATGATTTACATCTAGCCGGCCAAATATGCGCGCAGCTGAAAGAACAATTTATCAATGATAGAAAATCAATCAATTTAATTTTTAGGTGCTATTATACCTATAGAATAATAAACTTCTACATATGAGAAAAATTTTGTGTTTATAATACGCTTTAAATAAACTTGCACCAACGTTAATAGCCTTTCTTAATAATAATAAGCTCCACGCATTAGTATAATTATCATCAATCACAATTATTAAATATAAGAACAGAGCATGTGATGTTTATAAGATGGATAACAAAAACTTAATCCGTCGACATCCAGCGCAGGGATCATTGCAGGTAAAAATCTAGCTTATGGTTACACAAAGGCACCCACGCCGGAAACTTATACAATAACTACGGGTATATCACATCCGTGGTTTAGTACACGCGTTCGAAAATCTCTTTTACGAACAGTTCCGGCGTTCGAATAATATCACGTTAACCACCTGGTTCTCAACCTCTTTCCGCACCGTTATAGTGGTCCGCGTTTCGATCAAATTCGAAATTCTAACGACTTATGTTTAGTATCTAGTAACTGATGAATAAGTGAATAAGCGAATCCAAGGGTCATAGCATGCTATTTTCCTTCTCACGGATTGCGCCTCTAAATTATTCTATTTTCGAAGTCAGTGTCGTTCTGTCCATATGAACCGTCATTTTTTTTCCTGCCATTTTTTGTTTAATGCCGATCGTTGCGTCATTCGTCCAGTCTCAACGCATTTATTTTATGGATTGTTTTATGAATCTTTGGTTTCTGGGGTGTATCTTCCCATGGTGGTGTTTTTTAAACTCGTGTGAATTTGTACAAATAACTCTATTGTACGTGTGATTTTCCTGTTTCTATATGTAGTTATTGAATTTGATACGAATGGTTGTAAAATACCGATAGTTACTGCTGTTTGTATTTACAACTTGACTACTAGCAAAAGATTAATAATATATAAGAGCTATAGATTAACACAGATTAATAAAGCGCAAGAGCCTTTCGTATGGTGGGTTTCCATCTTTTGCCACTTGGTGGTCTTGGTAATATGTTCTGCACAACTGACTGTCAGTGGGTACGGGTTTGATACTTCTAGCTCGGTGCGCGACGCGAGGGTGGAGGATCCAAAAATCAACTCCTTGTTAGCGTTGATGGGTTTTGTCGTCCAAGCTGCACATACCCCAGTGCGTTAGTGGAGGTGGAATAGGCGACACTAGCTTAGGTGGTGGACTATAACTTCAAAAAAAACTTCAAATAATGTTTCATTCTCTCTTGCGCGTGGCGGTGGCGTCGATTCTGAAACGAGTGGACATCCTGTCCATATACTATGGATTTGTAGGGTCGGAGACATCGTTCCTGATGGCTTTTTGAACAGCGCCGCTAACGTCATTATCTCTGTAAACTTGAAAACTTTTCAAACAGCACCACAAAAAATTTTTTTAGTTACAGACTACGGGGCTGTACCGCAGGCTTATGCTGTTTACCCATGTCATTCGTGAGCGCCTCTTTGTCCCTTTGAATTTAAATTCTTTTTTTTTTATTCTTGATTAACCCCCTAAGTTAGTTTCGTTTTTAACGAATAGTTTTTTTGGAATTTAACATTGGATGTGAAGCAATCTAGATCAAGTGTGCAACGCAAATAGTTTGGCTAGGGGAAGCTTTCACGCACTAGGTTCTGAGATTTTGGTAATCCCTCCGCGCGCTGCTGAGCGTCGTGCACCTGTTATACCGATACGTGAAGGTGGAACTTCAGTAGGTGCGGCTCTGATGTTATTGACATGAATCTTCGAGGTACCTCCATATTTTAACCTGATTCAATTAGTATTGACGACGACTCTACTGGCAATGGAATATGGTCCTGGCCATATAGTATTGAATCTAGACCGGAATGGTGGACGGAAACGTATCATATCGCCGTGCGCAAATCTACGATTCCTAGTTCGGTATTGGCGCCCATATTCGTAAATTTGCTGAATTCGTTACAGACGGTCTTTCCTTTGGTTGTAGACTGCTAGGCGTTGAAGTTACTAGATCGTGGTTTATATCCCAGCTGGGAATGACTGGGTGTGGTACTGGTTGCTACGTTCTTTTTGGTTTGTAGGTGGCACATAATTTCAGGAATGTTTCTGTGTCATGATCGGACATTGCATTGAATCGCAAAGGTCCGTAGAGCTTTTTTATATTTGGTTACTAAGTTCAATTGGATTCTAATAAGTAGCACGATAGCTTTTGCCAACCTGAAAGTTGTATTGAGCAACAATGTTCCGGGGTGAATATGCCAACTTGATGTAAGCGCCAAAAATCCTGGCTTTAAATTCCTTGACCTTAACTACCTGGTTTATCAACCACGTTTTGACCAAATTCGAAGCTCTGAGGACCGATGTTTAGTATCGAATAACTGACGAATGAGTGATTCCTGTCTTTTACTATCCGTCGGTTTTTATAGGTTTTTCATTCAAGGAGCATTGCATGCTATTTTTGTTCTCACGGATTGTGCGTCTAAACCAGCTTATTTTTGAAGTTAATGTCGTTCTTTCCGTGTCAACTGTCATTTTTGTTCCTACCATGGTAAGTTTAATACCGATGGTTGCATCATTCGTCCGGTCTCAACGCATTTATTTTATGGCTTGTTTTATGACTCTTTTGCTTTTGAGATGAATCTTGCCATGGTGTAGGTTTTAGATTCGTGTGTATTTGTACAAATAACTTTAATATATGCGGTGATATCCCTGTTTCTATATATAATTTTTGAATTTGATACAAATGGCTATAGAATACCCATAGTTACACCCGTTTGTATTTAATGTACTGAGTGCTTTCCTATTTCAATATTGCATGCTAATTTAATATTATTTTGAAATAGAAACGATATTACATGTAAAGTACCAAAAATTCTAAATTTTACTGGGTGTTTTAGTGTTAAAATTATATTTAACTAACCTATTTAAATAAATTCTTTTCTACTACTTAATGTTTGTTTAAGTAATGCGCCAGCGTTACAGGTGGTGGAATAAGTAACGGTAGCTTAGGTCGTGGAGTGGAACGTCGAAATAATCTTGAGTGTTGCAATAGAGTTGATCCTGGAACGACTAGACATCCTATCCATATGTTATGAACTACTGTGGGGTTGTCATTGGTGGCGTATAGTAGCGGGCTTTGTGAACAGAGCCGCGAGCGTCGTTGTCATTATAAACTTCCAGGTTTTTCAAACATCACAAGAGTTACTTTGAGCTACAGACTATGTGACAGCACCACAGGCTTTTGCCGTTCTCTCTGGACATAGTTCAACTTCTGTTAACTGTTCCTCTGAATGCAAATTCACCTCCTTTTATAATGGAAGACCCCCAGCTTATTTAGTCTTTAGCCAATATCCTTCCTAAAATTTAACATTGAGTGTGAAGCAATCTAAATTAAGCACACAATGCAAATAGTTTTCCTGGGGCGACCTTTTGCTGATTTGGTTTTGAGCTTTGGTACTTTTACCCCCTGAAAACTTTTATGTACTTTCTGTATTGATACGTGATGGTGGATCTTCAGTAAGTGTGGGTCTGATATCTTTGCCTTGAATCTTCATGGTGCTTCCATTGTCTAACATGAATCAGTAAAGATTAGGTCACCATTCTGGCAGTAGGATGTAGTCCTGACCATTTGGTTTCGTATCTAGACTGGAGTGCCGGATAGGCACGTATCATTACCATATTGTCGAGCAAAAATGTAGCAGAATTTTTGTGGAAAGCGGCCCTAGTTCGGTATTGGCGCTCACTTATTTGCTGAATTCGCTGCAGTCGGTTTTCTTCTTAGTTGTTAACCGCCGTACAGTGAAGGTCTCAGGTCGTAGTTCATATCTCGGTTGGTCATGAATAGAAATGGTAACGGTGGCTACGTTTCGTATTGCGTAGGAAAGGTCTGGAAGGCTTTGTTGTTAACTTACTAAGTTTGGTCGGTCTTTGATAAGTAGCACAATAGCTTTTGCCATTTTATAGGTATATTTGACCTCCATATATACCGGATTGTACACGACTGCTTAATGCACGCGCCAAAATAAGTACGTGGCTTTTAGTCAAACGGGATGTAGCGAACTCTTGTGTTGTATTAACAATCCTCAGAACGACGAGGTTCTTATAGGCGTATGGGAGCACTGTTGTATAGGAAACGTTCACTTCAACCCCTTCGTATGATATTGAGCGATATGGTTGAAATAAACTGAAAAGTATATCTGTTTACAAAGCCTAAGGCAATTGGTGACTTCGATGCGTATTGTTTGAAATTCGTCTATTTGATTTACTTGTAGTGCGCGCGTGTGTATGGTTTGTGAAGTTTTACTTGCTTATTTCATAGTGTACAATGGAGCTTTGTGTATTGCATAATATTAGAGTTCCTTCGAACTTTTCTCCCCTTTTTTTTGTCTTAGCAATTAATCATCGCGTCCGTAACGCTAAATCAAATTTTGAGCTCGTTACTTATTTTTACCGTACAGAGACCAAAGTAACGTAACTGCTGATTGGTGTACAGGAAAGGTGTGACAAGTGTGGAAGCCAGTATAATAGTTTTAGGGGTATATAAGTTATGATACTTCTACTAAATACTTGTTTACTTACCTTGACAGATCCTTAAACTCTTTCGTCTATGTTTTGTCTTTGCGCATCAACCCACCTGAAGAAAACACAAATAAAACCTACTTGGATGTGGTCCCGGGTACCGGTTTAGTGGTTATTATAGCGGCTGACGATGTAGCCTTGCTTTGTTATATTAAATTTTTGCAATCGATTTATTTCTGCATCCTTTATGTATAAATATTAAGTTCCGACTACTTTGTTAACTTCTTATTAAGAAACGCCTCATAAAATGTTTAACTTAAACGACTTCACACTTCTTATGTTACTGGAGTCATTTAAAATCGATTAGCTCTTAAATTGAAATGATTACTTATTCAAGCATCCTATAAAATCTTATCAAGTGTTTGGTTACAACATTAAATATGTGGAATCTATTCTATCTTAATTTACTTTGGCTAGCAAAGGCTAAAATCTTCGTCTTGTAGATTCAATAAATACATTAATGTGTTTGCTTTAAAATGTTGTTTATCAATACTGGTTTTTTCATTTTTTGTATAAATGATTAGGAATATTTTTATATACTGCCCCGACTGACGGATGTTATATGTCGGGGGAAGTGTCGGACAGTTCCTTAAACTTTCTTGTATATGTTTTGCCTTTACGCATAAACCCACCTGAAGAAAACACAATTAGAGCATACCCGGATGGGGTCCGAGTACCGATTTAGTGGTTATTATTCCGGTTGAAGGTTGATGCAGCTTCGGCTACACCCATATCGCCTCCTTCTACTAGTCTACAATAAGCAAAAATAAATCTTCACGTCATGTGTACCTAATCTATATAGTAAACATGATTATTGTGCACGCCTACTCGATGCAGACGCCAAAATAAGTAAGTAGCTTTCAGAGACGATCGTCAAACGTGAAGTATGGATCCCTTGTGTTGTATTAACAATCCTCAGCTCGACGAGGTTTTATAGATGTATGGGAACACCGTTACATAAGAAGCATCCACTTCAAACCCTTTGTATGATATTGAGCGTTATGGTTGAAATATACTGAAAAGCGTGTCTGTTTAGAAAGTCTAAGGCAATTGGTGACTTCCATGCGTTTTGTTTGCAGTTGGTTTATTTAATTTAAATGTATTTGCGCGCGCACGCGCGTGTATATACTGTTTAGTTGTACTTACTTATTTTATGGCATACTCCAGAGCTTTCTGGATTGTATAATATTAAAGTTCCTTTGAAGTTGCTTCCCTTTTAATTAGTCATCTCATCCGTAATGCTAAATCATGTTTTGAGCTCGTTATAGAAGATGTGAAAGAAGTAAAACCCGCCCAATGAGAAAAATTCACAATCCAGATAAGTTTTCTGGAACCTCTAAGATTTATTTAACAGCCGCGTACATCCTCCAAAAACGCAAATTTTCTAGAACATTGGCCAATTTTGCTTACGACTTTTAGCAGGAAAAACACATTCATTTATTTAATGCATACGTATTTAAGGCGCTATTGAAATTGATTTTTTAATCTCACGAGTCTACATTCCTAGAACGGATATTGAAAGTTCGTGGATAAATTCAGACAGACCGTCGAAAATAAAATTTTATACATTTTCATTTGAATGAACTTACAGTAAAGGAGCGCAATAAAAACGTGAAAAAATAAAATTCAAATATTTGCTTACTACTGTGTGCTTAATTCTAAATGTGAAATTGGTTAAAACATACTCAGAAACAAAGAACTAAATTCCTTTCGAGCAATTTGGAGAAGCTTCTAGTGTTGCTTGAGAGTTTATGAATAAATAAAGGAATCTTATTCATTGTACAGAAAGCCAAACTTCAAAGCAGAGAGATAGTTCTCTTACGGAGCACTCAACCCATATCAAACCTCCAAGCGTCTTATTTGAAGCCACTGCATTATATATGTTCTGATGTTCTCATACAAATTTCAAAGATTTCTGTACAAAATGAAGGAGTTAAAGAACGTATCTAACCCCAACAACAGCGCATTAAAGAAACGTTATAACGACCCGTTTAAGAAAGGAGATTTGTTGTAACTCCATAGTCGCGGTTCCAACTGTGAGTTTAAGAGGAAATGTTGACCGTGCCATCAGAGCTTAGCTTTAAAGATATCAGGAAGTAACGTTCCGCGTAACAAAGTATCCCTATATCTGATTCCAATGCTCCACCGAAGGTGCTATACTGTGACGAAATATTCACTGGAATTTCATTTGACTTAGTATATCGCCAGTTATAGTTCTAGAAATTTCACATATTTTAAGTATCTGGACAACTCTCACACGAAATAAGTCCATCGAGAGGGGTGTTACGTACTGTATTGACTTTACCTAACTTTTACCGTACATGGACCGGAGTTAATTGATGCACCGGGTAGCTTTTAGGGGTGTGGGGTGGGTTCTATGAAAGCCAATGTAATACTTTAAAAGGTATACAACTCATCACACTTCAATAAAATACTTGTTTGCTTACCTTGACAGTTACTTAAACTTTCTTGTGTATGTTGTGACTCTGCGCATAAATCCACTTGAAGAAAACACAAATAAAGCGTACTCGGATGGGGTCCGAGTGTAACAACCCGATTTTCAATCGCCTTGTTAAGCATAAATTTTATCATTATTTTTATATAATGTTACGCTACTGCGTACCAATACTTATAGTATTAATAGTTGACACAATTTAATTATTACTTGTATATTTCACGAACCGTGGTTGAATTATTATATGTACGTGTTACAAAGCCTGCATAGACCGTGGTGGAATAATTTCATACAAGCGAATGCTTCTATATTTTAAAAAGCTTTCGTTTTACGTCTACGGTACCTGGGATCGCATAATATTTACATTACAATGTAGTGAGAGGGTTTAGTTTCTGGTATTTAAACATATGGTGGCCTATGGCCGCAGGACCGACGAATTCATTGGGGTTTTGCAGGAATGTGGTTGCAGATGTAAAGAAACAGCAATGATTCCGGGCTTTTTTTGATGTGTGGTCTTTGGGTAAAGACGTGTTTATGTGTGTGCTTAGAACACGTGAGTATTTATTTTGTTTGAAGGACATTTTTTTAATAATGCAAAGCAACCCTTTGCTATGAGTTTTATTTCGATTCTGCATCACTTTTGTAGCGTCTTATTAATTTGTAGGAAGGATTACTTTAATTCTACATAGACGCTAACGACGGTGTGCTATTGCTTAGGTTATTTAAAAGAAAATTCCTTTGCTTCAACTACCGGTCATTGGAACGTAATAAAGACGTGAACTAACCTTTGTTAATAGCTCAGTAAAGAAAGCTTTTTCGGATTTACGTGTCAAACTTTTGTAGTGTTGTAAAGGTTAATTACTATAGACCAGTTGATACTGTTTACTTTTGCTCGCGGAAATGTATGTTCGTTCTACCTATAGACGCTAACGACGGGGTGCGGAGCTGTTGTTGCGAGCCATAGGCCGGTCTGTTTTTGTGAATTATATTGACAGTAAATTACGTTTCGCGTGTTCCGGAAATAATCATTGAAGAGAGCATGCGGTATTAACCCATGGAATCCTTGATTTAATCTGTACATACGGATACCGTGTTGAAAAGACAGTAATGCATAGTTGTGTTTCAAAGTGCTTTTGTTAATATAATTAAAGGTCTTAAGTTAATCATAGTTAGGCTAAAGATTAGGTATATGTGACGACGTGCACGTCCCTAGATAACAATTAGGTTAGATAGAATTACGTTTATTTTATGTCGGAATAGTGGGCCCTGTAGGCCTTATTTCATTTCGAGTTCAAGACTGTTTATTTATTTGTTTATATATATATGCTTTTCCTGACAGTCGATGGTATAATAAAATGTTATTTCTTTTTCTAAACTACGAAGTTATTTAATGATTACTTTTATTAGGTATCAATGCCTTTCCGCTGATTGGCGCCCATGTTTATTATAAATTGGTTATGTATATATTGATGATTTTTATTCGTATTGCATAATTGGTAAGTACAAGCAAGGTTTTAGTTATGAGTTTGAACCACGACCTACGCCGCTGAGTTTAGTCTGCCTGGCCTTAATTAACCGTCTTGACTGGTCTTCACATTTCCACGAAGGACGGTTGATTATGTAAATATTACACGAGTACCGATTTAATAGTTATCATTGCGGTTGAAGGTTGATGCAGCTTCGCTTACACCTATATCGCCTCCTTCTACTAGTCTACAATAAACAAAAATAAAACTTTACTTCATGTATACCTAATCTATATAGTAAAAAGTTGATTATAACTGTGATTAACAGCAAAGAAAAACTATGATTTACCCCTAACCAGCCAAATATGCGTGCAGCTAAAAAACAATTATCAATGATAGAAAATCAACCAAATTTTTACGTGCTATTATAAATATAGAATAATAAACTTCTACATATGAGAAGAATTTTGTGTTTATAATACGCTTTAAATAAACGTGTACCAACATTAATAGCCCTTATTAATAATAATAAGTATAATTAGTATAATTACCATCAAACACAATTATTAAATACAAAAAGAGGTCTTGTGATGTTAATAAGATGGATAACAAAAATTTAATCGAGCTACAGTTTTTGGTTTTCGTCAGAGTTCCGTTGAAAGCCAGTGAAGGTAAAAATTCAACTTGTGGTTGCACAAAAAACATCCAACACGGGAAAGTTTCACAATAACACGGGTATGTCGCATCCTTGTTTTAGTACACGCGCCCGGAAACTTGTTCTTACTAATAGTTAACTACCTGGTTCTCAAACCTCGTTCCGCACCATGATGGTTCGCGTATCGATCGAATCCGAAGGTCTACTGACCAATGTTCAGTATCGAATAACTAATAAATAAATGCATTCTTTAGTTTACTGTCCGTCGCCTTTTATAAGTTATACGTCCCTGGATCATTGCACGATTTTTTGTTCTATATTTAATGCTGATCGCTTTGCCATTTTACCGGTTTGATTGCATTTATTTTAGGGCTAATTTTATTAATCTGTCGTTTTTGGGGTGCACCTTTCCATAGTTGATTCTTTTTAACTCGTATGAAGTTGTACAAATAACTTAATAATGGCGGTTATTTTCCTGTTTTTTAATTTAAAACGAAGGGGGTGTAAACTACTGATATTTATTACTGTTTGTGTTTACTGTATTGGTTCTTTCCTATTTTAATTCTTCATTCTAATTTGAAACGATTTTGAAATAGCAACGTTATTAAATATAAACTACTTAATCTTCTACATTTTACAGACTGTTTTCGTGAACAAAACAATCCATCAATAAAAAAAATTCAGTCAATTTATTGTTTACGTGCTATTATACTTCTATAATAATGAGCTTCCATATGAGAAATGTGTGTTCATAAAACGCTTTAAATAAGGGTGCACAAACATTAATAAGCTCCACACAATATTATTAGTACTATAAAACACAATTATTAAATACTAGAACAGAGCAGTATATGATGTTTATAAGATGGTTAACAAAAATTCAATCGAGCTATAGTTTCTTCTTTTCATCAAAGTTCCACCGAATCCAGGGCAGGAATCATTGCAAGTAAAAATCCAACTTATGGTTACACAAAGGTACCCAACACGAGAGAGTTTCACAATAACTACGGGTTCGGAAACTTTTTTTTACGAACAGTCCCGGCGTTTGAATACCGTCACGTTATCTACCTGGTTCTCAACATCGTTCCGCACCGCTATGGTGCTCCGCATTTTGATCAAATTTAAACCTCTGCTGACTGATGTTTAATATCGTGTAACTGGTGCATAAGTGAATCCTATATTTTACTATTCGTCAGTTTTTATAGCTATCACATCCAAGGGTCTTTGCATGCTATTTTTATTTTTATGAATTGTGCGTCTAAACTATCCTATTTTCGAAGTCAATGTCGTTCTGCCGGTATGAATCGTAATTTTTTGTTCCTACGATTTTACGTTTAATACCGATCGTTGCGTCATTCATACGGTCTCAACGCATTATTTTAGGGCTTGTTTTATGAGTATGTGGCTTTTGAAGCGTTTCTTTTCATGGTAGATGTTTCTTAAACTCGTGTGAATTTGTGCAAATAACTTTATTATACGCGACGATTTCCGTTTCTATATGTAATTTTTGAATTTGATTCGAATGACTGTAAATTACCGATAGCTACTAACGTTTGTATTTAATATATTGGGGCTTTCCTTCTTCAAAGTTTCATCCTAGTTAAATATTATATCGAAATAGCAACGCTATTACATGTAAAGTACCAAACATTCTAAATTTTACTGTATATTTAACCTACCCATTTTAGTAAATTCCTTTCTACTACTTAATGTTTACTTAAGTAATGCGCCAGCATTGCAGGGGGTGGAATAGGCGACAGTGGCTTAGGTCGTGGAGTAAAACTTCGAAAAACCATCAAAAAAGTTTTGTTCTCCTTTGAGTGTGGCGGTGGCGTTGATCCTGGGACGAGTAGACATCCTATCCATAAGTTATAGACTGCTGTGGAGTACCAGATGTCATCCTTGGTGGCGTGTAGTTGCTGGCTTTGTGAACAGCGCCACGAGCGATGTCGTCGTTATAAACTTCCAGGTTTTTCAAACAGCACAACAAATGTTACTTAGAGCTGCAGACTATATGGCAGCACCGCAGTCGTTTGCCGTTCTTCCAGGTCATAGGTCTACTTCTGGTAACTGTCCCTCTGAATGCAAATTCACCTTCTTTTATAATAGAAGACCCCCCAGCTTATTTAGTCATTAACCAATAACTTTCCTAAAATTTAACATTGTGTGTGAAACAATCAAAATCAAGTGCACAACGCAAATAGTTCTCCTGGGGAGAACTTTAGCTGATTTGGTTTCTGAGTTTTGGTAATCTACCCGGCTGAAAACCATTGTGTACCTTCTGTATTGATTCGTGATGGTGGAACGTCAGTAGGCGTGGGTCATCTTTATGGTGTCTCCATTTTCTAACATGAATCAGTAAAGATTAGGACACCATTCTGGTAATAGGATGTGGTCTTGACCATTTGGTTTTGTATCTAGACTGGAGTGCCGGATAGACGCGTATCATTACCATATTGTCGAGCAAAAATCTAGCAGAATTTTGGTGGTAGACGCCCCTAGTTCGGTATTGGCGCTCATTTATTTGCTGAATTCTATGCAGTCGGGTTTTTTCTTAGTTGTTAACCGCCGGACACTGAAGGTTTCATGTCGTAGTTCATACCCCGGTAGGTCATGACTGGGAATTATACCTGTGGTTACGTTTCGTATTGAGTAGGGAAGGCCCGTAAGGTTTTTTTTTAAATTACTAAGTTTGGTCAGCCTTCGATGAGTAGCAAGCTTTGGCCAACTTGATAAGTGTATTTGAGCTCCATTTATACCGAGTTGTACACGACTGCTTGATGCAGGCGCCAAAATAAGTAAGTGACTTTTTGAGACAATCGTCAAACGCAATTTATGGAACCCTTGTGTTGTATTAGCAATCCTCAGTACGACGAGGTTCTTATATAGGCGTATGGGAGCACGTTCCATAGGAAGCATTCACGTCAAACCCTTCGTATGATATTAAGCTATATGGTTGAAATAAGCTGGAAAGTATGTCTGTTTACAAGCCTAAGGCAATTGGTAACTTTGTGCGTATGTTTAAAATTCGTGTATTTGATTTACTTGCAGCGCGCGCGTGTGTATGGATTGTGAAGTTTTACTTACTTATTTCATTCTGTACAATGGAGCCTTGTGTATTGCATAATATTAGAGTTCCTTTAAACTTTCTCATCTTTTCTTTGTCTTAGCAATTAATCATCGCGTCCGTAACGCTAAATCAAATTTTGAGCTCGTTATAGAAGACGTGGAAGACGTAAAACCCGCCCAATGAGAAAAATTCACAATCCAGATAAAGTTTTCTCGAACCTCTAAGATTTATTTAACAGCCTCGTAGATCCTCCATAAACGCAAGTTTTCTAGAACATTGGCCAATTTTGCTTACGAATTTTAGCAGGAAAAACACATTCATTTATTTTCTAGAATGGATATTGAAAGTTCGTGGATAAATTTAGACAGACCGTCGAAGATAAAATTTTATTCGTTTTCATTTGAATGAACTTACAGTAAAGGAGCGTAATAAATCCTGCAAAAAATAAAATTGAAATATTTGTTTACTAGCATGGCGCTTAACTCTAAATGTGAAAGAAAGATCCAAATCCCTTCCGAACAATTCGGAGAAGCTTCTAGTGTTGCTTGAGAGTTTATGTTGAAATAAAGGAATCTTATTCATTTTATGGCAAGACAAACTTCAAAGAAGAGAGATGGTTCTCTTACGGAGCACTCAACCCATATCAAACCTCCAAACGTCCTATTTGAAACCTTTGTATCATGTATGCTCTGATGTTGTCATACAAATTTCAAGGATTTCTGTGCAAGATGAAAGAGTTAAGGAATGTATCTAATCCCAACAAGAGCGCATTAAAGAAACGTTTTAAAGACACCTTTAAGAGAGAGGATTTATTCTAACTCCATAGCCGCGGTTTTAACTGAAAATGTGGACCGTGCCATCAGAACTTAGATAGGTACTATTGTGACATTGGGACAAAATATCCGCTGGATTTTGATTTGACTTAATATAAATCGTCAGTTAGAAATCGAGGGAATTTCACATCTAGTGCCACCAAGCAAACATAGACTCGGGAGGTGTGTCTGTGGTGTCACTGCCTGCTAAACAGTACACTCATATTTGTAAGGTTAGGTTATTAATATTCAACATTGATTGCATTATTGTATTTTTTAATCTTTAATAATTTTAGAAGATTTAATTAACAATGACATGACAACACACCATGGAATTTTAAATTTGGTTAAAAATGCTTTGCTCTCGCAGTGTACTTTGAAACAAATCGCTTTCTAATTGGTTCCATATGTTGCTATTGGAAATTAGTTTACATATTTTCCGGGTTCTATATTGGTTGGTGGCACTGTATTTTAAGTATTTGGGCAACCCTGCTTGCAACAATCTGGATCAATCGAGAGGGGTGTTTCGTGCTGTATTGACGTTACGTTACTTATTTTTACTCTACAGGTACAGGAGTGACCTAACAGCTAATTTGTGCGTCGGCTTATTTTCAGGGGTGTGAGGTGGGTTCTTAACGTAATACTTTTAGGGGAATCGTTATGACATGTGTATTAAATGCTTGTTTGCTTACCTCGGTAGGTCCTTAAATTTTGTTGTCCCTCTTGCCTTTAGTCGTTAACCCACCCGAAGGAAACACAAGTAAAGCATACCTGGAAGGTGGGTACGAGTACCGGTTTAGTGGTTATTATTGTGACTGAATTTTGATGCAACTTCGCTTATACCTGATCGCCTCCTTTTATTAGTCTGCAATAAACAAAAATAAAGCTTCACGTTTTTTATACCTAACTTATATTGTAGAACATGATTATAGCAGTGAATAACAACAAAGAAAATTTTAAGATCTACTTTTAGTTGACCAAATATACATGTAGCTTAAAAAGCAGCTAAATATTATCAATTTTAGAAATTCGGCCAATTTAATTTGTACGAGCTATTATACCTCTACAATAATGAACTTGTCCATATGAGAATTCTGTGTTTACAATACGCTTTAAATAAGCATGCACCAGCGTTAATAGAACTTTTTTATAATAAAAAGAGCGAGTCAAGCTCGCACTATTAGGGTTCCGTACTAATACTATAGTGAGCAATCAATAAACCAAATTAAGCTGTTTTTATTTTTTATGTACATTTAAATCTTATCCAAATCTTTTAAATTTTATCCAAATTTGATTGTGATAACTGAAAAATGAATATATTGTCCCACGTTGTGCTGGTACATTATTAGTAAATACGTTGTCTATTACTGTGTTTAAAAAAAATTTTGCCAGCAACTATTGCACTGTCAAAAAAATATGCAGTTTTTCGTTAATCTATGACTCAATAGCTACTATCCCTATTAAAATCAAAATTTTATCTGTGGAAATGTAGGGGAACAGGGAGGGAAGAGTCATTTTTGGCACATTTTGAGCTATATCATGAAGATTACTGGACAGAAAATTATAAAAAAAATTTTTAGAAGCCTTTTAGAATCCTCTTTCAAATGATACCTCACACGATATATTTATTAAAACTTTTTTTCTTTTGACCGAATTAACCCCCGCCATTTTAATCTAAAAATATTTTTTTTTATTTTCTGACTATCGATATATGTGCGAGCCATAAAAACCTAGCATTGTGCCAAATTTCAAATTCCTGCGCTACATCGTTTTCGAGATAAATCTCTGTGACAGACGGACGGACGGACACGTGAGTGATTTTATAACGGGTTCCGTTATACCTTATAAGGCACGGAACTCTAAAAATAAGCCCCACGCATTATTATGATTAAAGGAAAACGATTACTAATTACAACAAGAAAGCGTGTGACGTTTATAAGATGCATAAAATTGCAAAAATGCAAAAAATGCAAAAATTTAGCCAACTTTTAGGTTTTTGTTCTCATCGAAGCTGCGTCGACATCCGGTACATGTTTTTGCTAGGCCCCTTTACCAGCGCCTTGCTATGTGTTAGTCCTGGTCTGTTCTGCCAGTCTCTTTGGTGTTGGTTGCACGTCCATTCGCTGATATAGCTACGGATGGCAGCTTTGGTGACTCCCAAGACAGGTTCAGAACCGATAAAGGGCCCTTGCGCCCCCTGTCTTGCAAGTTCATCTTCAATTTTATTTCCCTTGAGTCCTTAATGGCCTGACACCCACTGTAATGCAACAGGGTTTTGTTGTGCCAGTCCATTAAGTGCCTCAATATATTCCCACATCAGTCTAGATGACACTTTCTGACTTGTTAGAGCCTTGAATGCCTCCTGGCTGTCAGACACAATATAGATAAGTCTTTTAATAAAGGCACCTCTTATACTTTCCCACGCACTTTGCAGTATGGCGTATATTTCTGTTTCAAAAACGGTAGCGTTTGCTCCTAAGAGAACGCTTAAACGTACCTCCGGTCTCTCCCTAAAGAGTTCAGATCTGGACTCGGTCTCGCCCTTAGAGCCATCCGTGTACCAGACCATACAACCCGGAAGTAATCTACTTTTCATTTTTTCCCACTCCACATCCTGGGTAAAAGTCTTGAAGAGTGTATTCGTCGGGTGCTGGGGAGACATTTGGTCTGAACTCATTTCAAACAGATGTCCCCAATTTCTCCCAAGCAATCTTGTATGCTCCGTACCTTTAAAAACTCTAGACTAAAGGTTTTTAAGTCTGTATAGTCCAAGCCTGGCTTACCCCACCGCCACCAAGTATAGTGGGGGAAGACCAAAGAGAGTCTTCATAGCAGCAGTGCGCGTGGAACATATCGCCCCTGTAATACTTAGGCAGACCAGTCTCTGGATCCTGCCCAACTTTATTTTGGTGTTTGATTGGACCACCTTGGACCACCATACTAAGGCTGCATATGTTATTGCTGATCTGACCACCCTAGTGTACAACCAGTGTACCATATTTGGTCTTAGCCCCCAGGATTTGCCGCAAGTGCGTCTAACTATTGCTAAGGAGGTTTCCGCCTTGCGTACAGTTTTATTGATCTGCACGTTCCATGTGAGTTTGGAGTCCAGAGTGACTCCCAATTACACCACTTCGCCTGACGGTCCGATTTCGTTACCGTTAAGGAAGAAGGATGTAATGCCCGCAATCTTCCTTCTTCGGGTGAAAGGTACTAAAGTGGATTTTTGGGAGTTGACTCGAAGACCTTCCCCCATTGCCCACCTCTCTATCATTTTCAGGGTTTCTTGCATTCGGTCCCTGATAATATTATTGTATTTACTCTCCACTAAGACTGCTGTATCATCAGCATATACCAGCGGGGTAAACCCTTCTCTGCTCAGCTCCCACAACAGTCCGTCCATGACTAGGCTCCACAACAGGGGCGACAAAACTCCCCCTACGGGCATCCCCTAGCCACCCGGACTGCCATGGTATTACTAAGCAGTTCTGTGACTGTTACCTTTCCACTTAGCATGCAGTCTATCCACCTGCAGCAAGTTTCCTACATCCCGACTGATCTGGTGACCGACAATATAGAGCTGGAGGATGTATTATCAAAGGCTCCCTTGATGTCCAAAAAAGCCTATAGAGAGATTTCTTTGTTAGCTAGAGTCTTTTCAGCCCTGGAAACTAGGTATTGAATAGCTGACTCTGTTGAAAGTCCTGCGCTAAAAGCAAACTGGTTCGAGTGTAATGGGTTAGTTGCTAAAACACTTCTCCTGATATGCCTATCAAGCAGTTTTTCCATTGTCTTAAGAAAAAAGGACATAAGACTGATGCTCCTGTAGGATTTTGCCTGTGAGTGATCTGTACGACCATGTTTAGCAATAAAGGCTACCCTAGTTAGCCTTCAACTGCGTGGAATATACTGCAATGCCAAGCTAGCCTTCAAAACTCTGCAGATCCAGTTCAGCAGAAGGTTTGGTCCGTTTTGTAGCATGGCTGGGATAATCCCGTCAATGCCGGGAGATTTATATGATTTGAAAGTATTTATCGCCCATTTAATTTTTTGGAAGGTAATCATCTTGTTTGCTACTGCCCAGTCTTTCTGAGATGCGCTCCTTTCGGGGGTCTCAGGTTCCTGGACTTGCCACTCAATAGGTGATTGTTCCAGTTCTGTCAAACCAGGGAAATGAATTTGCAGCAAAAGAACCATCGTCTTCTTCTCATTCCTGGTAAAACTACTGTCTCCCATGGACAGTGAGCCAATAAATCTCTGGGTGTCCTTCGAGAGAAATCTTTGAAGTCTGGCGCATTCAGGATATCCTTCGATATCTTCACAGTACCTCCTCCATGGTTCTCTCTTGGCCTTCCTCAGAGGTTTGTTATACTCAGTAAAAGTCCGCTTGTACATCTCTCAATTACCTGACTTTTTCTTTATTAAATAAAGTTATTACATGTTCCATCAATTGTCTGAGTTTAGAGTTCCACCACGAAACCTTCCTGGTAGTTCTCCTCCCAACTGAGGACAGTTTTCGTTATATGCTGAAATAACTGCGTTAGTAATATTCCCCGCGGCCATTTTAATATCCAGACAGCTTTGCACTGTTAAAACTCCGCTTGCAAAGTACTGATCCAGGTCCATCTTATAGTTACCCAGTCAGTTTTCTTTAGGTTGCGGTAAAATTCCTTCGGCTGGTTGAGCCCGGTAAAGGAAAATCTGATGTATCCGTCGTCTGAGCAGCTCTCCTCGTCAGACATATGCCAGTTCTTTACTAAGTTGCTTATGTATGGTGAACTTATAGTTATATTAATGACTTCCATCTTACGTCTATTTACAAAGGTTGGACTATTGACTTTATTCAAAATGTCTAAATGGTTTGCCATTATAAATTGCATTATTGTTACACCTCTAGGATTGGTCCCAGTACTGCCCCATACTGTGTGGTAAACATTTGCGCCGCTACCAATGATGAGGTGAAATCTATCCACTCTGCACCTAGCCATCAGCGCCTCCAATTCCCTTGAAAGCGGAATATTAAAGGAGTCTAAAGGAAGATAGGCCGATCCGAGTATAATCTCCTTTGGCTCACCTCCACCTAGTCCCACCTTGACCGCCACAAAGTCTTGTTGACAGAATTCTGTAAGCTGCAACCACTTAAGGTTGTTGTTGATTAGTATACAAGTCCTGGGTCAAGTCCTAGCACCTTTTCCTTGCAAACCCAAGGCTCCTGGATAACGGCTATGTTACAGCCTCCCCTCCAAAAGCTTACATAGGGCTGCTGATGCTTCGCTACTGTGCTGCAGGTTCACTTGGACCTCCCTTAGCATTAGGTGAATTGCCCTTGATAGGCCTTTACATTTTATAAGTCATACGTCCCAGAGTCATTCCATGCTATTTTCGTTCTCACAGATTGTGCGTCGAAACTATCTATCTTTGAGGTCAATGTTATTCTGTCCGTATGAACTGTCATTTTGTTCACACGATTTACATACACGCCAGCTTTACAGGTGGTGGAATAGACGATAGCAGTTTAAGTGGTAGAGAGGAACGTCGAAGGAGCTTTTGAAAAATGTTCCGTTCCCTCTTAATGTTGGTGGTGGTGTCGATCTTGGAACAAGTACACATCTTCATATATTCGAAAGTGCTATGGGGCCGGAAATGCCGTCTATGGTGATCTGAAGTTACGGGATTTGTGAACAGCACCTTAACCGTGATAGTCGTTGTAAACTTGCAGACCTTTTAAACAGGACCGCAAGTGTTGCTTTGGGCACAGACTATGGGGCAGCACCTAGGATTTTGCTGGTTGCCCAAACCAGAGGTGAGCTCCTCTTAGTTGTTCCTGTGAATGCAAATTCACTTTTTTTTATTAATGATTACTTATCTTAACTAGTTTATTCTTAACCAACAGTCTTCCTGGAATATAACATTGCGTGTCGAGCAATCTAATTCAAGCGCACGACGTAAATCGTTCTGCTCGGGGAACTTTTGCGGATTAAGTTCTGAGATTTTTGCAATCCCCCCGCGCGTTGAAGACAGTCGTGCACCTGCTATACTGATACGTGATGATGGAGCTTCAATAGGTGTGGCTCTGACGTTGTTGATATGAATCTTCGAGGTGCTCCCTTGTTCTAACCTGATTCAATTAGTATTGACGCAGGCTCTTCTGACAATGGTATCATCTCACTACCATATCTCCGTTCGAAAATCTAGCATACTTAGTTCGGTATTGGCGCTCATGTTCGTGTATTTAGTAGATTGGCTGCAGTCGGTCTGATTGTTGACTGCCCGGCCACGAGGGTTCTAGATTGTGGTTCATATCCCAACAGGGAATGACTGGGTGTGGTACCGGTGGCTACGCCCTTCCTGGTTTGTAGGTGGCACATAATTTCAGCAATCTTTCGGTCATGATCGGGCAACGTATTGAATCGCGAAGGTCCTTAGAGCTTTTTAATATTTAGTTACTAAGTTCGATCGGATTCTAATAAGTAGCACGATAGCTTTTGCTAACCTGGTGGTTGCATGTGAGTAGCATTGTCCTGAGTTGAATATGCCTACTTGATGCAGGCACCAAAGCAAATAAGGGGCTTTCACAGACAATCATCGTGCATGACGCATACAATTTATGACCCTTATTAGATACTTGTTCATTTACCTTGAAAGATCTTTAAAATCTCTTGTCTGTTTTGCCGTTGCGCCCCAACTTACCTAAAGAAAATACAAATAAATCCTACCCGAAAGATAGATCCGAGTACCACTGCAGTCGTTATTATTGCGGCAGAAGGTTGATGCAACCTCGCTTACAATCATATCGTCTTCTTCTACTAGTTTACAATAAACAAAAATAAACCTCCACGTCATGTATATTTATCCTATATTGTAAAACATGAATATGGCAGTAGAATAACAGATGAGAAAAAACTATGATCTACCCCTATAACTCGTCAAATATGCGTGTAGCTAAAAAATCAACTTATAAATGATCAAAAATCAATCAATTCAGTTTTACGTGCAAGTATGCCTCTAAATAATGAACTTCTTCATATGTGAATTTTGTATTTAAAATACGCATTAAATAACCATGCACCAACATTACTAACCCTTCTTTATAATAATAAACTGCACACATTAGTGTCATTTTTTGTTCCTACAATGGTACGTTTAATACCGATTGCAGCATCATTTGTCCGGTCTTAACGCATTTATTTTATGGTTTGTTTTATGACTCTATTGTTCTTAAATCTTTCCATGGTGAATGTTTCTTAAACTCGTGTGAATTTGTACAAATAACTTTATTATACGCGGTGATTTCCCTGTTTCTATATGTAATTTTTGAATTTGATACAAATGGCTATAAAATACCGATAGTTACTACTGTTTGTATTTAATGTAACGAGTGCTTTTTTATTTTAATATTTCATTTTAATTTAATATTAATTTTGAAATAGCAACGTACCAAAAACTCTAAATTTTACTGGGGATTTTAGTGCTAAAAGTATTTTAACTAACCTATTTTAACAAATATTTTTTACTACTTAATGTTTGATTAAGTATTGCGCCAGCGTTACAGGTGGTGGAATAGGTGAATAAGCGAATAGGTCGTAGAGTGAAACGTCGAAAAAACCTACAAAAAATGTTTCGTTCTCCCTTGAGTGTGGCGGTGTAATTGATCCTGGAACGAATGGCCATCCTGTCCATATGTTATGAACTGCTGGGAGTCTGAGACGTTGTTCTTGCTAGCGTATAGTTGCGAGCTTTCTGAACAGAGCCAAGAGCGTCTACATCCTTGGAAATGGATATTGAAAGTTGGTGGAAAAATTTAGACAGACCGAGGAAGATAAAATTTTATACGTTTTCATTTGAATGAACTTACAGTAAAGGAGCGCAATAAAAACTTGGAAGAAAATAAAATTGAAATGTTTGCGCTTAATTCTAAATGTGAAATTGCTTAAAACGAAGAAAGAAAGAACAAAATCCCTTTCGAGCAATTTGGAGAAGCTTCTAGTGTTGCTTGAAAGTTTATAAATAAATAAAGGAATCTTTTTCAGTTTATATCAAGCCAAACTTCAAAGCAGAAAGATGGCCCTCTTACTGAGCACTCAACCCATATCAAACCTCCAAGCATCTTATTTGAAGCCTTTGCATTATGTATGCTCTGATGTTCTCAAACAAATTTCACGGATTTCTATACGAGGTGAAAGAGTTAAAGAATGTATATAACCACAACAACAGCCCATTAAAGAAACGTTTTAACCTCCTCTTTACAAAAGAGGATTTGTTGTAACTCCATAGTCGCGGTTCTAACTGAGAGTTAAGAAGAAATGTGGACCGTGCCATCAGAGCTTAGATTTAATGATATCGGGGGGCAACATGCCGCGTGGCAAAATGTCCGTACATTTGATTTTCCAATGCCCCGCCAAAGGTACTATTATGACATTGTGACAAAATATCAGCTGAATTTTCTTTTGGCTTAATATATCGCCAGTTATAGTACGAAAAAATTTCACATATTTCAAGTATTTGAGCAACTCTGTTTGCGACAAGCTGAGTGTATCGAGAGGGATGTTACCCGCTTAACTGACTTTACGGTACTTACCGTGCATAGACCAAAGTGACGTAATAGCTAATTGGTGTACAGGAAAGTTGTGAGAAGTGTGAGATGAGTTTTACGAAAGCTAGTATAATAGTTTTAGAGGTATACATGTTTTGATACTTTTACTAAATACTTGTTTACTGACCTTGACAGATGCTTAAACTCTTTCGTCTATGTTTTGACTTTGCGCATCAACCCACCTGAAGAAATTAATAAAACCTATTCGGATGTGGGCCCGAATACTGGTTTAGCGGTTATCATAGCGGCTGATGATGCAGCCTTGCTTTGTTACTCTAAATTTCCGCAATCAATTTATTTCTGCATCTTTTATGTATAAATATTAAGTTCTGACTACTTTGTTAACTTCTTATTAAGAAAAACCTCTTATAAAATTTTTGGCTTAAACGACTTCACACTTCCTATGTTATTGGAGTCATTTAAAATATACAGTAATAAACTTCTACATATGAGAGTTTTGTGTTTATAATACGCTTTAAATAAACGTGCACTTACGTTAATAGCCCTTATTAATAATAATAAGTATAATTAGTATAATTACCATCAAATACGATTATTAAATACAAGAATAGGTCATGTATAATTTATAAGATGAATAACAAAAATTTAATCGAGCTACAGTTTTTGGTTTTCGTTAAAGTTTTGCTGAAATCCAGTGCAGCAATCATTGCAGGTAAAATTCAACTTATAGTTGCACAAAAGCACTCAACACGGGAAAGTTTCACAATAATACGGGTATGTCACATCTGCGTTTTTGTACACGCGACCGGAGACTTGCTTTACTAATGAGGTTTGAAAATCGTCATGTTAACTACCTGGTTCTCAACCTGGTTCCACACCACTATGATGGTTTGCACTTCGATCAAATTCGCAGCTCTACTGACTGATGTTCAGTATTGAATCACTAATAAATGAATGCACCCTGTAGTTTACTGTCCGTCGCTTTCTCTAAGTTATACGTCTCAAGGTCATTGCATGCTATTTTTGTTCTTACGAATTGTGCATCTAAGTTATCTTATCGCCGACGTCCGTGTCATTCTGTCCGTGTAAACCATTATGTTGTTCACACATTTTATATTTAACGCTAATCGCTTTGTAATTCTACAAGTTTCATTTCATTTATTTTAGGGCTGATTTTATGAATCTGTCGTTTTTGGGGTGTATCTTTTCATGTTGATTCTTTTTAACTCGTGTGAATTTGTACAAATAACTTTATAATGACGGTTATTCTTTTCTTTCTATCTGTATTTTTTTTAATTTAATAGGAAGGGGGTTTAAAGTGCCGATATTTATTACTGTTTGTATTTAATGTATTCTTTCCTATTTTAATTCTTCTTCCTAATTTGAAACGATTTTGAACTACTAAATTTTCTAAATTTTACAGGCTGCTTTCGTGAACAAAACAATCTAGCAATGAAAAAAGTTCCGCCAATTAATTTTTTACGTGCTATTATGCCTCTATATTAATGGGCTTCTCCATATGAGAAATGTGTGTTTATAATAAGCTTTAAATAAGGGTGCACAAACGTTAATAACCCTTTTTAATAATAATAAGCTCCACACAATATAATAAGTACTATCAAACACAATTATTAAATATTAGAAGAGAGCAGTATATGATGTTTATAGAACGGATAACAAAAATTCAATCGAGCTATACTTTCACAATAACTACGGAATGTCACATCCGTGTTTTAGTACACGCGTTTGGAAACCCTTACTTACGAACAGTTCTGGCATTTGAATACCATCCCGTTAACTATCTGATTCTCAACCTTGTTCTGCACCGCTATTGTGGTCCGCATTTTGATCAAATTCGAAGCTCTGCTGACTGATGTTTAATATCGAGTAACTGATGCATAAGTGAATCTTGTTTTTACTATCCCTCAGTTTTTATAGATATCTCATCCAGGGGTCATAGCAGGCTATTTTCATGAATTGTGCGTCTAAACTATCTTATTTTCAAAGTCAATGTTGTTCTGTTGGTACGAATCGTCATTTTTTGTTCCTACCATTTTACGTTTAATACCGATCACTGCGTCATTCGTCCGGTCTCAACGCATTTATTTTATGTCTTGTTTTATGAGTTTGTGGTTTTTGAGGCGAATCTTTTCATGGTGGATGTTTCTTAAACTCGTGTGAATGTGTACAAATAATTTTATTATACGTGATGATTTCCGTTTCTATATGTAACTTTTGAATTTGATACAAATGGCTGTAAATTACCTATGGTTACTAACTTTCCTTCTTTAATGCTTCATCCTAATTAAATATTATATTGAAATAGCAACGCTATTACATGAAAAGTACCAAAAATTCTAAATTTTACTGGGTGTATTAGTGCTAAACGTATATTTAACTAACCTATATTAATAAATTCTTTTTACTATTTAATGTTTACTTAAGTAATACGCCAGCGTTACAGGCGGTGGATTAGGCGACAATGGCTTAGATCGTGGGGTGGAACGTCGAAAAAATTTTCGAAAAATGTTTCGTTCTCTCCTGCGTGTGACGGTGACGGCGATCTTGGAACGAATGGACATTCTGTCCATATGTTATGGACTGCTGTGGCGTATAGTTGCGGGCTTTGTGAACAGAGCCAAGAACGTCGTCGTCGTTATATACTTCCAGGTTCTTCAAACAGCACAACAAATGTTACTTAGAGCTGCAGACTATGTGGCAGCACCGCAGTCGTTTGCCGTACTCCCAGGTCATAGGTCTACTTCTGGTAACAGTCCCTCTGAATGCAAATTCACCCTCTTTTATAATAGAAGACCCCCCAGCTTATTTAGTCATTAACCAATAACCTTCCTAAAATTTAACATTGTGTGTGAAATAATCAAAATCAAGTGCACAGCGCAAATAGTTCTCCTGGAAAGAACTTTTGCTGATTTGGTTCTGAGCTTTGGTAATTTTACCCGCTGAAAACCGTTGTGTACCTTGTGTATTGATACGTGATGGTGGAACGACAATAGATGTGGGTCTGATATCTTTGCCTTGAATCTTCATGTGCCTCTATTGTCTAACATGAATCAGTAAAGATTAGGACACCATTCTGGCAATAGGGTGTAGTCCTGACCATTTGGTTTCGTATCTAGAGTGGAGTGCCGGATAGGCGCATATCATTGTCGAGCGAAAACCTAGCAGAATTTTTGTGGGAGGTAACCCTAGTTCGGTATTGGCGTTCATTTATTTGCTGAATTCGTTGCAGTCGGTTTTTTTCTTAGTTGTTAACCGCCGGACAGTGAAGGTCTCAAGTCGTAGTTCATATCGCGTTCATGACTGGGATTGGTACCGGTGGCTATGTTTCGTATTGAGTAGGAAAGGCCTGTAAGGCTTTGTTGTAAAATTACTAAGTTTGGTCGGCCTTTGATAAATAGCACATAACTTTTGTCAACTTGATAGGTGTATTTGATCTCCATTTATACCGGGTTGTACACGTCTGCTTGATGCAGGCGCCAAAATAAGTAAGTGACTTTTAGAGACTAGAGTTCCTTTGAACTTTCTCCCATTTTCTTTGTCTTAGCAATTAATGATCGCGTCCGTAGCTAAATCAAATTTTGAGCTCGTTATAGAAGACGTGGAAGAAGTAAAATCCGCCCAATGAGAAAAATTTACACTCCAGATAAAGTTTTTTGGAACCTCTAAGGTTTATTTAACAGCCGCGTAGATTCTCCATAAACGCAAGTTTTCTAGAACATTGGCCAATCTTGTTTACGACTTTTAGCAAAAAACACACATTCATTTATATAACGCATGCGTATTTACAGCGCTATTGAATTGATTTTTAATGTTACGAGTCTACATCCTTGGAAATGGATATTGAAAGTTCGTGAAAAAATTTAGACAGGCCGTCGAAGATAAAATTTTATACGTTTTCATTTGAATGAACTTACAGTAAAGGAGCGTAATAAAAACTTGGAAGAAAATAAAATTGAAATATTTGCGCTTAATTTTAAATGTGAAATTGCTTAAAACGTAGAAAGAAAGAACTAAATCCCTTTCGAGCAATTTGGAGAAGCTTCTAGTGTTGCTTGAAAGTTTATGAATAAATAAATGAATCTTATTCAGTTTATATCAAGCCATACTTCAAAGCAGCAAGACTGAGCACTCAACCCATATCAAACCCCCAAGCATCTTATTTGAAGCATTTTGTACTATGTATGCTCTGATATTCTCATACAAATTTCACGGATTTCTATACAAGGTGAAAGAGTTAAAAAATGTATCTAACCACAACAACAGCGAATTAAAGAAACGTTTTAACCGCCTCTTAGCGAAAGAGGATTTGTTGTAACTACATAGTTGTGGTTCTAACTGAGAGTTAAAAAAGAAATGTGGACCGTGCCATCAGAGCTTAAATTTAATGATATGGGGGGGGAACATGCCGCGCGACAAAATATCCGTACATTTGATTTTCCAATGCCTCGCCAAAGCTACTATTGTGACAATATCCGCCGAATTTCCTTTTGGCTTAATATATCGCCATTTATAGTTCGAGCAAATTTCACATATTTCAAGTATTTGAGCAACTCTGTTTGCGACAAGCTGAATCTATCGAAAGGGGTGTTACGTGCTTAATTGACTTTACGTTACTTATTTTTACCGTACAGGTACCAAAGTGACGTAACAGCTGATTGGTGTACAGGAAAGTTGTGAGAAGTGTGGAAGCCAGTATAATAGTTTTAGAGGTATAGAGGTTATGATACTTCTACTAAATACTTGTTTACTTACCTTGACAGATTCTTAAACTCTTTCGTCTATGTTTTGACTTTACGCATCAACCCACCTGAAGAAAACACAAATAAAACTTACTCGGATGTGGGCGCGGGTACCGGTTTTGTGGTTATCATAGCGGCTGATGATGCAGCCTTACCTTGTTACGTTAAATTTCCGCTATCGATTTATTTCTATATTCTTTATGTATTAACATTAAGTTCTAACTACTGTGTTTAATTCTTATTAAGAAACGCCTTATAAAATTTCTAACTTAAACGACTTCACACTCCCTATGTTATTGGAGTCATTTAAGATTGATTAGCATTTAAATTGAAATGATTACTTATTCAAGCATCCTATAAAATCTCATCAAGCGTTTGGTTACAACATTAAAGATATGTAATCTATTCTATCTTAATTTACTTTGGTTAGCAAAGGTTAATATCCTTGTCTTGTGGATTCAATAAATACATTTAATGTGTTTGCTTTAAAATGTTGGTTACCTATACTGTTTTTTTAAATTTTTTTTTATAAGGGATTAAGAATATTCTTATATACTCCACTGACCGACGAATATTCTATGTCGGGGAAAGTGTGGGACTCGGTATTATTAGCGCCTACCGACTACACCCTTCCCCCTTTTCCCACTTGTAGTAGAAGCTCGCCGGAACCGCCGTAAAGCATTTCTTCGATCGGCTTGCGGAGATATAATTATAATTATATTTCTCCTAGTCTTACGTTTAGTGATTCAGGTCTTTATGCAACTTCTCCCTCATGTTCTGTGATATCATTTTCTGTATAGCATTTCAGTGCGATTTACTTTTAAGGAGCAAATCGCTGACGTTTAACTTAGTTATCTTCATATTTGTTTTTCTTTCCGCCTGCTCTCTAAGATCGACCCACTTTATGCATTCGAAGATAGTAGGGTCCGAGGTATCCTCAGCACCACAATACCAACAGTCATCTCAATCCCTCTTTTAATCATCTTTAAGTACGAACAGAAAGTGCCGTGTCCAGTAAAGACTTGCGTTATAAAAACTCCATTTTGCCCTACTTTCTGTCCATCCACTTTTTTACATCTCTTATGTACGTTTTCCCACACCCTTTGTAACCATCGCACACTCGCTGGCATTTGTGATACATAATTTGTTTTACCTCGTTCTTAAAAGCTTGTCCGTTTTTATATATTTGACTTTGCATCTCAGCCTGTAGTGCTATAGGGGAATTCCTGCTATTACCAGTACGGCCACAGTTGGGACCGTACTGTACGCCTAAGTAATATGTATAGCCGTGCGTCTATTTATCCGGTCTATTATATTATAATAATTAAGGTTTTAAACGCCTCAAGTTTTATCAAAATAAACACGTAATCGGGGAAGGAAAATAACCTGGCATACCAGCTATTTAATAAAATCAACGCATAAATAAATAAACGCGTGCAATTACGTCATTATTAGAAATATGAATACGTGACAAAAGATATTGTATTTCGATAAAATCCAACGTATTTGGAATAACAAACAAAATGTATAACAGGCGGTCTGTGATGCGATAAGGTTTGAAACATAGTCGACACAAACGTAAAAGTCGTGACAGAATGCAATGAAAAATTTGGAATTTCTGAGAAATATACTGCACGAAGTTGATCGTCTACGTGTGAGATCAAGCGTCTGAACAACAATCCAAACAAGGAATTTTTAGAAATACCAATTTCTGCAGAGATAGGCGCAAAGTACAACGCGTTGATCAGCAAACACACGATGAACACCAATAAGAAAATTGATAGGTGGAGTTTATAAATACTATGGGGACCTTGTAAACATTCGGTATCTCTTCGACAAGGCACTAACCACGTCAATTGAGAGTTAAATATTACGTAAGAGTGAACTTAGTGAAAGCTAATAATTTATTAAAATAGTGAAAATTAAAAGTGCCAATTTATACAACGGGAAATAGCCGTTTTGCTCTTAAAACGTAAGGTAAACTATTAATAGAATGTTATTCTAATATTTAAGAATTTAGGGCTCTAAAGATACCTGTAAAGGTACCTCTAAATTAAAACTCCAGATATACTTCGAAATAAAATTCTAATTGTACCACTAAACAAACTTCGAGAATATTACAAAAATACTTCTAAATAAACTTACAAGGAAACATAATAAACGACAAGGTACCAAATGAAACTACAAGCAAGCTTCAAGTCATTCCAAAAATCCGAAGGGAAAATTCAAGCAACAGTTAATTAATCAATCTGGTCAGCAAGTGAAACAAGTCAAGCTGTAACAATTCAGGGGTGTTGACACCGACATTCAGAGGCAGTTCCTAGAACCACAAGCAAGGAAAGCACAGGTTAGAGATTTTATTCATATTAGTATAAGACTGTTTTTCAATTTTAACATTTAAAATTTGCTATATCAAATATCTGTAAGGGTCATCAAAAAATAATTTGAAAATTTTAATAATAGAAAAAGAATCATTTTGAACGTTCAAAAGGTACTTAAGAGGAATTACTGTGACATTTTTGCTGGCTTAGAGTAAATATAAATTTGGTGGAAACAGATAAATGTTAATATTTTATTCAGGTGCTAATTTTTGAATGTTTTGAACAAATTAATAAGTTATTGATCTAAAAGTGTACATATTATCGATTATTATATTTAATAATTTTAGATTGCTTCATTTACATTATTTTAACATATAGGGGTAAACACTCTTTATTGTCGTGACGTAGGGCACTCTGTGTTTAATAGATTGAGTTAGCCGAGGCATACAAAAAAAAGGAATTATAGGATTTAGTGACGCAGAGTAAAAGGGCCCGAATACGAACACAACAGTAAAGCTTCAAAAAAGCGACGGCAACGTTAGGGCCCGTAAAATAGCAAAGTTATATATCGAAGAAATAAAGGGGCTAAGGAAGATATCACAGCAAACAAAAATATCATACCAACGTTAGGGGCTTTTCACAGCAATAATTATGACGCCTAGCAGTGGGTCTTGGAAAGGGCTAGTTCACAGATATATATATATATATATATATATATATATATATATATTAGGTAATTGTTTGAAATACATGGTTACTACATTTTAATTTAACCTTTAAATTGCGTTTTCTTATACAAAAACTAGGGAACACGTAAATTTTTAATTGATTTTTCAGTATAATCCGTGTTGCTTTGTACAAAGTTTACGAAAGCTTTTAATTCTAAATGGAAATTAAATATGCATTGCGCAAAATATAAAAAAGGAATAACTAATAACAAACTTCAAATTCGTTAATTCAACAAAGGTGAAAATCGAAACTTATATTTAACCTACATTTCTGTAATATGGGCTTTCTGTCATGCGTCGAAATGTAATTTAAATTCCTTTGTTCATTATTTATCAGAATGACATATTTCCTTGTAAATGAACTTCAAATTATAACAAACATTGAAAGCTCTAAGTTTAGAAAAACTTCGGAAAAATAGTAAAATAAACACCAATCTTACTTTAAAATTTCCTTTTTACCTAGATTGCATAAAGCTAATTTGAGTAAACACCCATAGAGTTTTTTGGAGTCAGAATTCGTTATACACGACGTAAATCTAAAAGTTTAGAACACGCGGTTTTAAGCTTTTCTTGTTTACATGAATTTTCCATTTTCTGCCAGGGGTGCGTAGAGAAAAATGTACATTTTTTCCGGTGATTTTAAATTTTCAACTCGTAATTCGTAACAATTTAAGCAATTAAGCTTCTAAAAGATTTATGGATCGTCATAAATGGAAACATTGCAGTGATTTGTGAGACTTTATTAAGTTTTATAAAAGCAAATGGAAAACTCCCACCACGTTACGACGTAGTTCACAAGTTATTTTTCTTGTCGAGAAGGTGCCAAAATTTACTGATGAAGTAACAGAGTTACACCTACGAAAAATATTATCTTCTGAAAGATTGTTATAGCTTTGTTGTTGACTATTTTATGGAGATGTTGAAACAGGTTGTCAGCAAGACATTGCAACCGGGTCTTCGCTGAGAGAATGTGAAGTTTACTACATCTGTAACTGTAACTTTTTAAAACATTGAGATAGGAATGCATACTTACAATTTTAGCCAAGCGTTTTCATTGCAATCTTCAGGAAGCGTTTGTGGCTATCCAAATCTATTGCACGATCTCCTGCAGAAGAAACGTCGGACAAAGATAATGAGGAATAAGAAAGGAAAAAAGTCCGCTTCTCACGATATCACACAGATATCACACTACCAAAACAACCCCACAATGATACACAGTTTAACACGTTTACTGCTCATAGGTATAGGACCACTTTCACTTGGTGGTAACTGGCATTTGTTACGTTTTATCCGTACCGTCAATCCATGCATAACCCTGGATGTAATTTATTACGCGCTAAATTTGGTTGCAATTATTGCCGTCACGGGTAAAGCTAACAAAATAAAAATGTGCCAGTGGTTTACCTTCGTATTCGCTGGAGCCAAAGACAGACTCCGTTCGTTTTCAGGTGGTCAGGAACGCGTGGAGGTAGTTTCTTCTATATTTTCACAAAGTGAGTACACCTACACGAGATGTTTTTTTTAAGTAATTAAGGATATGAAAAGATCACTTCGTAGGAATAACATGCACCCGCGTCCAATACTGTTCCATTGATGGCATGAAGTCATTTCCCTTGTTTTGAAATGCGTTTGCGCACGAAGCTGTTGGTATCTTCTTACAAAGGTTCCCATTGTTAATCGCCTAACCATTCTTTTGTGAAATTTTTGCAATAAATTAGGTGGTTATTGTCTTTTGGTTCGGGCGAAATAAAATCATGAAACTTTACATGTAGTAGCTTAATTAAATTTAAGATAAGAAAAAGCTTTCCCACACTGGATTCAAAAATTTTCCCTCGCCCTAATTTTAAAATTAAATTTACACCGCTAAAAGGCGCAGCAATCGCTTTAAAATGAAAAAAAAAATTAACATGAAAAAGTTTTTTGTAGGAGAGCTCACATGCACGGAAAATTTAAATTAAACGCTGTCTGTAAGTCTTGCATCCCGGCATTGATTAGGGAAGGATCGACACAGACCAAATCATATAACAAATTCACTGTCGCTGGTTTTAACGTAAATCAGTGGAAGAGAGTGACGATACACAGCTAGACGAAGATTTCCCACGGTCCAATGTCATGAGACAACGCTCGTCTAACAACCCCGCGATTTAGAAAGTAAAAGAAAATATTGAAGAGAGGGAAAAGATGAAAAAGTAAAATGGGATATTTTGAGCTTTATATCAACCAGGTAAGATAGAGAAGAGGAAGGGCACAAACGGAGCAACAACGATAGAAAAAACGGTAGATTTAGAAGCACTACTCGACCAGCCAAAGTCAGCGGCCCGGAGTACGAAACATCTCTCTTATGTAATGGACAATTGTCGCTGGACCAAGACAGGTCCAACAACAAAAAATATAGTGTTGAAGACGGAGATAGAAAAATAAGAAAAAGTAGACTTTTAGGATAAGCATCCTAGAGAAGAGGTAGTATAAAATGTCCCTAATAGAACAGATTGGTCTGAAGGACCACCTGCAACAATAATGATAAAATAAGTTCTATTTGAACACCTAGATAGATATCAAATCACATCTAAACAAATCATCCGGCTATACATTGCGGTAAGAAAATCAAACAAAAGTGACACAATCAACTTAATATACTCACGCAGTAATTTCAAAGACAAAACTACCATAGGCACAGCAGTAATTAATTGTGCAATAGACAGTTATTGGGAAATAAAAGTAAGAAAACTTTGAACACATCAACACAATATGGAATAATATAGGAAACGACAAAGACGACACTCTCTCACCAATGCGTTCAGGAAAAATCCGAAAAATGCATTAACGTCCCTATGATAGCTGAATTTGTAGCAAATGATTGAAATATATGTGAAAGAAAACGCATCGAATAGAAATTCTTATATTCGCATCTGTAGAAAACCACTTTTTAACAGAGAGGCATAGGCTGCAATCCCATGATAATCCAAAGAATAAAACAACAACCCGACATCAGCTAGTACAAGTCCTAAAGATTCGGTAAGTTATTTAGACAAAAAATATGCCAACCACGATAAAAGAATGTAGTGGATTATAGAATAATAACAAAGCAGAAGATGAAAAATTAAAAAAATAGAATTATTTGAGAATAGAGACGAATAAAAAGTTTTTGTAACCAGGAACGAAGACTCTATCTTTCAGAACTAATCAAGCTATTTATCACATGACAAGGTTTGAAACGCTTCAAGGTTCAAGGGAAATATCCATTTAAGTGAACGATAGGATAAGTTATAGAATTAATTTACAAAGAAGTGAACGAAATGAAAGATATAGTTGTGTAGAGAGGTAACACAAAAAGAATGGTTGAAATATAGACAGAAAAGAGAAAATACATTTAGATGAAGGTATAAACGTAAATGTAAGTAAATACTATTCATTAAGGGGCAAACAAAAATTATTTCAAGTCTTTAATAACATCAAAGTCCTTGAGATTTGCCGTTTGAATCTTGTAGTTTCCTTTGTTCATTATTTTATCAGAATTACATCTTTTCTTGTAAATGAACTTCAAATTATAACCAACATTGAAAACTCTTAGTGTAGAGAAACTTCCAAAAAATAGTAAAATAAACACAAATCTTACTTTAAAATTTCCTTCTTTCCAAGATTGCATCAAGCTAATTTGAGTAAACACACATAGAGTTGTTCAGAGCTGAGAATTCGTCATAAACGACGTAAATGTAAAAGTTTAGAACTCGCGGTGTTAAGCTTTTCCTGTTTACGTGAATTTTCCATTTTCTGCCTGCGGTGTATAGAGAAAAATGAAAATTTTTCCCTGTGATTTTAAATTTTCAACTCGTAACTCCAAGTTAAGCAATTAGGCTTCTAAAAGATTTATGGATCTTTATAAGTGTAAATATTGCAGTGATTTGTGATACTTTAGAAGTTTTGTAGAAGCAAATGGAAAACTCCTACCATGTTATGACGTAGTTCAAAAGTTATTTTCCTTGTCGAGAGGGTGCCGAAATTTATTGATGAAGTAACAGAGTTACGCCTACGATAAATATTATCTTCTGAAAGATTGTTATAGCTTTGTTGTTGACTATATTATGGAGATGTTGAAACAGGTTGTCAGCAAGACATTGCAACCGGGTCTTCGCTGAGAAAATAAGAAGTTTATTACATAGAACAGCTGTTCTATTCTAGAATTAACTGTAACTTTTTAAAATATTGAGATAAGAATGCCTACTTACAATTTCAGCCAAGCGTTTTCATTGAAATCTTCAGGAAGCGTTGGTGGCTATCCAAATCTACTGCACGATGTCTTGCAGAAGAGACGCCGGACCAAGATAATGAGAAATAAGAAAGGAATAGGTTCGCCTCTCACGATATCGCACAGATATCACTCTACCGGAACAACTCCACAATGATACACAGTTTAACACGTTCACTGCTTATAGGGTAGGACCACTTTCACCTGGTGGTTGCTGGCATTTGTTACGTTTTATCCGTACCGTCAATCCCTGCATAACCCTGGACGTAATTCATTACGCGCCAAATTTGGTTGCAATTATTGCCGTCACGGGTAAAGCTAATAAAGTTAAAATATGCCAGAGGTTTAGCTTCGTATTCGCTGGAATCAAAGGCAGACTTCGTTCGTCTTCAGGCGGTCAGGGTTGCGTGGTGGTAGTTTCTTCTGTTTTTACAAATTCTAGCGGCGAAGTGAGCACACCTACACCAGATGTTTATTTAGGTAATTAAGGATACGAAGGGATTACTTCGTGGGAATAACACGCACCCGCATCCGATGCTGTTCTATAGATGGTGTGAAGTCATTTCCCTTGTTTTGAAATGCGTTCGCTTACGAACCTGTTGGTATCCCCTCCATACAACGGTTCTCATTGCTAATCGCCTAACCATTCCTTATGTGAAACACTTGCAATAAACTAGTTGGCTATTATCCTCTGGTTTGTGCAAAATCAAATCATGAAACTATATATGTAGTAGCTTAATTAAATTTAAGATGGGAGAAAGCTTTCCCGCACTGGATTCAAAAATCCATTAACTCTAATTTTAAAATTAAATTGATGCAGCCCAAAAGAGCAAAATTATCAGAAAAAGGTTTTTTCTAAGGGAGCTCACATACATAAAAGACTTAAATTAAATTATTATTGTAGGCGACACGTGGTTTTTGAACCGTAGCAATACTTACGATACCAGGTAACGGAAATGAGTAGCCATCCGACGCACTTCTAAGTACGCTAGTCAATAATACATTTCGGTACTAACATTTTCACTGGTACAGAATCGGTCCTTTCTCGTGGATTTGTTTTTTAAATGACCATCGGGAGATATTCTCTTTCTCTTTGTTAATGCTTGGACATCTCAACTTAATTTCCACCAAGGGGTTGAACCATTTGGGACCAATCTTTCTTAAAAAAAGGACCTGAGTCACTTGGTAAAGGGATTATCCGATTATCAAAAACCACTTAACTGCGATCACGACATTCTACGCAAGGTATTTACCCGACCGAATTGACCTGTTGAGAGTCAGGATTTTATAAACCTAGTCTTTTTTTTGAACAAAGAAACTGTTCTTTTTAAACTACACGAGACCTTTTCGGCAAACTTCGGACGGATAGATCAAAATTGGATTTTGCTTAATGTTGCTATCTCTATTTCTGCATATACCATTTTAACTTCCGTATTTTGGGTTGTATATGAAATCTGAATACCCACAAAACTACATATGACCCGTTTTGGATGATATCACGGACGCCGTTCTATATTTTATAGACAAAACAAATGAAACTATTTTAACTACCAAGATGACATCATGCCTAATCTTTTTAACAAACTGACATATGAATTTTTATAACCTTTGACTATGAATGGAATTAATGCCAAATAATTCTTGCCTAATTTAGAATTTATAGAAGCCTAAAACTTATATTTCTTGAAGGAAATAACCCAATCCTAGTGGTAGACTCTACATATACCGAAACTACTAAAATAAAATGTGCTAAAGTCTTTACCCATTGTTAATAAATTGTAAGTTCCTCAGTGATCAAGGTGCACGCTATTTTACATCATCTACAAAAGGGGGACTCTTATCGCAACAATAAGATCGCCGTAATTAGTATGCCTCGATACAATCCATTAGAGGCTCTCTCGAGCCGGTTTATCAGCTTTGTTAATATCGGATACCAACCTTATTTCCTTCTATTTAACCCTTCTTTACCCTTCTGTCTAAACAGGTGCGTTATAGTGTTGTGATGGTTTTTAAACGCGTTAAGTTTTTCTACCACATTGGTTATTTTACATACAGCTAAGGTTTGAACAATGTGATTATAGTTATTTCAAAGGGAATGTCACAAAAATATAGACAATTTATTTGCTTTAAAGCAAAGGTAAGGTAAAGTAAAATCTCAGAGATAGTTGCAGAAAGAAAGAGAGATAAATTCCTAATCATTTATGATTTAGCGTATTGCTTAGGTAAGGAAGACAGTTTCAACGAGAAAGATAGATAACAAACCACTTGCGGTTCGAAGCGTTAACCAGGTAAGGTAAAATTTTTGAGTTATTTTCAAAAAAAAAGCTAACCAAAAACAATTATGACCATATATTAATTATACGAGATAAAATCTCCAAGATAACTTCAATAAGAAAGATTATAATCCGTGTGGTTCAAAATATTAATTAATTTTAGATACTTCCGAGGGGCTCCCAAGGGAATAGAGTGATCACGTAGGAACCTGAAAAGGTGTTTTTACCCATGCCTTTCAAATGAAGAGTTTCTGTGAAGCGGTACTCATTTATACGAACATTATAAAGGATAGAAAAAAGAATGCAGTCCCTGCATCCCGGCATTGATTAAGATAGGATCGACTCACCGACCAAATCATATAACAAATTCACTGTCGACGGTTTTAGCGTAAATCAGTGGAAGAGAGTGACGATACACAGCTAGACGAAGATTTCCCACGGTCCATGTCATGAGACAACATTCGTATAACAACGCAGCAATTTAGAAAGTAAAAGAAAATATTGAAAGAGAAAAAAGATAAAAAAACAGGAAATGGAATATTTTGAGCTCTATATCAACCAGGTAGAAGAGAGAAAAGGAAGGACTCGCATGGAGCAACAGCGGTGGAAAACGGTGGATTTAGAAGCACTACTAGACCAGCCAAAGTGTAGTCAGCAGCCCGGAATAGGGAACACCTCTCTTACGTAATGGACAATTGTCACGGACCAATACAGGTTCAACAGAAAAAAATATAGCGTTGAAGACGGAGATAGAGGAATAAGGAAGTGTAGATTTTTATTATATGCATCCTAGAGAAGAGCTGGAGAGTATAAAATGTCCCTACTAAAATAGATTGGTCTGAAGGACCACCTGCAACGTTAATGATAAAATAAGTCCTACTTCAACACCTAGATAGGTTTCAAATAAGATCTAAACAAATCATCTGCATATCCACTGCGGTAAGAAAATCAAATAAAGGTGACACAATTAACTTAATATACTCACGCAATAATTTTAAAGACAAAACTACCATAGGCACAGCAATAATTAATTGTACGATAGACAGTTAATAGGGAACAAAAATAAGAAACTTTGAATACATCAACACAATATGGAATAATTTAGGAAATGACAAAGACGACACCCTCTAACCAATACGTTCAGGGAAAATCAGAAAAATGCAGTAACGTCCCTATGACATAAAACAATCGATAGCTGAATGTATAACAAATGATTGAAATATATGCGAAAAAAATCATATCGAATAAAAATGTTTTGTACTCGCAATTGTGGAAAACCACTTTTCACCAGAGAGGCAATTCCAAATAGTAAAACAACAACCCGACATTAGCTAGTACAAGTCCTAAACGTTCGTTGAGTTATTTAGACAAAAAATATTCCAACCACGATAAAAGAATCTAGTGGGTTATAGAATAATAACAAAGCAGAAATTAAAAAAAATAGAATTATTTGTGAATAGAAACGAATAAAAGGTTTTTCTAACCAGGAACGAAGAATCTATCTTTCAGAACTGATCAAGCTATTTATCACATGACAAGGTTTGAAACGCTTCAAGGTTCAAGGGAAATATCCATTTCAGTGAACGATATGATAAGTTATAGAACTAATTTACAAAGAAGTGAACGAAATGAAAGATCAATGATAAGATATAGTTGTGTAGAGAAAGTAACACAAAAAAAAAGGTTGAAATATAGACAGAAAAGAGAAAATACATGTAGATGAAGGTATAAACGTAAATGTAAGTAAATACTACTCATTAGGAGTAAACAAAAATGATTTCAAGCCTTTAATATTTCAAAGTCTTTGAGATTTGCCGTTTGAATCTTATAGTTTACATGTGAATGAAAAACTTACGCGAGAAATTTGGCATCGTATAAATTTAGTAGTTAATTTAGCAGAAAACTTTTCAGTGGCATTAGATAGAACAGGGTTTTTCTTCTATTCTTCTTCACCCAAGACAAAGGAAATGTCTCTTATACGAAAGTTGTAATGACTTTTATTTTTATCAAAAGCTTTAAATACGTTTTTTCTGACATCGATAAACAAAGATGGTAACAACTGTTGATTTTGGTTCCAACGTATTATTTCATCAAGTTCAATTACTTTAGTATTATCAGGAACAGAACCATAATAACTACCATCAATTGGAGTATAACGCTCAAAAATAAGAGTGAAAATTGAGTAGTTCATGCTTCGATGTACGTAATACTTGTGCAATTTTGAATATACTTTTGTACCGTTTAGTGTGATCGAATTTGATATTAGACGAGATAATAATTTTATTATTAACATATTTTGTTTAATTTACTTGCGGATGGTATGCGTTATTTTTCTTAGATCGAGAAAATGGTCCTCATTAAACAAGATTAATTAATTGAAATGAACAAAATATTTTTCTATACGCACCCATCAAACTAGGTCAAGCTTTTTGCGAGCTTTTCTGTGCACCACAAATGTTTGCAATTCTTAGTCTATCTACAAACAGACTGCCTTAAATTGAGTCAGTAATAAAAATCGGATATTTTTGCTATAGTTTTTGTAGCACCTAAGTGTGCTGAGGTACAATCATCATGAAATATTTTAAAAACTTATGTCTATTTACGAGGTAATAAAACGCAACACTTTCGACGCTAATGAGAAATTCCCTAAAGTCTTACGTCAATACGGTGTAAAATGTTCTGTACGAAGCTAAAACGTACTAGAAAAGAGATACTCTTTGTATATAAACGGGGGTTTTATTAAAGAGATTCATTCATAAATTCGATCGCGAAAATGTCACATTAAAAAGAAATTGTTTTAAAGTATGCAATACGCATACCGCAATTAATAATCACCATGTAATAGTAGAAGCTAGTTTTAAACGTAACCTGCATAAATATGAAAATTTGTAAATAAAATTATTGATTTTGTAATATACAGTAAAGATAGGAAATACTTCTATATTAAAAGCTATTTAAAGTTTAATTGAATAATTAAACCGAGGAGTCACATTGGTTTCTAAATGGAGATGTAAATAATATAAAAATCTTGTAAACTGGGGTTTGAACGTCAATTTAAAATAAAAACAAGAAGCAGAGGATATCTAATCGTGAATTGGAGAAACGCTTCGTGAATTTTTACAAGTATTACTTTTATAACATTGTTTGTAACTGATATTTGAGTATTTGTTATTTAAAGTTAAAGTAGAATAATTCTTAATTATATAATAATTTTTTGTGTAAGGGTATTTACCAGGAAGTTTATGATCAGAGTTTAAAACACTCTGACTTTTTAATAGATTATCTGTCAAGGATTTTTCGGCCAAACAAACCTTACAAGCGTGGGAATCAAATCTAGGTAAACTATCCAGAAGAGAAGAGATTTAGTACTGTAAATTTAAACTGATTTAAGGTGAGAGACATTTTGATAATTATGTAATAAGTATTTGTTAGGAATAATTTTATGCTTGAAAAAGATTATGCTGTAAACGTTCTAAATTTTTTTTCTGTATGAGAGAAACTATTTTTTGACTGTATAGATGCCATATGATATTGCTGTGTTTGATTTCATTTAGTAAACTTCATCAATTCCATCGAGCTAGCCAAGTAAAGAAAAGTTAGAAAGCAGTTTCAAATTTTACAATTTTTTGTATCTGTATCACAGCACTTTTTTAGCGACGCCCAACGTGAAGCGTTGAACCTTGAAATACATGATTACTAAATTAAACATTTAACATGGAATTTTTAATTTCTCCTTTAAATTGCGTTTTCTGGACATACAAAAGCTGGGAACCACGTAAAAGTTTTAATTGATTTTCCACAAAGCCTACGAAAGCTTTTAATTCTAAATGGAAATTCAATATGCATTGCGCAAAATATAAACATGGAGTAACTAATAACAAACTTCAAACTCGTCTATTCAACAAAGCTGAAAATCGAACTTATACCCAACCTACATTTCTGTATTATGGGCTTTCTGTCATGCGTCAAAATATATTTTAATTTCCTTTGTTTATTATTTTATCAGAATTACATCTTTCTTGGTAAATGAACTCAAATTATAACCCACATTGAAAACCCTTACTTCGTAGAAACTTCGAAAAAATAGTAAAATAAACACAAAACTTACTTTAGAATTTCCTTTTTTCATAGATTGCATAAAGCTAATTTGAGTAAACATCTATAGAGATTTTCGGAGACAGAATTCGTTATACACAACGTAAATCTGAAAATTTAGAACACACGGTTTTAAACTTTTCCTGTTTACTTGAATTTTCCATTTTCTGCCAGGGGTGCGCAGAGAAAAATGTACATTTTTCCCGGTGATTTTAAATTTTCAACTCGTAACTCCAATTTAAGCAATTAGGCTTCTAAAAGATTTATGGATCGTCATAAATGAAAATATTGCAGTGATTTGTGAGACTTTATCAAGTTTTATAGAAGCAAATGGAAAACTCCCACCACGTTACGACGTAGTTCACAAGCTATTTTCCTTGTCGAGAAGGTGGCAAAATTTATTGATAAAGTAACAGGGTTACGCCTAGGAAAAATATTATCTTCTGAGAGATTATTATAGCTTTGTTGTTGACTATATTATGGAGGTGTTGAAACATGTTCTCAGCAAGACATTGCAACCGGGTCTTCGCTGACAGAATGAGAAGTTTATTTCATATAACTGTTTTTTTATTCTAGAATTAACTCTAACCTTTTAAAACATTGAGATAGGAATGCCTATTTACAATTTTAACCAAGCGTTTTCATTGCAATCTTCAGGAAACGTTTGTGGCTATTCAAGTCTACTGCACGATCTCCTGCAGAAGAGACGCCGGAACAAGATAATGAGGAATAAGAAAGGAAAGAGTCCGCCTCTCACTGTATCGCACATATATCACTCTACCAGAACAACCCCACAATGACACGGTTTAACACGTTCACTGCTCATAGGTATAGGACCACATTCACCTAGTGCTGACTAGCATTTGCTACGTTTTATCTGTGCCGTCAATTCCTTCATAACCCTGGACGTAATTCATTACGCGGCAAATTTGATTGTAATTATTGCCGTCACGGGTAAAGCTAACAAAGTAGACACATGCCAGTGAATTACCTTCGTATTCGCTGGAGCCAAAGACAGGCTCCGTTCGTCTTCAGGCGGTCAGAGTCGCGTGGAGGTTATTTCTTCTGTTTTCACAAATTCTAGCGGTGGAGTGAGTACGCCCAAACGAGATGTTCTTTAGGTAATTAAGGATATGAAAGGATCACTTCGTTGGAATAACATGCACCCGCGTCCGATACCGTTTCATAGATGGAGTCAAGTCATTTCCCTTGTTTTAAAATGCGTTTGCGCACGAAGCTGTTGGTATCCCCTTACAAAGGTTCCCATTTCTAATCGCTTAACCATTCCTTGTGTGAAATTTTTGCAATAAATTAAGTGGTTATTGTCTTTTGGTTCGTGCGAAATCAAATCATGAAACTTTACATGTAGTAGCGTAATTATATTTAAGATGAGAAAAAGCTTTCCCGCACTAGATTCAAAAATTCCCTAACCCTAATTTTAGAATTAAATTGATACAGCCAAGAGGCGTGGCAATCGCTTCAAAATGAAACAAAAAATAACAAGAAAAAGTTTTTTGTAAGAGAGCTAACATGTACGGAAAATTTAAATTAAATGTTGTCTGTAGGCGTCACCTGGTTTTTGAACCGTAGCAATACTTGCGATGCCAAGTAACGGAAATGAGTAGCCATCCGATATTCAGGTTAACTCATCTAAGCGCGCAAATGTCTTGTTTGCTTCAACACCGACCGCACAAATTTAGTCAGAGTGTAGGAGACTCAACCATACTCAACATACTGCCGGTATGTTTGTTGTGGTTTGCTTAGCATTTTTCTTAATCTTGTAATGTAAAATGGTAATTAAACTTTATGTAAGTTTATTACTCTTTATCCTCGTGACTATCAGCTATATACCAAACCTCTCTATTTTCTATACTTTAATCTGATATCACTAGGTCGAGAATTTCTTCTTTTTATTTTTAAGCCCAAGGTAATGTCGGATGGAAAACGGCTTTAGTCAAAGAAAACTCTTAAGGTTTAAACGGCTAGTAGAGTGTTAGCTCTGGGTAGATCATGAGCATGGGTCATGGGTGAATAATAGACCAAAATACCTTTAATAAGCGCCACCGTATTTTTAATACAATTGCCAACAAAATTTAACTGTGTTTGTATAAGGGGAATGCGGAAACCTTATCTTAACACCACTAACATAGCCATAAAACTTGAATTTCACTCTTTCGGACACACTTACCGAAACCTCAACCACCAGATGTCAAACAGATGTGTCAGCTTTACCTGTGAACAAACAAAAACACAACATGGACACCATTTGTGTCCTCAAAAGCATATGCCAAAAATAGAATAAGTGAATTTAAACATCTGTAATATACTAAATGAATTTAGTTTCATTACACACCCTTTTTACTTAAGGAGGACTTGCTCTAGTTTCCTTTTTTTTTTTTAATTTAAATGTTGAATAATAAAACGTCTTTCAAAAGAAACAAAAGGAATTCTATTTATATAAAAGTTTGATTATATACAGGTGACTGCAATATATAGGATTATGTTCTTGTCATATTTTTTATAAAAAATTTTAGTGAAATTTAACATTCAAAATAGATATATATATATAAATGGATCAGTTTTATAAGAATTAGTTAAATAAACATGTAATATATTATTTGTTCATAACGCATAATTTTATTTTTCTTTAATCATTGAAGTACTTCATTGACTATTACAACAAATATTGATCGTCAAAAAGCAGCGATTGTAAAATGCAAATACTCAAATTTAACTGTAATGTACAAAAAAAACACGCGAATTTCTACACCAATGAAAGAGCTTTTACATGACCTGAATGTCTTTAAGCAAAATGTAAAATTAAACCAAGACTGCATCTGGCGTCTAGATTAGAAAACAGAATCTATACTATTTTTTTTATCTGACATAAGTTGTCATTCTAAATATCTTAAAACACATTGATTGAATGCGTGTACAAACAACTGACAAACTAGATACTTATTCGTTGTTGTTACTAACTTCAAAAAACTACTTTATATTTTCGTTACTCTAATAATCAACGTCGGATATTTCATAATAATTTACTATAGTTTCAAAGCTATGGAAAGTTTCAAACACTCACGTGCATCCAAATGAACTGCAGGTGCAAAACCTTGACGTCAGCTGTTGTACTTTTCCAGCGTAATATCTAGTTGATATTAGTCATCAGTAAGTTTAGAGTATCAGGATTCTTTGTAGAATAAACAATTGCTATACTGCATAGTTAATTAAATATAACGAAACCATAACTGCTTGCTTTAAATTTACTGCAACGAAGATTTATTATAATTTAATATCGAAAATTGTTGTTGTAGATATGTCCGTAAGATATTGCACTAAGGTGAAAAATATTAGTATAATTTATTGTATTAATATATACCAACTGTCTTAAATGATGTCCTATAAGCGTTCCATATTCTCAGGCCTGTAGGGATCAACTAACTTATGTGAAGCGAGGCTTATCAAAACTCGTGCCCACGCGACCGCTGTTAGGCTCAACCTCTAGACCGTAAGAATCTATTGTTCTTTACGTTTTCTTCTTGACTTTATTAGACGCCACGTGTTTTAGCCGGGCCATCTTGACTTTATATCGTCTACAAAAGCGACTTGCACTCTTGGACGTTGGGAATAAAGTGCCGATTATCAACTTGACAGCGCTTGGTAACAAACTTCAGAGTATATATTTTCTAGAATCTATGTGTTATTACGAACATTATACATTAATCTTTATTGGTTGATAATTCACAAATTAAATGCTTTAAAATATAGCTGTTTTATTATTATTTTATTGGGCTAGATGTAACTAGAAAAAAAATACGTTACAATCTTCTTTGGGAATTAAACTACTAATAGTTTTTAAAATCATCTTTATTTACGTTTCGATCCATGACCTAGTATTGTTGTCAAAATAATAAAAATTTGACATTTATGACATAAATTAAAGAGACTTTGATTTATTGATATATTTGGTTTGAGTACATTAGCTTAAAATTTTAAAGTTTAAAATAATGATTGCCTTCAATTTGTGTTGCGTAGTAGGACCGACTTCTTAGGTAGCCAATACGCTTAACGTGAAATCAGCTAATTAATTTTTATTGGTAGTTTCAAATAAATTCAAAATTTGAGGATTGGAAAACATTTTTTAAATTTAAAATGTTTTTGCTATAATTTTTGTAACACCTAAATGTGCGGATGTAAGATCGTCATGAAACATTTTCAAAACTTAGGTCCAATTGCGGTAAATATTACTAATTTCCATTCAGGAATATTTGCTGCTTATAGTGAGGAAGAGATAACATCATAAGCAAAAAAATTATTCTATTAAAAATAGAAAAGACAAGGTGTATATACATAATTAAGGTAAGACGACAGGTATAACTGTTATTAATTGTTAAAGGTATAGAAAAATAATTCCAAAACTTATACATACACTACCTTTTAAAATTACAATTAAAATTGTGTAGTTTATAGGTTAAAGGAGGTATTATGTAATTTAATTTACTTAAAGTATCCATAGAAGTTATTTATTAAGGGAATTCTTAATTGCATTATGTAAGAAATAATTTGGTTGTATTTTCGATTTTAAACTAGCAAAGTTGAATTTTATCTAAGCTTATCGGTGTATAATTAATATTGGTATCCAAAACAGCTTTAATGTAGAAAAAAATAATTTTTTGCACAGCCAAGTTCAGATGTTATTTGTATAAAGTATTTTTTCAAATAAGTGGAAATCTCGATAAGATTCAGAAAACCGCAATTTAAATTAAACTTTATTAAAAATTATGATTTTAGCACAACATGCGTTGGTAAAAGAAAGCCCCCGTTTTCATTAAAAGATAATGCAATAAGTTAGATTAGATTTACAAGTAAATGGTCAGGTGGCGCCAGCAGTATATTCTAAAATGTCAGAATTCTCAAAGGTAGTAAATGAAAGAGTGCAAATTTGAAAGACATTTTTAGTTTTGACAATAGAATTTATGTTTTGGATTTAAAGAGTGGATAGGAGACGAACGTAAAATATGGATGACGTAATCGGTAAAAATTGCATTACTTTAAGAAAGAGCAAACTTTTAAAGCATTTTTTTCATTAAACATTTTTGTAGAAAATGCGCCTTTGTTAGAACGCTAACTATTACGCTTTATCCATGCCGTCTATCCATGCATAACCCTGGACGTAATTTATTACGTCCCCAAATTTGTAAGCAATTATTGCCGTCACGGGGTTAACAAAGCAAATATATACCAGGGCTTATCTTCTTATTTGCTGGAGTCAAAGGCAGACTCCACTCGTTTTCAGGTGGGTCAGGGTGGCGTTGGATTAGTTTCCTCTATGTTTTACCAAATGCTATCGGTGCAGTGAGTAAACAGATCACGAGATGTTTGTTCGGTAAATGAAAGAAAGGTGATGCAGGGAAATTTATATATAAACTGAAAAGAAAAAACATTTGTAGTATATTGCGCAATAAGGAACGTTGCCCATCTTTGAATTTCCTAGCACAAAACATCTCTGCAGCCGAAAAAGGTCCATTGTCTGTCTGAGGAAAATTGAAACGTAATCAATCGACACCCAACAACGCCAATCGGCACAAAGGTTTCAAAACAAACACTTGGAATACCAGCGATTCTCCCCGACTCCAAGAGTAACCAAATTTAAACTAGCCAACTGAAAAGGACAAAAGATATATTGATAGCTTATCTAAATATACATAAGGTGGCGGGTATAAATTTAGGTTGGTCATAATTTAGTAAAGTAAGTGAGAAGAATAAGACTACAGCTTTAAGATAAAAGCATACACACCAACATCCTGTAACATGAATTGAAGCAAACTCACTATACAAACCCTATCACACTCCACAGTTCACACACTCATACACAACCTATACATACAATTACATGCACACACATACACACACACACAGATAAACACATACATACACACCACACAAACCAACACCACACACAATACACAACACAAACATCTACATTGATGCGCAAAAGAGCTTTAAATTAAACCTGGGGCACTGATACCCGCTTTCCGGCTTCCGATGACCGGGGCACGCCCTAGGAACGGAAGCTGCGCCTGGGTATGTAGGTCAAGGGGTTGTGTAATAACTTAGGATATATTCCGTGTCATGTGTCCTGGTATTCGGCTGCCGATGGCCTGAGACATGACTACCGATAGTTAAATTTCGACCAGGAATTCCGATTTCCGGCTGCCAATAGTCGAGGTTTCTGAAAAAAGCATTTAGGTTAGTCAACGTAACTTAATCTAGCTGTAATTTTAGGTTAGGAATTACAAGGCACTAAACACCAATATCAATCATATTAGCATTAAGTTAGTAGCGCATACAACGATCTGCAGTAAAATTGTATAGATTATAAGTTGATATGTAGGGAAAAAGATAAGTTGTTTTTCTTACAAAAATAAAAGAAAGGTAAAATGATACGAAAAGAACACTTCTCCCGGAAATAGCGTACACTCGCGTTCGATTTTTCAATATTGTTCGATAACCGGTAGTGAAGTCCTTTGTTTTAAAGGCTTTAAATATATAGAAAAGAATTATGATTTTATCGATAAGTATCAATTGTCAATATTAAACTTGCCGTCAGAAAACGTAGATTTGCTCTGTGCGTACCCGCAACCAAATATTAATGGGTAGTATTTCCAGAATGTAATCAGAAGGTTTGAAACCTATGACGTGTTATGATTATTTTATTATATATAAACAAAGTGAATTTGACCAATAATTCATGCTTTCGGCATTCAAGATTTAGCATTAAAGTTTTAAACATAAGTACTTCAATATTCGATAGTTACTGAATAGAGTGCAAAGAAGAGTAATCGATTGCGCCAATATAAATTATATAATTATAATTATAATTATATAAATTATATATAGATTAAGAAAGAAGCTTAGGGAAAATTTGTCAATTTCGTATGAATTCAATAATAAACATTTCTTCTACGAAGCTGCCGGAACATTTAAAAGCCTATAAAAATTGATAACAATTATTTATTAGCATACGCAATTACTGTAGGAGAGATGCGATGCGACACAATAACCGTGTGTGTTAGAGAAAGACGGACTGCACACACAAATCAATACTAACGAAGTAAAAAAAGACTACAATTTCGACGCTAATGAGGAATTTTCAAAAATCTTACATCATTACGTTGTTAAATGTTTTGTACCAAGCTAAAACGTACTAGAAAAGAGATACTCTTTGTATATAAACGGGAACTTTTATTAATAAAGAGACTCATTCATAAATTCGATCGCGAAAATATCACATTGAGAAGAAATTGTTTTAAAGTAAGCAATACACATACCGCAATCAATAATTATCATGTAATAGTGAATACAGAAGTTAGTTTTAAACGTAACCTACGTAAATATGAAAATTTCGAAATGAAATTATTTCATTTTGTAATATACAGTGAAGATGGAAAATACTTCAATATCAAAAGTTATTTAAAGTTTTAATGAAAAATTAAACCGAGGAGTCACATTGGTTTCTAAATGAAGATGTAAATAGTATGAAAATCTTGTAAACTGGGATTTGAACGTCAATCTAAAATAAAGACAAAAAGCAGAAGATGTTTAATCATGAATTGGATACGCGCTTCGTGGATTTTTGCAAGTACTACTTTTAAAACATTGTAACTGATATTTGAGTATTTGTCATTTAAATTTAAAGTAGAATAGGTTTCAATTATAAAATAATTTTTTTGTAAGGGTATTTACCAGGGGGTTTATGATCATAGTTCGAAACACTTTGTCCTTTTAATACATTATCAGTTAAGGATTTTTTGGTCAAACAAACCTTACAAGCGTGGGAATCAAAGCCAGGTAAACTATCCATATTAGAGAAGATTTAGTGCTGTAAATTTAAACCTAGATAAGCTGAGAGACATTTTGATAATTAAGTAAATGAGTATTTGTTAGAAATGATTTTATGCTTAAAAAAGATTATGCTGTAAAGGTTCTAAATTTTTTGACTGTATAGATGCCATCTGATGTTGCTGTGTTTGATTTCATTTTGTAAACTCCATCAATTCCATTAAGCTAGCCAGGTAAAGAAAAGTTAGAAAGAATGGTACGTCAGCAGTTTCAAATTTTACAATTTGCTGTATCTGTAATACAGCACCCCTTAAGCGACGCCCAACGTGAGGCGTTTTCACAGCACTATATATTCTGGTGATTATTTGAAATACATGATTACTAAATTAAGCATTTAATATGGAATTTTTAATTTCTCTTTTAAATTGCGTTTTCTAGACATACAAAAGCTGGAAAACACGTAAAAGTTTTAATTGATTTTCCACAAAGCTTACGAAAGCTTTTAATTCTAAATAGAAATTGAATATGCATTGCGCAAAATATAAAAATGGAATAACTGATAACAAACTTCAAACTCGTCTAATCATCAAAGCTGAAAATCAAAACTTATACCTATCCTACATTTCTGTAATATGGACTTTTTATCATGCGTCAAAATGTATTTTAATTTCTTTTGTTCATTATTTTATCAGAATTACATCTTTTCTAGTAAACCAACTTCAAATTATAACCAACATTGAAAACTCTTAGTGTAGAGAAACTTCGAAAAAATAGAAAAATAAACACAAATCTTACTCTAAATTTTTTTTTTTGATAGATTGCATAAAGCTAATTTGAGTAAACCCCCATAGCGTTTTTCGGAGCCAGAATTCGTTATACACGACGTAACTCTAAAAGTTTAGAACACGCGATGTTAAGCTTTTCCTGATTACATGAATTTTCCATTTTTCTGCCAGGGGTGCGTAGAGAAAAATGTTTATTTTTTCCGGGTATTTTAAATTTTTAACTCGTAACTCCAATTTAAGCAATTAGGCTTCTAAAAGATTTATGGATCGTCATAAATGAAAATATTGCAGTGATTTGTGAGACTTTATCAAGTTTTATAGAAGCAAATGGAAAACTCCCACCACGTTACGACGTAGTTCACAAGTTATTTTCCTTGTCGAGAAAGTGCTAAAATTTATTGATGAAGTAACAGAGTTACGCCTACGAAAAAATATTATCTTCTGAAAGATTGTTATAGCTTTGTTGTTGACTATATTATGGAGATGTTGAAACAGGTTGTCAGCAAGACATTGCAACCGGGTCTTCGCTGAGAGAATGAGAAGTTTACTACATCTGTAACTGTAACTTTTTAAAACATTGAGATAGGAATGCCTACTTACAATTTTAGCCAAGCGTTTTCATTGCAATCTTCAGGATGCGTTTGTGGCTATCCAAATCTACTGCACGATCTCCTGCAGAAGAGACGTCGGACAAAGATAATGAAGAATAAGAAAAGAAAAAAGTCCGCTTCTCACGATATCGCACATATATCACTCTACCAGAACAACCCCACTATGACACACAATTTAACACGTTTACTGCTCATAGGTATAGGGACACATTCACCTGGTGTTGACTGGCATTTGTAACGTTTTATCCGTGCCGTCAATCCCTGCATAACCCCGGACGTAATTTATTACGCGCCAAATTTAATTGCAATTATTGCCGTCTATGGTAGAGCTAACAAAGTAAAATTATGCCAGTGGTTTACCTTCGTATTCGCTGGAACCAAGGACAGACTCCGTTCGTTTTCAGGTGGTCAGGGTCGCGTGGAGGTAGTTTCTTTTATGTTTTCACTAATTCTAGCTTTGAAGTAAGTACACCTACACTTCGTCAGAATAACATGCACCCGCGTCCGATACTGTTCCATAGATGGCGTGAAGTCATTTCCCTTGTTTTGAAATGCGTTTGCGCACGAAGCTGTTGGTATCCCCTTACAAAGGTTCCCATTGCTAATCGCCTAACCATTCCTTGTGTAAAATTTTTGCAATAAATTAGATGGTTATTGTCCTTTGGTTCGGGCGAAATAAAATTATGAAACTTTACATGTAGTAGCTTAATTAAATTTAAGATGAGAAAAAGCTTTCCCACACTGGATTCAAAAATTTTCCTTTACCCTAATTTTAAAATTAAATTACACAGCTAAAAGGCGCAGCAATCGCTTTAAAATGAATGAAAAAATAACATGAAAAAGTTTTTTCTAAGAGAACTCACATGTACGGAAAGTTTAAATTAAATGTCTGTAGGCGTCACCTGGTTTTTGAACCGTAGCAATACTTGCGATGCCAGGTGACGGAAATGAGTGGCCATCCGATATTCAGGCCAACTCATCTAAGCGCGCAAAGATCGTGTTTGCTTCCACAACGACCGCACAAATTTAGTCAGAGTGTAGGAGACTCAACCACCTAAAACTAACACTTAAATTTACTATAAAACTAAATTATTTTTATTGTTACACATGAATGCATACAAATTCTCAAAGTGATTCCTGTAAGCTAAACTAATTTCTTGCTGGCTTTTAAGAAGATAAGGACTAGATACAGTGCATCAGCAAAAACGTTAAGTTTGGATGAGATCACCGGCGCCGTTCTATATTTACAGACAAAACAAATCAAACTATTTTAATTACCAAGATGACATCACGCCTAACCTTTTCAACGAACTGACATATGAATTTTTATAACCTTTGACGATAAATGGAATATAATGCCAAATCATTCTTACTTAAATTAGAATTTATAAAAGCTTAAAAACTTATATTTCCTGAAGGGAATGACCCAATCTTATTGGTAGACTTCGGATATACAAAAACTGTGATTATAGTCATTTCAGAGGGCATGCCACAAAAATATAGATAATTTATTTGCTTTAAAGCAAAGGTAAGATAAAGTAACATCTCAGAGATAGTTGCAAAAAGAAAAAGAGATAAATTCCTAATCATTTATGATTTAGCGTATTGCTTAGGTAAGGAAGACAGTTTCGACAAGAAAAATAGGTAACAACCCACTTGCGGTTTGAAACGTTAACCAGGTAAGGCAAAACTTTTGAGATATTTTTAAAAAGAAACGAACCAACAATTTATGGCCATATATTAATTATACGAGATAAAATCTCCAAGATAACTTCAATGAGAAAAATCATAACTCTTGTGGTTAGAAATATTAATTAGTTTTAGGGACTTCCGAGGAGCTCCCGAGGGAATAGAGTGATCACGTAGGAACCTGAAAAGGTGTTTTTACCCATACCTTCTAAATAAAGAGGTTCTGTGAAGCGGTACTCATTTATACGAACATTATAAAGGATAGTAAGGGGAATGCAGTCCTTGCATCCCGGCATTGATTAAGAGAGGATCGACACACAGACCAAATCATATAACAAATTCACTGTCGACGGTTTTAGCGTAAATCAGTGGAAGAGAGTGACGATACACAGCTAGACGAAGATTTCACACGGTCCAATGTCATGAGACAACACTCGTATAACAACGCAGCAATTTAGAAAGTAAAAGAAAATATTGAAAAAGAGAAAAGATAAAAAAAGGAAGTTGGATATTTTGAGCTTTATATCAACCAGGTAAAAGAGAGAAAAGGAAGGGCTCGCATAGAGCGACAGCGGTAGAAAACGGTGGATTTAGAATTAATACTCGACCAACCAAAGTGTAGTCAGCAGCTCGGAATAGGGAACACTTCTCTTACGTATTAGACAATTGTCACAGACCAAGACAGGTTCAACAGAGAAAAAATATAACGTAGAAGACGGAGATAGAGGAATAAGGAAGTGTAGATTTTTATTATAAGCATCCCAGAGAAGAGGTAGAGAGTATAAAATCAAACAGATTGGTTTGAAGGTCTACCTGCAACGTTAATGATAAAATAAGTTCTATCAACACCTAGATAGGTTTCAAATAAGATCTAAACAAATCATCTGCATATCCACTGCGGTAAGAAAATCAAATAAAGGTGACACAATTAACTTAATATACTCACGCAGTAATTTCAAAGACAAAACTACCATAGGCACAGCAATAATTAATTGTACGATAGACAGTTAATAAGGAACAAAAGTAAGAAACTTTGAATACATCAACACAACATGGAATAATATAGGAAACGACAAAGACGACACTCTCTGACCAATACGTTCAGGAAAAATCAGAAAAATGCAGTAACGTCCCTATGACATAAAACAATCGATAGCTGAATGTGTAACAAATGATTGAAATATATGCGAAAGAAAACATATCGAATACAAATTATTGTACTCGCAACTGTGGATACCCACTTTTTACCAGAGAGGCATAGGTTGCAATCCCATAATAATCCAAAGAGTAAGGCAACAACCCGACATCAGCTAATACAAGTTCTAAACGTTCCTTGAATTATTTAGACAAAAAATATGCCAATCACGATAAAAGAATGTAGTGGATTATAGAACAATAACAAATCAGAAGATGTAAATTAAAAAAAATAGAATTATTTGAGAATAGAAACGAATAAAAGGTTTTTCTAACCAGGAACGAAGAATCTATCTTTCAGAACTGATCAAGCTATTTATCACATGACAAGGTTTGAAAAGCTTTAAGGTTCAAAAGAAATATTCATTTAAGTGAACGATAGGATAAGTTATAGAATTAATTTACAAAGAAGTGAACGAAATGAAAGATCAATGATAAGATATAGTTGTGTAGAGAGGTTACACAAAAAAGAATGGTTGAAATATAGACAGAAAAGAGAAAATACATTTAGATGAAGGTATAAACGTAAATGTAAGTAAATACTATTCATTAAGGAGCAAACAAAAATGATTTCAAGCCTTTAATATTTCAAAGTCTTTGAGATTTGCCGTTTGAATCTTATAGTTTACATGTGAATGAAAAACTTACGCGAGAAATTTGGCATCGTATAAATTTAGTAGTTAATTTAGCAGAAAACTTTTCAGTGGCATTAGATAGAACAGGGTTTTTCTTCTATTCTTCTTCACCCAAGACAAAGAAAATGTCTCTTATACGAAAGTTGTAATGACTTTTATTTTTATCAAAAGCTTTAAATACATTTTTTCTGACATCGATAAACAAAGATGGTTACAACTATTGATTTTGGTTCCAACGTATTATTTCTCAAGTTCAATTACTTTAGTATTATCAGGAACAGAACCATAATAACTACCATCAATTGGAGTATAACGCTCAAAAATAAGAGTGAAAATTGAGTAGTTCATGCTTCGATGTACGTAATACTTGTGCAATTTTGAATATACTTTTGTACCGTTTCGTGTGATCGAATTTGATATTAGACGAGATAATAATTTCATTATTAACATATTTTGTTTAATTTACTTGCGGATGGTACGCGTTATTTTTCTTAGATCGAGGAAGTGGTTCTCATTAAACAAGATTAATTAATTGAAATGAACAAAATATTTTTCTATACGCACCCATCAAACTAGGTCAAGCTTCTTATGAGCTCTTCTGTGCACCACAAATTATTGCAATTCTTAGTCTATCCACAAACAGACTGCCTTAAATTGAGTCAGTAATAAAAATCGGATATTTTTGCTATAGTTTTTGTAGCACCTAAGTGTGCGGAGGTACAATCATCATGAAATATTTTAAAAACTTATGTCTATTTACGAGGTAATAAAACGCGACAATTTCGACGCTAATGAGAAATTCCCTAAAGTCTTACGTCATTACGGTGTAAAATGTTCTGTACGAAGCTAAAACGTATTAGAAAAGAGATACTCTTTGTATATAAACGGGGGTTTTATTAAAGAGATTCATTCATAAATTTGATCGCGAAAATGTCACATTAAAAAGAAATTGTTTTAAAGTATGCAATACGCATACCGCAATTAATATTCACCATGTAACAGTAGAAGCTAGTTTTAAACATAACCTGCGTAACTATGAAAATTTGTAAATAAAATTATTGATTTTGTAATATACAGTAAAGATAGGAAATACTTCTATATTAAAAGCTATTTAAAGTTTAATTGAATAATTAAACCGAGGATACACATTGGTTTATAAATGGAGATGTAAATAATATAAAAATCTTGTAAACTGGGGTTTGAACGTCAATTTAAAATAAAAACAAGAAGCAGAGAATATCTAATCGTGAATTGGAGAAACGCTTCGTGAATTTTTACAAGTATTACTTTTATAACATTGTTTGTAACTGATATTTGAATATTTGTTATTTAAAGTTAAAGTAGAATAATTCTTAATTATATAATAATTTTTTGTGTAAGGGTATTTACCAGGAAGTTTATGATCAGAATTCTACATACTCTGACTTTTTAATAGCTTATCTGTCAAGGATTTTTCGGCCAAACAAACCTTACAAGCGTGGGAATCAAAGCTAGGTAAACTATTCAGAAGAAAGAGATTTAATACTGTAAATTTAAACCAACATAAGGTGAGAGACATTTTGATAATTATGTAATAAGTATTTGTTAGGAATAATTTTATGCTTGAAAAAGATTATGCTGTAAACGTTCTAAATTTTTTTTCTGTATGAGAGAAACTATTTTTTGACTGTATAGATGCCATATGATATTGCTGTGTTTGATTTCATTTAGTAAACTCCATCAATTCCATTGAGCTAGCCAAGTAAAGAAAAGTGAGAAAGAATGGTACGTCAGCAGTTTCAAATTTTACAATTTGCCGTATCTGTAATACAGCACTCTTTTAACGACGCCCAACGTTAGGCGTTGTCACAGCACTGTATAGTCTGGTGATTATTTGAAATACATGATTACTAAATTAAACATTTAACATGGAATTTTTAATTTCTCCTTTAAATTGCGTTTTCTGGACATACAAAAGCTGGAAAACACGTAAAAGTTTTAATTGATTTTCCACAAAGCTTACGAAAGCTTTAATTAAATTTAAATTAAACCATTTGTATATAAACATGCAAACTATTTAGTTATGTTTATATACAAATGTTTGTTACAGGCGAATAAGCTACTAAGTATATATTTTTCTTTAAAATTATAAAATGGTGCCGGCTTGTAAAACAAAAATTGAAGGGGGGTCACCGGCACTAGCTAGCGGAAGGTCGTGGATCATATAGAGGGTTAAAATTTTGCAGAAAGGGCTAAATTAATATATAATATACTAAAAAAAAAATTGGCACTTACCTTTCATAAATATTGTGGTTTAATGACAATTACCAAGGGCGCCAGACAAGTCGGGAATGTCCAAATGTTCATGCAAAACCTTGAGAGACTTGTCATCCCAAAGAGGACAATTGTTTCTTTTAATCAATTCCTAACTTTTTAACTACTTATGCAACTTTCATGATCAAAAAAATAAAAAAACTATTGACTTAATCAACGGCAAACACAACTATTTAATTAACAGAGCAATAAACGTGAACCTTTTACATTCATTGATTTTAATTTAGAAATTTAAGTGAATAGGTGAATATGGCATTATGGTAATTTTGCGTACATAAGTAATTCCCAAACACTTTATATGGGAGAAACTTATCTTATAAATTTTACACTAAATTAATCTTACGGTTTATGGCCAAACCATCCTAACAAATAAATTAACTAAGAATTGGTCATGCTAACTTAACTATAAAAACTTATTTACTACAAAACATCAGTTGTTTGATGGCTTGCCTTCCAACGCAGAACAGCTCTTAAATTGGGGGAGAGAATCTCGCTTGTTGCTCTGGATCTTCACGACTAATAAATAATTCAAATGGCACACGAACCCGGCAGGAGCTTGTTGATAATTTAACTTAACTTGTGCGTCACACGCATACAAGCTTTTTATTATTTACTTTATATCACTGATAAATCCGCGAACACACGGGCGTAACACTCGCGAACTGGAAGAGTTAATTACTCCTTTCCAATTTCATTATCGTGATACTAAGTGCAATATCATATCTGTGATGCCGGAGAACGCTACCCGCGAACTACGTTTCTTCCTACCTTCCTACCCCATTGGAATCTGTCTTTTGGCTAAAGCTTTAAATTATATAGATTAATTCCTACTCTAACCATTATTTACGTCATATTTCTGTTATCCAATGACTTAACAGAACCTCCCACAAAACAAGATTTCAGAAACCAAATCCAACCCCTTTCAAAATGAGGGTCACGGATAGCAATTATTTTTCTAATGATATAACTATGTTGTATCTTCTTGAAATTTTAATTATTGAAATGTGGACCATACCTATTGGCGACAGTGGTCTGCCATTAACAAAAGACCGGTTAACCCACTTGAGCCGAAATGGATTTTAAATATAATAGATGTCTCCAGACTACTTAAAATTACTTGCAATCTTTGAACAAATCAAATTGGAAATAGTTTGGCTATTTATAATGTTTCGTTTTCTATAACCCGCTGTCAATCTACGAAAATATTAAGAAGATTAAGTTTTACCACTAAAAATTGCTTTTCTTTGTTTACGTTAAAAGGTACTGTCATTTAATTTTATCAGATTTGTCAATCTATAATCGACATAAGCTTTAAAAGGGTTTTGTATTCGGATTTGCAAGGTAGGACCATTAAATTATGATGACTGCCGGTGGAATTTATAATATTTAAGCCTTAAGCTATTTCTAAACCTGGTCTTTATTATAAGGGAACCAAACTAAAATATAAAAGTAATTTATTATGGAAGTTTTCCTATAAGTTATGCAAGTTATTGAAATTTAATTAATTAATTAATCTGTTTATTAGTTAACATTTCAAACAATGTTACATGTTTTAATTTATATGTCATTTGTCAGAAACTGTCAATTGTATAATTGTTCAAAATAGCTTTTTAAAAATATTTCCTGTTACACATGCTAGTAATTACACAATCTCGACTATTTAATCTGTGACCAAGAGTAAAAATACATTTAAAAATTTACATGGAATAAAAAGAGTACGTCTTTTATTATTTTTAAACAGGACTTGTAACCCAAACAGAAAAACCGAAAAGTATACATATCTATATATATATATATATATATATATATTACTATGATAATAGGGTAGTTTAGGGGTAGGTTAAGTCATGGGGGTCGTAGAATAAATAAAAACAACTTCTACATTAAGAATGGCACACAATTTCAGAATTTAATAGAGTAAATCGGTCACCCTACATATTGTTAATTGAGAGCACACTGTATATAAAGTACACGGGATTAAATGCATGAGAACATAAAGAGGTCTAAGAGTAGTTTACAAGTAAAGGTAAGATTTTAAAACGCTACAAATTGCATCAAAATTAAATCACCGGGAGACCTAGATAAATTGGCATTGCAAAGATGTAACAATTGAGTCAAAAATATCATCGTACACGCATTCTAAATAATTCATTATTAGAAAATCGTACGTGACAGGAAGAAATCACATTTGTTCAGAAATCCAATATTCTGTAGAAATAAACAAGCACAAGGTGATTCAATATAGATGATAAAATTTAACCAAACAATCGAATACGTGAGTTAATAAAAGGCAAAAGTTGGAAATTCTCAAATAATACCACGATATGCGGGATGCGTACGTAACAGGCAAGGCATGCATTGAAAGATTTGAACTAAATAATTGCTCAAAAACCCGAGGTATGCGAGATAAAGGTTGAAGTATCGTCGCAGAACGTAAACACGCCAATGAAATCAATAGGAGGTAGGGCTTATATATACGATAATGACAAAGCGACAAGTTAGTCTATGTTCAAACTGAGCTACGACTATGTTCAAAAGTGTTAAGAATTTACGTAACCAGTGAAGCAAAAAATCAAAGTAAATAAGAATTGAAGAGTGCGAAAATTTATGCAACGAAAATAAGCCGATCTATAAATAGACGTAAGTAAAACGACTTAAATAAATCCATTTCTAATATTAATAAAACAGGGCTTTTAATTTCAGTCTGGACTTTAATTTCGGTTTTTAATACAGACTTTTTAATTTCGACTTTCAATTGAAGACATATTTTGATTGAGATGGCTCTAATTTGGGATATTTAAGACGACTTTCATTTGGGACTTCAAACTTTGAACATACACAAATTTTGGAGATAGTTTAAAAATGAACGTATTCTAATTTGGACATATTCTGACTTGGTACGATTTTAATTGGAAACAAATTTATGCGGCAGACACATTAATAAGGAAAGTGGACACAGAAAGGGGATGCAGATCACAGACTAGGATGGAACTACAGAACCCATTCCAGGTTAGCAATCTTAATACATTTTATTATTAAAAACTGTTTTTGATTTAATATTTGTCACATTGTGTATTTGTAAGAGTCAACAAAAAGGGTCACTTAACCATTTATGACAAGGAAATAGGTATCTTGGAACGTTCGAAGGTCCCTGAATAAGTAAAAGATATTTTTGCTGACTTTCAGAAAACCATAAATCTGGTATATGTAGATATTCTGTAAAAAGAAAAAATTTTGAGAAGTGTAAATATAATCAATGATTATATTGTGTATTATAGAATTGCTTTATTTGATTCAATAAGATCTATTCGGGGTAAAACCCTAATTTAACATTTCATAACATAAGGGCTCAAAATAATATGAGGGGGGATATCACAGCAATTTTATTACGCCCAAATCGTGAGGCCAATTTCACAGCAAAATTTATGACGCCCATCGTAGGGGCTCCTAATAAAATCGGGTAACGCAGCAATTTTATTACGCCCAAATCGTGGGGCCCATTTCACAGCAATTTTATGGTATGGCCAATCGTGGGGCCAACTTCACAGCAAATTTCATGACGCCCAACATTGGAGCTCGATAATCCTAAAACAAGGAAAGATAACACAGCAATTTTATGACATGCCCAATCGTGGGGCTCAATTAATTTAAATTTAAAGCTTTTTAATTGTAAATGGAAATTGAATATACATTGCGCAAAATATAAAAATGAAATAACTAATAACAAACTTCAAACTTGTCTATTCAATAAAGCTGAAAATCGAAACTAATACCTAACCTATATTTCTGTAATATGGGCTTTCTGTCTTGCGTCAAAATGTATTTTAATTTTCTTTCTTCATTATTTTATCAGAATTACATCTTTTCTTGTAATTGAACTTCAAATTATAACCTACATTCAAAACTCTTAGTGTAAAGAAACTTCGAAAAAATAGTAAAATAAACACAAATCTTACTTTAAAATTTTCTTTTTTTCAAGATTGCATCAAGCTAATTTGAGTAAACACCCATAGAGTTGTTCAGAGCTGAGAATTCGTTATAAACGACGTAAATATAAAAGTTTAGAACTCGCGGTGATAAGCTTTTCTTGTTTACGTGAATTTTCCATTTTCTGCCAGCGGTGTATAGCGAAAAATGTAAATTTTTCTCTGTGATTTTAAATTTTCAACTCGTAACTCCAAGTTAAGCAATTAGGCTTCTAAAAGATTTATGGATCTTTATAAGTGTAAATATTTCAGTGATTTGTGATACTTTAGTAAGTTTTGTAGAAGCAATTGGAAAACTCCTACCACGTTATGACGTAGTTCAAAAGTTATTTTTCTTGTCGAGAGGGTGCCGAAATTTATTGATGAAGCAACAGAGTTACACTTAGGAAAATTATTATCGCCTGAAAGATTGTTATAGCTTTGTTGAGTATATTATGGAGATGTTGAAACGAGTTCTAGGCAAGGCATTGCAATCGGGCCTTCGCCGAGAGAGTGAGGAGTTTATTACATATAACAGTTTGTTTTATTCTAGAATTAATTGTAACTTTTTAAAACATTGTGATAGAAATGCTTACTTACAATTTTAGCCAAGCGTTTTCATTGCAATCTTTAGGAAGGGTTTGTGGTTATCCAAATCTAGTGCACGATCTCATGCTGAAGAGACCCCGGACCAAGATAAAGAAGAACGAGGAAGGAAAAAGTCCTGCTTCTCCCTACGCCGCACAGATATCACTCTACTAGAACAACCCCACAGTGAAACACGATTTAACACGTGCATTGCTCAACGGTATAGGACCACATTTACTTGGTGCTGATTGGCATTTATTACGTTTTATTCATGCCGTCAATTTCTGCATAACCCTGAACGTAATTTATTACGCCCCAAATTTGGTTTTAGTTATTACCGTAGCGGATAAAGCTAACAAAGTAATAATATGCCAAAGGTTTAGCTTTGTATTTGCTGGAGCCAAAGGCAGACTCCGTTTGAGGTTGCGTGGGAATAGTTTTTTCTATGATTTTACAAATTCTAGCGGTGAAGTAGGTGCACCTACACGAGATGTGTTTTTAGGTAATTAAGGATATGAAGGAATCATTTCGTATGAATAACACGCACCCGCGTCTGATGCTGTTCTCTAATAAGACATTTTATTTTCCGCTGGTCGCCGAAATACGCATTCAATACTTTTTTGTAATTGTCCCAATCTGTCAGGTCATCGCGACTTGCAATAAGGGTCAACGCTCTACCTGTTAATTTACTTATGATTAAGTGTAATAGCCACAAATTTCGGTCAACGTCTCCTTGTTTGTAAAAAAAATTTCAGGAATGTCTCACAAGCAGTAATAAATATACCTAATAGCACTTGATTACCATCATACTTGGTATTGAGTCTAAATATAATTTTAAGTTTTCAGAATTCATCTTTATAAATTTTATTATCAGTTACTTTAATCGAGTTTGTGCTAAAGTTATTTAAAGAATTACTTATTGTTACGTGTATTGTATGTAATTATAAACCTCTGCTATAATTACATCGGTTTCAGACTTTTGCTGAAAAATTGTTTCTTAAAGTAATTGTTGTAATAATAATTGTGCATAAAATGTATGTAATTATAAACCTTTGTTATATTTAGTTCAGACTATTGCTGTGTAAATTTCTTTCAGTAATAATAGATTGTGATAATAAATTGTACATAAAATATAAATTCTCTTGTTTCAATCTTATTTGCTAATATTCAATTGAAAAGAAAAATGGTTAGGAAAATGAACTGTATGTACTTACAATAATTTGATTGGCAGTTCCGTTAGCCTTTCTTCTTTATTGTATTCGGTCAATTCTGTACTTCGTCCAATTGTTTGGTTTTTTGTTTCTAGTGAAGAACTGAAATTCACGGCCACCAGTTCTTCGATTTTGGAATTTCTAGTGCCCTTCTGGAATCCGTTCCGACTGCACCAGATAAGTTTTAAGCCTTTAGGAGCTTCTTTTTAAAAACATCTATTTCACAAAAAAACTCTTCTATCAATTTTAATTTCAATTATACAATTACAAAAATGACTTCTTTTTTGTTACAACCAACTTAAACGTTTGTATTTACTAAACTAATGGAAATTGACAAAATACTTGAAATCAATAATTAATAATTAAAAATTATGGTGACTAGCTTGAACTACTGTTGTATATAGCAAAGCCGTTATTTTAGATTACTTTTAAAATGTTACATTGTAACAGAATCAGTAAACTAAACATCCTTTGTTCTAGGAAAACCTGCATCATGCTTATCAAATGTCATGTTCTTGAAATTACCTCACCACATTTATCTTTTTGTATATTTAATCTTTTGGTCAGGACTTTAATGTGTCTTTACTTTGTAACAACCACAATTAGGTTTCCCGCAGATGTCCTGGAACTGAGTAAAGTTTTGGCTTACACGATTAAACATACATTTTTATCGCCTGCCACAACCTTCGGCAGAAAACCCATTTCTTAATCAGCATTTATAAAAGACGAAGCACCATAGTCAGTCAGTCAGTCAGTCAGTCTGTGTATGATCCTAGTTTATCCTTTACTCTGGAGCAAGTCGGCTCAGAGCCAACCATCAAAATGGTGACTTAATTTTTTATGGTTGTTGAGACATTTTAGTACAGATGGTCACGTAAGTAATCCTTTAACTCTTTTACTGCTTCACATTTTGTTAACATGTCCTTTAGCTTTAAGTTTATTTATTGTTCATTAAATATTGTTGTTGATTTCGTCATGTTGTTATTCCACTCGATACTAGATTTCTAGGTCCCTAGGACCTGAGTTAAGTATCACCTCTCGCTACTAAAGACTCTACCATCACATTACCATAGCTACGCCATCACGCCCAAGTACAATCAACAAAGTGTACTTAACATTTGGTGGAGGTGCCGTGTTGGAGAAACCATATTTAACACGTGGTAGAGATGCCGGTTCTGCATTTAACATTTGATGTGAACGCCGTGTTTAACATCACACCGTATTACGCCACGATTAACACTTGACGGAAGCGCCAACTCCTCTATTTTAACATTTTTTTATTTTTTTACAATTTAACTGACTTGTATCTTAAAACAAAACGCGTTTCAAATCTTTGTTTCTATAAATATTTATCGAATTCAGACTCATATTTAAAGTTATTCATTACTTTTACATTGAGTTTATCAAGCTTACTAAAAGTTACATCATTCTCTATTATTTCCATTCTAATTTGTTATCAAATATTGAAATTGTAATAAAATAATGGAAAGCAGGAAACACAATTATAGACAATACAAAACCGACAGTAAAATTTTTCACCTCGCTTATTTTTAATCTATAGTTATCATTACCAAAGTTTCCTGCAACACAAATTTTTCACCATAATCAGAGAAATAAATAAATCACCGTCGAACAAATAAATCACAAATTCTTATCACAGCTGATAATGGCGAAGCATACACTTTTTTACGTAATACAGTCTATATTAAACCCAATCATGCCTACCTACATCCGTCCAAAAACTTTTAGTCCAGGCAAGACTGTTTTCAATTCTTAAAGAACTTGAAGAATGCGCTAATTTAAATTCTTGGGATGACTCTCATAAAATTCATTATTTTTCTCGTTTCCTATTAGATAGTTTACAAATGTGGATTAAAAACTTTATTAGTATTCCTGAAAATAGTAATAAAACTTGGACTGACGTAAAGAACGCATTCTTGAAATATTATGGAGGACCTAAATTACTGCAACAACTTTTTAATCATTTTTGCTCAAGATATCAGATGCTAAAAGAACCTTCTATAGATTATTATTTTGCACCTCAAAATTTACGTATGGATGTGACACCCACTATTTCAATTTCAGACTTCGCAGATTATTTCACACGAGGATTTTTACCGGAATTACGGAATAATTTCATTTTATTAGTTTCTAATAGGGATCGTGTTAAGCCAAAACTTCCCTGAGTTCTAGGACATCTGCAGGAAACTTAATTGTGGTTGTTACAAAGTAAAGACACAGTAAAGTCCTGACCAAAAGATTAGATATACAAAAAGATAAGTGTGGTGAGGTAATTTCAAGAACATGACATTTGATAAGAATGATGCAAGTTTTTCTACAACAAAGGATGTTCGGCTTACTGATTCTTTTAGAATGTAACATTTTAAAAGTAATCTAAAATAATGGCTTCGCTATATACAACACTACCAACAATGTTATACTTATGAAGATTGAGACTGACTGGCCATCAGGGGCTTCTCAGGGTATTTATGTAATCCCTGCTCTCACATCATCTTGTGGGAAATGCAGATCTCACCGTCTGCCATTTCTTGATAACATACAATGTCTTACTTCTTAGTAGTCTTAATTAAGTTTGCTTTTATTGCAGTTCATTGTGTCCTGCATCTGCAGTATCAGGTTGCGTCTGGAATACAAAGTAGTTGCTTCCGTTCTCATGTCTGATATGAACTTTTGTCAACCTTTTATATTATTACCTTTAATTATACAATGTAACATTCTATTTTTTAAGACATAATAATTGCATTTAATTTTATATACATATTAATTGGGGGATATGTAACTTGCTCACATGCATAAAAAACCTAAATTAAATTATGTTTGTAGGCGCCATCTGGTTTTTGAAACGTAGCATTACTTACGATAATAAGTATCAAAAATCAGTAGCCACCCTATGTTTAGTCTACCTCATCTAAGCGCGTAAGCTTTGTTTGCCTCCATACCAACCGCATAACTTTAGTCAGAGTGTATGAGACTCAACCACCTAAAACTAACACTTAAATATACTATAAAATTAAATTTATAGTTTATTTTTATTGATACACATGAATGCATACAAATTTTCAAAGTGATTCTTTTAAGCTGAACTAATTTCTTGCTGGCTTTTAACAAGATAAGGACAAGATACATTGCAGCAGCAAAAACGTTAAGTTAGCAAACTAACCAGTGCTACAGCATTAACGATATATAATTCTCTTAATCTTATTCTATCAAATACAAAATTAAGAGACAAGTTAGTTTTACACATGAACGGCTCAATATTGTGAGGCAACACCCTTCTAACTACACAGGGACTTAAAAATTAAAAGAAATATAGAAGAGAGAGAAAAGATAAAAGTAGAAGAGAGAAAAGGAACGGTTTGCTTTGAGCAACAGCGATAGAAACACGAAGGATTTAAAAGCAATATTCGACCAGCCAAAGTGTAATCAGCAGCCCAGAGTAGAGAACACTTCTCTTATGTAATGGACTTTTGTCTCGGGACCAACACAGGTCCAACAGAGGAAGAAGATAGAGTTGAAGACGGAGATAGAGGAATAAACAAAATAAAGTTTTAAGATAAACATCCTACAGCAGAGGTAGAGAGTCTATAATGTCCTTACTAAAACAGATTGGTCTGAATAGCCACCAGCAACGATAATTATAAAATAAGCCGTATTTCAACACGTCGATACTTAAAAGCAAATAGACTTCAAATGGGATCAACGCAAATCATCTGCGCATCTACTGCGGTAGGAAAATCAAATAAAGGTAACACAATCAACTTAAATATACTCACGCAGTAATTTCAAAGACAAAACTACTATAGACACAGCAATAAGTAATTGAATGATAGAATGTTAATAGAAAATAAAAGTAGGAAGCTTTGAATACATCAACACAATAACGAATAATATAGGAAACGACAAAGACCAACACGAGTTAAGGTTCGGGCTTTTGGAGCGATGTTTCTAAAAAACTTTTCCAAACTCTTAACAAATTTATTTATTCTTAAGCCGAAATTATAATGGAATTTTGAATAACTGTAAAAAATAACTTTAAATTGAAAATAATTAATTAATTGTAATAAGGCGAGTAGCCTAGGTAAACAACAATGCAAAAGCTGTAGTGCTCAGACTGACTCAATTGAGTAGCTTGAACAACGAAGTATGGAGTTCCAAGACTGACTGCCGGGCCTTGAGCTCCCGGGCTTTTTATAATCACCTGCCCCCTCACATGGCTGTGGGAACTTGCAGATCTCATGTCTGCTTTACTCTTAATTCTACACTTCATTACATTGTAACAATCTTATTTCTAGGTAATTGCGGTATGTTAACCGTCTGTGACCTGCCACTTGCAGTATCACTGCCCTCTCGGATACATACATATATATATATATATATATATATATATATATATATATATATAGGTAAATTGGAGATACATAACTCACGTTCTGGAAAAAACAGAAAAAAATGGATTAACGTCCCCTTGCCATAAAATAATCGATAACTGAATTTGCAACAAATGATTGAAATATATGCGAAAGAAAACATATCGAATAGAATTTTTGCGATTCGCAACTGTGGAAACCGACTTTTTGCCAGAGAGGCATAGATTGCGAGCCCATAGAAATCCAAATAGAAAAGCAACAACCCGACATCAGCTAGTACAAGTGTTAAAGATTTGTTGAGTTGTTTAGACAAAAAATATGTCAACCACGATAAAAAAGATGTAGTGACTTATAGAATAATAACAAATTAGAAAATGGAAATTAAAAATATCATTATTTGAGAATAGAGACGAATAAAAAAAAATTTAACCAGAAACGAAGAATCTATCTTTTAAAACTGATTAAGCTATTTGTGACATAATAAGGTTTGAAACGCTTCAAGGTTTAAGGGTAATATCCATTTAAGTGTACGAAAAGATAAGTTATAAAATTAATTTAGGAAGAAGCGAACGAAATGAAAGTTCAATGATAAGGTATAGTCGTGTAGAAAAGTTAACACCAAAAAAATGGCTGAAATAAAAACCGAAAAGAAAAAATATATTAGGTAAAGGTACAAACATAAATGTAAGTAAATACTATGCATTAGAGGGCAGACAAAAATGGTTTCAAGTCTTTAATATACCAAACTCCTTCAAATTTGACGTTTGAATTTTGTAGTTCATAAATGAATGAAGAACTTACGCGAGAAATTTGACATAGTATAAATTTAGGAGTTAATTTAGCAGAAAACTTTTTAGTGGCATCAGATAGAACATGGTTTTTCTTCTTTTTTCTTCACCCAAGACGAAGTAAGTATCTCTTTTACAAAAGCTTAATGACCTTTTACTTTACATAAGCTTTAAATACATTTTTTCTAACATCGGTAAAGATACAGGGTAACAACTGTTGATATTTGCCCCAGCGTATTTTTTTATCAAGTTCAATAACATTAGTATTATCAGTAACAAAACCATAATAACAACCATCAATTAGAGTATAACGCCCAAAAATAAGGGTGAACATTGAGTAGTTTATGCTTTGAAATACATAATATTTGTGCAATTTTAAATATATTTTTATTCTATTTAGTATGGTCGGATTCGATATCAGAAGAGATACCGCTAATAATTACAGAAATAACACATTTTGTTTGGTTTACTTGCGGATCGTATCTGGCATTAAACCAATTTTTTTTATCTTTATAACTTTTTAAGAAATTTTAACACTCTTGAAACGAATTGTGTATGATTGACACAATGAACACTGGGGCACGCCGAAAATAAGATTTTAAAATTTTTTTGAAGTGAACTGTGTACTATTGACACAAGGAACAATTTGAGGCGCGGCGAAAATAAGAAAAACTTGTTCTAAAAATTTCATAATTGGATGAGATGTGGCCTTTGCTGTATGATGAACGACAACAAATTTAGGAACCAATACGTTACAACCAATAGGTATGTGTTACTCTTCTTAGATCAAGGAAGTGGTCTTAATTAATCAAGAGAATTTAATTGAAATGAATAAAATATTTTTCTAAACGCACCTATCAAACTGGGTCGAACTGTGCACCACAAATTTTACAATTTTTAATATATCGGTAAACAGACTGTCTTAAATTGAGTCAGTAATAAAAATCGGATATTTTTGCTATAGTTTTTTGTAACACCTAAATGTGCGGAGGTAGAATTCTCATGAAACATTTTTAAAACTTAGGTCCGATTGCGGTAAATATTACTAATTTCCATTCAGGAATATTTGCAGCTTATGGTGAGGAAGGGATAACATCATAAGCAAAAAAAATTTTTTCTATTAAAAATAGAGAAGACAAGGTGCATTTGCATAATTAAAGGTAAGACGACAGGTATAACTGTTATTAATTGTTAAATGTATAGGAAATGATTCCAAAACTTATACATGCACTATTTTTTTAATTTACAATTAAAATTGTGTAATTTATAGGTTAATGGAGGTATTATGTAATTTAATTTACATAAGGTATCATTAGAAATTATTAGTTAGTTAATTATTAGTTGTTAAGGGAAACTCTTAATTGTATCATGTAAGAAATGATTTGGTTGTATTTTTGATTTTAAAATAGCAATGGTGAATTTATCTCAGCTTACCTGTGCATAATTTATTGGTATCCAAGACAGTTTTAATGTAGAAAAAAGTAATTTTTTGCACAGCAAATTATAGGTGTTATTTATATAAGATTTTCCCTCAAATAAGTGGAAATCGCGTTGACATTCAGAAAACCAAAATTTTAATTAAACTATATTAAAAGTATTATTTTAACACGACGCGCGTTGAATAAAAGGAAGCCCCAACGTATTCATTGCCAGCTAATGCAATAAGTTAGATAAAGTAAATTGCTAGGTGACGCTAATAAATATATTCTAAAATGTCAGAATTCTGAGTGGTAGTAAGTGAAGGAATATTATTTAGGTGGAAATATGAGAATTATTTTTAGTTTTGACCATAGAGTTTATGTTTTGGATTTAAAGAGTAAATAGATGATGAACGTAAATATGGATGACGCAATCGGTAAAAATTACATTACTATAAGAAAGAGCAAATATTTAAAGCATCTTTTCTTAAACATTTTTGTAGAAAATGCCCCTTTGTTAGAACGCCAACTATAACGTTTTATCCGTGCTGTCAATCCGTGTATAATCCTGGACGTAATTTATTACACCCTCAAATTTGGTTGCAATTATTACCGTAACGTGTAAAGCTAACAAAATAAAAATATGGCAGTGTTTACCTTTTTATTCGCTGAAGCCAAAGGCAGACTCTGTTTGTCTTCGGACGGTCAGGGTCGATGGGGGATGGTTTCTTTTGTTTTCATAAATTCTAGCGGCGAGGTGAGTACACCTACACGAGATGTTTTTTTATGTAATTAAGGAAAGGTACGAGGATACACAGTGATCACGTCGTCGGAATAACACGCACCAGCGTTCGATACTGTTCCGTGAAGTCATTTCCCTTGTTTTAGAATGCATTCCTTTCACAAAGCTGTTGATATCCCCTCTATGCAATGTTTCTCATGGCTAACCACCTAACCACACATTCCTTTCCTTGAGAAATGCGTGCTTGTGCGGAATACATGCAATAAATTAGTTGGCTATTGTCATCTGGTTCGTGAGAAATTAAAATTACGAAACTTTACACGTAATAGCTTAATTAAATTTAAGACGGAAAAAAGATATTCCGTACTAGATTTAAAAATCCCCTAAACTTAATATTAAAATGAAATTTTATGCAGCCAAAAGACGCGGCAATCGCCTTAAAGCTTTAAAATATGAAAAATTAAATGAAAAAGTCTTTTCTAACGGAGCTGAGGTACCATATCTATTTTTATTTATCCCCTTATCTTACCTATGCCTTCCTAATTACCGTTTTAGCAGGAAGCACTATGGCCACTGAAAATTGATCTAAAGGGGCACTTGTTTAAAAAGAATCCAGCCTGAGATCATCATACGTAAGTTGCAAATCTGACCTAAAATAAGGTACGCTATTTATTGTAATTATACCACACTTTTATTGCAAACTTGTGAAATGTAAGGACGTTGTTTAACCAGAAAACATAACAGTGGTTTCCAAATCCACCACTATCAGCTCCAGTCTTTACTATGGATTCTAGGTGCTTATGAATCCTTTTCCCTTTAGTTTCGAGTCACTTTAAAGAGATTTTACTTCTGGTAAAAGTTCTAAATCCTTGCCACAACCGAAAGTCCAAAGCCCAAAATCAACAGAACTTCCTGATAGACCAAATTATTTTTCAATAGCCAAAAATCTAAGTTCTATTTCCTGTGAGAATTCTATCTCGCCATCAACTTTACACCATTCGACTTCGGAACCACATTTTAATATATTCCATGTATGTGAGTAGTTATGCAAAGTTATTTCTGGCGCAAAATCGCTCATTTTTACACGTTTCTTTGCATAATACAACTGAAGGTTTGTTTTGCAAATTTTTATACCCTTCAAGGTCTTTCGTTCCAGGATCCACATCATCATGATTAACCTTTCCCTTTTCAAGGTCAAAGTTCAAACCAACACCACTTTTGCCCTATTCTCATATCGACCAATTGATGAGCTTAAAAAGCATTTGATAGAACAAGGTTTCGCTTTCAAGATTAGACCACAAGTATGAAAATCAAACTAAAAGTCGAAGTATATAAAATTTTATTAAGAATATACAAATCATACATAAATATTCATTAGATGTACTAACAACTTATATCTTCGTCTTCTGTAATCGAGTAATGTGCAGTCCGCAATATTAAATATGACCTAGGAATGTTGCGTTTGCCATTGTGCGGACATATCCGAGCTAAACGCTCTTCGAGCTTAGTCCCTAACCCACAAAAGTGGTAAAACGGGATATGAGCATCAGATGGTCACTTATTTGTTACATTGTTGACTAATCCTCATCCTCCATAATAAATCATGTATGCACCCATATACAATTAGGAACTAACCAGCAAACAAAGGCAAAACATTTCTATTTATATTTTTTAAAATTTTTTTGAAATTTATATACAAGTTGTGCTAACGTTACAATATGCTCCTCGATGATAGCTTCAGTGTCGTAGAATCTTTCAAAGACGAAGACAGGACGTCTGGAAGAGTACCTTTTGAAGGCATCATCCCATCAATGTATGTATGTGTTTCTTTTCTGGGTATCGATATTTTGCTTTCTCCGAGCCAGCCCACGTGGTTAACTTGATGTGTTTATTTATTAATGTCTTGTTTATAATTTACAGGACAAAATTACTTGATTTGTTTGGTGTAAATATTTTTAATTTATAAACGTTGTGCTTTTAATAAACAAGAACAAATGGGTTTGTTTTTACATTTAGTCTTTGCACAATAAAATTTACAAATTCAGATTTCTATTAATTCTTAAATGTAATTTTGGAATATACAGAATGTGGTTACGTGATTGTTTTCAAGTCATACTGAGATAAACGAATTTGTGTAGAAACAGCTGTTAAATTGTAATTGCTTTGGTTTAAGGTTATGAATATGCTACTGATAGCAGTTTTTATTGTTTGGGTATTAATTATAAAATTAGATCAGCATATACTGTTCATAAAATTTTCTATATAAGTAGATTAGAGTTACACTATTGTTTAGCGCAAAATTTATAAGACATGTATGCTGAATTTATTTCTTTGCCTTTTGAAACCCCTTTCTGAAGAAAAACGCCTTCGTCCGATCCGGGAAAACTTGGATCCTTTCTTTCAAATGTTCTTGGGCTTTACCCCTATTACTTCCATAAGTCAACTTTTATCTATGGGTCAACAACTTGAGGCCACCAAGATTTCAACGGAACGTTACCGACCTCCTTCTTCTCATAAAATGACAAAACTATTGGAACCTACATTGGCTTATAAACCTGACTATACTACTTCTACTTCTTCTTCTTCACCTAGTACTCCTGCCCCTGTGCTTGTTCGAACTACATCTACTTCTCGAACCAGCCATGGTTCTGTCTCTACACCAACTGTTAAATCAAATGTTTCTTCTGGAACTTTCTTTGTTCTTATTCCTGTGTTTACTTCTACTCGTCAGGTCACATGTTTTAACTGCGGCCAACCTGGTCATATGTCGATACGTTGTAATCGTCCTTAAGTGCTCCATTGCTATGGTTACTGGCATAAGACAGTTACTCGACGTAACTGTCCAAACCGCTATCTTACGACTACCAAGGCATTTCCCTCCACGGCAAATATGTCTTTGAACAGTACTCCAAACTCTGTCGTCAGCTGTAGGAGCCAAATTTTTTCTGCCCCTAGTTCTACGTCCTTCTCTGTACCTCCTCCTACTCGTCCTACTATCACCTCAACGTACCCTTTTCAGGCATATGAGCCATCGGAAGATACCGTTGACTTTTATGGCTATCACTCCCCTTCTCACCGAACACCCCCTAATAAGAATCAAATTTCTTCTGTCCTTAGCTGTTCGAATTATAATCAAACGGTTTATACGTATTTCACTTCCACGGCAAACTGTGCCCCTCAATGAATCGAGACAATAATTCAAACCAGTAACTTAGAGGTAGCAACTAAAGAGTTTCTTACTGCTACCGTAAATTATACTACCAAATAAATGCCTGTCTTGTCTGCAATAACAAGTGTAGCTGAAGTGATGATAACTATTACTACTGACAAAGAAGGTCCTGTTGAAGCTAGTCAACCAGTATCTATAATGCATGTAGCTGTTGTTGAGAAAGTTTGACCTGATTCTGGTCTTTTATCTGACGTTGCTGAAGCTTTATCTGATTCTGTTCCTTTTTCAAACGTTGATACTCTTACCGCCAATGCTGTTCCTGTTCCTGTTCCTGATTCTGTTCCTTTATCTAACGTTGCTGAAGTTTAATCTGTTTCTGTTCCTTTTTCTTACGTTGATACTCTTACCGCCAACGCTGTTCCTTTATGTAACGTTGACTCTCTTACAACCAATACCAAACACAAACGAGGTTCTTCCATAACGTGCAATGAGGTTCCTAAACCACAATAACCACTACTACCTCCACCATTGCAACCACCTCTTTAACCGCGTGTTACAACTTCCACACCTTCTATTAGCCCTGTTTGGCAGAAAACTGACCAATCAATACTTCCGCGTGTTGCGGTACCTCGGCACAAAAAACCGAATAACACGAGAAATAAGATGAGAAAATTAAATATAAAAGGTGCATTACGGGAAGGTACTGACCTGGATGCATTTTATGACAACCTTAATATTCCTGATCCCGTTTCTTTTTCTTGCTAGCGGCGCAAACGCCTTAAGCTTCATACCTAGTCGTCGTGCCCCAGATTCTTATGACGACTTTACTCTACTTACTGACTTCTGGACTTTACGATTTCTTTACTTTTCTGTTTTGCTGGGTTTTCTTTTCTTCACCCAACCCCGTGTGGATCCGGATTGAAATACTCCCAGGGTATGACCTGCATGTCGAATGAGGCGACTAAAGCGGTCTAACGCCTCTTTGGCGACTCCGTGGCGTAGTTGGTATGTGTGTGACTACTACGCTCAAGGTCGCGGGTTCAAATCCCGACACGGTCCGCTTGAAAAATATTAGGCGAGCATTTTTTACAAAAATACACCCTCGTTCGGATGAGAGGTAATCTTGGAGTTTCCGTGTGTAAGTGTTGTCACGCACGTTTAAGATCCCTACCTTGCTTGGAACAGCAAAGGTTCGGCAAAATTCCAAATTTTTCAGGTAAAAAGAAATCGCTTCCTGGCCAACGTAGTACCTTCGGGTGGAGCATTGGAAAATCACATGTATGGTCTAACACTTCGCACACACAAACGCATGCACACTTCACTTGTTTGTTTTTCTTTTCTTTCGTTTCTCTCTTTGTACCCTAACCCGTGTAGGTCCGGATTAGAATAGTACGGTACGACCTGCCCGTCGTAAGAAGCAACTAAAGCGGTTCAATACACACATGCACTTGCACACGCAATCACCCACACACTTACCTATACATAGCTACCTACACTCAATTTCGATTTTGTTTTCTTTTTGTGCTGTTTCTTAGGATTTCTTTATTTTGGTTTTGCTTCTCCGTTTCTTTTGGTTCACTTTCCTATCTATTTCCTTTGGCTGAGTTTTCGTATTATTAGTCCTCATACTAACTTGATTAAATTTTTCGATCCACTTCTAGTTGTATGTGCTTGCTAGACATTTTCCTTTTATTCGGAAATCCCGACCTAGTCGACTTTTCGACTTAGTTCACGATTTTTTCCATCGGTTGTTAGTTTAATACAATTCTTGTTATCACAGCGTGAAGTACCTCAATTTTTCTATCCACCATTCTTGTCGTTCCTTTACGTTCTTTAAGGATTGACAGCTATTATATCGTTTTGTCTTGTACTGTTGGTTTTCCCTCTCGTTCCTGTCCTTACTTTTTGGTTTTTCGCAAAAAAACAATTTCTTTTCTTGATGTTAGAAGCTTTACTATTTCGCTGCCGTTCTCCAACAACTTTTGCAGTGTTAAACCATTCCGTTTTTGTCCTCAGTGTTTGTTTGTTTTAATATCTTTTACATTTCTTGATTTGGTCCAGTATATTGATCCATCGAGCCGGATAATAATTTGTTTTGTTTTTTTTTATTTTCCTTCGGTTTTCTGGAACGAATTTTTTAGTTAAGTAACTATTTTTTGTTTTAGTAATTTATGAAGAAAAAGAATGTTAGCAACTAGGTGACTGAGAACAACTTCTAATGTTTTTACTAATTCTTATTTTAGGTTAAAAATTAAATCGAAGTAGTTGAATGTATTAATTGTTTGCGTAGATTTTGGTGTACTTTGTAAATCCTCTGGAATATTCTAGATAAATGTTTTTTTGCGAGTTGGTTTTCTTTTTCTAAGATTTTCTTTTTTCTGCGTGACCCATCCCACTATACGACGTTCTTAGCTAACACGGCATTAATTCTTTTGAACCTCCTTGTTTTGTTGCGGTACTCGGTACGGGCTACTTTTACTTTGCTTACTGTACTTTACTTTTTTCTTGTTTGCACGGATTATCGTAATAATTTTATGGAGAGTCAATGTTAATTTTATTTTATAATTCATACTCAAACAATAACAGCTGTCGTCATAAGCATATTTCGACTATTTGAGCGAAGTAAGTTTAATTTTCACACCGTTGCCTCTACAATTGTGCGATGAGTAACCTTAAAAACTTAAAAAAAGGAAAGCCGGACCCAATTTTCCACTAGTGAAATCATCAAAACGATGCCGAGAAAAAACGGCAAATCTTATAGTTTGGCATGACGTTCCTGTTTTGAGCTTGTTAAAGCTTGGTCTTAAATGTTCTGATAATTCGCGGTTGTGACACACCAACTTTTCATAGTCGGCATATGCTGATCACGGACACATACTGTTAATTCGATTATATAAAATTATTTTGTCTGGTACATTTTACACTAAAACTCTGTTACTTAATAGTAACTCTTAATGGAGTAAAAATCATTTTAATACTTTGACTGAATATGAAAACATCATCACACGAATTTATTTATCTTCAACCAAAATATATGAAGTGTTCACTTCTAGGTATTAGAATTGTTATCTGTAGAGGTACGGCAGGAGAACGAATCCAATAGTCCCATGATGTTTACGATCTTACTTTGCTGTTTCAGCAAAAACATTCCACAAGTTATATTTTTCCTTATTAAAAGAGATAGCATATTTCTAATTTTTCACAAACGAAACTAACTGTTTCTTAAAAAGAATCATCTGAGACATGTACCGTACAGCCAACTTATGGTTTCATTCTCACCAACGAAACTACAATCGACAATGGAAAAACCTAGTCACGTCTACTAAGCAGAACCGGTCGTATCGCTCTAAACAACACGAATATATATATATATATATATATATATATATATATATTACTCATATTTAGACCAGGGTAGAAAATTAAATAATCACATCAAATAATTTTCATCACCGTGTAGAAGCTTTGGGAAGAGGTACGCGTTATTAAATAAAAGCGTGAAGCATAAAAATTCATTCGGTTCATTAAAAATAAGAGATTTAAATTATTTATAAGACGCTTTATATAAAAAGAAGCAGTATTAGAAAACTTTACGTGTAATTTAATTATCCCTAGTAAAGTAACAAATAAAAATTACGTGCTAAATTTATATTAATTAACTCTATTTTAAGTAACCGGTATTAAACAAAACGTACAGATAATAATTGAATATTTAATTAGGATTCACTAAAAATTAAAGGGTATTAATTTTAATTGAAGTTAATTGAACCATTAGTAACAGATAATATCTATAAAAACTCGTAAAAACCCAATAAAATACCATGAAATAAAGCTCTGAGAATTAATAGTATGTTTAAACACCTGCGTATTTTAAAAAGCTCATTCTGCGTAAATGTTGCAGATAATTAATGGTTACAAAGAATCTTGGAGAAACCGTGGCTTAATATTCACGGGAAGGCGCGATACGGGGTTATTTAACCCAGATAGTCCACATGGACTGAAATAATCGATAATAAAGAATATCAATTTGCACTAATAAGAACAGGGTAGATAGAGACAGATAATATGCGCAAGACCAAAACACATATAGTAAAAAGGCGTGAGTAGAGCAACGTCATGGGGTTGCGATTGGTTGAAAGTAAAAGGCAAAATTTGAGAGGTAAAAATAACATTTCTGTATAAAAGTCAATTAGTTATTTCCAGACGTTGCAAGCCGTGTCGGAATTTCTGAGATTTAACTGGGACGAGTGCAAAATTCGTAAAAATCGCATGCCGGGCTGCGGAATGGGAACATAGCAGGCGAAATTCTTTAGAATTGTCCGTTTTGAGGACTCAACCGACAGACAGGCTAACCTCTATATATACTCAGGGGAATATGAACAAGCTCTCTTAGATCTTCGACTTGATTCAACGCGTTAAACAGTGTTTTTTAGTTTTCCGGTTTTAATATTAAATAATTTAAACAGTTTGCTCGAATATTTTGTGATTTAAAACAGCTTGTTCTTTACGTGCTACACTGAATGTACTTTTGTGCACTTAGAAAAGAAGATACAAGGTAATAAAGTTTAGTATCACCGTACCAATGAGTAAAATTTACAACGACAAATGAATACACAAAAGTAGGCAGTTTTGGCGTATATTGGTGAAAGAAGTATGAATTTCTTTGTTATTTTTCGGGGGGTATTAATACTTAAATGGTGCATAAACGTGTCTGGATCCACAAAACAAGGTTCAGATATACACAGATGAGTTCCGGAAAAGCCCTGAAACAACTTTAAATAAATGGTGATGGAGAAAATTTTAAAAGCGTTGAGAATCAGAAGGCGTAAATATAACCCAGTTGGAATGGTGTAATTAACAAAGGGACGATGTACATTGAAGCTACGAGTGCAGTAACCTTCAGGTAAATTATACTATTTTGTTCGAACTTTGATATTTTGGTGTGTGTTGAATAACTTTATAATTGATTTATTTAAAATGGACAGTAGTGAAATTGTACTAACAATAAAATTTTAATTTTAAGGTGAAATTTGCTTGTTTAAGTAGAAAGGGGTATTTAGTATTGATGTTCTGGATTATGATGAAAATTTGGGTATGTCTTTGAGCTCAATTAGACGAACCTGGTTAATTAACGTAAAGGGGTGGTAGATGCTCCCTTTGTACTCAGACTCAGGTCTGCATATATTGTTATAGTAATTAGTAGGCATCCTACAAGGACTTTAATTCTGGATGCACTTTAAAATGATAATAAATTTAATTTTGAAATTCTCTGATATTAAAATTTATGCTGAATTTTAATTTTGAAATTTTAATGTATTGTGAATATTGATGTAAATAGAGTTAACGTTTGTGGTAGGAATGTGTTTGTTTTTTTATGTATGAGGATGAAAGTTATCTAGAAGAGCAGCCGAGGCGATTAACGGAAGAAAGTCAATGGACCAACACAGTTAAGGTAATGAATAGCCTTTTGTAGGTTTCACAGCATTCTTGACGCCCAATTCGTGAGGCTCGATTCGAAAAGCGTAGTTCACGGATTTTGTAGGTTTCACAGCAATATATATATATATATATATATATATATATATATATCAAACTTGTGGAATTATAAACGATATGTGGGGAAAGTTGCCCAACCTTCAACATAAAACTATAGAAATGTAACATATCAATTAATAATTTATATTAGATACAAATTAACGATAAACAAGCCAGAAATAATCTTGCAGAAAACACGTACGCAACTTATTGTAATATTTCCGAAAATGTTACTAATAATCAATACCACATTTTCCACGCTATATCAAAATAGAATAGATTGAAGCATTTTAAAATTACAACTAAATATTTTAATAAAATACTACAATCATTCGTTTAGAATTGAAAAGGCTGTCGAAATTGTTAATAAAAATTTAAATGCAGGAACTGCTTGTAACAATATCCACTCATGTGACATATCATCTCTCTAATCTAACGTTAAGATTACATTTCTGTTGGAATTTTTACCTTGGAATTAATCCTTCATCCCACTGATAAATTAGAAACACACATTGACATGTTCTGGGCATGCGATGCATTATTTCTGGAACTGAAAGATACGGTAATATTAAAAGAAGTATATCATGAAGTAATCTATTAACTACACTCGCAAGAGTGTAATTTATTTATACTTAATTACATCCTCATTTATATAACCTCAATGTTCTTTTTAAAACTATTTTAAAAAGCTTTTGCGTCACATATACTAACTTTGCTCTTTGTTGCAGTTCGAAAGGAGAATGAAGAATTGATGAACTCTCTTCATCGAGAACCCTCCGGGTATCGCAACATGCATAATGCCTCTTCCGCTTACTCTCATCTTAGAGTATAAAAGTAAGGCAGTATTAGCTATAATACTCTTTTAAACTTCGTTGTATCACCGTGGCGTCGTGGAAGCAAAACGGTGACAGTAGAATCGATTACTATTTACGTGTATAGATGTAACGCATTGTGACAACCGAATTACCTTGTATAGTGACCTCTTAGGTATAAGTTTAGACAGTATTGAAAATGTTTACCAAAATTAACTATATTTTACATTTATGAGAGCGAGTTGCTTTTACTAAAAATTATTAAGGTGCAATTTCGTAAATGTTCCAACTTTGAATATGCAAATTAAATTTTAAATTATTAAAATGTTTGAAAGTTTGTTAATATTCTGCAAGCATTTAGGCCCGGTTGTACAGTAGCAGTTTAAGCTCGGTGTTAGGGAATAAAATTTAAAAAGACAACCGCGTTTAGTATGTAACCCAACTTCAAATTTATTAAGTTTCCTAAAATAGGTACACATTATTACACCCTACGCGAACTATACAACTAACCTTTAATTGGTAATGAATAATTTTGTCTGGCATTAGGAAAGTAATTAGAGCATAGAATGAAAATTAATATAAATTATTGGTTGTTTTAAAAAGAGGAAAAACCAAAAAAAATTCTGTCGCAACTTGCGCGATAATCAGCAAAAAATTCCAAAGTTTACGAACACCCACGTATACCGAAATTTATTTTCAAACCTTAAGCTCGGGGATGCACGAATTTCTTAATAAACGGGATATTTGCACTGTCGTGTAGAATAATACTGAGAGAAAAAATTCACTCGCAACTTGCATGATAATCGGCAAAAAAAATCCAAAGATTACACAGAGCGACGTTTACAGAAACATTATTTTTATTCCTTAAGCTCCTGGATGCACGAATTTCATAATATGCAGGATATTTGCAAGGTCGTGTAGAATGAACCTGTTGAAAAAAATTTACTCACAACTTGCTGGATAATCGGCAAAAAATTACAAAGTTTACACACACCCACGTTTACAAAATCATTATTTTCATCCCTTAAGCTCGGGGATAAAAAAAATTCTGTCGCAACTTGCGCGATAATCAGCAAAAAATTCCAAAGTTTACGAACACCCACGTATACCGAAATTTATTTTCAAACCTTAAGCTCGGGGATGCACGAATTTCTTAATAAACGGGATATTTGCACGGTCGTGTAGAATAATACTGAGAAAAAAAATTCACTCGCAACTTGCATGATAATCGGCAAAAAAATCCAAAGATTACACAGAGCGACGTTTACAGAAACATTATTTTTATTCCTTAAGCTCCTGGATGCACGAATTTCATAATATGCAGGATTTTTTGCAAGGTCGTGTAGAATGAACCTGCTGAAAAAAATTTACTCGCAACTTGCTCGATAATCGGCAAAAAATTCCAAAGTTTACACACACCCACGTTTACAAAATCATTATTTTCATCCCTTAAGCTCGGGGATGAAAAAAATTCAGTCGCAACTTGCGCGATAATCAGCAAAAAATTCCAAAGTTTTCGAACACCCACGTATACCGAAATTTATTTTCAAACCTTAAGCTCGGGGATGCACGAATTTCCTAATAAACGGGATATTTGCACGGTCGTGTAGAATGAAACTGAGAAAAAAAATTCACTCGCCACTTGCGCGATAATCGGCAAAAAATTCAAAAGTTTACACACACCCACGTTTACAAAATCATTATTTTCATCCCTTAAGCTCGGGGATGAAAAAAATTTTGTCGCAACTTGCGCGATAATCAGCAAAAAATTCCAAAGTTTACGAACACCCACGTATACCGAAATTTATTTTCAAACCTTAAGCTCGGGGATGCACGAATTTCCTAATAAACGGGATATTTGCACGGTCGTGTAGAATGAAACTGAGAAAAAAAATTCACTCGCCACTTGCGCGATAATCGGCAAAAAATTCAAAAGTTTACACACACCCACGTTTACAAAATCATTATTTTCATCCCTTAAGCTCGGGGATGAAAAAAATTCTGTCGCAACTTGCGCGATAATCAGCAAAAAATTCCAAAGTTTACGAACACCCACGTATACCGAAATTTATTTTCAAACCTTAAGCTCGGGGATGCACGAATTTCCTAATAAACGGGATATTTGCACGGTCGTGTAGAATGAAACTGAGAAAACAAATTCACTCGCCACTTGCGCGATAATCGGCAAAAAAATTCCAAATGTTTACACACACCAACGTTTACAGAAAAATTATTTTCATCCCTTAATCTCCTGGATGCACGAATTTCATAATATGCAGGATATTTGCAAGGTCGTGTAGAATGATACTGATGAAAAAAATTTACTCGCAACTTGCTCGATAATCGGCAAAAAATTCAAAAGTTTACACACACCCACGTTTACAAAATCATTATTTTCATCCCTTAAGCTCGGGGATGAAAAAAATTTTGTCGCAACTTGCGCGATAATCAGCAAAAAATTCCAAAGTTTACGAACACCCACGTATACCGAAATTTATTTTCAAACCTTAAGCTCGGGGATGCACGAATTTCCTAATAAACGGGATATTTGCACGGTCGTGTAGAATGAAACTGAGAAAAAAAATTCACTCGCCACTTGCGCGATAATCGGCAAAAAATTCAAAAGTTTACACACACCCACGTTTACAAAATCATTATTTTCATCCCTTAAGCTCGGGGATGAAAAAAATTCTGTCGCAACTTGCGCGATAATCAGCAAAAAATTCCAAAGTTTACGAACACCCACGTATACCGAAATTTATTTTCAAACCTTAAGCTCGGGGATGCACGAATTTCCTAATAAACGGGATATTTGCACGGTCGTGTAGAATGAAACTGAGAAAACAAATTCACTCGCAACTTGCGCGATAATCAGCAAAAAATTCCAAAGTTTACGAACACCCACATATACCGAAATTTATTTTCAAACCTTAAGCTCGGGGATGCACGAATTTCCTAATAAACGGGATATTTGCACGGTCGTGTAGAATGAAACTGAGAAAAAAAATTCACTCGCCACTTGCGCGATAATCGGCAAAAAATTCAAAAGTTTACACACACCCACGTTTACAAAATCATTATTTTTATCCCTTAAGCTCGGGGATGAAAAAAATTCTGTCGCAACTTGCGCGATAATCAGCAAAAAATTCCAAAGTTTACGAACACCCACGTATACCGAAATTTATTTTCAAACCTTAAGCTCGGGGATGCACGAATTTCCTAATAAACGGGATATTTGCACGGTCGTGTAGAATGAAACTGAGAAAACAAATTCACTCGCCACTTGCGCGATAATCGGCAAAAAAATTCCAAATGTTTACACACACCCACGTTTACAGAAAAATTATTTTCATCCCTTAAGCTCCGGGATGCACGAATTTCCTAATATGTAGAATATTTGCAATGTCGTGTAGAATGATACTGATGAAAAAAATTCACTCACAACTTGCGCGATAATCGGCAAAAAATTCCAAAGTTTACACACACCCACGTTTACAAAATCATTATTTTCATCCCTTAAGCTCGGGGATGAAAAAAATTCTGTCGCAACTTGCGCGATAATCAGCAAAAAATTCCAAAGTTTACGAACACCCACGTATACCGAAATTTATTTTCAAACCTTAAGCTCGGGGATGCACGAATTTCCTAATAAACGGGATATTTGCACGGTCGTGTAGAATGAAACTGAGAAAACAAATTCACTCGCCACTTGCGCGATAATCGGCAAAAAAATTCCAAAAGTTTACACACACCAACGTTTACAGAAAAATTATTTTCATCCCTTAATCTCCTGGATGCACGAATTTCATAATATGCAGGATATTTGCAAGGTCGTGTAGAATGATACTGATGAAAAAAATTTACTCGGAACTTGCTCGATAATCGGCAAAAAATTCAAAAGTTTACACACACCCACGTTTACAAAATCATTATTTTCATCCCTTAAGCTCGGGGATGAAAAAAATTTTGTCGCAACTTGCGCGATAATCAGCAAAAAATTCCAAAGTTTACGAACACCCACGTATACCGAAATTTATTTTCAAACCTTAAGCTCGGGGATGCACGAATTTCCTAATAAACGGGATATTTGCACGGTCGTGTAGAATGAAACTGAGAAAAAAAATTCACTCGCCACTTGCGCGATAATCGGCAAAAAATTCAAAAGTTTACACACACCCACGTTTACAAAATCATTATTTTCATCCCTTAAGCTCGGGGATGAAAAAAATTCTGTCGCAACTTGCGCGATAATCAGCAAAAAATTCCAAAGTTTACGAACACCCACGTATACCGAAATTTATTTTCAAACCTTAAGCTCGGGGATGCACGAATTTCCTAATAAACGGGATATTTGCACGGTCGTGTAGAATGAAACTGAGAAAACAAATTCACTCGCCACTTGCGCGATAATCGGCAAAAATTCCAAATGTTTACACACACCAACGTTTACAGAAAATTATTTTCATCCTTTAACCTCGGGGATGCACAAATTACTTAATATGCAGGATATTTGCAAGTTTTTGTAAAATGACACTAACGAAAAAATTTCACCTACAACTTGCACGATAATCGTCAAAACAATTCCAAAGTTTACACACACCTACGTTTACAAAAAAATTATTTTCATCCCTTAAGCGCGGGGATGAAAAAAATTCTGTCGCAACTTGCGCGATAATCAGCAAAAAATTCCAAAGTTTACGAACACCCACGTATACCGAAATTTATTTTCAAACCTTAAGCTCGGGGATGCACGAATTTCCTAATAAACGGGATATTTGCACGGTCGTGTAGAATGAAACTGAGAAAAAATTCACTCGCCACTTGCGCGATAATCGGCAAAAAATTCCAAAGGTTACACACACCACGTTTACAAAAACATTATTTTCATCCCTTAAGCTCGGGGATGAAAAATTCTGTCGCAACTTGCGCGATAATCAGCAAAAAATTCCAAAGTTTACGAACACCTACGTATACCGAAATTTATTTTCAAACCTTAAGCTCGGGGATGCACGAATTTCCTAATAAACGGGATATTTGCACGGTCGTGTAGAATGAAACTGAGAAAAAATTCACTCGCCACTTGCGCGATAATCGGCAAAAATTCAAAAGTTTACACACACCACGTTTACAAAATCATTATTTTCATCCCTTAAGCTCGGGGATGAAAAAAATTCTGTCGCAACTTGCGCGATAATCAGCAAAAAATTCCAAAGTTTACGAACACCTACGTATACCGAAATTTATTTTCAAACCTTAAGCTCGGGGATGCACGAATTTCCTAATAAACGGGATATTTGCACGGTCGTGTAGAATGAAACTGAGAAAAAAAATTCACTCGCCACTTGCGCGATAATCGGCAAAAAATTCAAAAGTTTACACACACCCACGTTTACAAAATCATTATTTTCATCCCTTAAGCTCGGGGATGAAAAAAATTCTGTCGCAACTTGCGCGATAATCAGCAAAAAATTCCAAAGTTTACGAACACCCACGTATACCGAAATTTATTTTCAAACCTTAAGCTCGGGGATGCACGAATTTCCTAATAAACGGGATATTTGCACGGTCGTGTAGAATGAAACTGAGAAAACAAATTCACTCGCCACTTGCGCGATAATCGGCAAAAAAATTCCAAATGTTTACACACACCAACGTTTACAGAAAAATTATTTTCATCCCTTAATCTCCTGGATGCACGAATTTCATAATATGCAGGATATTTGCAAGGTCGTGTAGAATGATACTGATGACAAAAATTTACTCGCAACTTACTCGATAATCGGCAAAAAATTCAAAAGTTTACACACACCCACGTTTACAAAATCATTATTTTCATCCCTTAAGCTCGGGATGAAAAAAATTTTGTCGCAACTTGCGCGATAATCAGCAAAAAATTCCAAAGTTTACGAACACCCACGTATACCGAAATTTATTTTTAAACCTTAAGCTCGGGGATGCACGAATTTCCTAATAAACGGGATATTTGCACGGTCGTGTAGAATGATAATAAGAAAAAAAATTCACTCGCAACTTGCATGATAATCGGCAAAAAAATCCAAAGATTACACAGAGCGACGTTTACAGAAACATTATTTTTATTCCTTAAGCTCCTGGATGCACGAATTTTATAATATGCAGCATATTTGCAACGTCGTGTAGAATGAACCTGATGAAAAAAATTTACTCGCAACTTGCTCGATAATCGGCAAAAAATTCCAACGTTTACACACACCCACGTTTACAAAATCATTAGTTTCATCCCTTAAGCTCGGGGATGAAAAACATTCTGTAGCAACTTGCGCGATAATCAGCAAAAAATTCCAAAGTTTACGAACACCCACGTATACCGAAATTTATTTTCAAACCTTAAGCTCGGGGATACACGAATTTCCTAATAAACGGGATATTTGCACGGTCGTGTAGAATGATACTGAGAAAAAGTTCAAGTAATATACAGGATATTTTCAGGGTCATGTAGATTGATACTGATGAAAAAAATTCACTCGTTACTTGCGCGATAATTGGCAAAAAGATTCCAAAGTTCATATACACCAACTTTTATAAAACTAATTTAATCCCTTAAGCCCGAAGGTGCTCGAATTTCTTAATATACAAAATATTTCCAGGGTCATGTAGAATGATACTGATGAAGAAAATTTATTCGCAACTTGCGCGATAATCGACAAAAAAATTTCAAAGATTACATACACCCACGCTTACAAAATTAAGCTCGGGCATGCACGAACTTCCTAATGTACAAGGTATTTGCAAGATCATATACAATGATAGTGATGAAAAAAATTCACCCGCAGCTTGCGCGATAAATAGCAAAAAGTTCCAATATTTACACACACTATACTTACAAAAAAATTATTTTCATCTCTAAAGCTCGGGGGTGCACTGATTTCCTAATATACAGGATATTTCCAGCGTTATGTAGAATGATACTGTTGAAAACAATTCACTTGCAATTTACGCGATAATTGGCAAAAATATTCCACTTCTATAAAATTATTTTCATCCCTAAAGCCCGGGGATTACGAATTTCCTAATATACAGGAGACTTCCAGGGTCATGTTGAATGATACCGATGAAAAAATTCATTCACAACTTACACGATAATAATTAGCGAAAATATTCCAAAGTTTACACACACCCACGTTTACAAAAAAATTATTTTCATCCCTTAAGGTCGGGGTGCTGGAATTTTCTAATATGTAGGATATTTCCAGAGTCGTGTAGAACGATACTGTTGAAAACAATTCATTCGCAACTCTTGCGCGATAATTGGCAAATAAATTTCAAAGTTTACATACACCCACTTCTATAAAATTATTGTCATTCCTTGAGCCCGGAGATTACAAATTTCCTAATATACAGGATATTTGCAAGGTCGTGTAGAATGATACTGATGGAAAAATTCACTCGCAACTTGCGCGATAATCGGCAAAAAATTACAAAGTTTATACACACCTTCGCTTGCAGAAAAATATTTGTCCCTTATTCTTAGGAGTGCATGAATTTCATTTCCAGGGTCATGTAGAATGATACTGATGAAGAAAATTCACTCGTAACTTGCGCGATAATTGGCAAAATTATTCCAAAGTTAACATACACCAACTCTTATAAAACTATTTTAATCCCTTATGCCCGAAGATGCTCGAATTTCCTATTATACAGGATATTTCCAGGGTCATGTAGAATGATAGTGATGAAGACAATTCATTCGCAACTTGCGCGATAATCGACAAAAACTTTCAAAGTTTACATACACCTACGTGTACAAAAAAATTATTTTTATCCCTTAAGCTGGAGGGTGCACGAATTTCCTAATACACAAGATATTTGTAAGGTCATACGCAATGATAGTGATGAATAAAATTCAATCGCATCTTGCGCGTTAATCAGCAAAAAAACTACAATATTTACACACACCTATACTTACAAAAAATTATTTTCATCCCTTAAGCCCGGGGGTGCACGGATTTCCTAATATACAGGATATTTCCAGCGCCATGTAGAATGGTACTGTTAAAACAATTCACTCTTAATTTGCACGATAATAATTAGCAATAATTGGCAAAAAATTACAAAGTTTACATACTTCCACTTGCATAAAATTATTTTCATCCCTAAAGCCCGGGAATGAACGAATTTCCTAATATGCAGGAAATTTCCAGGGTGATATTGAATGATACTGATGAAAAAAATTCACTCGCAACTTACAAAGTTTTCACACACTCACGTTTACAAAAAAATTATTTTCAACCTTTAAGCTCGGAGCTGTAGCTATGCAGCGAATTCGCAAATAAAAAGAGATAAGAGGAATAAGGAACGATAAAAGAGGGAGATATGAGATTATGATCTATGAAGCAACCCAGGTAAAAGAGATAAGAGGAAGGGCTCGCATTGAGCAAAAACAATAGAAAAAACGGTGGATAGCAAAGCGCTGCTCGACCAGCCAAGATGTAGTCAGTAGCCCGGAGTGGAGGAACACTACTCTTATGCGATGGACGGTTGTCTCGGGACTTAAGACAGGTTCGCCAAAGAAAAAATGAATATTTAAAATAAAGATACCGGGTTAAGAAAAAGTAGTGTTTTGGAGAGAGGAGAATGTCCCTATCAAGGCAGATTGGTCTAAAGGACCACCTGCAATATTAACAATAATATAAAACTCATATCACCACGTAGACACTTGATACCAACCAAATACCAAATGAAACTTAGACATATAATCTTCCTACTGAGCACATCCGCTGCGATAAAGAAATCAAACAAAGGTAGCCTGAACAATTTTAATACACCCCTACGTTCGTTAGACATGATTTCTATGAACATAACGGTAACTGTACGATGGACTGTTATTTAAAGATAAAAATATTGATTACCTTTCTAAATCGGGAGTGGTCCTAATCAATTAAGAGAAATTAATTGGAATGGATAAGATATTTTTCTAAACGTAGTCATTAGACCAAGAAGAGTTTCTTGTGAACCTTTTTGTGCACCACAAGCTTTACAGTTTTTAATGTAACGGCAAACGGATTGTCTTAAGTTGGAGCAATAATAAAAATCAGATATTTTCGTTATAATTTTTATAACACTTAAATGTGCAGAGGTAGGATCATCATGAAACATTTTCAAAACTTCAGGTCGATTATGGGTAGGGATTGCTAATTTCCATTTAGGTAAATTTGCAGGTTTAGATGAAGAAGAGCTAACATATTTATATAAACGATCTCTTATAACACGAAAAGATGGGTAATTTTCAGAATGTTCAATCATTTTTGTACCGTATTAGAGACCAGGTATCGTGAGCTAAATTAGGAAGATTTAAGACAGCTATATCACGAGAGAGTGAACGTCAGATATGATATTAATTTTTCCAGTCTATGGCGGACAGTGAAAATAATTTAGAAATGCGTAAACTCCATCTGGCTAAACGTCCAGCGGGTTGTTTCAAATTATTTAACTAAGTAAGGGCAGCACAATCGGTAATTACTATAAATTGAGTTCCTTCGACATAATTCCTCAATTTTTCAATTCCAAAGATTACTCCGGGAAGCTCACGTTCGGTAGCAGAATATTTTTGTTCGTCAGTGGTTAACATACGACTTGAATAAGCGATAGGGTGTTCTAAACCATCCTTTCCTTGAAATAGAATGGCACCTAAACTAATAAATGAGACATCAGTCTGAAGATAAAATGTTTCTTTAAAATTAGAGGATATTAAAATGGAAGTAAAAGTTTCATTTCATCAAAAGCTTCTTGTGCATCACCAGTCTAATCGATAGATTGGCTTTTGTTTTTATTTTTAATTAAAGCAGTAATAGGAACAGAGGTAGTAGATAAGTTAGGTAAGTAGGTACGATAATAAGATGTTTAATTTGAGTGACATTTCTGGGCGTTTTAAAATTAGTGATAGCGTTTATTTTATCGGGGATCAGCACAGCACGTAAGCCATTTTCATCGACAATAAACCCTAAAAAGCAGAAAGAAGAACAGCAAAAGTTACATTTTTCTGAGTTAATTTTAAAAATAACATCACTCGAGCAATCCACTACTTCATTTAAAGTTACGATATGTTCTTCAAAGTTATTTGAAATGACTAAGGTATTATCAAGGTTTCCAAAAGCACGTTCTTGGTGTAAAATTTGATCTAATGTTCTATCCATGGCACATTGAAGTGTTTGAGGGGCATTAGATACACCAAACGGTAAGAAGTTAAATTCATACACAAAAAGCAGTTTTCTGACAGAGGATTGTTCCAAATGTATTTGATGAAAGGCTTGTTTAAGATCTATGGAAGATATATATTTAGCATTACGTAATCTACTTAGGATTGAGTCGGTTCCTGGTAATAAATAGCTATCGGAGATTGTAACGGAGTTTAACTTTCGACCATCAAACCAAACACGATAATCTCCGTTTTTCTTTTTAACTACTTAAATAGGACCACTCCAATGGGAAGAACTAGAAGAAATAACACCACACTTAACCGTTTTATAAATTTTGGCATGTAAATGTTTCTGTAAAGCAGAAAATAAAGAATATTGACGTTTAGCATCGGCAGTTAAGATTTCATGGGACATGGTGGTTACACAACGTTGTTCTAAAATAGATAATTGACTGAATCTATTCATGGTTTTACCTAACAAGATAGTTTGTTAAAGCATTTTCATCGGAAAACTGAAAAGGGGTAAGATTTTAAGATAGAATTTCATAGTCGTTGTCAAATGTAGCAAAATCATGTTTCAAGAGGTTGCCTAATTCAGACCAAGAGTGGATTTGATGTTTGGTATTTCAAAACCAGGCTAAAACACTGTCGGAAAAAAGTTTAGCGGCACTGTTAAATAATTGTAGGTCTGTGCAATTTCGGGAGACTTAAGTCATCTATCTGTAAAGAGATTTTCTAGTTACATCCTGAAAAAGTAAGGTTCCATTTATAAACCGGTCTTGATTTAGACACATCCAACCTCTGAGTAGGTAACGATAGGCTATTTAAATTAGAGGTAATAGCAAGAAGTTCTGAGGTAACATCTAATCTGTCTAAAATAAAATCTTCGATAAGAAACAAATTTGAACGGTATTCATTTCTAATTTTATCAAATTTATCAGGATTAGAGGTTGCAAATAGGCCAAGAAGCTGTTTCACATGTATTAGCCTAGATTGAATGCGCACTAATTCCAATTTTGTAGGAGTTTAGTCGATAGAATAAACGATAGCATTTTATCGTCGATAAGGTCAGCTATTTCTTCGGGATTTCTTTCGGGATCCATAATATTTATGCGTTTAAACTATGCGAAATCGGAACTCAGAACATTAGCCGGGCATTGGTCTTGCGTGAGAGTGGATTTATATTGCGAATCACAAGTTTCCAGCTAAGTTCCCCCTTGATTTTATGTGGAGGTAGTTTATATTTATGATTTTTAAAATATACGTTAGCTCAAATATTGGTAACTTCACTTAGTTAAGCAGACATAAACGGAAGTTCGATATTATTACAAAGAAATCAACAAGGTTGTATGTTACGATAGACCAAAGTAAAAGGTAATTCTTTCTTAGGTTATAAACTATTACAATTTAATTGGTGATAGTTCTTACCATTTAAAAGTCGATAAAACAGTTTACGAAGTCGGTAATACAGTTTAAGAGTTCATAAACACATCGCGCAAGCGCAATGAATAAAGCGGGCGACGCCTCTAGCGGATGACATCACTAACCTTATTACAGATTCCGCGCAGCCAACTGCCGATGACGTTACCAATGAATAAATTTATATTGCGTAGTAATCGGAAAATTTATAAAAAGATAAATCAACAGGTATTACATAATTTACTCACATGATAGGTCCAGATTTCCACGAAGTACGCCTATCATCCTGCAGGATAGATAAAGATGGTGGCTGCACGTCCCTAAGGCTGCATGCTGGCCCTCTTACAAGAAACGGCAATTAACGGGGGTACGTCTTACGCACATCCAGATAGCTTGGACTCGATCTCAGGGCTCCACTCCAGCGTGGAATGCGGTTCTGCCTACGGCCCAGATTGTTACCTACCTATGCAGGGAATAGACAGGAACATGCTAAGGGAGCGACAAACAAAGACAAGCAAACAAGGAAATCTACATAGATAAGATAACGATACGTTACCAAAAAAACGTCCATTTCACTCGAAGGTTCTGGCAAAACAGCCACGTTTGAGAGCGTCACCCAAACCTCTCACCACTTTGTCCCCACTTTTTGTCTTTTACACGTCGGCGCGAAGTTATTCGTCCAACCCTCTCGCGTCGCGTGCTCTGCGCAAACTCACTATGACGTACGGAAGTACGCGTCTAGTCTTTTAAAATTCCGCGCACCGCGTCTTTTGAAATTTTGGCGCGAAACCTCGGCACATCAACTTAACCTAATACATGTTAAAGTGCCACTTGGCACGTAACAAAACACACGAAAATTGATATCGATAGGTCACGAAAATCAAAGGGTTTTGCAATTAAGTGCAAAAGTTTTTTACAATTACGCGATTTCTACACGTTAAAACGCATGGTATCGATTTATATTTACCTTACATGAATAAGGAATAAGTTAAAAATACTTTTTATAGTTTGCAAAATTATTTAAATTTGCATTTTTTAAGTTTTCGAAAAATTTTTCGTTATTTATTCAAAATAATAAAGCACAAAAGATATTATTAATAATCAAATCCAATGCCAAAAAAGATGTAAACAACGTTGTTTTAAGAAAGCTAAAATGAATTCTAATTAGCAAGGCCGATTTTGAGGTTACGATCTCAAAGAAATGTTCAAAAATGGTTTATTTTTGTACAAAGATAAATATTACTAAACTACGGTATTTTAACAGGGATGGGCAATGAAAGAAATTAATTTTACTTACGTGAGGTATAGATTAATTATTAAAATTTAAACTTCACATCTCACAAAAACTTAGTGTAATGCAACTTTTTTAACAAATAATTAATTATTTAAGACGTTAAATTTTCAAAACAAAATACTTTTGAATTAAAGCATTGTTATTTGGACACAAAGAAAGTAATATATCATTTTTAATTGTTAAAGTTTGGCAGTGTCTGCTCACCCAACTACAGACAACTAATCTATTTAGATGAATTTTAATATAATTTTTACCATAGTTAAGGTATTCCTGTATCAGAAAATCCAACGTTTTTTAATTTAAAAATACAATAATTTAATTTTATTACTTCGATAGTAGATTGGGGAAACAAAAGCTTATTTATATATTCCACATAATGCGTGAAGTAGCAAACTTGTCTGATTTTTCAAACAGCAGTTGCCTTTTTTCCGGCGACAAATTATAACTTTAATTTGTACTCAAATATAAAACCCCTGGCAATTAATTTTCATTAAACACTTACTCCGGTGGTCTTGTAGAAGTGCGACCCTACCGGTCCTCGGGGTGGGCGCTGTGGCGGATTCCTGCTGGTGCTGCTTCGCTAGACGGTACGATATAAGGATAGGAAAGAAAGGCGGGAACCTTTAGAACGATAGTCGAAGCGCTCGCACATCAGCACTCTACTGAAGACGGTAAGAAAGTGTCCCGAGCTATGCTATATTTTCCACGTAAAATGGCTACCCTCTCCAGCATAGGTTGACGCACTCGTGAGAACCCAGCCGTTTCAATGTGAGAACAGTTATGTTAATATACTCGGCGTCCACAATGATAAATCAATGTCCTAAATACCCGTGTGAACTACAACTTGATGTGGTTTTCAAAGACGTTAGCGTTATGATTGTTATCTGCTGAGAATTTCCTCACGCAGAGTTCTAAAAAAAGTTCCTAAACCTATATTAATAAAATATTATGTTGGAGCTTTAAAATAAAGCGTAACGGAGTCGTGTCCACGATGATCGCCACATCTCCCACGTTTTAGTTAAACCATGTAATGCTATTTTACTTATATATAATACAACATATTCAAATTTATATGGGATTAAATCCCCCGGGGGCGTCAATGCCTCTTAGATTATAATGCAATAACTTACCCCGTGGAGATCCTGGCGCGGTTCGTCCTGCCTTTACTTTCTTTCTCTCGCAACTCTACACTAGCACGTCCGCATTTGACGAAGGTCGGAAGTAAAGTCCTGTTCGTTTCGACGCTTGGTTCCCACGAACTATCATCCGCCAACATATTTTAATGTTCTCACGCTAAACTAGTACCCTCAGCTGCACTTTTAAGGCACGGGAAACACAGTGTTTGTGCTTTTTACACCGCCGTGAGTGAATGTCCTAAGATACGTGAAAACCAAATCTTTGTATGGTTTAAACGTGAAACCTAAATTTTACCACACATTCCTTCAATTTGGAATATGCTTGCTTGTTAGGAATACTGGCAATAAATTTGGGGTTGATGTCTTCTAATTTGTGCAAAGTTATAATCATAAAACTTTACACGTAATACTGAATTAAATTTAGGATGGGAAAAAAGGTTTTTCTTACTGGATTAAAAATCCCATAATCCTAATATTAAGATGAAACTTGATGTAGCCAAAAGGCGTAGCAATACTAACAAATATAAATGGTATTCCTTTAGTATTTAGTTGATATCCAAACTGTAATTAACTATATTTTATTTTATAGAAGCCAACTATGTCAACTACTTGTCTTTTACGAGATATTCTTTTCCGTTTTTTGTTTTTTAATAACTATAAAGGATGATTCACGAGCTCAGGAATGTTTTAACTAATGCTTAAGAATTTGCGTAAAAAATTATTTTTTAAAATCAAAGTTAAACCGGATGCTTTTATAATACGCATAAAAGTAAGAAACATGTTCTAATTGAAATTCTTTGGTGGGCGACTTCCGGTATAATGTTTATGCTGTATGACAAGTATATCGTAAAAGTTTAAGGTTTGGGGCTTAAAATTTACAAACTCACAAACTGATGTGTTTTATTATTAGCAGAGACTACGACACCGACAAACGCTTCAAATAATATTTATTTGTTACTCATTAATAAACTGAATTTTTTGAGTTTTAACACAAACAAAGGGTGTTTTACTTTACAGGTAGCGAGCTAAAACGCTATTTTTAGAAGCAAAATCTTTGATATCTCATACGAAATTAAAACGTGTATCAATTAATGGCTATTGTCATTTGATCCTTTTAAATTATGACTGCGGTTATTGGGTATTTTTAACACTGACGCCAAATAGGTATTGCAAATGCCAATTATGTGCTACTAGCTTGTAAAGTGGCGTTGTACTACCTCGCTACCTGTAAAGTGAAACACCCATTGTTTGTATCGAAACTCAAGGAATGCTATTTACTAACGAGTAACACATAAAGCGACCGTCGGTGTTACTGGCACCGCTAATAATAAACCACATCAACTCGTGTGTTTGCAAACTTTAAACCACAAACCATACCATAAACTTTTACGATAGACTTGTCATATAGCATAAACATTATACCAGAGGTCACTCACCTAAGAATTTCAATCAGAACACGTGATGGGTAGGTTCCTTACTTTTATACGTATCCTAAAAGCTTCTGTTTCAATTTTAGTTTTTAAAAAATAATTTTTTTGCGTAAGTACCAATCAATGCCCAATTCCTAAGCTTTAATTAAAATTTTTCTATGAAGTTGTGAATCACTCTGCATACACCACACTCATGTCTAATTCATCCATTGTACAAAATACAACTCGAAACTTACTTCAAAGCCGTCGTTCGCAAAGGCCTGCTTGCCTATGTAAATCAACACAATCTCGCCCGCGCCCGCCCCCCACCGCACCGCACCGTTCACCTTAGAATCGGCTCGTGTAAAACCGGCCTAAGATCTGATATAAATGTAAAATGGTATCAATAGTATATTTGCTCTATTGGTTTGTCTAATTTATGAAATTGCACCTAAGCAACTCCAAATCTTTTTCTAATAATCTTAAATGCAATAACTTGCGTTTTCTATTTACTTGTTTAAGTAAATTTAATGTGATATCCAAACCCTCCCAATCGCACAAACACATAGATTTATTTATTGATTTGGATCCTTGTCGAAACGAACTTTAACTAAATGGAAAGGTAAGCACATTTTGGTTGAAAACAATTACAGTGTAAATGCAATAACAATCAAAGAACATTTTGAATTATTACAATTCCACACCTATGAGTACTATTTACAGTTCTTACTGTGGATGATAGAACAGCTTAGAATAAGTATTGACTTCCTATTTCTAATCCTTACTTTTTATACCCAAACATAAGGGGAGTTTATCCTAACATATTCAATTTGTGCTTAATTAGTATTCTACATTACTCATAGTTTCCTTATTACATTAATAACCTAATTACATCTCATCAGTCTTTCAAGCATAAAGTCAACTTCCTGAATACTTAACCTACTGAACATAATACTATTTGCGTTATTATATTACCTTGCATTCTTTATTACAAAATATGCATACTACCAATAATAAAAAATCAATTTAATTCTTATTTTCTATAACACTAAATCTCCTACTTGTGAAATATATGATCTTTTAATCTGAATCTTCATAGTAATAGGACGTAAATTTACCTAAAATATGTTTACAATAGTAATTTCAAAGACTTCATCGTAAGTGTAATGCTTTGATTCGAATTTAATAAAAATTAGACAATTTGTAATAGTACTCAGAAACGTGTTTTGTACAACACCATCCTTTGTAGTACCGTCTTATAACGCGGGAACACTGTAATCACCGAACTTAACACGAATTATTGGCACGAAATGCACCCTGGACCATTGTTCAGATGCGAAAAATGACAAAAATTGTCTTTGTGTACAGGCAATATTTCAGAGCACCAAAGTTTGAAGAAGTAACTCCTGCAGATAGTATGAGGTTAGCGCGTATTGTATAGGGTCTTTACTATAACAAGTAAGGGTAGTCCAGTCAGATGGAAAAGTAATTGAAGAAACTCACTCGTGAACTGGCCGATTGTAGCAGATGTGTATACAGTACAATACTCCCTTCGTGCTAACATAACATGTTTTGTATTTTCAGAATACACAACTGCCGTGCTTGACTCCACAAGTATTGGCATTTATGGCAATTGTAGGTAAGTCGGAGGAAGCCATAGAGCGGAGTTAATTATTTGGCTCGTAAAAGGACCATGTTCTTGCTTTGTAGATTGTATTGAATCTTAGGATTTGTCAATTCTGAAACTACATTTATGAACTGTTCAAGAATAAAAACGCCTGTGCATGGTGACGGTTGACCAAGTTCTCCTTTTTTCTTTAGTCACTTTCCGTCATCTGTTAATCACACGCAATGACACAAATTTAAAATCGCTACTCAAAAAGTGCCTAATGTAACATCACACAAAAAGGCTAAACGGAAACAATATCTAGTATATCTCTATCTAAAATTATATACGACGACGGAAAGGCTCTGAGACTCCGTGATGCATAGCTTAATTTTTTAAATCTAAAAATTCAACTCATGAATTTCTGAAAAATTTAACTATAAAATTCAAAGACTTTCGAAACCTTTAAAGTAAAAAAATTCGAAAACTTATAAATTCTAATTTTTAGAAACGAAAGGGATTTCAAAAATCTATAAGTTTATGACTCTGAAATTTTAAATATCGACTGATGGAAATTTGGAAATTAGAAAATCCAAAATTTTACGACTAAAATTCAAATTTATCAAAGTTGAAATGTCTTTCTCCAATGCAAAAACTAAAACTTATGCCACATGGAAAAACTCTGAGACTTCAAAGAGCATAACTTAGATTTTGAACTAAAAATTCAACTCTAAATTTAAAGTTTAATAATTCAAAGGTTTTCAAATTTGAAGCTTTAAATGAAAAAATTTGAAACTTATTAATTCTAATTTTCAAAACGACAAATTTAAAATTCTAAAATTTATGACTTAAAATTCAAAGTTTGACATTTGAAATTTGAATAAAAAAAACTACAAAATTTACGACTAAAAATTCAAAATCAAATAATTATTCAATGCAAAAACTAAAACTATCACATGAAACTAACTCAAATGCAACTATAACTAAAAAACTTTAATCAAAATTTAATAATCATAATTTCAAATTGACAGCTAACAATTAAAATATTGACAAATATAATAATCTAATTTTCAAAATAAAATTTAAAATTCTAATTTATACATAACTAATCAAAATTTAATAAATAATTAAACACAATACACTAAATCACATAACACAATACATACAATCAATACAAACTAAAAATGAACAACATAACAATAACTACACAACATAACAATGACACAACAACATACAACAACTAACATCATACAATACAGTAACACAAATACACATGACACTAAATACGACACAAACAACACTACACACATAACAACACACACAACACATACACATACAACATACACAACACACAGACAACATACATACACAACACGACACACACATAACACACAAACAATACACACACACAACATACAACACACAACACACATACAACACAACACACACACACAACACACAACACACAACACACACACACATACACAACACAACACACACAACAACACACATAACACAACACACATCATACAACATACATACACACACACACATAAACACACAACACAACACACATACACACATAACAACTAACAAACACTACACACACATAACACATACACATAAATACAAATACATAACATAATACAACATAATAATACATACAAAACATAATAACAATAATACATAATACATAATAATAATAATAATATATAATATATAATAATAATATATATAATATAATATATAATAATAATATATAATATATATCATATACATAATATATAATATATAATATATATAATAATAATATATATAATATAATAATAATAATATAATATAATATATAATAATAATAATATATATATACATAATATATATAATAATATATAATATATAATAATAATAATACATATATAATAATATAAATATAATATATAATATAATATATAATATATAAATATATAATAATATATAATATATATAATATATAATAATAATAATATATAATATATAATAATATATAATATATAATATATAATATATAATATATAATAATAATACTATATATAATATAATAATAATACATATATATATATAATATATAATATATAATATATAATATACATATAATAATAATATAATATATAATATAATATAAATATAATATATAACATATAATATAATATATAACATATATACATAATAATACATAATAACAATAATAATATAAAATATACATACATACACAAATACATAACACACATAATAATAATAAACATATAAAATACAACATAATACATAACACATACAACAACATAACACATAACACATACAAACACAACACAACAACATACACACACACAAACACACAACACACAACACACAACACACAACACACAAACACAAACACACAACACACACCGAACATCCAACCCACTCAAGCACACGAATTCAGAATATCATACTTTACATGTGATTTACCAATGCTCCACCCGAAGGTACTACATTGGCCAGGAAGCGAGTTTTTTTTACCTGGAAAATTTGGAATTTTGCCGAACCCTTGCTGTTCCAAGCAAGGTAGGGATCTTTAACGTGCGTGTGTGACAACACTCACACACGGGACCTCCATTTTACCTCTCATCCGAACGAGGGTGTATTTTTGAGAAAAATGCTCGCCTAACATTTTTCAAGCGGACCGTGTCGGGATTCGAACCCGGGACCTTGGACGTAGTAGTCACACACATACCACTACGCCACGGAGCCGCCTAGAATATCATACTCCCGACATTCAGATCTAAACAAAAAAGGCGAAAACGAGTAACGGCAGACTGCCCCCACACTAATCGCTGTTTCGGAACAGAATATGAACATTTAACTATCTTACTGTAGCATTTACAACTAGGTTAGACCATCGGCCTGTGTATAGTTATCAATAAACGACACTGAAATGAAATGAAAATATCATTTTGTGTTTTAATTATAATCTCATGATGTGTTATAATAAAATTTAGGTAAATTGTCATTTTTAAATGCATTTATACAAATCATAAGATAAATCAGCACAATTATAAACTAGCCTTTATAAAAGATCAAAGATGTATCATAGTATATAATATAAAAATTATTTATGTAGCACATTAATACACAAGGGTATGAAATGTTGAGTAAAATTTATAGGCCAAGAACTAATTGTTTATAACATCTATCTCATGTGCAATTTGTTGTAGCATTGTAACTTATGACATGGGTCGCTGTACGGTCACTCCCCTAATGTTTCATCCAAATCTACTACTTTGAAATTGATTTTAGCAATGTAAAACTGCAAATATCTCAAAAATCATACTTTTCCTATCGCTGATACACCACAGACTGCTAATGACTGCTATAGTGGATTTTGTTCCATGTGTAGATCGCCTTTCTACTGACAAGAGCAATTTAACTTTGTATAATTCTTTCAATCGCCATTGCCTGTTTGAATTCTGACCAAACAGTTGTGTACTACGACAAAATCTTGAGATACGATAGCGATATAAAATATTTGCTTGGTTAGGCTTCATATACACTGACACTACTAAGTGCTGAATGCTGCAAAATGTGTTTACTTTTTTTAGTTTTCAGAAACAGAATTTTTCTTGTAATAACTTTATTTTACTATTTACTGACGAACTACTTATCAATTTTTTCTATTACTGCACAAAGACTTATAAATACTGTATTTATTAAAGATCTATATATAAGACTTGAATGATTATAAAATGTTGTATAATAAAAAGATTATATTTATTGGTGTTAAATGTAAGTGGAACGAAAAAGAAACGATATTGGGGCTTTGCTTAAAAATATTTTTAAATTTTTTAGAGTTTAAAGTATTTATACGCATTGTATTAATTTTGTTTTATTGTGTTATAGAGAATTTTTAGCGCTGTGATCATTGAAATCATTTTTCAAGCTGTTAAACATTTACAACATATTTATCTGGATTGGATAGGGCAATGGTATAGGAACTTGGAAAGTTTATATTATATTTTACCTCACGTCTGCCTAAAAAGCATGTACCTACCACAAAATTTAACACTCATTTTCTTCTCTGTATGCTTTATATTGACAATCTTAGCTTGTAAGAGCGCAACCTGTTTTTTCTTAAGTAAGTACGGTTCAGAAATTTTTAAAGGTAATTAATATTTAATGTATTCTGTTTGTGTATATTTGATAATAAATAGACTTGTTAGTATTTTGTTTGATTTGGCTTTAGAATTTACAACCTGTGTATACTAACATAATGAAACTGATGGTTCGACCCATATTTATAACTGAAAATAAATAGATCTGCTTTACTTGTGGTAGTGTGAGTATACTCAAACCTAACTTACAATCACCTCAAATTTGTATGTGGCTATATAAATTTTAAACCCAAACGCGTGAAGATTGGTTAGCACATAATATACGAATAATAAGCACTTAAATTACTATAAAATATAATCATAATAAAGTTACACAGCAATAACTGTGATTATTATGTATAAAATTTACCCTCAAACCAGAAGAAATTGAAATTCCAGTCAACTTGATTTCACCTATTCCTGAAAAGCAAAAGCTCCCGATTTTTTTGAAGCAGCAATGCGCTCTAAAGTTAAGTTACACTCTCAAAATGTTTGTGATTTAGTATCTGTTTTAAACGCAAAAATATTAGCCAAAAACTTAGAAATCTAAAAATTAAATTATTTTTCCTTTGAAGAACCGTAAGTATTTGCAAGCATAGAAATAGGGTTAAAACCTGCAATTGGGCAAACCTAAGGTGATGATCTAATAATAGACACCAAAAAATGTTATAGCGCCCATTTATTTATCTAATCACGTAGAGTTGGATGTTGGGAGTTAAGTCCCACCTACTATACACCTGTAAAAGTATGGATATGAACTCTTGTTGGCAGGTCTTCTATTATTGCTTTAGTTTGTGCAAATGTTTTAGAGTGGTAAGACACTTAATTCTCCTTATGGGTAATTTAAGGATAAAAGAATTTTGGAGGTAATATTTGTTACGTCTCGTTCCACATTAATATCTGTTTAATAAATAAATTTTGTTACGAATTTTTTGGAAGAAGTTTTTAAAAATACCGCTCCCAAGGTCCGAAACGTAACCTGCGCAGAAAGGCCCTACAAATCCAAAAATCGAAGAATTGGTGATAAAGAATTTCAATTCTCAATTCTGGAGGAACCCAAAGTTGGACGAGGTACAAGCATCGACCGAACCCAACCAAACAACGCTGAAATTAAAAAGTATTGGGACGTAGAAAATGATATTTTTTACATGAAAATGTAGTTTTTTATAACAAGCGCTTAATTTTATCGGAAATATTAAGAGCAGAATTTCTCAATTTACTACACAAACTCCATCAAGAAGTCGTTTCTTGCAAAATGTTAGCCAAAGAAAGTATTTACTATCCGACTTGGTCAACAGATATTGAAAGTTTTGTGTTGACTCAGTTTTTTCTGTGGAAATACAAAAGGAAAACCTCTTTCTTTCACCTTTAGTAAGTTAACCTCCTTTCTGGACTCGCGAAGTTTACTGAGGGTGGGCGGACGCCTGGATAATTTTCAGTTAACCTATGAACAAAAACATCCCTTGTTATTACCTAAGAGGGTCACCTTATCTACTCTTTTGTCACGTAGGTTAGTTGGACTTGTGTGGAATTAAATTAAATAGAAGAAAAAATTGATAGGTTAGGTCAGCGCCGCGGCGCTGACCTAACCTATCAATTTTTCCTTCTATCTAACCTAGTGTCCACACAAGTCCAACTAACCTAACCTAACTCCAGACAACACTAGCTAACCTAACTCCTGACAAGTCCAACTAACCTAACCTAACTCCAGATAACACCGGTAAGAATAGAATTAGAAGCATCAAGAAATTTTGAACTGTCGATGAAGGCTTATGCTTTAATTATACATGATTCTATGTTTGAATATAACCCGTTTACGGAAATTATTAATAGATTTATTCACAATTAAATATTTTGTATATATATTATTAATAAAATAGTATAAAACGATGATGTTTTAATATTAATAAGATTTTTAACGATCCAACGCAGTTTTTTGCGCATCCCGCTGTACGCCTAAGCACGCCCCTGTCCATGCGCACCCCTGCGCGTGCGCACCTCTGCCCATGTGCCCGTGCGCATTCTTGTGATCGGAGTTTGAAACACTCTGACTTTTTAATAGATTATCTGTCAAGGATTTTTTGGTCAAACAAACCTTACAAGCGTGGCAATAAACATAACCAGGTAAACTATCCATAAAAAGGAAATTTAGTTCTGTAAATTTAAAATAAGATTAAAATTTAAGATTGGCACCAATACAGACAACAAATATGTTTACATCTAATAACATTTGAAAGATTCGTTCTACTTAGCTGAAATTTTTGTGGCTGCAGAAGAGAAAAGCAATCGTGGAAGGTACGGTCAGCAGTTTTCTTTAACGACCATTTAGTTCTGCGACGACAGTAACACCATCTGATTAAACGACCAAACAAAAAATAGTATAATTCCTACAGCGCATGCCGTGGCAGCCGCAAAATCTTATTAAGTGACTAGAAAATGTCAATTCAACAACGGGTTTCTTACACAGCTAGTTTTAAAATAAAAGACCAGTGATTGGTCAACTCAGACTGAAAAATTCTGTTCTCTTAACTACACAGATACGCGAGGACAAAGAAACTACTAGAAACAATAGATCTGTTTACTTCATACACTACGAAACCTACTAGTCCTACTTGGAATAGGACTAGTAGAGGTGTCCTTGAATCGTGTCGAGAATATATACACATTCCTTAATAAACTATCAAAATAGAAAATCGTATGATTCATACAGCGCCTGCCGATGCCCCCGCAATACCTTTTTAATTTTAAACGTAAGGGTAAATTGTGGGTAGAGTACGTTAATCCAACAACAGCTAGGTTCAAAATACAAGACCAGTGATTGGTAAGCACGAAGAAATTGACGAATTTATTCTCTTAGCAACACAGAACTCGAGGACGAATGAACTAGTATAATTTATGGATCTATGAACCTACAACACTAATACGGAACGGTGAAATATTAGTGTTGATGTAGCAAGTTACGATAAGCGTCGCTGTTAGTGATGATGGCGACCGCTTATAATGAGCACCGCTATGGGTATTGATGGTAATAAGCTCTCATGAGCACCACTATTGACTTTGATGGTAGCAGACTATGATGAGCACAACTATTGAAAGCAGCAGAGTATGGGGATCACTGCTATTGACTATCTCAGGGTATGAGGAGCTCCGAGAGAACGATCCTTGATGAATATACACCTGTAAATAATTTCTTCCTTTCTTTGGTTTTACATGAGCGTTGTTCTTTGGCCAATATGAATGCTGGATTTGTGTTAGGATTGTTCTTCGACCAATGGGAACACTGGGTTTGTGTAAGAGGGTGAAGCGATACTTTTTGCATGCTGCACGGACATCTCCAGAGTCTTTGTTCTATTGTCAGCACTAGTAGTTTGATATAAGATAACAACCCCTCTGCGAAACGGCGTCGTGCAGCTAGGTTTATGCGTGGTGGTGGTGTTTCAGTGGGTGCAGGTCGTATATCTTTGGCGTAAATTTTTATATACCCACGTTATATTCGGACTTAGTAAGTGTTTGGGCCGGCTTACCTTTGGATTTGATTTGGATATACAGGATATTTGGCATCAAATCTGGATCTGGTTGGCGGATGGTGTAGTCGAAGAGCCGCTTCTTGATGATGGGTTTCTGTTGGTGTCTGTACAGATCCAGCATCGGTCAACATATTTCTTTAATGTATCACCGACCTTCGGCCTGAGGTAACGTTCGCTGAAAACGCGATAGGTTTCCTCAATGTCTGGATGACCAGATATGCCGTGGAACGCGTATATCGCATTGGCGTATACCTCTGGAGATACGATGAGTCGATTTTGGGTCAGGCTATGCCGCCAGAGGTATCGATTCTCTACAACAAAGTCTCGGAGAATCGTCTCTTCATGCGAGTTCTGGGGTTCTTTTGTTTCTGATTAAGCTATTCCTAGGCCTTTCGTCCGATAGCTTTACTCTCTTATTGTGCAGCTTGCACACGGTCGGGTAAGTCTACGAGGACTACGTAATTAATCTACGGTTTTCGCAGCTTGGTGTCTGAAGTTAGAAGACTACTTTCGCTGGTGATTTCTGTGGTTGTTAAATGATCTGACCCCTTAATTACCTATTGGAACTCTTTCAGGAGGTTATAAAATTTGGGCTTGAGTTTGGTTGGAAGCTGGTGATTTGTTGTCGGCGTGTATGGCCTACCCTTGGTGGCGAGTCTGCATCTTTCGTTTCAGTGAAACACCTTTTGTTTGTGGGTTCCAATGCGCATTCCTGGTATATAAGGGGTATTATTTTCAATTTGAATCAGTTTAAACTTATATTTAAAAGATGTACACCAAACAATCTTTAGAGACAGCAATTAGTGAAATACAAAAGGGTATAAGTGTTAACTCTGTAAGTAGGCTGTATGGTATACCCAGAAGAACGTTAAGCAGGCATTTGGATCACCGTAAACATCAAAAAAAGAATGGTGTTCCTAGACAAGAAAATGTGAGAGACATGGGTGATGCTACACAAGAAGTTAAAATACCTATATAAAACTTTGATGCATATACCACTTCTAGTGCAAAGGATGTTGGTAAACATGGACCTATGTTCCCGTTCAATATATGGGCAGTATTTGCCGGATCATTGAGTTGTGGAAAACTAACGCTTTAATATCTTTCATTTTACATGATAATGGACTTAGATTCCAAAACGTCTATGTGTTTTCGAAAAGTTTATATCAGTCGAAATACGAATTGTTAAGAAACGTTTTTACACCTTTAAGAGAAGAAATTGGTTACCACGAATTTGAAAACTATGATGATTTGAGTGAACCCGGAGATACCAAAGAAGATTCGATTATTGTGTTTAATGATATACCTGCAAACGAACAAAGCAAAATCACGCAGTTTTTTTTGTTTGGGAGACATAAGATCATTGATTCCTTTTACTTATGTCAAACTTACGCTAGTACCTTAAAACATAGACTCAGAGATAATGCCAATGTAATTGCATTATGGAAACAGGGTCACACAAACCTTCGCCATATTTTTCTTGATCATATAGGTGGTGACATGTCATATCCAAAATGTAAAGAAATGTGCTTACAGTGTTGGGGTGGGGTGACTCGAAACATAGTTCTATTACTATTCTAAAAGATTTTGATTTGGATAAGGGGCGATATAATAAAAATTTCGAAGAGTATATAAATATAGTAGAAGACGTTCGATGGTTAGCCCCAATCCGAAGTTTCATGATGACCAACGTTAAAGATTTTATTGTAAATAAACGTAAGCTTCATTTTATGCACGATTCCGTACGAAAGAAGTTTGTGGCATACAAAAAGGGAGGCACTACATCTCTGCAAAAATTCAAAGAGGTGCACAAACAATTGATCGATTCCTTGCAAATCACCGCTTCTCAGTCACAAGGAATAGCGGAAAGAATGTCAAAATATATAAAGGAGATTAAAGTTGAAAACAGAGGCGAGCTTTTAAAAAATATTAAATTACCAGTTGACGATGAGCCTGTACATCTTTATTATACGGACGTGTTAGGTTAGAGACGAATACGAAAATATATACAAGTCGGTTTATGGAGTAAAGTATACTCCCCAATCTGATACGCATAGTTTGGAAAAAAGTGTGTAGGAAATTGATCCAGAAAAGAGTGACACAACCTAAAATAATAACGTTTATCCGGACGTTAGAGGTGTAACAAGAGTTATAATTATTTTTAAAGTCCTTAGCATTTTCTTAAGGAATGTAATGAATTAGTTTATAGGATACATTCCCTACCTGTTGTTTCGTGCGTGCACAAACTCGAGTACAATCGGTACATATCCGAATAAAAGTAGCTCATATAAAGGGACTGTTCGCGTAGAAGTTATTATTTGTTGATTGTACAGTTTAAAGAGACGATATAAAAAATATGTATAAAGACTTTGGGGAGGTGATTCGAAGATTTCGCAATGCTCTACGAGTAAAAAAGCAGAATATGGGCAACGCTTTTTGATAGAAGGAGAAAAATGTCTTATGTGTCAGTCATACGAGGAAGTAATACAGCACTGTACTGCTGTGTCAGTAATGCCACAGGATTTGGATGATTTTATGGAAATAATCGATGAGATGGGGTTTATAAAACTGTTGACAGATATTCAGATGGAATATATACTAAATTGTTAGTTTTAAAGTAAAAATTTAACCACCTCAACTACTATCATAAGAAATGAATGATGTGAATTAAGAAATTATTTATGCAAGCTTGTTTATGTTATAAAATATAAAGTATACATTGGTATTGTTTCATTTTTCAAACGTTCACATAACTGAAATGGTTATCTATTTTTTATAAAAAGAATTATAACAAAGATGTGTATTTTTTAAAAGAGTGTTATAAACATTTTACAAAATTATTAATCAGGATCGTTTTATTTAAAACTATAACATAATTTTATTTACAGCTCTTAATATCTGTAGTTGAAATACAACAATTTAGAAACGTATAAGAGAATAAACTTATAATATGTAGGATTATAGTGACAGAAATTTCTCTAAAATCTATGGTTTAAAATTTAAACATCGTTCGTAAATGCGTGGAATGGAAACCTGTTGTACTCTTCCATATACTCAACTTGTCTACAAATACTGTTTTCAAACAATCTTGGATAGGTTCTTACAAATTCGTATAATATGACCCCAATATCACTATTACTGTATTTGCTTTTAATTACATCATGTGCGAGATTCTGTAAGACATCATTCCTATTATATTTTTCCATTGCTACATCTAACAGAAACAGATCTATATTAGGAGTACCGTTTTCCGTTAGTTCTTTTAAAGTATTAGCGTGGTTGAGAACAATCTGAGATACCCTGAAAAGTGCTCTAAAGTTCCTTTGGTAAATCACATATAATTCTCATCAAATGTCACCATCTTCACTAAACAATTCTTATTTAAATAAAAACGCAAGTTGTTGAATCTGCATATCTGATTTCGCATGCCAACTTCCATAGTGTGTATAATGTGTGGAAGATTTGATATAAAATTCCTAAATACGCTGAGAAATACATCAAGTACGGTCTGCGAAATGATGTCAACAAATCTGAAAATTATTTTATAATCGTCGAACGGGTTCAAGCCTACAATTATGATTTTGGAAGAAGATTTTGTTATGGCGTATGGTTTTTCAAATAGCAACTTGGTTCGCTCTAACTGAATTGCGGCGTTTATACATTCTTTATGCGCTGCGGTGGACTGGTTTTACAAATCCTTAATTTGTTCCCACTCATTGTCTGTAACTTTTAGTTCCTCCTTGAAATAAACCATCTCGATGTGCCTCTCGTTGGGTTTTTTTATAGCGTCACATCCAGTAAAAACGCATTCACACACACTGCATGCAATACTTAAGATGTTCATTCTAGAAAAAATTAATGATTAACAGTTTTTGAGTTATACATGTAAATATTTTCTTTTACGTATGCAGGTTAAAATTCAAACTAAGACTTACTCTTCTTTGTCGATAATCTTTACACGAAATTTTCAAAAACGGAAAATTCTGTAACACAATTAATTACACTTTGAACGACTTTACGTTTTACAAAAATTAACTTAAAATGAACTTTTGGTATTATTTGCCCGTATGTATGTACTTAGAGAAATTATAAGTATAATTTGTTCTTACATTCACCCAATTTAAATCAAATTATAGAATGCGTATTCCTATATATTAACTGAATTGTGAAAGGTACTTATACTAAATTAATAGAAAGATGTCATTGACAAAGCAATGCAAGGCTGAGGATCATACATTTCACTAAATTTATTTAGAAAATACGTCCTATTTTGAACTACATTTAAAATAGATTATTGAACCACTTTTTAGCCCACCGTGCAGAATTAATATATACTTCACCTTTTGGTTTAATTATTTGAATGTGGATGCACTAATTGAAAATTTTAACAATCCAATATATTAATAAATATTTTTTGAGTTTTACTCTATTATTGAGTTAAATCTAAATAAAAATGCAAAGGTATTTTGCTGATAGGTTTTTGAATATTAAAACACTATGAGGGGTCTTTGTTAGAGCTAATTTTAAAAGACGTGATAATTGATTTTGATTCTCCAGGAAAATTCTATGCTAATTTGATAGGTTACACGATGGAATTATCTAAAAAGACAAAGCAATACTATTTAGAAATAGATTACATATGAACCCCATATGGTTTGTAAAAGGTTGATCTGTAAATCAGTAAGGGGTCATTTGATTTTTAAAAAAAAACCGAAGGATTTGAGAACCTGAAGAAAACACCGCTAAAAGTAATTTTTATAAAAAAATTTTAATGGTGTTGGTGGTTAAATACAAACAGGTAAATCCCACAATAAAACAATTATAAGCGTCACTTTTCAAATCAAGACTTGCATGTAACGCCAATCAACATAATAAGGAGCTGCGCACGCTCGGCCGTCAGCATAAAAAACGAGGAAGCCATGTTCCAGAGCATTCGTTGCTAAAGTATCGTCGAGTTCATCAAAATTACAAGTTAAAGATGGATTTTTCTAGTATTGACGTTACAAGTGATGTAAGAGTGCCATTAGGTATCGACAAACTGGTAGGTAAGACCACCTATGCGCTAAGTGAATTTACATCAAATTTTCATCAGGAAAACTTTTTTTTTTTGATATTCAGGGCTTCCAGTACAAGTCAAGCAAATTTTTTGTGAAAAAAATAGCTATTTTGGATATAAAACAAAAATAAATTATGGCATGAAATTCCGCATATGTCGCTAAGAAGTGAAAACTTGGATGAGTATTTCCGAACGCATAACGATTTTTGTAAAAATCACATACACGGGTTAGACTGGGACATCCCTGCGACAAATGAATTATCAGCTCTACGTTTAAGTTTATTTTTGCAAAAAATAGTACCTGTACATGGGACCGTTTATGTAAAAGGGTTGTTAAAGAAAAATGTTATCACCATCACCCGCAACCTTCCAGCTAACGAAGTTGTAAATCTTGAACAGTTTGGTTTGCAAATTTGAAGCAGTTACGAAAAGATATCCAATTTAACCATTGTTTATTGCATTCGAAAAATTTTCTGAACTGCGCCAAGCAGAACGTTTGTATTTTAAAGAATACTATTTTTTGAATTTTTATATTAATTGGAATCTTCATCTAAAATGGTTTTATAGTATCTTTTAAATAAATTTTTATATTGACCAGATTCATTTAATTAAATGATTTTACACAATTGAGTAATCGACACTCATATTAAGGAATTTAACGTTTCGAATTTGAAAACGTTAAAGATGAACCGTGGAAGATTTGGTCATTGTTTTATGCATATGAATAACCATTTAGCATGTGCCAAACAAAATGTTTTACTTGCGATAATTGCATTCCTTTTAGCGTCACCAAATATACAGTTAATAGTATCTATGGAAAGTTGTACGGAAATTTTTTTAAATGAGTAGTAAGGCCGACGGCAATTTTTATTTCCAGTAAATACAATTAAACATTACTTGTATTAGGTAAAAAGGAATTTTACTTTTAAAGAAATCGACTGACCTCGTATGAATAATTATTCCTAAGATAGTGAACAACGTTTATAGGTTTATAAGTGGTATGCGTTTAACAAATTGTTCAAACTAATAAGTCGGCAATGAGTGAATTATTGAATCTAGTCAAGTATTGGATTTCTTTATTTAAAACAAGTTAGATTTTAAACACTAATTAACCGTGCTCTTAAAATAAGAAACTAATAGTTAAATTTAATAACACTGCATGTACTTTCGTTGGGTGCTTCATTTGAAAACTAAGCAAATGATAAATTTCAAAAATATTACGTAGAAGTTATTTAATTATTTTATTCGTAACTATCCTGTAGACAACAAGTTTGGTATTCCTTTAGTAAACGTTTAAAGTGTTTTATTAAGTTTTTCTTCAAAAAGTTTAAATTGATTTACAAAAAACCTAAATTGATTTTTAAGGTATGAAAGAAATCTATGTATAATTGGTTGTCTATAGAGCTTTTTGAAGTTGTTTTTATTTTGAAAATTCGTTAGGTTTCTTAAAATTATCATGCAGAAAAGAATTTAAAAATGTTTTAAGTGGTTTTAAAAGTTTTGGTGATATTTTTAAAATAATTGAATGATTTGCATATTGCAGTAAATTTTAGACCACATTATAACATTTTTATAAATATATTAGCTAAGAATTTGGGTGGAGGGTTTGGGTTAAGGTAGGGAGTGGTCGAGAAATTCCAGGCTAAAGCGTATATTTCGGGTGACCAAAAAGGTTTTAAAGATCGAGTTAAAATTAAATAAACAAAAAATTTAAAGGTGTGAGGCTTTAACAAGGGGTAACTTTGTAAGGGATAGTTCTATTTTAAAAATTCAAACAGTGTTAGATTGTCAAGAAAACTCTAGATCGAGCTAAAGTGGTTAGTCGGAAAAAACTCTAACCTAGGTTAGATATGAATCGTGAAGATCTGTGGATCGGAAGGATCGGAAGATTGGTGGATCGGGAGGATCGGTAGATCGGGAAGATCGGTGGATTGAAGGATCGGTGGATCGGTGGATCGGGAGGGTTGCTAGATGAAAGGAGAATCGGTGGATCGGGAGGAGGAGGATCGGTGAATCGGGAAGATCGCTGGATCGGGAAGAGGATCGGTAGATCGGGAGAATCGGTGGTTCGGAAGGATCGGTGGATCTGCGCCAGAACCGGCCTATTCCTCTATTAACTAAAATACTATCAGATCAATGATACCGCTAGCAACGATACGTTGTTTTGGAATTCTCCAAAGCAGCAACGTACTTTTGTACCTTGCTAAAGCGATAATTCACCATCAAACTGCACATCCTTCTAAAGTTCTGAAGTTCACATAAATGTTTGTCTAGTTAGCCGAAAATGAAGGACACTAGTACCTTATGACTAATTTATTGTAATTAACTCACATTGATCGTTATAAACTAGTTGCAGTCTGACCCCAAGTACAACCAGACTTCCCATCGCATTTATTTGACTATTTATAGCGCGCATGATTTACTTTCGAAGAAAAAAGTGTGTGAAAATTTCTGCAGAAAAAAGGAAATGATATCAAAGGATTAAAACGTTATTGGAGGAAAAGAGCCGTTCCAGTATTTCTCTGTCTAATAATTGCAGCACTTTAAATTACTTGACAGTGTTGGAAATTATTAAATGTTATCCCATCCAATACTTATAAGATGCGACTGCGAGGCAATCGCTTGCGCAAATGCTTTGAGATTTGGCTATCCCAAATTCGCCAGACTCTGGTTACCACAGCGGTTTATAGATGTTATCAATACATGTATATATTTTATTAAAAACATATTTCTTGGTAAAGTTTGTTTTACTTATTTGTATCGCCAACATTAACAAAAATTATTAATAGACGTATTAAACTATCTTGTTTTTTATTCTTAGGTTTAAACTGATGTAACCGATAACTGTATTCTTTTTAGCGTTACCAAATATGTGGTTAATAGTATGGAAAGTTGAATGGGAATTTTTTCAAGATGAGCAGTAAAGCCGACGACAATTTTTAATTCTGGTACAATTAATCGCCTCGTAGGAATATTCGAGTTTCACTTCCAAATAATTTACAAAACTGACCTCGTCATGTATTTAAAACAAATTAGACTTTACACTAATTAACTGCGCATGCAAATGAGATACAACTTTCGCTTGGTGATTCATTTGGAAACTAAACAAATCATAATAACAAAAATATTACGTAGAAGTTACTTAATCAGTAGGGCTAAGTCCTACTGTATTGTAAGCGAGAAAGACACGATTAAAAATATTAAAGGATTCTCATGAAGTGTAGTTAAGAATATTAATGTAAATAGCTTTAAGGACATTGTACATAATAGTTCTGGTGCCCTTATGCATAGCATGGTGTGCATTCGAAGTCATAAACACCAACTTTATACCCAATTATTTAATAAAATTAGTTTGTCGGGCGAGGATGACAAAAGGTACGTCATTCCTAATGATACAGCAACCTACACATGGGGGCATAAAGATATGTTGTTTTTTTTTAAGTTTTTGTTTATAGTAGCATGTAAGTTAGTTATAAAACATACCCACCATCCCTATCCTTAATAATCCCTTCGCTCCTGGCGACATATGTTTACCTCCACGCGGTGTCACTGGACGGTAAAACATATTGTTAAATTAACGGTAATATGTCTTATTGACCGAAAACACGTTTCCTGTGTTTTTAAACACATTAATGTCTTTTTTTGTTATAGGTTACTTTCAACTGCTTGAATTCGGTTACACAAAGAAAATAAAATAATGTTATACTTTGTAATGTAAAAATTGTATTCTATTACTTTATTAAACTGTAAATCGGATAAATTAAATTATTAAACTTTTGTGTGCTTAATTTCTTTGTGTTAATACCCCCTAAGTGTTTGGTTAAAGGATTCTAGATATTAAAAAGAAGAGATGATTAGAAATCGATCTTGGTAAAAAAAACTTAAATTTGGGATAGCTCCCTGAGGGATGATGCAATCTGAAAAATTCCTAGAAATTCGGATAGCTGAGAAAACTCTAATATTAATTGATGCCATACAAGATAAATTTATCTCGAAAAATGAGCTAAACAAGACATATTTATCTTGTGGGTGGAAATGTGGAGAAAGATTTATCTCGCAGAGGGTATGTGTGTAAAACGGTAAGAGATGGCCCTATTTTAAATCTGTTTACAGATTCAGATTCTGCGTAAAATTCTAGACTAATTTGATGTATCGCATGGCTAAAAAAATTTATAAGGACGGTCAGAAATCGCTACCGGTAAAAAATCTTAAAATGAGGGTAGCTCCCTGGGATATGAGGCAATCTGAAAAATTTCTAGAAATTCGGATAGCTGAGAAAATTCTAATATTAATTGAAACTCTACAAGATAGATTTATCTCGAAAGATGAAATGGCTAGTCGAGGAAAACTATTTGGTTCAGAATGAGGGATCAATTGTAGATGCTGAGGCAATTGCGGTTCCAGGATTGTCAATTTTATCCTACTAAAGGCTCTTCCCTGGCAGCGATGGAGTGGTTCACGTGGCCGTGATGGAAACTCCGAATGGCACGTACACCAAGTTTGATGTAATCTAACTGAAAGCTACAAAATATACTAAAGCTTAGAATTTGTTTAATCATTAGGTTTTTCTACTGAACCACATAACCTAAAAATAATTTCTATAAAAACTGCAAATGTTATTTAATTATTGTACAAATTAAATCTCAACAGTAATAACAGTTTAGCAAAAATTTCAACATTCTTAATACAAATTGCAAAACAGTAGTACATCATAGGATAGTACAAAAATGCCAATATATAAAAATTCTAATTGTTATTCCCAAAGTCTTGTAATAAATACAAAAAACTCTCTCACAGATCCTATAAAATCCATTTACGATTTTACGTCAATCAACAAACAGTAATTCGCTGTCGAATTTTCTGATTTAATTATACACTAAACGTCCTATAAAATTTGATCTTAATCGCTATCGTCGTCATTTCGATTTCTGTTTAACGGCCGCCTACTTTCCTCGTCGGAACCATAAATAACATCTTCGTCTGAATCGTTAATCATTGAAAATGCTGGATTATCTTTAGTAATTGCCGATTCTAAAAATATAAGGTTATGGTTCAAATAAATACGGTAGTAGAAACCACGAAAAAAAAACGTGTACGTCATCATTTGAGACCATATTTGAATGTCGTATCTAATTCAGACATATTAGCCCAGTATAATGACCAAATTTGGAGGAAATAATACTGACTAGGCTGAAACTTTGTACACAGGCGTGTTTTAGGGTACTATTTAACATATTAAAAGTCACCATGTCTAGGCGCTACGTTGCAAGCAGGAGAGGGTCCAAAAGGTCCAAAAAATTAGTTTTTCGCAAATAACTAGGAAAATATCAACTTTGCGGAAATTTAGGTTGATATCAAAATTGTATCTCACAAAATTCCGTACAATTTTGTTTTTTATTCAAGTCTGTACTACCAAATAGAGCAGAGATATAATTTTTTAAACATTGGTAATTTTGCGACGCTACGAAAACGCGTGCGCGTGTCGTGCATTTTTCACTAATATCGCGAAAATGCACTTTTGGACCGAAAAATCTAATTACGAACAATTTCGTATTTTATTCATTTTTGTACTGTTCAAATTCGCCGAGTTATTAATTAAAAGACAATTTTTTTCACGTTGATATAGTGGATGTTTTCCATGTAAAAATCAGTATTAACTCTGAAAGTGTAGGTCGTACACATATAGTATGTATAATGAAAGTAGAAGAAAATAAAATTTTGAACATGTTGATGTATGCATGAATCTATTTTGGTAAAGATAGCTTGAAGTTAAGAGCAAAAACCATGAAAAAATGTCATTTTTGAGTGCATTTTGGAAAAAAACTTTTTTTGATTGATTGAAAGCAGTAATGTTATGTAATTTTCTTGAAGATATTTTAATTATCTTTAAAATGAGACGTCGTAAAGCTCTTTCATGGAAACGTTGACGAGTTACAGGCGTTTAAATATTTAAGAAAAAATCAATTTTTGTTAAATTAATATTTTAGGCCAAAAATATGTGGATAATAATTTTTCAAAAATTTATTATATCTTGTTTCAGACTCAAGGTATACAATAACAAACGAGTACTTTAAAAACAGATCAATAGGACTCAGAGACAGAATCTATAGGACGTAACAAAGTGAGATGAAGATAACAGGTGGGCAAATGACAAACATCTTTCAAGCACGTGGTGAACGAGTAAATTTGTAGAGGCTAATGGAAAGGCGCAGATGCAACAGGTTTGTGTTACGCGATATAGGAAGGGAGCATTAACCGTAGACAACATGGTAATAGTGGGACAATAAGAAAGACAAAGACAGGAAAAGTTGTTATAAAAGCAGGACTGCAATAACGATATAGACGTACACATAAGGGTCCTGCATTGGATTTGTTTGGAGGAATAAGAAAGGACAAAACTCATGGTAAATTTAAACGGTTAGAAAACGTACGCAGTTTTTCGGGGTAAAACCGATGTGGAGTAGCCGAATTCTCGGTTTTTGAAAGTTTGTTAGATGTTTGTATGGTAAATTTTTAGAATTGAGTGGCAGCTTGAAGGTTTTCAAAGAATGGTTAGCGAAAATACGTGCTTGCTATTTACATAATGTGCGAATTATTTATTTTCCTGCTAAATAAATGCAGTTTTCTTATTCCTATCGCTATTTGTAGCTACTACGCGACCCTTACTACACAATACACCCCTAAACGACCCCTTATCACAGCAATATATATATATATATATATATATATATATATATATATATATATATATATACAACCTATACTATAAGAATTAATGTTGATTTTAACATGTAAAACATCCACTATCAACGTAAAAAATGGTTTTTAACTAATAACTCGGCAAACTTGGGCCGTACAGAAATGAATGAAAAACGAAGTTGATCGTAATTAGATTTCTCTACAACTTTTATTTAAAACATTTCTCGATTCGAGAGTCCATTTTCGAGATATTAACGAAAAATGCGCGTCGCGCGTACGTGATTTCGTTGCGTCGCAAAACTACCGGTGTTTAAAAAAATTATATCTTTACTCCATTTAGTCGCACAGACTTGAATAAAAAACAAAATTATGCGGAATTGTGTTAGCTACAATTTTGATATCTACATAAATTTTCGTAAAATTGATATTTTCCAAGTTACTTGCGAAAAACTAATTTTTTTGACCTTTTAGAGCCTGCCCGTAACGTAGCGTCCACACGTGAGGACATTTAATATGTTGAATAGTGCCCTAAAACAGGTCTGTTTACAAAGTTTCAGCCCTGTCGGTATTATTTCCTCCAAATTGACAAATTTCGAGTCATTTTACTGGGCTATACTAGCGTACGTCTTTACGCAACACGTGCATCTCCTATTGCCATCTTTATCGTATGTATCGGTTAAGTTTGAAAATTAAGTCATAAACCTATGACGTAGATGTTTTCTTTTGTGATTTCTACTAGAGATGTTGGTACCGTGGATTCCTCGATTGGCGGGTGAATAAACATACGCCATAGCGTAAACGTAGAAGTTTAGCAAACCATAGAATGACATGAATTGTGCTGAACTGTTGTAATGAGTTGACAGCTGTGCTACAAAGTTGTCTTCAATTACGCCAACTCCAAAACGTAGTACCGTAATTATTAAACTGACAGTTAGTACTGCCAACATTAGTAACGTTAAAATTTTTAACCGTTTATCTGTAAATAAATGTTAGTAACTTTTATGTTAAGAACATAAACAAAAATTAACCATTACTATGCGTTACTTTTTAAAAACAACGAATAGCTAGGTTATGTTCGCGCGAAATATAGCTGATTTGTCAGTAACCGCAACCAAACAGAGTTGACAGACTTGGGAAATACACAACCGGTACGTCCTACCAGTGTCATACAAAAAATAAACAACCACGTTAAACAACTAAATTATTTTCGTCCACCTTTGTTGAGTTTGTATTTATAGTTAATTTACTGTTAGTTTTAACACAATTATAGCACATGCATAATTGATAAAAATGCACAATGTGCTTTACAATAACCTTATCTAACCTTATGATAATTGATTTTGTCACGTGTTTCAATAATCCCAATTTGCTCGTGTAGTTTAATGTTAGCTTGCAGGTAAACTCGTATCCGCTTTGTGGACATTAAATGTTATTAGATTTGCCGCGATTCAGCCTTCAAGCTACTCTGTGTCATTGAGGTACCGCTAAAACTTAGTTGAAAGTGTGTTGTGCGTCGCAATGGTTTTTTGTTAATCCGATACGATCTCCTGTCAAAAGTCGACGTTTTTTACTACTAGTTCTTCGAACACTGCTAAATCTAATACCTCAGGTAAGTACTTGAAGATTTCCGCTATTCTTATTGTTTTCGTATACATGTCCACTTATCTCACCGTCTGTGGTTATCGAAGTTAACTGCCGCATTAAAGACCTTTTCACCGAAAGCAAAAATTCACTATTCACAATACTTCCCGCATGCGTACAAAATATGAACAAAAACAAATTCAGGTATTTAGTAAGCAAATCAATAAAAACAATTAGTTACTAGAAACAGAACAATAAAATTAATTGCACAAATTTCATGCCCGCCTGAAACAAAATCTACCAAACCTTATTGCAGCTACACAACCAAAAAGTAGCTATTCATTACGACTATTTTGTGAGCAGAGAGGGAAATTGTAATTAAAAATTATCGTTACGGACGCCTCATGCATCGGTTAGCATCTTCTATTTTCTTCAGTAGCCACCCATGATAGGTAATACGCAGCTACAATGCTATAATAAACCTCACGTACGCACAGCTATTTTACTTCAGTAGACTAGCTCAACTTGGGGAACACTACATCGAAGCATCCTCCATCGCAGGAAACTGAATTAGAACTCAGTGTATCGATGGAAATGGAATTGGAGCTTGCTGCAGCGATGAAAACTAAATCGGAGTTTCCTGCATCGGAGAAAACTAAATCAGAGCCCACTGAATCGGATGAAACTAAATCGGAACTTCCTCTAACGAAAAAAACCAAATAGGAATTGACTGCATCGGAGGAAACTGAAAAGGAGCCCACTGTATCGAAGAAAACTGAATCGGAACGTATGGCAATGGAGAAAAGCTGAATCCGAGCTTCCTGCATTTGAGGAATCTGATTCCGAACTCACTGCATCAGAAGAAACTGAATCGCAGCTCCCTGTGTCAGAGGAAACTGAATCGGAGCTTACTGCATCGGAAGAAACTGAATCGAAGCCGACTACATCAAAGGAAACTAAATCGGAGCTCCCTGCATCAGAGAAAGCAGAATCGGAGGGAACTAAATCGGAGCTTACCGCATCAGAGGAAGCGAAATCAAAACTTTTGCAACCGAGACACTCAATCAGAGCTCACTGCATCGAAGAAAACTAAATCGGAGCCCACTGCATCTGAGGAAACTAAATCAGAGGAAAGTAAATCGGAGTTTCCTGCATCGGAGGAAACCGACTCGAAGCCGACTGCATCGGAAAAACCTGAATTGGAGCTTGCTGCATAGAAGAAAACCAACTCGGCGCCCACTGCGTGAGTCAGAGCTTTCTGCAAAGGAGAAAACTGAATCGTAGCCCACTGCATCGGAGGAGACTAAATCGGAGCTTCTTGCATAAATTGAATCGGAGCTCACTGCATCAGAGGAACCTCAATCGGAGCTTTCTGCATAGATAAAACTGAATCGGAGGTCACTGCATCGAAAGAAACTGAATCCGAGTTCACCGTGCCGAAGAAAACTGAATCGCAACCCACTGCATCGGAGAAAACCGAATCGAAGCTTCTTGCATGAGAAAAAACTGAATCAGAGTTCACTGCATCGGAGGAAACAATCAAACCCCACTGCATCAGAGAAAACTGCATTGGAGGAAACAGAATATAAGCTTTCTGTATCGAAGGAAATTAAATCAAAGCAAACTCAATCGGAGTTCACTTTATCGGAGAACAGAATATCGAGGCTTACTGAATCGTGAAAAACCGAATCAGGTCTTTGCATCGAAAAAAGTGAATCGGGAGCTCACTGCATCGAAGGAAACTGAATTTGAGTTCCTTACATCAGAGAACTAAATTAAAACCCAAGTGCATCGAAAGAAACTTAATGGGAACCCACTGTTTCGAAAGAAACTGAATCGTCACTTTCTGTATCGAAAAAAATTGAATCGAAACCTACTGCATCAGAGTAAACTGAATCGGGTTCACTTTATCGGATAACTGAATCGAATGCATCGAAGGAACGTGAATCGAGACCTACTGCATCGGAGGAAAATGAATAGGAGCTTTCTGTATCGGAGGAAATTAAATCGGAAGAGACTAAGTCGGAACCCACTGCATCAGAGCAAACTGAATCGGAGTTCCCTTGATCGGAGAACAGAATCGAAGCTCACTACATCGTTAAAAACTGAATCAAAGTTCTCTGCACCAGAGAAAACTGAATTGGAGCTCACTGCATCGAAGGAAACTGAATCTGAGTTGACCGTATCGAAGAAAGCTGAATCTGAGTTCACTGCATCGAAGGAAACTGAATGTGAGATCACTGCATCGAAAGAAACTTAATCGGAGTCCACTGCATCGGTTGAAACTGAATCGGAGCTTCTTACGTGGAGAGAAACTGAATCGAAGCTTTCTGTATCGGAGGAAACTGAATCGGACGAGCTGAATAGAAGTTTGCTACATTCAAGAATAATTGAAAACCTATGCTGTGACGTTTAGCTTGCATTGGAACGAGATAAACTGCAATACGATGGTAACGATCACCGAATTTTTAAAGTTCACGTCCACTGGATCACTTTTGCAAGGGCTTGCGCTAGGCCGACCTCAAATACTTGCTATTCTAGTACCTTATTGGTAATAGATGTACGGCGAACTACGATCACGGCATAAAGCCTTATATGAGAGGATCGGTGCTCGTCTAGTGTGTATGCCGGTTCTGGTTGAGCTTTGTCCGTCCCCTGAGATATTTTAACTGACATAGCTTTGAGTGTTACGTTTTTTGTACAAATGGCAGATCACTCCCACTCGATTTATTTTAACTCAAAAATATTATGTGCTTGGTATAAAGGGGAAACGATTTCAGTCGATTCTTGTTGCCACGTAAATGCCATTACGTCTAGTAATGATTAGCCGTAACGATCTCAAAAGGAAAAAATCCCGAAGGAGACGATTAACATAGTGTGCATGCTAGAGGACTCAGTGTTTGAATATTGGCTGTCATGGTCCTGAAGTATGTGGCCGACCTTGCATTGCATCAAATTTTTCGCAGCGGCTTCCGTGGGCTTTAGGTGTTGTGTTCTTATTATCATCTAGCATCAACTCCATAAGCAGACAGCTGTTCTATTTCCCGCTTCGTGCGATGACTTTCTTTTCTTCGAGCGAGAATACGACGATCTTGGCGAACCATATGCGGTTAACGTCGGTGTTTCCAACCATTAAACAACTGGGTGTTAAAGCACACAAATGTCGCTTATTCTACCTAGCTAAGGTTTACATTGTAAGATGCGTTGACAGCACAAGAGAAACAGCAATCCAAATTATAAGTTGATTTAGCTCTAAGGTGGCTCAAATGTCCCGTAGGCGTGATTTCTGCATGTTTCTCACGGATTGGCGCGTTTCTGCGTCAAGCTGAGGGTCAGGTCAGCACAGTCAAATCCGAAGAGATTGCACGAAGTTTCCGGATCGAAGAAGACGTTCTACGCACGAAATTCACGCCAAACAGACGAACTACATTCTGGGTGCAGCTCGTAGTATACAAAGAGTTGTCGGTGACCGAGCGATTTGCGGAGCATACCAGTTTACAACCAATTTTTGGGCGTAGCTCCTTGGTTGATTCTGCCAGTAGTCATATGCTTGTCTAAAAAGTTAAGTCGTGCACTTCTCAGTAACAACCCAAATTAAGATGTTCCTTAGATCGCACCAACAATTACTTGAATAACTGTGAGTTGTCCAGTTAACAAATGGCAACAGAACTCTAACCAGAAACATGAGAGTGTTGTTGTTAGTACAAAATTAATCGACGGCGCGGAAGCTTGCGGAAACGTCATCGTATTTGAATCTAAATAACTTTGTGCTGATCGCATGGTCTAGCACCGATGACGCATTTTTTAAATGTCTGCATTATTAACTGTCAATGGTTGTTACGGGGAATCAGAGTTCGTTTCTTAAGAACAGTCTGAAAACGGCTACCACATTAAAGAAAGACAGGTAGAGATATCATACACGTTGTCAAACTGGTCGTTGAGTACAAACAGCAGTTTTCCTACTAGCTCATCACTCCTACTAAAACAGAGATGCAGCTCCATTTTGCCGTTGTGGTATGATACAATTTGAGAAAAAGCTTATTTACAATACCCTTACCTAAATTATGGAAATACAAGCATCCTCTAAAAGCTCAGAGATCTCTTGTAAGACACATTTTGCCGTTGTAATGTGGTACAATTAGAGAAAACCCACTTGCAAGCCCATCATATGAGTTTGAAAACACTAACAATCTCAAAATGTTCTGAAGAATCTTCTGTAACACATTTTGCAGCTGGAGTATAGTACCATTAGACAAAACCTCATTTGCGAACCCATCACCCAGATCTTGGAAACACTAATATCCGTTTGGGTTCTGAAGACTATTGTATAACACGTTTAGCAGTTGTGGTATGCTACTATAAGAAAAAAAGATCATTTGCTCACCAATCACCTAAATCTTGGAAATACTAACATCCTGTATAGGTTCTGATGACTCCTGCGTAGCATATTTTGCAGCTGTGGTATGGCACAATTAAACAAAAAACTCATTCGCAAAACCATCACGTCAATCTTAGAAACACTAGCATCATCTAAAGGCTCTGAGAAGTCTTGTATAATACTGAATGCCGTTGTGATGTGGTACAATTAGGGAAAAACCGATTTGCGAAACCATCACCTAAATCTTGGAAATACTAAAATCTTCTAAAGGCTTTCACTCATGTGTTATACATTTAGCAGTTGTGGTATGGTACAATTACAGAAAAGCTCATTTGCAAAAACCTATCACTTAGATCGTGGAAATGCTAACCTCCTCTAAAGCATCTGAGGATTTCTATATAAGACATTTTGCAGCTCGGATATGGTACAATTAAACAAAAAACTCATTTTCGCAGCAATCATCTAAATCTTGGAAATGCTAACATCCTCTAAGGCTCTGATGACTTCCATGTAACACATTTCGCAGCTGTGGTATGGTACAATTAGAAATTTTTGTGAAACCATGACCTAAATCTTGGTAATACTAACTTCTAAGCGCTCTGAGGACTTTTGTATAACACATTTTGCCATTGTGATGTGGTACAAATAAAGAAAAACTTATTTGCGAACCCTTCGCTAAAATCCTCTAAAGACTCTGATGTTTCCTGTGTTTTACATGTGCAGTTGTGGTACGATACAATTAGAAAAAAAACCTCATTTGCAAACCCATCACCTAAATCGTGAAAATATTAACTTCTAAAAGCTCTGAAGGCTGTGTATAAAACATTTTGCCATTGTAATATGGTACAAATAAAGAAAAAATTTATTTCCGAACCTATCACCCAAGTCTTGAAAATACTAAAATCCTCTAAAGGCTCTGATGACTCATGTATTACACATTTTGCAGCTGTGGTATACTAGAATTAGGCATTTGTGAATCCATCACCTAAATCTTGGAAACACCAACATCCTGTAAATGTGCCTAGGGCTCCTGTGTAATATACTTTAAAGCTATGGGATAGTACCATTAGACAAAAAACTCATTTGCGCACCCATTACCTAAATCTGGGCAATACTAAAATCCTCTAAAGACTCTGATGACTCCCGGGTAACACATTATGCAGCTGTGATATGGTACAATTATACAAAAAATCTCATTTGCAAACCCATCACCTATGGCTTGGAAATACTAACTTCTGAAATCTTTGAGGACTTTTGTATAACACATTTTGCATTGTGATGTGGTATAATTAGAGAAAAACTTATTTGCAAACTCATCACCTAAATCTTGGAAACTCCAACATCCTCTAAATGTTCTTAGGACTCCTGTGTAACATACTTTACAGCTATGGTATAGCACAATTAAACAAAAAAATTTTTTGCGCACCCATCACCTAAATTTTGGAAATACTAACATCTTCTAAAGGTTCTGAGGACTTCTATATAATCCAATTTGTAGCTGGGGTATGGTAAAATTAGACAAAAACTCATTTGCGCACGCGCACCTATCATCTAAATGCTGGTTATACTAACATCATCTAAAATCTCTGAAAACTTTTGTAAAGGGTCTTCCAATGGGTACTTCCGAATTTTGACAATTGGCAGCGGTCATATTGTTGAAGCTACATCTGTCAAAGTGACTGTCATTTATTCAGTCTTTCGCCAAATCACTATGGACAGATATAACGTTCAACAACACGTGCAAATGATAAAAAATTGTTTTATCAAAGTGGGTGTTCTGTTCGGACAACGTTCCGCGCACTTTGCCCATTTTACGGTCGCTATAATCGTCCTACCGAAAGCACTATTCGTAGTATGGTTGATAAATTTGAGTCCACTGGTTCAGTAAACAGCGAAGTGCAAGATTTGCCGAAAAGATTGCCGCTGTCCGTGAAAGTGTGCAGGAAAATCCGAGGCAGTCGATTTCGCGTCGCTCACAAGAACTAGGCCTTTCGCAGACCACAACTTGGCGAATTTTGCGTGACTTGGGTCTGCATTCGTACAAAATTCAACTTACCCAGGAGCTGAAGGTAAACGACATAGACAACGACTTGTGTTTGCTGAATGGGCTGTGGAGCAGTTGGAAACTGACCCTAATTTTTATCAAAAATTCATCTTCAGCGATGGGGCCCATTTCTGGATGAATGGGTAGTTGTCGAATTTGGAACGATACCAATCCACAGAAGATCCTAAAGCGTCCGATGCATCCCGAAAAGTCACTGTTTGGTGTGAATTTTGGGATGGCGACCTCATCGGTCTCTATTTCTTTCAGAACGACGTTGGCCAGACTATCACCGTCAGCGGCGAGCGCTATAGGTCGATGATTACCAACTTCTTTTGGCTTAAACCGAGATCGTGCAATTTGACCCGGTTAGACTTTTGCTTGTGGGGTTTTCTTAAGTCGCAGTTCTATGCGAATCAGCCACAAACCACAGCGGCCTCAAAGACAACATAACTTATTCCATCGGTCAAATTCAGCCTGATTTATGCGCCAGAGTCATGGAAAACTGGACATTTCGGATGCGCGCCTCCCAGCGAAGTCATGGCGGACATTTGCAGGATGTTATATTCCATACATAATGGCATCGATAGGCCTTTCAAATGAATAAAAAGTTTCGATGATACTTCATACATACTTTGTTTTATTTAAATTTAAAGATAGGAAGCGCTTACTGAAAAACCTTTTATATAACATATTTTGCTATCCTAATATAGTAAAGTTTAAAAAAATCTCATTAGCGAACCCATCACCTAAATCTCGGAAATAGTAACATCCTCTAAATGCTCTGAGAACATTTCTATAACATAGTTTGCAACTGTGGTATGATCCAATTTGAAAAATAGGTCATTGGTGAACTCACCACCTAAATCTTGGAAACACCAACATCTTCTAAATGCTCTTAAGACTCTTGTATTATACATTTTGCAGATGCGGTATGGTACAATTAGAGAAAAAGCTCACTTGTGAACCCATCACCTAAATTACTGAAATACCAACATACTCTAAAATCTCTTGGGACTCTTGTATAAAACATTTTGCAGTTGTGGTATGATACAATTACAGAAGAGACTAAATCCTGGAAACACTAACATCCTCTAAAGGCTCTAAGAACTCTTGCATAACACATTCTACAGTTGTATGGTACAATTTGAGAAAAATGGTGATTTGACGAGTCAAAATTATTAAACTTAAATGGCGCTTTCGGATTATCCAATATAACCTTTCCAATTAGCAGAGAGTCAACGCAAAACATACTACATCATCCATCTCAATAAAATAATTGTAGCGTCCCAAATACAAACTCAAATCTATCAATTACAGATTACACCATTTTGGTTGTAGTGATTACTTATATTGAATATCGAGTTGCATATATAAGCCCAAACGTTTCTTATTCTTCATTTGGCTACCCACAAAATACCTTTGGGAAAATGGGTGCGTGTTTTTTAATTCGATGTAACTTTTTTATTTTAATTATTTTACCACTGCGTAGAAATTGGAGCGTGGATGTACGCCACTTTCTTGAAAACGTGATGAAAATACCGATTTTACCAGGGGATGGTCAAAATCAACTAGATAGCTAAAGCCATGAAACTTCCAGGACTAACACTATTTTACGAAATGGTCCACAGTGTTTAGGCGGTTTCGATAAAGGTAAACTAGTTATTCGTTCAGGCTTACCAAAATAAGGCATTGACCTCAATTCACTATACGCTTTTAGCAGTAGCCAAATCAGGTATGCTAAGTAAATTCCACAAAACGTAAAAAAGAACACCTTTAAACTCTGAAACGTTTAGCGTTAACAAAATTTCCAAACCTTCTCATAATTTTACATAATAGCTACTTGTATCCAGTATATGGTTATAAGTTGGGTCTTGAAGCTCGTTACATTTTTCCCAGGTTGCCATAATGACAGCAGATATCCACAGCATTCCAACTATTGAGACCTTTGGAAGGTAAAAACTCACAAAACCTCTTTCGTTCTAAAAACCAACATTAAGGGCCAAATAACGACATTGTAAATAAATACCTGACGTAAACCATGGTACACGCATAACCAAAATAATAAAAGTCCTGATAAGAATGTGGCTTGACCAACCGCGTCGATCATTCCAGGTATCCAAGAGTTCGCCAAAAACATCATGGGAAACATTGGATCTACAAAAGTACAACAAAGTTAGGTTAGTTGTAACTAAAGTGATAACAAGCACTTACTGTTATAAAACAAGAGAAGTGGAAGCAGAATTGAAACCCACTTCTGTTCGATCGACCAATCATGCATCTGATATTTGCGCAAAGTGTGAGCAAACCAGCACTAAAATTATATAAAATTAAAGGCTACGTTTTTTTGGCATCTGTCTAACAGTGTAAAAAATAATGCAGAACAGCTGGACAATTTTGAAGCGTACCGAATTTCTCAAATATTTAATTTTTGTACGTACTTTCATGACAACGTTATATTTAAATTAGCCAGGTTTTTCTAAACTAGGTGACATCCTGTTAGGAAACGATCGTATTAAATCTTGACCATCATAATCCAATGAGAATTGGCTCTTTATTGCGAGTGGGAGTGATAGTTTTCTCGTTAGGAATTTTTACCAGTACTTTTCAGGGGATTTGTTAGACATGAACACCCTACTTCAGATTGTCTTGAAAAACTGGGTTAAAATTGTAAGTAGATATTTAATCATTTTATCTTCGCGTGTTTTGGCACTTTAGATAATGAGTAGCGGTGCCAAATCTATATCCGTTTATAAAACCATCAAATGGTCGTTTAAAATATCTCAGCTACCTTTATCTCAATGAATTAAAATGTAGCAATTAACTTGAACTGTAACAACGCAAAACGCTTTATGCTTTTTTCAAAATGTCCACATGAGGTTATTATATTTTTACGAATGTCTTAGTTACCTAAGAAAAACTTTTTTTATAATATATGGAAGAAAAGCCAATTACCCTGTTGCGTTCCATTTCGTATATGAAAATTTACTGCCATCTTACTTTACAAACGATTTTAGTTTCTACTTATTTGAATTTACGGGTTGCTATATTTTCATGATTTCAAGTTCGCTTAGATAGGCAGCCAACTGTGCTCGTCCTTTATTAAATCTACAAGTTCGCTTGACTATATTGTTTCTCATCCCCTTTATTTAGAAATGTAATCTGTACTAATTAAGAATTTTCCAAATGTTACTAGTTTAATGGTAAATAGGTAAAGCAGCTGTAATATCTTAGCAAGATAGACACATAAGGGTTTTTTCAAGAATATTTTTTTGTTGTTTTAGTTGATCGCTTCGTTTTGCTATATTGCAGGTACACTAGAATTTAGCTTTGTTTATATCGGGGATATTACTTTCTTTTCGTTGGTTGCAAAGATTTCTTTGTCGTCATTCGGTTATTTAAACTGGCAGATTGCAAGAAGGACCTAGTCATAGACGAACTGTTGTGGCAGCTGAGCAGAGAAAGGTTTACCCCGCTGGGATATGCTGATGATTTGGCAGTCCTAGTGGAGGGTAAATACAACAATATTATCAAGGACCGCATGCAGGAAGCCCTAAAAATAATAGAGAGGTGGGCAACGGGGAAGGGCCTTCGAGTCAACCTCCAAAAGTCGACCTTAGTACCTTTTACCCGTAGAGGGAAGTTTGCGGGTATAACACCCCTCTTCCTTAACGGTAACGAAATCGGCCTGGTAGGCGAAGTGGTGTACTTGGGAGTCACTCTGGACTGCAAACTAACATGGAACCTACAGATCAATAAGATCGTACGCAAGGCGGAAACCTCCTTAGCAATAGTTAGACACACTTGCGGTAAATCTTTGGGGCTAAGACCAAACATGGTACATTGGTCGTACACTAGGGTGGTCAGACCAGCCATAACATATGCAGCCTTTGTATGGTGGCCCAAGACTAAACAATTAAACACCAGAATGATGTAGGGAAGGATCCAGGGACTGGCCTGTCTAAGTATTACAGGGACGATGTGTTCTACGGCCACTGCTGCTATGGAGACTTTCCTTGGCCTTCCTCCACTACACTTGGTAGTGATGTGGGGGGCAAGGCTTAGACTATACAGACTTAAGAACCTTCAGTCTAGGATTATTGAAGGTACGGAGCATACGAGATTGATTAGGAGAAATTGGGGGCATCTGTTTGAGATGCGTTCGAACCAAATGACTCCTCAGCATTCGCTGGATACACTCTTCAAGATTGTTACTTAGGATGTGGAGTGGGACAAAATAAAGGGTAGATTACCTCCGGGCAGCATAGTCTGGTACACGGATGGCTCTAAGGACGAGACCGGGTCCGGATCTGACCGGAGGTACGTTTAAGCGTTCCCTTGGGGGCAAACGCCACCGTTTTTCAAACGGAAATATACGCCATACTGCAAAGTGTGCGGGAAAGTATAAGGGGTGAATATATAGTGTCTGACAGCCAGGCGGCACTCAAGGCTCTAACTAGTCAGAAAGTGTCATCTAGATTGGTATGGGAATGTATTGAGGCACTTAATGGACTGGCACAACAAAACTCTGTTACATTACAGTGAGTGCCAGGCCATCAAGGTTTCATGAGAAATGAAATTGCAGATGAACTTGCAAGACATGGGGCGCAAGGGCCATTTATCGATCCCGAACCAGTCTTGGGAGTCACAGAAGCTGCTATCCGTAGCTATATTAGCGAATGGATATGCAACCAACTCTCGGTTTCGTTTTTGTTTTCCTCTTTCGGAACTTGTGCTTTTTCTTAGTGTCTTTAAATTTTAGTTTTGCTTCTTCGTTACTTTCGTTCCACAATCCTCTCCCTTTCCTTTAATTGATTTTCCTTATTGTCAGTCTTCACACTGACTATCTAATTTTTGGTTCTCTTCCTATAGTATGTGCTTTCTAGACCTTTCTTCTTTTCTTCGGAAGCTACGACGTAGTTGATCTTTCGGTCTATTTAGCTATTCCCTTTTTCGATTGTCCGTTTGATACAATCCTTTATCATAGCTTGAAGTACATCAATTTTTTATCCTGCTCTCTTGACGTTTCCTTGCATGCTTTGAGGCTTGACAGTTATTCTAACCTTTTGACTTTTGCTGTTGGTTTTCTTGTTTTCGTTTCTAACATTTTGGTAGAGGTTTGAGAACTTTACTGCTTTTTATTAGAGATATTCGTCCTTTGACAACTTTTGAAGTGTCGTTGCCATTCCATCTTCTTCCTTGTTAATTGTTACCATGTACCTTTCCTTTTGCTATAACCTTCTGCATTTTTTGTTTTGTCCGGTATTTTGGCACTTCGAACAGGATAAAATTTTTTTTGCTATTTCCTTTTTTGGTCTTGTTTTATTTGTCTAATAGGAGTTTCCGTTGTATTCGTAAAGTTATTTTGTTGCTTGCTTCGTTATTTTGCTTCCTGTCTCAATCTTTTAACTTCTCTGAAGGGGGGATTTGTTACGTTGCATTTCGTATTTGAAAATTTACTACCTCCTTACTTTAAAAACCATTTAAAGGGCGCTTAGTTAGGCAACCAACTGTGCTCGCTCTTTATTAAATTCACGAGTTCGCTTGACTATATTCTTTCTCGTCACCTTCATTTAGAAATTTAATCTTTACTAATCATGAATTTTCCAAATGTTGCTAGTTTAATGGTAATTAAGTAAAGCAGCTGTGTTATCTTGGCAAGATAGACATCTGCAGCGTTTCTCAGGATTAATTTTTTGTTGTTTTAATGGATCGCTGCTTCGTTTTGCTATAACGCAGGTACACGATAATTTAGCTTTATTTATATCAAGGAGATTACTTTCCTTTCGTTGGTTACAAAGATTTTTTGGTCGTCATTCGGTTATTTAAAATAGTAGATTATAAAATAGACATCTATGGACTTCGTAAAGACAAACTCGCGTTTGGGTTATTGATCCGTGAAGTTGCTATATCTCCTGTCAAAGCTATGAATAGCATGAGCCCATAGGTTGTTGCTAAGAATGGAACCACTTGGCCAAACGTCCTATACAACCTCGGACCTTAAATCAGATGAGAAACTCACTATTATTACTGGAAAAGTGATCGAACTACAGTCCGAGTTGCTGAAATCTGACGCCTTTCACTGCAAGTCGTTCTCAAACTCTTTCTATGTGTAAAAGAATTAATCTTCTCGTACTAGGTGCTCTATTGCAGGAACAAATAGAAGTACGTACTGATCTATTAGCCAAAGTCCTTCTTTTACTATATACCTTAGATTCCTGTTCTTCCTTGGTAATTTTTTGTCAAAATCGCTTGCAGTCAATGGCGACGCCGACAACAAAATATTCGAAGCTGTTACCCTCCGAATACCTTTTGAATACTCTCTCTTGTGCTTCAAATTTCAAATATATACCGGTGTCGAAATGAAATTTGAAATATTCCGGAGACCTTGGCGCACTCTTCATACACACACATATTTATGTTAGTTTTACTTTTCTGTCGTTTCGCTCCTTGTACTCATCTCTAAGTGGGTCTGGATTGGAAAAAGCCCTACGCTACGGCCTGTCTGTCGTAAGAGGCATCTAACGCAAGAGGTCCAATACACTTTTAACTCGCTCCACTTACACGCACGCACACACGTATGCACGTATCCGCGCATCCCCCCCTCACACAGGTAGACCCAAACACGCACATGCGCTGCTCAACCATAACTATACTCGGTTTCGGTTTTGTTTTCTTCTTTCGGAACTTGCGCTATTTCTTAGTGTCTTGGAATTTTAGTTTTGCTTCCTTGTTCCTTTCGTTCCAAAATCCTCCCTTTTTCCTTTAGTTAATTTTTCTTACTGTCAATCTTCACACTGACTGTATTTAATTTTCGTTTCTCTCCCTTTGGCCTGTGATTTCTAGACCTTTCTCCTTTTTTTTCGGAAAGTACGACTCAGTTGACTTTGCGGTCTATTTAGCAATTTTCTTGTTCGATTGTCCGTTTAATACGATCCTTTGTTACCACGAAAATTTTTTGTACTGCGTTTTTGACGTTCCCTAGCATACTTTAAGACTTGACAAGTTATTGTCTCATTTTGGTTTTTCCTGTTGGTTTTTTCCGCGTTTCGTTCATAATTTTTTAGTTGAGGTGCGAAACTTCACTCTTTCTTTATTTGAGATATCCGTCTTTCAACAACTTTTGCAGTGTTCTTGCTATTTCATTTCCGTCCTAATTGATTGTTTTCCTATACCGTTCCTTTTGCTATAGTCTTTGGCTTTTCTTTTATTTGTCTGGTATTTTGGCACTTCAAACAAAATAGAATTTCTTTGGTATTTCCTTCTCATATTTGTCCTGTTTTATTTGTCTAATACGACTTTCCTTTCTGTTCGTACTATTGTTTTGGTGCTTGGTCCGTTACTTTGTTTCGTACCGCGATTTGTTTGGGGGATGGGGATTTGTTACGTTCTACTTGGTATTTGGAAATTTACTCTACCTCCTTACTTTTTTACATACAGTTTCAGTTTCTATTCATTTGGATTTACCAGTTGCTACACTTCTACGATTTCAAAGCCGTTTAGCTAGACAACCAACTGTGTTCGTCCTTTATTAAATTCGCGAGTTCGCTTGTCTATATTCTTTCTTGTCACCTTTATCTAGAAATGTAATCTTTACTAACTAAGAATTTCCTGAAGGTTGCTAGTTTAATGATAATTAAGTAAGGCAGCTGTGTTATCTTGGCAAGATAGAAACCTGGAGCTTTTCTCAGGATTAATTTTTTGTTGCTTTAATTGATCGCTTTGTTTTGCTATAACGCAGGTACACTAGAATTTAGCTTTGTTTATATCGTGGATATTACTTTTTTTTCGTTGGTTGTAAAGATTTTTTTGTCGTCATTCGGTTATTTAAAATGGCAGATTATAAGATGGACATCTATTGGCTTCGTAAAAACAAACTCGCGTTTAGGTTATTGACCCGTGGAGTTGCTATATCTCCTGTGAAAGCTATGAATAGCATGAGAGCATGCGTAAGGCCGTTGCTAAGATTGGAACCACCTGGTCAGACGTCTTTTGACTACCTCGGACCTTAAACCAGATGAGGAACTCACTATCATTGCCGGAAAAGTGGTAGACTACAGTCCGATTTGAATAAATCTGTCCTTCCCTTCACTACCACTTGCTCTCAAATGCTTCAGGTGTGGAAAAGAATTAATCTCTCCGTACTAATTCACTCTGTCGCCGAAACACCTGAAAGTGCTTACTAATTTTTTAACCGAAATCATTCTTCCAGGGAAGTCGGAAACCTTGGTAACTTTTTGTTAAAATTACTTTCAATTAATGGCGATGCGGGCGACGAAACATCCGAAGCCCCCCCCTCGAATATCTCTGTGAATACTCCTTCTCGTACTGCAATTCTATGCCGGCGTCGAAATGGATTAAAACATTTCCGGAGACCCCAACACACTCTTCGTATACACGCGCGCGTGCAAGCGCGGGCACACACACACACACCACACACATATTTTGTTTGTTTTTCTTTTCTTTCGCTTCGCTCCTCGTACTTGTCTCCAAGTGGGTCTGGACAAGAATAGCCCCACGGTACGGTCTGCCTGTTGTAAGAGGCGACTAAAGCGAGAGGTCCAACACACTAAACACGCTCCACACACACACACACACACTCACACACACACACACATCACACACATACAAAACACACACACACGCACGCACGCGCACAAATCACACACACACTCCATATTATTGGTGCAAGAATTTATAGTTTTTCAAATTTCCTCCGAGTGACGCAAAATTGTCATTGAATTCGACATCCAAAGTTCAATACTGTCGTTAAATTCTCTGATCAATTCATTGACACAGTCTTGTAACCTAATTTCTATCTTGCTGACCTATGTTGTATAAAGTACAAATTTGCTTAATTAAAGTTACATAATAAAAGTTATTTTAAGCATCTGGTATTGTAATACCGTGTAATGCTAGCGCGTTACTTAAACAAAATTAGTTTATTAGTTACAGTTAGCTTTTTGCACGAAAACACTCTGTCAAATTTAAAAGTTTTCAGTAGTTTGCATTTAATAATATTGCTTTCCCAATATGATATTAAATTATGATGAAAAATTAAAATAGCAGGTCGCCTAGTACATAAACTACAAACGGTACTAAGTATCAGTACTATACATCTCTTCGCATTAAATTCTTAAAAATTCATATAGAAATCGGGAAATAACCATTCTTATTAAAGTTATTTGTACAAATTCACATGAGTTACAAAAGCTATCGACTATGAAAGATATATCTCAAATACACATAAAAGCAGCCAAAAAGTTAATGTGTTGAGAACGTATGAATGGCGCATCTGTGGGTTTTGTATGTAAAATCGTGGGAAGGAATTGAGGGTTCACATGGACAAAATAACATCGACCTCGAAAATAGGACCACCTGTGAGAACGTGAATAGCGTGCAATAACCCTGTGACGTTGAAACTTATAAAAACGCAAAGATAGGAAGAAAAGTGGGGATTCGTCGGTTATTAATACTAGACATCAGTTAGCAGAGCTTCAGGTTTGATCGACACGCGGACCACCTTCGCTGTGCCGAACAAGGTTGAGAACCAGGTAGTTAACGTGACGGCATCCAAACCCCAAAACTGTTAGTGAAAACAGGTTTCCGAACGTGAGTAAGAAAAACGCGAATGTGATGTAGCGCTCTCGGGAAGTTGCCCGTGTTGGGTGCTTACTTGGTGTCGACGGAGCTTTAATAAGAACAAAAACAGTGAGTAGGTGGAATTTTGTTACCTACCTTATGAACATCACTTGCTGCCTTGTATTTAATAACTGCGATTGATGGTAGTAATAATAGTGTGTGGAGCTTATTATTAAGTAGGACTATTAATCTTGGTGTACGTTTGTTTAAAGCGTATTGTAAACACCGAATTCTCATATGAAGAAGTTACGGTAGAAACAAAATAGCACGTAAAAATTAAATTGTTGAATTTCTATGAATTTGAACCATTGATAATTTGATATACACGCATATTTGATCAATTATTATTATAGTTCTCCTTTTGCTTTGTTGTTATTTACTGTTAAAATTATGTTTTACAATATAGGTTAGGTATACACGAAATTGATTTTTTTTTGTTTATTTCAAACTAGCTCGATATATAAACCGTACGATCTGACAAGGTGTTCAGTCCTGTACTAATCACAAGTGATATGAAATAAATTGTTATTCGGTTAATTAAAACAAATACGCTTAAGGGCTATATAAATTAGAATATAACAACTAGATAAATTAGTAACAAATATAGTATAACCATTGTTTTAACCAAAATATTGTAGTAATTATCATCAGTGATATCCGTAACGGCATTTCAGTACATTAAGAATACAGTAAAAAAAGTGTGAATAATTAATATTATATTGGATCAAACAAAAACTAAAGACGTGATATTACTACCAACAAATTATTAGATTGCAGGGCAAACTTTAGGTACTGGAACAAAGAACATGCAATGGCTAAGCTGAAGACTGCAAGATCCGTTTGTAAAATAAAAATCTCGCCTATTTTACTAATTCTATTAGAAACGACTGCGTTTAATAATTTTTTCAGGTATGATAATAGGTTCTTCTCTTCAAAGAACCTTAATCAAGCTCACCTGAAAGGTTGTCGGCGGGTTTCCTAGTAATAAAAACGCAAATGCCATTTAACGAAAAGTAGACTGATTAACAGCATTTAAACAACCGATATAAAGTAAACAAAAGTGTGAAATTCGCGTGTAACCCATATTATACCTCGATATATAAAGTGTACGCTTCAGCAGGGAGTTATTATTCGATTGGTTAAAATAAATACGTTTAACGTTCAAATTTAAATTAAAGTATGTTACAGTAATAATACTTTTAACTATCAGCAAGCTGAGTATCTTATGAGTTGGCTGCGAGAACTCAAATAACGTCTCGCTGTTTTCCAGCCAATTGTATGGTTCGCACTGACTCTTCGGAATTTAAAGTAGATGGCGTAAGGTTATTGCAAATAGATGGCGTGAAGCTATTGAAACTATAGGCATTTAACAAAAACCCGGTAAATGGTAGATATGGATGCCAGCAGTACAATAGAATGCTTCTGAGGGTGAATAATTTATATAGGAATAGATCCACTTACCCCAATAAAAAATGTTCCCAGAAGAAATATAAACCTGAACCAAATCTCAATTTGCGTAAATGCCGGATTATAAGTTTTAAACTAAAACAACATTAAAAATATTTCCAAGAAGTTAATACCTGAAGATACTTACGTAAAATATTAAATTTTTAATATTGTAACGTTGATGGAACGATTCTAGGTCATAAAAATGTACAGTAATAATATAATGGGTATAATCGAGAAATCCTAGATGTAGTACAACAAATTCTTCACAGTCTTGTTTCACACAACGCAAATGACGAGTCCTGTAATTTGACTGTGATAAAGCTTAATGATATGTACAACTATATTTGTATAATTACCTATTTTTTGAATTGGCACTATGTAAAATTCGCACAGGTTTGTGTTCTTCAGTTAATCCGTCAATTGAAACGCTCACTTGAAAACTCTTATCCACCATATCATCTGAAATAAGCTTATATATTAAAAACTTTGACGTACATTGCGAAGTTTAAATCATTTTGATGCCTTTTAATTCTTAGACATTCGTTATAACTTTGTTTAAATAAAGCGCCCTTCCTGAACATTATAATGGGTTTTCAGCGATCGCGTGACCGTCGTAAGCCAATGGGAATTGACTCTGCGCAAACGACAAGGGTATTTTTCAAGAAGTAGCTTGAAGTGGAGAGTTAGCTATAAGAAATATTGCGAAAGAGACACATTTTGATTCCTTTCTCCAACTTTTTTTCTTCCTAGGTCTCTTTCACAGGCGGCGCTGTTACGAATTAAATCGCTCCTCAATTTGTTTTGAAAATAACTAATAACGCAGGCGATTGCATAATATTACGCATATTATGCTTGTAGAATGATTTTCGGTGATTCCTATTAGTGCAGTTCATAGCAACGGTTTTAATCGTGTGGGAACTGCAGTGTCAGTACTTTTGCACAGGATGTGCAAGAGAAAAATTTTATTCAAACTAGTACAGCGTGTGCTTTAGTTAGGTAGAGACTGATCATTAACCGCTTGGTATAATATATAAAGGCAAGCCCTTCCCCAGACTGTCATTGGTTTAAATGCGCATTATCTTGATTGAGGCGCTGCACTTGTTTTATCATAAAAGCCTCCAGATTTTACATAAAGTTACCTATCCTAAATTTCGTTGCAATGCTTTCCTAATCACGTAGACATCAAAATTTTACATTCTAGAGTTCATTGACTATGGTATTATGTAACGTTCAATATCATGTTTTCGTATTTTGTATAGGAAATTATTCAAATTTTCCTTTTAATTCCGCGCGTATACAAACTTGTTCCATATTTTACAATTCAGGGTACTAGTACGGAGTAAAAACGTAAAACGTAAAAACAAACAATAACTTTGTTAAAAATCGGAAAACGAATTAACTAAGTTCGTATATAAACTCGCCTTGCCTATTAGGTCTCTCTTGAGCACCTATAAAAATTATACAACTGATATACTAGTTCTTAATTTTTATGTACATTAGTATTAAATTAAAAAATCTAAATGCACTAGTTACAGCGTAACTGTCGTCTGTACTAAACAATACTCTGCAAATTATGTGTAGCAATTACAAACAATGTACTAATTTTTCTACAAGTAATAAAATTGAAAATGTTAAGTTAAATTTCCGAAATCGATTGATTTCTGCATGCTGCATATAAATATTAATTTCTAACTACTTCGTTTACGTTTATTAAGAAGCGCTTACTAAAAATTTCTAAATTAAGCGACTTCACACTGTTTGTTATTTCAAATTATTCAAACTTTCATTCAACAAGTTACGTTACCTTCCAATTAAAATGAGTACTTGCTTAAGCCTCCTATAAAATCTCATCGTGTTTGGTACAAGGTAAATACTTGGAATCTATATAGCGAAGGTTAAAAGAAGCCCCCGTGTTATAAATTTCCTGAAATAAGCAAACACTTGCATATTGTTAAACTACTCTTAATAGTTTCTTTATAAAAGTAAAAGCTTCACCTCAAAGTCTTTGAAATACGTTCCAACCACCTGCATCGTAAATAAGCGCTTGTAATGAGTTTTTTATCTACATTCTTACTACAAAATAATAAACGCGGTATTTTCGTTATCACGCAGGTGTTCAACTCGCTCCTTTTATTAATTGGTTCTCGGTATTGTAGTTCGAAATAATAAATCTATACGTTTTTATAACAGATGGGTAACCTACCATACACTTTACTTCATAGCACTGCAATATCGGTTGCAAACTTGCTTAACCATTTCAACATAAATTATTTTACCCATGCGGACAAATACATAAACTTGTGTGCAAACCGTGTTCTAGGAATATTTTACAGCTGGCGTCTGAAATATACTTTTGCAGGTAATGTTCTTAGAATATGAAACAAATGACCCGATTACCCATTACAACACTAGCGGACTTTGTAAGAAAGTACTACACCTAATGTTAATCGGGAAGTTGGTCGACAGAAACTATTGCATTTCTTGTTTAATAGTAACAAATAATTCTGTCGATCAACTTCCCAATTAACATTAGGTGTAGTACTTTCTTAGAAAGTCCGCTAATGTTATAAAGGGTAATCGGGTCATTTGTTTCACATCTACCTTAATTGTCTAGACTAGTTATGAAATTTTTGTCTGGCAATGGCATCTTTACTATCCTATCGGAGACTTGAAGAAGTCATCGATAGTTTGTTGTTGAAATTTAAGTATAGAGGGCGAATGGTACTTACTAATACACCATAATTCGTGTATAATTCAGAACTTTGTTGGTTGTTTTGTAAATAGAAATGCACCAATCTGATGAGCCGCAACCAAAGCGAAACCGGTCATTGGTTTTTCTCTTTTTAAAACAATCAACAATTTAATTCACTATGCTTGAATTACTTTTCTAAACTGGACAAAATTTTTTCTTACTATTCTTAGAATACTTTATATTTTATCCATGGAATTGTTTTGAAACGAAAACGCGCTACTCTCCTGATGTTTTTTATCCCTATAAATACAGACTAACTTTGAAAAGCTCTTTGATTCTATACAGTGTCCTTAACCGTAAAGGAACTCTGTAACGTCGCGGTGCTAATTTAGATACTTTCTTTTTGAAAGGCATTATGTTTACGCCTTGCCTAATATAACTTAAAAGCATGCTCCTCTTATGTCTCGACTACGATTTGTTACTCGCGCATCGCCAAAGGTGAGCGCTGATTACAACCAATAAGATAAGTAAGTCGACACAGCTCTCTCTTAGAACACAGTCCATTTTTAAATATCACATTCGCGCCGGTTTGTCGGCATTAATTATTAATCAACAACGTGAGCACCTCTATTTCCCTTCCTTCACCAACCCTCTCCTGTCTAACCAATTATGTATTTAGTGGTGAGTGTAAAGTGATAATTGAACACGGGGTAAGTTTTTTATGCAACCACATTTTATTACACGTTTAATTTTTGTTATTGTGAACCAGCCGTTCCGCTTAGGCGTGAACACATTGTTTTACTTCAGTATTTACTATATAACTTAATCTAGTGAAATTGTTTCATACAGTATCGAGATAGTTCAAGTACTGAGGATTCCAATTTTTCTTTCTGTGTGACCCATTCCACTCTACGATGTTTTGAGCTAGTACGGAATCCAATTCTTTTGAATTCCTATTCTACCCTTCTGCTTTGTTGCTTCGATAAAGCGAGTTTCCGTTTTAAATAGGCGAGATAAACCGCTTATTTTTCGTGTATTATTAAGTAGGGTAGATAATACGTTGCACAAACAAACAGAAATTTCAGGTAGTTGTTAGTTCCGTCGTCAGTTAAAAAAATGTATAGCTTCTATGTATAAGTAGAATGAGGAGCTGTTGGCAGTTACAAACGAAGCTTGCAAACAATGTAACAAAGAAGGGTTGTTTGATAGCATATGTATAAGGGGAATAGATATAACACGTGTTCCATTAGAGGCGTATTTTAAACGTTAGCTTTAATCAGACTTGGGGTAAATATACAAGGTTATTACATTCGAGTGTTGAAAAATTCTATAAAACCATTCAGTACGTGTGTTGTTGTGAGCTTTAAACTTGTGTTTTCAAAGAAAATCGTTTCGGTTAGAAAATAAAACGCATAGAATTTATTTTATTTGAGTTTGTCTGTGTGGGGAGTTTTTGGAAAACAGTGACCGTTGGAAGTTTTACGAAGAAGTGTAGTTTATGAGGTGTGAGTAATTTTAAGAAATTATGTACGAATGTTTGTATTGTTGAAATTTTGTGGAATTGTGGCAAGCTTTGAGGGGGTGGAGAAACTAGATATAAGCCCCAAGAGCTTGATGTGGAACTCTCTTAGTCTTCAACCAGTTTAGAGATCTTTCTGAGTTTTCAACCAGCTTACAGTGCTTATATTTTCGACAAACTGACGGCTCCAAAGCTAAAATGCTTTTACATTTGCATATAAGTTCAATTAAAGTACGTCAATTGATGTAAGTAAAACTCTTTGATTTCAATTTGCCAAGTATGCAATTTGAAATGGAGTAGATGTCAGTATTTGGTCGGTTTGGTTGATTATTGACAATTGATGGTATTAGTAAGAGATGTTTGGTGTTTGGATGCCCCATCAAATTGGTAACGAGATGACTTCTTGGTGATATTGTTGCAGTTTGCAGTTGCAGTTATTGCGATCCAGATTGGAGTCTTTATGAATGCAGTAGTTCCCGATACAATGGTAGCTGGCCCGTGGGCGAACATGGAATCCAGGTAACTGATGCTTTTCGTTGTATATTTGTGTAAATAGGTGTTTAATGACTTGGTGCATTGGGGGGTATAATTTTATGGGCGGCTCCGTGGCGTAGTGGTACGTGTGGCGTAGTGGTACTACGCCCAAGGTCCCGGGTTCGAATCCCGACACGGCCCGCTTGAAAAATGTTAGCCGAGCATTTTTCACAAAAATACACCCTCATTCGGATGAGAGGTAAAATGGAGGCTCCGTGTGTGTGTTTTCACGCACGTTAAAGATCCCTACCTTGCTTGGAACAGCAAGGATTCGGCAAAATTTCAAATTTTCCAGGTAAAAAAAAAACTCGCTTCCTGGCCAATGTAGTACCTTCGAGTGGAGCATTGGAAAATCACATGTACGGTATAATTTTATGAACTAAAACGGCAAACAGGGGAAGAGGTACGGATTGAACTTTTCAAGTTGAATTAATTTTACTGTATTTTATGTGGGAATTTATCTTAAGAAGTGATATATGGCATTTGTAATATTTGATTTATGTACAAGGTAAAAGGGTCTTTTTGATTATTGATGTGCAAAAATTAGCACGAAAGGTTAAGGTTTACTATGAGCTCAAAAGAACAAGAGTTGAAGTAAGGAATGTAGTAAAGCCCTATTACTGTCTCCGATTTAATTAATTGGAAAAATTTATCTGAGCTAATTATTGATATCGAAATGTACTGTTAAGGGAGTATTTTTTATAGGATGTATATAACTTGTAATTAATGGGTGAAAGAAGAGTTTAATTTTGATTTTGACGTGTACATTTTTACTGGTATGTTAATAAATGTAGGCTATTTACCGTTGCAGCGTTTTATTGTCGAGTGGTTAGTTTTGGTATTTTAGGAAGCAGCTTAGCAGCCGTGAAAACTTCATTAAACAGAAGTATTTAACGACAGTGGAGCACGTAGCAATTAATGACGCCCAAATCTTGGGGCTTGAGTAATAGAATTTTAACAGATGAAACAGGGACTCGTAGCAATATATATATATATATATATATATATATATATATATATTGCTCTGCTAATAAGGTCATTTAGAGGTAGTTAGGATCAATAGTATAGTGCACTTCATAAAAATTACATCAGGGCTCGGAAAATGAAACAGTTTTATGAAGAAAACTAGAAATACGACGATTAGTCTGGAAAGTAAATGACAACGCCCTGTATAAAAACCATAATTACAATTCATTTAGTTAAAAAAAGATATTTTAGAAAATTTAATTAAATAAACAAATTTGCAAATCGTAAAACAACGGCAACGGAAGCTGAAACACGACACGTATGAATAATGCATCATCATTACGTCAAGAATCTCAATTAAAACAAGGAGGTTTAAAAATGCGTAAGATAGAAAACTCATACAATTTAATACCTAAATTGTATTAAGTATACGTGACTAGAAACCTAAAATTCAACACCAAAGAAATTGGAAACAAACACGGCATGGTGATAACACCAAAGTTCATTAAATTTATTGTACAAACAATGGTCCACGTGATCTAAAATAGTGAAAATCCAAGAGAATAAATGCAGTAACTCGAAATGCTACGTGCCCAAATTAGCACGTCAATTTCAATATACAGCAAAATTCCATAGGAATATCCAAAACTTTGTACATAAGAATTAGGTTCAATAGCGCAGACGTTAAACTATGAGCTTGTCAACAGATAGGTGACGCTTTTAAATACGACCGAATTTTAAACAAATCAGTTTACCATATATTGAAGTATAGTACACATGACCCAGAACAAAGTATTTACGCGAATGAATTTGAAGTGATTTAATTAATAAATTATATGATAGTGCAACATTAAAAGAGGTTTTGTCGTTTTGATCTTGTAAAAACGTACGTAATAAAAGGTTGATTATAAATTAAACTCTAATTTCTACATTAAAAGGACTCTAGATTATTACCGGATTTGATGCGGGAACTCTAAATAACTACTAGATCCAATGTGTGAATTGAACAAAAGGGACTCTTGAGTACTGGATCCGATGTAGAAATTCTAAATAATTACTGGATTTGATGTGGGAACTCTAATAAATATTTTACTCTATTATTTGTCACTGGATTCGACCCGGAAGTTTGGTAAACACGCTAAAAAAATTCATGAAGGAGAAGCAGTACTAAGAAACTACAGACGTTGGGACTATATAAAAATCATTAATACAGAAGCGGTCGGAGCAGGAACAAGTTCAAACTGGAAATAGCAGGCTAGCTAGTATAAATAATTTTTGTAATTTGTTTGAGAATATTTCGTTGTATTTTTATATATTGGAATATTTTAAAAATTTGCTTTCATGAAAACTTTATGCTAGGGTCAACAAAAATCATTATTAATACACGTTATAAATTATGTAAATAATGAAAGAAATTTACTGAACGTTCATGGGGCTTCAAATGACAATAATAAGGAAGATTTTTGCTGACTTTTTGATTACTCTTGGGAATGATAATAATTAAAAGAATTTAATTCAATTATTAAAAACAAATTCTATTTTACGTTCTATACATTGTAAATATTTTTTGAAAACATTATAGTAATTGTGCTTAATGGTGTTTTGACTTAACGTAACAGGAAGTAGGAGAAGAGTTTAAAGGCTTTGCTGTCGTATTGTCGCAAGCTGCGTGCGTAATTTAAAACTGAGCTAGCCGAGGTAATTTAAATTAAATTAAAAATCAAAAACTGACAGAATAAAAATGTTATCATTTTTATTTCACAAAAAGGGCGCACCGGGTTATTGTTACCGTATCACAACAATATATATATATATATATATATATATATATATTGCTGTGATATTGCCTTTGGGAGTTTATGCACCTACGATGGGTGTCATAAAATTGCTGTGATATGCCCCTCAATTGGGCGTTATTAATTGATATGAAATATTTATTTATAGGTTTTTACCCCGACTAGCTCACTGAATAAATCTTATTTTAACCTTTAAATGGATTCAAATAAAGCAGTTCTAGAACACACAATATAATAATTGATAATATGTACAATGCTGTGCAAACTCAAAATTTTCCCTTGTATAAAATATTTACATTTACCAAATTTATGCTTTCCTGAAAACCAGCAAAAATATCTTTTATTTACTCTCAAGTATCTTCAAACGTTCTAAGATGCTTTCCCTGTTTTCATCTTTTCAAATGACTTTTTTGATGACACTTACAAATTACATAATATATAGCAAATATTAAATTTGAAACAGTTTTTAAATAACAAAATGTTCAAAAATCGCTAACCTGGAACGGTCACTGGAGTTGCCTCATAGTGTCTGTGGTCTGCATCCCTTACTTTGTCCGCTCTACTTATTGGCCAGAATTATCCATTTTTGATTTCTGGTGTTTTTTCTTGAATTAACTTTGAGTTCCTTTTTGATCGCACTTTCAGACGTATTTTTAGATTTGTATTAAGGCTTAGATCTCGACATGAACATCGACTTGCATATAAACTTAAATGTCAACTTAGTACATGTGACATCAATGAAACTGACATCAACGAAAGTGGTATCAACAAAAACCGTCTCAACAAAATGTCATCAACAAAAGCCGTCTCAACAAAAGCCCTGTTTTGTTAAATATTAAAAATAAATTTAATTAATTGTTTAACTTACGTGTATTTGTAGATCAGCTTATTTTTCGTCGCACAATTTTTGCACTTTCAAATTTTACTTATTCTAAATTTTAACGTTTCACTAATTAATTTCATTACGTAAATTTCTACTGCATTTGAGCATAGTTTGTGCTTGGTTGAATATTAACGGACCTCTTTATTCATTTCCTATTGTATTTATAAGTCCTTCTTTCCTATTGTATTTATAAGTCCTTCCCACCAATCGTTTCCATTGGCGTGTTTATTGATCAAGGCTTATACTTTGCCTTACCTCTGGCAGAACTTGGTATTTTCTCAAAATCCTTGTCGAATTCTTGGTGACAATGCTTTATCAGTCACGTAGTGTTCTGTATTATATGGTTATTTTTCCGGATTCCCAATTATTACCCACATTCAATCACGTAATTTTATGTTTGTAGTTTATAAGTCCAAAACTTATCATATAATGAACCGCCTGGTGTTTATTTGTTTGTTACAGAATGTTGGTTTTCTGAACAAATGTATTCTTTCTAGTCACGTATTTAGTGACGTATTAGAATGCGTTTTTTTATACATGCGTTGATATTTTCGACGTAATTATTAAATATTTGGAATGCCAATTTATCTGTGTCCCGATAATTTATTTTAATGCAATTAGTTGTTTCTAAAACCTTAGCTTTAATCGTAAATTATACCTAAACATATTATACGACGCACACATTACTATTCTAATTAAATGGTATCGAATTATTACTAAATGAGCTCCTTTCTCATACATTAGATCTAATATCTTTTATATATAGTGTCCTCGCAATTGACTTTTTGTAGATAGTCGATTTACTCGTATAATTGATGGAATTATTTGATTTTCTTAAAGTTAAAGTTATTTATATCTATTCTACAACCCCTACGACTTAATCTACCCTTAAACTACCCTCTTATCATAGTATTATTCCCCCAAATTAAAATAGAAAATTTTTAATCAATGCCCTTTTTGGCGCCTAACGTGAAATTCAAAAAATGGGTGGGACGAAAATACTACAAAAAGAATTTAAGAATTTAAAAAAACGTAGGGGCGAGAACGCCACAAAAGGAATTTAAAAATCGTAAGAGTGAAAAATTTATAAATTTAAAAATTGTAGAGGCACGAATAAAATTTAATTTAAAAAGCATAAGGGTTAGGAAATTTAAAATCTGCAAGGAAATTTGAAATATTAAAAATTTTTGAAATTAAATAAAAATGAATAAACGAGTAAAGGAAACTAGAGAAGCATTAAGGAATCAAGGGGTAGAAATAGTGTCTCAAGAAAGCGTAATTTTACAGGATGTATCAACGGAAATGCAAGGGCAACAATTGACACGAAGTCAAAGTGAAGAACAGCAGATATCACAACAATCCGAAATGATGTCTGTTTTATTTGCGTTAAATAGAAAAATGGACAAAGGCGAAAAGAACATGAAAAACATTAAGATGCAGATTTATGAAAATAGAGAAAAGTTAGGTGCCGAAATAAAAATTTTGAGTAACGGATTAAAAGAAACGAATCAAACGATTGCGCAAATGCAGGTACAATTTCAAAATAAAGTTATTAGAATTATGGACGATGTGGATAAAGTAGGGACGAGGTTTGGAAAATCAAATTAAATCAGGATACGTGTGAAAAGGAAACTAATGATAGGATCACAGATTTAGGTATACAGACGCAGGAAATTCAAGAAAATTGTGAGATAGGATTTAATGATGTAAATAGAGAATTAGGTAATTTTAAATAAGACTTCGAAAATGTTGGTAGGAATCAGGGGCTTGTAAAGGAGATTTAATATCAAATAAAACTGGTACGCCCAATTGTGGGGCATTTCATATCAAATAATTAATGGCACCCCATCGTAGGGGCTTAAAATTCCAAAAAGCTATATCATATCAATATATATATATATATATATATATATATATATATTGTTGGGGAATTAATGGTTAAATAGGTGTAGGCAATAAAATTTTAGCAACTGTGTATATAGAAACAGGAGCGAATTATTTACGCGCCAAATTAATTAATTTATATAGTGAAAACGAACGATTATTAAGGTATCTTTCTATATTTAATTTGGAATCTTAAAATTGCATAAAGAAAGAAAGCTTTTGAGTACATAAAAACTCAAGGATACGCATAAATAATTATAATACTTTTAAATCAAACGCATGGAAGTAAAAAGGGAGCTTGCATGCATAGAAAATCAATAATTTTAAACGAAAATGTTTCCATTTTAAAAGCCAACGTTCGTTTATACAAATACTAAGAAGGGAAGAAACCAAGAATTGTTATTTAAAACGGTCGGTTGTTTCAAGAAACACCTGTTGATTAAATGTCACGTTCAGGGAACTTAAATAAACGTTAAGACAAAATTCCTATGAAATTGTTTGCAACGGTTGGTTTGACCAACTGCTTTACATAACAAGTGCCTAGAGGAGTAAGTAGAATAAACGATTGATAATGTAAAACAGACAAAGAAGCAGGTAAAGAGAGCGTTGGGCACAAGACACGTACGAAATACACGGATAAATGTGAAGGTCGACTACGATATCGATTTTCTGTAACTTAAGAGGGTTCTAAAAGAGACAACAAACATGCGTGAATCGAAGATAGATAGTGGATAGGTGGAGTGCTGTGACGAAGGAAAATTATATCGTTGGTTGATGGCGAGCAGTTTTCAAGAACAGCGCTTCCGTTACGGTAGTAAACAAAATTCTATGTAACAGCACGACGAAAGGAAGATTTTTGAGAAGCTAGTGCTCGTTACGTTCAAAATTTTAAGAAGCGGCTTCGAAAATAAGCTTTTCAAGTGAAATAGGTTCCAACGGGGGTTTTGAAAATGATATAAATACACGGAGAAAAATATTAAAGCTCTCTTTCCCTTTAAATCTGAGTACGTGCTTAGATCTACAACATAATAGTAGTAAATGCTCTTATGGGTATTAATTATTGTGTTTAGTCAGTAAAGTTGCATATAACATCCTGTTTAGAAATTATGAAAGCTGTAGTAGCGTACTGCATGTTGTAAAAGTGATATTGCACGAGTTGGTGCTTTTGTTTAGCTAAAAGGTGCCGTTACTACAACGAAGCTATTAAATGAAGAGATGATATTTAGGTAAGCGAAGCCTAAAAGCCTAAATTGTATGCATGAAACTATTTGGTAAGGAATGGTACGTTTGAGACAAAGCTAATATCTGGGGAGAAGAATAGTAGTGGTAGCGGAGATTTGGATGGTAATATTCTGTGGATCTAAGCATCATGGTAGTAGATGGACACCACGACGAGGGTTTCTGGTAACCATCTTCAGTGGAGACGAGGAACGAAGGCGACTCCAGGTAACTAAACTTAAATTCCTGTTTTGTATAAACATTTGTGTTGATATTTTTGTGTGTGTGTGTGTTTTGGCTTATTGGTGGCGTATTTATTACCATGAAACTTGTTTAAAGAGGTACATGTGCAGAACAATTAATTTTGATTATTAAAAAAGGGTTTATTGATGATATATAAAGGTTTATTCATGCTATAAATTGTTGTTGTAAGGAGTAAACGGGTCTTTAAATTTGTTTTTTAATGAAATGCATGGTTTAAAAGCATTTACAGAAACTGGGTTATAATGAGCTCAAAATAGATCAGAATAGAGTCCAACTAGGGTTGCATGTGAGGCCCATCTACTCGTATTATATAGAATTTGTTAAAAAAATATTAAAAACATAAGACTTTAGAGTATTTAATGAGTGAGCTGGTGACTGTTGTAACAAACTGTCTGGGTTCGTATCCCGACACGGTCCGCTTGAAAAATGTTAGGCGAGCATTTTTCGCAAAAATACACCCTCGTTCGGATGAGAGGTAAAATGGAGGTCCCGTGTGTGAGTGTTGTCACGCACGTTAAAGATCCCTACCTTGCTTGAAACAGCAAGGATTCGGTAAAATTAAAAATTTTCCAGGTAAAAAAAAAACTTGCTTCCTGGCCAATGTAGTACCTTCGGGTGGAGCATTGGAAAATCACATGTAATGTAACAAACTGTCTGTACCAAAGTGTAAATATTTTATTTATAATAATGAAACTTGTTAATGTGTGTAAATAGAAGGTTGTATGGTTGTTGTATTATTTGTTTGGTAATTTCATTTGACTGTGTGTGTGTGTGAGAAAAGTGTGTACTTAAAATGGTAAGTATTTAAGAAGAAGCGAGATTGCTGAGCTATCCAGGGTGAGCAGAAATAGAAGCAGGCGTTACAAAAACGTAGTGTAAGAATTTTTTTGAATTTAGAATTTATTTTTTTGAAAATTTTATGACGGCCCAACGCTGGGGCTCATTGGTTTAAAGCTTAATCTCCGAGTCCACGGCAATTTTAATATATATATATATATATATATATATATATATATATATATATATATATATTACTCATATTTAGACCAGGGTAGAAAATTAAATAATCAAATCAAATAATTTTAATTACCGTGTATAAGGAATTTCATTAAATAATACGCTTTATTAAAACCTTGAAGCATAAATAAACTCGGTCGTTTCAGTAAAAATAAGAAATTTAAATTATCTATAAGACGCTTTACATCAAAAGAAGCAGTATTGAAAAGCGCAGTGGATAATTTAATTATTCCTAAACAAATGGAAATTACGTGCAAAATTTATATTAATGAACTCTATTTTAAATAACTGGTATTAAACAAAACGTACGGATAATAATTTGTATTCGCTAAAATGAAAGGATGGAAATCAATTTTAATTGGAGTTAATTGAACCATTATTAATAATAAGCATAAAACTTGTAAAACCCAATAATAGTCAAATCGTAGGAAGGTTATTTAAAATGTTACGTTTGAACACCCTGCGTGTTTTTAAAAGGCAATTTCAAGTTAATTTGTTTGGATAAACATGTTGATTCTAAGGATATTGGAAACGATCAGATGCTTTAGCAGGAAATACAGAACACCTGCGTATTTTTAAAAAAGCTCATTCTGCGTAAATTTGGCAAATAATTAATGTTTCAAAGAATCTTGGAGAAACCGGGGCTTAATATTCACGAGAATGTGCGATACGGGGTTATTAAACCAAGATAACAGTCCGCGTGGACTAAAATATAATCGATAATGAAGAGTGTCAAGTAGCACCAATACGAACAGGTTAGAGAAGGAAAGAGAAAATGCGTCAAGCAAAGACACATATTGTAAAAGGGCGGGATTTAAGCAACGTCAAGGGGTTGCGATTGGTTAAAAATAGGATGCATATATCAGAGGTAGAACAACAATTTCTGTATAAAAGTAATTAGTTTTTCTCGGACAACTTTGCGGGCCGTGTTGAAATTTTCTGAGATCTCAATGGGGTGAGGACTAAATTCATAAAAATCGACGTGCAGGCTACAGACTGGGAACGTAGAATGAGGAATTCGTTGGAATTACCCGTTTTAAGGAACAAAGCGACGTGTCGGCTATTCGCTATATATACAGGCGGGAATATGTGTTTCTCTCTCTTAGACTCTTAGACTTTCGACGATTCGATGCGTTAAAAGCTCGTGCATCCGCGACTTCATATTAAACAGTGCATTTTAGTTTGATTAAATAATTTAAAGTGTGCTAGTATATTTTAGTGACTCAAAATAGTTGGTTATTTTACGTGTTAACATGAATGTACTTTAGTGCACTTAGATACAAGGTAATAAAAGTTTATTATCACGGTACCAATTAGTAAAATTTACAACGACAAATGTATACCCAAAAGTAGGCAGTTTTGGCGTATATTGGTAATATTGGTAAAAGGAAGTATGAATTTCTTTGCTATTTTTCGGGGGTGTTAATGACTAAATGGTTCGTAAATGTGTCTGCATCCACTGAACCAGAGGCAGATATACACAGATGAGTTCCGGAAAAGCCTAGAAACAACTTTAAATTAATGGTGATGGAGAACATTTTTAAAGCGTTGACAACTTGAAGCTGTAAATAGAATCCGGTTGGAATGGTGTGATTTACAAAAGGGACGATTACACTGAAGCTACGAGGACAATAACCTTCAGGTAAATTGTACTATTTTGTTTGACATTTTTGTGTGTATTGAATGACTTTATAATTGATTTACTTTAAATGGACATTAGTGGAATTTTTCTAACCATAAAAATTTAATTTTAAGATGAAATTTGCTTGTTTAAGTAAAAGGGTATTTTGTTTTGATGTTCGGGAATAGGATGAAACTTTGGGTAGGTCTTTGAGCTCAATTAGACAAACCTGGTTAATTAACGTAAAGGGTGGTAGATGCTCCCTTTATACTCAGACTCCGGTCTGATTATCTTGTTATATTAATTAGTAGGCATCCAACAAGGACTTTAATTTTGGATGCACAGTAAAATGATAATAAAATTAATCCGGAAATTCTTTTAAAACTGAATTTTATGTTCAAATTTAATTTGAAAATTTAATGTATTCTGAATATTGATGTAAATAGAGTTAACGTTGATGTTTGTGGTAGGAATGTGTTGTTTAATTTTTATGATTGAGAATGGAAGTTATCTAGAAGAGCAGCCGAGGCGATTAACAGAAGGAATCAACGGACCAGGTGATTTATAAGGTTTCACAGCATTCTTGACGCCCAAACTGTGGGGCTCGAATGTTTTTTTTTAAAGGGCCAGTACCTAGAGATATGAGAAGATTCACAGCAATATATATATTGTTGTGGATTCAAAGGAGTAAATACGTATATACAATAAAATTTAAACAACCATATATATAGAAAAGAGCAAATTATTTACGCGCAAAATTAATTTAATTTATTTAGTGAAAACAGACGAATATTAGGGTACTTTTGTATTTAATAATTGGAATGCTAGGATTACATGAAGGAAAAAAGCTTTTTAAGCATATAGAAGTTCAAGGATACGCATAATTAACCATAATTTATTTTAATCAAACACATAAGCATAAGGGAGCGTGCTTGCGTAAGAAAATCAATAATTTTCAAGGCAAATGTATTCGTTTTAAAAGCCAACGTCAGTTTTATCAGATACGAAGAAGCAGAAAATCGAGGAATTGTTATGTTCAAACGGTCAATAATTAACAAAAACATTTGCTTGTTATAGGTTACGTTCAAAGAATTGGAACGTACGTTAATATAAGGTTTCATAGAAATTGTTTTCAACCGTCAAATTGTACAAACAGCTAGGGTAACAAACATCTTAAGGAGCGAGTGAAATAAACAATCGGTAATATACAACAGATAGAGATAAATATAGAGCAGCATTTGGATTGAAAGTCACGTAAGACATACACGTGGAGTGGATGTAAAACGTCGACAATATCGATTTTCTGTAACTCAAGTAGGGTTTTGAAGGAGACAGCGAACATGTTCAGAATAAAGATGAATAGCGCTTAGGAGAAGTTTGGCGACGACAGAAAACTTTGTCATTGGTCAAAAGCCAACAGTTTCGAAACGAACGCACACGCGAAGGTAGAAAACGAATTCGAGATATAAGCAGCACGTAGCACGAGAGAAATTTTCCGAATTCAGAGACGGTTATACTCAAAATTTTTAGAAACCGTATCGAAAATAAGCTTTTCACGCGAAACAGGTTCCACTAGGGGGGTTGAGAAGAATATAAATATCCAAACGGAGTTATTAAGCTTTCTCTTCTCTTTTACTTCGATCAAGTGCTGAATACTGATTCAGACCACGATAATAATAAAGCTTTTGGTTAGTATTTTATGTGTGTGTAGTAATGTTACCGTTAATGTAGTGGTTGAAAGTATAAAATGGTAGTAGCGGACCTCTAATTATTAACGTAAAGTACGAACTAGTGCGTATTAAACAAAAAGGTTCGGCTACTACGATAAAATTTATTAAATGGATACATGATAAATGGGGGTAAGCAGAACTGGTAATTAAGTTTGTATGCATAATATATGGGTATGGAATGGTACTGTGAGACGAGGCGAATAGCTTGCAGAGATATCAGATGGTAGAGGCCTGTGGATCCGCCAAGCAGCATAGTAAATGGAAACAACGCCGAGGAGTTTTCTGGTAACCATCTCCGACGGGAATGAAAAATGAAGAATTCTCCAGGTAATTACTTTGAAATTTCTGTTGTTTCATAAACATTTGGGGAATTTTGTGTTGTGTGGCTGACTTTTGGTAGCATATTTAGGGTTGTAGAAACTTATTTTAAAAGATACATGTACTGGACAATTTACTGATGTTGAATATTGAAAAAGGATGTATTTAGAACATATCAAAATTTTATTCAGGATTTAAATTGAGTTGTAAAGGGTAAACGGGTCTGTAAATTTGTTTTAATTAATGTAAGGTTTTAAAAGCATATACAAACAAAACTGGGTTATAATGAGCTCACAATACTCCAGTGTGAAGTCAATTTAGGGTTATATGTGGGGCCCATCTACTCATATTTAATCAAATTTGTTTAAAATCATTTTAAAAATCAAGGACTGAAACATACAATATATTGAGCTGATAATTATTGTATCAAACCGTTTGGAAACATGTGTAAATATATCTTATCTGTTAATAGGTGTAAATAAAAGGTTGTATGATTGTCGTATTATTTTGGTAATTTTATTTAATAGTGGGTGAGTATGAAAGAGGTATGAATGTAAGATTAGGTATTCAAAAAAAGGCCGATTGCTGAGCTAGCCAGGGAAGCAGAAGAAATTCGAAGGCGGCCTTAATTAAAGGGTAAGGAATTTTTTTTTTAATTTTTTTGAGAAAATTTTATATTGGTAAAATTCGCGAGGTTTGAGATTTTAGTAGAAGTTAGTAGAAGGTTTCACGGCGATATATATATATATATATATATATATATATATAAAATGTCGAGTTTGTTATATTGGCACCGCATCGCGAAGTCCGAGTTGGATAAATAAAAATAAATCCGTTACATTAACCCAACAACGTGGGGCTAGAAAAAAATCGAATTAACCTTCAAAATTGCGTTTTCTGGGCATCTGAAAACCTTCAAGAAACCATTGCACAAAAGTTGAATGTTTCGGAAATAACGGTGTGGTTTGGATTTCACCCCGATCTAATTGATTCGTATTTATTCGAAGGAACCGTGAATGCAGACAATTATCTGGAACTTCTTCTGCATTTAAAGGGTGAACTTGACAATAATCCGAACGTAGTTAGCAGTTATTCGATATTTTCAACAGGACGGTGCTCTACTTCACTTCGAACTACAAGTTCGTGAATACCTGAATGCCGAGTTTTTCATATATATAGGAAGAAGAGTAAGACTGTATGTATTTTCCGGACGTCTTTAATACATTTAACCAATCATTTAAAAGACACCCGGTGTGTTTACAATAAAATTTAGCAAACAAAATTTCTCTTAATTTAAGTTCTGATACTTGTATTATAAAAAATGTTTTAAAAAATAGAAAAGCAAAATTTTTCATATTTACCATCAACATTGTTAGTTTCCATTTTAGCAATGACCCATAACTGTTGACTATATGTACTCATAGATGGCGTGCGCATAGTAAAGGGGCCACTTGAAATATCTGCTGTATGTGTATGGTTATCTTTAGAAAGTAACGTTTTCCCATCCATTTCCATGGTGCTAGTAATAGGAGGCCCTAAAACCCCATTAATTTTCAAAACATTTCTTAAAAGCTGAATTTATACCTGCTAATCCTATAAAAAGCGCTAAGCCAAAACAACCAAAAAGAGCTATAAAAACCATAACAAACTCTCTTTTATGCATTGAATACAATCGCATTTGGACGGATCTGAAATTAACAAAAGCTATTTAACTTACACGATTACGTTGAAATTACCTTTCACATCGATCATGGTGATAAGCAGGCGCAATATATTTATTAAACTCACTAAACAAATCACTAAATTGGGATAAACTGTTCCGAATCCTTAAGCTTAATCCAGCCGTTGGTAAGTGATACGAATAGCCTAAACCTCCACCGTCACTTTTAGTCATTGTTTGGCTCTGATTTGTTTATGTTTTTCCCAGCGGGATTGATTAAAATTTCCATTCATGTACAAACGGATGAAGTGGAAGGCAAAAGCGTGTTAAGAACGGAAAATAACTAAACGAATAGCTGAAGTTAGGATGTATTCTCAATAGACTGATGAAACGTAGGGATATTGATCTGCGCGTCGCTGAACGCGCAGCCAGCAACGCGCTCTTTGTAATATTCAAGATAGCTGATTCTAATTGTGAAACCCTTGTTAGGATTACATGTTTATCGAACTTCAAATATAGCAATTATAGTTTAAGCCTTTAATAAAACTGTAGAAAGTGGACAAATTGTTTTTTTATGAAGAGCAGAAGAGCAAAAGTCGGCATAAAAGAAGTACCAAAGCAACGTAGCTTTATGTATCGTTATCTAACATATTTTGTCCAATCGAGGTTGTATTAATTTTTACTGTTTCATAAGCTTTAAATAAATTTTTCTGACATCCGTAAAGATAGAAAGTAATACCTGTTGATCTTTGTCCCAACGTATTTTTATCGGTATCGTCATGAACAGAATCATAATAACTGCCATCAATTGGAGTTTGTTGTTTCGTTTTCGACCTTACGTATGATCGGTTTGATGCAGCTCTAACTTCTTTTCTCTTCTGTGCTAATCTAAAAAGTTCTACATACCCTTCACACCATAAATTTCTAACAATTTGACTAAGGGTAGGTTAGGTTAGGTTAGGTTAGGTTAGGTTAACTCTGCCTGTGGCGGTGTGGGTGATGCACGTATGTGGCACACGCATCCAGTAGGGCTGCAGCCGGTCCCAAGCCCGGATAAAAGAGGAGGGGCATATTTTCTCAACTCTACCTTGCTTCATAGATACACTCTTGTACTTATCTTTGGGTAGAGCTACTTTTATCTTTCCTATTAGGGGTCAACTTTCTATTCTTCTACTATCGACCCCGACTCTATCTTTTCCGGCCCTGATTGGCTATTAGGTTTACCGAGGGCGGACGGGCCTTTTCCTTTCTACTAATGACCCGGCGATACACGGATACGATTTGGATCGATGGAACACAAAGTTCCTAGGATGACGCGTTTGATGCCGACCCCACGGCGTGCAAGGTCTGAGGGGAGAAAAGAAAAAGTGCCCCGAGGAAGACCCCAAGCGTCCGTTGGGTCCCCTGCGATGGCAAGCGCCTAGGGGGGTGCCACGCTGTCGGAGACGTGGGAGCCCGATTTAAGTAGGGCCCTGAGTCCTAGGGAGATGTTTTCCCCTCCCATACAGGGTAGAGACAGATACTATAACATACTGTGGGTGTTACATTTCCCCAAACGTAAGTTTAGCATATTTTGAGGAGTACTTAAAAACTCTGGATGTGGAAATGATGAAACAACAAAGGGTCGTTGTGATGGGAGACTTCAATGCGAAGTCGCCTCAGTGGGGTGAAAGAAACGACAGACGTGGAATAATGTTAGCAGAGTGGATTGCACAATGGAGGCTTACCGTGCAGAATATTGGAGATAAACCCACATTTGTAAGGGGAAACTACGGATCGGTAATTGATATAACCATCGCAGATGAAACTACGTCGCCCAAGATTAGAAACTGGCAAGTACTAGATGAGGAAACACAGCGACCACAAATATATATATTTCGAAATAGAAAGTAAAGACAAAATATATACAAATACACCTAAGGGATGGGTTCTTAAAAGGCTTGAAACTATCAAGTTTAATAAACTTTTAAAGGAAATATCCAACACTGGAGATACACCGGAAAAATTCATACATAAGATTACGGACCTATGTAACCGAACGATGCCTAAAAGCGTACACCCTGGTAATAAGAAGGCGGTATACTGGTGGTCCGACACAATAGCGGAGCTAAGGATAGAGTGTGTAAGACAAAGACGAAAAATGACCCCATCGCACGGAAATAATAATGAACAATTATATGTACAAGAGCGTGAAAGGTACAAAGCGGCAAAAAGAGATTTGAAATATGCTATAGCTAATGCCAAGGAGAAGCACTGGGCTCAGGTATGCAATGAAGTAGAGAGTGACGTATGGGGAAACGGTTTTAAAATTGTAACCAAAAAATATAGATATCGGCAACAATTAAACGCTGAAAAGAAATTGAGTATAGCTAAAGAGCTATTTCCAAACTGCAACGAAACCGATGAGTACCAAGTTGCTGTGGAAAATACGGTAAAAGGATTCACAATGGCAGAATTAAAGATGGCAGCCGGAAGGCTAAAAAATGGAAAAGCGAATACCTAGTTGGGACCCTAAATAAAGTGTACAAAGCCGATATTTTTCCTGAAATTTGGAAGAAAGCACAGTTGGTTCTTTTGGAAAAACCAAAAAAGAAGAAGGAGGATGAACCTAAATATAGGCCAATTTGTTTACTGGATACAACGGGCAAACTGTTTGAGCAGCTAATTGCGGAGCGTCTGAAAAGAGAAATTCAGCTGTCCGAGAATCAGTATGGATTCAGAGAAGGACGGTCAACAATCAATGCTATTTGTAGAGTTCACGACATAGCTAAAGGGGAATTAGCTAAAACGCTAAAATCTCGCAATCTATGCGTGCTGGTGACCATAGGTATAAAAAATGCATTTAACACGGAAAATTGGAATGTCATCAAAAAAGAACTAAGAGCACGTAAAATATCGAATGAATTATTAAGTATCGTGTCCAGCTATCTAAACAATAGGAAACTGGAGATAGAGCAAGACACTGAAATGTCAATCACATGTGGAGTACCGCAGGGTTCGGTTCTTGGCCTTTTGCTATGGAATATCCTTTATGACAACTTATTAGAACTTGAGATGCCTGATAAGGTGGAACTAATAGCATATGCAGATGATCTTGCAATAGTAGCAAGGGCCAAAACGGAGGATATGCTAGAACTTAAGGTAAATAATGCGCTCAACAGAATCACTCTGTGGATACAAAACCATAAATTGGAGTTAGCGCCGGAGAAAACAGAGGCAGTCATGCTCTCAGGCAGAAAAAAGTATAGGAAAGTATCGTTTAAATTAATGAACGCAATCATAGAGGTACAAAAGTCACTACGCTACTTAGGGATCGTGATGGACAGAAACTTCTCATATTCAGAACATATAAGACACGTCACGGAAAAAGCCCAGAAGACAGCTACCGCACTTGCAAGGCTGTTGCCTAGGGCAACAGGTCCATCAGAGTGTAAACGAAGGATACTCTCTACGGTTGCAGAGTCCATTATGTTGTATGCGGCTCCGGTCTGGTATCAGGCATGCGACAAGAAAAAATACAGAAATTATTTGTTGGCCAGCCAGAGAGTAATGGCAATAAGGGTGAGTCAAGCCTACAGAACGGTATCCACGGAAGCAATAAGAGTTCTTGCTAGACTTATTGCATGTGACCTATTAGTGATAGAAAGAGCCAGGACGATAGGTCGAGATAGGGCTAATAAAAAACAAGTAAGAGAAGACACGTACCATGAATGGCAGAAGAGGTGAGAAAATACGGAAAAGGCCACATGGACAAAGACTTTGATATCAGAAATTAAACCCTGGATAGAACGTCAGCATGGCAGTATTAACTACTGGATAACGCAAGTATTGAGTGGTCACGGTTCATTTAGAAAATATAAAGAAAGAATTATGAAATCAGACACAGCCACATGTGCATATTGCGGTCATGAAGATGACACGGCAGAGCATACACTGTTCAGATGCCCGAAATGGAATGAAACCAGAACCATCACAAAGAGAAGACTGGGTGTTAGACTCCATATACAAAACCTGGTGGTTAAAATGCTAGAGAGTTGGCAAAAATGGGAGCTGATCAAAAATATGGTGATGAATATTATGTCACAGAAAGAAGAAGACGAACGAGAAAATATTTGGTAAATATTACCCTGCAAACACCAAGAAGAAATGCCTAAAGGTGTTTTGTCACCAGCAGGAAGAGAGGGAAGGGTTTTAGTCGGTAGGCCACTTAAATATGTGGAGACCCCGACACTGCCTCCGGCAAAGATCTAGCCGGCGTGCGTCTATAAAAGATTTCCTAATCCTCTATAAAAAAAAAAAAAAGGTTAGGTTAGGTTAGGTTAACTCTGCCTGTGGCGGGGTGGGTGATGCACGTATGTGGCACACACATCCAGTAGGGCTGCAGCCGGTCCCAAGCCCGGATAAAAGAGGAGAGGCTTATTTTCTCAACTCTACCTAGCTTCGTAGGTACACTCTTGTACTTATCTTTGGGTAGAGCTACTTTTATCTTTCCTATTAGAGGTCAACTTTCTATTCTTCTACTATCGACCCCGACTCTATCTTTTCCGGCCCTGATTGGCTATTAGGTTTACCGAGGGCGGACGGGCCTTTTCCTTTCTACTAATGACCCGGCGATACACGGATACAGTTTGGATCGATGGAACACAAAGTTCCTAGGATGACGCGTTTGATGCCGGCGCCACGGCGTGCAAGGTCTGAGGGGAGAAAAGAAAAGGTGCCCCGAGGAAGACCCCAAGCGTCCGTTGGGTCCCCTGCGATGGCAAGCACCTAGGGGGGTGCCCACGCTGTCGGAGGTGTGGTAGCCCGATTTAAGTAGGGCCCTGAGTCCTAGGGAGATATTTTTCCCTCCCATACAGGACATATCCAGGCTAGACGGGGGAACTCGTCTGCGAGAAATTGTGGGTATACCCAGCCCGGTAGCCCCCCTAGGTAAGGGATTAAGACACCATGGATGCTGTTAAAAATGGCGAGAAACTGGACAAAGATAAAGACAATGGCAAACTAATTAAGGGAAATGGAACAGACACAGCAGCAGGGGAAGAAGTGCAGAACCAGCAACCTGTAGACAAAGAGGAGGATATTGGGATCGAAGCGTTTGAAAAAAGCGCAAAGATGAAGCGAACACCTACAAAAGACGTAGAGACCAAGGAGGACATAAAAGATCCGAATGATCTGATAGATTTAAGTACGCCTGTTTTTACAAAAACCGCCTATGTAAATATCCCAAGACATAGCAGGATGAATCTTACGAGTAAGATGCAAAGGTGCAACTCGGTTGGAGAAACAACGAAAAAAAGACCCATGGTAGCTCTACATGCGGAGGGCGAAAAGCGTGACATAGAATGTTCCAAGAATAAAATCAGACCCGAGAATGATGTCGGAGGAGAGCAAACAATTTCAACGTCGCCAGTAAGTGCGCAAGAGAAAAAGAAACGAAGAAAGACGGAAGACAAGTGCCAGGGACAAGATAGCATGAGTTTCCAAAAATTAAGGCAAAAAGTAGACGAAATGGTGACTTTTAAGAATGAGCGTAGGGAGGTCCATACAGAATTGAAATCTGGATTAGATAAAATACAAAATTTAATAGAAACAGTATCAAGAGAAAACACTTACGATAACCAAAAATTACTGGATCTAAAATCCGAACTCAACCAAACTAAAAGCACCTTTGAACAACGACAAATAATACTGGAACAAAAATATAGAGATTTGGAAGAACAATACAAGCGGATGGAAGAAAAGTACAGGGTTGAAATTGCATATAGAGGAGACCCAGAGTGGCAGGTCAAAAAGAAAGACTGTGAAACACAAACAATGGCGTGGAAGGGAATATCCCATGAACAGAGTGTTACAAAACTGCCAAACGAAATTTCCTGGCAACTATGGCAAAGAGTTAAACGAAGAAAGACAGAAGGCAAGTGCCAGGGACAAGATAGCATGAGTTTCCAAAAATTAAGGCAAAAAGTAGACGAAATGGTGACTTTTAAGAATGAACGTAGGGAGGTCCATAGAGAATTGAAATCTGGATTAGATGAAATACAAAATTTAATAGAAACAGTATTAAGAGAAAACACTTACGATAACCAAAAACTACTGGATCTAAAATCCGAACTCAACCAAACTAAAAGCACCTTTGAACAACGACAAATAATACTGGAACAAAAATATAGAGATTTGGAAGAACAATACAAGCGGATGGAAGAAAAGTACAGGGTTGAAATTGCATATAGAGGAGACCCAGAGTGGCAGGTCAAAAAGAAAGACTGTGAAACACAAACAATGACGTGGAAGGGAATATCCCATGAACAGAGTGTTACAAAACTGCCAAACGAAATTTCCTGGCAACTATGGCAAAGAGTTAAGGAAAAACCATGGTACTCCGAATTGGTCACGAATGTGGAAGTGTATGAAGGAAATCCATTAGAGATGGCAGATTTCGCTACTAAAGTGGTCCTGGTAGAACCTGAAAACAGGGATATGGAAAGTGGATATCCAAAACTCTTCCGAACCCGCTATCCAGAACTGGTTGAGCTAGAAGATCTAGATTTCCTAGAAAACACGATTAAGACAAAAACTAAGGGCACACATTATACGCTTACAAACAAAATTATTAAAGTTCTCCTGGATGGTACAGAGGAGGGAGTTTTTAAAGCTCTAGTTAAAATGAAAAGCGAGATTAATGAGGACGAGATGGTGGCAACCCATAGATTCAAAGTTATGGGGGTGACGACTCTGCGTAGAATGATGGAATACATTTTTTACGGTCAAACGTTAAAATTAGAATTTATACTATGAAAAAAACCCAGGCAAATATTATGGCAGAAAATGAGAGCAAAAGTGGAAGACAAGGAACATATGCTCTAATCGTGGAAAAACCTGGAGTGGAATATAAATCCCTATTAAGGGAAGTGAAAGATAAACTAAAAGATGATGAGGCTACACATGAAATAAGTGGCGTAAGGAGTACCAGAGATGGGAAACTCCTCATATTGACAAAAAAGGACCCGGGCGCACTGCAGAGCCTAAGGAATGCTATAAGAACAGATGAAGGGATACGCATGAGACAAATAGGTGGGCAGGAAAACACAGAGACCATACACATAAGAGGCCTCGACGCAACGACGGAAAGAGAGGACGTATAACAAGCAATTGAAAAAACCATTGGAAATTTACAAAATAAATATTGTAAAATTGGTGAGCTGAACCCGAATGCTAGAAATACGCTTGCGGTTTCAGTGACAGTTAATAAGGAGGATGCTACAAAGATCTGTAACAGTAAATTGAGAATTGGTTTAGTACCATGCGTAACAGAAAAAAGAGTAAATATTAAAAAAAGTTTCTGGTGTTGGTCCTACGCCCACAAGACAACGGACTGTCAAGGTCCCGACAGAAGACGAGCATGCTACAAATGCGGAAACGAGGGCCATGCTGCGAAAGAATGTAAAAACGCCGAACACTGCCCTCTATGCAACGAAGGCGGACACATGGCTGGCAGTAGCAGATGCGCACTTTTTAAAAAAGCTCTATCTAGGGCCAGAGAGCTAGAGAAAAATAAAATCTGAACTGATTATTTTAACAAACAACAATTGCCAGGAGAGTTAATAAATCTATTCTCTGATCTGTGACAAAAAACAAGCTGACCTCTTCTATTGTAATACAATGGCGACTAATCTAAGAATTCTTCAGATTAATGTAAACCGGAGTCAACATTCGCATGATCTGGCCCTGGCCACGGCTGCGAAATACGAGTGTGTCGCAATAGTGATAACGGAACCGAACAAAGCACTTAAGCTTACCAGTAGAATGTACACAAATACCACCCGGTCTGCAATGATAATATTAACTAACTCCAAGTTAAGGGTTACTAACTTTTTCGCCGGCAGAAGCTTTGTGGCTCTTAAGATGGAATGGGGAAATATTCTTTCAATATACATCAGCTCTAACTGCGGCATGGACCTATTCTCAGAAGATTTAGACGAGGTTTCTGCTTTATTCGGCAGATACCCTACAGAATATATAGTAACTGGAGACTTTAACGCCAAAAACACTTTTTGGGTGGGCAGTATCACTAACAACAGAGGTAGAGTACTACTAGAGTGGGCAATCTTGCTGGATCTTGTATTTCTAAATGACGGCCTGGAACCAACGTTAGTGAGGCATAATGGAACATCCTTTATAGATCTCACTATGATAACAAATGGCCTAGCAACTTTTCCCACAGAATGGAAAGTCACAGATGATGAAACGGGAAGTGATCATAAATTTCTGCTTACCGGTTTCAGAGGTACGAGAGTAGATAAACCACATTGGATTAGAGGAAATATATCCCCAGAAACTCTGATCCGTTGCTTCCTAAGAACCTGTGCTTCCAAACCGCTAAGTCAAATGACAACTAAGAGCTTAACCGAGAACATTAGGCATGCATACAACCAAACAACTGATTTCATGAGAGTAGCATGCAGAGGGAATTTTCCGTATTGGTGGACTGACGAGATTAAACAGCTCATATCGAAAACAAGAAATCTTCGTAGAAAATTTCAACGGGCGCTGCCTAATTCAGAGACTAAAGAGCTCCGGAAGGTCGAGTACAAGGAATCTAAAAGGCTACTAAAACATACCATCACTAACACACAAAAAACCAAGTGGCACGACCTATGTAAAGATCTTGATAAATATATATTTGGAGACGCATATAGAGTAGTGCGAAAACAACTATGCAATTTCTCAAGTAAATTCGACCTCACCGAAGGACAGCGAGAAAAGATTTTTCATGAACTTTTATTGACAGAAGACAGAAGCCAAATCCATCTGGAACACTTTGATAGACAGGAACCCCTCCAGCCCTTTACACTGAAAGAGGTATTAGACGCCTGTAATCGAATTAAACCCGGAAAAGCACCTGGTCCCGATGGACTGCCACCTGAGGCTGTCAAGGTGATTATTAGATCCGAAGCAGAAGGGTTTAAGGATTTATTTAACCAACTGCTTGAGACAAGGAGTTTCCCGGAGGAGTGGAAATGCGTAAAACTGTCATTGATAGTGAAACCAAGATAGGACCTTAACGACAGGAGGAAATACCGACCCATACGTCTCCTGAATGTCCTGGGGAAGTTTTTTGAGAACCTCCTTAACGCACGTCTCCAACAAGAAATACAAAGTTTAGGGGGCTTTCATAAAAACCAATTCGGTTTTGTCAAAGGTAGGACTACTATACAAGCCATTGACATAGTATTAAAATATGTAGAAGAAAATGACAGAGCAGGCAGGAGGTAGTGCAGTTTTATTTTAGTGGACATACGAAATGCTTTTAATACAGCCTCGTGGAGTATAGTAATTGAAAAACTCAAGGCGAAAGGTGTATCCACATACCTGATACAAATAATCGCTTCATACTTAAGCCAACGAACAATTCAAATAAGTAGAGATAACCATAAAGTATTGTTGCGATCCACTATTAGGCAACCCGTCAAACATACAAACGCCCGGGGCACAGCGTATTCTTCAGCATTCGAGAATCCTTCTATAAAGTTCTAGATAATGAGTCATATCTTAATGCAGGGTATATATAAGGACGCTTATGAATGTAAGAGTTAGTCTATTCTTGAATGTCTAATATAAATTATATCGTTGTAAAGTAAACGTAGTTGAGTTTTTAGAATATATACATAAATGATATGCTGTGTCTAACGTGCATGCAGCTTGCAGTATACATAAATAAATAGAAGTGTATAAACAAATAGTTGTGTTAGTGTGGTTATTGGACCTAGGGTAAAGAAGTTAGTTTAAGAAGATATTAGTGCTTGTAAATTCATTAGTGTAATAGTGCTTCATTGTTAAGTGGACTGAAAACATCTATAAATAAGGCATATACTGTTAATTAGACTTGTGAACAGTGAGTAATAAAGACCATTATTATTACTTGTTTTAAATTAAAGAAACGCGGTAGTAGTAGCGCGTTACACTGGTGTCAGGCTATGTTGGGTGATTAATTAAGTCTAAAGACATTTGAGTAGTTTGTATATGCCAGTGACAAGAAGTCAGAGTAAAATGGAAGCAGAAACTTTAATGAACTTCCTTAAGGATTTTAAATCCGAAATGCAAGTGACACTTAGTGAAAATGCTGAGAAAATGGAGGAGAGGTCGGCTAAACTAGAATTGACACTTAGTGAAAATGCTGAGAAAATGGAGGAGAGGTCGGCTAAACTGGAAGTGACACTAAATGAAAAGTTTACTGAAAATGCCGCAAAAATAGATGAAAAGTTTACTGAAAATGCTGCAAAAATAGATGAAAGGTTTACTGAAAACGCTGAGAAAATGGAAAGGTTAAGTGAAAATGCTGCCAAAGTGGAAGAAATGTTGAATGAAAGTACAGCCACGTTAGAACAAAGATTAATGGAAAGTTCCATTGCATTGAAAGAAGATTTTACTGAACAAGTAAAAACAGTTGAGCAAAAGTTGGACAGTAAATTGGTAAAATGGAAGAAGATATGATGAGGCTGCAAGAACAAGTGATTTCACTAACAACACAGCCACTTGAAATAGCAAACCAAGTTGTAAATCAGAACATTTCAGAAATAAGAACCATGGAAAGAAGCGAGTCAATATCGTCTAAATTTAAAGTGAAACCACCCACGTTCGATGGTAAAACACCTTGGCCCACATATTTGAAACAATTTGAAGCTGCTGCAATAGCCAACGGTTGGTGCAACAAAGAGAAGGCTATCTCCTTAATAGTGGCCTTACGGGGGGAAGCTCTTAACATCTTACAAACGATTCCCGATCACCAGCAGAATGATTACGGTCTCTTAACATCGAAGCTTGAGATGAGATATGGAGATGCTCACCTTCAACAGGTTTACCACGCACAAGTTAAAACCGCTCGCAAAAGACAAGTGAAAGCCTGCAAGAATTCGAAGCTGACATTGCCAGGTTAGTTAGATTGGCATACCCAACGGCACCAGACAGCTTCCTCGAACAACTTGCTGTCCAAACATTTGTGGATGGCGTTAAGGATGGCGAAATACAGCAAGCGCTAAGACTAGCACGGCCAAAGATGTTGGATGACGCACTGGCTCATGCGCTTGAATTTGAAGCAGCTAAGCAGGCGTCACACAGGATGAGTCACAAAGTTCGGTCTGCATTAGAAGAACCTGAGCAATCGCAGAACAGCATAGATGAAATAATAAACCGTGTGTTTGAAAAGCGAAAAGCGGAAAGGCTGAAAAGATTACGACCGCGGAGATGGCGTCTGCGATGCTGGAGCTGCGGTGAAGTTGGTCATATGCAGAGACGCTGTACTCAACCAAAGAAACAACCGGTTGAGTTAAAGCAGGTCAATGTAAGGGGGCAAACGTCGACAGCACAGCGTAGTGCTCCAGAGATTATCATCCGTGCTGCATCGTCGATGGGAAATCTGGACAGCATTTATATCGATGGTAGAATTAATGGTAGGATTGTCCGATTACTCGTGGATACAGGAGCGACAAGGACTATTGTGAGACCAGATTTGGTTGGTCGTGGAAAAGTGCTACCTGTATCGGTGTGTCTTCGAACGGCAAGTGGTGAGAAAATTTGTACTCACGGAGAGACTGCCGTTATGTTGACAATTGGGGACAAATTAATTAATCATCGAGTGTTGGTAGCTGAAATTACAGAAGAAGTGATCTTGGGAATGGATCTCATGAGATAATATGGCTTTCATGTAAACATGAAAGAAAATGTGCTTCGGATAGATGATGATGAGATTCCATTTCAAGGTAGAAGTAACCAGACGATGCAAGTTCGAATGATTTGCGATATGAAAATACCCGAGAAGGCGGAAATGATAGTAATGGGACGCCCGGATGGTACGCTCCGGGAAGGACAAGTATGCATGATGGAAGCAACTGAATCGGGAATGGGTCAGGAGGGACTTCTGATTGGAAGAACGCTGGTAAAGTCTCGAAATATGGTACCAGTAAGGGTGCTGAACATGAATCCCCATACAGTGACCCTGAAGAAAGGCATGATTGTGGGAAGTTGCATTCCAGTATGTCATATTAAACGTTGTGTGGACGACACGAAAATAAACCAACCAACGGTTGCTCACAGAAATTGCTGGATATGTTGATACCCTCGCGTCAAGGATTAAATGGCGACCAACTGGGCAAGGTAAAAGAACTGGTCGGACGATATCGAGGTGTGTTTGCACAGGATGATAGTGAGAAAGGAAGAACGAATGTTGTGCAACACAAGATTAATACTGGAGATGCGCAACCGATAAGACAACACCCAGGCGGCTTCCTTTGGCAAAACGTAAGGAAGCTGAGCAAATTATCACCGATATGGAAGAACAGGGAGTGATTGAACCCTCGAATAGTCCATGGGCATCCCCGGTAGTGCTTGTCAAGAAAAGGACGGGTCGACAAGGTTTTGTGTAGACTACCGGCGGCTTAATAATGTGACAAAGAAAGACAGCTATCCTTTGCCCAGAATTGATGACACCTTAGATACTCTATCCGGATCTAAATGGTTTTCGACCTTGGACTTGAAAAGCGGATACTGGCAGGTAGACTTGGAGCCAAACGATAAAGAAAAGACTGCCTTTACAATTGGAACGGGATTATGGCAGTTCAAGGTCATGCCATTTGGATTATGCAATGCTCCTGCTACTTTTGAACGATTGATGGAGTCGGTACTGCGTGGACTGTCCTGGAAGACATGTCTGGTGTACCTGGACGACGTGATAGTGTTAGGCTGGTCTTTTGAAGAACATCTTAAGAACCTAGAGGAGATATTCCAAAGATTACGCGGGCAAACCTTACATTAAGCCCCAAGAAGTGCCACCTATTTGGAAAAGAGGTGAAATACCTAGGACATGTCGTCTCAGAGACCGGAATAAGAGCTGACCCTGACAAAATAAAAAACGGACAAGAGTGGCCTACACCAGCAGATATACACCAACTACGCAGTTTTCTAGGATTGTGCACATATGACCGACGTTTTATACTTGGGTTTGCGAACATTGCCAAACCGTTAACAAAATTAACCGAAGATGGACAAGAATATGATTGGAATGACGACTGCCACAGAGCATTTGAACAACTGAAACGGCTACTAGTTACAGCACCAATTTTGAGTTATCCGCGGATGGAGGAAAATTTGTGTTGGATACCGATGCCAGTAACACAGCTATAGGAGGCGTTCTTTCTCAAGTGCAGGACGGACAAGAAAAAGTTATTGGGTATTTCAGCAAGGTATTGTCGCGGCCAGAAAGGAACTATTGTGTGACAAGAAGGAGCTGTTGGCCGTCGTCAAATCCGTAGAGCACTTTTATAAGTACTTATACGGCCGTAAATTCCTGTTGAGAACAGACCATGCTGCACTGAAATGGTTACTGCAGTTTCGAAATCCTGAAGGGCAAGTGGCAAGGTGGATAGAGCGGCTGCAGGAATATGACTTTGATACGGAACATCGTGTAGGAACTAGCCATCGGAATGCAGACGCTCTATCAAGGAGACCTTGTCCGATGGACTGCAATCATTGCTCCAAAATGGAAGAGAAAATAAGTGTCATCCATAGAATGACGGTAACCGATGATACTTGGCAACTCGAAAGAATACGAGAAGACCAGGAGAATGACGCCGAATTGGGACGTATTATTGAGTGGAAAATAGAGGACAACGACCAGCTTGGGAAGAAATTAGTATTTCAAGTAGGAGCCTGAAGGCATACTGGGCACAGTGGGACTCCTTGATGATGGAAAATAGAATCTTGAAACGACGCCTGGAATTTGAAGATGGCACTGAGAGACTTCAAGTGATAGTGCCGAGAAGCAGAGTGCCGGAAGTGTTGCAGCACTTGCACGATGGTATTTCCGGAGGGCACTTTGGCGTGAAAAGAACTCTCGAAAGAGTGAGAGAAAGATTCTATTGGGTGAACTGCAAAGAAGATGTGAAGGAGTGGTGCCGGAAATGTGAATTGTGTGCCTCTGCAAATGGCCGGGTCTCAAAACGGAAAGCCCCAATGAGACAGTATAACGTGGGGAATCCTTTTGAAAGGGTAGCCATTGATATAGCTGGTCCGTTTCCTGAATCAGAGAAAGGGAATAAATACATCTTGGTTGCAATGGATTATTTTACCAAATGGCCGGAGGCATATGCTATACCTAACCAAGAAGCCGAGACGGTTGCAGATGTACTAGTGAGGGAGTTGTTTTGTCGCTTTGGAGTTCCGTTGGAATTACACTCCGATCAAGGTCGGAACTTCGAATCAGCGTTGTTTCAAAACGTCTGCAAGCATCTTGGAATCAGGAAAACTAGAACCACGCCACTTCATCCTCAATCGGATGGAATGGTTGAAAGAATGAACAGGACGTTAGGGAAGTACCTGACCAAAGTTGTCTCTGAACATCAACGAGACTGGGACCAATATTTACATTTGTTCCTACTGGCGTACCGATCTTCGGTACATGACAGCACAGGATACTCGCCCGCTTGCGTAATGCTAGGACGTGGTGCGGCTACCATGTGATCTTCAGTTTGGATTTAAACCTGGAGAAGAGATCGCAGGTGAGGATTACGTTAGTAAGCTTCGTGAAAGATCAAATAGTATTCACGAAAACGTCCGAAAGAATATACAGGCAGCAAGCGATCGAATGAAATCACAATATGACACGAGAGCACAAGAAGGTGGTTATCAACCTGGAGATTTAGTGTGGTTGTACAATCCACAAAGAAAACGTGGATTGTCGCCAAAACTACAAAGACAATGGGAAGGGCCATACGAAGTGTTAAAAAGGATTAATGATGTAGTGTACCGGATCAGAAGATCCCCTCGTGGTAAACCGAAAGTGGTACACTTTGACCGTTTAACACCCTACACTGGCAACAATCAGGAAGACTCAAATAATGATAATGGTGTTCGGCAAGTTATTAATCATGAGCCAAATGCAGATTTTGAGAGCTTTATGGCGGCGTATGGTGGTTCCGCTAAAGCGAGATTTGGCGTTGTTGTTGAAAACAGCAAGATCTGTTTAGAGCACCAGAAGAGTATTCCTTGCACATTGCGTAGCTCAAGATTTGGCAATGTCAAGGGAATAGCTGTTGTTTTCAAGAAAAAGTTTGGATGTGTGGATGAATTAGTACAACAGCAGCCAACTGTAGGAAAATCTTTGGTTCTTCAAGATAAAAATCGTTATGTTTACTATCTGGTCACCAAAAATTCTTCATGGCAGAGACCTAGTTATGGACATCTATGGGAGGCTTTGCTAAATCTTAAGGCGCAGATGATGGAAAATGGAGTAACGAGACTAGCGGTGCCCAAGCTGGGCTGTGGACTGGATCGCTTGGATTGGAGGATAGTCCGAAATATGCTAGAAGTAGTTTTCAGGAACCAACGTCCAGGTTCTTGTTTGTTGTTATCAACCGGTTGCCTACCAAGACCATGAAAAGAGTGTTGACTGTTACTTCCAACGACGCGGTGGATGCACCAGAGGAGATAGCTGCCGATACCGTCACCAGTCATCGAATTGGCGTCAAGATGGATTTACAGTTACGAGACGTAACGGTTTTAAAGAGGGGGCAGTGTTGCGATCCACTATTAGGCAACCCGTCAAACATACAAACGCCCGGGGCACAGCGTATTCTTCAGCATTCGAGAATCCTTCTATAAAGTTCTAGATAATGAGTCATATCTTAATGCAGGGTATATATAAGGACGCTTATGAATGTAAGAGTTAGTCTATTCTTGAATGTCTAATATAAATTATATCGTTGTAAAGTAAACGTAGTTGAGTTTTTAGAATATATACATAAATGATATGCTGTGTCTAACGTGCATGCAGCTTGCAGTATACATAAATAAATAGAAGTGTATAAACAAATAGTTGTGTTAGTGTGGTTATTGGACCTAGGGTAAAGAAGTTAGTTTAAGAAGATATTAGTGCTTGTAAATTCATTAGTGTAATAGTGCTTCATTGTTAAGTGGACTGAAAACATCTATAAATAAGGCATATACTGTTAATTAGACTTGTGAACAGTGAGTAATAAAGACCATTATTATTACTTGTTTTAAATTAAAGAAACGCGGTAGTAGTAGCGCGTTACAGTATATTACAATTTACTTGGTGATAGTTCTTACACTTAAAGAGTCGATAAAACAGTTTACGAACTACGTCGATAAATACAGTTACAAAGTCGGTAATACAGTTTAAGAGTTCATAAATACATCGCGCAAGCGCAATGAGAAAAGCGGGCTACGCCTCTGGCGGATAGCAACGGCAACCTTATTACAGATTTCGCGTTGCCAACTACCAATGACGTCACAATGCACCATTTATATTGCGTAATAATCGGAAAATTTATAAAAAGTTAAATAAACAGGTAACACATAAATTACTCACATGGATATGTCCCTGCGTTAAAGTTGGCTTCTATTCCAAGTCCATCAGGGCCTCCATCCCGGAGGATTAAAGATGGTGGCTCGTTAATCTCGGGTCGTGCAGTCCGATACGCCTCGTTGGCTTCAAATTTATTACCTATGCAGGGAATGGGCAGGAAAAACCAGGTAAAGGTAGACAAACAAAAGATAATCAAGCAAAGGAATCTACATAGGTAAAGCTAACGATACGTTACCAAAAAACGACCACTTCACTCGAAGATCAAAGGCAAAAAACCCCGTTTTAAGAGCGTCACGGAAAACTTGTCCCCACTCTTTTGTCTTTTACACATCCGCCGAAGTTATTCGTCCAACCCTCTAGAGTCGCACGATCTGCGCAAATGCACTATGACGTAACGGAAGTACACGCCTAGTCTATTAAAATTCCGCGCGCCGCGTCTTTTGAAATTATGGCGCGAAACTTCCGTACATCAACTTAACCTAATACATATGTTACAGGGCCACTTTGGCACGTAACAAGTAGTCACCGGGGGCGTTCCGCAGGGGTCCATTTTAGGCCCTACCCTGTGGAACGTTTTATATGACGATATTATGAGGATTGAGGTACCACCGGGAGTCGAATTATTTAGTTACGCGGACGACTTAGCCATTCTGGTACCGGCGAAAGATCATTTACAGCTTCGGTCCATCATGCTGTACGGATGTCCAATTTGGGAAGAAGCACTAAGAATCGGTACATGCAGAATGCAATTGCTGAGCTGCCAGAGAATCATGACGATGCGGGTTTGCTGCGCATACCGCACCGTATCCACCGAAGAACTGTGTGTAATATCAGGATTTATGCCAATAGATATATTAATCTGGGAAAGAGCGAGAATTTACTACAAACTTAAGGAGAACCCGGCCCTGGATATTAACGTAACCAAAATCGAAGTAAGGGAAACTGCTGTCCAAAAGTGGCAGGCACAGTGCGAACAGTCAACCACGGGAAAATAGACGGCAAGCCTCATCCCGAACATTGAGAGATGGATTAACAGAAAACATGGTGAGGTAGATTTCCATGTCACACAGGCTCTAAGTAACCATGGCTGTTTTGACGCATATTTGCATAAAATTAAAAAAGAACAAACGAGTAACTGCTGGTTCTGTGAGAGCGCCATAGACAATGCAGAACACACACTGTTTGACTGTCCTCGCTGGCATAGCGATAGAATCCGGTTAGAAATGGAAGCTGGATTGACCTTAAACCGACATGACCTGGTAAACTATATGCTAACAAGTAAAGAAACCTCGACCTCCACTACATGATATATGAGGAAGATTATTTTGGCCAAAGAGGCCTACCTAAGAGGCAGAGAGTGATGAACGTAAGGAAATAATACCGCAGAGCAATTAAGAATACCAACTGTGACATCTAGAGGTTTTTTATATATTATATATTTTATTCATTTTATCCATTGTTCCTTTTTATCTATACATCCCTTTTATCCAATTATCCATTTTATTTATACATTCTTTTATCTATTTATCAATTTTATTTATACTATCTTTTATCCGTTTTATTAATTTTATTCATAAATTTTTTATCCATTTTATCCATGATAATTATACATTCTTTATCCAGTATTCATTTATTTATATATCCTTTTATCTATTTTACTCACTTTACCTATACATTCTTTATACATTTATTAATCTTTTATAGTCCCTTATCCCTATCCATTCTTCATTATATTTATACAAGCAAGACACGAAAGAATAGACAGAAAGAAGTATCTGGAGGATATAAGTAGGTAGAATGAATGATGCCCCGCAAGCAAACTGATGTAATGCTCATTGGCGGTCCCAGTATGCTTCTTCACTAGCGGGAAGAGAGGGAAGGGTTTAGTCGGTACGCCCCAATAAAAAGGAGAGTCCGACACTACCCCCGGCATAGAACATCCAAACCGGGGTGTGCATATAAAATGTTCCTAATCCTTTATAAAAAAAAAGGTGGGTGATTCACGTATGTGGTACACGCATCCAGTAGGGCTGCAGCGGGTTCCAAGCCCAGATAAAAGAGGAGGGGTTTATTTTCTCCCATCTACCTTGACTCGTAGGTACGCTCTTGTACTTATCTTTGGGTAGAGCTACTTTTATCTTTTCTATTAGGGGTCAACTTTCTATTCTTCTACTATCGACCCCGACTCTATTTCTTCCGGCCCTGATTGACTATTAGGTTTGCCGAGGGCGGACGGGCCATTTCCTTTTCTTTCCTTCTTTTCTGTAGACACTTGCTCGAACCTGGACACGATTTCGGACACGACGGGACACAAAGTTCCAAATGATGACTTGGAAACGCTGGCGCCACGGCATGTAATACCGGAGGGAAAGAAAGAAAAATTGCCCCGAGGATGGTACCAAGTGTCCGTCGGGCCCCCTGCATTGGCAGGCGCCCGGTTGGGTATCCACGTCGTCGGAGGCGTGGGACCCCTGAAAACCCGCAAGGAGTAGTAAGAGGCTGGAACCTTTGGGGGTTGTTGTTTCCCCCCCCCCTTTTAAGGCATATTTGGGTGCAGCATGTGTACATGCTGGCAGTAGTGGTATTATTTCCACTACTATGGGTGTACCCCAGTTAAAGAGCCCAACCGGGACAGGGATTAGGTACAGTATGGAAATTGAATACAAGGACCCTAAAAAGAGACACGGACTAGGTAATGAAATTGATAATGATAATGGCGACGATAATAAAAAAAAAGATGGGATGCCATCAGAGGAAAACGAAGGAGCGAAGAGACTCAGAGAAAGAGAGAGTAGAAGACGTAGCTACGACTGGGAAACAGTAGAGGACCCAACAGTAAGGGGGTCGTCTCTATTCAGATCCCCAACGGAGACTGCAAAAAGAAATATCATAAACGAAACTGACTTGAACAGCCCAATAGATGATGTTTGGCAAAATGAAGACCTTCATGTAAGTCCAATATTTAAACTAACTGCGGATGGAAAGAACGGCCAGTCAGAGATGGCTAACGGATCAGAAGGACAAGTAGGGGAAAGACAACTGAGAGTTAACCTAGAGAATACCGCGATAAAAATGCAAATTACCACCGAAATTGGAAAGTTAGAAAAAACTCCACAAGGAATGAAGAAAGAGCAAAGAGAAACGTTGTTATCCCCCCCCCCTCCTACTCAGAAAGGTAGAAAATCTAAAAAGAGGAAAGCCCCTGGGAGTCCAGAAATAGGCCCCAGCTTACAGTCATTGAAAGACAGGGTGGATCAACTGGTGGAGTTTAAAAATGCCAATAGATCGGTCCACAGAGAAATAAAAACGGGCATGAAAGAAATTCAACGATATGTTAAAAGGATAATACGAGAACAATCGGATGTAGACAATAGGCAAAAACAGATGGAAGCCAAAATACGAGAATTAGATGAAGAACGGGAGAAGTGGACCAGCAGGATAAATGCACAGAAGCCAAACATCAAGGAGCAGAAAACACAAACTAGCCCCTGGAATGGTGGTTCTTCGGAAGTGATAGTTACAGAATTACCAAGTAACATCACCCCTGAAGCCTGGGAAAAGATTAAGGACAGACCGTGGGATAGTGAATTACTGGAAAGTGTTAGAGTGATAGTGAGTAACCCAGTGGAGGCGGACGACAGGTTAACTAAAGTGGTGTTTGTATCGCCTACAGACGCACAGATAAACAACGGTATACAGCGAATATACAGAGAGAGATTCTCAGAGTTGAAAGATACCTCCGAAGAACTGGAGGTAATAGAGAGCATAACCACAATTCGCTCAAAAGGAACTGAGCCGGTAATTAAAAAGATAATAAAAGGGGCCTGCGACAATACGGAACAAGGTGTACTTAAGCTACTGACACTGGTCAAGACAGAAGTTAAAGAAGGCGAAAGAGTGGCGCTACACCAAATAGAAGGAATATCAAATAACGCATTAACTAAAATGAGTAGTTGGGTGTTTCAAGACAATAAAACCAAAATCGCAATCTACACACCACAGAGAAACATAGAATCGGGAAAGGAGAAAGCTCGGAAAGGACAACAAGAAGGTGACTCCTATGCACTAGTCGTGGGGAAAAAGGGGTGGAGTATAAGGAACTTCTGGACGGGGTGAAAAAAGAGCTAGAAGGCAGTGACGCAATACCAGCCATCAAAAGGGTACGGAGTACTAAAGATGGAAAGCTCCTGATTACACTGGAAAAAAACAATGAAGCCGTGAGCAAGATACAGAAGCTAATAACCAAAAGTGACGAGACAATTCAAACTCACCAGCTGAGAGTAAATAGGGACTTAGATACTATTGACATTAGAGGGATAGATGCCGTCACAGACCGGCAAGAGATAGTAGCAGCTCTAGAAGAGCGAATAGGCAGCTTGGCTGGTAAGATATATAGGATGAGTGAACTGCGCCCAAGTGGCAGAAGAATGCAGGCAATCACGCTAGCAGTGAAAAAGGATGTAACGACAAAACTGATGAAAGAAGACCTTAGAATTGGCCTTGCCTCATGTCAGGTTAATAGGAGGGTAAACATAGAGTGAACTGCGCCCAAGTGGCAGAAGAATGCAGGCAATCACGCTAGCAGTGAAAAAGGATGTAACGACAAAACTGATGAAAGAAGACCTTAGAATTGGCCTTGCCTCATGTCAGGTTAATAGGAGGGTAAACATAGATACATGCTACAGGTGCTGGGAACACGGGCACTCGTCCAGAAGATGTGAAGGGCCGGACCGATCTAACATATGTCGAAGATGTGGAACATAAGGTCACATGGAGAGAGACTTCAAAAAAGAGGAGTATTGTCTGCTATGCGGACGTGCAGGGCACAGGCCCGGAGGGAGAAGATGTGACCGGTTTCGGAAAGCGCTGGCGGCCGCTAAGCAGGCGGACAGGCGATGGCAGTAACAAAAATAATTCGACTGTGATAAAATACGTACTGTGATATTATAATAAATCTGTGATAATAGTTATATAGATATACCTTTATTGATTGTTCTAGTGATAGTAAACATATTTCTAGTAAAACACAAATGGCAACTCTAAATAGTTTCCAAATGCCTTGCTTCAAAATCCTTTAAATAAACGTTAATCGAAGCCGACACGCGCATCACATGGCTTCAGTAATAGCTGTCAAGCATGAGTGCGATGTAATAGCTATCACGGAGCCAAATAAAGCAATAAAGCTCAACCAGAAAATGTACAGTAACGACAATGGATCGGCGATGATCGTCATAACAAATCGCAGCCTGAAGGTGACGAATGTGTACTCTGGTGATTGCTATGCGGGTGTTGAAACGAGATGGGGAAACATATACGCTATCTATATAAGTCCTAACTGTGACATGGACTACTTCGTTCAGTGTCTAGACGAATTACATACGATTATTTGCAGATCTCCCCAAGAGTGTATAGTCACTGGCGATTTTAACGCCAAAAACACTCTATGGGGGGGGGCACTACCACCAATGAAAGAGGCAGTTTAGTGCTCGAGTGGGTAAGTGCGCTGGACATGGTTTTTCTAAATGATGGTCAAAAACCAACATTGGTGAGGCCAAATGGATCCTCGTTCATTGACCTCACAATGACCACGCATGACCTGGTAACAAAGGTGCTAGAGTGGCAAGTTTCGAAGATGAGTCGAGTAGCGACCATAGACCTATACTTTTGGGACTCAAGGGCGAAATAAAATCCAAACCAACCTGGATAAGGGGCAACACAGATCCGAATAAACTGGTATCTCGGTTCCGGGAACTGTGCAGGACCGCAGGCTCCTCTCAAAAGAACATCAATTGTATAACGGCCACCATGTTACAAGATTCCACGAAATTTATACGAATTTCAGGTAAGGGGAATTTTCCGTACTGGTGGTCTGACGATATCAGGGAACAAATAGAGCAAACTCGCAAGCTACGGCGAAAATATCAACGAGCACCTATAAACACGGATATTACAGCCCGCCGGAAAGTAGAATACAAGGAGGCCAAGAGTTGCCTAAAAATCACTATCAGTAACGCCAAAAGAGACAAATGGCAAGAGTTGCGCCAGAACTTAGACACAGATATATTCGGCGACGCTTACAGAATTATACGCAAGCAGCTGAATATAAGCATTCCTAAACTCGACCTCACAGAAGAACAAAAAGTTGAAATATTTCAAAAACTATTCGTGAAAAAATTACCAGGCGGAAATAACGAACATGCCGTGGAAGAACTGCGCTGAATGAGGTTCTGAACGCATGAGGAAAAATTAAAGCAGGGAGATCACCGGGTCCTGATCGAATTCCACCCGATGTAGTTAAGATAATTGTCGCGGCGAAGCCAGAGAGCTTTATGGCTCTCTTCAATGATCTTTTAAATAACAAAATTTTCCCGGAGGTATGGAAAAGTGCAAACCTGGTGCTGATTGAAAAACCACGAAGTAATCAAAATGAAACACGAAAATTTAGACCAATATGCCTTCTGAACGTACTGGGCAAGCTATACGAAAACCTGTTAAATCATATACTTCAGGACGAAATTAAAAAGATGGGAGGTTTGCATAGAAACCAATATGGATTTCAAAAAAGAAGGACAACCGTACAGGCCATTGACTCGGTGCTCCAGAAAGCAGAGGAGAATAATAGGGCGGGCAGAAGGTGGTGCGGGTTAATCTTAATTGACGTACGCAACGCCTTCAACACGGCCTCCTGGCGGCTAATAATAGAGAAATTAGAACAGAAAGGAGTGGCGCGGTATCTAGTTGACATCATTAGCTCATATCTGAGCAAGAGGAATATAAATATATCTAAGGAAAACTACAGAGAAGTCGGAGGGGGGTGTACCGCAAGGTTCCGTCCTGGGACCCACGCTCTTGAATATGCTGTATGATGGCATCATGAGCATCCGAATCCCGCAGAACGTCGAGCTAATATGCTACGCGGATGATTCAGTGATAATAGTACCAACCAAGGATATAAAAAAATTAACAACACTAACAGAGGATTGCTTGCACGAATTGAGGGTATGGCTAAAAGACCATGAGTTACAAATGGCACCTGAAAAAACAAAGGTACTGATCCTTAACCTTAGCAGGAAAGCTAAGGAGACCAAGTTCTATGTAGACGGAAAAAATATCTCACCTAGTAAGACGATAGTATACCTTGGCATTAAAATAGACTATAGCCAAACGTTTGCTAGCCACGTTTATAGCGTGGTCGAGAAGGCCAAAACTATAATGAAGGCCATAGGGGCAATAATGCCAAATATCGGCGGCCCAAGACAAAGCAAAAGGAAGACTGTGGACATGGCAATGCAATCGATTTTATTGTATGGATGCCCCATATGGGAGGGGGGCCTCAGGATCAAGAGATGTAAGGCAGAACTGATAAGATGTCAGAGATTGATGGCGATGCGAGTATGCAGTGCATATTGTACCGTATCGAACGAAGCGTTGATGATTATCGCAGGACTGATACCAATTGACCTCATGATACGGGAAAGAACGCAAATCTATCAGAAAGGAAAAGAGATAAACGAGTTGTAAAAGATTCGACGAGAGAGGCAGTAATTAAAAAATGGCAAGAGGAGTGGGAAACCTCAAATAAAGGCAGGTGGACGGCACGCCTCATACCCAAGGTGGGAATGTGGTTTAGTCGCAAGCATGGCGAAGTGGACTACCACCTCACCTAAACATTAAGCGGCCACGGATGCTTTGGGGCCTACCTGCATAGGATAGGAAAACTGGAGATTGGCCAGTGTTGGTACTGTGATATCGATACAGATGATGCACACCACACTTTGTTTGAGTGTGATCGGTGGCATCTGGAAAGAAACAGAGTAGAGATTGAAATCGGGGGGAGACTGGGTGCAGATAATCTTGTAACTGAGATGACTAAAGATGAACATAGATGGATGACTATAAAAAGCTATATCGGCAGGATTATGTCAAGGAAAGAGGCCGATGAGAGAGAGAGAGACAGAGGTAGTAAAATCCAATAAGAGAGAGATTCTTCCTCGCAGCAGCCACGAATTTATGCTCTACTGGCGGTCCCGTGGTTTGCTTGTCACTAGCGAGAAGAGACGAAAGGAGTTTACTTGGTAGGCGACTGCTAAACCGAACGATTTACACGGTCGCTTTGGTATTCGAATCCAACACTACCACATTATCCATCAAAGATGTGGTGTCTTCCAACCGATAAGCTTTGGATCCCGGTATCGGGGTGTAAAACTTAGAGGACGGATACATGAAGATTCTCTAATCCTCTATAAAAAAAGGTTAGGTTAACTCTGCCTGGGGCGGGGTGAGTGTTGCACGTATGTGGCACACACTCCCAGTACGGCTGCAGCCGGTCTCAAGCCCGGATAAAAGAGGAGGGGACTATTCTCTCAACTCTACTTTGCTTCATAGATACGCTCTCGTACGTATCGTTGGGTAGAGTTACTTTCATCTTTCCTATTAGGGGTCAACGTTCTACTCTTCAACTATCGACCTCGACTCTATTTCTTCCGACCTTGACTGGCTATTAGGTTTAACGAGGGCGGACGGGCCTTCCTTTCTTCTTTCCTTTCTTCTTTTATCCTACGACCTGGCTATGAATTTGGAATTGCTTCTGGATATGTGGGAACACAAAGTTCGGAGGATTAGTTGTACGATGCTGGCGCCACGGCGTGTAAGGTCGGAGGGGATAAAGAAAAAGTGCCCAGAGGAAGACCCCAAGCATCCGTTGGGCTCCGGCTTAGCAAACGCCTAAAAAAGTGCCCACGTTGTCCGATTCGTGGGAACCTAGAAAGCCGATGGTAAGTAAAGTCCTGAGTCCCAGAGAGATAATCATCCTCCTACGCGGGACATAACCGGGTTAGGCGGGGGTACTCGCCGCAGCAAGGGCTGTGGGTATACCCAGCTCGGTGAGCCTTTTTAGGACAGGGAGTAGATCAGCATGGATGTTGATTACGAGGGCCCATCTTCTAAAATAGGGAAAAAGGACCCATCCTCTGAAATGAGAAAGACACCTCCCATGGTAGATGTCCAGAAACTGAGAAGGAGAAGAAGAAAGAGAAGGAGTAGAAAGTCAATACGCTTGGGAAACGAGACACGACCCAACCGTTAGAAGAAGTGCTTTAAAAAGAACTCCACTGAAACGACGGAAGAACATATTAGAGCTAGAAAACAATACTGGTGCGCTTACAAGTATAATGACAACAGCAGAAGCGAAAAATCCTACTGACAGCAACAACAACAGAAGTAACCATAGAGTATCAAACGATTGGTACGTTAATTGACCTGGAATGGCCCTCTGTCAATAAGGGTGATTCTTGGGAGACTGAAACGGCTCAATCACAAACACCAAGGGCGATGTAGCAGAATGTTGGAGAAAGGAGGAAAATAAGGAAGCCAAAAAGAGGAAGAGAAGCAAAAAATTTGGTAAGAAATCTGGAGAGGAGGTGCCATTGGTTACCAGTCTAAATGTGCAAATGCTTCTTCAGCAAATGGAGAGTCTAGTAGGTTTTAAAAATACAAGGAGGTCTGTTCATAGGGAGATTAAAGACGGTCTAGATGAAACTCTAGCCCTTGTCAAACTCGTAGTGCGTAATTACGCCAATTTTGAAAACGCGCAGAGATCTAAAAAACAGGGTTAAAGTGTTGGAGACGGATTATAAAAAATTAAAGGAAGTTGGCCCTTTGGAAAGAAACAAGTCAAAAGAAGAGGGCACACAAACAACTGCCTGGACTGACATTGGTAGAGAAGAAATAGTGACAAAGTTTCCGCCAGAAGTAACATGGGAAGCATGGCAGAGTGTTAAGAATAAAGATTGGGACCAAACTCTGTTTAAGAAAACTAAAATGGTAGCCGGCAATTCTATACAAGCTGAAGATATTACCACTAAGGTGGTCATAGTGGAGCCAGAAGATATGGATATGGCGAAGGGTATTCAAAAAATGTTTGCAGACAGATACTCAGCGCTGCGGGATACTCTGGAAAATTTTGAAGTGCTTGAAAATACAACTAGACTAAGATCGAAAGGCCCCGATAGTACTACCACAAAAAAGGTAATTAAGGCCACTCATGACGGGTCTGAACAGAGTATTTTAAGGATGATCCAGCGGCTAAAAGTTGAGGCTGCTAGCGATGAGCGAGTAGCTGTTCATCGCATTACGACCGTCAACCTGGAAACTCTTAGTAGAATGATAGAATGGGTATTTGACAAGAGTGACACCACAGTCGATATATATACACCAGTAAAGCAACCGGACGCGGGTCGGGCAGAATCTGACAAACCGCATAGGAATTCTTACGCGATGATTGTCGAAAAGAAGGGAGCCCACTACAAGACGCTTCTTAGCGAATTAAGGGCAAGCTTGGGAGAAAGGTAGGGGAAGCTATTAATAGCAATGAATAAATATGAGAAAGCTGTTAAAAAGGTTAGGGATGCAATAAAGTCCAAGGACAAAACAATCCTCACCAGGCAGACAGGTAGGTTACCTGAGCGGGAAGACCTTACATTTGAGAGGCTGGATGCGGCAACAGAAAGACAAGAAGTAGTCGAGGCCGTTCAGCGGAAGTTTGTAGACCTTAAGCACCCGGATTTTAAATTAGGACAGTTAAGACCTTTTGCCAGGGATACCCAGGCGGTCACCTTAACCCTAGACAAAAGGGATGCCGAAAGGATAATAAAGGAAGGATTAAGGGTGGGACTAGTTCCATGCCGTATTGAAAGAAGGGTAGATGTAACTAGGTGCTACCACTGCTGGGAGTATGGACATGTCCGCAAATCCTGTACGGGACCGAATAGGTCCAAGGCATGCCTTAGGAGTGGCAAGACGGAGCATATGGCCAGCGAATGCAAAGAACCAAAGTACTGCGTACTGTGCAATCGAGCTGGACACCAGACCTTGATCTTGATCGTGATGTTGATCTTGATGTTGATCTTGATCTTGATCTTGATCTTGATCTTGATCTTGATCTTGATCTTGATCTTGATCTTGATCTTGATCTTGATCTTGATCTTGATCTTGATCTTGATCTTGATCTTGATCTTGATCTTGATCTTGATCTTGATCTTGATCTTGATCATAATCTTGATATAGATCTTGACCTTGATCTTGATCTTGAGCTTGAGCTTGATCTTGATCATAAGCTTGATCTTGAACTTTAGCTTGATCTTGAGCTCATCTTGAGCTTGATTTTGAGCTTGATAGTGAGTTTGTACTTGAGCTTGATCTTGAGCTTGATTTTGAACTTGATCTTGAGCTTGATCTTGAGCTTGATCTTGAGCTTGATTTTAAGCTTAATCTGGAGCTTGATCTTGAGCTTGATCTTGAGCTTGATCTTGAGCTTGATCTTGAGCTTGATCTTGAGCTTGATCTTGAGCTTGATCTTGAGCTTGATCTTGAGCTTGATCTTGATCTTGAGCTTGATCTTGAGCTTGATCTTGAGCTTGATCTTGAGCTTGATCTAGAGCTTGATCTTGAGCTTGATCTTGAGCTTGATCTTGAGCTTGATCTTGAGCTTGATCTTGAGCTTGATCTTGAGCTTGATCTTGAGCTTGATCTTGAGCTTGATCTTGAGCTTGATCTTGAGCTTGATCTTGAGCTTGATCTTGAGCTTGATCTTGAGTTATCTTGAGCTTGATCTTGAGCTTGATCTTGAGCTTGATCTTGAGCTTGATCTTGAGCTTGATCTTGAGCTTGATCTTGAGCTTGATCTTGAGCTTGATCTTGAGCTTGATCTTGAGCTTGATCTTGAGCTTGATCTTGAGCTTGATCTTGAGCTTGATCTTGAGCTTGATCTTGAGCTTGATCTTGAGCTTGATCTTGAGCTTGATCTTGAGCTTGATCTTGAGCTTGATCTTGAGCTTGATCTTGAGCTTGATCTTGAGCTTGATCTTGAGCTTGAGCTTGAGCTTGAGCTTGAGCTTGAGCTTGAGCTTGAGCTTGAGCTTGAGCTTGAGCTTGATCTTGAGCTTGATCTTGAGCTTGATCTTGAGCTGGATCTTGAGCTTGATCTTGAGCTTGATCTTGAGCTTGATGTTGAGTTAATCTTGAGCTTGATCTTGAGCTTGATCTTGAGCTTGATCTTGAGCTTGATCTTGAGCTTGATCTTGAGCTTGATCTTGAGCTTGATCTTGAGCTTGATCTTGAGCTTGATCTTGAGCTTGATCTTGAGCTTGAGCTTGAGCTTGAGCTTGAGCTTGAGCTTGAGCTTGATCTTGAGCTTGAGCTTGAGCTTGATCTTGAGCTTGAGCTTGAGCTTGAGCTTGAGCTTGAGCTTGAGCTTGAGCTTGAGCTTGAGCTTGAGCTTGAGCTTGAGCTTGAGCTTGAGCTTGAGCTTGAGCTTGAGCTTGAGCTTGATCTTGAGCTTGAGCTTGATCTTGAGCTTGATCTTGAGCTTGATCTTGAGCTTGATTTTGAGCTTGATCTTAAGCTTGATCTTGAGCTTAATATTGAGCTTGATCTTGAGTTTGATCTTGAGCTTGATCTTGAGCTTGATCTTGAGCTTGATCTTGAGCTTGATCTTGAGCTTGATCTTGAGCTTGATCTTGAGCTTGATCTTGAGCTTGATTTTGAGCTTGATCTTAAGCTTGATCTTAAGCTTGACCTTGAGCTTGATCTTGAGCTTGATCTTGAGCTTGATCTTAAGCTTGATCTTGAGTTTGGTCTTAAGCTTAATCTTGAGCTAGATCTTAAACTTGATCTTGAACTTAATCTTGAGCTTGATCTTAAGTGTGGTCTTGAACTTGATTTCGAGCTTGATCTTGATCTTGATCTTGAGCTTGATCTTGATCTTGATCTTGAGCTTGATCTTGATCTGGAGCTTGATTTTGAGCTTGAGCTTGATCTTTAACTTGATTTTGAGCTTGAGCTTAAAATTTAATTTGATTTTAAGCTTGAGCTTGATCTTGAGCTTGATCTTGAGCTTGATCCTGAGCTTGATCTTGAGCTTGATCTTGAGCTTGATTTTAATTTTGAGCTTAACCTTGAGCTTGATTTTAATTTTAAGCTTAATCTTGAGCTTGATCTTGAGCTTGATCTTAATTTTGAGCTTGATCTTGAGCTTAATCTTGAGTCTGATCTTAAGGCAGTGATTTCTTTTACTTTTTTTTTTTTTACCTTATTCAAGAGTACAGCTGTATGCAAGTTAGGTGTAAGACAGGGCCTAATGGCTGTAATCGCGCTTGATGCAGTTTGTATCAAAACTTTGTATCTTATAATGTATATTTAGTTTAATAATAAAGACGTTTCAATTCAATTCAATTCAAGGCTGACCTTGATCTTGATTTTGACTTTGATCTTGATCTTACTCTTGATCTTGATTTTGATTTTGATCTTGATCTTGATTTTGATCTTGATCTTGATCTTGATCTTGAACTTGAGCTTGATTTTAAGCTTGATCTTGAACTTGAACTTTAGCTTGATCTTGAGCTTATCTTGAGCTTGATCTTGAGCTTGATCCTGAGCTTGATCTTGAGCTTGATTTTGAGCTTGAGCTTGCGCTTGATCTAGAGCTTGATCTTGAGCTTGATCTTGAGCTTGATCTTGAGCTTGATCTTGCGCTTCATCTTGAGTTTAATCTTAAGCTTGATCTTGAGCTTAATCTTGAGCTTGACTTTAAGCTTGATCTTGAGCTTGATCTTGATCTTGAGCTTGATCTTGATCTTGAGCTTGATCTTAAGCTTGATCTTGATCTTGAGATTGAACTTGAGCTTGATCTTGAGCTTGATCTGGAGCTTTTCTTAAACCTGATTTTAACCTTGATCTTAAGTTTAATGTTGAGCTTGATCTTGACATAGAATTTGGTCTTGCGCTTGGAAATAAACCGTAGCTTTAGCTTAGCCTGGGATTGGCCTTGACTCGATCTTGGGTTAGTCTTTGCTTTATCTTGGCTTTACCTTAGCTTGGTTCGAGTTGACCTTGACCTCACATTGAACTAACTCTAGTTTAATATTGAGCTAGCTTTCGCTTGTACTCCGCCTTAACACGGTTTCGAACCGAACTTGACATGACCTTGAATTGACGTTTACAACATTTGGGCGTTGACGCCAAATAGTACATAACCTTTTACTTACTGAATAGTAAGGTTTGAATAAATGCAAATTTTCCACACATAATCTTAAAATTATAATACTGACTGTTTAGTCCTGCGGCAACGAACTACTCTCAATTATGCCGATGAGGTTCGAATTTCGGTATATTCTTGACGTGGTGCTGGCCCATATTCGTTGTAGCTCCCTAAAAGAAAGGTGTGATAAAAGTAATAGAACTAGAAACTTGAGCACTACATCGACGGCACCCACGAAAACAGCACTACTCAAAACCGCAACCATGTTTCATCAAATCACGAACTGAAGTGATCATTTTGGTTCGTGTAAAACAATTCACTCATCTTAACACTATATCTCTCCCTCTCGAAATTGACTCATTCAAATTGGCCGATGTTATCAATTGGAATAGAGAACCTTGACACCTCGATAGTACGCGTTCACAGTGCATTTCCAAGAATAATAAAGTTTCTGCGAGAGTATCTGAGCATAGCTATACTAAGTAAATCATTATAAACCTACAATGTAACTACTAATTTAATAACTTACTCAATGCCAGATCCAAGAAGAAAGGAGAATTACTTTTACTTTCAATACAAAAATAATAAATTTATAAGAAAATGGAAACTGGTTATCTAATAAATGAAAGGCATGTTACGGAATTGATTAACACGTAACACCTGACATGGCATCAGTTTGACCGTACTCGATACTGGCTTGGCCTTTATCTGTTCTTGACTTAACTTGATTTAAACCCCACTTGCCTTTGTGTTGATCATGACTTGATTTGAACTTGACATTGATGTACTTTTAACCTTGACCTTTCCTTGACTTGACCTTGATCTGACTTGGCTTGATTTGACCTTGACTTTATTTGGCTTGATCTTGAAATGTCGTTGACTTGATTCTGACTTAACCTTAGCCGTAGATTAACTCGGCCGTGTCCTGTTTTTCAGTTGACCTTGGGTTGAGGTTTTGGCTATTTTATATAGACACAGTGTAAGAGACAGCTGAACAGCATTTTACTATACATAGGAACATATAACCAGTAGACAAAGGAAATGTCACGGTTGTTATTGTCATTGATGAATGCAACAGCAAAATTTAAATATTACTAAATAACTACCCCTAGCATCATCGACTAAGAATAGTAAGAAAATGTTTCAAAAATTAATTCCTCAAAAAGTCTAAAACGTACGCGTTAGTCAAAGATTCACAAGAGTCACTATTAGTACGTTTAAAAGGAACAAAATTATAATCGCTACTAAGATATATAGTTATAACATAGCGACATTGTACCAAAAATAGCATTCTACCTCAAGAAAACAGACCACTTTTCCACCGCGTGTTTATTCTCAAACTCGAACAGGGAATTTAACACGATATCAAACGTTTTCGCTAATTGTTTCTCATCAACTTAACTTACAGAGAAGGTAATGGTGCCGACAGAAAAGAGTTATTATGGATTAAATGGCCCTAATAACAAGATTTTTATTTTAAAAGATAATTTATAATTTGATAGTTTTAAATATGGTATGCCTTGATTTTGACAGTACCTGTCAAACCATTTTGTTAATAGGCTTAGGACATCAAATCCGCTTTACTATTTGCTAGATTAGCAGTAGAAATTTGACGTTTGTGCTTGTGAGAAAAAGCTTTATGTGATGTTAGTTTACGAAGGGGTTAAGACCTGTTTAACATACTTGATCTATATCATTCGAAATATATAGGACAGTTAGAAAAAAGTGCTAATGTTTCACTAAAATCAGCAAATAAGAGTGGTGAGTAATAATAGTTTCTTTGAACGAATAAAATATTCAAAATTTACAAACACATCACGTGACCACAAAGTTTTGATATACCTATACAGACTCAGCATGCAGGTTAAAATAAATTTTTCTTGAAACTTGTAGAAGCGATAACAATGATCGCCACTTTATATTATCAATATATTTCACAGACGAATGTACTTGCATCCTAGAATACAATCCCAAAGTTGAAAACACGCAGAATGAGGTTCAGTAAAATGTTGACCTTAATATTTCAATCTCAAAAAATTAATATCTAAGCTTGAGCTTTTAAAATTTGTCCGTTTCAAATTGAAGGCAATTTAAATTCAGAAACATACTTAGATCTTTAAACCTTGACTTCTTGTGAAATACCTTAAAACTAGAGTTTACAAAAGACATCTTTTGATTTTAATTCTTTGACTTAAACAGTAGTTGCTGTATGTGCGTTATTGCCACGTAACAAATTGTTTTCATAACAGACTAAGGCTAAAAGCCTAAAGGTTGGAGTATTTTTGACATGTTCGACTTTTAGTAACTATATTGCTAAGCTAGAAAGGTACATAAATATTTCTTTTCGAATTGCTTGTTAATACTATTTTGCCGAATATTTAAAAATTTGTAAGTTAAATACCACAAACCGGTACCGTATCTACAGTCACGTAACTTTTTAATGAACTGAACAGCGATATTTCAACCAGTCTCAAACTAACCTTAAAAATTTTAAAATTTTCCGCTTTGGTATTTTTTAATTTTAAATATGAGCAGTAAATACCGGTTACATGGTGCGTTGTATATATAGTTTTAGTGGTGTTGCATAGTATAAATTAGACTATATTTATACAATTTGTGCGTAGTGCTGGATTTTCTTAATGGCTGAACCTTCGTTGTATCAGTTTAATATATCAGATATAAAAACGCTTGATGCGAAATGTTTGTGTGGTAAACCATATTATGGATCATTAATTTTGAAACATCTTGACTACGGGGTGTTTCTTACTGAAAACTGGAAAGATCCTGTCATTACAAAACTTGCCTATTTAGTATGTTGGGGCCGTTTAATCATGGAAAACCCGCATTTTGACTCACGGTGGTTTGATGGATCGAACCAGCGTGACCATATGTTTGCATTAACCATAGCTGAGGTATATGGTCCACGGATTTTACAAATTCCTGATGCTATATTCTTAAATAGGACTAGTGCTCGCGATGTGTTTGCACGAGCAATAATAGCACTTTTCAAATGTGAAGAATTTCAAACATTCGGTACTGCGCTAGGTAGTTTTGCAACGTATCTATTTGCTAAACATTTTAATACAACCACGATAAATACTCATTTATATTCAGTACAATCAGGTATTCCGTCATTCACTACTGCGTATTTATTGGCTATGCATCTTGTACAAAATGTATCGTACATTCCTGACATCTCTCCTATAGAAATGTTAATGTATTTATATTGCAGCGTAATTAAAAGAGGGATTGTTAATGACCACTTCATTGAACGAGTTAATGAAGTATTGAAAAATGCCAAATATACTGTTAAACTTAAAGAAGAGGTGATACGTATATTTCATTCGCGATTTTGTTCTCATATTACACAATCCAATCTAGGACCTGTGCTTGTTCGAATAGAAAGACTAATGCCTCGTTATATTTTTAATTTAAGGTTTGTAATAAGTGAATCGCCCTCTCCTAGACTCAGTGCCCTAATTACAATAGGTCGTGCTCTCAAACACTACCCCAATTTTAAATGGAATTTAGTACGTGACATGTACTTAAGTGAATGGACTTCTTGGGAAGCTGCCGTGAAAATAGTTGGTAATAATCAGTATTTCAAAGATTCTGTACCTCTAGAGACGACTACGTACAGAAACTTAGCATGGATTGCAAGAGAACTGTTATTTAGAAATAATGAAAATATGGGATTGCCCTTTTTTGTCGATTGGTTATCATGCCCTACCGATCGAGAACCGATTAATAAACTCATTTCAGAATATGAGATTAACAAAGATGAGTGGCCTGTTAATCTAAATATTGAAGTGGGTAGTGTTTTTAAATTAGTTAGTAAATGTAACTCGGTGTATATCTAAGTATAAACTCTGCGTTTTATCTTTAACATCGATACGTAAAGGTTTCTTTCCGTTTATGAGCACACTGAAATGAATTACAATATTTCGCTCTATTTTGTACAGCGTAGACGCATATAGAATGAATATTAAATACTCTTAAGGTTATTGAAACATAGTTTTGTGATATGATAGTTTCTATCAAGTAATGGAATTCTCTGGTAGAATACCTGTAAATTTTTTTATATATTATATATCGATACTAAATTTTTGAAACAGTATGTAAATAATAACTATTCCGTAAGACGCTATAAATACATTTATATGTTGAATACGGATCTGTATGGTTGTTAATCTTAGTACAATTGCAATGTCATATTGACGTATGTGTATTAGAATTATAGTTATTACGACATTTATACACACATTCTGTTAGTAACTCTAAACATTTTAAATGTTTGAAGTATATGTCCTTTACAGCAATCTTAAATTTTTCAGTTGTAACGCCCTCGCATTATTTAAGCATACATTTGTCAATAGACAAGAAATAATTTATCAGTTTCAGCTATTTCAAGAGCTTTTGTAAGAATATTTCTAAAATTTTATAGAATCTCGGGTAATCTAAAAGACTATTTCAATATGAGGTTAAATCAGGACAAGTAAATACGCCAAGGAGTACCTAGTACTTTTTAGATAAACAGCAATAACGATGGGGGTATTACACTACTCGTAATCAATTAAGAAACAACACTGAAAGTTAACCGGTGCACCTTAAAATTTGTTATGGGGTTTCAGCTGCTTCCTGGCAATTTGAAATTTTTTTTACAGGTAAAAATGATGTTCGAATTGCTCAGAAGGGTTGAGAACTCTGTATAACATTTTTAAAAGTGCACCAGCTAACTTTCAGTGATTTGTAGTCCGTTCCTATGACAAAATGATAAAAAATAATAAAAACGTAAAATAGTCTGTCAAAATTGGAGGCACATGGATGCCAAATTGTTGTTAAGGGTAAAAATAACGTTATTAATTTTGAACTGCCCAGAAGGGGTGGGAATTCGTAACAATTTTAAAGGTGCACCACATAACTTTGTGTTTCTAATTTGATTAGGAGTAGTGTAAAACCCCTATCGCTATTGTTGTTTATCTAAAAATGTCCTAGGTGCTTTTTGAAGTGTTTATTTGTCCTGATTTGATCTTATATTGAAATAGTCGTTTCTATAAACTGTAGATTACCCGAGCTTATATAAAGTTTTACAAATATTCTTACGAAAGCTACTGAACTAGCTGAAATTGATAAATGCTTTTTTGGCTATTAACAAACATATGTCTATATAATGTGAAAGCGTTACACAATTTTATCAAAATTTCAAATAAAAATATAAATTTAATCAAAATTCATTTAAATGTCTTTCAAAAATTGTTCAATCTTAAACTTAAGTACCCGTTTAATAAATCGACTTATATCTTAGTGCCCAATAACTTCAGAATACAGAATGTAAAATTGTTAGTCCCTTCTCGATGTGACCATTTTGAAAATGTTGCGCTCTCTAATTTTCGCTTAATTTACGATTTATGGTTTTAGGATTCTTCTTCATCAAATTTAATAATTTTTTTTCACCAGACTTAGAATTGTTGTTCCTAGACTTGGAAATTCTTCTTTCACGATTTAAATATTCTCAACTTCAAACTTAGAAATTCACCCACCTCCTGTTCCTCAGACTTAAAACCCTGATATAAAAATTTACATCACCGACCAATTAATAAAAATGTCTTTAATGTTTATGGAAATATTTTAACCTCAAAATTAGAATGCAATATTATTTAAATCGTCCTATAATTTTAAGTAATTATTATCCAAACAAAATCTTTTGAAATAAATTCTTCAATTTATTTTGTTTTTGATACTTTTCTAAAATGCTAATTCTAAAGTATCAAAAGTACTCTACTCTAAAAGTATCCTACGGCCACTTTTTCCTACTAAACTATCGCCTGTTCATTTCTTTCTAACTAATCGTAAGCATTTAAACTTGAACAATCCTTGCAGTGCTCCTGCTATTCTTAATATAATACATCAAAACTACACTATAAACAGGAATTTTCAAGTTTTAAATTTTTTCATCTTTTTTTAGGGTTCTGTACTTTATAAGGTATAACGGAACCTTTATAAGATTACCCTTGTGTCTGTCCATCCGTCTGTCACAGAAGTTTTTCTCGAAAACTATGTAACATAGGAATTTGAAATTTGGCACAATGCTAGGTTTTAATGGCGCAGACATATATCGACAGTCAGAGAATAGAAAAAAATATTTTTAGATTAAAATGGCGGGAGTTAATTCGGTCAAAAGAAAAAAAGGTTTTATAAATATATCGTTTGAGGTATCATTTGAAAGAGGATTCTAAAACACTTCTAAAAATATTTTTTTATAATTTTCGGTTTTGTAGTCTTCATGAAATAGCTCGAAATGTGCCAAAAATCACCATCCCCCTGTTCACCTACATTTCCAAAGCAAAAAATTTTATTTTAATAGGGATAGCAGCTATTGAGTTATAGATGGTCCAGTACATCAGGTAGGGTTGGATTTAGTTTGGGTTCTACTACGGTGAAACAGACAGGCACTAAATCCCCACATTTGGTTCCCCTACTTGAGATCACTTTGGCCAACTAAAACCATTCCTCTCTTCTCGCTAGTGACAAAGCGCTTAGGAACCTCTTGTTAGTATAGCTTCCAAACACTTGCCAGGATAAATCATTACCATCTCTAACTGTTGCATTTATCTCCTTTACCTTCTTTAATAGACATTATTTTTCTTATATATGTAGAGACCCTTCTCCAATTCTTTATGCTTCTTAGCGTTATCTCTATTGCATTCTTCACATCTAAATTCGCCCTCAACTCTACTTCTAGCTTTATTTTGTCTACTTGAAAACGTATACGCTTAAAAAGCGTATGGTTGGCATCATCTCTATCTACACCTCCATACCGGCATTGTGGAGACGTGTTCTTTTCAACGAACTTCGTTCGTTTATGAAATCGATTTGTCGTCCGTCTGTCTGTCCGTCCGAGGCCTTTCTAATGGTCGGACATCAATGTGTGATACATCAATCGATTCAGCTCGGTGTCGTGAGCTTAAGTTTTGATGTCAGTTGAAATCGGGCCACGGGGACGCCGTGCCCCCGCGATATTCCGTCGGGAAAATTAAAATTTCAAATAGGTCCAAAATTAATGTGCGATACATATTTGGACTCCCCTAACATAGCTGAGTCGAAATATGGTACCCCCCACAAAATCTGACCACAGATACCCAACCCCCCCGGGGTATATACACACAAGTATACACAAGTATACACTTTACGGCTAAACAGTATTCTAGTATAGCATTGATTTTCAACATCTATATGCAGCAAAATACCCAATAATTTCTATATTACAGTTCGAAGTTCGTTCCGACAATGCCTTGCGCATTTTCAACTTGTTAATTCTATAGAGGTACAAGCCGAAACACCCGTGCCCACTCAAAGCCTGTGTTATGTGGTAATCCACTTCTCCGAATTTCCTATTAATCCAAATGTCCACATTCCATATTAGTTTTACTGTCCATTGGCCCTTTGTTGACATATCCCACTTATGTTGTCAGTTCGTAAGCAATGTCCTGCTAGCCTAGTCCTTAATTTCGGCTTTATTCTTTTCAGGACTCCCCTTTCACATTTTACATATTGATGTTCTTCCATGTACCAAGTAATATATTAGTAATAGCCCTGCAATGACTAAAGCTGCCTCCGTAAATGGTGTGAGGTAAGTACAGCACACTTTTCCCAAAATAATCCTTTTCCATCTGGTTGGTTGTACTTTTATTTATCCTCAATCCATCCTTCCCCATCTCGGCCCCATGCAATAGGATCAACTGGATTGCCATTTGCAAAACCTTTTTTTTATAGTTTCTTGAACCCCCCTACATTAGGCGGAATTACCGTAAGTGCTTTCATGAGATTCTTAGCCTTCTCCGCGATATTCTATACATGTCCAGAAAAAGATTGTCCACAGTCAGTATTTACTCCCAGGTATGTAACTATTTTCTCAGGTTTCAGTAGAATCGCTTATTTGGAAATTAATAAGCTAAAATTGATAAATGCTTTTTGTCTATTAACAAACGTGTGTCTAAATAATGCGAGAGCATTACACAATTTTATCAAATTTTCAAATAAAAATACAAATTTAATCAAAATTCATTTAAATGTCCAACAGTAAAATTTCAAAAAATGTTCAACCTTAAACTTGAGCACCCGTTTAATAAATCGACGTATATCTTAGTGCCCAATAACTTCAGAATACAGAATGTAAAATTGTTATTCCCTTCTCGATGTGACCATTTTGAAAATGTTATTTTCTGGAATTTTCACATGAATTGCAATTTATAGTTTTAGGATTCCTCTTCATCAAATTTTATAATTTTTCTCACCAGACTTAGAATTGTTGTTCCTAGACTTGGAAATTCTTCCACGATTTAAATATTCTCAACTTCAAACTCAGAAATTCTCCCACTCCCTCTCCCTCAGACTTAACACGTACTGCGACTGATGCACGTGTGCGGCAGGGCAGATGAGAACTATATGCGACCGATTCACTTGTGCGTTGTTTACCGTTCTACTTTATACTAGTTAGTATTGCTGTATCGTTGGAAGTATTACGTTGTATGTTAGTGTAGCATATAGGCTGAGGTTGTAGTTACGAATTTACTTAACTGTTTCACAATTCGTGTTTTTTAACATTTTTGTGTGTATTTAAAATGAGTGCTTCTGATCCAAGGACCTTCTACATCAAACTAACCTACATTAACATTTAAGAATCCAAAAAAATAACTGACGACGAGTTATTGCAAGCTGCTTTAGCTTCGGTTTCTGAATTTGAAGATTGTAGTGATGAGTATGTTCTAGATGACGACGAATCCACATCAGATGACGGTAAGTTTATGAATAGGACGAATAATATATAAAATTAAATAATGTAAATTTTACAGAAGATATGACAGCCAACATGGAGCAGCTCGAACAACCTGAAGGTGCAAATACAGAATGGGACAATGATAGCATCTGTTTGAAAGTTTTTAATTTTACAAAAATTCTAGGCCTTTTAGTTAATATGGATGCAAATGCAAATCTTATGATTATTTTCGATTGCTAGTTGATGACAAGTTTATACAACTTATAGTGGACGAAACAAATAGTTATGCAGAACATTTTCTTAGCGAATCCACTTCAGCAAAGTCCAGATTAACAAACTGGACGTCTTTTACAATATCAGAGTTGTTAATTTTTATAGGGTTGTTGTTTCACACTGGCACTATAAAGTGTAATCAAATTCAAGATTACTGGAAAAGGCATTGGTTGTTTGGATTAGAATGTTTCTCTAAATATATGGGACGCGAGAGGTATTTGATTATTTTGCGTTGTTTGCATTTTGACAAAAATCCTGTACCCAGAGAGGAAGAACCAAATGACCGTTTATATAAAATTCGACCGGTTCTGGATTACTTTACCAATAAAATGTTGTCTGTTTATTATCCTACTCGAAATTTATCGCTAGATGAATCGATGCTGTTATGGCAGGGTAGACTGATGTTTAGACAATACATAAAAAACAAACGTCAAGTACGGACTAAAAATTTATGTTTTGTCCGAACCAGATGGTTTAGTTTTAAATATGGTTAGCTACACTGGACAAATAGACAATTTGGGTGGTAAAGGGCATTCTAACAAAGTTGTCCTATACTTTCTGAAGGATTTTTTGAACAACGGTCATTCGGTATTTATAGATAATTTTTATAATAGCTATTAGCTGGCACTGCAACTTTTGGTAAAAAAATACTTATTGTATCGGAACGCTTAGACAAGACCGAAAAGATACTCTCAAACAAATTGTAGCGGGAAAGTTGAAAATGGTGACACCAATGCTTTATATAAAAATGGGGTTATGATAGGAAAGTGGTGGGATAAAAGGGATGTTACATATATATCCACACAATTTCCTAATGTCATGGCTAATATTCAAACAAAATATGGAGGAGACGAAGAAAAACCACTACCTGTTGTGCAGTACAATAAAAATATGAGTGGCATTGACAGATTTGATCAAATGATGTCGTGCTATCCATGCTCCTACAAAACAATGAGATGGTATAAGAAAGTGGGTATTCATGTATTGCAAATGCTTTTGCATAACTCATTTCACTTGTATAACAGATTTTCTGACAAACGACTTTCTTTGTACGATTTTTGTCTAACTGTTTTAGAGCAGCCTTTGCCTGAAACTCGTACAAAATATCCATGACCATCTAAAATAATACCTGAACGTCTACCCATAAAAATTGAAACGAAAAGGGAAAACTTTAAGAAAAAGCTGTCGCATGTGTACAAGTAACAAAAAGTGCTTTAAGACACAATTTATTACTGTAACAAGTGTCCTGAAAATTCTGGTCTATGTTTAGAACTCTGTTTCAAAATTTCTCATAAAAACAATTAATTTTTCTTTTGCCTTCACGCAACTCAATAGCTTGGTTTAGAATTAATTTTTTTGTTTATATTAGTTATTGATTATGCAATTAATGTATATAATGTCTAATATTTTGAAATATGTTGCATTTCACTACTTACATACTTTATTTATCTTCTACTTTATTATATTTCTTACTATAGATATCAATTCTGCTAGTAACAAGTATGAATTTTTAACCAACAATACATTTTTTAGAGTTTCTGAAAACAAAATACTGTTTATAAAGATAGCTTTTCTGATTTACATATAAACGCATAAATGCGTCCAGTAGCACATGGCCCATACAGCCATGCTAGGTGCCTTTAACGCATCAAAATTAGGATGCAATACTATTTAATTCGTCCTATAATTTTAAATAATTATTATCCAAACAAAATCTTTTGAAATAAGTACCTGTAATTTTTTTATATATTAAATATCGATACGAAAGTTTTCAAACAGTATGTGAATAATAACTATTCCGATTAGAAGCTATAAATATATTTATATATTGAATACGGATCCATATGGTTGTTAATCCTAGTACAATTGCAATTTGAAATATTACCTGTTACCAGGAATGTCATATTGATGTATGTGTATTACAATTATAGTTATTATGATGTTTATACACACATTCTGGCAGTAAATCCAAACATTTTAAATGTTTGAAGTATATGTCCTTTACAGCAATCTTAAATTTTTCAGGTGTAATACCCTCACGTTATTTAAGAATACATTCGTCAATAGACAAGAAAACATTTATCAGTTTCAGCTAGTTCAAGAGCTTTTGTAAAAACATTTGTAAAATTTTATAGAAGCTCGAATAGTCTACAGGACTATTTCAATATAAGGTTAAATGAGGACAAGTAAATACGCCAAAGAGCAGCTAGTATTTTTTAGATAAACAGCAATAACGATGGGGGTATTACACTACTCGTAATCAATTAAGAAACAACACTGAAAGATAACCGGTGCACTTTTAAATTTGTTATGGGGTTCCTGCAGTTTCCGGGCAATTTCAAATTTTTGTTATGGGTAAAAATGACGTTCGAATTGCTCAGAAGGGGTGAAAAACCTGTAACAGTTTTAAAAGTGCACCAGCTAACTTTCAGTGGTTTGCAGTCCATTCCTATGACAAAACGATAAAAATAATAAAAACGTAAAATAGTCTGTCAAAATTACAGGCACATGGACTTCAAATTGTTGTTAAGGGCAAAAATGAGGTTGTTATTCATTTTGAATTGCCCAGAAGGGGTGGGAACTCGGTAACAATTTCAAAGGTGCAGCACATAACTTTCAGTCGTGTTTCTTATTTGATTAAGAGTAGTGTAAGACCCCTATCGCTATTGCTTTTTATCTAAAAATGTCCGGGGTGCTTTTTGGAATATATATTTGTCCTGATTTAACCTTTTTTGAAATAGTCCCTTTTATAAACTGTAGATTACTTGAGCTTATATAAAGTTTTACAAATATTCTGAAAGCTACTGAACTAGCTGAAATTGATAAATCCTTTTTTGGCTATTAACAAACATATGTCTCTATAATGCGAAAGCGTTACACAATTTTATCAGATTTTCAAATAAAAATATAAATTTAATCAAAATTCATTTAAATGTCTTTCAAAAATTGTTCAATCTTAAACTTAAGCACCCGTTTAATAAATCGACGTATATCTTAGTGCCCAATAACTTCAGAATACAGAATGTAAAATTGTTATTCCCTTCTCCATGTGACCATCTTGAAAATTTGCTTTCTCCAATTTTTACTTAAATTACGATTTATAGTTTTAGAATTCCTCTTCATCAAATTTTATAATTTTTTTTTACTAAACTTAGAATTGTTGTTCCTAGACCTGGAAGTTTTTTTGCGATTTAAATTTTCTCAACTTCCAACTTAGAAATTCTCCCACCTCTCTCCCTCAAACCTAAAACCCTGATATAAAAATTTACATCACCGACCAATTAATAAAAATGTCTAATGTTTATGGAAATATTTTGGCCTCAAAATTAGAATGCAATATTATTTAATTCGTCCTATAATTTTAAATAATTATTATCCAAACAAAATGTTTTGAAATAAATTCTTCAATTTATTTAGTTTTCCATACTTTTCTAAAATGCTAATTCTAAAGTATCAAAAGTACAAACTCTATTCAAAAAGTATCCTACGATCACTTTCTCCTACTAAATTATCAACTGTTCATTCCTTTCTAACTAATCGTAAGCATTTAAACTTGAACAATCTTTGCAATGCTTGGCGAAATTTCCAAAAGCGACCATGCTCCGATTTCTACTTTTGTGAAAAGCTTTGATTTAGGTTACAATAAAAGCCTGTAAAAGGATTTTTGGCGACTTTTTTAACATGTTTAACGTTTAACATATTTTATATGTATGTGCATTTGAATTCGAACATGTTTGGTGCAACTGGTCACACATGTTTACGTTTTTACAGTCAAAAGAACGCTTTCAAGGACATTCTTATGAAACAAATTTAAAAAATACCAAAACAATTGCTTACAAATCAATATATTTACCTATAATATATCACAACTTGAGTTTCTATTCATTTCCCAAATACACATATTTTATATCATCTAACAATTGACGAAAAGGATCTCCTCCAGTTCTTTTTATTGCATACCGCCACAGATATTCACACAAATGATCAGCTAATATATCATCTTTAATACCACCTCTACTTAAGCGCATTCGTACAGCATGCCATGATGATTCTATATTTTGCGTATAAGCTCAACTTTCCGGATCCACAAAATGATCCAAATGATTCACCATCTTGTGAACATATCCATGTTTTTCTAAATTTAAATATCCTTTCCAGCAATCTATGAATTTTTGTAACTTTTGCTACATGTTTCTCTATTAGTGATAAAAGCGTACTTTCATCTCGCTTATTATCTGGACGTATTTCTAAGTGATATTTATATCCCCCATGGTCTATCATACCTTTTCAAAAAATATATATAATATTAAAGTAAAACTCCTGTTAATATATAATTAATGTAATAACTTAAATAACTTACCTAATACCCATGATCCTTCACGTAAACGTCCTTTTACAAATTCTCTCCGTCCAATTTTACATTCATCAATCTCTACAATTACCCCAGGACCACCTAATAAACCTTCTATTTCATATTGTCTATCGAGAGCAATACAACAAACTCCTCTGCAAAACGAAAATCTATCCCCAATGGTCTCCATAGAAACAGTCTGATTAAGAAAAAGACTGCATTCTTAGCTTGTTTGCTCGTATGAAAATCGCCACGCAAAACCATATGCTATTATAATACAGCTTTCAACACTTAGGTGGCTGCGTTAAAACCACGCTCGAGGTTTGTTCGATTGAAACCCATTTTCGGTTCAGAAAAAATTTATTGACAGCTAAATTTACAAATAATTACCACTACGATTAAGGCACATATCCCATTGTTTCGTCAACCTATGTATACCCTGCCTAAAGAAATCTTATGGCTGTTACTCGAAGAATTCTTTCACGGCGTTTTATACTTCTTCGTCCGACTGAAAATGGTTATCTTTTAACGCTTTTTTTAATGGCCCAAAGATGTGAAAATCGCAAGGCGATAAATCGGGACTATAGGGAGGATGCTCTAATATCCTCCATTTCTTTCGCTGTACATTTTCTTTCGCTACGTTAGCAACATGACGTCGATCATTGTTGTGAAGCAGAATGACACCACGTGAAAGCTAACCTGGACGTTTTCGTCATATTGCTCGATGAAGCTTGTTCAAAGTTTTATTATACAGGTTTGCGTTGATATACACCTGAGGTTATGTAAATTCTATCAACAAGAGTCCTTCACATGCCATATTCCCGTCTGTTGACGCAGTACACATTGCACCTGGTCGCAGTTTATCATTCATCCCTTCACGTCCATTCTTAAATTTTCGACACCATTCCTTCACAGTTGAATACGCAAAACATGCGTTTTCATACACTGCTTGCATTCCTGTATGAATTTCCAATGGTTGCACACCTTTAGCACACAGAAATTGAATGACCGCACGCTGATCGTCTGTGGTAGGATTGTTAACAACAAACGTCATTTCAAAGTCGCAATACTTAAGGCTAACCTGACCAAAGATGGGTTTCGATTGAACAAGCCTCGTATTATGAGCAGCTGTAATATTGCGATCATATTTTCCAGATTTATAACACCGAAAATAACCCAACTGTATTTTGGCTTCCAAATAAACCATCTTTTTCTTATGTTTTGCACAATATTTTTCAGTTGGAATTAACTGCATTTCTCTAAGCCACTGTCTCGTTGCTTCCCAAGTATTTAATTTTGTGCAAAGAGCATATAAATTTAAACTTCCGACATTTTCAATATATCTCTACACACTGCTTGTCGTCAGTCAACTAAGTGTATTACTGAACAACTCCTAACACACACACATACACAAAAACACTGTATTGACTTTGAAACATAAACAGATGTCACCAGTTGCGCAAAACACGTTCAAATTGAAACGCACATATATATAAAATATGTTAAAAAAGTTGTTTAACGTTTGAGTTGCCAAAAATCCTTTTACAGGCTTTCATTGTAACCTAAATCAAAGCTTTTCACAAACCTTGTTTGAAATCGGAACATGGCCGCTTTTGGAAGAACAGCTTAGTGCTTCTGCTATTCTTAATATAATACATCAAAACTACACTATAAACAGGAATTTTCAAGTTTTAAATTTGTTCATCTTTTTTTAGGGTTCCATACCTTATAAGGTATAACAGAACTTTTATAAGATCACTCTCGTGTCCGTCTGTCACAGAGGTTTTTCTTGAAAACTAAGTAACGTAGAAATTTGAAATTTGGCACAATGCTAGGTCTTTATGGCGTGCACATATATCGACAGTCAGAAAATAGAAAAAAATATTTTTAGATTAAAATGGCATGGGTTAATTCGGTCAAAAGAAAAAAGTTTTAATAAATGTATCGTGTGAGGTATCATTTGAAAGAGGATTCTAAAAGGCTTCTAAAAATATTTTTTTATAATTTTCGGTCCAGTAGTCTTCATGATATAGCTCAAAATGTGCCAAAAATTACCATCCCCTCCCTGTTCTCCTACATTTCCAAAGCTAAAAAATTTGATTTTAATAGGGATAGTAGCTATTGAGTCATAGATTATCGGAAAACTGCAGGTTATTTTTTTGGCACTGTAATAGTTGCTGGGAAAATTTTTTTGAAACACAGTAATAGATAACGTATTTACTAATGTACCAGTACAATGTGGAACAATATATTCATTTTTCAGTTATCACAATCAAACTTGGATAAGATTTAAATATACATACAAAATAAAAACAGATTAATTTGGTTTATTGATTGCTCACTGTAGTATTGGTACGGAACCCTAATAGTGCGAGCTCGACTCGCTCTTGGCTAACTTTTTTATAGAGGGTTAGAAATCTTACGATGCCCCCATGATAACTTGCCCTTCCACCTTACGGCTTCCAGATTCCTTAGTATGCGGAAGACAGCTGCTGCTAAGGTGTGTTACATGCCAAAATTGGCATTTTACAGTTTTAAATTTGTGAATAAATTCCCGCCATTATTTCAAATAGACTTGTGCATTTCCGTCATTTCGGACAGTTGCGTTTGCGCAAAAGGAATGCTCAGGCGCCGAGTGATGGCGCAAGTGCGCGGTGTGTGACACGACATTATTAGCCAACGAGACGTCGAACGTTTACCTGTGTCATTCCTTTATCTTTTCTATTGCAGAATGTAGGTTTCCCTTTATCTCTACCTTCACCTTATTCCTTCGTCCTGCCTACAAACAGAAGAAGAGGGAAGAAACTAAATCTGGAGTCAACGATGGCATAACCCAAACAACACCCAAACAACGCCCAAACGAGACACATTGAAATCAGCATGGCTCCTGCCGCAAGGATGACCGCAAAATCGTGAAGAGTTCCACATTTTTAAGTGAGTACATTTTATCTTTTTAAGGTACATCTTGAATCACTGTAAACATATTTGGTACGTGATACAACTTGAGACGCATTTATGACGTAATATCTTTGTTGTGCAATAATGTGAACGTGTATAATATCCGTGTTGCCAACTGCAGAAGTGGCTCTGAACACGCGCGTGCGGGGTTATAACAGTTACACGGGAGTATAACAGGTGGTCCTGTACAGTGGGTAGTGTTGGATGGGCGACTCCGTGGCGTAGTTGGTATGTGTGTAACTACTACGCCCAAGGTCCCGGGTTCGATTCTTGACACAGTCTGCTTGAAAAATGTTAAGCGAGCATTTTTCACAAAAATACACCCTTGTTCGAATGAGAGGTAAAATGGAAGTTCCGTGTGTGTGTGAGTGTGTGTTGTCATGCACGTTAAAGATGTCTACCTTGCTTGGAACGCCAAGGGTTCACCAAAATTCAAAACTTTCCAGGTAAAACAAAACTCGCGTCCTGGCCAATGTAGTACCTTCGGGTTGAGCACTAGAAAAATTACTCGTAGGGGTGGTGTTGGATTAGTTTGAGTCCTGTTAGGGCGAAAGACAGGGACTAAATTCATACATTTGGTTCCCCTAAAGGTTTCCATGACAACTAATACCATTCCTCTCTTCTCGCTAATGACAAAGCACTCAGGGACCGCTTGTTGGCATAGCTTCCAAGCGCCTGTGAAGATAAATCATTACCATCTCTAACTGCTGCCTTTATCTCCTTTTTTCTTTTCTTTAGTAGACATTTTTCTTATATATGTAGAGACCCCTCTCCAATTCTTTATGCTTTTTAGCATTATCTGTATCGCGTTCTCTGCATCTAAGTCCGCTCCCAACTCTACTTCTAGTCTTATTTTGTCTGCTTGCAAACGTATACACTTAAAGAGCGTATGGTTGGTATTATCTCTATCTACACCTCCATACCAGCATTGTGGGACATGTTCTTTTAATTCTATAGAGGTACGAGTCGAAACATCTGTGCCCACTCAAAGCCTGTGTTATGTGGTAACCCACTTCCTCGAATTTCCTATTAATCCAAATGTCCACATTTCATATTAGTTTTACCGGTCATCGGTCCTTTGTTGAATCCCGACACGGCCGACTGCTTAAAAAATGGCAGGTGAGCATTTTTGACAAATATTACGCCCTCGTTCGGATGAGAGATTAAATGGAGGTCCCGTGTGTGAGTGTTGTCACGCACGTTAAAGATCCCTACCTTGCCTGGAACGGCAAGGGTTCGGCAAAATTCTAAATTTCCAGGCAACAAAAAACTCGCCTCCTGGCCAATGTAGTACTTTCGGGTGGAGCATTGGAAATGTAAATGAACGGTCCTTTGTTGACATATTCCACTTATGTTGCCAGTTCGTAATCAATGTCCTATTAGCCTAGTCCTTAATTTCGCCTTTACTCCTTTCAGGGTTCTTCTTCCAAATTTTATATAAGGATGCTCTTTTGTGTACCAAGTAATATATTACTACTAGCCCCGCAATGACTAAGGCTGCGTTCGTAAATAGTGTGCGGCACATTGTTAAACTCCCGGTTCTAAACTCTAAGGTATACTCATTAACGTCCCGCGCGAACGTATAAGAGCCACTACGACAGTTGGTAACAATAATTAATGCATGCATGATGTGGCGCAATAAGGTGTTACGTCATATAAATGTTTCAAATTATTAACAGATGCAAAAAATGTTTATTTTAATTATAAGAGAAGACAAAAGGTACTCACGTAAACTGTGGAGCTCTTCACAACAGGACAGCTATTTGGCGGCAGTCGGGCGTGGGTCGTCCTTTTGCCCTTCGGCGGATCCAAATTTAAATCTGTCTTCTTCTTTTCTATGTAGAGGTACGATAAGGGAATACAGATAGGAGGAACGATATCAGGCAGAGATGAAAGGAATCCTACATAACCTGAAAGAGAAGACAAGATAACGGCTCACAAATACCCACTTCGTTCGACGGGTTCTTGACTAATCCGCGACGTGACGGAAATCGCCACTTTCTTTTCAATCTGCGTCTGCGCATTCTCTTGCGCAAACGCAACTATCTAAAGTGACGGAAATGCACGCACAAGTCTTTTAAATTATTGGCGCGAATTACAAATTCAGAACTATAATTTGAAATGTTTAAATGCCGATTTTCGGCATGTAACAACATACAGCACATCCTTAACACCATTATTCTTTGGCATCTGGTTGGTTCTACTTCTATTTATCATCAAAGATCCTTCCAAATCCCAGCCCTGTACAATAGGACCAACTGGATTGCTATGCAAAACCTTTCTTTTACAGTGTCCTGGACCTCCCTGCATGAGGCAGAATTACCATAAGTGCCTTCATGAGATTCTTAGCCTTCTCTACGATATTGTATGCGTGACCAGAAAAAGTTTCTCCACAGTCAGTATTTACTCCCAGATATGTAACCATTTTTGCAGGTTTCAGTACCGTTAATATCTTTAGTTTTTTCGGCTAAGATTAAAAATAATTACTTTTGTTTTTCAACAGCCATTTCCAATTTGTTTTCATTAGCCATATTTGGACCGCATGTAGGCTTTCGTTTACCAAAAGTTCCAGTTTCTTCCCATCTCTGGCAAGAACTACCAAAGCCAAATCGTCGGTATAGCAAACTAATTCAATATGACGTGACACGTCTATATACATGATATTGTCATACAGGATGTTTTGCAAAGTTGGATCTAGCACCGAACTGTGCAGAACACCTGCAATTACATTTCTATGAACATCTCGGGATACTATAATAGATCTCTTATTAAGGTATGAACTAATCAGATCAATTATATATCTTGATACCCCTTATATAACAACTTTCCCATGATTATTTCTCACAATGCCATGTTGAAGGCATTTTGGATGTTTAAGTGCCGATTTGGCACGTAACAAGTTCACCATTAATCAAATTTTTAAACATTTCCTCAAGCATGGCCTTCTTCATCCCCTGGGCATTTGCCTGACTAGGTTTTTTGAACAATATTGGCTTCGCTCATTTCCATTTAAATAGAATGTTCTTCTGGATAACAGATTTCTGAAAAATCTTCTACATCATTCGGGTTTCTCATTCACCAGTATTTTAGTAACTTCAGGAGTAGACCATCTGGTTCTCGGGCACGATTTGACCTAATCTTGGCATAAGCGACACTAATCGTATTCGATATAAAGTGCTGGGAATATTCGTTCCTTGATGCGCCTCTATATATAAACCTCCACCCTCACACTGTCTCCTCAGTACTCTTTTGGAAAAGGTCCTGAAATATCTCCAGCCTGTGCTCATTTGTTAAATCAATTCTAGATCCAAAAATTTTGAGTTATCTCCAGACGATATTATAGGCATTTTAGATATGAGCAGTAAATACCAGTTACATGGTAGGCATTATATATAGTTTTAGTGGCATTGCATAGTATAAATTAGACTATATTTATACAATTTGTGCGAGTGCTGGATTTTCTTAATGGATGAACCTTCGTTGTATCAGTTTAATATATCAGATGTAAAAACGCTTGATGCGAAATGTTTGTGTGGTAAACCATATTATGGTTCATTAATTTTGAAACATTTTGATTACGGGGTGTTCATTACTGAAAACTGGAAAGATCCTGTCATTACAAAACTCGCCTATTTAGTATGTTGGGGCCGTTTAATCATGGAAACCCCGCATTTTAACCCACCATGGTTTGATGGATCGACCAGCATGACCATTTGTATGCATTAACCATAGCTGAGGTATATGGTCCACGGATTTTACAAATTCTTGATGCTATATTTTTAAATAGGACTAGTGCTGGCGATATGTTTGCACGAGGTATGATAGCACTTTTCAAATGTGAAGAATTTCAAACATTTGATACTGCACTAGGTAGTTTTGCAGCATATCTATTTGCTAAACATTTTAATACAACCACGATAAATACTCACCTATATTCATTACAAACAGGTATTCCATCATTCAATACTGCTTATTTATTGGCTATGCATCTTATACAAAATGTATCGTACATTCCTGACGTCAATCCTTTAGAAATGTTACTGTATTTATATTGCAGCGTAATTAAAAGAGGAATTCTCAATGACCTCTTCATTGAACGAGTTAATGAAGTATTGCAAAACGCCAAATATACTGTAATACTTAAAGAAGAGGTGATACACATATTTCATTCGCGATTTTGTTCTCATATTACACAATCTAATCTAGGACCTGTGCTTGTTTGAATAGAAAGACTAATGCCTCGTTATATTTTTAATTTAAGGTTTGTAATAAGTGAATCGCCCTCTCCTACACTCAGTGCCCTAATTACGATAGGTCGTGCTCTCAAACACTACCCCAATTTTAAATGGAATTTAGTACGTGACATGTACTTAAGTGAATGGACTTCTTGGGAAACTGCCGTGAAAATAGTTGGTAATAATCAGTATTTCAAAGATTCTGTACCTCTAGAGACGACTACGTACAGAAACCTAGCATGGATTGCAAGAGAACTGCTATTTAGAAATAATGAAAATATGGGATTGCCCTTTTTTGTCGATTGGTTATCATGCCCTACCGATCGAGAACCGATTAATAAACTCATTTCAGAATATGAGATTAACAAAGATGAGTGGCCCGTTAATCTAAATATCGAAGTCGGTAGTGTTTTTAAATTAGTTAGTAAATGTAACTCGGTGTATATCTAAGTATAAACTCTGCGTTTTATCTTTAACATCGATACGTAAAGGTTTCTTTCCGTTTATGAGCACACTGAAATGAATTACAATATTTCGCTCTATTTTGTACAGCGTAGACGCATATAGAATGAATATTAAATACTCTTAAGGTTATTGAAACATAGTTTTGTGATATGATAGTTTCTATCAAGTAATGGAATTCTCTGGTAGAATACCTGTAAATTTTTTTATATATTATATATCGATACGAAATTTTTGAAACAGTATGTAAATAATAACTATTCCGTAAGACGCTATAAATACATTTATATGTTGAATACGGATCTGTATGGTTGTTAATCTTAGTACAATTGCAATGTCATATTGACGTATGTGTATTAGAATTATAGTTATTACGACATTTATACACACATTCTGTTAGTAACTCTAAACATTTTAAATGTTTGAAGTATATGTCCTTTACAGCAATCTTAAATTTTTCAGTTGCAACGCCCTCGCATTATTTAAGCATACATTCGTCAATAGACAGAAATAATTTATGTTTCAGCTATTTCAAGAGCTTTTGTAAGAATATTTCTAAAATTTTATAGAAGCTCGGGTAATCTACAAGACTATTTCAATATGAGGTTAAATCAGGACAAGTAAATACGCCAAGGAGTACCTAGTACTTTTCAGATAAACAGCAATAACGATGGGGATATTACACTACTTGTAATCAATTAAGAAACAACACTGAAAGTTAACCGGTGCACCTTAAAATTTGTTATGGGGTTTCAGCTGCTTCCTGGCAATTTGAAATTTTTGTTACAGGTAAAAATGATTTCGAATTGCTCAGAAGGGTTGAGAACTCTGTATAACATTTTTAAAAGCGCACCAGCTAACTTTCAGTGATTTGTAGTCCGTTCCTATGACAAAATGATAAAAAATAATAAAAACGTAAAATAGTCTGTCAAAATTGGAGGCACATGGATGCCAAATTGTTGTTAAGGGTAAAAATAATGTTATTAATTTTGAATTGCCCAGAAGGGGTGGGAATTCGTAACAATTTTAAAGGTGCACCACATAACTTTGTGTTTCTAATTTGATTAGAGGTAGTGTAAAACCCCTATCGCTATTGCTGTTTATCTAAAAATGTCCTAGGTGCTTTTTGAAGTGTTTATTTGTCCTGATTTGATCTTATATTGAAATAGTCGCTTCTATAAACTGTAGATTACCCGAGCTTATATAAAGTTTTACAAATATTCTTACGAAAGCTACTGAACTAGCTGAAATTGATAAATGCTTTTTTGGCTATTAACAAACGTATGTCTATATAATGCGAAAGCGTTACACAATTTTATCAAAATTTCAAATAAAAATATAAATTTAACCAAAATTCATTTAAATGTCTTTCAAAAATTGTTCAATCTTAAACTTAAGTACCCGTTTAATAAATCGACATATATCTTAGTGCCCAATAACTTCAGAATACAGAATGTAAAATTATTAGTCCCTTCTCGATGTGACCATTTTGAAAATGTTGCGCTCTCCAATTTTCGCTTAAATTACGATTTATGGTTTTAGAATTCTTCTTCATCAAATTTTATAATTTTTTTTTTTCACCAGACTTAGAATTGTTGTTCCTAGACTTGAGGCGGCTCCGTGGCGTAGTGGTATGTGTGTGACTACTACGCCCAAGGTCCCGGGTTCGAATCCCGACACGGTTCGCTTGAAAAATGTTAGGCGAGCATTTTTCGCAAAAATACACCCTCGTTCGGATGAGAGGTAAAATGGAGGTCCCGTGTGTGAGTGTTGTCACGCACGTTAAAGATCCCTACCTTGCTTGGAACAGCAAGGATTCGGCAAAATTCAAAATTTTCCAGGTAAAAAAAAAAAAAAACTCGCTTCCTGGCCAATGTAGTACCTTCGGGTGGAGCATTGGAAAATCACATGTAATGTTCCTAGACTTGGAAATTCTTCTTTCACGATTTAAATATTCTCAACTTCCAACTTAGAAATTCTCCCACCCCTCTCCCTCAAACTTAAAACCCAGATATAAAAATTTACATCACCGACCAATTAATAAATATGTCTTTAATGTTTATGAAAATATTCTGGCCTCAAAATTAGAATGCAATATTATTTAATCGTCCTATAATTTTAAATAACTATTCATCATCATTGGGTCTTCAGTCCTGAAACTGGTTAGACGCGTACCATCATTGTTTCCTATTCTGAACTAACCTGCAGATTTCCCTGAAATTTGCACAGTCTGCATCTATCACTATCTGATCTAGGTCTACATCCACCTCTTTTTCCTATCTCTGCGTATATATTCCACACTATTCCCCAAAAATGCCTTAGAATGTATTCTGCCCTTCTATTTCTCATATTTTTTCCCAAAGATATCCTTGTTCCCTTACTGTTTCTATAACCTATTTGTTATTACCTTTGTCTGTCCATCCACATACATCTGAAGCACGGCATTTCAAAGGCTGCTACTGTTCTTCTGTCTGCTTTTCAGACTGCTCTATTTCGTAGGAATACTGTCTGTGCTGTGCTCCACACATACGCTTTCAACAACTTTTTGTTTTATGTTTGTTGTCTTTTATCATAGGCGCAGTTCTTTCTTGTTAGATGCAGTTCGGTCCCCTTCTATTGTTTTACAATTATATACCCTATTTCTCCAACATTCAGTGGTTGCGAAGGGGGGGTAAGCAGCCTGTGGCTGCCAAGTTCCCCCAGCACTTGAACGTTTACTGATTTAATATTTTTTCCAATATATCTTTTCGCACAGTCAACATTAGTTGCAGATATTTCACAACAAACAACTAGTTGTTTATAATAATCATCAGATTTATCTGCACTTATTTTTTCGTCATTGGGTTTCCTGTCTTAAAACTGGTTGGACCTGTAACTGCACTTATTTATTTTCTAAACTAACCTACATAGTTCCCTGAAATTCTCAATCAGCAATACAGCTCGGTTCCCCTTATATTGTTTTCTAATATTATGCCCTCTTTCCCTGAGATTATTATCCAAACAAAATCTTTTGAAATAAATTTTTCAATTTATTTTGTTTCCTATACTTTTCTAAAATGCTAATTCTAAAGTATCAAAAGTACTCTACTCTAAAAGTATCCTACGACCACTTTCTCCTACTAAACTATCGACTGTTCATTCCTTTAACTAATCGTAAGCATTTAAACTTGAACAATCCTTGCAGTGCTCCTGCTACTCTTAATATAATACATCAAAACTACACTATAAACAGGAATTTTCAAGTTTTAAATTTGTCCATCTTTTTTTAGGGTTCCGTACTTTATAAGGTATAACGGAACCTTTATAAGATTACTCTTGTGTCCGTCCATCCGTCTGTCACAGAAGTTTTTCTCGAAAACTATGTAACGTAGGAATTTGAAATTTGGCACAATGCTAGGTCTTAATGGCGCAGACATATATCGACAGTCAGAGAATAGAAAAATAATAAATATTTTTAGATTAAAATGGCGGGAGTTAATTCGGTCAAAAGAAAAAAAGGTTTTATAAATATATCGTTTGAGGTATCATTTGAAAGAGGATTCTAAAACACTTCTAAAAATATATTTTTATAATTTTCGGTCTTGTAGTCTTCATGAAATAGCTCGAAATGTGCCAAAAATCACCATCCCCCCGCTGTTCACCTACATTTCCAAAGCTAAAATTTTGATTTTAATAGGGATAGCAGCTATTGAGTCATAGATTATCGGAAAACTGCAGTTTTTTTTGAAAGTATTTACTAATGTACCAGTACAATGTGGAACAATATATTCATGTTTCAGTTATCACGATCAAATTTGGATAAGATTTAAGTATACATAAAAAATAAAAACAGCTTAATTTGGTTTATTGATTGCTCACTGTAGTATTGGTACGGAACCCTAATAGTGCGAGCTCGACTCGCTCATGGCTAACTTTTTTATAGAGGGTTGGAAATCTTGGGATGCCCCCATGATAACTTGCCCTTCCACCCTATGGCTTCCAGACTCCTTACTATGCGGAAGACACCTGCCGCAAAGATGGTCCAGTACATTAGGTAGGGTTGGATTTAGTTTGGGTTCTACTACGGCGAAACAGACAGGCACTAAAACCCTACATTTGGTTCCCTACATGAGATCACCCTGGCCAACTAAAACCATTCCTCTTTTCTCGCTAGTGACAAAGTGCTTAGGAACCTCTTGTTAGCATAGCTTCCAAACACTTGCCAGGATAAATCATTACCATCTCTAACTGCTGCCTTTATCTCCTTTCCTTTCTTTAATAGACATTATTTTTCTTATATATGTAGAGTCCCTTCTCCAATTCTTTATGCTTTTTAGCGTTATCTCTGTTGCGTTCTCCACATCTAAATTCGCCCCCAATTCTACTTCTAGCTTTATTTTGTCTACTTGAAAACATATACGCTTAAAAAGCTTATGGTTGGCATCATCTCAATCTACACCTCCATACCGGCATTGTGGACACGTGTTCTTTTTAATTCTATAAAGGTACAAGCCGAAACATCCGTGCCCACTCAAAGCCTGTGTTATGTGGTAATTCACTTCCCCGAATTTCCTATTAATCCAAATGTCCACATTCCATATTAGTTTTACCGTCCATTGGCCCTTTGTTGACATATCCCACTTATGTTGTCAGTTCGTAAGCAATGTCCTACTAGCCTAGTCCTTAATTTCGGCTTTATTCTTTTCAGGACTCTCCTTTCACTTTTTATATATTGATGTTCTTCTATGTACCAAGTAATATATTAGTAATAGCCCCTCAATGACTAAGGCTGCCTCCGTAAATGGTGTGCCGTAAGTACAGCACACCTTTCCCAAAATAATCCTTTGACATCTGGTTGGTTGTACTTTTATTTTTAGGCGGCTCCGTGGCGTAATGGTATGTGTGTGACTACTACGCCCTAGGTCCCGGGTTCGAATCCCGACACGGTCCGCTTGAAAAATGTTAGGCGAGCATTTTTCGCAAAAATACACCCTCGTTCGGATGAGAGGTAAAATGGAGGTCCCGTGTGTGAGTGTTGTCACGCACGTTAAAGATCCCTACCTTGCTTGGAACAGCAAGGATTCGGCAAAATTCAAAATTTTCCAGGTAAAAAAAACTCGCTTCCTGGCCAATGTAGTACCTTCGGGTGGAGCATTGGAAAATCACATGTAATGTACTTTTATTTATCCTCAATCCATCCTTCCCCATCTCGGCCCCATGCAATAGGATCAACTGGATTGCCATTTGTAAAACCTTTTTATAGCGTCTTGGACCCCCTTACATTAGGCGGAATTACCGTAAGTGCCTTCATGAGATTCTTAGCCGCGATATTCTATATATGTCCAGAAAAAAATTGTCCACAGTCAGTATTTACTCCCAGGTATGTAACCATTTTCTCAAGTTTCAGTACCAAATCGCTTATTTGGAAATTAATATCTTTAGATCTGTAGATTACCCGAGCTTATATAAAGTTTTACAAATTTTCTGAAAGCTGCTGAACTAGCTGAAATTGATAAATGCTTTTTGTCTATTAACAAACGTAAGTCTAAATAATGCGAGAGCATTACACAATTTTATCAAATTTTTAAATAAAAATACAAATTAATCAAAATTCATTTAAATGTCCAACAGTAAAATTTCAAAAAATGTTCAACCTTAAACTTGAGCACCCGTTTAATAAATCGACGTATATCTTAGTGCCCAATAACTTCAGAATACAGAATGTAAAATTGTTATTCCCTTCTCGATGTGACCATTTTGAAAATGTTATTTTCTGGAATTTTCACATGAATTGCAATTTATAGTTTTAGGATTCCTCTTCATCAAATTTTATAATTTTTCTCACCAGACTTAGAATTGTTGTTCCTAGACTTGGAAATTCTTCCACGATTTAAATATTCTCAACTTCAAACTCAGAAATTCTCCCACTCCCTCTCCCTCAGACTTAACACGTACTGCGACTGATGCACGTGTGCGGCAGGGCAGATGAGAACTATATGCGACCGATTCACTTGTGCGTTGTTTACCGTTCTACTTTATACTAGTTAGTATTGCTGTATCGTTGGAAGTATTACGTTGTATGTTAGTGTAGCATATAGGTCGAGGTTGTAGTTACGAATTTACTTAACTGTTTCACAATTCGTGTTTTTTAACGTTTTCGTGTGTATTAAAAATGAGTGCTTCTGATCCAAGGATCTTCTACATCAAACTAACCTACATTAACATATAAGAATCCAAAAAAAATAACTGACGACGAGTTATTGCAAGCTGCTTTAGCTTCGGTTTCTGAATTTGAAGATTGTAGTGATGAGTATGTTCTAGATGACGACGAATCCACATCAGATGACGGTAAGTTTATGAATAGGACGAATAATATATAAAATTAAATAATGTAAATTTTACAGAAGATATGACAGCCAACATGGTTCAGCTCGAACAACCTGAAGGTGCAAATACAGAATGGGACAATGATAGCAGCTGTATGAAAGTTTTTAATTTTACAAAAATTCCGGGGCTTTTAGTGAATATGGATGCAAATGCAAATCCGTACGATTATTTTCGATTGCTAGTTAATGACAAGTTTTTACAACTTATAGTGGACGAAACAAATAGTTATGCAGAACATATTTTAGCGAATCCACTTCAGCAAAGTCCAGATTAACAAAGTGGACGTCTCTTACAATATCAGAGTTGTTAATTTTTATAGAGTTGTTGTTTCACACTGGCACTATAAAGTGTAATCAAATTCAAAATTATTGGAAAAAGCATTAGTTGTTTGAATTAGAATGTTTCTCTAAATATATGGGACACGATAGGTTTTTGATTATTTTGCATTGTTTACATTTTCCCAAAAATCCTGAGCCTAGAGAAGAACCAAATGATCGTTTATATAAAATTCGACCGGTTCTGGATTACTTTACCAATCAAATGTTGTCTGTTTATTATCCTACACGAAATTTATCGCTAGATGAATCGATGCTGTTATGGCGGGGTAGACTGATGTTTAGACAATATATAAAAGATAAAAGTCATAAGTACGGAATAAAAATTTATGTTTAGTCCGAACCAGCTGGTTTAGTTTTAAATATGGTTATCTACACCAGATAAATAGACAATTTGGGTGGCAAAGGGCATACTAACAAAGTTGTTCTATACTTACTGAAGGATTTTTTGAACAACGCTCATTCGGTATTTATGGCTAATGTTTATAATAGCTATGAGTTGGCATTACAACTTTTGGTAAATAATACTTATTGTACTGAAACGCTTAGACAGGACCGAAAAGATACTCCCAAAGAAATTGTAGTGACAAAGTTGAAAAATGGTGATACCAATGCTGTATATAAAAATGGCGTTATGATAGGAAAGTGGCGGGATAAAAGGGACGTTACATACATATCCACACAATTTCCTGTCGATATTTATTTATTTATATACACTACTTAACAGGTTAGACCCAATTACAAAGTAGGCACCAAATCAAAAACATTAATACAAAAATTAAGAAAGGAATTATGTCAAAAAAGTAAATACAATAAGTATAAAATTAAACAAGAAAAAACAAAAACCGTAAAACATAACCTGAAAGAGAATACAGTCAAAACACAAGGAAAGGCAGAGGATGGGTAGGCAAGGAACACTAAAATAATTGGTTAATCTGTGCACAGACAAGTTGATTTAATGTGTGACAAAGAAACATGGAAGATATCAAGAGATTTACATTTGTTTTGAAATGTTGTGCACATTCAGTACAGAGGGGAAAACTTAAGCACATTGGTTCTTGGGGTGTTTAAATAAAACATATGGCCCCTGGTAGATGTAGGCACTCGGAAATTTACAGCAGATAATAAATAGGGAGTGTCTATTAAGTTATTAACTACTTTATAGAAAAAAACCACAGCACTTAAATCACGTCGCGATTTAAGTCTAGTTACAGAGAATCTGCATATAAGTAGGTTATGGTCGTAACCTATACATGGATAAACCGAGTCCTCCTTGTATGTTAGGTATTTAAGAAAGTGACGTTGTACCTTCTCAATCATATTTACATAGACTGCATATGAAGAATTCCAGACTATGCTACAGTACTCCAATTTCGACCTAACGTAGGCAAAAAATAATATTTTTAGAGTATCAATAGTGAGGTGTTTACCCATCCTAATAACAAAACCCAGCGATTTATGTGCAGCCCTAATAGTGTTGAAGATATGCAAATTAAATGTTAACTTGGCATCAAACAGTACACCAAGATCAAAAACACTATCGGTGATTTGAAGTACTGGACCTTCAATGCTATAAGGGAATTTAATTATATTATGCTTTCTAGAATAATTTGAAACAGAACATTTATCAGATTAATTGGGAGGTTGTTTGTAATACACCAGAAATGTAGATTATATAGATTCTGCTGCAGTTATGAGAAATCTTCTATTTGACTTATCGTGTTGAATAATTTTATGTCATCTGCATAGATTAAACATTCACAATCAATATCAACAACAACATCGTTGATGAAAATGATAAAGAAGTAGGGGCCAAGGACAGAGCCTTGTGGAACTCCAGAGGTAGCAATAAAGTGTTTGGAATGAGAGCCTAAATAATCGACATAGAGTCTTCTATTATTTAAATAGGCGGAGAAAAAGGTCAGTAGCTGAGGAGTAAAGTCCATGTAAGACAGTTTCCGAAGTAACAGATTGTGATCTAGCCGATCAAATGCCTTTGACAAATCTGTATATATCACGTCTACCTGCATTCCCTCATTTAAAGATTTAGAAAGATATTGTGTCATACTGGTTAAATTAGTTGCAGTAGATCTACCAGAAACAAAGCCGTGTTGTTGCAGACATACTTTTGAATGTGAGTGAAAGTAGATATAATCATAAAGAACAAATTCAAATATTTTACTGAAGTTATTAAGGATGACAATAGGGCATTAATTTATTATACAGGATCTGTCCCCTTTTTTATAGATAGGTCGTACTTAGAAGATTTCCAGATATTAAGAAATTGAGAATATTTGAGAGAGAGATTAAACAGAAAGGTTAAGGGTATGATAAGTTGAAACTTGCAATATTTAATCACAAGAGGGGGTAAGTTGTCTGGACCTGCAGTATATTTAGATTGTAATTTGTCAATAGCTTTGAGTGCATCCTGTTCCTCTATCACAGGTACACCAATACTGGGATAAGAGGAGACTGGTTCAGGATCAGAAGTATGGGAGCTGGAAGTATAGGCAGATTTGAAAAGTTCAGCAAACTTATTCGCTATAACATATGGATCAGAATAGGACTCATTGTCATAGATCATTTGTCTTTGTTGATTCGTTGACTTTCGTTTATCAGTTACAAATGCCCAGAAACACTTCGGATCGGATTTTACTTTGTCATTCATTGATCTTAAGAAATTATTGTGAGCAATATTCATAGCATTTTTTAGCCTAGTTCATAGGATTCTAAAATTGTTGTATACTAATGTATCACTACTTAATTTATATTGTTTCCATAAAATTTCTTTTTGTTTAGTAAGATTGATGATCTCCTTAGTGAACCATGATGGATAAGACTTCCTACAGGCTTTCGTTCTAGGGACATGCAAATCAATAACTTCAAAGAGTAAAGCATAAAAGCGAGTTGTAGCAGCTTCAATGTCATCAAAGTGGTACAGAGAGTTCCAGTCTAGTGTAGCTAAATCATCATAAAGGGCAGTATAGTTGACATTTTTAAAATTGTAGCGGGTATCTTTACTGGTTGCTTTAACATAGTTTTTTACAAGTAATTTATGTACTTCAATGCAAAGTGGTGGATGATGATTGTCAATAGGCAGGTCTACACACTTTGGTTCAGATATGTTGCAAGCGAAATTAGAAAAAGCTAGGTCCAGTAGCCTTTGATTCAGATTGTATATGTAGTTGTACTGTATGAGATCAAAGAAAGCTACAAGATTATTAAGGGGTACCAATCTGGGCAGGTTGTTGCCACTAAATGCAGATTCAGGTAGGTTGAAGTCTCCTATGATTATAAGATTTTTGTCATAGATAAAATAAAGATTTATTAATTCATCAAAGAAAAGTTCATACGCATGCCTCACTTGATTTGGTGGGATATATATCGTTATTATAATCATAGACTGGCTATAGGGATCTTTAATTTCAACAATTAAGACATCAAAGTTAATATTCGTACAAGTGTAGGGAACTTCATGAGAGACGAATTTTTTGTGAACAGCAAGAAGTACCCCTCCTCCCCTGTTAACACCCAAATTAGTATGTCCATCTGTTCTGAATACATTGAAAGTTTTGCAAAAGTGCATTATTATATATATATATATATATATATATATATATATATATATATATATATATATATATATATTGTAGTATAGCAGCTGTGTTATCGGACGTTATAACTAATAACCACAACCTTGCATAAAAGCCTCCCCTATATAAGAAACTTAACTCCGAGCTTAATAAAACTATTGAATACACGGGATATGAAGATTGCGGTAAATTATAACAGAAGCCTAAGAAACCTCTTCACTCCGCTAAAAGATCCTACAAACAAAAAATTATTAAGTAATGTAGTGTATAAAATTACTTGTGAATGCAATCAATGCTATATCGGGGAAACTAAACAATGGTTACGCAATCGTATAAGCCAGCATAAAAGCGATAATAAAATAAATAAAAAATCTTGTGCTCTTGCAATTCAACTAAATAAAGAAACACATAACGCTAATTTTGACGATATACAAATTTTAGAAATAGAAAACAATTACAAAAAACGATTATTTTTGGAATCTTTTCATATTAAAAATAACAATTCTGCAATAAATTTCAAATCCGATATTGATAATTTAAATACAGTTTATTCATTACTATATAAATTAAGTAGGCGCATAAAGACAGCAAAGTCATAATTCACACTCACCATGTATATCGTTAAAATGTAATTCATATAAAATATCAATTCTCAATTGCGATAACTAATCAGTATTAACATGCAAACCAACAACACTATATTGTCAGAATCTTGTTTGAATTAGTGACCGTTTCTCATATGTTATAGTTTCTAAGTTTTAAACTAATTTTATTTTTATGAGTTATTTTTTAAAATTTGTTTCATGTTTTAAAAGTAACTGCTTTTATTCTATTGATGGTTTTTCGAATTACTCAGAGTTCACATAGATTGTAAGTAACATCTATTTTGTACATTTATATTACAGCCTATCACTTATAGGTCATGACTAAGGAAATAAATTATCCGAAACGTCGACAAATTTATAAATGAGCGTTTTATTAATTAGTGGACGAACATATTCCCAAAGAAGATTCTAACACCTTAAAAATTTTATATATTATAGTGGAATCAATCAATTTTGGCATGGCTTTTTGAAGTACCTCAGCCTTTGTGATCTTGTTCTCTTGCTGAACATCTTTAGGTTTAACTATTATTGCCGTATTACTCCTTCTCACTACTTGTGAAAAAGAGATTGGAGTATCTTTCTGGAGCTTAGAAATAACAGTAGATAAATGATTTTCAGCTGCTTGGTAAGATTCATTAATTTTTGAAGTAACTGCGCTGATATTGGCAGAGAAGTTGCCAGCAACTTCTTTGGTGCGTAATTTGCATTCCATTTCAGTGAGTTGATTTTTCAGCTTAGTATTCTCAAATTCGACAAGTTTAGATCGCTCCAAAGCTTTCTCAGAAGACTCCTTAATGTGTTCAAACATTCTAGAAATGCATTGTACAGAATCGTCCAGATTAGCAATTTCCTTTAGTAATGAAGGCACTTGTTTAAAATAGGACCTACATTCTAAGCAGCAAAAAGTGAGTATGCATTTTTGTAGTATTATGGCACGTAGTTCACTCGTTTTTAGGCCAGAAGAAGATTCATGAGCATGAAAGATAACTTGACAGCATTCACATGTAACAACTGCATCAGAATTATCAAACTGAAGCTTACAGGTAGCACATGCAGTAGTCATGTTGGCCTATTATGGAAAATTAACAGGGTATAAACCACAAGGCTAGTCCTGTATAAATGTTTATAGTTCAATGTTTATATTGTACAAAACAACAACACAGTTAGATAATTACTGTTTATCACTAATGCTGATTATAAAGGTGTTGACCTCTGATGCCTTTAATTTGACACATGATAACTACAACAACTTTAATGTCAGAACTAATTTACATTTTACAAATGTCTAATGAAACTAAGTTTTCAAAATTCACTCAACTCACAGGCAAGTTGTTATAATTCAAGTAAAGCACTTACAGGTAAATTTTAATAATAAACAGATCACTAATTCACTTGTAAAATTAGTTTATAAAAGAGCTAAATAAACACACACAGATTGGTAGAGGTAGACCTAGGATTAGACCATTTTACACAGATAGTGAATGATGCAGACTGGCTAATATTCAAACAAAATATGGAGGAAACGAAGAAAAACCACTACCTGTTGTGCAGTACAATAAAAATATGAGTGGCATTGACAGTTTTGATCAAATGATGTCATGAGATTCTTAGCCGTCTCCACGATATTCTATACGTGACCAGAAAAAATTTGTCCACAGTCAGTATCTACTCCCAGGTATGTAACCATTTTTGCAGGTTTCAGTACTGTATCGCCTATTTGGAAATTAATATCTTTAGTTTTTCGGCTAAGATTAAAAATAATTGCTTTTGTTTTTCAGCAGCCATATCCAATTTGTTTTTCTTTAACCATATTTGGGCCGCCTGTAGGTTTTCGTTTACCAAATGTTCCAGTTGCCTTCCATTTCTGGCAGAAACAACCAAAAGCCAAATCGTCGGTATAGCAAACTAATTCAATATGGCATGGCACGTCTATATCCATGATATCGTCATACAGAATGTACCGCAGAGTTGGATCCACTACCGAACCCTGTGGAACACCTGCAATTATATTTGTATGAACATCTCGGGATACTGTAATAGATCTCTTGTTAAGGTATACACTAAACAGATTAATTATATATCTTGATACCCCCTTATGTACCAACTTTCCCATGATTATATCTCACGATGCCATGTTAAGGGCATTTTGGATGTTTACCAGCACCAGACCACACCATCTTCTACCCACCTTTTTATTCTTATCTACCCTACTAAGCACCAGGTCTACTGTATGTACGGTACAGAGCCCTTTCCTAGAACCAAACTACTACTTGTGAAAACCCTCCAATCTACCAATTTCGTCTAATAATCCACCATTAATCAAATTTTTAAACATTTCCCCAAACATGTCTAACAAACATATAAGCATGTATTTCATCCCCTGGGCATTTGCCTGACTAGGTTTTTCAATCAATATTGGCTTCACTCATTTCAATTGAATGGAAAATGTTCTTCTGGATAACAGATTATTGAAAAATTTCCTACATCATTCGGGTTTCTCATTCACCAGTACTTTAGTAACTTCAGGGGTAGATTATCTGGTCCTCAGGCGTGATTTGACCTAATCTTATACATGGAGGGGGAAGATGCAATAAATTTACAATTAAGATCATTACGAACATAAAGAGCCACCCTCCACCACTTTTCCCTGTTCTGTCGTTAAGTATAATTTTAAATCCTTCTAACTTAAACCAAGGAATCAGACAAAGTTGGTTTCAGCCACGTTTCTGACACAGCAACACAGTGTGGAAGACAGGACTCAAAAAGGTAAAGAAACTTATCTAAATGAGAAAGTAATGAGCAGGCATTAATATGACAGCATTGAAACGATTTCGGATGACGAGAGAGTGATTGACAAAGGAGAGCGGAACAAGACGGGACAGGTGGCAGGGAGTAGGGTTGTTCTAGATCAATACCAACAACTCTTTCGGCAAAATCCAACTCAATTAAGCATAAATCAGAAAAATTTTCAGCCATTAATAAATTTCACCCAGAAATAAAAAAATAAGTATTTAAATATAGGGCAAACCACATTACCAAACAGTATAAAGCAATGCATCCCTGTAACTAAGCTCAAACATCCACACTTATACACATACCCGCGCACATTCTTAACTACAAACACTAACCGTAACAAACGTTTAATACTAAACCTAATCATAATAATAAATAGACAGTACAAACAAATAAGCACAAAACAAATAAGCGCCAAAAACAAAACAAGATATAATACGATATAAAGGGAACCAGCCGATACTATATAGTTAGCTCACAAAATCAAAATCAATAGCAAATATCAAATAACAGTAACAAATACAAATGTAGTTGAAAAGAAACGCCGCATTATATAATATTATAGAGCACAATATCATATCATACAGCTATCAAAATAAGGCGGTAGATACCAGGCGTACAACTTAGTTACTTTTACTTTGACTTCGAGTACTATATTTAACTCGTTTAATTGCGGTCTCATTTTCACAAACTTGTATGCAAGAATTTAACTGTGACAAATTGATAACACTCTTTATACTGTTATTAGGCAGGTGAATAAAAATTCGTCCGTCTAATGTCCAAACTTTTGAGGCACCAAAGTGTTCTTTAGCAGTATTATACGTCAGAAGTCTGCGCTTAGTTAATGATTCCGTAATCATGAACGGTTTTCCTTTTAACAGTTTTTTATTTATCCACACCTGATGACGATATTTTTAGGAGTTTGACCTAGCTTTACTAGAAAAAGCTTTTCAATTTATTCAAGTGCCACAGTATTGAAATATGAGTGAGTGCTAGTCGTTTTTATACATAAAATTTAAATACTATTATTTAAATTAATGCTGGTTGGTGATGTTTGTGTATTTAAGCAAACAACACTGATCAGAGATTACTAAAGGGGTGAAGTTAGAACCAGTTAATACGTGTACTAAGCGTAATTTAATTGCAAGACCATGCCTAATATTATATTTACTAAATATATTTATTACGTTTGAGTTTCCTACTGCATTTCTAAAATTTTTAATTATTGTTTTTAGTATATTAATCTAGACAATGCCTAAACAATACCAAGCTAAGGTTGCATTGGCTACAGCCAAATCGCTAATTAACAAACTAGAAAACTTTGAGCGGTGTCTTGCTACAATTACTAGTGTACCAATTACCGAAACTATTATTACTAATTTGAACTTACGGTTGGCTATTATTAAACCAGCCGTAACAAAATATAGAGAATTATCTATTGAGCTGACTGCGAATTCAGTTACATCCAAAGAAATAATCTCTGATTATTTTCATAAATTTATTGATCTCACGAGTAAAGCAACTAGATTCTTAAAGAATACTTCTAAGCCATCTAGAGCAAGCTCCTCAGAGAGCCCAAGTAGTACTACATATATCAAACAAATAAATGCTAAATTACCAAAATTAAGTATCCCTAATTTTTCCTGAACAAAAGGTATAGTATGTTGAGAGCATTCTGGTTTTTACGATTGGTACTACAATGCACTGTTGCCAAGCCTGGTCTGATCGTCTCATATAATTTCATTAACTGCAGTAATATTTTTATTTGACCAACCACTGTGAGGATATATTGGTGTTGCCATATTGCTAAAAACAGAACCAGTTTTTTAATAACTTTAGCTAAATTAAGAACGGTTAACTTTGTAGGTGCTTTCACGTCGTCCTAATATTGTATGAATTTCTTCTACTGTAACTATAATTGCTAGATCATTCTTATAATGTATTTCTTCACAAACTAATCGTTGTTGAACCGTGAAATACATGTTTACTTGGTATGCTTTGCTACATAAGAACCTAGGGCGTGTTTGGTATAAGATCAGAGTCTCTAAAAGCATTCATATACACTGTAGCAATAATTAGTTGTGTATTTAAATGAAAAACGCATTTTCAACATTTGGCAATGTAGTCGACAGCTGACCTCAAAGCCTTGATTCGCCGGATCGAGTATAGTATAAAGTGGAGAAGTTCCTTAAAGATTACAATGAATTAATAGTTACAAAGACCGATAAGGGAGCTGTACCAGTAATTTTAAACAAGTATGACTCCATCATGTTACACTTTATTGTGTAAAGCTATAAAATTAGGCATATTAATTTAAAGTTAGGGACTTTTTAGAATTTGGGAAAAATCCCCGCTGAACACTGCAATTCGTTGACACTGTGAAATTCATGGATTATTAGCGTTCACACAGATCTTGATGTCGTTCGCTTATCTTCGCGATTGTAAGCGCTGACCTAAGGCTTTGTATGTGGGAAGAAATTCATGTTACCAGGAACTCAATCTTGTTTGAGAGAGACGTTTGAGGCAAGAACCGCCGCGTATCTCGACAATTACCGTACCGATTTCCGTGAAGTAACGGTTATCGTGTCTACCGGGTGGTGCTGTCGTAATTGTTCCCACACTTCTGCCCCTTATCCTTATCATATTGTCAGCGAGACACCATCAGCAGGAGCAGCGATCCACAAAAGGGCAACAAAGAACGGCCTCTGAGAAGGATAACGCCCATGTAAATGTCAGGGTGTGTTTTAAAACTTTATTTACTTGCCTGGGGGGTTTACTGAGAGGGTTGAGCGTAATAATCACCAAATCACACTTTTATTTCAGACCCTACAATATACAGTATACTTAATAAAGACTCTACATTCACCATACAAAAGGTGAATGACAAAGTACAATATTTAAACACAAAAACACGATCTCTATAAAAATAAATTAGCTATCAACTCAGTTCCTGGAAAGTACTATGGCCTACCAAAAATTCATAAAAAAATAAATAAAATAAAATCAACACTCCATTACGTCCAATCATATAATCTATTAATACTCCAACATATATAACCAGTTCCCCTGCCAATATTTTACCAATAGCATTCCCTCTCGAACGACACTTTTAGTTATTCCACATACTATCTTCAAATCTTTGGTACTCCAATGGGATCACCATGGTCTTCGATTATTGCACAATTGTTTATGGACAAAATATTTTTAATAAAATATGTAGATGGTATACTATGTTCTCTTCCGGAACATTTACTTCAATTTACTGTTTATCTAATCAATAGTTTTAACCCTCACCTCTTTTTCACAATGAAAAAGAAGTAGATAGTTGTATTCTTTTTCTCGTTACCAAAGTACGGTACATTTAAAAACCAACTAACTCAAAGGCATTTAAATTTTTATTCCAACCATTTCCTAAATTATAAATTCAATACATTTAATACTTTGAAAAAAAAAGAATAATCAATATTTGGTGTTCGTGGATCGCCTTATAGAAATATACGGTTCAAATCGTCAGTAAGCAATTGCAAACATTCTTCAAAATAACTATTACACCATTTTTGTAGTATTTATAAATAGTATATTAGTAAAAAGAGTCTTAACCCATTACGCACAAAGTGAAAAGGTTTACGCACGAAGCCACGTAGCGGTGAGTGCGTAAATTTCACAAGTGCGTAATGGGTCTACAACTCGTGTAACGTACTATACTTTTCCTACACCTTCTTTTTCTTCTATTAAATAAAGGAAATTGCAATTATTTAAACTTTATTATAATAGTTGTTAATAACAATTGAACAATTATTGTAAGTCGATTGTGCCTTATTATTTAATGGTGATGAATGATTTATAATTGTAGTACTACTGCATGGTACATCAGACGACGAAGATTGATAATTGGTAATTGCATCCGATATTCATAATGCGTTGTCATTTTTATTTTTAAGAGAGTGATTCATATAGCCTTCCGCCACTGCAGAAGATTGCCGCTTCAATAATAGCATATCACTTCCTGCATCAACTAATATAGTTGCTGACGATCCCCTAAAACAATGGCCAGTATATTGCTTTGGTTCTGGCAGCTGAAGATATTCGGCAATTTTACTTTGTGTACTACCGATTTATTTATCCCCACAACCTGTTTCACGCATTTTCCATTTCTGTAATTAACAAATAAAGGAAGTTCTATTCCAGGAGGATGCAAATTCGTGTAACTTTTGACATGTGGGATAAAACGTTTCTGGTACTAAAATGAACGTCTTGTTTTAGTTTTAGAATTTGGAAATTATCAAGGATTTTCCAGTGTCCTGAATGTGTTCCATTTTAATATTTCTAGGTTCTTGTTTACAAGTCCCGCTTAATCCAATAATGAGAATAACCTGTAAACAAAAAACAAAATCCCGTTTTTGTTATGAAAATTATACAATATTTTAATTATTTACCTTCGGCAACAAATGTTTATCGTCGGGCATCTTTCAGAAACTTATTAATTTGTTCTGCAGACAGGATTTTCGATTTTTTACTTCTAAATCCATCCGATTTCCACTTCAGTAGGGCAATTAGTTTTGGATAATCTGCTATGTTAATATTATTATTATTTAGTGTAGTTCTCAGTATCGAGTAAATGGCCCATAGAAAAGATGGCTTCATAGATTTTGATATTTCTTCAAAATACGCAAGTAAAACATTCTCCGAAAATGATTTAATGTTATGCTTGTGTCACCATTCCATAAGTTTTGGATAGGTAATTTCATACCCTTCTTTGGATTTTAGCGGTAACAAATTATGTGTGGCAGATTGAGCTTTTTCTAAAATCTCCGGCGGAGAGTTCATAATTTCATCATTTTCATTATTAATAGACATAATCGTAGGTACAGTTGAGAAAATATTCGGATACAATAATATTTTGTTGTAAAAATTGACAACATAAATGACGCCGTTTATTTCCATAGCATGCTAAGAGAACGAGATTTATTTTAAAAGAAATTGTATAATGTGTTGTCGACATTTAGGGGCGATCGCTCTTTTAATCCAAAATGTATCTTGCGAATGCTAAGAGCTTTTATGGTTTTCAATTAACTAAATGTATGTTAATAGACCAAATAAAGTCGTAAGTAGATAAAAATTTGATTGCCATTTGATTAAACCTGGAAATTTAAGTTTTCTTGTCAAAATCCACGTGTATGTTATGAGGCCTCATTACGTGCATGTTATTGTTAAATGTCGCAAGGAATGTCGACAGTGCGATTTCTGACGTTTACTGACATGAGCGTAGAAAAAGTTTTTCTATACCTAAAATTATCCTTGCTGATACTTAGTTCAACACTAAATTAAAGAAAAATGTATTATGTGAAAATATAACAAGTTTATTTTTGTAAACCAGTTAAATATTAAAAAACATTCTACTATACCATAATTATAGATCATTATTTCTCATTATTCACAATAACACTAAGTGTATGTAGGCAGGCCGAAGATATAATAATAACAAGAGTACAATTAAACTTTAAAATAAATTATCTCTACTCTATTAAAGGAAACATCATCTACAGAATAAATACCTAAACTAGTTAAAAATAAATTAAGTAGACTTCTATAAAATAGAATAGTATTTACAAAAATTTAATAAACTATTTAAACAATTCATATCCCTTCACATTCGAGCTCTGTATTAAAAATATTTATATACAATAATAAATTTATAATTAAAACCATGGGCATTTGTACCATAAAATAATTTTCTAAAACACTGGTGTCGTTTAACATAATTCAGCAATGCTAGAATTCTGACTAGTTATATAATGCTGACTTAACAAACAATTGAACTACTTGAGAGTTTGTGCCCAATATCATTTTTCTACCGGCTTTTTTCTTCGTCGTCCACCTTCTAATAAGTACGATACATCTAAAGGCTGCTTTGTAGGCATTTTATTTAAAAGATTTAGTAATATTTTATTTAGCCTTGCTTTTTTCTCCTTTGGAGTCTGAAAAATTCCTAAAATTAACACTTTCTAATAAAAGCTTGTCACTTACCCTAGTAACAGGAGGCACATGTACAGGCAACTGCGGTAAATACTTAAGATTCTCATTGTCTAGCATTTTGCGTCCTCGTTGTTTAAGTAAAGCAGGATCCAAATCGTGAGGAGCATATGTCCTTGTTATTTTTAATCGGACCTCAAACTTTTCAAAAGCATATGCCTTTGTGCAAATTGGGTACCTCCCTTTTGAATTTTTCATGAATAAATGTGCGGTTTTATCCACACGATATTCACAAATGTAAATATGCTCTTCAGGTGCTCCTATCGGACGTCCTTTGCAGAACGTGTTTATATCTAGTACCCAACAATGTGATATAACTAATTCAACAGGAACTGCTTCATAAAGAGGAACTCGCATAACTTCATTCGGGAAGAACCTAGAACAGATGTATAGAAATGTACAATAATGTTCTAGAAATCTCTCGATTCAACCTTCTGTTGGGCAAGCACATATTCAATAAATACACGCCTTAACATTTTCTAAACTAAGCAAATGTCAGTAGAATAGATTTGACGATGTTTGATTTTAATTTCTGAAGTTGTTATGCTTTAAATTCGTTTCACAAAGATTTTAGTTAATATACAATCATAGGGGACGTTTTGTATGATTAAGTAGGGATTACGTATTATATAAATGCAGTTTTGAATTGCCACTAATGTTTCGGATACTTAATTATTATGTATTCTGTGGGGATCGAATGTAAATATTACTTCACACACTTGAAAACATGCTACACAAGCTCAGTGGTTGACTAGTTGGAAACAACTGACAGCCATCAATTCATTCTGAATGTAACTACCGTATCTTGAAGACTGGTGTCGGTGCTTTACAAAAATGTGTATTTTCTCGTTGATTACCATCCAATTCTTGATATCTTATTTCTTGCCTTTGTGTTATAATACTATATTTTCTTTACCGTAACAAAGTACAAATTTATTAAGATTAAACCTCTCCCACGTTGTCAAACCTACATAATCCCACAAAAATTGTTACTCAATTTGGGCTGTATGAATGACATCGCTGGTCACGTGCACAAATTAATTATACAAAGGTCAAGTTAATTTTGCTTCTCAGGGATAGAGAATCGTTCATTTTTCAGGGGTTAGTTTCCACAATGCTGTTCTCATCGACGAAACCAAGATGTTAAAAAAATGTTTTTTCAATCCTCAAGTTATTGCATTTATATGAAATATAACTATATAAAAATTAATCGGCTGATTTCACGTTAAGCATATTAGCTATATCAAACTCGCCCCCAGGGCGCAACACAAATTGAAGGCACATTCTTCTAAACTTTAAAATTTTCATCTAATGTATTCAAACCAAATATATTAAACATTAATAAATCAAAGTCACCTTCAATTTGTGTAATAAATGTCAAACTCAAATTTTTTTATTATTTTGACAATGATCCTGGATCGAAATGTTAATAAAGACGATTTTAACAACTATGAGTGGTTTAATTCCCAAAGAAAATTAAGAAGAATACAAAACAAACCACAAAAAACATATGGAGAGTAGAAACCAAGATATCGTAGATATAAGAAAGAGGTAATAAATAGGGAAGGGATCACTTGAAAGACTCAAACTTCACCCACACACATCCGTATTCAATAAGGGTCGGTAGTCAAGTGCTGTTCTTTTCGATGCCTAGTTCCCACCAATTATCCCCCTCCACGATTTTTCATGGTCACAAACTCAAAACCGGTACACAAAGCTATACTTTTTGTAGCCTAGGAAGCAAGGTTTGTGGTTTCCACTCCACAAACTGTAGGCAATGTTCTGAGATACGAGAACCTAGTCTTCATGTGATTTACACGTAAAGCTTAAATTAAAAATGATAAAGGAAAACTTTCCCATGTCGAGTTTAAAAATCCCCTAAAATTAAATAGTAAAATGAAAGTGCAAAGTCTTATAAAAAAACGCAACAATCGGCTTAAAGTTTCAAAAAGCAAAACAAATAAAAGTCTGTATGAGAGCTCACAAGCACGTAAAACTTAAATTTGTCTATCGGGGATGCCTGCTTTTTTAACTGTAGCAATATTTGCGATACCAGGAAATGGAAATATAATATAATTTTTGTAACTGATATTTGAATTGTGTCATTTAGTGTAAGATAGTCCTAATAATTTTTTTTGTAAAAGATCTTTACTAGGAAAGTTTGTGTTCAGAGTTTGAAACACTCTAACCCTTTAATAAATTATCTGTCAAGGATTTTTTTGGCCAAAACAAACCTTACAAGCATAGGAAAAATCCTAACCAGGTAAACCATCCATAAGAGAAGAAAATTTTTATAATTAAGTAAATAAGTACATGTTAGAAATAATTTGACGTTTGAAAGGAACATGCTATAGATGTTCTATCTACTTTTGTTTGAGAGAAAATATTTTATGTATAAATACTTTGTAATATTGCTGTTTGATTTAATTTTTGAAAACTCTCACATTTCCGTTGAGCTAGCCAGGCAAAGTTAAGAAGGAAGGTAAATGAATAATTTCAAATTTTACAATTTGCGACTTCTGTATTGCAGCATTCTTTTAGCATTACATCAAAACGAGGCGTTGTCATATCACTCTTTCAGCGGCGCATCAAAGCGAGGCGTTGCCACAGCACTCTTTTACCTTCCTTTCTAACTTTAGTTTGTCTGGCAAACTCAATGGAAATGTTGAAATTTATGAAATGAAATCAAACACAGTAATATTAAAGCATATAGAACATTTACAACATTGTTTCTTTCAAACATCAAATAATTTCTAAGAAGTACTTATTTACACAATCATCAAGATGTTCCTTATCTTATTTTAAATTTACAGAACTAAATCTCATATAGTTTACCTGGTTATGAGTCTCACGCTTGTAAGGTTTGTTTGGTCAAAAAATCCTTGATAGATAATCTATTAAAAAAAAAGAGCGTTTCGAACTCTGACCACACTTTCTTTGGTAAATACCCTTAAAAAAAAATTATTATATGATTAACACTTATTATTCTACTTTAAATTAAATGGCAAATACCCCAATATCAGTTAAAATAAATCTAAAGTAATACTAATAGAGTCCACAAAAGTGCTCCTCCAATTCGTAATTAACACTATTAAATATCTTTTGCGTCTATTTTTGTTATTTGATGTCAAATCAGCTTACACAGATTTCCCACATCTAAAATCTTCGTTTCAAACAGCACTTACCTTTCAATTATTTAATAGAATTTTTAAAGTAATATTATATTGAAGAACTTTCCCCTCTTCGTTGTATATTTACATTTAATAATTTCCATTTTATGCAGGTTACGTTTAAAACATCACTTCTTTCACGATCGAATTTATGAATCCCCGACTTTAATAAACGCTTTCATTTATATACTAAATTGTCGTTTCTAGAACGAATTAGTATCGTATGAAATATTTTACACCGTAATGACGCAAAATTTCTACGAAAAACTCATTAGCGTCTAATCATCGAGTTTTATTACGTCGTTACCGCGTTCCACTTATTAGTGATGTGCACGGTTCGTTCTACGCAAATACATATATGATTGTGGCGCCGCATACTAATGCGAAAGATAATCAATTTTTATCAGTTATTCTATGGATTTTATGGGGTTTTTCAATGTTTCGGTCGCTTCTTGGAATAAACGTTTTCTTATTAAATAGGTCATACGAAATTGGCGTATTTCTAAATACAGATGATTCATCCTATTCCTAATATTCTAGAAAATTCTTTATTTAAAATGAATTTGTCATTCATAGGGTAATTAATTTAAACCTTAACTGATTTTTAATGCAAATGGGTTGCATTTTTATAGAAAATATTTACTTTTACGGCAAAACGTGTTTTAGTACACCTAATTAAGATTAGAATTGTGGTTTTAAATACACAAAATTATTTATTTTAATGCACGGAAAGTGCACAACGAATATTTGTATTTATCTTAAAATGATCAATTTGCATTCGCATTTAATACGTCCTACATTATTTAATATGTATTTACAATATGCTTATATCATGCATTTATACACATGGAATTTGCGTTTTTACTTGGCATTTTAATAAATAAAAGTACGCTTATATTATACAAGGTGTAACCATGAATTTACGGAAATTTTCATTTTTTCCAAATTCTTCTATGTGTATGTATGTACATGTCCTTCTAGCTTCATTAGTTATAAATTATAAAAAGTCATTACAGGATTCACTAGAAACCATGTTACTTGTAATAGCAATTACAGAGAGTTCAAAAATTAATTTCTGACTACCACAGGAACATTTACTTCCAAAAAAACCATATCCAGAACTTTTCGATTTTTTCACCATTTCTTATTTCAATAAACATTATCTAGTTATCTATATTTTTAAACATTAGTAAATTACTAAAAAGTGAAATTTATAAAACTTGAATAAACTTTGTTGGTTGCATTTAATTGTTCATAAAGAAATACGATTAATGTAGACTACGACTCGCAATTAATTCCTTTGTATAATTAGACATATAGCAATACAAGTAACCTGCATTACAAACCACTTCAATTTGTAAGTTTGTTCCTTCCATTTTGGAGACTTTATATAAAGATCGCCAAACTACATTACAATGTGTTCGATATTATTCGTTTGGGTGATAAATGACTCTAAAATAACAGATTCAACAATTGGTATAAATTATCGTAATGTCAAAGTATTTATGATTGCGTGGCCGATTGTAAAAGTACGAAAGCTATGCTGGTAGGCTCTATTCAAATTAGAGATAAATTAATTAAACAATTAGTGTTAGAAATTGCTACAACTTCCCACAGATAACTTGTAAATTTAGTAAAATGTTGGGACATATGAACCTGATATTAGACAACACAGAAAACTAAACTCCTAAATGATGACAATCGTATTCGTTTACTCAATAATTCTATATTCATGAAAATAATTATTCATACGCTCCTACAGCGACACATACCAGTAATACTAGTCTTGGTGTACAATAACAAACAGTACAATAGAAATGAAAATATTCGCAGCTATAATTAACATTGCGACCATTTCCACATAACAACGTGTTACGTTCAAAACCCTGCAAACAATTTTTTCTGCGTTTATTTTTAAAACGCCCTAAAATTCCTCAACAAGCAATATTTCCCGCCATTTGAATTAGTGTTATTTTATAAAATTTCTCAAGTAATTACTCTATACAAAAGTTTGCCTTATAAAATCAAACAGCTGCTTAGGAAACTTTATGTTACAAAGTAGTTGTAATAAATTCTAGCACCTGCAGTGAGTACATTTTAATTAAAAGCTGCACGTAAATGCGCAGCTTTCTTCTAAAAGATAATACCACTTACCACCTGACTACATCTGCTTACAATAGACTTGTTATATGGTATTCTGCAGCTGTTAAGATGTTACAAAGTAATGAGTCTGTTTTCCTTTGTCTAAAATCCCTTGATAATTGCGTTATTTGCTTGTTGGCAAGCTGTTACAGTTTTATTTCGGCAGCTGTTGTCTGGAAATTCTGCACACTTGGTTCTTCGGCGATATCTTTGAAAGCCAAATACCCTACCCCCATACATGATTCTGTCCTTATAAAATAGAGACCGTGCTTTGAAAGAGACTATTAAAGATTGAATACAACATCCTCTTACCAAAGATACATGCAAAGTCGCGCTACTAAAAGTGCTTTCTTAGTATAAGTGAAGTTGGTGGTTCCAGCATGCAGCCAATAAAGAAATACAGTCTCATTTTTTCATCCACAACATGATACGAAGCCAACTAGTTCAAGGTACAGTCTTTCTATTTTCGCAATTCTTTTATGCTGCTGTGGAGTATAGACATTTTATTTGCTGCTACTCATGAATATCCGATAAATTACCAACACCACATTACCAGACACAAATTCACAGTACACGAGTGACGATGTAATAATCATTCTTTAAATTAAAAATTAATTATTCAAAGTTTGGGGTAGAGTCCGTTTTACTGTTTCTTTTGTCTTTTAATTTAATTTAATTTAAGTTAGAGTGTCTAATTTTAATGTTATACTATTTTTTGAGGAGGTGCACTTCACAAAGCAGCATGTATATATAATTTAGGTATATTTCTTTTTCTAGATTTACTGTATAGTTTATGGTTAATTTTCTTTTATATGTATTTAAGGTGAACCGTTGTAAGTATTTAGACTATAAGATGTTAAATATTTTGCTTACCCATTTTTATATGCTTATGTTATGACGCTTTGTTTGCTAGCACATAACAAACGATTATGCAACTTATTTGTTTCATTGTTTTGTAAATAGTATTTCAAGATTCGATGTTAACAATATAGTTTTACAGAGGTTTCCAATGTGTTCTTTCTATTTCACCCACGCCCCTTTCCGACGTTTTTGAGCTAGCCCAAATTCTACCATTCTATCCCCGTTTTGTTGCGGTATTCGGTGTAAACGATTTCTTTACTTTTACTGTTTTCTTTTGTGTTTGTGCGGAATACCGTAACAAACGTGGAAAATGTTAAAAACCAAACAAAGTAAGTTCAGTAAAAATAAAAAATACAAACTATGCAGTACTTACTTTCTAGTAGGCTCATGAAACGTTTCATGCGGCCTCAAATAATGATGACCATATGCAAATCTTTGACCTGATTTTGAATCTTTCCACAGCCTTTCTATCCTAAATATATCCAAATCCGAATATTTTATATGCTCTATTGTTTTATAATTATGTTTTCTTTTTGTTCCAGGTATCGTTATATCCCTTAGCACATAAACAGTATCGCCCTGACGAAGTTGTAAGTCCCCTCTCAATAAAGTCATATAATATCTAGAAATATATTCTTATACTCAATAACAAGTGTGTTTTATATATTTAACAAACCTGTGACCATGTTCCGTAAATTCATCAAGAGCAATTTCATACTGGACTTTCCGCGGTACACATCTTTCACAATGAAAGCTAGGAGTTTTAGCGTCAGCTCCAACACATTCAGAATGTTGCCAAACTAAACATCGTTCACACTGAATCATAAGGCCTTCGTCATGATACATTCCACATATACATCTGATTACATCCTCTTCATCGCCTTTCTTCTTATTCGGAATAAAGCCAGCTGGTAATTTTTCACCTATTGCTTCTTCTATTTTTGTTACATTTTGTTTTTTAGACTCATAATATATCTTTCGTAATCTTGCTGCTGAGATTCCAAGATCAGATGTACGCCCATAAAATTTAACAGCATTAACAAATATTCTAAGGACATCAGTGTCAAACTTGTCGATAGAGGTATAATTTCCAGCTGATATCTTCTTTTCTATTGTTGTTAGATCGATAGGGTTTGAAATGCGTTGATAATAATTGGGCATTTTTCGCTTTGATGGTAATACAACAAATGGCGAGCACAATAACTCATTCTTTTCATCTGTAATTAAAAAGAATTATTTATAAATGTCAATTAAAAGTAAAACAATTGCAACATTGTTAATATTGTGACAGTTTGTGTTGTCACGTATCAAAATGAATATATTCGAGTATCGAGTTTATACTATAGAATTCCTTGCAAACCAAGGAAAAGCTCCAAAAATTATTTGAGAAGAAATGCTTGGCTATATGCAGGGGCGATTGTCGGCCACGTTTGTTACGTGCCAAAAATTTCGGCACTAGACATTCTTAATTAAGTTTTAATATGTGAGAATTTCGCGACATAAATTTAAAAGGACGTGTGCGTATTTCCGTCACTTCAGATAGTGCGTTGCGCGAGATTCACGCCGACTCGTGTGGACGAAGAAGGAAGTGGGGGATTTCCGCGATGGGCGTTAGGACTAGCCTCCGAGATGTGAACAGGTGGAGTTGGTCTTGTGTGTCTTACCGTATCTTTTTGTTATGTAGGTCCCTTTTTGCCTTCTTTTGATTATCGTTCCTCAAACCCGTTCCTGTCATTCCCTACATATAGAAAGACATCAAAGTTGGATTCAACCGGTACAAGTATTCCCACGCCCGAGAAGAGTCGACAACGGAGCCCCGCTGTACCCATCATGGAGTAATCCTGAAGGGAAACTCTACATGTTCACGTGAGTGCCCCCCTTGGGGTTTTCTTTAAAATTTATTTCCTTTAAAATTGGTGTAATTATGTTGCATTAATTTGCATATTGTGTGACGTCATAGATAATTTGTGCGTCAATTTTTACATTATGTAATATCGCTATCAACTGTCCTCAGTGGCTCGCGTACCTCGTTTACTGGGGTATAACACGTTAACTATTTATAAATCATTGAAACTGTTTAAACACGATCGAGGATCCCCCCGCCGATCACTCTGTTTAAAGTGACACCTGCAGGAAAAATAATGGCAACAATTTTTTTTGGGATTGTAAGGGAATGTTAATAATTGATCATCTGAATAAAGGCAGAGCGATAATAGATTAATGCTGTGCATTAATACATTCCTTAAAAGTAAATAGTTCGAAAAATTGATTCAAGAAGTCCTGTTGCTTCACGACAATGCACCAGTGCACAAATTAAGACTTTTAAAAACTATCATTGCTGGATGTCAGTAGAAATTTATCATTTACTTTACAGCCCAGATCTAACCTCCTCCAAATCTTGCTTTTTTTTTGGCATCACGAGCATTATTTTAATTACATGGGTGTTCGGGATTGATTAATTTCATTATTCAAATTCAAATATTTTTTCGTGTTTATAAAATTGGTGTGTTGGGACGTTATCACTCCCGCCAACATATTTTGTCAAAAACAAGTGCATCACAAGTGCATCTTATCACTTGTTATTTCGGTGTACAACATGGTGGACATAAAAGATGCTGCCTTGTAAACTTCAGGAAATGCTGCCATCAATTTTCAATCTATGTGGTGACTAATTGCAGAAAGTCGCTTGTGTTGAAAGTGAAACAGTTCCTCAGGTGAGTGTATTTTCGTTTTAACTACACCAATTTTCGTGATATTAGGTTAAACATTTTGTATTCACATTTCGTGCGGTTTTTCAAACAATTTCTATAGTTATTCATTAACATTTTGTTCCTTCGATCCAAATTTTGAATTAGTTCTTAAAATATACAGTTCACAGTTCATTAAAATTGACGCGTTTTTTCAAGTGATAAATTTTTTATGCTTTGCACGTGTTTGCAAATCGGTTTAACCTAAACATTAAACTCTCCAAATAGCTTATTTTTATTATTAATTGTGAATACTTTGGGTAATTTGAACAAATTAATGCTATTTATTTGATAAGATTACACATAGTTTACACTTTTAACAGATGGGTATAAATTTGACATTCTCATATTTCCTTATGGCGAGCGGTGCAGTGTTGCCAACTCTTTTAGGTGCTGTCTTGCCAGATTGTGGCATTCTTTCAAAGAGTATAGGAATTTCTTGCTAAAAGGTGATTGGTTGTTTAAGGGAATTGATGGGATGTTTTTGGTGAAAGTATAAATTAATATTTATATATATTTTTGATTTAATTGCTATTTAAAGCATTTATTGGACATTTTTGTGAATAATTCGTGATTTTCTTGTTTGTGTATTTGCATTGTGCACATACAATTTTCATTAGAGTGTTTTGTGTTTACGATGGTGAAAATGGAAATTGAAAAATTAGCAAATAAACGCAAGGTGTTACTTTAGAAGGTTCGAGCTTTGTTAAAAATTGCGCAAGTAGCTCAACAAGATCCTGTTTCGAAGTTAAATGATTTTGAGGTTCGTTTTGAAGATTTATCTTTATTAGTTGGTCAATTTGAAGAGGTTCATTTTGAAATTGTATCTCAAGTGGAAGATAAGGATATTGAGGAACAGGAAACTATTCAAACAGAATTTGATGATTGTCAATATTCTATAAAAGTGATTTATAGGGATTTGACTCTGCAGAGACTTGTAGATGTTCCATCTAGTGCTAAAGGTTCACGTGCAAGTTCAAATCATTCTCATCCAAATTGTGAAAATGCTCATTTGCACAAAAGTGGTGTTAATGCAAGTTGTAATAAAATTAAATTACCGAAAATTGTGATTCCAAAATTTGATGGCAGTTTCAAAGACTGGCCTACATTCTATGCTTTGTTTCGTACTTTAATTCATGAAAATAAGTCTTTCAGATATAGAGAAGTACCAGTATATGGTGTCCTCTTTATCTAAAGAAGCCCTTGCGATGGTTCAGGGACTTCCTTTGACTTCAGATAATTATAAAATTTCTTTTCAACAATTGGTGGACAGGTATCAGAACAAACGTTTTCTGCTTACTAGTTATTGGCAGTCCATATATAATGCTCCAAAAGCTAATATGGATTCTGCAACTTCTTTGCATTCATTGCTAGCAATGTTCTCGGAAAATTCATTGGCACTTGAGCAATTTAATTATGATATGTGGAATTTTACTCGATTAAATCTGTTGTTACAAAAATTAGATAGTGTTACTAGAAAGCGTTTTGAAGTTGAACTTCATGATGTGGAGTTACCAACGTATGAAGATTTATATGCCTTTTTGTTAAAACATTGTAAGGCATTAGAGACTAATTTAGTGATTACAGGACAGCCTACATCATCTCTTAAATCAAAACCAGAACAAAAACAATCGGTGAAATTTGGTCAAAATGCAAATCGTGCTAATCAATCTTTTACATTTGTGACCAGTGCAAAGAATTCTAATAGCAATACTTTGTACAATTTTAAGTGCGTGTGTTGTAAAGAAGATCATTCACTTCTAAAGTGTGATCGCTTCTTGCAATTAGAACCTTTTGATCGCCACAAATTGGCGAAGGATTCTAATCTGTGTTTCAATTGCTTAACTGGTGGACATGCTTTGGCGAAGTTTTCAATCATAAATTTCAAGTATATTTTCCATCATGATGCATTAAAATGCGGTTTTGAATTTCCATGAATTGTTAGGGGAGTAACTTATGATTTATTATATGTATTTAGTCAGAAAGACATTTTCTCATGCTCGAAACAATGCACATCATTACTTCAACCAATGAGAACGGAAATTGTAGAGGGGTTTTAACAAGTTGGTGTAAAATAAGAGTCATGATCAGAAGATTATCTTAGGTTTTCTACCGACCAGTCAGCGTGGGTGATATATTGAAGTTACATGTGAAACTCCTTTACCTTTCATTCTATCTCAGTATTTTCTGTGTTCCATAATGTTTAACTACCTAGATTAATCAAAGTGCGCTTGATTTATTCATTGTTTGTTTATTAGTCGTGGTAAAATTTGTGTAATATTACTAAACCTTCTGTAAGATAAAGTGAAGAACTAAAATAGGTGTATCTGTTAATTGTCATTTAGCTATAATAATCTAAAAAACAAAACACTAAGGGGACAAAATTTTGGAACAACGACAAATCTATAGCGGATGTTATTGAATGATTAAGGCCAAGATTTATGCATACAGCAAAGAACAATGGTCAAAGATTTGATGTCTTTTTTTTAAGTGGCAATATATTTCTAAATCAAGGTACATCAAAAAAACCTTTCCAGCACATTAAACTTAGGATAACGTCTTACAATTTACAAAACGTTAGAATACGCGCCTGATGTAAATATGCATCCAAGGTGGAAAAATAGACATTAGTATGCACAATTTTTGTTCATAAACATTTTTATTGTATACCTTTATTATTAGACCACCCTAGTATCTCACTAATTTGATAAGAGCAACTAAAGGCTTGTAATGAAGGTAATTAAATCCATGACGACTTTCATGGTTTTTCTATTTAGTCTTTTAAGGTTTGCTGGTGTATAAAAATAAATTGCAATATTGCATTCCTAATAGAACCAATATCACAATTTCGATTTTTAGTGCAATATTAGAAATAAATGGAGTTTCCATTAATGTTTTTGTATTCGTATAGTTAAATACAAAAAACAAAAGCACGCAACCACATTACTATTATGATGTAAATGTAAAATATATTAAACAATTCGATGAATCTGATGACTAAACATTTCATAAACATATTCATGCTATTATATTATAAGGCGTTGCATTGCGTTAGCCATAAATTAAATTAGGAAGGAAAATTTAGTGAATTTGAATGGACAAATTAAATATGGACACACCTTGTATGACAAATTTCACAAATACTTATAATTAAACATATTATTTCGAATTATTTCTTTTAAATACTTTCTTATGGATATTGAAGCAGAACGGTCGTCGGTTTCTTCGTTCGGTACCGTAAGTTAGTCAAGTGCCGTAGACTTTAGTTGTTAAACCCCTAAAAAACACAGTGCAAGTGTAATGTAACACAGACTCAATTCGCATAAAGTCCACTTGGTTGAAGGAAGAGGAACTGCAGCTTAGAACAACAAAACACCACGGAGGTAAGTCGATGTATAAATTTATAAGACCCCCCGTGCGTGAACAAAATTGGCCTTCATCACCGGATCATTAATTAAATAATTAGTTCCTATCCTTTAAGCTCCTTATACTTAAATTTATAAAATTGTCGTAGTTTTTATTATGGTTAAACGTGTTACACAGAAAAGAACATCTTGCTTGCAAATTGAATGATAAATACATCTGGTTATAACGGTAGATTTTACAATACATTCCTTATCCTTTGTGGCAAAGATTAGGGTCGTCGTCGGTATCTTTTTATGTAAACTATTTATGAGGGTTATTGTATCCTAAATCTTTACCTTATTTGTCACTTCAAGTTGGCGCAACCATTCGGGTTCATGCAACTTGTATAACAAAGGGGTTATTGGTATTTATTTGAAACCTTAAAAGCTTTGTCGGGCGAGCACTGTAGTTAGTTGCATTTTTCTATTAATAATTTAATTTCGTAGATGAATTAGTAATTTAGCCTATTCGAGTCACGCATTGTTTTTACATTAATTTTTATTGTCGTTCATTAATCATTAATTAAATATGGTTATATCAATTGATAAAGCTATTCTTGAAGCTAAATTTGTAGTTAAAAGGTTGGATCACATATACAGTAAGATCAACCAACCGGAAAACGTATCGATTGCTTTGATTAGAGCGTCGATTAAAAGTGTCGAACAGATTGAAACGCTTTTCAAATCCTTTTGCAAGGATATTTTCTTTGATGAAGAAAGTGAACAATTGGATGAATTCTCGGCCCTTATGGTGAAAATCGATGATTATCTATTAGATATTCGTATTATCGCTGAACAATGCGAATTAGATCGGGTAGAAAATAAGCCAAAGGTGGAAAATATGAATAATTCCTTTTCGTCAAACTGTGCAATTCGCTTGAAACATCTTTCAGTCCCCCGCTTCTCCGGACGCATATCAGATTTTGAGAGTTACAATGCAATCTATAAGCGGTTGATTCATGATAATGTCAGTTTGTCACCCGTTGAAAAATTTTGCCATCTCGTTGATACATTAGATGAGTCGTCGCGTGCATTGATAAAACACTTGCCATTAAATGATTATGCATACGAGGAAGCCTATAAAATCATTACTAATCGTTTTCAGTCCAAGAGGTTATTACTTTCAACATATTTTAATGCTCTCGAAAATGCCCTAAGGTCAGTTCCTCAGACTCGCATGCGAACTCCGGCAATTAATTAGTTGTTTTGATGAAAATATATTCGCGTTAAGGCAGATGGAAATAGATTTATTAGATTTCATGTTGTTTAATCTGTTATCGAAAAATTAGATACAAACATTTTAAAGCGTTTAATTAGGAAATAATGACGAAATTCCTTCGTTTAAAGATTTAAGGTCGTACATTGAAAAACAATGTAAAGTGTTGGAAATAAATGACATTGCTTCAGGAACATGCTTAAAATCTCGAGATTCCGTTAAAGAAAGAGAAAAGGAAGGTTCGTTAGCACTTCGGCTAAAACCTCTTTAGTTGGTACCACCAATGATGTTAAAATTGTAGTTTCAGTCAAGCTGTGCATCCTATTTATAGATGTAAGCAGTTTCTCGATAAAACCCTCAAGAAAGATTTGAGGTGGTAAAGCTTAAAATCTTTGCATTAAATGTTTAAATCCTTCACATTCGATGAAAAATTGCACGTTAGATTGGTCGTAGGAAATGTCATCAGTCGCACAATTCGTTGCTTCACTTCGATAAACAAGAAAATCGGTGTCGCCACGCCGACAAACCCATCGTCAAAGGTCAGCGTCTCCTCGGAGAGCGGCGCCTAGACTTACTTCTACTAGTAGACCTAGTGAAGACAATCTGTCGCCGCCGGTTGTGCATGAACAACCTGTCACTAGTTCGTTGATTTCGACGTCATTAGAACACACAACCACGCTGTTAGCTACGGCAATGGTGTCGGTGCTTGATTATACAGGAACATTGCAATCTGTTCGTGTAATATTAGATAACGGATCCATGGAAAGTTTTATGACTGAAAGGTGCCGTCAGAAATTAGGTTTAAGGAAACGGAGAGCCAATGTCACTGTTCAAGGACTTGGCTTGAATTCGTCGTTGGTGTCTGGTACACTATCGTGTGTAGTCAGCCCCTCGGGAGCACGGTCTCCAGCATATGGAATTGATTGTTATATTTTACCTAACATTTGTAATCAATTACCTTCGTCGTCGATAGGGGTCAAGGAATGGTCGCATACTCGAGGTTTGGCCTTAGCTGATCCTAATTTTAATGTTCCTGGTAAAATTGACATGCTACTTACTCGGAGCGGAAATCTTTGCTCAGGTTTTGTTGAACGAGTCTCGTTGGGGTGTCGCTAACGAGCCAGTTGCTATTAAAACAACCTTTGGTTGGGTTTTAACGGGAAAGGTCGTTTCCCCGAATAGTTCTATTACGTCGTTGTGTGCTTTCGTTGAACCCTTAGACAGTGATATTCGTCGATTTTGGGAATTAGAAAATATTCCCTTCAAAAAACACATTTCTCCTGAAGAAGAAAGGTGTGAAAATCAATTTGTGGAAAGTTATAGACGTAACAAGGACGGTCGTTTTGTAGTGTCCTTGCCCTTTAAAATTTCGGAACCCTCATTCGTGGGTATGAGATCAATTTGTATTAAAAGATTTTTGTCGTTAGAACGTCGTTTGTTAAAAAATCCTGAATTGTATTCAGATTATAAAAAATTTATGGAGGATTATTTGACAAGCGGGCACATGGTTCAAGTGAAATCGCTTGATAATTCGTCCGGTCATGAGAAAATGTACTACATTCCCCATTATGCTGTACATAAGCGTGATAGCACTACCACCAAATTGCGGGTGGTTTTCGATGCTTCGTGTCAGGATCAATCTGGAAAGTCATTAAATGATAGCTTGGCTATTGGCCCTGCTTTGCAAAAGGACATTGCAGTTTTGTTATTACACTTTCGTGTACATCCTATCGTAATTACAGCTGACATTAAACAAATGTATCGGCAGATTTTGGTTAAAGATACTCATCGTGATTATCAACGTATCGTCTGGAGATTTTCTCCGTCAGATCCTATTATGGACTTTAAGTTAAATACTGTGACTTATGGAGTTTCGTCGTCGCCTTTTTTGGCCTTGCGTACTGTTCAAGAATTGGCAAGGTTAGAGTCGATTAATTTTCCTTTCGCGTCATCGGTATTGGCGAGCGATACCTATGTTGAAGACTTAGTCACTGGATGTAATTCGTTTGAAGCTGCTAATCAATTAATTGGTGAATTGAATAGTATTTGCTCTAGTGGTGGTTTTCAATTAAGAAAATGGAGTAGTAATTGCCCGGAAGTGATGTCCAACTTGAGGGAGTCCCTGTCCAGTTCGGATGCAATTACATTTTAAGATAAAGATAGTGGTTCAATGAAAATTTTGGGCGTTTCGTGGCGTGCTCTTACAGATGCATTTTTATACAACTTAGACGTTGAAGAGCGCACTTGCACTAAGCGTAATATTTTGTCGGCTATCGCAAAAATTTTGATCCTCTCGGGTTGATAGCACCTGTAGTACTGTTCGCTAAACGCTTTAGTTCAAGATCTTTGGCTTTTAGGTCTCGGATATATATATATATATATATATATATATATATATATATATATATATATATAATATTTTGTCGGCTATCGCAAAAATTTTGATCCTCTCGGGTTGATAGCACCTGTAGTACTGTTCGCTAAACGTTTAGTTCAAGATCTTTGGCTTTTAGGTCTCGGTGGGACCAAGAGCCTCCATTGGAAGTCATACAAAATGGAAACATTGTTTGGGTGAATTGCCAGCGGTTTCGAATATTGAGATTTCGTCGCATCGTATGTCATAATTTTAAAAGGGTGGAGTTGCATGGATTCTGTGATGCTTCTGAAGCCGGGTATGCAGCTGTCATCTATTTCCGTTTGTTCGATCTAGAAGGTAATATTACCATGTCATTAGTATGCGAAAATCGAAGGTTGCTCCTACTAATCGCGTTTCATTGCCCGTCTCGAATTGTGTGCTGCCGTACTCTTGGCAGATTTAGTAGACTTCGTCAAAAATATTTATATAGATATTTTATCCTTTAGTAATATTTTCGCGTGGTCAGATTCTACTGTTGTTTTGTCTTGGATTCGGTCTTCCTCGCATAAGTGGAAGACATTCGTTAGCAATCGCATTTCGCAGATTCAAGAACGTATTCCTCCATCTTCGTGGTTTCATGTTAAGTCCCAGGAAAATCCTGCGGATTGTGCCTCACGTGGACTTTTGGCTTCAGAGTTGGTTCATCATCCATTATGGTGGACAGGACCTTCCTGGTTAGTGCGTCGTAATGAAGAATGCCCAGTAACATCGCTGCCAAAACTTATCGGCTCATCTCAGATGGACGTCGAATATCGTACTCTGTCGTTAACAGTCGTTATGTCTGAGAATTTCTTAGGTTTGTTGTTGGATAAATTTTCAAAACTGCAGAAAATTTGTAGGATTATTACATGTATTCGTCATTTCAATCGTAATGTTCAATGTCCAGATTTGTGTTCAAAATATTCTGATAGTTTGTCTCTAGCTCAACAGCAAGAGGCTATACATTTATTGATTAAAAGAGTTCAAACAAATGTTTTTGCTCAAGACATTGCAAATATTAAAACTGGAAAACTTGTTAGTAAACAACTTCGTAGCCTTAGTCCGTTCCTAGATAGTCGTTATTTGTTGAGGGTGGGCGGTCGCCTACGTAATTCTGACTTGTCGCATGATGCAAAATTTCCAATTTTGCTTCCTCGGTCGCATCGGTTGACTGAAATTATTATCTTAGATTGCCATGAAAGACATTTACATCCTGGTAGGGACGGTATCGTTCGAATACCTACCATCAAGACAGCCCAAGGGTTAGTTAAACGTCCTCTGGTGAAACTATGATTACTGCCAGTTACTTGATATTTAATGGTATGTACACATATATTCACTTATATAAGTTTGTCGGTTAGGTTTCTTAGTTAATAGCTCTAATTAGGTTTTAAATATACAATAAGTTAGTTCATACTTATTTTGGTGGGCGGGATGTTCGGTTTCTTTGTCGCATGTTCGCGTGGTTAATTTTAAGTTATTTAAATTTGTAGTCGTAAATCTAATAGTAAAACTGTCATCCCTTGTTCCCTTATATCCTGCCATAAAAATTCCTTCTGCATCTGTGAATAAGTTGGACTAAGAGTAGTGAACAAACACTTTCTTATGGATATCGAAGCAGAACAGTCGTCGGTTTCTTCGTTCGGTATCGTAAGTTAGTCAAGTGCCGCAGTCTTTATTTGTGAAACCCCCTAAAAAACACAGTGCAAGTGTAACGTAACATAGACTCAATTCGCATACAGTCCACTTGGTTGAAAGAATAGGAACTGCAGCTTAGAAAAACACAAAACACCACGGAGGTAAGTCGATGTATAAATTTATAAGACCCCCCGCGCGTGAACATAAGGCATGTCATTAAAAATAAAATAACAAATATAACTAGACAGCCAAAAGTTAAGAATCACCGACGCCTTGAGCTCAAAGTATGGCTAAGTCAATTAAAAAAATTGCCTGTTAAATTTTAAACGAATGCAAAATTTATTTATTAAACCATTGAATTGCACTTAAATTAGAGAGTCAACATGAACAATGATTTACACATTTTAAGACAACAGGAAGCCCGAAAACACAAAGACAAATCCCTTATGTTAAATAATGGTGATTGATAAATACATAAGTAGCCTTGAAATCTGTTGACACCCAGATGTCGAATGCTCCAGTACGAAATATTTTTAGAGTAAAACTTTTAAAATACCAAACTAAAAAAAGAATTTCCATAAACATCAAAGTATAAAGCAATATTTTAAGATAGCATTTCGTACTAAATGCAGCACTTCAGTTCAAAGGCTAATTACTAATGTCAGCCCAAATTTATCATGAGGCTCCAACCATTTAGCGGTTAGAATTCTAACCCTGTTGCAATATGGCGCTTTCAAAAAATTGAAAGCTTTGAAAGTATATTCCTTCCTAGTTACTAAAAAAATTACATTCTTTTAAGTGAAATTTAAACAGTAGCACAAGAAAAATTTTAGCCGTAAAATACTTGAATTATTTTAGTTGCTACTTGAACAAATTGGTCATAACATTGATGAAATACAAAAAAGAACCAGACATAGTGATGGCAATCCATTGTCCATCACAACGCTAAGAAAGAGAAGCAGGACAGCACGTGGGACTGCGCTTTGCATCAACAAGTTGAACTGCACATGACTTCTGAATCTCACATGATAGCAGGACAAAAGGCAACTGCTTCTCGTTCTAACACCCACAATAAAGCATGCACATAGAGTTACCTAACTTCCCAAACAAGCAACTGGGAATCATACTGCTACATACCCAATCAGCAAAGAAAACACCAAAGTTGCATAGTAGAACTCGTGCTCATAATTTTGATAATACATCCACCTGATCCAAAGGCTGAGGCTAGGAGTAAAACGTCTACAATCGAAATTTTAGATTTATTTCTTGATGTACATATTATGTGTAGCTACGTAGCTTAGTTGGTTTGCGCGTGACTACTAAGCCCAAGATCCTGGGTTGAATTCCCTATATGCGCCACTTGAAAAATATTAGACGAGCATTTTTCACAAAAATATGCCCTCGTTCGGATAAGATGTGTGCATGCGTGTGTTGTCATGCATGTTAAAGATCCTTACCTTGCTTGAAACAACAAGGATTCTTTAAAATACGAAATTTCAAGGTAAAAATTCGCTTCTTTACCGATATAGTACCTTCGAGTGGACCATTGGAAAATCAAATGTAATGTACATGTTATAAACACAATTATTTACATTGCAGGTGTAGTAATCCAGGACTATGACAAATTAAAATCGCAAATGAAAATCATCCTAATATGACAAGATGCATTTCACATAAATAAGATAGACATTCTCCATTCCGACAACCAAGAACGTAGTTAACGTGTTAATAACCTTTATTCGGCATAGATTAAAATTGATACGTTGTAGTACTGGATGCTGACCGCAATTCATAGGATTTTTGTAATGCACAAAATAAGAGTAGTTAGACCCGATAAAATAGAATTAATTAATTATTCATGGACAGTTAATTAGAATATATCAAAATGTAATAATACGGGCAAGTAATTAGAAAGTGTCAAAACGTAATAATACGATTAAGTAGCAGGGGGGAGTTGCAAGAAAAAAAATATCATTTGACTCCCGCAAAGATATAAGCACCGGCCGATGTGAAGTTGAAATACACTTGCAAATGCAGGGTAGGTCCAGGCACATGGAGGCATGGATATGTTATTAAATGGGGATTAGGACTTAAATAGTTCATCCCTCGAATAATTTGAAATTTTGTGTTATGTTGTGTTAGGGAAGTTGTGATAGATGGGAACGAACAATGGGAAATACTGATGGTTTCTGGACATCTTTATCTTTTTGGGGGATATTTTAAAACAGTGAGTAATATAGGAGCTTTTAGGATTATATTTTTTAAGTACATGTGAATTCTAAAACTAAGATGTAGATGGTTGGTATTCATGTAATAAGAAATTAATCAAAAGTAAAAGTAATTAATTTATTTGATTAAATCGGCAATGGAATTACTATGTATTGATTTAAAAAAAAAAGCTTTATTGGTAAAATTAATGTTGGTACTAGAGTGATAATTTAGTGTTTTTAATGAATAGTGGAATGGTAAATGAAAAATTGGTGTCATGCAATTTAATATGGGAAACAGGAAAAGTGAAGTAATAGTATTATTGGACGGATTGAATTAATGTTCTTTTTTAGGCTTTCTTTTGTTCATCTTGACCAGAGTGAGGTTAAAATCGAAGAGATTGCTAAGACTAGACAGTTTGGCATCCCTCAATTATTACCCTTTCAGGGTCAGTAATTAGTACAAAGCCATTTTATTGATTATTTTTAATTTTTATTACGAATTCTATCATTATTTTTATTATTTTCTTCTATAAGATCAACTCCTGCACCACTGTAATTAGCCGGTTATAGGTTCCCTGCCCCTTCAGCGCAAATTAACATATATAACATAATGCTCATTTTACCTGTAATAATTATTGTCATTTTTTACATACTGAAACCAGTTGAACATAAAATAAATGTACATACCTTTAGCATGAGTGACAATATCTAACAAATCTCTTAAGCTTCCAGCAAGTTTAGCAGCTTTCTTAAGTTCAGGATTATCTTCAGCTTGGGCTAATCGACGTGTTTTAATGTTACGAGGCTTCCTAAGGGCATTTAAATTATTAGCGAGACTGGTTGAATTTACATTTGGAGTAACTGTGTTTGGCCGACTTACTGATGGGCGATGTTTAGATCTACTGGAGTTGCGTACCAAAAAGCAATGATGTTCTCGTATATACAATTTTTGTACATTGTTTAAAGGTTTTGCCACTGTAGCTGGTGTTATATTACAAGACGGTGGTGTTGGGACCACTGCTGGTGCTAGTGCCGATACTGGTGGTGGTATCACTACTGCTGTATCTTTTGTTTCTTTAGGTACACTAGGCTCACGTTTTGCCTTAGCTTTCTTTTTACGTGGTCTTCCTTTTCGTCCAAGATTGGGAGTCATAATACTAGGCGGTACTGGAGTACTTACCAAACTTTGCCTAACAACTCGTTGTGTTTTACCCCCAATAACACCTCGGCATTTACTACTACCACATTTGCATTCTTGACCTTCCACAGGGTTAAATAGTGAAAAATTATAATCATAGGTGAGTTCTTCATAAGCTTCAATATCACGTAGTGCAAACAATGCCATGCGAAATTGGCCATTAACTGACCACTTCTGAATTTCACAATTTGGTTCACAGGAATGATTAACAAAACGACCATGGCCACCCATACGATGGCCATCTATTACAAGACCACCATCAAGATGCAAACAATAATGATGGGTGTCACTAGCATATCGAGTAGCCATACGTTCTTTAAATTCAGTATCAGACACAACTTCACCAACATATTCCAAAATAAATTCACCTGATTTGATTGGAAATTTAGTTCGCACACCCCATCCCTAGAAATAAGAATGAAATGACATACTTATTTAATAATTACAATACCTTTTCATTAGTCATAAACTTCTCTAATCCAGGAGCATAGTCATGTTTTTGTATTCGTTGGTTCCGACACTTATGGTTTGCAGGACATTCAGCAAAAACCAATCGGTTAATACAATCATCACCACAACCAGATTCGGATGAGCAATTACATGCTTGTGGTTCACAAGCACCACCATTATTTTTAACATTATACATGTTTGTTCTTATTTTGCGATAATTCCAAGAAGGAACCGCATCACGACCTGCTGATTGTGAATTTTTGTGTTGCGGCAATATATCAGAAGGAAGCAACAGAGACCGTCGTTCAGTGCGTAAAGGCTTTCCACATTGAATAGGCGGTGGTAGCACACCACAGGGATGTTCTTCAGGTTTACCCGAGAGTCGTTTTGGTGTTGCTTGAGATCGTCTTGAGCTTGCCGCTTCACTGTAACAATAAAGAGTTATGTAAAACCAGAATCCCTAATACACTAATAAAATATACATATACATAGGACAAAAAATAATCAGAAAACAATTTAAATTAGTTCAGAAGTCACCATTTTTATAATTAGATGAAGTTAAATATTATCAATAATTTTTAATAACTCAAATCATAATAAATAGTTAATTTTATGCATTATTTCGGTGTATTTTTACAATGCAATTCTTTTAATTACTAAAAATAAGTCATAATTAATCAATTTCAATGTGCAAACTTTAATAATTTAGATACCCTGAAATCTATAACCCAGCATTATAAATAATAGATTTTTCGATACTATGTGTAAAGTAGTTGTTGTCGATCTTTTATCTAATTTACACCTGCATCATTGTTACGAACTTGATAAATAAGAAAGAGTAACTACTATTTGCACGAATCTGTTTTACTGGCATTGCATGTGCCTGAACTGTTTTCTTCACCATCCCATTATTAATATACCGATAACATACTTACTGCAAAATATTAGATAGCAAAAAATATCTGCAGTTGCGGACTGCTCGTGCGTGGTTGTTGCCATTATGTTTGTAAATATAGGTTAAGTTTATAGTTACGATGAACTAGAGCTGTGGTTTTTAGGGTTGCGTTTGGTTCTTTTTTTTTAAATAAATAATGTCATGGGGTAATTACTTAAAAACTACAGCTAGCCATTTTCATGAATAATTTTTTTACTGTGTTCTGTAAATATTTTGTTTAATTTTAAGTTCTTTTTTTCCTTTGTATGTTTTGTTCTGAGGGTGAATGAGTGAGTGTATATAAATTTTCTCTCTATTTATTTCAGGTTTCGTTTTAATTTATCTATAGGTATAAAACCCCGCCCACTCTCCGATTGAGCCCTGTCATCCTTTCTTTCTTTTTCTTGGTTTTTTTTTATATTACGTCAATGTACGTAACAGTCTCTTACTTTCAAACATGTGTAAACACAATTTAAGCACTAAATAATCCTATAGGAAATACATATATAATAGTACCTTAAAAAATTAAAGGTTTATAACTATAAAGAAAACAAAACATAGAACTCATGATGTTATAAGCATTTATTATTTATAATTTTAACTTTTCTACAGGTTTTCTTTCCTATGGTGGATAACGACATTCTTGGGGTTTGATTTTATTCCCTAACTATTAGAGGCATAGTTGCACTTCTAGAGTTAGTTTTAGGAGAGTGAGGTCCGCTGACTCATGCATCGTCTCGGCTGTAGTCGGTTGTCCATTTATCGTTTCCTTCGAACTACACAACAATAAATCTTGAGGATTTATCAGTTCACTCACATGGTTATCCAACTTGTTTTGTATGTCAATTAATTGATCTACGTGGTATTTTCACAAGATATCAAAATTTATTTCAACTAAGTATGAGACTGGGTTTAAAATTTTTAAGATGCTTCCTTCGATCCATGTAGAATTGCATCAATAATTCCTAGCTAACAAGATCTCCTACCTTGTTACCCCTTTTTTTAATATATGAGTTCACATTTTATTTTACTATTTAATTTTAGGGATTTTTAAACCCCGCATAGGAAAGTTTTTCTTTATCATTTTTAATTTAAGCTTTACGTATAAATTCCACAAATACTAGAAACTGACGCACTTTGAGACATTGGCCTACGATTTGTGGTGTAAAAAATTGCAAATGTTGCATTTCCAATTCATTAAAATTCAGCTGTACTAAGTGGTTTTAGCGTGTAAGCATGGAAATTGTGTGGAGAGGACTATAGTTAGTGAGAACTAAGCCTACGGTCGTGCATGGGTGAATTTCAAGTCAACAAAACTATCCTTCCTTTGCCAACTTCTCTTTTACCTAAATAAACAATACATGTGCTACACCGACAAGGACCGCTGGATGCCAACGAAGAAACCACCGTCAAAGAATCCAAGAGCCCATGATTTCCACCAGGTATTAATTTGTGTACTTTACCGGCAAGATCATTCACGCAACTACATTTGAGGTGTAATGCTTTACGTCAGGTTATGCAGGTTTGACGACATGGGGGAATTTAATCTTAGATAAATTTGCATGTATGTATTATTATAAAAAATATTACATTTGGTGCCTCAACAAAGAGGCAGTTTTTTTTTAACTTCGTTTTAACAACTAGCTTTTCATACATTAAGCCAATTTTTACAGGTTATATCATTTATATAATTTCACGTTCATTCTTTATATAATATCGTAATTAGAAAACAAAAAATCTTACAGACAAACATGATATCATATCTGTAAATTCATAAAAAGCACATTAGTTCTGTGATTCTAAAACATACAGTTCGCGGTACGCTCGATTATATAAAAATTCATTTCTTTTACTAATCATAACCTATCTACATGTTTTTAAGTGATCTGCTCTTTACCTATCGCTATCCACCGTTTTCTCTATCGCTAAATTCGGACCCTTCTTCTTCTCTCTTATCTGATTACTATAAAACTCCAAACATCCCACCTCCCTCCTTTATCTTTTCTTTATCTTCTGTTTTTCTTTTCCTTTCCCACCTGCATAGTTGGAGGGTTGTTGCTTCGCGACAATTTGCTTATAACACCACATGGTAGTATACATTCAAGCCAATATAGATGTAAAATCTAAATATCTAAATAACATATACATACTTACTTAATATTTCCAACCCTAAATATACACAAGAAGAAAAGTAGACAACATATACAGTAATTTTATCTGCTCTGTAAAGTGCACTTCCTGAAAGAAATAACGTTCATATGATTTAAAATAGCATTAGAAGGATAAAATCGTTTACATTAGAATCTTTAAGAGATGCTAATTAAAAAGAAGTAAAACAAATAGGAAATTAAAATTTATATGAACGATGCAGAAATAGATCGAATGCAGGGATTTAACATAACAATTTTCCAGACTGTCGATGTGAACATGATACTATGGAGACCAGATCGAGGAAGCATTGGACAAAATACACAAACAAATGATATATAAAACATCCTATAGGCAGAAGCAGAAAAGCCCTCGAGTTTCTGGTAATAAAGTCAGATAAGGTTAAAGCATGAGATTTGACGTTCCTAATGCGAGGAATAAAAGTTAAGGGGTTGTCAAAAAGAACACCCAGTTTCTTATTCAGTTACCCCTTGTTAAGTCAAAACTATTTATCTGATACTTGAAATCGATAGTACGCTTTGATCTTGAGAAGGAAATAATAAAGCATTTGCTGGGATGAGAGATAAATAATTAGAAATGACCAATTGTTAAGAGAGTCCAAGTCATATTGCAGTTTAAGGCAATCGTGTGAATCAGCAATCTCAATATAGAGTTTCAGGTCATCTGCAAACAAGAGAAAGCAACTGAACTTCAATATTCTATCCAAGTCATTTATAAATAGGTTAAACAACAAGGGTCCCAGATGCAATCCCTGAGAAACTCCTGAAGTTGCAGTGATGGGATCCGAAATATGTCTTAACCTTAACAAATTGGGTTTGATTCCGTAGATACCTTTCCAATCAAGCATGTAGGCATCCAGGAAATATATAATTTCTCAGTTTGAAGATGAGTACAGTATGACTGACAGTCTCAAATGCTTCAGAAAAGTCAGCATAGGCCGCGTCAACCTGACGACCCTTTTCAAAGGCAGGGATGATAAAGATCTCATGTAAAAGGAGATTAGTAGTAGTGGATTTACCTTTAGAGAAACCATGCCGCTCAGTAATCAGTCAGTACAATACCAAGTTAAGTGTCTACATAGTTAACTTAGCAATTAAGAAGAGCAATATGATAGGGCGATAATTTCTGACACACTCTATTTCTTTCTAATCTTAAACATCGGAATAACAAAACCCTGCTACCATTGTGTTAGAAAATGATGCAAATTTAGAGATAAATAACAGTTGCAAGGGCTTAGCTCAATTCCATAGTAAAGTATTTGGAATATTATCGGACAACAGCTGTTTTTACATTTACGAGTGGTAATTGTTTCAAACACCTCAGAGGGTAAATTGAATAAATGTAATATCCAAGGACCCAAGTTTCAATATACTACAGCTTAGAAGGTTTATTCGATCAGCACGATATTCAGTAGCAAAGTATTGCGCAAATAAATTTGCTATTGGTGAACCGTTATTAGCTTCTGCATTATAAAGAACAGAAAAACCACAATCATATTTTTGACAGTCGACATATTTCCAGAAATGCTTAGAATCCTAGACTATCTGTGAGTCTATCGAAGAAATATAATCATTGCATTAAGAATCTAGATCTGCACACAATGTAACATGTCAATTCACTGTTCTCTTGCCATGTTACATAGTGGTACCACTTCCTTCAATATAAAAGTATTATTCGTCTTAATTTTATATTAATACCGCTTACAAGTTAGTTTTGATTTGTGTAACATTTCCCTTTAGTATTATTAAATAATACACTATATACATCGATCTTTAGTCTTAATTTAATATTCTTTCTTTTGTATAAATAATATAAATAATTAAGATCAGATGTACTTTTCCAATTGGTAAACCTTTGAATAATGTCCATAAATACACAACTGGTGTATATATGAATCTGTCATATAGGATGGTTTCCTTGTTTGTCCCTCTCTCAAAATGTGTGGTTATCTTCAAAACCAGAAAAAAAATTCGTTTGTCTTGATATCCAAAGGTCTTTTGTGCACATCTCCCGATAAAGATGTCCTTTCTAAGACCATGATGTCGTACCTGGTATGTAAAAGCTGTCTTTTCTTTTATTCTTCTTAACATACATAAATATCATTTCAGAATACTAAACAAATGTTAATGGACAAAGCCTACCTGAATAATCCGTTCAAAATATTAATGAATGGTAAGCTGATTATAGATAAATTTTTAGACTGTTCCTCGTGGCATATTACAATATTTCGTTTTTGTAACACGTTTATTTTCTAGGGTCCTCTGATGACATATTCCCTGATGGCATATCCTCTGGTGGCATATTCCCCGGTGACATATCTTCCCGTGGCATATTCCTTGCTGAAGTATCTTCAGGTGATATATTCTCCTGTAAAATATTCTCTGATGGAGAATTTAATTATCTATGCTAGGCTATCTAAGCCTAAATATCAATTTTACTACCTACAAATATTATCTTTTATCGTACAAGAATTCATGTTGCCATTATTTACCTTCCAAAATAAATTAAATGCTCCGTTGACAAAACATATGGTTGTGGAACGGAAGGATTAGCTCTTACAAATTAAAAGTTTGAGGTTAACAACCAAAATAAACAACGATGGTGTTCGTCTCAACAAACCGTAAGAAGATCTTATAGTTTTGAACAAGCCGTAAGCTCAATGCTTAAGTATACGTTTTCTGTCATATATCCTGAATACAGGTAGGAGTTTATCTTATTTACTTTTGTCACGGAACATTGTGCATGCGTTACATTTTAAATCTCAATTATCTAGAAAAATAATGCATGTAAAATATGTCATAACTTTATTTATCGATTACCTTAACTAATTTAATATTATCTTTGCTTTCCACTATAACTTTCTGGTTTGTAAGTAGAAAAGCTTTCATGAAACCTTTTTTTGTGGATTTTGAGGTTATGTTTAATTTAAATGTTTAATTCAAATTCTCTTAAATACAACAAAGCGTATTTATGATTTCCTTTTACTGAGAACGTTTAATTTGAAATTGTGCCTAAGCAGAATAATAATTTTAGATTTTCTAATATCTTATCTGGTAGAATTTAAGACAAAGTTTTAAAATTATGAGAGTGTAGATATATAAACTACACTTACAGATTTTGTCATATGAAAATTTGGTTGTACAAAAATAAGGGTATATATTTAGCTTTTTTTTTTATAAATGTTATTAACTAAACGTCAATATATATGTTGTATTAAGGTATTTTCTTTTGTCATATTCTAAATTGCATCCCTATAACTTGTCTGGGTAAGATTTAACTTTGTTCTCTAAACCCTGAGATATAGTCCTTTGCAACCTACCACAGCCACAAATGGTCGATGCTAGTCCCACCAGAGTTTTGTATAGACTCTGTTGTACACCCATTCCTACCTGTAAAAAGGAAGGGTGCAACAAAAACAATGCATAGTCAGCCGATAAACAAGTTTCTTTAAATCCGGCGTGAGCTGTTATATAAACTATCATAAGCCACATAAGATCAGCTGAAAAACACTTCTAAAATTGAAATGAGATATTAGTTTTAAAAGGTACATAGGCTGACATTACACTATCTATGATGTTAAAAGAAGATCAGAAACTCTAACACTGATGTCATTTCTGACTAAAAGTTCTTCCCAGTTGAACATAGCAATGCAGTTGTTGCGACCAGCACAATTAAAATTTTTGAAGTCATAAAATGAATAGGTTAATGGTAGAGAGCGTCAGTCCTGTATTAGTATTTCATGGTGATGATGACTATAAGGAAGCAGCAATACTTTTATAATGCGGTGTTACATGCCAAAAATTGGCATTATAGGTTTCTAATTTGCGAGTGAATTCGCGCCAATATTTTAAAAGACTGTGTGTGCATTTCCGTCACTTTAGACAGTTGCGTCGGCGCCCGAGAATACGCAGACGCGGAGTGCGGAAGGAAGTGGGCATTTTCCCGTCACGTCATGGACTAGTGAACGAGACGTCGAAGAGTGTGGTTATCTGTGGTGTGCCTTTCTCTTCTCTTTCAGATATGTAGGTTTCCTTTATCGTACCATATTATCGTTCCTCCTACCAGTATCCTTTATCGTACCGCTACAAAAAGAAGAGGAAAGACAAACAAATCTGACTTCAACAAGGACAAAGATCAAACCATGCCCAACACCGAGATCCTGCCGCCAAAATAGCTGCCATGTTGTGAAGAGCTCCACATTTTACGTGAGTACATTTATCTGTTTCTTTGTATGTGATACGAATTTGAGACGCATTAATGACGTAATACCTTGTTGCACAATAATATGCACTTATTTATTATGTTACCAACTGTCGTAGTGACTCTTATAAATTACGCGGGACTTTAACAGTATACCTTAGACTAGAACAGCATAGAGTACAACAGCGGTAAATAAAATACATTTGAATAACGGTATCATAGCTTAAATACAATTATTGTACTTGGAGATTAATACATCATACTATGCAAATTGAAAGTATTTCAAAATGAACTCAAACGCTGCATATATTTCACTCTATGTTAACATTCTGGCATTATATTGTTATATTTGAAATCGGAGTTTATTTAGAGAGAAAAACATTTGTACAAATTGTAACATTAATTTAAAATATCAATGTGCTTTGTTGCACCTTTCTCGGTTTTACGTTTTATTTTACTGTTTAAATTTAGGAAATTTTTAAATCCAGTATGGGAAATTTTTCATTTTTCCTTCTTAATTTAAGTTTTTACGTGCAAGTTTCACGATTATAGTTTCCCAAGCATTTTAGGATATTAACCTACGAGTTATATTATGTAAACCGCATACATTTGCGTTCCCAGGTTATACACATGCTGCTGTGGTTAGCAGTTTGGCCGTTGTAACGTGGAAAAATGATGAGGTGACCCTAGTTGGTGAGAACTAAACCTCTTAAAGGAGGAGACTTTAATATAGGTGTTTGACAAGATTATACGTGTGAAGTTAAAACTCGACAAAGTGATTCTTTAACTGTCTGTACCTTTTCCTATACCTAACCCAACTGTCTCTGGACTTCGTCAATCATCTCTGGGCAATACAGAAAAAACACCAGCTGAAGAACCACACGTGAGAAATAATATACGCCATCTCCTTAAATACTATAGACAAGCTAGTAAATCAGTTTAAAACATTATATTACTACATGTAGCATTACTACTATACTTACTTGTTCTCCTTTAAGTAATCCGAAGATAAACCAGCTGTCAAATATTTCTTCTTCCCTTTTGATGTTTTCTTTATGCCTTTACCTTCATCTCCAGAAATTAATACCTCTTCCTTTGACCGTTTGTCACTACAGGGTTCATTACTACTAGCAGGTGAAACATCTCTTAGTCTTCTCTTTTGCAAACTACTATAACGCAAGCTTCTAATTCTCATATCTATTTTACTTTTCTTTCCTTTCGATAATTCTAACCGAGTTTCTAAATTTCGTTCATCTGGTTCTCCATCTGATCTCTTATCACTAGACCGTGTTTCAATAGATACAGATGGAGACAGACCTCGACATTCCTTCATGCTTAATCTACTAGCTGGTCTACCATCTTTTAGAATACCTAATGCATACATACTTTCTTCTTCGTTCCACTTTGCTATTTGTTGTTCCGTAAGATTTGGCGTTGACACTATACATTTTTGTAGTTTCTCAAGAATTGCACTAGCTATATTTGTTTTTTCAGTTCTTTGCAAAAATGCTGAATATTTTTCACCTTCTTGAGGTACCCGATCGCATGTTTTTTCTTCTGTCTCTTCTACAACTTGTGGAGTATCTACAAAAAAAAATTACAATGACATTTTTTATTAAATATCTTATTGTGTGCAGGTACCATGTATCACTCGAATTTCATAGCTATTCAGAAATAAGTTTTGTAAGAAAAAAATTAATAATTAACCCAGTTAAAATTATTCTTTACCTGATCAATTAAAATTAAGTTCGAATTACTCTGAAAATTAAATTTCTATATTTTTTTATCAATAAAAATTCCTTGTATTTAGTATAAAAAGTTAAGCTTGAAAATAGGTTAGGGAGAATTTATTAAATGAGGTGCACAAAATTCGAAAAAACAACAAATGTAGCAAATTAGATTTTCATATTTACTCGTCGCAAAAGTATAGATAGGAAAGTTAAATTTTTAAAATAGATTGCGAAGAGACAAAACAAAATAATAACAAATTTAATAGAACCATCATTAATTATAATGAATAGTAGGTTAGGTTATGTATTAATACGCTGCTTGCTCAAGACTGGTTCAAGTCGGGTTAATTGTTTGTGATATGGACGCATCTCTGATCTGTCACTTGCAGTAGTAGCTTTATTCCGACAGTATGAGCACAGAGGAGTAAAGCGTTTTTGTATATCAAGATGCATATGTGTAGGGTATTGTAAATTTGTAAAACATTTGTGGTTTGCGAGTTGATACATGTTAAGTGAATTAATGCATAACATGCATTTTCATTTATTGGATATTCAAGTTTTCATCTCATATTTTTTAAATCTACTGTAATTTGCACAAGGAAAGGAATTTCTTTTGTTTTCTACATACGGCCCTAGATATTTTATAAATTATTTACATTGTTCGAATAAAATGGTTTTAACATGCATAAATACGTTCAGATACCGCCTCGGGAATTTTTATTGCTTTTTAGAAAATTATGTGAACATGCGCTATTGAAGTAACGAAATTCTCTATTCTAATTGGGTGTAAAATATCGGTCATAAGACGGTCCAATCCAGTGAAGAACAAACGAGTTCTGTGACAATGGGGTAATTATGTGAACATTTTTAGTGCCGGACTTCACATGGAACAGTGGTGTTTTTCCAAGAGTGTTTTGATGTAGTGCAAGCAACAACGTCATTGAATCTGCTACAAACCAAACCGCCAGGACCACTAAGAGGTTAGTTCCGCTACAGGAAGTAATAAACCGCCAGTGATAATACTTTTGTAACTTGTAGATAGAAACTTGCAGGATTGAACTTTAAAAATTAATTGAGTACGAAGGTCGAGGAAACGGTAGCAGGGTACATTCATTTGTGATCAGTTTATAGCATATACAAGCAATGGCTGATAATCAAACAGGGTTGTCTGTAATTAAAAGAAGGAAAGAATATATCTATTAGAAATTATTACCTAATTAAATATTAAGATTCAATTTATATACACATTTTAAAATTAGAACACAGTTCAATCCTTGGCCACGAGCTCATTTCAAGGTTTTTAGTGGTTGTCTTCTGCAGATTTTTGATGTGGTATTGACCAATAATTAACTGTAGCGCCTTACGAGAGAAGGACGAGAAACTTGAGCATTACATCAACACATGGTAACACATTCGAACAACGCAGTTACTTCTCCGAACTCCAGTACTAAATTGTTTACGTAATTCCCTCAGAAACAGTTCAAGGTACAATAAAAGTTTCACATAATTTCGCCGAAAGTGATAAAATCCCTAAGACGGTATCTAGCACATTTATACCTAATTCAAATCATTCTACACCTCCTATGTATATAATAATTTATAAAATAAACAGGACCGAATTCAGGAAACAAGAGGAATTGCATGCATGGGCAAGGTATGTTGTGGAATTAATGTCGTTATGACGACCAGTTAAAGGGTTAGAACCTGGAGAGTTTGCCACTTCATTAATTTGGAATTTTGGCTTATGTTGGGTTAAGAGAGCTGTTGTTTAAAGAACGGAAAGTGAAAACACTGGTTTCTGAACATTCTCAAAATTAAAGATATATTTGGAAATTATAACAGTAAGTAATATATCAGCTTTTAACTTGATACTTTTTAATAATGTACAAGTGAATGTTTAAATGTAAACAGGTTTGTATTCATGTAGTAAAAACTTAATTGAACATGAAAGTAATTACCTTGTTGGAAGATAAATTAACAACGGAGCCAATGTTGGTTAAATTTAAGCATAATGTTATCGTGTAAGGAAGTTTGGAACATTTTAAAATATTAAGAAATATGTATGTATGGAATTTTAACCATTAGTTTTATTGGTGAAAGTGTGTTGTTAAAGTATAAAACGTCAGGATTTTGAATAGACAAAAATGAAAAAAGGAAAGTTGATATTAAACTGCTTACTATGTTGTTTTAAGTGCATTTCCAGAAATTGGGATTTATAAAATCATGTATTTTAATATGGAAAACAAAATTGAAGTGTTAGTATTATTGATGGATTTAATTTAATGCTTTTGTTTTAGAATTTCTGGAGTGAGGTTAAGAAACTAGGTTTTAAGTATATGTGTATATTTACATTGCAATTATTTAATAACAATAGAAGTATAGGTTGAATTTTATTTATTTAGGAACTAGACAAATACACCAATTTATGAAAAGATATTGTCACCCCAGTAATGAAGTCGTATTTAAGAAAGGCCTTGATTTTGATAATTTCTTTAATTATGACAAAATTTAATAAGTGTTTTCAAAGTAGTGGAGAGAAAGGTAAAATATAATATGATAAATTGAGGAAACCAGAAGCAAAAGAGACCAATGCAGAGTCACCGTCTTCCTTGTAGGGAAAATATCGAAAAGGATGCTGAGACAGATGTTTGACACCACTTAATTATGACAAGAGAAAAGTGTTTCGGGTTAATAAATATTGTAACATAGTATATTTGTATTTCAGCCATTTCATTATTTTTATTTCTTTATATTTTTTCATTTTTATGATTTCTCCTCACAACTGTAGTTAGCCGGTATACCCTTAATTTGTAACAGGATTCCCGTAATATTGATAAATTGGAAAACTGGTGTGGTCTGAACATTATCAACCTTAATAACAGGTAAACTAGACCGCAATTATAAGCTATTGTGTTGATGTTATTTCGTGTATACGTGAATTTTAAATATAATTTTTTTAGTAAAATTTAGTGTTAGTTAAGGCACAAAAATGTAATAATTCGGAATGGACAATGAACAGATTATAAAAAAACAGATGCTTCCTATGTTGATTATGAACGGCATTTCCAGAAATTGGGATTTATAAATGTCACGTAGTTTGATATTGAAAACATGAGTATTTGGAGTAGTGATAGATTTGTTGATGGATTAAGTTTAAGGTCTTTTTAAGCTTTTTTCTTTTGGCAATACCTGGTCGGAGGAGGTTAGGAAACTTAAGTTTTTAGGTATAATGGTATGTGTATTGAAATTATTTAATGTTAGTAGAGCTTAAGTTTAGGTTGACTTTTCGTTTGAATTTATTTAAAAAACTAGATAAACGGACACATTAGTATAGGATATCCAGCTACCCCAGTGATGGAATCTTATTTAGAAGAAGTATTTTATTTTGAAAAGTTTCTTTAATTATGACAGAATTAATAAATGTTTTTAAGATATTTTCTAGAAAAGTAGTATATAAAGTGATAAAATTTAAGAATCCGAAGCAATAGATTCTATGTGGAATAACCATCCTCCACATGGGATAATATCAAAAAGGATTGCAGTGACAGACAGTTAGGTGCCCCTTAATCATTTCAAGTAGAAAAAGCCTTTCAGTGTTAGTGATAGTGTAACAGAGTTTTTCGTATTTCATACACTTTATTTTTATTTCTTTATTATTTTCATTTCAAATTTCTTTGTTTTTCTTTCTATTTTCCCATATGAACCCACTTCTGCACCACTGCAGTTATCCGACACACCCTTAATTGTTATGGAGTCTCTGTTCCTCAGGAAAAATCAAAATTCATTAACTTAATGCTCATTTTACTTGTAACCATGAACTGATACTCACAGGCAAAGCCAATCCATTCTTCTAAATGGCCATCTCAACAATGCAATTCAGAAAAGAATAGGATAGAATAAAACAAGATTTCAGAAACATGTACATAAAGATGAAAACTGACACTATTTTTTTTATACGCAATAGCACCAATGGTAAGGTGAAATGATCATGTGTACACGTCTTGCTTATTCTCGCTGATGTCTAATGGAACCTTCTGTGATTAGAGCATGAAATCCAATAAACCCATGTCTGACATCATTCTGCTTTAAAAGTTTGTTTTTAGAATTTCCTGAATGAACATTCTTCTTCAAAATAATTCAATTTTAGCATTACACGAGCTATGTATCCCCCAAATCAATATATGTATAATTAATACAAACTATTAAGAAACTTAAGTTATATGCAACATTGTAATTCAAGGATAAATAAAGAAAAGGTTAATGAAAGTTCACAAGCAAGTTTTGAGAACGGATGTGAATACATTGTATTCCAGACATAGGTGTTACTTCAGGTGCAGGTCACAGACGGTTATAAAAAACGTAATTATTAGAATTAGGATTGTTACTTTGTATTGTATAAATTGAATAAAGAAATAAGCAGACATGAGCTCTGCAATTCCAACAGAAATGTGAGGGGTAGGGACAACATAAATACCCCAGGAGCCCCAAGATCATCAGTCAGTCTTGAGCCTCACAGCTTTTACATTGTTGGTTGTTCAGGCTACTCGCCCTAATTTAACTTCAATTATTAGTAATTTCGACTTAGATTAATTTTAAATAGTTTATCAAAATTGCACATGTAATTTCTGAATAAATATTTGTTACAAGAAGTTTTGGAAGAAGACCTTTTAAAAAGGCAGCTCCCAAGGTCCAAAACGTAACTCACGTAGAGAAATAAAAAGGGAGGCTTAAAGAAATGGCAATATAGTACAAATTTTTAACTTATGTAATTAGTTATATGCTCTTACAAAAAACTTTTTTGGGTTATTACAAATTTAGCTTAGTTAGATAGCCTAAATTATAAGATACTTAACAACAAAAAATAGGAATTTACTTCTACTTATATTAACGCCGACGTTTTTACAACAATCTCAAGGTGCAGTAGTGTTTGGAGGATGGCAAAATTTCCCCTTGCAGAAGACACCTCAGGTACAGATAGTTAAGACAGGATAAAAAGTAGAGGAATACGGGCCCGCTTCTGTACCTTACACCTTTACATAATGAAGCACCGGTAGAAGTGTTCTATTCACTTCCAGGAATTTCCAGGGGGCGATATTCAACTCCACCTCTGTAAAACAGCCCTTTCTTATAGGCCGATGAACATCGGATATGGTAAATAACCAATCTCACATCATTCCAACGGAAGTGACATAAATGTCAATAGAAGCGTTTAATATCAACTTAAAGTGTTTATAACAATCTATACAAAAGTTAAACATAAAGAAATTTGATACGCATCAGAATGACACGTACCGAGGTAAAATCAACATGCTTCACAGTGGATTTTTACATTTTTAAATTTTGTCTAAATTGCTACAACTTTACTTACATTACAATTATCTCAGAATGCGATAGTCCTGTTGGCCAGCAAACCTTCCCTTGCAGAATAACACCAGCTAATAGATAAGACAGGATACTAAAGTAAAGGAATGCAGGACTGCTTCTGTACCATAACACACCTACACACTACGAAGCACCGGTAAACAGTGTATTATTCACTGTGTAAAATTTCAAGCAGGCGATCTTCAACTTCCACCTCTCTAAAAGTTCTTTTTCATTGGCCGACGTATATCGGCCGATCATAATCAACCAACCACACAATTCCCAACAGGAAATCACATGAACGTTCATAAATAGGCGCTTAATTTAAACTTAAACTAATAATGAAGATACTGTAGAAGCTTTAAATAACAATGGGCTAAGCAGTAGTTCAATATAAAGTAAATAAAACTAGATACACTTTAATTATTTCATAACACATTCAATAAAAGCTGTGGAGCAATCTCTACATAGCACACAAAATTATCGTGACATTTACTCCTCTCGTTCCTCAAAAAAAGACCATAGCTGTCTCCTCATTTTTACTTTCATCTGTATGCCCTTATTTCTGGGGGAAAAGTGCCACCAAAATAAGACAAGAGATTTGAATTTTAAACAACTAACTAAATTGCACTACAATACGTACAAAATTTAAACACAAAGGAATTTGATATGCATCAAAATGACACTGGCGTGTTACGCTTGATATAAAAATTAAATAGGTAAAGAAAAATAATCTAAATAGAACAGAATTAATATTGATATACACTGTATATTTTAATTTCGTATATGGTAGTGTACAGCAAGCAAGACATTGCAGTAAATTGGACTTAAAAACAACAAAAACATCGTTTTATCTCTGTTAAATATGAATTAGGACGAAACTTAAGCGTCTTAAATTAATTTAAACAACAAAAGAGTAAACAAAATATTTATAATCGTAAACTTTCACGGCAAAATGTCATTCTTTTTAAGGTAACTTTAGAATTATTAAATAACAGTGAATTTAATTATATCCAACCCAAATATAAGCAAGCCTTTTTATAAATTTTTAGTTACAAGTTCCATTCAATGTTACAGTTTCACTATACATAGTGCACTACCAAGAACAAACCCTGACGCCAAGTAAGAAAAATACATGGATATTAGATTGCAGATATGATTTAACCATTTCATACAATACATTACACTGTATTTATTTTATAGCGCACAACAGAGGGAAGCAAATGTTAACCTAAGTAAATTACATGAAAACAAGTACTTTCTTGGGTTTTTTTCAATAAACTCAGAAAAACTGTACTATGACAAAAACCTCAACAACCAAAGACATAGCATGTAAAAAAATACAGTGGACATTAGACGGAGAATGAATTAATCAATTATTTGCAAACCTGTAATAATCCAACATCAAAATGTAGTAATATGAAAATGTAATACAATGATAACCAGTGCCGAAAGGGCCAGGATATGGTAGAAACATAAGTTTCAAAAAGTAAAGTTTGAGAAATAAAATTGAGAGAAGTTAGTTTAAAACAAAAATATAGCAAGGCAAGTGACTGGTAGAAAGTTAAACTTAGCAGGTCCAAGAAAAAAAATAATGATGAAAGTTCCCACAGTGGACATTAAATGCAGCATATGATAAATATGTGATAGTTCACCGCGTCATTAAGCTGAAATTTTGGATTTTTGATGTGTCAATGTAGCTATTGTTTGAAGCATGAAAAATGAAAATATTTAGACACTAAAAGACTGATGTTTGTGGATATTTTAACATTATAGTAGGTGAATCAAACCATGAGTAATTATAAGCTTTTATTGTTATATATATTTTTGCATATGTAAATTTTGAATATAAACATGATTGGTATTTTATGAGATGAGAAATTAATTGAACATAAAAGTAAGTGATTATTCTACTGAACGATTATTTACCAACAGAAAGAGTGTCGATTACATTTAGGCATAATGTTATCGTATAAAATATTAGGAAGAATATAGGTAACGATTTTACATTATTTAGGAATGGCCAACAAATACACATAAAAGCAGGGATTTAACTGTCTGCTATGTTTGTTAGGCATTGTCGATAATTGGGATTTATAAATGTCAGGTAACTGAAAATTGGAAATGAGAAAAATGTCGAGTGATAGCCACTGTGGATGAATTAGCTTTAAGGTCTTTTTGGGATTTTTTATTTTAGTAATATCTGGCCAGGGTAAAGTTAAGAAATTTGATTTATTATAAGAAAAATATATTTGTAACTTTACTTGAAATTATTTTATGTTAATAGAGTTCAACTTAGGATGAATTTTTGTTGGATTGTATTTAAAAACTATGTAAAGGATATCCAGCTACCCTAAATGATGGAATCATATTTGAAAAGCATTTTACAATTTTATTTAATTATGATCAAAAAATTACTAAGTGTCATCAAGATAGTTTCGAGACAGATCAAAATATAAGATAATGCAATATAAGATATCGAAGCAATGGACAACACTATGCAAAAAAAAAACATTCAAGTAGAAAGAATATTAAAAGGAATTGCCATAGCAGATGGTTTGGCATCCCTCTATTTTGACAGAGATAGTGTACTGTAGTTATTATTTTTAATTCAAATTTCTTTAATTTCTTTTATAAATTTACCATAGGAACTCACTCCAGCATCACTGCAGTTAGTCCATGCATCCTTATATTATTATAGTGTGCCTGCTCCTACAGGATAAATAAAATTTTATTAAGTTCTTGCTTATCTTACCCATAACAAAGGTACAAGTCTTACCTCTACTAACCTAGTAACATCTGATTTCAAAGCAATTACAGTACTATTTTAATTTAAAAAATATTAGTTAATAAAAAGCTTACCTTCAGAAATGGGTAATGGCGTTTCAGTCGAAAAGGCCCTCTTTTTCTTCTTCTTAGCCGTTGGAAAGCCTGTCCTATTGTAAGCCCTTCGCTTCCTCATTTTTCTACGAGGAGAATAATCTGTAGATAACATACTGCCAATTTCAGTTTTAATAAGAACAACAGATGGTTCTTTGAAACACAAATTTTCAACACCGACCACAGAAACATCTTCAAGCTTAATCTTACTAAGATCAATTGTAGGTGATACACTTTTAGGTTGTAAATCAACCTCTCTACCAACAGTTGGTATAGACATTTCAGTTGGTTCAGAGGTAATTGAAAGATCTACCTTCTCTAAATCGGCTTTTGGTTTCTTAGTTGAAGTATCATCTTTCTTTCGCTTTTGAACATTTTCTAAAGACTCTGCTGGTAAAACTGAACCAACTTTATTTGCTAAAGTAAGTGTAAGATCTTCAAGTCGATTCTTTTTACGAGTCATAATGTGTGTGACATTGTCTTGCTTTTTCTCACTTATTAAAGATATTTTAACAGGAGCTGTTTTCTTGGCTTTTAATTCAGAAACGACAGTTTCCAAAGTCTTTGCTGCTGCTTGTTTTTCATTTTTAACTGTCTCTACAATAATATCGGTAACGGAAGCGAGCTCCTCCGATTTATTTTTTACTTCTAATCTGTGACGCTTTTTAGGTGTGGTTGTTGCTATCGAAGTATTTGAAGCGATAGCATTTTCTTCTGCCTTAACAGGTGAAAGTTCTATTGTTTCACTTTCAGTCTTGCTTTGTTTTGAAATGTCAGGTTTTGTGGTTGGTTTAGGAGTTTCTGCTTTTGTGGGTTTTGGTGATCTAGTACACTTTGCTGGAGGTTCAAGAACCGCAGCATATTTTGTTATACAGGCCTCAATAGCTTCGTTAATATGGACATCAACTTTACCTAGTTTTGATCTATTGGTAGTACTGTAATCATTATTATTTAAGTTTGTATCCTGTGGGAGTGGTGTAACATCGACATTTTGTTCAGGTGCAGTATTCCTAGTCATAATTTTCGCAGATTTTTCATGTGTTTTGACACTATTATTACTAATACCGTTTTTGACATCTTTTTCTGGAACTGTCAATTTTAAATTTGTTTCAGAAACAGTTTCTGAACTTAAATTACCTACATCGTTGTTAGTTGATACGTGATAGTGTCGCTTCTTTAATGGTAAACGTTGTTCATTCGAACTTGCTTCTTTATTAACCAAATTATTAACACTCTGTTTCTTTTTCTTCCGTTCACTGTATTCAAATGTTTTTCGTTTCTTTGAAACTTTTTTTAAAGCTTTAACAAGTTCAGGTACATTTTCTTTAGAAGGTTTTGGAACTATACTAATATTACATAATTTAACAAAATCTATAACTAATCTATCAATTTCTGTATTTAATTTAGGGTCAATGGGCGTTGTACTTATAGGTTTTAATATCTTAAATTTGCACTTTTTGTGACGTTTATCGTTATGCTTACTATGCATAACCTTAGCATTTTTTAGTGTAGCATATTTTGTTTTTAAACACTCTGATTTATTTTTATTTCCCAAAAGGATCTTATTATTAACCTTTTTCCTAGGCTTTCGCCGACTTTTTTTATTTTCAATAAACTCTGGGCATTCCAAATGTCTACCAACTTTATCACAAACTTCTTGAATCAAAGGTGCTTTTAACTTCTTTTGTACATCTTTCATTTTTGGTTTAGTTTCTAAATTATTGCTTACTATTCTGGTGTTCCTAACTTTATTATATTTTTCAGATTTTAAAGCTATTCGATTTAATTTATTTACTTCTATTGCTGCATTTTTATTACAGTGATTGACTTCATGTAGAATTCTTGAAACCCTTTTGTGTTTAGGTGGTCTACCAGGGCCTTTGCGTATCACAGGTCGTCCTACCTTCCTTAGAGGTTGATATAAAATTCTCTCAGAACTTGCATATTGTACTGATGTTTCAGATCTTTGAACTCTAATTATACTATGATTTTTTAAAACAGTTGTATCTTCTTTAATTTTTATTTTAGGATTTGGACTCGGACTTGGTTCAGGACTTGAAACATGATCTGAACTATTCTGAATTCCAGAGTCAGGAGAAACGTTTGGGTTACCGCAATATTCTATATTTGTTTCAGGTTTGTCGGATTTATAACTTTCTGCCTGCAGTTTTAAAGAGTTACTTTTCTTAGGCCTGCCCCGTTTTCGTTTTGTTGAACTAAGGTCAGTCGTTGATGTCAAGTTGGTATCAGTCGATTGAATATTGTTTGGATTTGTTTCTGAAATTATTGCAGGCGTTGATGTAGATATATTTAATAATTGTGTCTGTGCAACAAATTGCTGAAGAAAATTATTTGCATATAAAGTGCTAGGATTTGGCGGCAACCTTGATTCAGATTCACTAGAGCTTTCTGTTCTTAGAATTAATGCGTTGACTGCTTGTTGAGGAAGTTCCATATCAGATCCTGAACCATCTCCTGTAAATAGAAGTACGTACAAATTAGTGATAACAATCGTCACCATTACAAATAAAATTGCATGGCAAGAATGTGAATAAAATAACACTAAGTGTCTATTTTTAATTTTCCAGCATAACCATTCAATAATAACATGCAGATACAGATGATGAGCAAAAAGAATGTGAGGTTAGAGTACTTATACAAAGTATCAAAAAAAAAGGAAGCTAAGATAAAAGTGCAAATAGAAACAGTGGTTAACATACCTGTATGAGGAGAATCCTTATCGTTACGGCAATCAAAATCTTCAAATGCATCACATTCTTGTTGGTCTGGCAAAATTGCAGCCAAATCTTCTTGACGAATTTCTTGAAGACTGCAAGAAGCAAGCATAGTTCGATCAGTTTCAGAGCCATCTTCAGAATCGGAGCTGGAACCTGTAGAGCCACGTGATAGAGGTAGCGATGCAATCTGGAACAAAATAAATCCTTACTATTGATTCAGAAATATTGATTATATAAATAATGCACAAGACAACCAAGAGCAACTTAAACAATATAATTCTCATACACCCACTGATAATCTTAACATCAAATAAACGTTTAAAATAATTGATTGATAACTTTTACTATTTAATTTGAGTTATTGTAGAGAGCACCAAAAAAGACGTTTTTTTTTGTTTACTTTTATAACAGCTGCCACTAAAATTTTAGGGTAAAAAAGATAACCATGTTTGAAATTAACAATGAGCGTAGTGCTTATAAAAATATTCCCCTTTACACTCCACATATTTTTTCAAGCAAATAAATCAATCGGCCAGCACGCTTCCCATCTAAAAGACTTTACACTAAAAATGCAATTTTTAAATACATGTATAACATCTTCACGTGTTCAAAATCACTCACAACAAAGTACATTTAAAATTTTTGGAAATGTAAAAATTTTCAGAAAGTGAGACGTTAATTCTACCATTTGATTAGTTAATTGTTACATGCCGATCTGTCATCGCTTGTTAAACAACACGATTGTTTTTCACTGTTTCCAGTGTCGGCGATCAACATTGACGAAATTCATCACTAGTACTACTATGACCAAATTTAACTTCTCGATACCATCGACACCAGGTCATTCTTGATGGTGCCTTGTCAGCAAAAGGAGTTTTTAAAGCATCAATGCAGCCCTTTTTACCTCTTCTTTAGTCAAAAATAAAACTAAAATCATTGTTCAAAAAATGCTCAATATTTAAATACGTAGTACTTTAAATGTTATTAACTTTAAAATAATGCTGCAATCAAAGTATTCAATATTTTTATACTCGAACACTTTTGTTTAATAACACACATGTCAAACTTTAAGAATTTTCATATGCCAAGCATCCAATGACTACTTTATTGCCACATCTTACAGTTTTAACAGCCTCGTAATAACGATAATACATTTTGTAACGTTCACGCGTTCCTTAAATACACATTAGATCGTAGAAATAATTTTATATAACTTAGTTCAATGAGCTCTGTAACAAATCACCCTGAAAAATTTATAGAAGTTTGGATAGTTTACATTTCATAAACGAACTATTTCAATATAATATCAAATTAGGGCAAATAAATAAACCGAAAAGTACCTAATGCATATTAAATAAAACAAGCAAGAACAATCTGAATACAACTATGTATATTCCATTTTGTTGTATACATTCACACGAGTTTAAGAAACCGCAACAACTATAAAATGTCATAAAATTAATGCGTTTACACAGACTGAAAGACATCAAACTTCAGCATAAGGAAGCTTAAACGCACAAAGTATGAGAATGGAATTTTTAAAAAAGAAAGGAGAAATGGAATATAACGATTAAGTTCAGAACCAGCAAGGAAGTTATGAAATAAAAGATGCCTGAGCAACAATGGAAGTCTAGGGAAACCTCTCGACAAGGTAGCTACTTGCTGGTATTTTAGATAGTACATATCAATCTTATCTAGAGCCACATTCTTTAATCAATTTGTTCTTACTTGGAGATCTTACTGGTAATGTAAGTGTAATTTCAAAACAAGAAATTTAAAAGGTTCTATTGATGCCTAAACTTTTGTAGCTTAATGAAGAAGAGTATATTTGTGCAAGATAATATTTATTATTAATACTGTTTTATCGAACGATCGTATATTGTTGCAATTTTAAGTATGTAGTTCTATGCTTCTGATTGTAGTAAATTTTTCTTATTTATTAAGATATTATCGAAGTGACAAAATTGCAGCTAACCACTTTAAGAAGTAATCATTTTACTGTTTCCTATGCTATATGTTGTTATGCATTAAAAAGCACCACAATTTTTTTTTTTTGTAAATAGTTTACGGGATTTTTGTTTATTCAATTTAGGTATATTACACATATTTGTGTGACATAATTTTAGAAATTAAGCTTGAGTGAATTACCTTTTGTGTTTTCGTAGTAACAGATTTCTATACCATGGGAAAGGGATGTTAAATCTAACTTCCCATGGTTCAAAATAGGTATGTTGTTTTCCTGACCAATCACAATGGCAAACAAGAGCGTAGTGGTTTTACTAATTGGAGAGAGGAGTCGCCGTATTCATTCTTGTCGTGACCTACTGATCTATAACTACTTGTGCAGGAGTGCATTATAGGTAATGTAGGCGAGTGTTTATCTGTTGATTCCTATACCAAATTCATTATCGAGGCTTGTCTTGTTCCCGTGTATGTTTTAGGAAAAAACCAGCAAACTACACTACGGACATCTGAACTAGAATCAGCAAACTGCATCCACATGGTAAACTGAGATAAACAATATTGTATTCAATCCTCAGCTTGTTAATATGCCTTAATTTAGAAGGTAAGCAAGTAATTAAATAATTTACATTCTTAATTTGAAACAAATTATGCCACCTCATTTGTAAACTCTATATTATTTTGCGTCCTCTATGCGATTAACTAATACTTTTCTGTAAGTAACAATGACCCACTGAAATGTCATTTATAATTATAGTTACTAATAAGCATTTAAGGAAACTATGCGACTTTAAACACTAACAACATACTCAAACTACAGCAACATACAATGCTTTGTGAATATGAAGTAGTGAGTTCTTTGTTGACAGAGTCCATCTTGTGTAATTAAAATATTTGCTTACTATTTGGAGGTTTTTAAATGCACAATATGCGTTCCGGATCTATGATGTATTAGCATTAATAACGTAACTAATCTTTTTCTTTGTTCTAAAGTGTATTATTTTTTAACAAGTAGCTATGCTTTGTTGCAGAAACGTCGTTGGATGTGTACCCCTGTTTATTTATTTTATTTTTCTTTCAGGTGATAAGGCCATCACTTTTCGTAGTGGTATCGTGGAACCGGCTGTTATCTGTGATAATCTGGCGCCTTCCGAGTAATTAGTTCTTATTGTTTCTTGTTTTTTTATATGCCCACGCCACTGTAGTGCAAACCGTTAGACAGAGCCTCACACCTACTACTACCCGCCTTGCTAATTTTATTTAGATTTTCTTTTTTGTTTCTATAAAAACAAAGCATATCAAAATAGGGGCATATACCAGAAATACTAGGTGCTTTCTGGTTCTGCTTAGCATTAAACCCAGCACATTAAATAATACAAAATGTGGATATAAGATCACCGGAACATGACACACCTGCTATATATGGACGACTTCAAACTAATAGTGTCAACAAATCTACAGCTGAACCACTTCAAAATAACAAAAATATACAGCAATGGTATAAACATAACCTTATAATTAAAGACAACTGACAAAACAAAACGATTACCCACTAAACAACACTGAAGAATACATACAAACAATGGATGCTAAAGATATCTACAAATATTTAGGGTACCAGCAAAAATCTCATAAGAAAAGAAAACTACACCCAAACACATACATACAACTACACAAATCAGTTATCCTTGGCATGTGCACAATCATCCAAAAATTTCAAAAGACAATAAATAACATATTTAAAAGAATCACGTTTGGTGGCAACAAACGTGCTTATCTACAAACACCTGATTGAAAAATCTGAGAAGAAAAGGTGCAATAATAATAATAATGATACGCTTGTGGATTATTTGCGCAAATATAAGATTGGAGAAAAGCATTTATGAATTTAAGTTAGTTAAATGAACTTTAATGCAAAAATAAACAGAAAATTTTATAGAAACTTAAACGGTTTATATTTATATTTAATAACATGATTATTTCATTATAATATTAAAATAGGACACAGAAATAAATAGTAAAACGCCTTGCACTTTCTTTTACAACCAGAATAAAGACGAATTACACATTCTACATATTAAATTAGAAAAATACACACAGATTTTTAAAAAATAACCAAATAAATTCGAAAACGCACCCGAATTTAAAGAAACCAAAATCATTGTAGATTACTCCAACAGAAAGAAACCCATAAATACAGCATAAAATTTAAGGTGTAGTGACCAACAAATGACACAGCTTTCCAAATCCATATCAGTATCGTTCACTTTTTTTAAAATTAATTTACCATTAATAACCTGTGTAAGTGTAACTGATCAGTGACTCTTAAGAAAAACCTTTTTTAATGATCAAATTAACTCAAAATTTGATCTAAAAAAAAATGTAAAATTATACATTTACAAATAACAACAAAATCTTATGCAAGCTTAATATACTTAAATTAATTCTACCACAAAATGTCTTTCTAAAGAAATACTTGCGTATTGACCATTAAGTTATGCAGAATTCAAATCATTGAATAATTTCATCTTCATATTGTACCATCATATTTGCAGAGGAAAATCAATTTTCAATCCCTTCTTTTAAGTTTACATTTATCATATTAATTAACTCCATTATTTTTTCCAACTTAAGTTGCTTCTATTTCAATAAATTTTACTTTTCTATGTCAAACTTTTAAGTTTTAAAAACACATTGTTTCAACAAATATTTCAAATATCTAACGTGACCTTGCACGTAATTTAAGATACAACTCTTAGTTAATCGACAAACACATTATCGGCAAGTGCATTTATAAACAGAGCATTATTAACTGCATGACTGACAATTAGTAACTGACTGCCTGGTTTTAATCATTCCCGATTTATATAATAATATCTTTAATTACAACATTACCTCGGGAATCTTCTATACGTTTCTCGTTGATATGAATCATAAAGCTGATGTAAGCAGTTCATTTTTCACGTTTATTAAGACATTAAAAATCTTAATTGGTGCAATTCCAAGAATGAATGGAAATGCCTGTCGATAGTTGTTTGATTATCGCACCAATCTTATCTATTTTGTAGGTTTTAAAAGCTTTAACTCGCTAATTGGAATGCTTTCATTCGTGTTATTTATTATCGTAAAGATAATTATTTGTCACCTTTATTTATGGCTGTTCTCACTACCGAATGAAACTTTAGTTCGAAAAATCTAGAAAAAGTAGCTAAAGTAATCTCTAGAAAAATTAATGCAGTATTCAAGCTAAAATACCTGCTTCTTGCAAAAGTGAAGTGGTAAAATGACGTTTTCGCGGCATTAAATAGTATTTATTCCTACTTTTCAGTGAAGAACGTACTTATTGAAAACAAAATTGGAATTTAGTAGTTTTCAGTAGGAAAATTAAGATGATTAAGATACGTACCGCGTTTTTAAATTGTATTTAGTAGTTCGTTAAGAGGACGAATATTTACATAGTGGAACTCACTTTTAAACTTAGGAGTTTTTCAACCTACATAACATGCATTTAAAACTTGTTTTAAATGGTATTTCGTAACAAGGAAAGATTTGCATTTTCGCGGTTATCACTTACGTACTAGAAAATACTATTACACTAACCTATCATACTATGGAATATTATACAGGATGCCTCTCACGAAAATTAAATATTAGAAAATTTTATTTTCTCAGGTTTTGGGGTTGGTTTATGTAGAGGACATGATGCTCGATGACACCTATATGACCTCCATATCACACACTCTCACATACACATACACACGCACGCACGCACATGCACACACACACACACACACACACACACACGTAGACACACACACAAACAACTTAATGACAAACAAACTAATTGCACTTATACCCAATGAGCACTAGAAACAAATATAGGTGTTGGTTTTGCAATATTTTCAACTAATCCTGATTGTGCGAAAGGATTTATTGGAAAACTATTAATTCGGCAAATGTCTAAGTGTTGAAAGATCTTGGTAGCAGTCAAGTTGCTTAACCCCCTTCATATAACACTGAATATCGATGAAATAGCGTATATATTTACAAAACAATAGAAGGGGAACCAAAATGTATTTAACAAAAAGAGCAGCGGCTATGTTCGAAGACAACGAACATAGAAACAAGGACAACAAAAGTGTTGAAAATATATGTGTGAAGCACAGCACTGTACGCCTATGAAATAGGGACAGTAGAAGAAGTAGACAGGAAAAGGAAGAAGCCTTTTGGAATGTTATGATTCAGATGTTTGATGATAATAGCATGGACAGATAAAGATAATAACAAAGAGGTTATAGAAATAAAGATATCTGTGAAAACAAAAAAAAAATAGAAGACATAGGACAGGATACGTTCTAAGGCATTTTTGGGGAATAGTGCAGGCTATATTACAATCAGATGTAGGAAAAAAGAGAGGTAAATTTAGACCTAAATCAGACTGTTGCACGCAGATAGTGAAAGATGCAAACTGTGTGAATTTCAGGGAAATGTGTAGGTTAGCTCAGAATAGGAAACAGAGGTACGTGTGTAACCAGCTCCAGAACCGAAGACTTAATGATGATGATATATATACATATTGATTTGATCAGAAGTCATGGAGAGGTCATATAGCATCATCTCATAAACATCCAACGTCGTAAACCCGAGAAAATTCAAGAAAAAGCCCAATTATGTAGATATTTATTTGTTTTAAAAACGTAGTTTTTGAAGTACTGGTATAAAAAGTATTCAATTAAATTTTAAGCATTAATCGCATATTCTACAAAGAAATTATGACTGTATTTCTAAGTAGTGAAAAACGTGTTTATTGAACCGTGTTCTAGAACAATAAAATGATAAAATAAAACAAAGTGAGTGACTTAAATAACCCTGCGTGACGATAAAATTCGTGAAAGCAATAAGATAACGCAAAGGTAACTAAGGCTAGTTAAAGCATCGAAGCAGCAGAACGATAAATCTTCGAATGTTGTATGACACACCTATTTCTAGAACCAATCCAAACATGGAAACAGCAACCACATTGACTGAGAAGCATTTAGATGCAAACGTCTTAAGGGAGGCCAATGAATGTTGGATATAGGAACAGTCCTGATTCAAATGTCACAATGCCAATCAGATAATATGATACATAGTTATAGTTCTATCTAACATGTACTGTATATGGTAGTGAAGGTATTGATTGATGCACAAACGTGAATATATTGTTTATATGTACTTACAATGGTTCTAAAAATGGAAAATAAATAATTAAATAATAATTAAAACTACCGTAAAAAAGTCATACGAAATAAAGCATATATGATTGGAATGGTTTGGTATATTGTATAAGGAGCATTGAATGATAATTATGGTAACAACAAGCAGACCTGTAACGGTAAAATACCTATATCGTGTGTGAATTTTTAAAAGGACATCTATTGATTAATTAAGTCATACGGTAAGATTTTTCTCTATGTAAGTCCTTTGAATTTAGAGTAGAGCGTGTATATAAATTCTATAATTTGATTAGAAGGGTTGACAAGCATACGATAGAGGTTTTCGTCAGTATATAAGAAAATAAAAATAATTAAGCCTAACTGATATGTTTAAATAATGTTTTTAAGGGGGATGATATTAACTTATAAAACTTATTTTGATAAATTTTGTACATAATAAGAAAGATTTAATTAGGATGTTGATTATGAATGAAATTACGAGATTAAGATTTGTGAGTGATCATCCTAGGTTTAAAAAGAGATTTTTAGTATATTAGATGTGTAGAATGTGTGATGATTATCCATAAGTTATATATTTTTTGATGTTATATTTAAGACATTATTCTTAAGACAAAGCTATTGTGGAGATTCGACTCTATTTTTAGTATATAGGATTTATGTTGAGAGGAAGTTATCATTTTTATTTACGGATTTTACATTTGTTTGTAGGACAAAAGTTGTTGTGGATATATAGTTTGTAAAAGGCTATTTTGTATCATTATAAATCTAACGTATGATTCCATTGGTTCTATGTGAAGAGAGCTAGAATTAGACAGAAGGCAATTTAAAACTTTCCTAATAAGCATCTTTTATTCGGGCAGTTCATAGCAATCTATTGCTGTGATGCTTGGTAAAACTACCCTGACGTTGGGTGCCACTAAAGATGCCGTGAATTTTCAGGTACTGCTGCCATGACCAATATAAGGATGCAATGGATGCTTACTTAATAGAAAATGTAAATTCTTATCTTACTGAACCAGTTTTCTCTTGCTGGTTCAGCGAAAAATATGCTGTGGATTTTATGAAAATAAAATGAAACAGAAATTTGACAAAAAATTTATAAAAAATCCTGAATATATTCAAAAGCATCATTCTTTACACTCATTATCAAAGAAATCTACTTACACACATATAAATAACATGCACAAATGCAATTTACAACTTAAGTTTAGAAAGAAATAATATCTTATCACTGACTCACATAATAAAACAAACTTCACTTAATCGTTGTTAATTAGAGAATGCAAAAATATTTCATAATTAGGTCACAAAATGTTCTTTAAAATTTTCATAAACAATTTTAATATTTTAGTATTTTTCCGTCTCTCAATGTAGTTGATCAATGACGTCAAGCTGAAATTTTGGTTAGGGTCAAAATTCCTGGAGCTCTGACCTCAAACTTGCTAAAAAAAACTATCCATTTACAAATAATTTTTATATAAAAAATAAAACGTATCCTAGCTTAATCTACTGAATAATACACAAATGGGCGTTTTAGGTTTGAAACAAAGTTAAACTTGCGCTTTGGATCATCAAATTCTAGCCGATGTTCTTATCATTATGATCACTTCTCGTTGGCTATTTAACACATCGTTTCCATTGGAACTAAATGCATCAAAACTTTTTCGTTCCAAATGTTTAGATTTCCATTTTTAATTAATCTATCTCCATACGTAGAAGTCTCAGTTTACAAAAATACATCTATTTCTAATAGATTAAAATTAGCCGGTGAGACCTTGCATGAAGATAATTTATTAGCAATGAATTACTCTTCTTTGCACTCCGTTCAGTAACTATCGTATGTTGAAGTACTCATGTTCAAAACTTTTATGCTAAATCTTGAATGCCGAATGAATAAATAACCCCTGCTCCTCATTAAATTCCTTTTTATATAATGAAATTCTAAATACGTCGTAGGTCTCGAATCTTGATTACATTCTGGAAGTATTAGTCATTCGCCTGATGTAGCAATTACCCATAATTTCGCGTTATATCTTTAATGAGGTGTCAGTTTAAAGTTATTGCGATCATAATAATTTTCCCATCCTTTATGCGTGAATAAAACGAGCATCTGTATAACAATTAAAACTCGTTATCTTATGTGGTTTATGGTCGGGCGGTGCGATTGCTTTCCACGAATAAATGATTTATAGATTGAGAACACTCTCGAAAGATTGCATTTTTCGCTTTATTAACATAAATTTAGTAAATTCGAAAATTCTGCAGCTATCTGTCTTAGAAAGCATGTAAATAAATGCAGTGTATTACGTTTATTAAATGATATTTTTAAATAGTATCAATGCATTTGGAACTTGTATTTTAGAAAAATACGATGTTTGTATTTTCTCCGCCTGGAACTTGTTTTAAATGATATTGAAGTCATTTAGTATTCTAACTCGTTATACGAACTTTATAAGTGCAATAAAACTGATTTCTTAAGGGTATTTCTCACGAAAATAAATAAATATTTACACACGGATTTGAATCAATGCTATATATTTAACAGATTTTAAAAGTGGGCTACGTTCTTAAATGGTATGTGTCAATGTTACATGTACTAAAGCGTTATATTTTACATGGGAATACACTTATCTTGCTGAAAAATATTATACAGGGTAAAATCAAATATTGGAAATTTTACTTTCTTAGCTTTGGGGTTTGTTTTCTGACAGAATGCGGTGCTCAATAACCTCTTGTGACTTCATTATCACAATATATATATATATATATATATATATATAAATATTTTAGTAGTTAATTACACAAGGTAAGTTGATAAATACTATCGTATTATAGTGAATAAGATGAAATAGAAACTTAGACTTTTATGCAAAGCCCAAATGATCATTTCAAATCGGGCTAGTAATTGAAAGATGGAAAATATAAGGTCTTGGACAGGACTTGAACCTGTATCCTGGTTTTGTCGGAACCATGCGTTTACCAATTACGCCACCGAGACCGATGACACAATTGGGAAATTTACAAATTTAAATCGTGTACACAACGAGATATATATATATATATATATATATATATATATTGCTGTGAAACCTACAAAATCCGTGAACTACGCTTTTCGAATCGAGCCTCACGAATTGGGCGTCAAGAATGCTGTGAAACCTACAAAAAGCTATTCATTACTTTAACTGTGTTGGTCCATTGACTTTCTTCTGTTAATCGCCTCGGCTGCTCCTCTAGATAACTTTCATCCTCAATCATAAAAAAAAACAAACACAATCCTATCACAAACATCAACGTTCACTCTATTTACATCAATATTCACAATACATTAAAATTTCAAAATTAAAATTCAGCATAAATTTTAATATCAAAAATTTTCAAGATTAAATTTGTTATCATTTTCAAGTGCATCCAGAATTAAAGTCCTTGTAGGATGCCTACTAATTACTATAACAATATATGCAGAGTACAAAGGGAGCATCTACCACCCCTTTACGTTAATTAACCAGGTTCGTCTAATTGAGCTCAAAGACATACCCATATTTTCATCATAATCCAGAACATCAATACTAAATACCCCTTTCTACTTAAACAAGCAAATTTCACCTTAAAATTAAAATATTATTGTTAGTACAATTTCACTACTGTCCATTTTAAATAAATCAATTATAAAGTTATTCAACACACACAACAATATCAAAGTTCAAACAAAATAGTATAATTTACCTGAAGGTTACTTGCACTCGTAGCTTCAATGTACATCGTCCCTTTTGTTAATCACACCATTCCAACTGGGTTATATTTACGGCTTCTGATTCTCAACGCTTTAAAAATTTTCTCCATCACCATTTATTTAAAGTTGTTTCAGGGCTTTTCCGGAACTAATCTGTGTATATCTGAACCTTGTTTTGTGGATCCAGACCCGTTTATGCACCATTTAAGTATTAATACCCCCGAAAAATAACAAAGAACTTCATACTTCTTTCACCAATATATGCCAAAACTGCCTACTTTTGTGTATATATTTGTCGTTGTAAATTTTTACCAATTGGTACAGTGATACTAAACTTTATTACCTTGTATCTTCTTTTCTAAGTGCACTAAAGTACATTTATTGTAGCACGTAAAGAACAAGCTGTTTTAAATCACAAACATATTCCAGCAAACTGTTTAAATTATTTAATATTAAAACCGGAAAACTAAAAAGCACTGTTTAACACGTTCAATCAAGTCGAAGATCTAAGAGAGCTTGTTCATATTAACCTCCGTATATATAGCGGTTAGCCTGTCTGTCGGTCTGTTCCCCAAAATGGACAATTCTAGAATTTCGTCATTCTATGTTCCCATTCCGTAGCCTGGCATGCGATTTTTACGAATTTTGGACTCGCCTCAGTTAAATCTCAGAAAATTTCCACACGGCACGCAACGTCTGAGAATACCTAATTAAATTTTATACAGAAATGTTATTTCTACCTCTCAATTTTGCCTTTTACTTTCAACCAATCGCAACCCCATGACGTTGCTCTACTCACGCCTTTTTACTATATGTGTCTCGGTCTTGCGCCTATTATCTGTCTCTATCTACCCTGTTCTTATTGGTGCAAATTGATATTCCTTATTATCGATTATTTCAGTCCATGTGGACTATCTGGGTTAAATAACCCCGTATCGCACCTTCTCGTGAATATTAAGCCACGGTTTCTCCAAGATTCTTTGTAACCATTAATTATCTGCAACATTTTCGCCGTACGTGACTTTTAAACTACGCAGGTGTTCAAACATAATATTAATTCTCAGAGCTTTATTTTATTGGGTTTTTACAAGTTTTTATAGATATTATATGTTACTAACGGTTCAATTAACTTCAATTAAAATTAATACCCTTTAAATTTTAGTGAATCCTAACTAAATATTAATTATTATCTGTACGTTTTAATACCGGTTACTTAAAATAGAGTTAATTAATATAAATTTTGCACGTAATTTTTATTTGTTTCTTTACTAGGGATAATTAAATTACCCGTAAAGTTTTCTAATACTGCTTCCTTTTATATAAAGCGTCTTATAAATAATTTAAATTTCTTAATTTTAATAAAACGAATGAATTTTTATGCTTACGCTGTTATTTAATAACGCGTACCTTTTCCAAAAGCTTCTACACAGTGATTAAAATTATTTGATGTGATTATATAATTTTCTACCCTGGTCTAAATATGAGTAATATATATATATATATATATATATATATATATATATATATAACAAAATAGTAATAAGATGTATCTGTAAACACCGTCTTATAAAAAATCAAGAGCGAATTTACCTATACAAATCAAGCTAATATTTGCAAAGCCATTAATAAAACAATAACTTGATTGTTTCATAAGGAGAATAAACATTCATTGACTAGTTTCGGCCTTTAGGACCTCTCCAGATTGGAATGCTTGTAACACTAATAAAACAACCAAAAACAATTACCAATAACCTCGAAAGAACCATCGCGAATAACAGGAATAAAATAGAACCGCCATTAAACGGTAACCACCAGCACTAGGCTGGTGAATGTACAAAAGCTAATTCGAAATTAAATCGCTATTTCATAGATGGTCATACAAATTTGTTGTGCCTTTGGGATTATAGGTAATGTAGAAGCAAATATTTTTGCAAATAATAACACACCTTCCCGTAGTGACGCTCGGTATCATTCCCTAAGCAAAAATCGCGGTATACCTGTGTACAAAATTAATTGTAATCCTCAAATAGTATTTGTATATAACAAAATAGTAATAAAATGTATCTGTATACAAAAAAATATTTGCTCGTAACATTTCCTAAAAGCATAATAGTAAAACGTGTTTGTATGGCTATCTATGAAATTACGATTTAATTTCGAATTAACTTATGCACCTTCATTGGCCTAGTACTGGTGTTATACACAAAAATATTTGTTTGCAACATTTCCTAAAAGCCCAAAGGTAAAACGTATTTGTATGGTCATCTATAAAATTACGATTTAATTTCGAATTAACTTATGTACTTTCATTGGTCTAGTGCTGGTGGTTACCATCTGATGGTTCTATTTTACTCTTGCCATTGCGCAAAGGTTCTTTCGAAGTTATTGTTGGTAATTGTTTATAGTTATCTCATAAAGGTTATAAAATACTTCATTCTAATGAGGCTCAAAAGGCTGAAACTAGTCATTGAATGTATATTCCCTTTATGAAAATCGAAGTATTGTGTCATTAATGGTAAATTTACTTTTGATTTTTCATAAAAGGGTGTTTACAGATACGTTATTACTATTTTGTTGTGTCTGTACGCGCGCGTGTGCGTGTGTGCGCGCGTGCGAGTGAGTGTGTGGGTGCATGCGTGCGTATGTGCGTGTGTGTGCGCGCGCGTGTGTGTAATAAGGAAAACACGAGGGGTCATGGACACCCAAATTCTATAAATAAAACCCACCCAAATAGAAGGAAACCAGTAAAATTTAAATTTCCAAATATTTACTGTCGTACCCTGTATAATACAAATGTACTTCTTTGCCATTAAAGAAAAAAAGCTCTTATAGATTACGTGATTAAATTTCCCGTGTGTAGATATTAAGGCAAAGCGTAATATATTTCCGTGTAGACTGAAAAAAAGTCGCACGTACTTTTAAAGCATATTCCCGTATGTAAATAATTATTCTATACTAAATAAAAAGGAATTTTCACTACTAAGATATAAAATACAAAGCTATTGCATTTATCAACAAAGCCCTCAATTAAAATATTAAATAAATTTTCTGTGCATAAAAATGCATTAGAAAATATTAGTTTCATTAGCTGTAAATGGCATAGTTTAACGTAATTTCATTTAAAACAACATTACGTTCATTCTTGTTGAAAATGATGCTTCAATATTTAAAATATGCGTCCGTACAATTGTTACGAATACAAATCCATCCAAATCTTTTTGCATTTGCAAAACCATATTCTAGAATTTTCGGGTAGATTATTAATAAAGACAATTCGTCATCAAATACTAAGAAATATCGTATAAATTAATTAATGAACAAACGCCGGTTCGAGGAATGCGAGCAGAACATTAAAAAATAGTTAAACATTATTTTTATAGCCTTACGCATTTTAATAAAATAGAATGAGACCCGACCGTTAAACTCGTGCATTAGACAAAGATACTAGGCTCGTTGTACAACATACATAAATCATAGCTAGACGCTAATCAGACCATTAAAACCAACGAATTCGCGGAAATAGTGCATCAGCAGGATGTATTACCTACTAGGTAAATCCGGCAAAATCTGGAGAATGGCGTATTTTAATACAAAAGTCGGAACTTTATTGGAAGTAGTCATTCAAGATTTAATTCGCGTTTGATTCCTTTTAAAGTCAAGTAACATGTAAAATTGTATTAACGATTCGTCATTCGTAATGTAGGACTTAGAGCAGTATTGTATGCTGTAAATTAGTACGTTTGAGTAGTTGCAAACAGAAGTTATTAAATGTAACATGATTATTTTGTTAAACTTAATGAAGACTGAACATTCTGCGATACAAGCCCTATTGTTAAAATTAATTGATGCACTTTGCAAACTGATGGAGATTTAAGGTAATATAATAATCTTGTACACTGTGATTTTAAAGTCAATTTTAAAACGGAACGAGGTATTTAATACCATTAATTACGATGGAAATGAAATTTTGATAAGCGCTATTTTTCGCGTATAAAACATTGATTCTTTTGTCTGTTAAATGATAAAAAATAATTTAATATTTTGTAATTTAGATTTAGAATAAGCATTCATTTTATTATTTGTGTAAGGATAGTTTACTGCAAATTTCGAGGTCGAAGTTAGGAGTATTTTGACTTTTACTAAATAGATTATCTATCAAGGATTATTAGCCTATTAATTAAAAGGATTGTGTATTTGTTAGCAAAGATTAAGTAAGAATTTTAATTTTTCTGTATAAACTGGAACTGTGAATTGTTTTATAACCTGTTTTGTTGTGTTTTATTTCATTTTGTAACTTCTACAGTAAAAATTTCAGTTAGCTAGCCACGCAAAGAAAAGAAAAGGAAGGTAAGATAAGATAAGAAGTTCGAATTTCCTATTGTATCATTGTCACAGCACTATTTTAGCCCCCACTCCAAAGAGATGGTGTCACAGCGCACTTTTAGAGGCGCTCCAACGTGGCGTTGTCACAGCAATATATATATATATATATATTGCTGTGACAACGGCCGCACGTTGAGCGCCTCTATGCTTGCTCTTTGCATAATTTGCAAATTACGCATTTTTCATGCTAAATAAATGTGGTTTTCTAACTCCTGGTACTATTTACTTGTATTGTGTAACCATTCTGACTCAATATACCCCTAAATGACCCCCTTATCATAGCAATATATATATGCGTAATTTGCAAATTATGCAAAGAGCAAGCATTTAACACCCAGTATAAGGATCGCGGTTGACATTAATTAATGCCGGGAAGCATATCATGCAGCAATAAACACACATTCGGCAAAAGAAATAACTCTACACGCAATCCGACTTGTCTTAAACCAAAAGTATTGATAAATTGTAAATCAAAACGCGTTAAATGCAGTAAAAAGCTAGAAAATCATAATACAATTCAGATTAAACATGCGATAGTGAAAGCAGATAGCATAGTGTCCTGATAAGAAACGCATCCTTAGAAATAAATACGCTTTGGAAACGTAAGATGTAAACAGAAATATGTTAATTTACGTCACTTTGTCTACGTGATTTTCTGCATGGAGTAAATATAAATCCCAAAGTATTATCTAGACAAACAAAAGCCGTAAGTAAAATTATGTGCCAAGGCGAATTAGAAATTCCTGTAACAACATCAAAACACACGGTCTAAAATAAATACAAACTAGAAATTCATTGGTACCAACGTAATCAAGGAATCGTTCCGACAAGTTATTATCAGAGATATACCTGTAAAAGCCCAAAATATCCAAAACACCCGAAGGTTGGTCGTAAATTTTTAACAACAGTTCGGATAACCAATGTGTTTTAGATGAAGCGGAGACTATATAACTGGCGAATTTGATAAGCAGACAGTCTTAGTTTGAACCAAGCACAATCTGAATCACTCATACTCAAGAATTTACGCGTCGAGTAAATATTCAAATTAAAGGATCAAATTTTTGTGAATAATAGTGTTATAAAATTTTTAAATAAATTATAGTGAAAATATACGAGACAAGTTTCGCCGTTTGCTGGAAAACGTGAGTAGAAGTTTATTAATTAATTTAGGTTAAATATTTATAATGTAGGGCTCCAATTGAGCTCACGAAATCTAAGTGAGATTACGAAGATAGTACGAAACTCTAAGTGAGGTTACGAAGACAATACGAAACTCTAAGTGAGATTACGATATTCTAAGTTACGAGAATTTAAGGGAAATCACGTAAATCTAAATGACATTAAGAAAATCTAAGAAAGATTAAGAAAATACTAGATTATTGATTAAACGGGGTAAAACTTGGAGATTAAATAAATTGAATGGAGCAACACAACTGAATGCAATAATGGGGTACTGATCCACAGCACGCAGCAGAAAGACGCACAAGGAAAACTACAGGTCAGAACTATCTAGCGTAAGGCATTATTTTCTCTTTATTAATTTTGAACATTGTTCATATTTTATACCTGAATATTTTATGTAGTGATCAAAAAATTTCGTAAAAGGGGGAAAATCTTGAACGTTTCGAGAAATTTCCAGTAGAGTACAACGTCATTTTGTTGGCTTTAAAATAAGGAAAGGAAGCTTTAATTTTTGGAGATAAACAATTTAAAATTTATTGTTATTTGATTCGGGGCTCATTTTTGTAATACAGTAAAACCGATGAAGCTGTGAAGTGTATATGATTCTTTTCTTTCTCATTATACAAATATTAATCGACTTCATTTTATCATTCAAAACAGGCAAAGTTTTAGAGAAAAAGGGTAAATTATTTGATTATCGTAACATTATGGACTCTGTGTGAATTAAACTGGGCTAGCTGAGGCATATTTAAATTTTAGGATATTAAAATACACAGAGCGGTGGTGATCAGAAGGAGACTGAGAGTATAATTACATTGACGTGCAGCGTTATCATATATATATATATATATATATATATATATATATATATATATATATATATATACAAAAATAATAAAATAATAAACTTTCCTTTATAAAACGAACTGTGAAAACACCCTGGAAATTTAGTAAATTGATATCGAATGACAATGAAAATTTTTATTACAGGGTTTAAACGGGTTCCAACCCCCTAACTAACAGGTACCTCTAGCCTCTATTAACCATTTTTAAGTGTTGTTTAAACAAATAATCTATTAAAGTATTTTAAGGAGGGAAAATATGGTACTGAAATATGTTATTGATGAATAATCATGCAATTCATAATCTATTATTAAACAATTTTATTTAATTCTGGCTGATTTTACAGCTGTTTATTTCTTGTTTTTCTTTTTCATTAAAATTAAAGTAAAAAGCATAGCTTTAAAATTTTTTATATTATATTAGTTTTGATATTTCTTTTCAATTGGCAATTTTAATCTGGTTACATAAAAAAGACTTAGGTTTAAAATAGAAAACATGTTTACTGTTTATTTCGAATCAACAGCATTTTAAAAGTTATTATTTTAAACTCCTAATTATAATTTGACATGGACTACCGTTAGCTGTTTACCTTCGAAGATTAGTCCGTAAAATAGTAAACAAATAAAAAGTAACCGATTCAAGTGTCAGGAGCTTTCCCTTTCTTCATTTGAGGGTGAAATATGTCAAATAAAAAACATGGGCCTCTCTAAATATATTATTACAACAGCTACCTCAAAAGGGGAAGTTATAATTACATTATTAGGTTAAATATCAGCTTCATTAATTATCTCACTTAAACAGCATTCCCAAATCAAACATATAATTATTAAAATTACAAGAGCAATTACTTCCAAAAAGAACTTGTTAACCGCTATTTTAAACGCGAAAGCCATATGATTTTAAATGCCCAATGAAAATCAATAAAATAACCCTATTTCAGCACACCAGTAAGAAACTACCTACTTACAAATAGAAATAAAGGATACCTACACCAACATCAATTAACAAACACGGATCAATACTATCACATGAATCACACATTTTACATAAAAAATTTCTTACTTAATACGAGGAAAACGCAAAAGCTGAACAACTCGCCGGCTTGAGTACGTAAACGTTTACCCTAGTGCATAATATCAAAGGGGGTTGGTCATAGACGAATTACAAACTGACGTGATGTGGAGGGTAAACTATGCATGCGATAGGGTAACGACGCCAGGTGTACGAACGAAGCTCAAGATAGCAAATGCAAGGTGAAGTACTGTATGCATTACAACGGAAATATTATGTGTGTGTTAATAAATCGGTTAACAATTTAAAAACAGTAGCACATGCTACACGTTTTCGAGTTGAAGAAGGGCTTTCATCAAATCAATAAGCAAGAAAGAAACTGCATTATACAGACACGCACCAAAAGTGATATACTAAAAGCATTTTTAATATTAACGTATGATGCATTCTTCGTAAAAGACGCCATTTTTACGGTGTGCGGGAATTGCAGTTTGAATAGATGCGTCGGATGCACAGAAGAATTATTCCGGTAAAAAGAATTTTGCTAGATTAATTGCAGCTTTAATTACAGAGGGTGAACTATTGTGAAGACATTGTGAAGACATACTTAAATATTGTGAACCAGCTGTTTAATATTACTATACAGGGTGTTAATTAAGTACGCATTCAAACTTTAAGGTGTGATTACTTGGACAATTCTAAGTCAAAATGTTCCTATAAGCAAAGGTCCGAAACGGCTTCGTAAAAAGAAACGGAATGTTAGAAATTCTGATTTTTAAAACCAATTTTTTTTGTAAATCGCTGTAGGTTAATAGTTCTCAAAAATGGTATTATTCAATTCGAAAATAAGCATTCTGTATTCACCAGTGGCGTGCACAGCAGGCATCTTCACCATTTACTTTCTTTTCGAAAAAAAATGGTACCGCACTGACTAGTAGTCAAAACAAGTTATTTGTTTTATCGACATAAAAGTTGCCTCTACAATTTCTCAAAAAGCTAGTATTAGTTTTAAATTTCAAAAATCGATACTTCTATTTCTACACAAAATAAATAAACTTGTTAAATTAAACACATTTTATTGTATCTATGTAAAAAATGATTATGATGAAGTAATTAAATCGGGAAAAAATAAAAGAAACTATTTTTTAGTCTTCCAGTGGGCGCGAGTTACATATCCCCCAAATTAATATATGTATATTTAAATGAAACTATTAAGTCAAGAATAGATTGTTACAATGTATAATTAAAGGACAAATAATAAAAGGTTAATGAAAGTTCACAAACCAGACATGAGAACGGAAACAGTAACTCTGTATTCCAGACGTAATATGATACTGCAAGTGCAGGTCACAGTAGGTTATCAGACAGCAATTATTAGAATTAAGATTATTAAAATGTAATACTTTGTATTGTATCAAGAAATAGCAGACATGAGATCTGCATTTCTCATAAGTGATGTAACAGCAGGGATAGCATAAATACCCTCAAGAGCCCAAGATGGCCAGTCAGTCTGAGAACTTCATAACTTTAGCATTGTCAGTGGTTCAAAGCTACTCATTTGTAAAAATTAGTTATTGATTTTAATTATTAATTAGTAAATATCAACTTTAATTATTTTTGATTTCAAGTCGTTATTGAATGTAACGTACAATTGTCAAAATCATTGTAATTTCTGTATAAATAAATTTGATAGAAGAGTTTTTTGGGAGAAAGTCTTTTAAAAAACGCTCAAAACCGATCTAGCGCAGCCGGTAGGATTCCAGAAGGGCAATAGCAAATCCAAAATCGAGGAACTGGTGGTCGTGAATTCCAATTCTTTGTCTGGAAGAAAACCAATTGGACGAAGTAAAAAAATCGACCAAGTCCAATAACAAAGGGGAAAGACTATAATGGAACTGGCAATCAAACTTTTGTGAGTGCCATAAATTCATTTTCCTAACCATTGTCAATTGTATATTGATATTAGCTAGTAAAAAACGAAAGAATTTTTACAATTTTATTATCACTATTCACTACTATTATTTTTGAAAGAACTTACTCGGCAAGTCTGAAACTTATTTTAACAAAGGAATTGATATATACGGATTTATGCACAATGTATTAATGAAACGATTTATTCAGCAAAAGTAAGAAGCTTTAGTGTATAATTATAAAACAATTCTTTGTACCATTTTATTACAGCAATTATTATTCAGGAAAATCTGAAAACTTGATTCTCATCACATTTATAAAGGTTTATAATGAAACACTTTCATTGCAACAAATTAACAAAGACATAATTTGTTACGTGCCGAAAATTCGGCACTAAACATTCTTAATTAAGTTTTAATTTGTAAGGATTTCGCGCCAATGAATTTAAAAAGACTTGTGCGCGTATTTCCGTCACTTCAGATAGTGCGTGTGCGAGATTTGCGCCCACGCGGTAGGCCAAGAAGGCAAGTGGCGGATTTCGGGCATACGGGGTGTGGACTAGCCTCCGAGACACGAACAAGTGTAGTTGGCTGGTATCTTATCGTGTCTTTTTTGTGTTATGTAGATTACTTTTGCCCTTATCTTTGATTAGCGTTCCCTAAACCAGTTTCATGTCGTTTCTTGCATATAGCAAGAAGACAAATCGAATTTGGCTACAACCGGGCTCAAGAATTCCCACGCCCGAAAGATCAGCGAAGCAGCCGACGCCCGAAAGATCAGCGAAGAAGCAGCCGCCGCCGACATCATGGAGTAATTCTGCAATAAGCCCTGCAAATTATGTGAGTAGCCTTTCCGTTTCTTTTTAATGTGATGGAGTAATTTTATATAATTGTGTGACGTCATCTATTATTTGCGCGTCTTTTTTACATTATCTAACATTGCTACCAACTAATGTAGTGGTTCGCGTACCGGCGCGGAGGGGTTAAAATAAATTACAAACATTTTATGCATTGTATTATTGCAACACTTAGTGAAATAATTATTCAGCATAAGTCTGGAATCAAAGTAATTATAACCAAGGTTGTTATAATTACATACAATATACGTAAAGATACGTGATTCTATAAATAACAATACAAACTAGACTGAAAAATAACTCTTAATTTATTAAAAACAATGAACTCTGATAATATAAAACTTTATCTAGATTTAATTCCCGTATACGATGGAAACCAAGCATTATTTTGTATTTTCATCACTGCTTGCAAGATATTTTTTAAATCTTTTCATAAACAAGGCGACGTTGAACGTAACGTTTTGCTTTTACGCCCTATAATCAGCAAATTAAACGGCAGAGCATTAACATTGATTGCGAGCCGCGATGACCTCGTAGAATGGGACGACCTAAACGCATATTAATAGCATATTTCGGAGTTCAAAGAAATATCAAATGTCTTGTCCGAGATTTAATAAATTTACAGATTGCACCCTATCAATTCGGTATGAAATGTCAAAAAGTACGAAGTTTAATTTTGACCAAACTAAAAATTGAAGAACCCGAACAAAACATACGGTTAATAAAGACCAGGATATACGACGAAATGGCTTTAGACACAGACATCAATGCATTACCCGAACGTCATTCGGACAAAATAAGATTCCAACATCCCCAAAATTTAGAAGAAGCGATGAATATGATTGTAGAAGAAGGAAACGTTATGTATTACAGAAATAGACTATATAACCCTAACGCGAGTAAAAATTACTCACCGATGAAAACAATACAAGCCGCGAGACCAATACCAACATAACCGAAATTTACACCATTTAACGCAGCAACGAATCAATCTCGAATTAATAATCAAAACTGTAATAACACAAATTTCCACAACCAATTTAGACAATTTCCAAAGCAAACATTTAATTTAAATTTTACAAAACCCACATTTACACCAAGGTTTAATCAAAACGTAAATCAATCAATGCAAACATTCGGCGCAAATCCCAACAGAAACACACCGATGACGAGTAACAACAACCCTAATAATTATTACAAACCAACTCCTATGAACACTTCATTTGGTAACACCAGACAGAATACTAAAATATCTCAAATTAGACCCGATTGCGCCCAAAAACGAAACTTCACTTCCGAGGAACTTTCCACCAAGAAGGGGATGCTTTTAATAATCAAGACACTGATAATTATGCGAACTCCAATAGAGACGATGAAACAAATCATTCAGAAAACCATGAACGTAACAACCCTTAATTTTCATCTACGTCGGGAAAAGTTACATATCCCCCAAATTAATATATATGTATATTTAAATGAAGCTATTAAGTCTTAAGAATAGATTGTTACAATGTATAATTGAAGGACAAATAATAAAAGATTAATGAATGTTCAGAAACCAGACATGAGAAGGGAAACAGTACTTTGTATTCCAGACGTAACATGCCAATTCAGCTGCAGATCACAGTAGGTTATAAGACAGCAATCATTAGAAATAAGATTATTACAATGTAATACTTTGTATTGTATCAAGAAATAGCAGACGTGAGATCTGCATTTCCTATAAGTGATGTAAGAGCTGGTATAGCATAAATAACCTCAAGAGCCCAAGATTGCCAGTCAGTCTGAGAACTTCATAACTTTAGCATTGTTAGTGGTTCAAAGCTACTCGTTTGTAAATATTAGTTATTGATTTTAATTATTATTAATTAGTAAATATCAACTTTGATTATTTTTGATTTCAAGTCTTTAATGAATATAACGTACAACTGTCAATATCATTGTAATTTCTGTATAAATAAATTTGACAGAAAAGTTTTTTGGAAGTAAGTCTTTTAAAATGACGTTCCAAAAAGCCCAAAACCTATCTCGCACCGTCGCAAAATTTACGACAAATTCGCTTTATCGCTTCCCCCACTTTTACTACTTAGTCGTCAGCATCGAGCTAATCGAGAGTCAGCGTCTCTCTAAACTACAGACGGTGCCGGGTATGCTTAGAAGTTTCTGTTAGTCCATGATATTTGAAAATTTCCGTTGAGTATAACTTTTACAACACGCGCGCCTTAAAATGTAACGTAAGTATATTGAATAAACTATTTTTCCCTACCTTAGCCGTAAGTGACACTTACTTCAGTGAGACGACCTTCCGTAAGTTGCATTTACTAGGATGGCTGTGAAGCGGGACTTAAATTTTTACTTACTTCTCTTGGGACATAAGTGATTGTCATCCAAATGACAGAAGCCACGGATATAATATAAATCCATGGTTATGGGTGTAAGCCTACATTAAATAATTCTCTATTCTTATTTGAATTTTAAACTTAATTTAAGGCAATTTTTAATGATTTTTAATTTAAAGGTGGGGAAAAAATAATATACATGCCGCGGGACGTAAGGGATTTACGGTGCCTCGACATTTTGCAGCCCTCGCTTCGCTCGGGCAACAAATCGTCTTGCCACCGTAAATCCTACTTACGTCCCTTAGTATGTAATATACTATTTTCCTCATTTATGTCGTTTCTTTTATAGCTACATGTATTTTTTGTTTTAGACGTGTTCCATTATGACTCGTAGGTCGCTTACACGAAATGAGCTAGAAAAAATTGCCAAAAATCCAGCGCAACATGATGAAGACTTACTTTCTCTAGAGTGATAGCGAGTTTTCGGCAGAAGAAATCGAGCAACAAGCAGAAGAAAGTACTACCTAACTAGAAAACACTTCAGACGAATTTGAAGGAGAGGAGGAAAACAATGGAAGAATTTTTCATTGGAAATAATAAATCTACACAACGGCAAAAGACAACAAACCGTGTTTCTGAAAAACCAAAGGGGTTAAACGTACTCACAGTACCCACTGGTTTGACTCAAAAAGCTCTTGGTATTGAAAATCAACTAAATACATTCTTCCAAATTATCGATACGTCTATGATCGACGATGTTTTGAGGTACACAAATATGTATACCGATTGGCTGACAGTTGACTATACATATTCTAGATATCGGAACTGTAAAAACATCGTCAGGCAAAAATGTATGGCATATTTGGTTATGTTATATTTGATCGGTATACAAAAATTTCACCACGAAAATGCGAAAGGGTTTTTTGCCAGTGAGGTACCGGTATTGAAATAGCAGAGTTGTCATAAGTTACAAGAGATTTCTCTTCATCATCCGTTGCCTGAGATTCGATGACAAGAATACGCAAGTTGAAAGGAGAACAGTTGACAAACTGACAGCGACGCGTGACTTTTTCCAAGCTTTCGTCAACAACTGCAAGTCATCATTCAATTTGAGCGAATACGAGGTATAGCTATTAAATAATGAGACTGACGCGGCTACAGAAGAAGTGCCATGCACCAAACGCCAGCAACCGGTAGCTGTTTATCGTGAAGTCTTCTTTTTCGAATGCAGCGCCTATCGCTTTCGTAAACAAATTAGTATAGCCGTAGCCTTCGTTTGCATTAGAGGTGTTTTTTTGTTTCGCCGAAAAAATGTTAAGTGTAACAATAGAGCAACGAATTGTGAAATTTCACATAAAACTTGGAAAAACCGCTACTGAAACTTATAATTTATTGAAAGAAGTGTATGATAATAAATGTTTATCGCGTGCACGTGTTTTTGGGTGATTTAAGCATTTTCAAGACGACCGAGAAGATGTTCAAGATGATTCACGCCCGAGTCGCCCTTCCACGTCAAAAACGGATGACAATATCGAAAAAATCGGTAATCTGATTCGATCTGACCGTTGGTTAAGTATTCGCGCGATTGCTGAAACTGTAAGAATTGATAAAGAATCCGTACGGCAAATTTTACTAACAATTTTAACAAGCAAAAAGTGTGTGACAAAATGGTTCCTAAAATTCTCATGTTTGAGCAAGAAGCTCGCAAAAATGTTTGTACTGACACTTTGAATGCCATTGAAAATAACCATGACTTATTGGAAAGGATAATAATATGTGACGAATCGTGGTTTTTACTTATGATCCTGACACGAAGCGCCAATCCATGCAATGGAAGAGCCATCTTCACTAAGAGCAAAAAAGCTCGAATGAGCAAATCAACATTCAAAGCAATGACAATTGTTTTTTTCGATATTCATGGGATTGTATACCTTCACTGGGTTCCTGATCGTCAAACTATTAACCAACATTACTACCGTCACGTTCTTGCTAAACGCCGTGAAAGAATAAGGAGCAAACGACCCGAATTGTGGAAAAACAAGTCATGGGTTCTCCACCAAGACAATGCGCCGACTCATTCTGCATTGTTTGTCAAGAGGTTTCTAGTCAAGTACAGTATTCCAATGTTAGACCATCCGCCTTATTCGCCGGATCTCACGCCGTGTGACTTTTACCTATTTCCTAAGATGAAATCTGCGTTAAAAGGAACAAAATTTGAGTTCGTTGAAGCTGTGAAAAAGAAAGCGGCATGCGTCCTGAAGGAGCCGAGAGAAGAAGACTTCCAGCACTGTTTCGAACAATGGAAGATTTGCATGGAGTGTTGTAGGAATAGAGGAGGGGTATATATTGAAGATGATAATAAGTAAATATGTATGAAATCAAAATAAAATGTTTTACAGCGTCAGTCTCGTTATTTAATAGCCACACCTCAAATACTATAATCGATGAAATAGATGCTGCATAATAAGAGGTAGTTGTAGCTTCATACAATACATTCCTAGTGAACCAGCAAAATACAGGGTGAAAATGTTTGCGTTATGTAATTTCAAAAGTTTTACAGATACAATCTGGAAATATACTGCAGAAAATAACTCGATGTCCATTTGCGGCCATCAATACTCCAACAGATATTGCAAAGCGTTTAATTACGCCGATAGAAAACTCATACCGGAATTTGACCATCGATAATTGGACAAGTGTACCACTCGCTGATTATATGCTTACGAAAAAAATAAGTTTTGGGCACAATAAAAAATAACAAAACAGAAATCCCAAAAGAACTCTCGTCGGACACAAGCAGAGCTGTTGGATTCCCTCTTTTTGGTTTTCAAAAGGAAAAAATTATGATTTCCTATGTACCTCGAAAAAAAATCTGTATTATTACTCTCAGCATTACATGACGACAACGAAACGGATCCCGAAGCCACCAGAAATCTTTAGGTAATACTGGACTATAACGAAACCAAAGACAATGTGGATACAATCGACTAAATGTGTGTCCTTTACTCGTTCTCTAGAATAACAAAGTGATGGCGTGAGAAGCTTTTTACACTCTAATGAATATTGGAAGCATAAATGCTCAAACTTTATACAAATTAGCCAGTCCCGGAAAGGCTCTCCAAAGCATCAAAAAATTTGGCATCGGCCATGATGAAAAATTTTTATCTTCAGATCACATGTCGGGAAGTTGAACAAATAACCAAAGAAAAAAGAAGCACCCCAAAACGCGGTGTTTGTCGGTCATGTGCTCTGGAGAAGTAAAGATCCTCAGTATTAACGAAGTGTTGTCATTGCCAGTACTTTCTAGTTGCCGCTTGAAGCGAGCGGACGTGTTTTTGCCGAGCTCCCGCTTCAGCAATAACAAACAGTAAGTTTTTATCTAGGGTTTTATTATTTATTGTTGAATTATTTTATTTGAAGCTTTGCTTTTTATTGTGTTTTATTTTTATAATTGTGTGCCATCAAATTTTAAATACAGGGCAGTAAAATAAAAATTTTAAAACAGAATTTAAACTAAATAAAAACCAAATAAATCGCGTTTTCTTTGTAATTTAAACTAAATCCGCGTTTTAAAATAAAATAAATAAATTACGGGCCAATAAAACAAAAATCTACTAAACTAATACTCAAAATAATTTCGAATAACTTAAAAGGCTTTTAATAATAAATTTAAAATAAAACCGCGTAAATCGAGTAAAAAACCGGGTAAAACAACCAAAAAGTGTGTGGAATTTTTATAGTGCGCGTATAATCAAATAATAACCAAAAAAAAAACAAAAATCTAAGCCTTTTTAAATCAAATAAATATCTCAAAAACTAGAAATTTTAAAACAATTTTAATATAAAGTTTCTGTAATTTAAGTACACGCGTACTTATAAGTTCTTTTAAAATCGATTTTGGTGTAATTAAGCGGTGTAACAGTTACGGGTTGTGCTAGTTACCAAGCGATAAAGTGAAAGGTCATTTCCTGTTACCACATTCCGATTGCGCTCGACCTTATTTTGTTAATTACACATTTAAAAATAAAGTGTTGTTATTTATAAATTAGACATTTTAATATTTTGAAGTAATTAGTTTATTTAAATTTGATTTGGCGGTTTAAAAAAATTTAAAATAAATAAATAGTGTTCTTCGCGGTACATTTTGAATCGAATTGCGTTAGGGAATTTATTTGATTCTAGTTGTTATTTTGACGGTTAGTGCTTGCTGTATTTTTGTTAAAAATTTAATATTTAATTGGGCGGTTCGAAGTTTAAATAAATACAAGGTTGCTTACGGTTCACCATTAAACAAAACATTTTTATTGGACCAACGTTTTGCGTTCTTCTAGCGTCGTAACGGTCAAGTGGTTTTTGAGCTGCGTTTTAGGTGTCATTTTTTGTCGTTTGTTTTGTCAGCATGGTGGTCCACCGCGACCAGGACCCGTTGCCCAGGAAGAAGAGGGGAGATAGGTCGGAGTCTAATAGGTCGGAGGCTGAGGGCGCTGTTGGGGGGAAACAGCTAAAGGTAATTTTAAAAGACGTTAGGTTAGGGATTCAGGAGGAGGTAGAGGAGCCTGTGTCTGCGGCGGTCGTGTCGGGGGAGTCGGGGCCCCCTGGGGTGGCTGCGGCGCCTGAATCACCCTCAACTTCGGGAGCCCAGCGAAAGATGTCGACTAGCAGCGACGTTAGCGTTGCAGCTAGCGACCTCGATGAGCTGGACCTCCTGAGATTGAGGGTGAGGAAGGCGCACTGGGTCATCTCCGGGAGGGTGCCGACGACCTCCGCCACTATCGTCGTGGAGGACAGAAAGAGGATTCGCTACGCCCTGGATGATTTCCTCGACGCGGCGAATCAACTTATAGGTATGGTTAGGGCGCTGCGGCTTGTGGCTAGTGATTCTGGGAGAGCTAATGTTGTCGGGGGAAGTCCAGCGGTGGTTGCTTGTGTTTCAGGGCAGCGGTGTTCCAGTAGCCAGGAGGTGCCGATGCCGCGGAAGGCGTCGTATGCTGCAGCTGCTGCAGGTGCGACGCCCACCTTTGCAGTTAGGGTCGACGCCAGGTCAGGGGAGAAAGATGACGTCATGTCGACCCTAAAGAAGAAGGTCGATCCCGCTCGTGATGGTTTTGTTGTGGTCGGAGCTCGTAGAACTCGCAAGGGCGGTGTAGTTGTCGAGTGTGCAAACCGAGAAGATGCGAAGAAACTGCAGTCGAAGGTTGTCGGTGACTGCAAAGAGCTCGTGGCGAAGACCATCAAGAAGAAGCGCCCACGGGTCGTTCTTCCGGGGGTCGAAGCGGGGATGAAGGCGGAAGAGCTGGTGCGGTTGATCGCGTGCCAGAATCCCCGCTTCGGCGATTTGAAGATTGAAGACCACCTGAGGGAGAAATTTAGGTTTGGCGGAAAGGGCCCTAGGGATCCCTTCGTCAACGTAGTCTTCGAAGTGACCCCCACACTTCGGAGACGTATATTAGCTGACGCTATAAACCTCAGGTGGCGAAGAGTCTGGGCCGGGACCACTTCTCGATGACCCAGTGCTACAGGTGCTACGAGTACGGCCATAGATCGATGGAGTGCAGGGAGAAGGTACAGTGGTGCGGTAACTGTGCCGAAGTCGGTCACGAGTTCAAGAATTGCCGGAGGGCAGTCCCCTGCTGTGTGGTTTGCGCTAGGGCAAACGACAGAACTGGCGGTGGCGCGAAGGTCGATACGCGCCACGACGCCAAGTCGAGTAGATGCCCCACGATGCTGAGATTGAAGAACGCAATCACACGCAACATCGATTATGGACCGTGAAGAAAAGAACGATTTAAAGAAGCAAGAAGATTAAATTCGCGCAATTAAATCTCGGGAAAGGAAAAGGGCTACAAATAACTTCGTAAAGTTATTTAGCGAAAATAATATCGACATCGGGCTTGTACAGGAACCGCACCTGTGCAGCCACAAAATAACAGGTTTTGGGAAGGGGGTCACCGTTTTAAACGCAAACAGCGAACGACCGCGTAGCGGTATAATAATAAATAATGGGACGTGCGCCGGAATAATACTAAATAATTTATCCAACGAATTTTTAACAACGGTCGAAATTAAATCAGGGCTAAATACATTTTACGTGATCGGCGCGTATCTTCCGCCGGTTGATTCCCGGCGGGAAAATCCTCAAACCGAGGACTTAGTAAACCAAGTTGAAAACATTTTGCGCAAAATCGGTAGAAATAAAAATTTAATCATCGGGGGAGATTTTAATGCTAAATCGCCACTATGGGGTAGCCCTATCGAAGACGATAGAGGCTCGCAGGTTGCTGATCTTTTTACGGGATGGGACCTTAGTGTGACGGCACGAAACCAGGACAGAGACCTCCTAGGTTAGAGCTAGGAGGGGAGAAAATCCCGTTTAAAGATTGTATTACCTACCTCGGCGTCAAGATCGACAATAAATTAAATTGGAAAGCGCACGTACAATACGTAAAAAGTAAGGGCGGCGAAATATCAAATAAAATGATGGCGGCGGCTAAAATAAAGTGGGGTTTCAGGGGCGAATCGCTGAGGACGGTTTATGCCGGAGCAATTGAGCCGGCAATACTGTACGCAGCTTCTGTATGGGCAGAAGGTTGTAAAGTCCGGGAGATGCGTCAATTGACGAGCGTACAACGCATAACCGCGGTAAAAGCGGCGAGGGCGTACAGGACCACCTCCACGGAGGCTGTCCTGGTGATCAGTAAGACTCTTCCTATCGAATATGTCCTTAGGGAGATTAGAGATAGACGATTAATAAATATAGGAAAAGGGCGCGAAATTATCGAAGATCTTAATCTTGGTAATAGGGAAATTGCAAGAAAGATCGTTGTATCTGAGTTAGGGCACCCGGCTGATATTAGAGGAATCGAGTTTGTCGAAGGTGATGAGAACGCGATGGGTATCAGAATTTATACGGACGGTTCACGTATGGACGATGGGCAAGCAGGCGCGGCGTTTGTCGTGTATAAGCAGGAAAGGGAGGTGTTTCGGTTTCAAACCAAACTCGCGAACTGGTGCACTATCTTCCAGTGCGAATTGGTAGCCATACGAGAGGCTATCGATTACGTAATAAACCATACGGGCAGAGACGAGTATTATATAATCAGTGATAGTAAATCGGCGCTAACGGCTTTAACAAACATGAACACCTCGACAGATCTCCAAGCGGACGTCTGGAGGATAGCGCGTACGGCGCTAGAGTTTCGACGTTTAAAGTTCTGTTGGGTCAGGTCGCACAATGGTAACGTAGGAAACGATAGGGCTGACGAATTAGCTAAAGAGGCCGCGACGGGCGACTTTCGAATATCACATTCGTCGATACCGAGGTCTTTAATCAAAAGAAAGCTGCGCGAAAAATCAATTCGACAATGGGAAGAGAGGTGGAACAACGCTGCCACGGGCAGGTTGACCCACAAATTCATACCGAGCATAGAAGCCAGAGGTAAGATCGAGGTTAAGCTTGATCACAAAATGGTGCAGTTGATAACAGGGCACGGCGCCCTGAAGGCGTATTTACAAAGGTTCGGTCTAACCAACAGCGACCGCTGCGAATGCGGTGAGGGCGCAGAAAGCGCAGAGCACGTGCTCTTCGACTGCCCGCTTGAGGCGGGAAATCGAGGGTTGGCTGATAGCAAACTAGCTATCCTAGGTCTGGCATGGCCAAAGAGCTTAGAGGAAGTCGGGGAAGTGGTAAACCAGAAGGCGTTCTGGACAGCCTTAAAAGAATTCGCGGGAAGGGTCGCGAGATTAGACAATCAATGACGACCGCGTGTAAAAATTCGGTGGGGTTGGTGGGAGGATTGAAACATTTTAGATTGACTTGGCGTGAGTAAGGATACGAGCATAACCAAAACCTGATATTAAATATATATATATATATATATATATATATAAAAAAAAAAGATAATTATACCAAAATGTCCAATATGCACGAGAAACCCCCACTCCATTAATACAATCACTGCCTATCTTCATAATTATGTGCGGAAAATCGGGAATAAATAATACCAAATAAACAATAACAAATAAATCATAAACCCTCATTAAATTAAATCAATAAAGTAAACAAGGATAATAAAACAGAGCGCAACCGCGCATCCCCCCAGGACTTGAAAGTGAAGTGATAGTGATAGTGATTGTGATCCCCCCAAGAACATTTAGTGCATACCCACCAGGACTTTAGCAGTGCACCCCGTCCCACCTTTAGAAGTAAGTTACAGATGACCAGATCTTCGGATGCTGGAGTATTTTATTATCGAGGTAAGACTTACATTGTGGCGGCTGTACTCGCACAAGCATTGATTTACATTAATTAGTAGTTTTTGAAATAATTTAAGAAGCACGTTTGGTGTGTAAAGGCGCTAGCCGACATAATGCTTGTGCGAGTACACCTGATAAATAGGGTGATGCTTTCGCTATTTTGTGCACTGCTATATGCTTAACGCTTATTAAACATTTATTTATATATTTATATAATTATATTTATTTATATTTTATATTTACACTTTATATTTATTTATATATAGCATGTATTATGTGGCTTATTTGTTTTGTTTGACGTTCTGTCGCCATTTTGGTTGCAGTATATATTTGGGAAGGACGAGCAGAATTGCGAAGATTGTAATCATAATGTAAATCAGTTAGGGAACGATAGGGAAAGCTAGGGATGGATTTAAATTAGTTAGCTAGATTTGGATAGTTTTAAGACGACCCTTCAGGTCGCACTGGTAAGCAGAACCGGCGTCTGCTATCCGGTATTATGGATCCCTCCCCCTCTCATTTTTGCTTGTTGATCGGGTACACTCGAAAGTCAGCGCTAGGGATACCATTATTTACAACCCTGTTTTTAGTTTTTGTTTTGTTTTTGTTCCAGTTTTTGTCAGATTTTTAGGTTTGTTAGATTGTTAGAGTTTGTTAGGTTTGTTAGATTTTTAGGTTTGTTAGATTTTTGTTTAGTTTTTATTTAGGGTGAATCAACTATGAAGTAAGAATAAATTAGGAGCACGACTATTTTTCGCGTTTAAACCCAATGTAGTACCTCCGGGTGGAGCATTGGGGACGTGGTCGCAAGTATAGCGGCCCTAATTCAAATTATAATGTCATTGCCAGTCCTATACATGCAAGAACCATTCTGCGTTGAGGTGTTTGCAACAATTGTAAGGATGAGAATACTGATTCTGAGTAATAAGTCGATAAGATATTTTGTTTTGAAATATTAACACATTTAAAGTTTGCTTATTTTTTTGTTTTAGAAGGTCAAATTAATTTTTTTAAAAGTAGTCATTTATCATTTTTTATAATCACACAGCAATTCTCTAACATTTATATAAAGAAAACACCATTTACATGGAGAAAACTTCATGACGTAAAGTTTACGCCAAGCGTCCGTTCAAAGGAAATTACACAGCGCGCTCGCTGGAAGGTTAAAGAAGTTTTTCAAAGTGACCCTTACCGACCACAGTATACGCATATTTGCGCCTATTAATTGACTGGTGGACACATTTACAGATGTGTTTTGTTACGCGCCAAAAACTGCTCCGCAATTTTGTATAAATATTATTTAGGTTATTGCGCATAAGAAATGCCGTCTAGGTGTTTCCCAGCAGTGTTTTAGGAGGAATAGCATTTTATTATTGTGTGATTTTGTGATAACAACGGGTCGCGGAACGGGTACATGACGTTTTCGGACCAATGACGCGTAACGTACACGCGGTGGCGAGTTTATAAGTAGTTGAAAGCACCGCCATAATGGCATTATCGACGCGACCATCAATCTTGAATGATTTATGCAGGAATGCATTATAGAATGTAGTGGAGTGCTACCTGGCTATTCCTTACCTATCCCAATTTACTATCGTACCTGTCTTGTGTTCTTGATCAAGGTTTTAGGAAAGAAGAAAACCAGCGAGCTCCATTACAAGAATTTGTGCCAGGGTGGCAAACCGCTAATACACAGCCTATCTAATATGCATTAAATTAAAAGGTAAACAATTATTAATTAATTTACATTCTTAATTTGAAACAAATTATATTTTAACATTTGTAAATTCTGCACATTATATCGCGCCCTAGATTCAGACAGGTGTATAACTAAACCTTTACTTTAAAGTATAACAATGGCGTCCAACGTGAAGCGCCGTGGCCATACTTTAAGGTAACGGTTTAGTTACTCGCTTGCCTAAACAGAGGTCGCAATATATTACACAGAGTTTACCGATAGAATAATACAACTTAAGTTTCAAATGAACATTAAATTAATTAATAACACTGCCTTGTCTTCTAATTTAATGTATATAGGAGACTGTGTTTCAGATGCAATCGGAGTTCATCATGAATGCGGTTTGTCGCTTTAGCTCAAACCCCTATAATGGATCTCGCTGGTTCTCTTCTAGAACCTTAAATAGAAAGACAATACCCAGGTACGATATTAAATCGGGAAAAGCAAGGAATCGGCACACTCCACTACTTTATATATTGCACTCTGTTACGTAGTTTTGGCTCAGAAAATTTAGCCGGTATTCCACAGAGAATATTCAATGAATCCCCCCCGGTAGAAATTCTGTGTCGATAAAGTGCCGAAAACCTTGACTGTGCTAACAAGAATGATTCCTAACTAACTCAGTGGGGCGAGTGGTGTAAAGTTTCAAGACGATTTCGAAATGCGTGTGAAATATGTCTTAATTAGGAATTATCTTGGACAACACCTAGTCTCGAACTACAAGCATTTCTAGGCAAAAATCTCAAAAGGAATAACAATAAGATGCCAGACCTGTAGCTCAGGCAGGTAATCATGGTCAGAAATGCATACGAAAAATAATAGAATATACTAATATACTAATATAAAAGTTAATAATAAAAACACTAATATACCAACTTAAAAATTGCCAGCTGAAAAGGTTTTCGAAATCAAATACTAAATTACATGAATATTAATCACGCGTCTAAGTAATTGCAATATACTTAGTTACAACAAAGCTGAAACTATTACCCTTACATTAGTTGTGAAAAACACCAATAAAAAAAGTCATTACTCTATTACACAATTATATGTTCATATTACAAAATTATGTTTCCATCACAAACACCCTAAAACAAAAATTGAAAATCAAATATATCAAAAATTACTTAGCTTAATGGACAACGTTTTCGCTGAACAAAATTACTTTCTACATTCTTAACCTAAGAATAAGAAGTAGTGTGGGTACGTTTATAAATTTATACAATTAAATAAAAAAAAGTATTCATTAATTTACAGTTATTGTAGGTTATAATTTCAGTAATCTGATCATAAATACCTGGAGTGATTTTTAACTTCCGATAAACTAAAAGCCAATACCCCCGACAGAATTCGGATTGCAAGTTAAAATGTTTTGTGCCGTTTTTTTCTCTCTATCTAATACTATGCAATACTATCTTATTTGAAGCCTTTAACTAGACGCAGAAGAACAGACTTCCATTTTTTTAATCAGCATGAATTTAGTGTGTGAAGTTCTTTGTGCCAAGACGCCGAGGCCGTGAGCGCTATGATATACATTATTAATCAAAACAAATGAATCATAAAACTGTAATAATTTAAGAGTACAAAGTAGGAACGATATTTCTAATCTTACAACCTTTGAGTATGAACAATAGATACAAAAAATAATCTTTCCTTAGATCAAGAATGCATGTGACCTAAAATTATATTTCTTAAAAGAAATAACCGTGACTTATTGGTGGGATTTACCAATACAGATACTATTAAAATGAAAGATGATTATAAACATTTCAAGAGAATGTCAACTCCAGGATAGGTGGTCGTCATGGCGCCGATTTCAATAACTTGAAAACGCACCACCGCTTATACGTTACGCGTCCTTATTGGTTGGAAAACGTCATAGATCCGTTCTACGACCCGTGAGAACCGTTGTTACCAGAAAATTCACAATAATAAAAAGTTATTCCCCTTAAAACATTGACAGGAAACACAGACCAAATTTATATGGTAATACCCTAAATAATATTTATACATAATTGTGATGCGGTTTTTGGCACGTAACTGTTTTGAATTATACCACACGACTGTAGTATTCTAATTCTTATACCTTCCTCGTTTAACACCTGAGTCTTATAAACTAACGATATTAAATGGAAAAGAGAAAGTTCTAATGGGTTTTAATAAGGTGTCCTTCCTGGCCAGAATTTATGTCCGCTTCATAACTTTAAAGCATATTGTTCTTGACAAATATTTTAACGTGAACTTAAACTTTATTTATTGACCAAAAGTGATTCGTAATTGACAGACAAAAAGATAATTGACCTCTGTTCTGATCATTTACTGAGTTTTATGCAATATATCAAGGTTCTTACGTCATTAACCTCTACAAAACTCGATAATTTGCTGGTTGATCTGGTTCATAAGCTGAGGCAATTTCGTTTTTGATTTATTAGGCCGTAAGATATCTTAGCGATCGTTTGTTAATTGGTATAAAATGCTTGTCGGTGAGTTTGTTATCGCGTTTATGGGTTGTAAAAACGCTTTATCTCGCTAATAGGAATGTGCATTCAAGTTATTCGTTCTAATTACCCGTCGCGATTGTGGTTTAACTTGATTTATTGGATGTTCTCGCTACCGAATGAAAGAATTCAAAAGATCTAAAAAACGGAAGTATTCTTTTCGATTTAAAGTACAGTATTTCACGTTTTGCATTGAAATGCTTTTAGTCTTGTTATGAAATGACCTGAAAAGCACTTCAAGAAGCGCGAAAATTTATTTTCTTTAGACTGCATTTTAAATGGTATTTCGTATTTTTAGTGGAGGGTTTTCACGGACTTCTTAACTTACGTATTATACTATTTAAAGATATAAAACAAAGCTTATTGTATCACGAGAATAATATAGTGTTTCTTCGTGGAAAATAAATATTAAAGTATTAGAGATTTTCTTTGATTTGCTCGTGTTCTGGGGTGTTATATGTACTCAATGACCTTTGTATGGCTCAGTATATCATTATATACGCTAATTACAGTATACAACTTCAGTAAAATTGAACTCCGGCATCGTCAATCTTGCATGGCCCTGACATAAAAGAATACGCCTACAAATTCGGTTGCATGAGTGACACTACGGGTAAAGTACACAATAAAATAAGCCGGGAGCTTACCTGGTTTGTTATTACACGCCAAAATAGTTTCCTGCTTCTCAGGTGCAGTTCATCGGCTGGTGCTTTATGGGTGTTTCCCAAAAGAATATCGGCGAAGCCCCTAAATATTTTTTAGATACAGTTAGAGGAAAAACAGGAAAGGAACTTCGCTCACGTCTGACCTCGTCAAACGCCGATAGTAGTCACCTCCTTTAAGAGACTTAGTTCTCACCAACTACAGTATCCCAGCGTTTTTCTACGCTCCAACAGCCAAACCGCTAACCACAGCGCATTATTATAGCCAAGGAGCACAAACGTATGCAGTTTACATACGATAACGCATAGGTTAATGAGCTGGAATGCGTGGGAAACTATAATCGTGAAACGTACACGTAAAAACTTAAATTGAGGATATGAAAGGAAACCTTCCCCGTGCTGGATTTGAAAATTCGCTAAATTTAAATAATAAAATAAAATATACAGCCAAAAAGGCGCAAGAGTGTGTGAAGTTCACACGTCCATTTCTACCTGATCTATTGCCCCTTATATTTGTCGTGCTCCCTTTAATGTTGTAGATACAATAGACTCCAACTAAATTTACATATAGAAAAGGGGTTTGGCCCTACACGTGGTCAATGTCGAATCAAGGATTATATAATTGGTTTTATCTTAATTATTTACGACAATACCTTAAAATATAACCGCGGCACTCACGTTGGACGCCATTGTTATTCTTTAAAGTAAAGGTTTCGTTATGCGCCTGTCTGAATCTAGAGCGCGATATATAGTGCAGTATTTACAAATGTTAAAATATAATTTGTTTCAAATTAAGAATGTATATTAATTAATAATTGTTTACCGTCTAATTTAATGCATATTAGAGCAGGTTGTGTATCAGCAGTTTGCCGCCCTGGCACAAATTCTTGTAATGGAGCTCGCTGGTTTTCTTCTTTCCTAAAACCTTGAACACAAGACATGGTAAGTTTTAATCCTTGTATACTTAACTTACGCTCATTTTGTAAATTATTCAAATAAGTGTTACTAAATTTATGGAAATTGATTACGCCCTCTGTACGACACGCCGTGAACTACAGCACCTTTATACATGTCTAAATGACAATTAACAATACGGAGGAAGGAGGTTTCTGAACCGACTTGGGTGCACTTTTTTATTGACAGTTCCTTCCCAAAATTGTCTACCCTTGCTCAAACTATTCGCGAGGGGTAAAATCCTAGAAAAAATTAAGCATGGTATTAATCAGAGAGTGGTTCCTAAATATCTTTATTATTTAAAGCTACCGGGTTTAAAATTTTAAAAACTATATTCCCACTTTATTTCTATAACTTGGTCCCTCGACTTGCAAGTTACGAAAAACTTTTCTCGTTACTAACGCGACTTAAAACCCAATCTTCCATCACATTTTTGTACTGTACATGAGTATCTTATAAGAATATTCTCTTTATTATTCTTATGCCGGCCTCATTCTAAATAAATAATTTAATATTGTTAATTTCAAAGTTTATTCTAACTCGCATTATTATAAGAAATTTTTAATGGCTAATGGATTTCTATTTACTGCCATTGACCTAACACCAACTGTAATTTGCTACTAAAATATTGACTCCCGACAATCAATTTTCAGCCATGATTTATAAAGTGATGGACTAATTTTAGGATTGTTGTTTTTCCAATTACCTGTAACCAAACTATTAATTATTATAATATTTAAGTATGTGGATTCACATAATTTTTGCCATTTAGGTATTGGTATTTTGTCAGTTATTATTGTACTACGTGACATTTAAATTGAGCTCAATTCGTCTGAAAATTAAGTTCAAAATACCTTTTCTTGCGTTACATTTTAATTTTTCAATAAGAGGCCTAGTTCTATATCCGTTGTGTGAAAGTTTAATATGTTTGGCGTTTCAATTATGGAACAAAGGTTAATAATTCACCCATACATGACGCATTTGGAGCACTATTTTTCAAACTACAATAAGACCTCAATTTAATCAATATACTATTGGATTGCCTATTAAAAAAGAAACTGTTCTGAAATTTGATGGACGAAAAGGTTGATCTGCTGCTGTGGCATGGACGTAGAATTGTTAGATAACAGTTAAGCGTATCCAAGTCCAATTTCCACAGACGCAACGAAAGTCAATTTTGCAAAGGCCTAAAGATTTGTTGTTTTTTTGTGCTTTTAATGGTATCTTTGGACGACGTTATCTGGCAATAAAAACAGATGGCTAAAACAACTACAAGGGTGTAATTAGTTTGAAACGCATTTTGTAAACATGGAGATGTGAAAGTGATAGTTTGGAATAAATAAAACGTCTTTTTCTGAACATTTAAGCCTCTTCCTGTTGGGAATTATGCGATTGGTTGTCAACAATCGCCTGATAATACCACATCAATGGAATTGGCTGTTTAACGCAAGTAGGGATGTGACTCCGTTCTTGGCAATGAAGTACGCAACAATTTTTACTAGTACCTTGAAGTTTGAGGTGTGAAAAGTGGGCATTTTCCCTCATCCCGTTACCTCTCTATCTAGCTTGTTCACAGTGCTTTCTACATGCGGCTTAGTAGATTTGGATAGCCACGAATGCCCTTCTAAAGATTGTCCCGAGATAATTACAAGGTACGATTTTGTATTTTTAATATTATATCACACGACGAAATTTATAACATTATATAAGCGTCAAATTAACTTTAAAATGTATCCACGTAGTAGTAGTATGACGAATTTGTCGTTTCTCACGACCACACTAAGACACGTAGACACTACCATGTGTTACTATTCAAACTTGACACTAGGCAACTATAAAAAAAGATTAGGAACGATATACTATGACAACGCGAGTAGACAGCGCGCTGTTGTCGCATTTTTAACTGTTGAAAATATTACTCCTACTGAGATTCATGGCCGTTTAAACTCTGTTTATGGTGACGATACTGTTGATAGATCTACTGTAAATCGAAGGGTATTAAAATTTCGTGGTTGCGAGTCTGGAAATGCAACGCAACCGACGTCCAACCAATGCCACAGTCGATAAACATCGCCAACTCGTCGACGATTTGATTCAAAACATCTCAAACGTCGAGTTTGTCGGGATAGAGGCAACCTGGCGCCAATAATCTTGCAACGGGACAACGCTCGTCCACACACCTTGCGCGCAACCAACGAGGTACTGCGAAACGTGAAATTTGAACCATCCTTACTTCTTCCATCACGGGTTTTGCGATTTTTATTTTTTCCTCTACTCAAACGAGACCTCAAGGGTAATCATTACAGCTCGGACGATGAGGTGACGGTAGCTATCGCGTTCTGGATTAGAGAGAAGTCAGAAGAATTCTTCAGTGACAGGATGGAAAACTGCTACACGTTGGGATAAATGTATTAGGCTTAATGATGACTATGTTGAAAATAAATATATGATTTTGAACCTTACGAATTGTACTTTGAGTTAATTTTTACCCGATCTTGCTATTTGTTTTTGTTCGTGTTCTACAAGCATGAGTGCATAATTTTTCAGCTTACCCTCGTATAATACCGCCTCGCGGCTGGTTGCAAATGTGTTTTGTGTAAACTGATTGTTAATTTACCGTTACTATTTGGTTTTTTTAATTACTTGCCAAGCACTATGTGGAGAATGTGTAAGTGTAGGCTTGGTAAGACTTTTCTTTTAATTTCTGTTTTATATAAATGCTAGGATTAAGTTTAACAAATTAGGTTAAGGTAATCAACGAAGGGTATTAATTATTTTTGTAAAGTGCTTGCACTATGTAAATCCTCCGGGATATTTTTGATAAATGTTTTGTTCTATACGAGTTGGCTTTCCCTTTTTTAACAATTTTATTTCTTAAGGGTTTGTAAATGAATGGTTTTTCTTGATATTTCCTTTTTCTTTCTGTGAGACCCACCCCACTCTATGACGTTTTTAGATAACACGGCATTAATTATTTGAATTTCCCTTACTTTTGTTGTGGTACTCACGAATGGCTGCGACAAGTCACAAATGTACCCCTATAATTCAGAAATCACGCGTCACTGTGCAATAATGTGCTCTAAACAATGCAAAACGCATAAAACTTGACTATCCAAGTCATAACTATGACTATACTATTTTTGTTTTGACAGTGGAAGATTATTGCTTGTTAAATACAAAGATAAAAAGTACCATAGTAAATCGCTTGCTCGTACAGAAGGAGTAATCGGTTTCACATGAATAACAAACATCAAATTTACTTTGCGTAACAAATTAACCAAGCAAATTAATTATGATTCGACTTACCTGATAACGATCAAAATGTTTAAAAGCTAAGGTAAGCCAGTAAATGAATCCTTTGAATTACTGCACATTGGTCAGCCAGATAATGAATAAATCATTGTTTGTTTGCGTAAATACAGGCGTAGGAGGGATTGACGCCTATCTAATCCAGATTCTTTGTAGTGAAGTTCAATGGCAACACAGATGGGACACTAGCACGAACGGTCGACGTACTCACATACAAATTCCAGACAGCACGCAGACTGAAGACAAGGAATTTCCAACCCAACCGGGGACTTATACATTTCATGACCGCGAATGGACCATATCCAAAGTACAAGCACAGATTTCAATTAATTGACACAGACACATGCACATGCGAGGTGATGGGGACTCCAGACCATCTACTGCTGAATTGCAAGAATCTCTGGGACCCACACGACAACGCACACTACACAAGGAAACTAATACAAGACGCACTTAACAACGAACAAACTATGATAGCCATACTGTGGGACGAAGACCTCTTCGGGCATCTAAATCAACTCACACAATACATGACAAAAACACTACACGAAAGACATGAACGACAAGACCCTAACTAACTAACTAAAATACAAACAATCAAATAAATAAACAACAAACACCAAAACAAAACAAAACTAATACACACAAAACACGCACAAACAGATCGCTCGAGCGATCAAATCACAACACGTAACCCTGGCAATATTACTGACGACACCACCACACCTGGGACTGTATGTGGCTCCCCTGGTTTCCGGTTGCCGATGGCCAGGACACGTGCAGGAACGCGGACTTCTCGGTTACTGATTTCCGGCTACACACGCACACCCACCCACGGAAGCGCGCGCACACACACAGACACACACACCATAACGCAGTCCCACACATACACACAACACACACACACACACACACCAGGGTGATTTCGAACACCTTAACAACAATAAATTTTCCTTTAACTTTCAACAACGGGTCAGGTCTTTTTAATTTTTAGGTTAAAAACTAATAAGAAATAAAGTTTATTTAAAAAAAACTGAAGTTCGTTATTTACCTACAACATTAATCAAGGAACACAGATAAGAGATACAAAACGATTGAGGTAGGAAATTGACAGGTGAACTTCAATAAATTATTAGGCACTAGTATCATAGTTCTTCAAGATAAGGTAGTTATGTGTAGAATGTATGACGGCCGCGTTATTTTCAACTTATTTACCACTCGCTTGTACGTATCGCGTTCTCCTTGGTCGAGGACAACGACGTATATCATTTCAAACCATAAGTGACATTCTTTTCTCGCGAAATACATAATAATAAAACTAATTCTAGAAAACCCCTGAGGATATTCGCACGACCTATTTTCTAGTTGAATTATAATGTGTAACACCCCTCGATTAATTATACAAAAAGTCATCAATTGAAGCGTAACAATACATTACACAGGAGACTGCGTCGGCTGTCGTCGGATGTTTGGAGAAATCTGGGCCTTTTCGGGGTTAAATAGCGATTTGAATGTGTGGATAATTTGGAAAAGTTTTTAACTGCGAATTGAAGGTTATTCCACAAGTACTTTTCAATAGTGGGCAATTACACAAAAATAACATTTATGTTGGATAATTAATGGGGTAGATATATCGAAGAAATACTGGTAAGCCGTACGCCTTAATCCGTATTGCCACTGTAACGCATTCGCGTAACTTGAAGGTAAATATCAAATTTGGATGGGCAGACTAAATATGGACGCATCCTGTAGATTTCACGAATAATTAATATTATTTCGGCATGATATTTCAAAAATTTGTGTTTCTATAAGGGTAATGCAGTTAACAAGATGTAACATTATTTCTTTTAAACGCATTGTAAACGTAATAACCCAGGTCGAAAACTTATTTTAAAATCGCAAATACAAATAACTTTAAATATTGCAAGACGCTGCGATTGCGTTTCTCAGAGAAAGATAATTAACAATTGACCGTTGTTGCTCAATAACCTTGTACTTATGCATAGATTAATATTGTTATAAGGTATTAACGAATGCTGGCCGCAATTAATCGTATTTTGCAGAAAGGAGAGAACAATTTCACTTGAGAAGTTGAAAGCTAAATTCCAACAGAGAAGTCAAACTATAACGACGACAAGATGTAAGTCACAAGGGGTTGGAGGAGGTATGCTACGTGCGTATGTGGTGTTATTTGAATTGCAGAGAGACAATAATAAACCACTTGCACGTATTCGTGAATTTTACTGTGAAATCTCCATAACGCAATTATGGAATGTTAAAAAAAATAGGAGTTGATTACGAGTTTACACGTTCAGAAATAGGAATTTTTTATTGTTTTGAGTTTTGTGAGTTGGTGACCTAGTAGGAAAGTGAACTATTGGTGTCCTTGGATTTCATTATTCAAGAGTTGTAAGAAAAATTTAGTAAATAAACCTTTTCAATGATGTAGAAATAAGTTAGTGCCAAATTAAGATACGAATTATATATGGTATTCGCTCATTCATAGCATAATGATAACATAATTGTTTTGCTCGACTATTTGAATAGTGATGGGTGGAAATTCCCAGAAGTAGAACTTGTTTAATTTTAAGTATGCTAGTGTAAGAAGTTGAAACGGGAACATTTTTTATGATTAATTTAAGATGTACATGATAATTTTTAATATAGGTTTTATATGTGGTATAGTGCCCATTTATGAAGTGAACAAATTGATAATTTTTAAGGGACTATGGGCTGCAGATATCAAAAGCTGTATTGACTTGACGTTTGTGTTTATTGCAAAGTTAACATTTCCAGAAACAGGATTCAGAACGTAACTACTAATACTCGTAAAACTTAGGAAAATCGGTTTGATAATAGTAGCATTGATTCTTCTGGTTTTCTTTTTTTAGAAATACCTGGCCAGTCTGATGTTAGAAAATTACGTTTTTCTAAGGAACGCACATTTGGATTTAGATTGCAATTACTTAATGTCATTAGAGGTTAAGTTAAGGTTGAATTTTATTTTAGCCTATTTCGGAAGTAGGTAAACAGATTAATTTGTGAAAGGATAAGCAGTCACCCCAGTAATGGAATCGTATTTGAGAGAGGCATTTTATGTTATAATTTTCTTTAATTTGACCAAAATTTAAAAGTAATTCTATGGGATTGTAAAAAAAGGTAACGTATAACGTGATAATTTTAGGAAACAGACGGAAGTTAATTTTGTGGCTAAATTGGGAGACATTTTTTCTTTAATGACAACAAGGACAGAGTAATAGCTGGGGTCGATTTTCGAAGGAAATTTCCGGTCAAATCGTGCAATCGTAAATTATGCCTAGAGTTGTGGTTAACACTTGACAGGTGAATGTAGCCTGTTCCATTTCTCAGGTGGTATTATCCTAGCAATCCAGCACTCCAGCACCAGAGATGAAGTGACTTCTGTGTTATATTTCTTTATGGAGTACGGAAAGCCGCTTCGCGAGCTTTAGCTTTCAACGGCACTCGCAGTGTTGGTTAATTTACGGTTTAAAGATTTTCCTTTTCGATTTTTACCTTCTACTTTTATTGTTTTATTTTTTTGGACTTGGATGAATTGATAAAGAACTTTTGACGTAGTACTTGAGGGGTGTTAGGGTAATATTTTTGGAAAATTTCGTTTGTAAAGCGGTTGTAACGCGTAGGCGTTACGGTAAATAAAAATTTGATGCAAAAACAGGAAAATTAATCTTGAACGAACAACTTAATATTGATATACCATGTACATTCGAAATTCCATAATGGTAGTGTTTAGTAAACAAGACATTTCAATAAATTGTTAGTTCTATTAAAATCACAAGTTTAAAAACAACAAAACGATAGTTTAATCTCTGTTAAATAATATTAGGATGGACTTTAGGTTCAAATTATTTTAAGCCACAAAAAAGGCAAACAAAATATATCAGTTAATTTTCATAGTGAAATCGTGTTATTTTAAAAAAGCTTTAGAATTAAGAAGTAAACAACAGTGAATTCATTAATACGCATCTCAAATGTACGAGAGCTGTTTACAAATTTTAGTTAAATCACTGTTACAAATTTCAATACAAAGTAAACCGCAGACCATATCAAAAAATGGCATTCATACAATGTAGAAACCTAAAGCTCAGTAGGAGAAATTCACGAATATCAAATTGCAGGTGGTTTAATCATTGCATACCCTTACAATGTGTACTCGTTTCGATACTATTTTAGAGTTAGGCGCATTGTTTGTTAGTTGAATGGGTTTAAATACAATAAAGTGCATAGAATAAAAGAAATGAAAACAGAAATGCTCGTTTACCCTCAGTTGGTTCGTGTTGAAGCTGAAAATAAAGTAATATCAAAGAAGGAAAAGGAGGAAATATTGCTTGTACTAACCACTTTACACAGACGTAACCTGAGCAGGTTTATTGTAAGTGATGGACATCTTTATTATTCAAACTGAATTCGTACCGTCGCGAAAGACAGCCCTGGTCATACTTACAGGTGGGTACGCAAAGTGGATAATCGTGAATTAATACGAAAAGATTAAAAAGCGCGAATACAATGTAAAATGTCACAATGTATTCATTTTATAGTAATGAAAACACAAGGAAACACAAACGTTAACGAAAGTAAATCACATGATACCCCAAGTACTTTTCAGGGATTCATTCCATAAACCTAATAGGAAGACCATACTATGACAAACAAAACCCCGACTGAACATAAGAAAGAGGGGGAATTCAATGACAACAAAATCACGGCGGAAAGAAATTAGAATTAATTATTCGCAAGTCGGCAATAAGAACGTCAAAATGTAATCATTCGAGTGTGCAATACAGCGATCTACCCGCGCGGTAGGAGGTCGGTATAGTGGAAAGTTAAGAAAAGTAAAGCTCCGAAAGTTAAGAAAAGTAAAGCTCGAAAAGTAAAATTAAGTATATTAATTTAAAACTTTAAAATGTAGTAATACGAGCGAGTAGTAGAAAGTTGAACAAAACAGCTTCAAGAAAAAAATAATAAATATAGGGATAACGAACTTTAAATTAAGCATAATGTTATAGTTTGAAAATATTAAAAAAAAATGTACATAGTGATTTTATATCGTTTTGGAATAGTCAAAGAACAGATTACGAAAAAACTGGTATTTAACGGTTCTCTGTTTGTTATTAACGACATTTCCAGAAATTAGGATTTATAAATGTCATGTAATTTCATATAGGAAACGGAAAAATTTGAAATGATTGTATTATGGACGTCCTTATTTATGACAAGAGAAAATTCTTCAGGGTATTCTAACGATGTTGTTTTCATTCCCGAAATATGATTGTTCTGATTCCGAATTTTTCTATTTCCTCTGTTACGAGAAATAAAAATTAGACGAAAAGGGGAGTAAGAAATTTAAAACGGACAACTTATTATTGAAGCACCCTGTGTAATTTTGATTTCAGCGTAATAGTGTTTAATAAGCTACTGCAATAAATAGTGGTTCTGCAACAAATAATAAATTTAGAATTCACAAAAGCAGACTTATTTCTGTACATTTGAAATGAAACTCCAAATCATTAATTATTTTAAAAATCACCAAAAAAAAACAAAATTCAATACATTTCTCGTAACATATCAAAAAAGCTTTTTTACATTGAACATATTCCATTTAAGAATAGACCTACACAACATAATTTCAGATAGTTGCAATGTATACAAGACGCACTGAAAACAGAACTTTACAAAGGAAAAACTCGCAGAGATTGAATTATGCACCACACATTGTATTCACTTATATCACAGTTAGCGGGTTAACAAAAATTATATATTAATAGCGTACACCTCTCCTCTAAGACAGAAGTGGGAGAGAATAACATCGTGGGGCAGTTATTGAAGAAAATAATGGAATTCCTTCCAAGTCATCAATACGAACAGATGTGAGGTTAGAAGAAAAAAAGGAAAGTTTAAGTTTGTCGTAAATGCCCTACTAATTATGAAATAATAAATGAGGATTCACGTGATGGTACACGGATTTTCGACATAACCAACAAACAATTTGAGATTTGGACACTGTTTCCCAGGAGAATATTTTGAAATTCAAGGCCACAAAGGAGGAGATGATTTCTTGGTTAAATAGAAGTTAGAACCTGTAAAGTGACATTGTAAAAAAACTGTAACTGAAATTGCAATTAAATATAAGGTTAACTGAATTAAAAATGGACTTCTATTGAATTTTACCAATTTTTGTTTAATGTATGAACCTTGTTATAGGGATAATTAGGCTACTAACATGATTTTTACCGTAAGTACATTTTAAATTTTGTTGTTTCTTTTCCTATTTGTTAATATTTACATAGTGTTTTTTGTAATATTTAAGCCAGGTGAATGGGGAGTAGTTTTATTTAAAACGAACAGGTAACAGTGTGTAAAAAAACTACATTCCACCGAGAGAATAAACAATCCCTTAGTTTCACGTCGGCCAGAGAAATTTCTATTACCCTAGACGTCGTTGGCGTCCTTTTAAATTGACGAATTGAAAACCTATAACAGGGCAAGTGGTACTATAATGTAGCTTGAAATCGTACCTAAATAAAATTTTTATCATTGTGCAAATTTGTTAAATTTTATGATATTTAGTATTATGGGAACCCACTCCCACACCTCTTGGCCTGTGCATTCTTATTTTGTTACGGAATTTCCGTCTCCTTTGACAATTTAAAATTTAAAAACAATGCTTCAAACAGTTTACATACTTTCAGACGCCACCCACTCGTACGATAACAAGTGGCGTCCAACGGGTCTGGGTCGTCTTTACAGAAGATTTTGCAAACAGCGCGCTTGCAAGAACCATTATCATGCCCGAGACAAGGAGTCAAACGACAACAAACATCCAGCCGGACACCAAACAGCCGCCGTCAATCCAGGAGGATACACAATCATCAACAGTTCTGAGACTGCAACAACCCAGTGGCGCTCAACAATCAACCAGCAAAATGGTCACCATCGAGGCACTGGTGGGGAATCTTTATCACGTCGCCACAACGACCTCCAAAACAGAAAAACCTACATTCTCTGGCACCCCTCTGAAGGATCCTACCGAATTCCTTGAACAGATGGAAGAAATTGACGCGGATGTACCCACAACCACCGCTCAACTCCCAGCCCAAGCAGCCACTTGTTGGGAATCATATGCGATGTTCCAACCCAGCTGCGCCGAATTTAAAAGATTCTTTCTGGACAAGTACGACAGTCCAACCATTAGAGCCAAAAAACCCCCGAATATTATGAACAGAAGCAAGTGGCGTCTCAGCCAGTAGCCACCTTCCTCGGCACTAAAACGCAACAAGCCCGCCGTCTAAAAATAAACGTCAACCACGACGTACAGCTGTTCACAAACCTCCTTCTGCCGGCACTGAGGAACTCAGTTCAGTGTCACATGTCCACAACAATAAATGGTTGCCCGCTTTACAAGAATTGAAGCAAACGTGAAGGAAGTAACAACAAAGACGACCAACCCCACACCAGCCGCCAGATGTCCACCCACAGCAGAACAACTACCACGGTGCCGCTTCTGCCCACAAACAAATTGTCACCGAGATTGCCCGCTCCGAAACTCGGAAAACGACACCCCGGCCAAGCTGCGCCAGCACACCACCCGGCCGGGCGAAACGAACTGGCGCAATTAAACATTACCCACGATGACCTACTACCAAGGATCGCCGTCACCATAAACAGAACGACCTGCAACGCACTACTAGACACAGAGGCAACATCATGCATGATCAGGGATGATCGATTATCCATTGGCTCACGGGTTAGAACCCTACCTAATCTCCGCCCATCTAGCCGAAACAGGGGCAAAGATGGCTTATCAAGGGCAAATTCCGCACGCCATTCACCCTTGTAAACGTGACGGATCACGAAACCTTTCTGGTAGTAGCCAACTTGGCAGAGAACGTGATCTTGGGGGCAATCCTGGCTTCGACGCCAGAAAGCAGTAATGGATCACAAGCGAGGATCCATACATTTTGGAGTATACAATCGCCAGACACTCCACTGGAACCGAAGGACGACGCCCGTCTCCACCAGTAGACCACCCAAACAAACCGCAACTCACCAGTTCCCAGCAGAGCTCCTACCCAGATTCAACAGCCTCCTGGAGGATTTCCAATCAGTCGTCAACGGGCCAGCACAACCAGCCACCACTGTCAGCACCAGTCATACGATATGAACCAATCTACACACACCCTTCCGATTGTCGTCTTATCGATACTCTCCTCAAAAGAAGCTCACATCGTCGCCGAAGTATAAAAAATGTTGGCTAACCGAATCATTGAGACCAGCATCTCAGCTCATAACTCTCCTATAGTAATCGTGGAGAAGAAGGATGGAAGGTCAAGATTCTGCGTCGACTACCGGCGACTCAACTCCATCACCAAGGATGAGAGCTCGAACCTGCCGATAATCCACGAAACACAATGGACCTCGGCACAGCATCTGTATTCACCACCCTCGATCTCAAATCAAGCTACTGGCAGGTACCACTCGACTCCGAGTCCAGGTCTCTCACCGCATCCACAACACCCGACGGAGCTAGCTATCAGTTCCGCGTTATGCCTTTTGGTTTGAAAAATGCCCCAGCCAGTTTTCAGAAGCCGATGACACAAGAAGTACTGGCAAGCTATCTCCACAAATTCGTGCTCGTCTACCTGAACGACTTGATAATATATTCCAACACCTGGGAAGAGCATCTACAACACATTCGACTCGTCCTGGAGTGGCTCGAGCAACACAGCTCCACTTAGCACTAGCAAATGCAGCTTTAGGGTGCAGAATATCGAATACCCGGACCACGTCATAACCGCCGAAGGAAACCAACCCGTACCAAAGCACGTGAAACAAATCCAAAAAACAGACCGGCTCACGAACCGACGATAGCTAAGGTCCTTCCTCGGCCTCACCAATTGGCTCCGGGACTATATTACGCGGTGTGCAGATCTCCAGTCTCTACTAACGAACTTACTCCAAACCAACCGACGCTTTCAACAGACTTTAATCAACCCTTCACTCTACAAACCGACGCCAGTGGTACAGGCATCGCAGCAGTCCTCTACCAAGAAGTCGAAGGGTCACGAAACATCATCAGCTATGCCAGTGCCAAACTCAACCAAGCCGATAAAAACTACCATGTAAACGAACAGGAATGTTCGGCATAATCTGTGCCGTCAAAAAGTACCGACCGTGCTTAGAAGACATGCCTTTTACACTCCGCACCGACAGCCGTGCACTGCTTTGGTTAAACAAGACCAAAGACACACGCTTCAAGCTCACCCACTGGTCCCTGCTATTACAAGAATTCTCCTTCGACATACAACACTGTCCCGGGACCCAAAACAATCTTACGGACCATCTCTCACGCCAACCCGTCGACAATGACGTTCCCGAAGAGGCCACGAGCGAAACCCGCTTGTTACCACCAAAAACACCACAGGCAAACTACGTCGTCCTAGTGGACCTGCCCGAACGGGTACAGACAGCACAACGGGACAACGAAGTCATTGGTCGGATGATCCGAGAATGGCTCCTCATACAACAAACAGGACCCCAAAACCCACTCGAAGAGAAAATCCAACAGGACTTCGTAGTCAAAGATGGATACCTCTGGCGGTGCAACCCAAATTAGAACCGGCTCGTTGTGCCCCCCGATGCAAATACTGATGTATTGCACGCTTACCACGACCTGGCTGAACATCTAGGCACCGACGATACTTACTGCGTCCTCGGTGAACGATACTTCTGGTCGAAGGTCGGTGATGCGGTAAGACAATATGTAAGCCAATGTTGGACCTATGCCGCTACGAAAACAGTGCCGTACCAGCAAAAAGCACCCCTCCGACCACATCTACCCACCTGACCATGGGAGATCATATCCGTCAACACCATGGGACCATACATCAACTCACGTCAGAACAATCGGTTCATACTTGTAACAGACTTATTCAGCAGATAGGTTGAAGCTACCCCTACGCCTGACGCCAAATCAGCAACCGTCATCAGCCTACTCAAAACTGAAGTAATCTTCAGATATGGGTACCCAAGGGCGATCCTCACCGACAACGGAGTCCAATACGTGTCTCGACGGTGGGATGGAACACTGGATCAATGACGTTGTCACCACTGGACTGCACCCATCTTCCACCCCCAGACGAACCCTGTCGAACGTCGGAACGAGGAGATCAAGAAAGCCTTGCGAGCGTTCGCAACCCAACACGACGCACGCTCCTAGGACCTGAAACTACCCGAAATACTATATTTCCTCCACACTAGCAAAATTCAGCTACAAGGACAACACCCAGTTATACTCTACTGGGATATGAACTACCCCGTCCAGGAGACCTCCACCACCCGCCGCTGGACAATCAAGGGGAAGCCTGACGTCGCCGCATCAAACAAATCCAGGATCGCGAGCGCAGCTTCAGAGCCAAATATGGCCAAAACAAAGATTCCGACCTATTTTCACCTGGGGTAGGAACCATCCTCCCACAAAAAATCAGTTCGAGATGAAATGGACCGGACCCCACCCGATCCAAAGGAGAGCCGGACCCAACATCTATTGGGTTCGGCTGGAACGGGGAGATGTAAAGATACACGCTAAAGATATTCGATCAGCACCCACTCGACTCCCACCGCATCGCATCAACCTAGCTACGCTACACTTCAGCGGGGGTGGGGGATGTTACCCTATATCAAAGTACACGTGCTGAACGTAGAACAAGGGTCTCGGAAATCGGGATCTCCAACTCATTTTTTGTGCTACCCTAAAATTAGCAAATCTATTGGATGCCCATTACACTAACCTTTTTTCAGCATACCTTGCATAAGGGAAGAAAGTGTATAAATTCAGCAAGATTCAGTACCTTAGTGCTCACCACAGCCTAAAAACTCAACTACAGTGCTCACCATAGACTATGAACTACCTCAACAAGCAGTGCTCCCCATAGCCTGCCGAAAAATCCCACTAGTAACGCTGCCCGCCACCGCACCTGGGGCACGTATAGCAGTGCTCTCAATAGCCTGTCCAATTCTTGACCAGCTACGCTGCCCGACGCCGTAACTGGGGCACGTATAGCAAAGCTCTCCATCGACTGCTAAATACCTGACCAGTTATGCTACCCGGCACCGTACCTGGAGCACGCCGCATTTAATTCGTCCATAGTAGTCCACTACGAATGGGTCCTGCCCATTCGAACCGCCTGGTCAACCGGAAGCAGATGCAGAGCGCTCTCCGGCGTGCCTTCCGAGACATCCTAGCACTGCCGAAGCTACTGTCACCTCTGCCGCCGTCACCAGATCAGCCGCCTCCACAGCGTTAACGTCTCGAAAGGTCATCTATTGTGGTGACGCCGAATGCATATGTGCGCTGTACCTCCGAGATAGCACCCCCATGAAATTCAGTGGCAACATGCTCGACGAGGCCTAAGGCACCACGACTTCCGAAAAGTTCCGAAAACCGCCGAAGATGTCTGAACTTCTTCAAACCATAAATACTTTCTTATTTTCGTAATTCAAGCTCTTACTCAACCTTACGAGTAAAACCCGAGGATTTCCGAAGACTTCGAAGCCTACCGAAGACTTCTGAACTCCATTAATGTTGTATATATGTTCAATGTACCGTTCCTGTGTACATATCCTAATTCTTTATAACTCCACGTTATTCCACAAGTAAACCACGGAGCCTTCCGAAAAGGTCCGAAGACCGCCGAAGACATCTGGACCTCTTCAAACTATAAATACCTTCTTATTTTCGGTATTCAACCTCTTACTCAGCCTCACAAGTAAATCCCGAGAATTTCCTAAGAATTCCGAAGCCTACCGAAGACGTCCGAACCTCTTAATATTGTATATATGTTCAATGTGTAGTTTTTGTATAAATATATATCATTATTCTTTATAATTCCACGTTGTTCCACAAGTGAACCACGAAGCCTTCAGAAGAGTCCCGAAGACCTCCGAAAACGCCTGGACCTCTTGAAACTAGACATACTCTTATTTACGTTATTCAAGCTCTCACTCAACCTCACCAAGAAATCCCCAGACCTTCCGAAGAATTCTGAAGACTACCGAAGACCTTTAGACCTCTTCGAACCGTGTATATATTTGTTTACTTAATATTTAAGTTCCTACTTGGTTCTACGAGCAACCACGAAGCCTTCCGAAAATTACCGAAGACTGCCGAAGACTTCCAAAATGCTTTAAATTGCATAAACTGTTCATTTTGACTTTTACTTGTATATTTGTGTACTTATGAACTTTCTTTTTATTTCTTTTGCTTGTGAACATTAAACATAACAGTGCTACTACATACTTTCAGACACCGCCCACTCGTAGCATAACAATTTCTTGGTTAAATGGAAGTTAGAACTAGTAAAGTAACATTGTAAAAAAACTGTACAACTGGAATTGCAATTAAATATAAGGATAACTGAATTAAGAATGGACTTCTATTGAATTTTACCAATTTGTTTAATGTATGTACTTTGTAATAGGGATAATTAGGCTACTAACCTGACTTTTACTGCAAGTACATTTTAAATTTTGTTGTTTCTTTTCCTATTTGTTAATGTTTACATAATGCTTTTGTAAGATTTAAGCTAGTTGAGTGGGGAGTAGTTTTATTTAAAACGAACAGGTAACAGAACTACATTCCACCAAGAGAATCAACCAATCCCTGGTTACACATAGGCCAGCAAAATTTCTATTACCCTAAACGTCGTTGGCGACCTATAAAATTGACGAATTGAAAATCTAACGTAGCTTGAAATCGCACCTAAGTGACATTTTGATCATTACGCAAATGTTTAATTTTTTGTCATTTAGTATTATAGGAACCCACTCCCACGCCACTGTAGTTGGTCAGTGCACCCTTATTTTATTACAGGATTCCAGCCCCTTTTGGGTAATTCCATATTTAAAAACTTGATGCTTCAAACGACCGTAGCATTTTCCTTAGGAATCCATCCACTCCCGCACCACTGCAGTTAGCGGACGCACCCTTACATTGTTACGGAGTCTCCGCCCCTTCAGGGCAAGTCTTAATTAATACTTAACGTTCATTTTACCCGTAACATATTCTAAAAGAAAAAAGTACAAATACGTCTAATCATAATTGTATGCAATATTAAATTTTATAAATGTTTTATATTTCAAAATAATGTAGAAATAACAATGTTTTTCTGAAATCCATACAATCCCATAAAGCACTTTGGTGTTTGAACGATTTTAAATTCTCTTTTTAAAAATTCTTTAAAAAAAATCTTCCTTGACTTTCCCAAAAGCTAGAGAGCGCAACGCGTACACTTTATAGTATTATATTGCTAATGCGCTTATTAAAAATATACACATGTATATCTTTTGAGTGTTAAATATTTCAGAAAGCATATAGGAAGGGCGCTCTTTTTCTAACACGCATACAATCGACTATTGAAGAAGAATTTTTTTAAAAATTATGTGAGATTTTCTCAACTTTCCAAAAGTGATAACTCGTACATTTTGTACTTTTTAATAATTCTGAAGAAAATTGAAGTAGGTGTTCCTTTGTGTTCGGTTCAGTTCATGTATTGTTCTTTGTTTGAATATGGTTTTAATTGTAGTAGGTTTGCCTTTTGTGTCAAGATTATTTTGATAACGGCGGCGGCGGCGTTGTTCTATTGAAATAGTTTCTGTTATGGAAATGAAATTTATAGAATGTAGGCTTTCAGGAAGTAAGTATTTATTTCGTGGACCTGCTGAATTGGACGAGAAGTTTTAACGAATAGTTTTGAATCACGTACTGCTTATCCTCCTATATCTTTGAATATAAAACAATGCAAATTTTACAACCCTTCCAACTTCTTTGTGGTTGATGCTCCCAAAATTAATTAATTAGAAAAAGAAGATATATAACTCTTTAACCGTAACGTAAATATTGTTCGTATTGCATTTACATCAATACCAACCATTACATGTGTAACTGGTTAATCCTCTACACACGAAGAAGTCAAGGCTAACGAGTTTCATTATTGTCTCTGTCTTAAGCTTGAAGATTTTTAAGTAATCTTCTCAAAAGATTATTGCTCCCTCATTACCCCGCCTTAATTAATTGACTAAGTGTGTACCTTGGTGGATAGTTACACGCATTGGTCGTAGCTTCTCATGTACACCTGTAATTTGTATTCTGAACATAAAATATCGTAAGGCACTTCATGAACGTGTTAATGTAAATTCCACATGAAGAATAATTCCTGGCATCTAAGACGTAACCGTATTTAGAAATAATGTCGGCCATGTTCTGTTCCAGTTCTAAAGAAATTCCGAAAAGTGGTTTATTGTTACTTATTTTGGGGAAAACTCGTTAGGCGTTATCTAACAATGTTAGTATTTTTCGAGGTTAGGTATTTATCTTCAAATACCTGTAGAAAAATTAATACATGGTTCGTAGTTCATACCGCAAATATTTATGTATCTTTGTATTATATATTGGCTTCAATTGCTGGCGCATCTGAAGCAGCATTTAAAAGTTTCCCACATTTAATTATCGCTTTCGTAACTGAGTGTGTTTTTAAAATAGGTATAAATAGGGGAAGTATTTGAGCTTACACAATAAAACTATCAGGTTAAAAATTTAATATAATGGCATCCGTTGCGATTTTTTTAAATCGTGCGTTCTTTCAATTTCATTTGCTAGCGACGGTTACGCAATCTACATATCTACATATGGGAAGATATTTTTACTTTACATAAAGCCCCAAGTATTTAAAATACCTTGGGATATATTCCGGCTTGTTGGGCCATAATTACACATATCGACCTAGGCGTATAACATGCTACGAGAGGCACTGTGTATTGAGAACTGGCCCCACTGGTATTGCCAGGTGAAATCTGAAATGCCATCGTAAAGTTTGACATTTTTGAGGTTATAGACACTCAGAATGTTTTGACGTGCGAGCACTACTTGTGTTTTTTGCAGTGTTTAAAATTTCATCTCAGCCAAAATATGGAATTAACTCGCGAAAATTTTCGAGCTATCATTTATTATGACTTTCAGCGTGGTCTAACTCAAGAACAATGCATCGGTCAACTGAATTCAACTTTTGGCGATGAAGCGCCATGCACAGCCACTGTATATCGCACGGACGAAGTTAAAGAAGGCCGCCCGTATTATCACTGTAACGCATTCGCATAACTTGAAGGTAAATATCAAATTTGGATGGGCAGACTAAATATGGACGCATCCTGTAGATTTCACGAAAAATTAATATTATTTCGGCACGATATTCAAAAAATTTTGTTTCTATAAGAGTAATGCAGTTAATAAGATGTAACGTTATTTCTTTTAAATACATTGTAAACGTAATAATCCAGGTCGAAGACTTATTTTAAAACCGCAAATGCAAATAACTTTAAATGTTACAAGACGCTACGATTGCGTTTTCCAGAGAAAGATAATTAACAATTGATCGTTATCGCACAATAACCTTGTACTTAAGCATAGATTAATATTGTTACATTGTATTAACGGATGCTGGCCGCAATTAATCGTATTTTGTAGAAAGGAAAGAACAATTTCACTCGAGAAGTTGAAAGCTAAATTCCAACAAAGAAGTCTACCTATAGTTCGACGATAAGATGTAAGTCACAAGGGGTTGGAGGAGGTATGCCACGTGCGGATGTGCTGTTATTTGAATTACAGAGAGACAAAAAACCATTTGCAGGTGTTTGTGAATTTTACTGTGAAATCACCGTAAAAAATTGTAAGTTGATTACGAGTTTGCACGTTCAGAAATGGGAATTTGTTATTGTTTTATGAGTTAGTAACTTAGTAGGAAGGTGAACTATTGGTGTCCTTAGATTTCCATATTCAAGGGTTGTAAGAAAAATTGAGTAAATAAACCATTTAAATGATGTAGAAATAAGTTAGTGCCAAATTAAGATGCGAATTATATATGGTATTCGCTCATTCATAAAGAGTTGGCATAGTGCTAGCAATTGTTTTTTTGCTCGACTATTTGAATAGTGATGGGAAGTACCCAGAAGTACAGCTTGTTTAATATTAAGTATGCTAGTGTAAGAAGTTGAAACTAGAACATTTTTTTATGATTAATTTAAAATGTGCAACGATAATTTTTAATGAAGGTTCTGTGTGGTGTAGTGCCCGTTATGAAGTGAACAAATTGGTAGTTTTTAAGGAACTATGGGCTGCAGACATCAAAAGCTGCATTGACCGACGTTCGCGTTTATTGCAAAGTTGACATTTCCAAAAATAAGATTCAGAACGTAACTACCAATACTCGTAAAACTTAGGAAAATCGGCTTGATAATAGTTAGCATTAATTCTTCTGGTTTTCTTTTTTTAGTAATACCTGGCCAGTCTGATGTTAGGAAATTACGTTTTTCTAAGGAACGCACATTTGGATTTAGATTGCAATTACTTAATGTCATTAGAGGTTACGCTTAGGTTGAATTTTATTTTAGCCTATTTAGGAACTAGGCAAATAGATTAATTTGGGAAAGGATAAGCAGTCACCCCAGTAATGGAATCGTATTTGGAAGAGGCCTTTTTATATTATAATTTTCAATAATTTGATCAAAATTTAAAAGTAATTCTATGGGATTGTAACAAAAGGTAACGTATAACGTGATAAATTTAGGAAACATATGCGGAATAACCGTCTCTCGTGTATGAATGACACCAAAAAAGATTGCTGTGACTAAAAGGTTAGCCGCCTGTTATTTATGACACGAGAAAAGGCCCTTCACGTAAGTGATTTTGTAACGTAGTTCCTTTCATTTTCGTCACATTATTCTTATTTCGAATTTTTATATTTTGCTTTATTTTTTCTTACAAAGGTTACTACTCGCGCAACACTGTAATTAACCGGCGCACCCTAATAATATTACGGGATCCCCGCTCATTCAAGGCAAATCAAACTTTATTAATGTAACGTTCACTTTTACCCGTAACAGTATTTTTGGCGTCCAATCATGAGTTGTTTTTTTGAACTTTCGGGCATTTTTTAAATTTAGGGTGTTCTTTCAGTAAAACCGCTTTTTTCAATAGGGCATCTGCTTTAACATGAGGCAGTTTATTTTACAGTAACTTTTACAACTTCAAATTTTTTTTCGTTTGGCTTTTGATTTTAACCACCTCTTTTTTAAGGCTAATATATGTTGTTAGAGTTTAACAGAAATGCTCTTCATGTAAGTTTTAAGTTGGCGATTTTTAAAAATTAGATGTTTGTCTTTTTTATAAACTTAATTGATAAAACTTTTTTTTGAAAATTTTTTTTTAATAAATATATTTTGAGAGGGTTTGAGACAAGAATTAACTGATTGTTACAACAGTAAACAATTATTTTTATTTGAAATGGAATTTACGTGTTATGTAGACTTTTTAGTAAAATTAGCGAATTGCGGTAAGATTTACAAGTTAGAATGTGAAAAAATTAATGATTTGACAGTTGTATTGAGAAATATTTTGGGGTAAAACATAATTATGACTCATCGCAGTATGAAATTAGTTACGGAGTCGAGAATAAAGTTTGGGGAAACATTTTGCTCTCAGACGCGATGGACTTCTTCAGGCCCGTTGTTGATAAATTTTTTACAAAGTTGTGCGAATTATTGTTGATATAGATCGATCCTGCGAGATTTGGCACGAGAAAATTTTGAAACGGAACGGGACTTGTAATAAAAAGGAAGATTAAAATCATAGGTTAGAACAATAGGTTACTTGATTTAATTTTTTTGTTTTGGAAAAAATTTTTAATTGAGTGTAGTTTTATAATTTTTGCCAGTTTTTTTATTTTTAATGAAAATTTGGAATTCAATTTCGACATACGCATTATGTATTGGCTTCAATTGTAGGCGCATCTGAAGCAGCATTTAAAATTTTCCCGCATTTAATTATCACTTTCGTAAACTGGGAGTGTTTTTAAAAATGGTATAAATAGGGGAAGTGTTTAAACTTACACAATAAAACTGTCGGGTTAAAAATTTAATATAATGGCATCCATTGCGATTTTAATTTTAATTCGTGCGTTCTTTCAATTTCATTTGCTTGCGACGGTTACGCAATCTACATATTATGGGAAGATGTTTTTACTCTACATAAAGCCCCAAGTATTTAAAATACCTTGGGCTATATTCCGGCTGGTTGGGCCATAATTACACATATCGACCTAGGCGTATAACATGCTATGAGGGACACTATTTATGTATTGAGAACTGGCAACACTGGTATTGCCAGGTGAAATCTGAAATTGCCATCGTAAAGTTTGACATTTTTGAGGTTATAGGTACTCAAAACGTTTTGACGTGCGAGCACTATTTGTGTTTTTGCAGTGTTTAAAATTTCATCTCAGCGAAAATATGGAATTAACTCGCGAAAATTTTCGAGCTATGATTTATTATGACTACTTTCGCCGTGGTCTTACTCAAGAACAATGCATCAATCAACTGAATTCAACCTTTGGTGATGAAGTGCCATCCACAGCCATTGTATATCGCTGGTATACTGAATTAAACGTGGATGTAGTTCGCTCACGGATAAGGACGTCCAAAATGGGTCGTTGTGCCGGAAAATATCGATGCTGTGCGAAAACTAATTGAAGAAGATCGTCATGTGACATATCAAGAAATCGAGAGATGTTTAAGCATTAGTATGACCAGCATACATAAGATTATGCACAAACATTTGTGTTCGAAAGCTGTGTGCTCGTTGGACTCCACATTTGTTGACAGATGATCAAAAAAATGCTCGTAACGATTGGTGCCGTAGAATGATTTCAAAATACAACTGCGGTGCATCCAAAGCGGTATACAACATCGTCACAGGCGACGAGTCGTGGATTTATGCGTATGAACCAGAAAGAAAAGGCCAGTCGGCAGTTTGGTGTTTCAATGTGAAGCGAAGCCAACAAAATTTGTTCGTTCTCGAAGCGTTAAGAAACAAATGGTGGCGTTTTTCTTCACGAAAACCGGTCCTATGGCAACTGTGTGTGGCTCTCGAAAATAAAAAACCGTTAATTTAGCGTGGTATACAACCATTTGTTTACTTAAAGATTACGGTAAATTGAGAGAAACCAACCCAAAACGACAAATCATGACAATGCGAGCTCACACACATCACATGTATTACGTTTATTTTCCTACATAAATTAAATTCCCTATATAGTGTACCTGTTCAGTATAAGCCCGCTTAACATAATTTTAACTCGAAGCCACTCTCCTTTTAAAAACGAAAATTTAATCGATAAATTAAATAGTCAATAACTTGTTTTAGGTATTCGGTAATTTGTAAACCTTCCGATAACGTATAATTGTTTTCTCTGGTGTTTAAAGACTTGTCAAAATGATAGATTCTACTATCATTTGATAGCGTGTTTTCCAGTTTTGCTAATCGTGCTTCGATAACGCGAGGATTGTAGTTCCAACTCGTGTTATTTGAACCCATTTTGAATTTGTTTCTGCAGCTTGTGTGTTGAAATATCTTCTACATCAATCGTCACAGTATTTAAAAAGCAATGCACGTTTTTTTGTTCGACATGTAGGAGGTATCTTGCGTGTATTGGTGAGTTCTCCCGCGCTTAACCATTCTAATCCGATTCTCTTTTTAGCTCTTAGCTGGATGCCAAAATGGTTCTTTCTTTATGTAGACCAACTGCTTTTGTCTGTAGACCAATTGGTTTTGTCTGTAGACCAACTGCTTTTGTTCGTAGACCGCTGCTGCAGTTAAGGTAACAAGGTGAATGAATCCTGACGACCATGGCGTTGCTGTGCTGACTCACCCACGATGGGTTGCAAGCTAAGTATCCAGACACATACAGGTATACAACTTGTTTTCTTTTGTGTATATCAAGAGCAGATTCCGTATCAGCGTTTAGTGAAGTTACGTGATAAAAAACATTGACACTGTAGAACTTTTTTTTGTTGCTGCGAAGCGATATTATCGCTCAACAAGTGTGATGTACCATTGTTAAAAATGTTTGACAGACGCACGCTGATTCTTTTCTACTGATTGGTTTATTTTACAAACGGTATTATGCACAATTTAAAAAGAATGTTTGCCAAAAGCTCTAACACATTAATTCTTTCCTACTGATTAGTTTATTTTCCAAAAAGTATTAGGTGAAATTTTAAAAACGCTCGACAAAAGCTCACATGTTTATTTACTGCTGTTTAATTTTATGTTGTGTAAAATACTAGATGCGCACTTCGTATCTAAAGTACTAACTTGTTCATATCACCTAATTGTTTGCTTTGAAATGGTAACGCTTAATTTATTTCTTTTGCTTGTTTGTACAGAATCCTCTATTTTTATTGTTAATAGATAATCGTGGGCGATGTGTTTGTTTTTTGTTGTTTTTTTGGTATGTAGGCGAATCCCCCCACTCTCCGCGTTTGATAGTTAGCTTGGTATTTACTTTTCTTCCGGCTACGTCTAGGTACATAGCATAAATTCTGACGCCCTGGCGTGGGGCTGCGAGTTTGTTTTAGTTAATTTTTCTTGTGTTCCGATTTTTGTTGTTGTTAGTGCCTAAGTTCCTACATTACCCGCATTTCTCGGCCTGATGCTACTTGTTTTTTCTTCCTTTACGCTCGAACTTGTATTTATTTCTTTTCTTTATTTCTTGTGTGGGGTTGATTTTTTTAAAACTTAGTTCAGCTTTCCTTTTTAATCGCTCAACATCAGTGGTTGGCTAATTTCAGATTATTGGACTTGTGTTTTCGCCAATAATTGTAGATCCATTAAAAGCTCTGGCGCCCTATTTCTGATTGTATTGACTTTATTCTCTTACGTTTAGTACTTTTTTTTCGAAATTTAATCCGTTTGTTACTTCCGTATTGAATAAAATCATTTTGTTTCGATTCACTTCCGATATTTTATAGTTTATTCGGTTGTTGTTGGTGCTTTTGCAGTGTGTATTTCTTTTGTCACAATGGTTACGTTGGGGTTGGATGTAAATAGGCTGTTAAAACCCGAACTCCAATATGAGTTGTCTTCTCGAGGATTTGACTTTGATATTAAAGTCGAGGGGTTGCGTAAAGCCGTCCGCAACGCGATTCAAGTGGAAATGAATCAGTCTTTTACTCCTAGCCCTTATACAATTACGTTTACAGATGATCATGAGGCGATTAAACATGCGCTTACTGAACTTGAACCGTCTTCTGACGATTATATTGGGGATGTTACTGATAATAAGTTCGCCCGTTTCCGCTCCTTATGGGTACACATTCAACGACGTTGCAAATTGATGTTGGCTAGCTCGGAAGAGAAAGCCCTTATGAAAAATAAATTATTATTCGCTTTACAGACTATTCATTCGGATGTTGAGGCGACTGTTAGAAAATTCAAACGTGTTACTTTAGCTGATTTTAGTCAACAACCTTCTTCCAGTGCTCAAACTCTTAATGTAGCTACCGTCGTTACCGAAGAAGTTCCTTATCTTTCTTCTGATTCGGAGGAAGAATTGGACACCTCTACTACTGTCAATACTATGACCCCTACTAAAGGATACCCGCTCGCTAAATTGAATGTCTCTTTTTTAGGTGAAGGTTTTCTACGGGAATTCTTGTTTCGTATTAAGGAATTCAGTGTTTCGCGTAATATTTCTGCTCGGCAACTTTATCGTTTTACTCCGGAATTACTTGCCGGAAAGGCTTTACTTCTTTTCCGCGCACATTTAGCATTCCCTTAAATGTTGGGACGACATTGTTATTTTATTAAACTCAGAATTCCTACCCCTGGATTTTGCTTATAGGTCCGCTACTATTGAGGTTAACACTTTTACTTCACATGACCGAGTTGTTAAGGTTTCTCCTACGCCTACGGGTAGATAAGATACTTCCTCCGTACTTCCTACTGTTCTTCCTTCTAGTTCTACTTTTACTCGTCAGGTCGTATGCTTTAATTGCAACAAAACTGGTCATGTTTCGACCCGTTGTACTCGTCCTAAAGTACACCACTGTTATGGTAGTGGATATAAGGGAGTTACTCGCCACAACTGTCCCCACTGCCATCTTACTCCTAATAGGTTTTCGAATAATCCTTCAAATTTTGACCTCACCTCTAGATGCCCAATTTCTTCTGTTTCTCACTGTACGTTCTCTCATATACCTCATTCGGGTCATCCTGCTGCTACTATCAAGACATACCCGTTTTCGGCAAATTTCTAATTCAGTCATAGAGGGTTCTGTTGAAGTCCAATGCCCTGTATCGTTAATGCCTCTTGTCGTTTATGTCAAAATTTTACCGGTTCCTGCTTTCTTAAATGATTCTAGTCAAGAAATTGCTGTCGTACCTACAATAACAGCTGTAGCTAAATGAGTCCGCGAAACTTGATGTCTTTGGTCAAGAGCTATTTCTCGGGGCGATTAGCACAGGTTGAAATTCCGGGTGAAGTTCTGTCGCGTGAGGTGGAAAGGGGATGCCCGCAAGGGTCATGTTCTGGTCCCACATTTTGGAAGTTGTTGTATGAGAGCATCTTTAGGGTCAAGTTGCCCGCAGGATGCTCAATCGTTGGGTTTGCAGATGACACACTTTTAATTGTAAGATCGAGATTGTTAATGGATATGCGCACAAAACCAAACGAGGCGCTTAATAAATTACACGAATGGTCGCAGGCGGTAAAATTAAAATTTAACACGGCGAAGTCAGAGGCGCTTTATTTCGGCACGAAACCAGGACAGAGACCTCCTAGGTTAGAGCTAGGAGGAGAAAATCCGTTTAAAGATTGTATTACCTACCTCGGCGTCAAGATCGACAATAAATTAAATTGGAAAGCGCACGTACAATACGTAAAAAGTAAGGGCGGCGAAATATCAAATAAAATGATGGCGGCGGCTAAAATAAAGTGGGGTTTCAGGGCGAATCGCTGAGGACGGTTTATGCCGGAGCAATTGAGCCGGCAATACTGTACGCAGCTTCTGTATGGGCAGAAGGTTGTAAAGTCCGGGAAATGCGTCAATTGACGAGCGTACAACGCATAACCGCGGTAAAAGCGGCGAGGGCGTACAGGACCACCTCCACGGAGGCTGTCCTGGTGATCAGTAGGACTCTCCCTATCGAATATGTCGTTAGGAGATTAGAGATAGACGATTAATAAATATAGGAAAAGGGCGCGAAATTATAGAAGATCTTAATCTTGGTAATAGGAAATTGCAAGAAAGATTGTTGTATCTGAGTTAGGGCACCCGGCTGATATTAGAGGATCGAGTTTGTCGAAGGTGATGAGGACGCGATGGGTATCAGAATTTATACGGACGGTTCACGTATGGACGATGGGCAAGCAGGCGCGGCGTTTGTCGTGTATAAGCAGGAAAGGGAGGTGTTTCGGTTTCAAACCAAACTCGCGAACTGGTGCACTATCTTCCAGTGCGAATTGGTAGCCATACGAGAGGCTATCGATTACGTAATAAATCATACGGGCAGAGACGAGTATTATATAATCAGTGATAGTAAATCGGCGCTAACGGCTTTAACAAACATGAACACCTCGACAGATCTCCAAGCGGACGTCTGGAGGATAGCGCGTACGGCGCTAGAGTTTCGACGTTTAAAGTTCTGTTGGGTCAGGTCGCACAATTGTAACGTAGGAAACGATAGGGCTGACGAATTAGCTAAAGAGGCCGCGACGGGCGACTTTCGAATATCACATTCGTCGATACCGAGGTCTTTAATCAAAAGAAAGCTGCGCGAAAAATCAATTCGACAATGGGAAGAGAGGTGGAACAACGCTGCCACGGGCAGGTTGACCCACAAATTCATACCGAGCATAGAAGCCAGAGGTAAGATCGAGGTTAAGCTCGATCACAAAATGGTGCAGTTGATAACAGGGCACGGCGCCCTGAAGGCGTATTTACAAAGGTTCGGTCTAACCAACAGCGACCGCTGCGAATGCGGTGAGGGCGCGGAAAGCGCAGAGCACGTGCTCTTCGACTGCCCGCTTGAGGCGGGAAATCGAGGGTTGGCTGATAGCAAACTAGCTATCCTAGGTCTGGCATGGCCAAAGAGTCTAGAGGAAGTCGGGGAAGTGGTTAACCAGAAGGCGTTCTGGAATGCCTTAAAAGAATTCGCTGGAAGGGTCGCGAGATTAGACAATCAATGACGACCGCGTGTAAAAATTCGGTGGGGTTGGTGGGAGGATTGAAAAATTTTAGATTGACTTGGCGTGAGTAAGGATACGAGCATAACCAAAACCTGATATTAAAAAAAAAAAAAAAAGATAATTATACCAAAATGTCCAATATGCACGAGAAACCCCCACTCCATTAATACAATCACTGCCTATCTTCATAATTATGTGCGGAAAATCGGGAATAAATAATAACAAATAAACAATAACAAATAAATCATAAGCCCTCATTAAATTAAATCAATAAAGTAAACAAGGATAATAAAACAGAGCGCAACCGCGCATCCCCCAGGACTTGAAAGTGAAGTGATAGTGATTGTGATCCCCCCAAGAACATTTAGTGCATACCCACCTGGACTTTAGCAGTGCACCCCGTCCCACCTTTAGAAGTAAGTTACAGACGACCAGATCTTCGGATGCTGGAGAATTTTTTTTATCGAGGTAAGACTTAAATTGTGGCGGCTGTACTCGCACAAGCATTGATTTACATTAATTAGTAGTTTTTGAAATAATTTAAGAAGCACGTTTGGTGTGTAAAGGCGCTAGCCGACATAATGCTTGTGCGAGTGCACCTGATAAATAGGGTGATGCTTTCGCTATTTTGTGCACTGCTATATGCTTAACGCTTATTAAACATTTATTTATATATTTACATAATTATATTTATTTATATTTTATATTTACACTTTATATTTATTTATATATAGCATGTATTATGTGGCTTCATTGTTTTGTTTGACGTTCTGTCGTCATTTTGGTTGCAGTATATATTTGGGAAGGACGAGCAGACTTGCGAAGATTGTAATCATAATGTAAATCAGTTAGGGAACGATAGGGAAAGCTAGGGATGGATTTAAATTAGTTAGCTAGATTTGGATAGTTTTCAGGTCGCACTGGTAAGCAGAGCCGGCGTCTGCTATCCGGTATTACGGATCCCTCCCCCTCTCATTTTTGCTTGTTGATCGGGTACATTCGAAAGTCAGCGCTAGGGATACCATTATTTACAACCCTGTTTTTAGTTTTTGTTTTGTTTTTGTTTCAGATTTTTAGGTTTGTTAGATTGTTAGAGTTTGTTAGGTTTTTAGGTTTGTTACATTTTTATTTAGTTTTTATTAGGGTGGATCAACTATGAAGTAAGAATAAATTAGGAGCACGACTATTTTCGCGTTTAAACCCAATGTAGTACCTCCGGGTGGAGCATTGGGGACGTGGCCGCAAGTATAGCGGCCCTAATTCAAATTATAATGTAGCTAAATGACGATAACTTCTAATTTAGTCAGCGAAGGTCCTGTTGAAGTTCAAGAACCTTTATCTTTAATGTCTGTTGCTGTAAAAATTTTACATGTGCCTGCATTCTTAAATTGTTCTACTCAAGAAACTTCTGTCGTGTCTGTAATAACAGCTGTAGCTGAACAGACGATAAGTCCTAATACGGATAGAGAAGGTCCTGTGAAAGTTAGTGAACCCGTGACTGTAATGCCTATTTCTGTTGTTCAAGTTTTACCTGATCCTGATTCGTTATCTACTATTGTCAAGGAATCAGTTCCTATTGTGGCTGAAACTTTGTCTGTTCCTAGTCCGTTGTCTAACATTGATGAAGTCCTCGTTGATTCTACTCCTTTATCGGACGTTGATGAAACGTTACCTACTCTTACTCATTTTTCTCATGCTGACAAAATGCTACTTGCTTCCGTTCTTTTAACTAAAGTTGGTGAAATCTTAGCTGATGACCTGTTGTCTAATGTAGAAATCCCTAGTTAGCTTATAAAGTGTGCGGACGTGTTTTACGGAGCTCCCGCTTCTGCAGCAACAAGTAAGTTTTTATATAGGGTTTATTACTATTTTTTATATTTAAAGCTTTATTATTTATTGTATTTAATTTTATTATTGTGTGGTATTAAATTTTAATACGTAGGGCAGTAAATAAAACTAAAACAAAATTTAAATCGAATAAATAAATCGCGTTTTAACTTAAATTTTAACCAAAATTCGCGTTTAAAAATAAATGTTGAATTTCAGACTGCTAAACCAAAAATCTAATCAACAATACCCAAAATAAATTCAAAATAATTTAAAACAAAGACCGACGCGTAAATCGTGTAAAAAACCATCAAAAAAGTGTGTAAAAATTTTATAGAGCGCCTATAATAAAATAACCACCCAAAAAACCAATATCTAGGCCTCTTTTAAATTAAATAAATACCTCAAAACCGTAAAATTTGAAATTAAATAAATATAAATATTCCATATTTTAAGTACACGCGTACTTAAAGGTTCCTAAAAGTCGATGGTGTAATTATTGGTGTTACACTTGAAGGTCGCGCTAGGTACCGAGTAAACACGGGGTAAGTGCGTTTTCGGTACCGCATTCCAATAGTGCGTGTTTTTATTTGTTTATTTTCACAGTTAAATTTAGAGTGCAGTAGTTTATAAATTTGATATTTAAAAGTAATTAGCTCGTGTATGTTTAGAATTTGATTTTTCGGTTAAAAAATTTAAATAAATAAATACCATATTGTTTACGGTTTATTTTTAATCGAACTATTTTTATTGGGCTAGTGATTTTATTTGGTTCTAGCTGTCAATTTGACGTTTAGTGCTTATTATACTTTTGTTAAATTTGAAATTTAATTTGACGGTTCGAAATTTAAATAAATACATAAACACAGAGTTGTTTACGGTTCATCTTTAACCAACATATTTTTATTGCACCAACGTTTTGCGTTCTTCTAGCGTCGTTTTTTGAGTTGCGTTTTTCATTGGTTACTCTTTTTTTTGGTTAGCTTTGTTAGCATGGTGATCCACTGAGACGAAGAACCGGTGCAACGGAAGAAGAGGGTGATCGGTCGGAGTCTCAGGGCGCTGTTGGGGAGAAATAGCTAGGTATGGTTGTTTGGGGCAGGCCGTACCAACGTTGGAAGGTCTAACACTGCAACTTAATCGCCTGGAGAAGGCTTATCTAAAGTATGCCCAGAAGTTGGAGCTCCTGAGAGATCACCTGCTACCAAGGTACATTTCTCTGCTTTAAACTGTTCGGATTACTGTAAAGCTACTTAAGACCGTAGATAGGATGGTGCGTGTCTCTGTGCGCCGTTTCTTACACCTTAATCAAACCTACACGGATGCCATCGTCCATGCCAATACAAGAGATGGAGGACTTGGGATTTTTAACTTCTACTATCAAGTCCCAAGAATTATGAGAAAACGATTGCATAAAATCTTGCAAAATTCGGATCCTGTTACGACAGCTGTGTTGTCACTTCCACCAGCTGAGCGTCTCTTTTGTAAACTATGGCATCTCACACTCCAAAACGGGGATACTAAGAAAGCCATCCGCAACCGTTGGTGCAAGCGGATACAGGCCTCTTACTCGGGAAACGGCTTGGAGGAAGGGAAGGACACAGAGTACAGTTCGTCTTGGCTTTACGACCCGCCCAGATATTGGACGGGTCGCGACTTTGTGTTGGCTGTGCAGTTGCGAGGCAACCTACTACCCACTAGGGGAATTCCTAGTAATCCATCCGATGCGCGAAAATGCCGAGCAGGCTGTGAAAAGGTTGAGCCACTCGGTCATGTTCTTCAGGGCTGTCCAGCGACCCACTGCAACAGGATCAGAAGACATGACAGAGTGGTCAACATTCTGGCTAAGGCATCGGAACGCAGCGGTTGGATTGCTATAAAGGAACCTAGGTTGCGCCTCGACAACGGCAGTTTGTGACCTTTTTACAAAGGGGGATAAGGTAATCGTAGCAGACGTAACTGTGCCCTGGGAAGGTCCCGACAAGCTCTCGATTAGTCATCGATCGAAGACCACCTATTACAATGTACCTGAGATCACCACTCATTTGTCCAGGATATATCCTGGCAAAGAGTTGGTCTTCACATCTCTGGTCATTGGAGAAAGGGGTATCTGGTCGCCGACTAATCGAGAGATCACACGATATTTGTCCTTAAGCTGTTCCTCGTGTAATGCTCTTGTGGCCTCAACCATTAACGGGAGTACTCTCGTGCATGGTGACCTCATGCGTATGGTACACTTTAGACACCGTGTCCGCTATCGGACCTAAAGCCGCTTCATGTATACAAAACCCCGCATGGCAATCTTACTAACTATATATACATAAAAATTAAACTAGCTCAATTTTTATTAGTTATCTTTATTTAACAACTATTATTTAATTTTTATTAGAATAAGTGCGTGACTTCTAACACACTGATCATTTTACTATTTTATTTATATAATCTTTTAATTATATTTTTATTTATACATCAATTTTATTGTAATTATATACTTAATTCACAACACGAACGAATTTTAATATATTATATACTTTTATTAATCAGTAACATTGTTTAAATTTACTGGTTCAGTCAAACTGAAACTAAACCTTTTTGATTCCCAAACTTGGGCCCTCAGCCACTTGGGAATCATAAAGAGGCCGCGAGGTAGAGTGCAGCCAAAAATTTAATATATTGGGCTCGCAACACCCAGCCGAAATGGAGCATAATTAATAAATAATTTATATATATATATATATATATATATATATATATATATATCACTCTCTTACCTATCGCTAGTCTTGAAGGACGTTAGGTTAGGGACTCAGGAGGAGGTAGGGAAGGAGCCTGTGTCTGCGGCGGTCGTGTCGGAATCTCCAACGGTGGTTGCGGTGCCTGAATTGCCCTCTACTTCAAGAGGCCAGCGTAAGACGTCGATTAGCTGGAGCAATTGAAGTTTAGGGCGAGGAAGGCGCACGCGGTCATCTGCGGGAAGGTGCCGACAACCTCCGCCACTATCGTCGTGGAGGACAGAAAGGTGATTCGTCATGCAGTGGATGATATTCGCGACACGGCGAAACAGCTTATAGGCATGGTTAAGGCGCATAGACTCTGTTTAGAGAATTCAGGGAGAGACAGTGTTGTCTTGGGAAGTCTAGCGGAGGTTATATCTGTTTCAGGACAGCAGGGTTCCCGGAACCAGGAGGTGGTGATGCCGCGTAAGGTGTCGTATGCTGCAGCAGCTTCCGGTGCAACGCCAACGTTTGCTGTTAGGGTCGACGCCAAGCCTGGTGAGAAGGAGGACGATATGTCGACCCTGAAGAAAAAGGTCAATCCCGCTCGTAATGGTTTTGTCGTTGTCAGAGCTCGTCGTACATATAGGGGCGGTGTTGTAGTGGAGTGCGCAAGTCGTGAAGACGCTAAGAGATTGCAGTCGAAGGTCGGCGGGCACTGCAAAGAGCTCGTAACGAAGACGATCGAGAAGAAGCGTCCACGGGTCGTTCTTCCGGGGGTCGAAGCGGAGATGAAGGCTGAACAGCTCGTGCGGTTGATTGCTAGCCAGAATCCCCGTTTCGGCGATTTGAAGTTAGAAGACCACCTGTGAGAGAAGTTCAGGTTTGGCGGAAAGGGCCCTAGGGATCCCCTCGCCAACGTAGTCTTCGAAGTGACCCCCACACTTCGAAGGCGTATATTAGGTGACGCTATCAACCTAAGGTGACGAAGAGTCTGGGCCCGGGACCACTTCTCGATGACGCAGTGTTACCGGTGCTACGAGTACGGCCATAGATCAATGGAGTGCAGGGAGAAGGTACAGTGGTGCGGTAACTGTGCCGAAGTCGGGCATGAATTCAAGAATTGCCGTAAGGTCCCCTGCTGTGTGGTTTGCGCTAGGACAAACGACAGAACTAACTGTGAAGCGAAGGTCGATACGCGCCAAGGCGCCAAGTCAAGTAGATGCTTCACGATGCAGCGTCTGAAAAATGCAATCACACGTAACATCGATTATGGACTGTGAAGATAAAACAAAGTCTATAAGAAGCAAGAAGATTAAATTCGCGCAACTAAATCTCGGGAAAAGTCAACTGCTTTTGTCTGTAGACCAACTGTTTTATCCGTAGACCGCTGCTGCAGTTATGGTAACGGGGTGAATGAATCCTGACGACCATGGCGTTGCTGTGCCGACTCACGCCCAACGACTTGCAAGCTAAGTATCCAGACACATGCAGGTATACAACTTGATTTTTGTGTATATCAAGAGCAGATTCCGTATCAGAGTTTGGTGTAGTTACGTGATAAGAAACATTGACATTGTAGAACTATTGTTTGTTGCTGCGAAGCGATATTATCGCTCTACAGGTGTGATGTACGATTGTTAAAAATGTTTGACAGACGCACGCTGATTCTTTTCTATTGATTGGTTGATTTTACAAACAGTATTATGTACAATTTAAAAGGATGTTTGCCAAAAGCTCTAACACATTAATTCTTTCCTACTGATTAGTTTATTTTCCAAAAAGGTGATATTTTAAAAACGCTCGACAAAAGCTCACATGTTTATTTACTGCTGATTAATTTAATTTTGTGTAAAATACGAGATGCGCACTTCGTATCTAAAGTACTAAATTGTTCATATCACCTAATTGTTTGCTTTGGAATAGTAACGCTTAATTTATTTCTTTTGCTTGTTTGTACAGAATCCTCTATTTATTTTTATTGTTAATAAATAATCGTGGGCGATGTGTTTGTTTTTGTTGATTTTTTGGTATGTAGGCGAATCTCCTCACTCTCCGTGTTTGATAGTTCGCCTGGTATTTACTTTTCTCCGGCTATGTCTAGGTACGTAGCACATGCAACAAACGAGTATTTGAATACACAAAAGATCGAATTGATGGGTCATCCGCCTTACAGCCTCGGCTTGGCACCCAATGACTTGTTCTTATTTCCAGTAGTTAAAAATTTTCATCGCCCAAAGAAGCGCATTTTTTAGATCTAACATCTTCTGACTGGACAAAGTGCTTTGAAGTGTGGTTCAATCGTATGCAAAAGTGTATATCGAACTTAAAAGCGATTATTTTGAAAAGCAATAAAAGTATTTTTTCTGTAACGGGAAAAAATTTGACATTTAATGTTTCTTGACAGATAACAAAATGTCACTTTTATGAATTTACTTTTTCCCCCGGCAAAAAATTAGTACTTTTTTCCCGGGTATGTGCAAATAAGTAACCACTCGCAGAATTAAATTGACAGATATTTGATTACTGTAAAAGTTTCCTTAGCAACGCAAGTCTAACTATCCCTATAAGTACAACAACCTACTTGTTTGAAACTTCAAATTTGACATCGATTGATTTTGTGACTTTAGTATATTGTAATATTTTTTCAATATTAAATCATCGTTTTGCCTGTCACAGAAAAAATAGTGTATTATACACGGGTAAAAATGTGAGATTTACCTCTCGGTGTTTCATCTCCCTCCGTTTCGCGTCGGAAGACAAACACACCTAGAGCTAAAATCTAGTACTTCTTCCCTTGTATAATAAATAACTATTTTCATCAAATTCATTTGTTTATTCTTTCTATTCTCAATACATAAATAGTGTCCCTCGTATTAACGTACTGGTTCATAATAACAACCTATTTTTGTTAACTTCTATGTTCTTATACGGAAAACCACGAAAAGAATTAGTTTTCATTATAAATATAAAACTTTTTCCAGTACTTATCGCTGATTTTTAAAAGAAGGTCATGTAAACAATGCGTCGTCTTTATTGTGCAAAGACCGAATGCGATTACATAATTAAATATTTCACATTTCAAATAACTGTTGCAAGATAAATAAATAATACGTATTACATGGTAATAATTTTAAACAAAAGGCTAGAGCAACAGGTCTAACACACCCATACAACCATCAGTCTCAAGTAGCTTTGATAAATGTCAATAAGGTTGATTCAAATAATTAATAAGGTGTGACCACATTAAGTTAATATATTTCACCAGATTAAAAAGATTGAATCAAATCATGTCTTATAATCGTGAAATTAAATCTTTGGCAAGTTGATTAACAACCTTGTAAAAATTTCTAAATTCCGATGGTGAATTATATAAATCTTCAGAAGATTGATGAATTTTCTGCCGTATCATACCTACAAGTTTACAGCATGCTGCACTTGTCTTAATACAAGATTGACATAAGTAGATTTTGCCTACCTGGTCGCGTACTTGACAAAACAAACATATGAGATAGCTAAGTGTAAACAATTAGATCAATTGTCTATAAAGTTAAACATACATAATCGAGGCTGGTAGAAACGTGAAGAGGACATAAAGGCATGTTTCGCCATAGCTAAACAAGACTTTGGCACAGAAAAGGGACTTTATATGAGCCACGAAAAAAATTTCTGTGTAATCAACGACTCTTTCCAACAATGGTTTATAAAAACTGAAAATCATGATATTACACATGCGCGCGCACAGACCTATGCACGCGCGTGCACGGCACACGCATCCACGTACATTCGCTCGCGTGCGCACAAACGCCCGTCCGCGCGCGCCCGTATGCATCACGAACGCGCGCACACACACACAAACACACACACCCACGCACATACGCACGCGCGCACACACACACGTACACACACAAGCACACGTACATACATACACGCACACCCACGCACGCAAAGTATACCATGCTCAAGTGAAGAACCATTACCAAAATGTTAACGAAAATTTACAAGAGTTTGAAGCAAATATTGCTTGCTTGGCGAGACTAGCCTACCCAACGGCAACAGATAGCTTCCTAGAACAGCTTTCAGTACAGATCTTTGTTGACGGTATACGTAAAGGAGAGATCCAGCAAGCATTACAGCTGGCTGGACCAAGGCCTAGATGATGCGCTAGCTCATGCTCTACAATTTGAAACGGGAAAGCAAGCTTCGCGTCGTAGTAGTGTAAAGCAAGGCACTCCGTAGAAGAGCAGGGAGGAGCTGATTCGACGGGTACTTTGTGAACATCAACAACCAAAGAGGAAGGAACCCAAATATTGAAATTGTGGGGAGTTTGGGCATATACAGTCCAAATGCAACAGCCCACGAACGAAGCAGAAAAGCCGGAAAACTAAAGCGGCCGACAGGAGGAGGCGAAAGTCTACTTGTACGGATTCTACCTGGAGACCATCATCGACATCGCGCGATCTAAACATGCAGACAGCATTTACATACATGAACAGTTTAACCAAGAAGTTATCTTGGGAATGGATAAGTGAAGACGAACGGAGTCCATGTAGATATGAAAGAGGGTAGGGAACGAGGAAAGCCGTTTTGTAAAGCAGGTGACGTTTGTGCGAATTTGTTTGACGGACGACGTTATCCTACCTGAAGGACAGGAAGTGTGGTGATGGGACACTTGGATGGTGCTCTCCGGGAAGGGTTACAGCGCACTGTTGAACTGATTGGTGACGACTCCCTCGGAAAGGGCTTGTAGAAATAATCCAAAGTGACGGATAGTGTACCTGTTAGTATCTTAAACGTCAATGACTACGATATCGCACTGAAAAAGAATATAACGATTAGGCGTTGTTCTTCTGTTGTGCACGTAGCGGAGCTTGATGGTGTACAGTAAGAACCATCCACAAACGAATGTTCCATAAAGCTATTGGACCAATTAACGAAACCATGCATCGTGAATAACAACTGGCAGAACTTAAAAACCTGATCCAACGGTACTCCGATGTGTTCGCGGTTGACGGCGATCAATTAGGAAAAACTGCCGTAGTCAAGCATAGAATCGACATAAGACATACACGACCAATAAGAAAGCGGCCGAGAAGACATCAATTGGCTAAACGTGAGAAGGTCGAGAAAATTATTGGAGATAGGAAGGGGTACGGAGTGATTAACCACTCCGATAGCCGTTGGCCTTCTAAAAGAGGAACAAGTCGGCAACATTTTATGTGGACTACAGACGATTGAATCACGTGACCAAAAAGGATAGCTACCCACTTTCAAGGATTGACGATATCCTAAATACACTTTCAAGGTCGCGATGATTCTCAACCTTGGATTTGAAGAGATGATACTGACAAGTAGATATGGAACCCAAAGACTGCCTTCGCTATTGGTACTAGCCTATGGCAATTTACAGTAATACCACTTAAGCTCTGCAACGCTCCTGCCACCTTCCAGCGTTTAATAGATAACTTCTTGCATGGGCTATCCTCAAAAAAAGTGTCTTAGAATTTAGATGACATGATAGTAATTGGGAAGTCGTTTGGGGAACGCTTCGGAAATTTGGAAGAAGTGTTTTCAGGACTCGAAGAAACCAATCTGAAGCAAAGTCCAAATAAGTGTCACAAACTAGGCGAAGGGGTGAAATATCTAGGACACGTAGTTTCACGCAATGGGCGCAAACCAGACCTGGAAACGATTAGGTGGTAAAACAGTGGCCGACAACAAAAGACAAACAACAATTGCGCAGCTTTCTGCGGTTGTGGATGTACTATAAAAGATTCATTTTTGGGTTGTGAATATAATCAAGTCCTTGACCTAGCTAGCTGAAGAGGTGCGTGATCACGTTGGGGATGAAGATTCCCAAAATTCATTCGAACAACTAAGGCATTTTTTGACAATAGCTTTGATCTTAAGCTATTCTCGGTCGGAAGGCAAATTGATCTTGGATACACACGCAAGCAATGTCGCCCTCGGAAGTGTACTATTCCAGATGCAAGCCAGCTAAGAGAGGGTCATTGATTAGTTTAGCAAGGTGCTCTTAAGACCGGAACGGAATTATTGCGTTACAAGACGGGAACTGTTGGCTGTGGTGAAATCTGTAGAATACTTTTCTAAGTACCTCTTTTGGAGAAAATTTTACCTGGGAACCGATCATGCTACACTGAAGTGGCTATTACAGTTTAGAAACTCCGAAGGGTAAGTCGTCAGATGAATAGAAGTGATGCAGGAATATGACTTCAACACGGAACTTCGTGCTGGTACAAATCATCATAATACGGATGCGCTTTTGAGACGGCCTTACTCTGTTAGAAAGTGTGATCTATTTGGTCAGACTACCGTGATCAATGATGATTGGCAGCCAATACAGTTGTAAACGGAACAGGAGAATTAAAAAGACCTAGGTGTCATTTTGGGTTGAAAAGTCATAGGAGAATGACCATCCTGGCAGAACATTAGCCCGTTGAGTAGCACCCTGAAGTCGTTCTGGGCACAATGGGATTCCCTGAAGGTACAGAATAGGATCTTGGTGCGATCCTTGTAGGATGGAGATGGATCCGTAAGTACGTTTCAGGTGGGTGTTACTAAGAGTCTAGTGTCGGGGGTTTTAGAACTGGGACCTCGGAAAGATATTTCGGCGGTAAAAAAACTCTAAAGAAAGTCCGAGTAAGATTTTACAGAGTAGGCTGCAAGAACGATGTAAAAAAGTGGTGCCCCAAGAGTCAGTAATGTGCACCATTGGAAAACCGTAAGACTCTAATGAGGCAATACAACGTAGGGAGGCCCTTTAAGAGAGTTGCCGGTCCATCACCTGAGTACATCTTAGTAGCCATAGACTATTGTATGAAGTGGACTAAAGCGTATGCTATACCAAACCAAGAAGCTGCAACCGTCGCTGACGTGCTGGTAAGGATGGACGCACACCGAAAGCAACGCGACGCAACATGTTGTCTCGAAACAAAACTGTCTTGACAGTTAGTCAGTCGACAACGTCTTTGTCTTGTTAGTAGGCGAGGGGCCGCACATTGGCCGCGACGCGACATTGTCTCGAGATAAAAAAATCTTGTTGCAAGGTGTCTGTCCACGTCTCTTCCAATTCTTGCCTCGTGGTAAAACGCGCATGCGACGACTGCATTCAAGTGTTTGTTGCTTTCTTGTCAAATATTTGTATAGGTTTGTTATTATTAGCAATTCATCGCCCACTGGACGCGACACGAAACATTTTGTCTCAAGGCAAAACTGTCTCGAGACAAAATGTTGCGAAGTGTTGCATTCGGTGTGCGCCCAGCCTAAAGGAACTATTCTGCCGTTTTATAACTCCTATGGAGTTGCACGCCGATCAGCAGAAACTTTTAGTCAACGTTTTTCCAAGAAGTCTGTCGGTTGCTGAGGATAAGAAAGAACCGAACAAGACCTGTCCAAGGTGGTAACCCAACATAAGACAGACTGGGACCAATATTTACATCTATTTTTAATGGTCTATCGGCCGTTGGCTCATGAGACCACTGGACAGACACCTGCATATGTTACGTTGAGGCGCAAGATACGTTTACCGTGTGATCTTGAGTTTGGGCGTTGTTACATGCCAAAAATTGGCATTGTAAGTTTTTAAGTTGCGAGTGAATTCGCACCAATATTTTAAAAAACTTGTGCGTACATTTCCGTCACTTCAGACAGTTGCGTCGGAACAAGAAAATGCGCAGACGTGGAGTGAGGAAGTAAGCGGCGTTTTCCGACACCTCATGGACTAGGAACGAGACGCCGAACAGTGAGGTTGATCTGTGTTGTCTTTATATCTTGTCTTCTCCTTCAAATATGTAGGTTTCCTGTGTCGTACCTTTTATCGCTCCCTACCTTATTCCTGTCGTATCGCTACAACAAAAGAAGAGGGAAGACAAATTAATTTGGTTTCAACGAGAGCGAAGGCCGACCCACGCCCAACTAACGCCGAGATCTTGCCGCAAGAATAACCGCAAAGTCATGAAGAGCTCCACATTTTACGCGAGTACAGTTTATCTATTTCCTTTAGGCGTCTCGGGTATTACAATAAATATTTTTTGTATGTAATACCATCTGAGACGCAATAATGACGTAATCTCTTGTGCAATATTATGTACGTGTTTATTTTGTGTTGCCAACTGTCGTAGTGGCTCTTATCAATTACGCGCGGGACTTTAACGGTATAACGGTATAACAGTGGCGCCCAAGCCCGGAGATGACATAGTGCGCGAGAGCTACGAAGATAACCTAAAGCGCAGGATGTACGACATCCATGGTGACGTTAGAAAAAAATATCGTGATTGCAAACGATCGCATGAAGATCAAATATGACATCAAGGTGCAGAAGTCTGGTTTCAAAAGGCGACCACGTCTGGCTATACAGCTTCAGACGGAGGCATGGATTGTCGCCGAAGTTACAAAGACGTACGAAGTCTGTACGAAGTTGTAAAAAGGATCAACATGTGTTACTTCGGATTCGTAGGCTTCAAGAGGTAGAACAATAGTGGTGTACATTAATCGGTGTGACGAACAGCTACGCTCGTGAGGACAAACGGAAGTCTGGACCGAGCTGTGATTGGTTTCATGTCTCTTTACAGCCGCACGGGCAAAGCAAGATTTGAGGTCGTGGAAGATTCAAGATGATCTATTCAATGTGCCATCGATACTCCTTGACACATTGACTGGCGGCGGACTTAGATATGTCCCGAGGATTTGCTTGGGTGTTTAAAAATAAATTGGTGGTCTGTATCAACTTTACCGACAATAAACAGAGGTTGGACCATACGGCTAAAGGATCGGTATCGGGACATCGACCACTAGATGACAAAGCGACAGACTTCTGATAAATCGAATTATCCGGATCTGTAGGCGTTAGTGGATATCAAGTGGTAAATGAACAAATTTGAAGACAAGAAGTTGGCCATGCCCAAAATCGGTTACGGGCTCGATGAGTTGAACTGGAGGATGGTACAAAATATGCTAGCGGTACTGTTACAGAAAATCGGGATCCAGCTTTTGGTGTGTGGTTACAATCCAATTGGTACGAAATCTGCTACGAAAAGTGTTGACTGCTACTTCTATCAACATGTAAACTGCAGAAATGTTTTCGACGACCATCACAGGGTCATCACAAGAGTGTTCTGGGACAGAACAATTTTAAAAGCGGCGCGGTGTAGCGTCTACACAATAATTACATTAGAACGTAAAGAAAGGTTTGTACACAAAAGATGATTGATGGGGCCCTTAGGCAGCACATGTTGCAAACGGACTTGATTGACTGCTACAACGGTTTTGCATTTAAGAGTTATTTGGGTTACAATAGGAAATCTCGATAATGTTATTTACAGATTCTGGCATGTTCTCGAACGATTGTATAAAATATAAATTGCCGTGATGAGCGTTAGCCAAAATGAAGGACATTTTTGACAATTAATTATGTTTGTATTTTTGTATTTTATTCATCACAAACCGAAAAAACCGCAGCGTATGTCTTTTTAGATACCTTTTCGTGAGCAACATGCCCGGTGTAAGATTCTTCTCACATCTTCACTATGCTCTCATATTTTGGAAAAAAGGCTACTTTTTGTAATGGACTCATCGAATTTCCAATGCTTCTTAACAGTAACAAAAGCAAAATTAAAAAAATGTATAAAGTAGTCCCAGCTTCCCCTTCGACTACAGTTTTCCAAACTAAGAGATGTATTTTCATCTTAAATTTGTCGGTATGCAAGAGAGGCCCCTTATATAGTTCTTTGTGCCTGGACTTCCGTGCAATAAATTAAGCCTTGGAATAGTTCTCTCAAACTTTAACGAATGTTGTACGTGCAATTTCCATCTCATATTAGCATAAATTAATGCTAAGCTACAGTTAAAGATAAGTCATACATTTCTTTTAATTATAGAAATAAACCACATCGAAATTTTCAGAATCCCTCAGACCACAAATATGTACCGTATTATTATGCGAAACGACTCCATTATAATATTAAATTAACCAAGATAATCTCAATCATGCCGGTTTTGTTAATTAATTCACACAACAAAATCAAGTAACTATTATATCATATTAATGTTTATAAAAATTCAGTTTCGATTCCTTGTATTAATTCGCAACATCTGTTAAACAAAGAAAAGAGCGGTTGTAAATTTATTTTGCGGTTGACATATTAAGCGCTTGGATCAGATCACCGGCCTTAAGAGTGGGTAATGAACATTTACAAGGTCCCAAAAACAACTTTTTGCATGGTTATTGTCTCACTCATTATAGAATTTGCTATGAAACGTCAAGTCTGTTGTCTCGTTTTATCTTGTTTGCTAATATACTTAATCAGGACATGGAATATTGACAAGAAAAGAAACGAAATGTTTAATTTAATGCTACGGATCACTAACCTATAATATATTTGACTAGTAAAATGTTTGGCCCTGACTTTAAATGGTTGGTCTAAAACAGTCATCTTCTCAGTTACAGAGGATTTATTTGTAAAAGGAATAATACGAACTTTTTTACGTTTGTTACTTTGGTACTAATAGGAATCAAGTCAAAACCCAAACCACCAAAATAAACACCAACAAAAAGAAGATCGATGATTTGAAAATAAGGACGCAAACATAGGACTTCTCAGAAGATTTTGGAAAGTCATCCAAAAATATAGAAACAACAACCAAATTCAAGGTCGGACGCAGTTTTTAATTGATTCCTACCATGCTCTGAAACAAGCTTCAGATAAATTTTTAATTTTATTACCTATATTAAAGTACACGAGCTGAGAATAGAACAACCCCAAGGAACAACAGGAATTTACAACTAATTTTTTCCCTACCCTAAATCCTGCACGCTCATTGGTTAACGGTCTGTAAACATTCCTTTACATGCTTAAACTAAATCCCAAGTTTTCATTGGTTAAACATCTCTTTAACCTTTTTCTTCATAGCGAGCATAGGGAGAAAAAGTGTATAAATACAATTTCAAATCCAACAAGAATCAGTTCATTTGGAGCTCACCATAGCCTAAGGAACAAACCAAGCAGAGTTGACAGATAGTCTGCCAATACTTTCGCAAGCAGTGCTGTCCGATAGCCTGCCATTCGCGTTCGCACCTGCGGCGTTCCACTGTAGCCCGCTTACTATCAGGCCGTCGATATTCTACAACCACGTATCGGCAGGAAAATTTTTCGCTCCGTTCACCAGGCCACCCGGAAGCAGGAACACGCCTTTCAGAGTGCTCTTCTGTCATCCGCGCCGCACCCGAAGCTCCTATCGCCCCTGCCTCCATCATCAATTAGACAGTCACTGCAGCCGCTCTATAACCAACCAGAGCTATTTCAAAAGACCAACAACTGTCTTTAGGATCCGCAAGAGCTGCAGTGAGAGCTCGCTCAAGCCGTCCCCACAACCCTCCTCCAGACGATGTTCCGAGAGGTCGTCTACTGCAATGACACCGAGTGTCTGTAAACTCTACCTCCCGGACAGTCCCTCCACGCAGTTCGACGGCGACGCACTCGGCGAGGCCTAGGACACCACCACCACGACGACTACCGAAGAGTTCCGAAGACCACCGAAGACCTCCGAACTGCTTTAAACTGTACATATATTCATTTCATAATTATTTAAGTTCATGCTTGGGCCCGCAAATAAACTACGACGCCTTCCGAAGAGTTCCGAACTGCTTTAAACTGTACATATATTCATTTCATACTTATTTAATTTCATATTGGCCCAGCAAGTAAACCACGACGCCTTCCGAAAAGTTCCGAAGATCACCGTAGACTTCCGAACTGCTTTAACCTGTACATATAATCATTTCAGAATTATTTAAGTTCATGTTTGGCCCCGCAAGTAAACCACAACACCTTCCGAAGAGTTCCGAAGATTACCGAAGACTTCCGAACTAGTTCAATCTGTACATATATACATTTCATAACTATTTTGCTTATATATCTATGTATCTATAAAGTTTATAACTGTATTGCTATATACAAATTAAATATAAGAGCCAAGTCTCACATACACTGTCTTAAGAAGTCAGACGCCGCCCACTCGAACGGTAACGATTTGATGTATATATTTGAGCGTTTGTTACGCCTTACTCCCGGTGGTTGTGGATGGAGCCTAAATTCTTAGACAGAGTGTGTGAGTTTTAGTTATTTTTGCCAACTATTATTTACAAAACAATACATATTTACAGATTAAATCAGTCGAGTGTAGGAGTCGGCATGGTGGCGAAGCGTACCATTCGGTGAGGCATCGGCGTAAGCAGACTATGATATAAGCACTGCTAGCTAAGATGTGGATGTGGGAGGCGGCGGCGTCGTGAAACAACGCACCACTCATTGAGGCGTGGCGTCGTGATGCAACGCCCCACTCATTGAAGAGTCGGGGTCGTGATGCAGTGCACCACTCATGGAGGCGTTAGCATGAGCAGACTATGGTCTAAGCACTGTTGGCTAAGATATGGATGTAGATGTCGAAAATGAGGTAGGCATCGGCGTCAGCGGGCTTAGGGCAGCGCCGCTAGTGTTGTAGAAGGTGGCAAGCTGTAGGAGAGCGCAGGCTATAGAACAGCACTGCTAATTTGATTACCCGGGCTATGAGGAGCTCCGAGTGAATTCTAATCGCTGAGCACGCAATTTCTTTTACAGGCTTTCCTCCCTATGCTTGGTATGTAGAAAAAGTCTAGAGGACGTTAACTTATAGGAATGCAGTGTTTATAGTAGTTGGTTTTATTGTCAAATCTTTTCGGTGTTCTTTGGCTTTTGTTCTATTTCCAACACATGCATCTTAATATAGGATGACATCCCCCCCACCGAAGGGTGTTGTGCAGCTAGGTTGACGAGTGGCGGTGAAGCTCTAGTGGGTGCTGGGCGTATTTCTTTGGCGTTGATTTTAATACCTCACCATTCAAGTCAAACCCAGTAGCTGTTGGGTTCGGCTCTTCTTTCAATGATGAGGTCTTGTCCATTAGGTCTCGAACCGACCCGTGGATGATAGGTAATTTGGAATTGTAACCATATTGCCGCATGAGAATAAAGTGAGGTCCTCGTCGTCGGCATATCTGGACCTGTAGCGGCGTTTGCGTATTCGCTTGGTTCGGAGACGTCGGGTTTTTTTGAGGTTGCATATTGTTGGGCGGTGGAGTTCTCCCGGACGGGGTAGATGCGACGAAGACATCCATCCAATGGATGACTTTCTCGTTTTGCTGCTAGCACATGTTTGGGTAGATCGATGGGGGCTGCGTAATTGGCATGTAGTCTTCATGGATTGGCGTCCAGTGATAATAGGCGGTTTTTGCTGGTACTGGCGGTAGTAGTTCGCCTTGTTGACCTATTGATCACTGGATGGAATTTTTCCCGAACGCTGCTGGATACGAATTCGGCTGCGAACTGGCGAGTTGCAGTTGGCGTGTGAGGTATCTTGGTGGTGACGGGCGTCACCCTTTGGTTCCAGTAAATCGTCTTGCGGTTGTGTGCTCCAAGGTGTAAGTAGTATCGTTCCTAATCCATAACCACTTTCTGGCGTTGAAGCCATGATTGCCCCGTGATGATATCCTATGCCAAGTTGGTTACTACCAAGAAGTTTTCATAGTTCGTCACGTGTCCGAGGGCGAATAGCATGCGGAACTTCTCCTTGATGACCATTTCTGTTCCTGCTTCGGCTAGATGGACGGATGTATGGTAGGGTCTACCCGTGAGCCTGTGGGTATTCGATCTTCCCTATTCATACATGATGATGCTGTTGTATCTAACAGCTTGTTGAAGATTGTCTTGTGTATGGTGACGGAAATCGTTGGTAGAGGATCATTATGGGTTGTATTTAGTCGCGTCAGTTCCTTTCGCCACTATTACGGCTTGGTGTCAGTGGTTGTGGGCGGGGACTAAATTCTTAGGCAAAGAGTGTGAGTTTTGGTTTATTTTAGTTTATTATAGTTCAGGGTGGATGCGGTTTGCCGTTTTAGTCTACTGGAGTTAAGTTCGTTGCTTTCTGCAACAAAAACGGGAACACAGATAATAACGGTGAGGGTTTAGGTAAAGGAATCGACAGGTAAACACTCCACTACATAGTCTATAATGCACTACTCCCGCAAACGCAGTTAAAGATAGTCACGACAGGGATGAATATCATGGCGCGCTTGCAACAACATAAAAACTACCACTCCTCTTCGTTCGTCGTCCTGATTTGTCGGGAAAGTGGCGTATATCTATTACGAACCGTGGGAAATTATATTTAACATTCCTTTCCCACGGTATAAAAACTGTTACAACGAAACCAAATATGTACAATATACCTAAATTAATTGTACACAAATCCCTAAACTAATTATATATCAAAAATAATATGTGGAGCGCCTTTTAACGCGTAACAATACGAATATCGCGTAATTGTACAAGACAAGTTGATTATTAAAACTGTGATATTAGTTAATAAGATGTATCGTAGTGTACACGATTTAAACTTGTTTACCTTTCCAATTGGACTCACCAGTCTCCATGGCTCAATTGGTTAGCGTATCGGCAGTCAAAGACTAAGATACAGGTTCGAATCTTGTCCGGGACTTTATATTTTCCATCTTTCAATTACTAGCTCAATTTGAATTAACCGTTTAAGCTTTACATAAAAGTCTAAGTTATTGTTTCATCTTATTAACTAATATCATTGTATTAATAATCAATATACCGAGTGATTCAAAATGATATAGACAATTTCAGTTTGCTATACTTTCTAAACCGTAGGTTGTATTTTAAATCTGTAAGTTACATTTGAAAAAGTATGTAGTAGAATTTCGAATGATTCTACGAGAACGCTACGGCACCGCACCGCACTGTAGCGTCAACTATTTCAAATACGTACCACGTCGGTTCTAAGCAAGATGGTTACTATGAAGTACAAGATTTGTTTGCGTTCGTGATTACAGTGGAAGCGAGTCTGCGACTGCGGTGCAGTGTGTATTTCGGCGTAAGTTTAAAGTTGAACCTTCAACGAGGAAGAGCATCTAGCGTTGTAATAAACAACTTGACGAAACTGGCTCTCTGTGTAAAGCTAACAGACAGACCAGTGTATTGGAGGAAAACGTGGAATTCATTTGAGTGAAGTTTGAACATAGCCCAATGAAATTAACCCGTAGAGCAAGTAGAGAACTTGAACTACCACAAACAACAGGCTGGCGTGTATCGAGGTGCCGATTAGTGTACAAACCATATACAACTGGTACAGGTAAAGCGTGTAGAATTTTGTGCCGCATACTTCGAAACATGGAATAGGATGAAATGTTTCTACCTCGTGTAATTTTTAGTGATGAAGCCATGTTTCACTTAAGTGAGAAAGCCGTAGGCACAATGTTAGATATAGAGGATACAAAATCCTCATGTAACACTGGTACATGAGTGGAACAGTCTAAAAGTGAATGTGCTCTGCGCTGTGTCGTTGATAAAGGTTTATGGATTTTTCTTTTTTTTGATGAAAATGCGGCTACTGGAGTAACATATTTTAGGATGCTGCAAAACTGGCTTATTCCTCAGATGAATGAAGATTAGGAAATTACATTTTCCAGTACGACGAAACTCCGCCCCCATTGGTATCTGAATATTCGACGTTTTCTGAATGAATCGCTACCTCAACGATGGATAGGTCGCATGGAAAATGAAGAATCAACACTTCAGTTTTGGCCACCGCGGTTTCCAGATCCCACAACCTGTGACTTTTTCTTGTAGGAGAAGTTCGTGAAACATGCAGTTTACGTACCACTTCTTCCAACGAATTTGAATTATCTAAGAAACCCCATCACAGCTGCGGTGAACTCAGTGACGCAAGACATTCGTCACCAAGTTTGGGGTGAATTCAACTACCGTTATGTTTTCCGCGTAGTCGTATAATCAAATGTAACTTACAGAAATAAAGTACAACATATAGTTCAGAAAGTATAGCAAACTTAAATTGTGCTCATCATTTTGAATCACCCTGTATAACTATGAGAAAAAGGCGCCATTTTAATCAATAAAGGGAAAATTTCAATTCACAATAATTATAAAACCACAAACTTTTATTAAGAATGTTCGGGATATGAGGCTGCGTTTTGTATTAGCTAGGCGAATTGATATTCTACGCATATCTTTCATTCAGTACGAAGGCAAAAATTTCAATTAAAAAAAAAGGATATTTACTTTACTGAAAAGCTACATCAACTCAATGTAAAAGCTATTAGGAAATAGTCACGTACGCGGTATAATTCGTGGCATAACCGCCAACAATTTCACGTAACGGCGATATCGAAATAGATTTGTTATAAATCAAGAAAATATGTCTAGAAAATGAAGTCGATTTTGCATTAATCAAAGCGCTTGACAAACCATATGTATTGTTATGAACTGAAACGATTCTTATTGATTTTGGGTACGTGTCTCTTTGCGTGTTTTAATATATTGATATAATGAAATGTTCTTAATAATATAGTTGTTTATAATTGGAAATAGACGTTATATATAGGACTAGAATTGCTTTGAAAGGAGGATTCTTGTTTTTCTACGAACAAGTGAAGCAATTTAAAAATACCAGAATTCAATAAAATAAGTGAAAATTGTGAAAACTATAAGTTTGATTTTCACAGATTTTAAAAATCGTAAGTAGACCTGCAGTTTAAAATACTTAGATAATAGGATTGTTTTAGGGCTTTAATCAGTACTTCAAATACAAGTATTACTTCTAATAGTACTTCAATTATTTCTTCAAATATTAATTCTGCTCAAATACCAGTTCACACTCCGTTAAATCTATTTAATTTAATTCTACCAAGATTGAATTCGTTGTAAATTAGCTTCCTTTGACTTACACCTGGTGGAGGTCTTGTATAATTTTATTCAAGAAGCAATCCTAGTGAAATATGTTTTGTGCTCAAAGTTTAAAGCATTAAGAAACGGTTGGATATGGAATTAATTCAAGGCTCCTGAGTTTAAAGGTCAGGTTTAACTTTTAAGCTGTGTTTTTCTGCCAAGAATTTTATAGAAATATTTCAATTAGCATTTTGTTTTTAATAATTTTATTGTGAGAAGTTGTACCTTTAAGGTTTAATTAATTCAAAGATTCGTTTAGAAAATTATAACAAAGAGCAATTTACACGTATCTTTGATAAAAGGTATATTTTTAAGGAATAAGTACGGTACTGGGAGTACTCTGAGTAAGTTTATTCTGAGTGTCGCTTGAAACTTTGGTATTTATTTTTGTGACATACTGTACTAATTTTCATCTTTCTCTATATTATTATTATTATTATTATCTGTATATATTTGTAGTCTAAAATTTAACAAAAGTTAATATGCTAATCAATTAAAGCAGGACTGCCTCAAATAGTCGAGGAGAAAGATTCTTAAATTCATATTTGAATTTCTATTGTATAGAGGCGAGTCTCGGCCTCAATATCACAGCAATATAAATATTGAGAGGTATAGGCGCCATTTTGTAAACTAGGGCATATTTCTAATTCTTAATAATTCATAATAAAAGCTCGAATTTTATTGAAAATGCTCGGTATATAAAACTACGTTTTATATTAATTGAATGGATAGATATTTTACTTGTATCATTCATCTACTATCAATGCAAAATTTGTAATAATAGAGAAAGAATCATTACTTTCATTGAAAATTGCATTCAGTTTTACCCTAAGTCGTTACATGTAACAACTCACGTAATTGTTGATGATTCCATTCAGTGATAAGCCGAGATATCAAAATTAATTGTCTATTTATAAAGACACAATTGGACAGATTATTAATTTAAATAGTAGGATTTTACGTTTAGTAAATAAAGTCGATTTCGCATTATTGAGAGCGCTAAACCAAACAGATACTTTGTTGTGAAGTGAAATCATTATTATTGATGCGGGACTACGTGATTTTTAACAAGTCTAATACTTTTATAGTATAGAAAATTTCCTGAACGGTGTTTTCAATCTGGATGATAAAGTATACATACGAGAGTAATTTTAAAATGAATTATTTCTGATGTTCTGCCGACAAACAAACCTATTTTAGAATAAAACAGTGATCATAAAATAAAAATTAGTGAAAGTTTACGTATTCGTAATTGTTATAAAGTGGCTGCAGTTGATTTTCGCCACTTTTGGAAAAATTGTACGTAGACCTGTATTTGTTGAATTAGGTTAAGTAATAAGGGATTATGTCAGGGCTTCAATTATAATTCGAACCTATTCGATTTTATTTTGTTCCTTGGTTCTTTCTTAGCGTAGTGCTATTGAATGTCTTAAATATTTGAATTCAAGTTAAAACAATATCGACGCTAAGCAAATTTGATGCTAATTCTAATGCGGAGACCCTCGTTGGAGAAGATTTAATAGTTGTATTGTATGAATCTTGGGATGACTGATAAATCTGGAGTTATTTCAAGGCACTTATAAATAAAGGTTAGAGTCGCTATTAAGATTTGTGATTTTTATAAAAGACTGTTTGACGATATGAAAATCTGCAATTCATAGAGTGCTTTGAAGTGTGATAATTTTTATTACGAGAGTAACTTTTATGTTTAATCAATTTAAAATCCCACGACCTCCACTTTAGATTTTTTTTATTTGTAGAACAAAGAGCAATTTACATGCATTGTGGAGAAAAGGTAAGTAAAAACGATACTCAGAAGGTTGTAAATGCGAACTAATATTATTTTTGGTGTAAATTGAAACTTTGGTTTTCTCTAATGTTGTGATTTTATATTAAAAAAAATTTCTTTTTTTATCTTATTATATTATTTGGGCATATTTGTACTTTAAAACATTAGTAAAGGTCAAATACCATCAATCTATCAGAGTTGTAGAGTCTTTTTAGTCTTCTTCCAACCGAGATAGTCGAGGAAGTGGATTCTTAAGTTTAGATTTGAAATTCCGCGTGTTGTGTTGAAAACCGAGATATATAACCTCACAGTCATCCAACTCGTGAGGTTTTGATATCACAGCAACATAATTGCTGTAAGAAGATGCAAGTCTTCGACGAAATCAGATTAAACAACTGAAAAAGTTGCACCATTCTTTATCAGGACAATGCCAACCCACACAATGTGTCAAACAAGTAATCATTTAAAGAGGAAAAGCAGTCTCATTATCCGTATGTACCTGACTTATCGCATAACAACTGCTCTGCGTTCCCAAATGTCAAACAAAAAAATTCGTTTACAGTGATCCCTTCCAGAAGCCTTCAAAAGCCATATTTTGAGATACCAATTTTCGAGTGGAAAAATGTTTCGAAAATTGGTTTGAACGCCTTATATTAAAAAAACAAATATTATGAGTTTGTTCCAAATAAATGTTGTACTTTCTTGTTCTTGTAAAGACAAAAGTTTCAAAATAATAAAAAAAATCCCTTCAAATTTTACGAAGTGGCTTTGACTCATGCAGGACTTAACGGATGTCCGTGGGAACGATTTTTAAGTACAAGACCTATCGCTACCAATGGTTGTTTAATAAATTCACACATCTGAAGAAAAGCTCACAAACAATAACTACAATATCCAAATTTGAAACCAGTTCTAAATGATTTCGAATACGATAAACGATAATTAAGGAAGTCGCAGAAGTGGTGTTCATTTCCGAGACTAATTACAACAATCGTTAATAAGTCCGGAATCTTATTTCTTCTCATGCATCAGACAAGAAAGAAGGACCAGCACAGCTCAAGGTTAACAATGCAGCCAATATAATGGGTGATTGTTTTTACTTCACGGGCGACTCTTTTTAAATTCGATTTGCACGCTACTTGAATATAAAGTTTTTCTTTTGTAAGATATTCAACGGTGTAAACGCCATACGATGCTGTTGGAATGCAGAAAATGAAATTATGCCCAACCTTGACATCCATTGGCGTGTTCGAAAGCTATTAAAGTGCAACAAATTTATTCACAAGATGCATGAAATCTTCAAAATTGAGTGGATGCTTAAGTAATGTTAATTATCATAATTTTCAGGGAAATGATGCATGTATATGACGTATGGATTATAATGACGGCATTCTCGGATAATGTACAAGATCTGTGAGATAATTTCTTAGTTTTTAAAGTAAAAGCAGGCGTTATTAATAGCAAATTCTAAGAAAATAGCCTGAGCTCCATTAACGTCATTCAGAATGATTCATTAGCTCGAAATGCAACTCTCACGTTACAAATTACAGTGGCCAAGTTCTCCATAATTACGTAATAATTAAATATACTCAACGACATGGAAATTCCAACACCAAAAAGGACTAGGAATTTTTTAATCAATTTGAGTTTGGTAATTGATTAATATTTTTAAAAAAATTGAAGATAAACCTACTTTTTGATTAAAATCTGCGATTCCTTCCGGAAAGCTTCAGTCAATTTGCTAACTTTGTCGGTCTTCTTTCCATCATATACCGCATATAGGCAACAAAGAGGAAGACCTGGGTGACCATGGAGATTGAAGAAATCTTCCCCAAAATGAGGACAAGCATTATCCTGTTGGAAAGTCTTCCCATTGGTCGAGACATGGAGGAAATTGAGGTTATTCCAATTTGTTACATGCCAAAATGGCAATATAGCATGTTTTAGTTTTAGATATAAATTATAAGTTAATTGCCGCATATTTTTAAAATGAATAATGTAACTTCCGTCATCTCTAACAGTCGCGCCTGCGCAGAGTGAATGCGGAGGTGCGTGAGTGTCAAAAGCGGGATTAAGCCACGAGGCCTGAAGTAAGTAACAACTATCTGAGTGGTGTGTTTTTTCTTTTTAGAAATAGGTATGTAGGTTGCTTGTACCTTTGTTATACCTGGTACCTTATCTCCTTTCATTCCCATACGAGTGCAACAGAAGTTACGTGAAGAACGGATGGCAGTTTGAAGTCCACATGGCGAAACCTAACCCAACCCACAATCCACCGCTGGATCCTGAGATTTAAGTTCCGAGATACCCATCACGTAAGTAATTTGATTTTACGTAAATTGTGCATGTAAATTTGACTTAGATAGCGATTGCATCACCCGTAAAGCGTGGTCGGTATATGTTACAAAATGGCGGGTAATTTTGCCGCGCGTGAATATAACAAATTCATTAGAATAACCTGCGTCGGATGAATATTGAGTTCTATTCTTATATGCCACAGCACTGCATACCAACGATTGGGTACATAAGGCAATCAACCGAAAGTTAACATTACGCTGTTCAATACGTCTTCGTCGGTCATCATGCATTCCCAAACATAGATTCATAAAGTTCCAGTACATTTTCAGCCAAAGCACTCCAAGTGTTGCGCTGGTGTTGAGTCGTGATGGTAGGAAATGATGTGGCTAATAAAATCGTAAACAGAAAGTTTTACTTCGCGGGAAACCATTCAATTTACAAAATTACCTTGATTACCTAACTAGAGGTCAGCAATTAATCTGGCACAGGAGAATCGGTTTCTCGATTTCATAAGACTGAAACGGCGGTGATTCTTCCTCATTAGTTCATTTTCGTTCTCCGAATACTTCTGCTAGACGTTGCTGAGTCGTTCTAGTCCACACTCGGAAGCATTGAGCGCTAGTGTGTTACACTACTGCATAACTACACGTCATGGTTATACTATTGCGGGCAATTGTTATACTATTGCGGGCAATTGTTATACTGTAACGCGTAATTACGCAGCAAATTTATTCGCCATATTGTAACATACCGACCACGTTTTTAGAGTGATGCAAGCGCTTTTTAAGTCAATTTGCAAGCACAATTTAACTCAAAACAAATTACTTACATGGTGGGTATCTCGTAGCTTAATCTCAGGATCCCTCGGTGCTTTGAGAGGTTGGGTCCGGCCATGTTGAATCAAATTACCATCCGTCCTTCCTGTAACTTCAAACCTCGTAGGGGAATGAAAGGAATTAAGGTACCAGGTACCACAAAACGCAAAGGCAGAAGGAACCTACATACCTACAAAGAAAAGACACCACACACCAAGATAGTTGTTGCTTCGTCGATGGCTCGTAACTTAATGGCGTCTTTTTACACCCCGCGCGCACTTCGCATCACTTTTCCGCAGACGCGACTCTCAGGGACGACGGAAGTTGGCGTATTTATTTAAAAAAATACGCGAGAATTACCTTATAAATTATAACTAAATCTAAAAATGTACATTGCCAATTTTGGCATGTAACAAGTAGATCGCTTTTGGTTGGCGTCGCCGTGGATCAATGTAGTATGCGTAAGACTACGGATCCCAAAGTCCTAGGTTCGGGTCCCGACACGGCCGACTGCTTGAAAAATAGCAGGTGAGCATTTTTCACAAAAATTACGCCCGTGTGTGAGTGTTGTCACGCACGTTAAAGATCCCTACCTTGCCTGAAACGGCAAGGGTTCGGCAAAATTCTAAATTTCCAGGCAACAAAAAACTCGCCTCCTGGCCAATGTAGTACCTTCGGGTGGAGCATTGGAAACGTAAATGCACGGATTGCTTTTGGTTGACTACCGGTCGATCAATCAATCGATCAACAATTAATTTATTTTCAACTGTAGATTGGTCGTTTGCTCAATCTAGATGTACATTATTATTTTAATATTTACGAATTTCGTCAAAATTTCATAAACCTTCGACTTTTCTTGCAAGGCTGGGGTGGGGGTTAAGTGCCCTTGTTCTTGTCGTCTTCTAAAGGTGGTTCAAATTGGATGTGGCGGATTTAAGCAGTCGTGATTTGTGTGATTGAGTTTTCGTGGTGTGTAGTGAAGAAAGTTTGTCTATTGTAAATAGTGGGTGCAGTTATTGTCGCAGATTAATGAATGGCGGTTTGGTTATTACAATCTCAAATAGGAATTGGTTAAGTTCTCGCGGATAATGTGTGACAATGAAATTGAAGTTTGGAAGAGGGGAATCTGGGCCTAGGTTCAGGTTGGTTTGGAAAATTATTTGGAGATGTTATGTCAAAGAGCAGGAGTAGATGAGGTGTATGTGTCTGTAAAGACTGATTATTGCAAAAACAGTAGGAAGATGCAATGATGTGAAGTTGGTATAATTTATGGTGGAATTTGCCATGTCCAGTGAGGAGTTGTATGGTTGATGGGTTGGATAAGAAAATGTGGGGAGACATCTCAGTGGTGTTAGGAAATATTTCAATGGTGTACCTGCCTGTTTGGGATGTGGTTCAGATCTCTTACCAGAAGCAGTACATGGAACGGTTTATTAAAGTTTTGAGTTCTGTTTTAGGTAGGATTTGATATTCTTGGGAGAGGGAGCTTGAAAGGTAATGCAAAACTTTGTTTCAAGTTGCGTATTTGAATGCAAAGTGTTGTATAGGAGGGATAAGTAGGAGGAAATAAAAGGCCATGGTAGACGCGGTTCTGTAGGATCGGGAGTAGCAGAGAAGGAATGGTCTTATGGACGGAGGAGCCAATGGAAACCAAGAGTTTACCGCGTATCTAATTGTAAAAATTACATATTGATTGAAAATGTGTCTGCGTGTGGTTTTTTTTAGATGAACATACTTAAGGAGAAAGTGATGTAGATTTAGTAGGATAATTTTTGCCTTAGCACGGAGTTTGGTAATGTGTGTTGATTTTAAGGCGAGTATTAATGTGGATACTAAGATATAGTACGCATCAGGAGAAAGTGTTGTGGGCATTTCATATATGGGCTCGTGGATTTTTCGGCGGTGGCTTCCGATTTTTCTCGTCGACAAAGTACAGGGATTTTTTATTTAAATAGAGGGGAAGGTAATAAGGGAAGAATCACTTCTCCAATTCGAACTTCGCCCATGCATGTCCGTATTCGTCTGTCGTCGATAGTCGAGCTCTTGTCCTTTAAGAGACTTAGTTCTCACCAACTATCGTCCCTACCACAATTTTCGTGCTCCCACGGCTAAAACCGCAAAACGCAGATACCTTTTCATGGCCTGGGAACGTAATATTTACAATTTTTACACCACAAATCCTAAGCTAATGCCCTGAAATGCGTGAGAACCTAATATTCATGAAATTTACACGTAAAAGCTTAATTAAAAATGATAACTGAAGAATTTTCCATACTGAGGACACAACACGGCATATGCAATAGTGGATGTATTTGATATGTTTAGATCCAGGAGAGAGTTGATTGATAGATTCCAAAGGGTGGGGAAAAGACGTAATCCTTGAGGGCATACTTGTGTTAAAAGTTTCGAGACGGAATAAAAGTTTGAGGAAAGAGTGGTAGTTTGAAAAGTTTGGTAATAATACAGGTTAGAGGGGAAATTGGCTATTCGGAGTTGATTTCGAAAGTGGGTCAAAGGCTGGATTAAAATCGTGGAATAAATAAGGATATTACGTATTTATAGAAAAAGAATTGGGTGGTTGTGATAAGTGAGCGTATGGTTCGTTTGGCACTGTAGCCTAGGCGGAATACGTGCTGGTCGGGCGAAAGAAAAGAATGTCCGTCTATGTGGAAATTTAGATTTGTTAGGATTACATGTTCGCTTTCCTAGGGAAGGCAGGAGGTCGATCAGTCTATAAGATTTAGGGTTATATGTGGATTTGCCAGGTTTTAGGATGTCTTATGTTTACGGATTTTAAAGGATTAGAAAAGGTGTCTGAGGTAAGACATTCCTTAAATAGAATGTGGGTAGAATTTTTGATTATAGGCAACGATTTTTGGATCCGGAGGTTGGTAATATAGTCAAGACCAGAGACTTTATTTGAATTCCGCTTGCTTACTATGAAGCCAAGAAAATAAATACATAGGTCCGTGTCGGGGGTAATCTAATGGAGTTGGGGTATTATTGATGAGGTTCCTTTGGAGTTCAGTGGCAATATTTATTGTAGCAGAACCACTGAATGTAGTACCTCCTTCATATAGTCGAATGTCATAATAGTTAGGTGTTTGCTTGGTGTGTGGAGGTATTTTGTCTTGGGTTTAATTAATTTATGGTACATGATCCAAGAGCCTCTGTTGTTATCTATCGTATTATGTTGTTGTAATGATTTTCCGTAGTGTTGATAAGTAGTTGTTTGTAAAGTATTTTTCCGTTGTGTATTTAAAAAGCGGTAAACTTGTAAATAAATCTACGTTTAGGTACTACGGCTCTCAGTACATACGCGGCAGATTTTTAAATTGCTTGCTGAAACAAAAAGTTATTAATTTTTTCCTGAACTGTCACGTGACCGCAAATACTTCAAATATTAGAACACGAAAATACTTGTATCATGGAACTTAACTAATAAATATAAATGTCCTTTTTAAAAATTTAAAACAATGTAATTTCATTTTCCTGTGTTAATTGTGCAGGTCGTTGTTATTGGCTCTGTTTCAGCACGTAGTCTCCATCCATGTCCAAACCGTTAAAATTTTTCCATTAAATACCATTAAACATCAAAATTGTATTCCAAATCTATATACGCTTATATTCAAATTAAAACTTTTTGCAGTAGACAATCATTATTTATTCAATTTACGTACTTCCAATTAATCTCTTATACTTCTGTGCATTTTAAACACTTTTCCTGAACTCCTTCGATGCATAATTTCATAACTAAACCTTTACTGTGATATATTATTATTAATTCTACTGCATCTTGACGTTTGAAGGAAGATGGAACAACTGATCTCACGTATTTGATTTCCATTGGGTTACATAGACAAATCTCTGGTCACGTCACGCGTCGAGAAAAATCTAGCAAATCCTAGTTGTCGTTTGTGTTAAGATTGCAGCTAGAAATGGGTTGGTCTTTTTACGTAGACATTGAGAATCTTCATGAATGATGCAACCTTCAGAAATCTCGTTCAATAGCCTTGAGCTACTAATTAGTTCCATTTACCTATGCGTTATCTTATCTTTACAAATTTCAAGATTTTTATTACTTTTTCTCTTAACTCATCTTAATTGGATGTACGTTTACATTCCGAATCTTATCGCTTGTACGGTATTTCATCACTCATCTTCTGTTTCATTTAAGTAATCCGATTATTCTAGAAGTAAATGAACGCGTTTTAAAGTTATTTTTCAATTGAAATACAAACGTACCTCTTTTCTTAGAATCTTTGACTGATATTTTAAAGCCTAACGGAATACGCTTTCGTCGAAGTTGCAATAATCTCTGTATCTCTTACCTCCAAAAAAGAAAAAACACATAGCTGATCGGATACCCCTTTATACCGTATGTAATGGTCGAAATAATCGAATTCGACATCATGACGGGCTTACAATGTCCATTTACAGAAAAATATCTGTATCAAACCATTATGTAATTTAATATATTTAAATTAATTACGGTACACGAAATGTCTATCTAAAGATCTAAAGATCTAAACGAAATACTTGCGGTTCTTACAATTAAATTATGTAGGGTTAATAATTTTTTAAGCGGAGTCGTTGATCAAATTTTTAGCTATATTTTGTACCACAATAACAGCATCGGAAAATAAAATTTCGATTTCTTCGTTTGTTTCCATTAATTCATTAACTCCAGAATTTTTCTTCTCATTTAAGTCGTTCATGTTTCAACAGACTTTACCTTTATACGTTGAATTTTACTCCATATTTAAAAAGATATTGTTTAACAAATATTTTAAACGTCGAGCATGACCTTGCACGCAATTTAAATTACAACTCTTAGTTGTACGCTAAACACATTATCAGCAAGTGCCTTATAAACAGAACGACTATTTGTAAATGACTGATCTTGAATGAATTTAATTAATTATTTATCGGCTTTTATATAATAAATCTTTCCTTCCTCATTATCTTCCCGAAATTTCGGTTTTCAGTTGGTAAGAGTCATAAAGTATAATGTAACTCGTCATAATGTTGGTCATTTTACTCGTTTGTTAAGTCATAAAATTTCACTATGCTTTGATAATTGGTGTAGCGTTTTCGGAATGAATGGAAATGCTCGCTCGTTATCGCCTTATTACCATTTAATGAATTGTTAAACGTCGTATCTTACGGTAAAAATTATTAACATAAAGCTTTAAACTCACTAATTGGGCTGTTTACATTCATATTGTTTTATAGTAAAAGATAATTAGCTGTCATTTGCTTATTGATTTATGGGTTTTTATTATCGCTACCGAATGAAACTTTCAACATCAGAACAATCTAGAATAGTAGTCTTGTTCAAAATTGGATTTTACGTTACTCAAAAAATGAAAAGAAATGATCTTCGAGTACTTCAATAATATTTTCAGTACAAGCGCAATGTTATTTCATACTTTTGATCAAGTTACACAAATGGTATTTCATATTTTTAGGTGGACGAATATTTACATATTCAAAAGATACTTTGTTTTTTTTTTAATTAGAAACGTGGGTTTTATTATCATGGAATGATTTGCATTCTTTACTTAGGCACTTATTTTAGAACGTGTCTAAATTAGAACTACGGGTTTTTCAACCTACATAATGAGTTTAACACTTGTTTTTTGAATTGGATTTATTATCAAGGAATGATTTAGAATTTTCAAGGGTTTCACTATTTACTAAAATAAATTATACTAAGCCTATCGTACTACTACAATATTTTACAGGGCGTAGAAAATTAATTATTAGAAAATTTAGGATTTTGTTTTTTGGTTCTGGGTCGTTTTATTTAACAATTGACCTCTAATGACCTCCTTATCACATCAATATATATATATATATATATATATATACATAATGAATAATATAAAGTTCATTAAGCACCATATCCAGTACATAAAACATTCCACAACCCAGGAAAAGTAAAAAAATTTTCTAATATTCTAAATACTTATTTTCGTGTAGAAACACTGTATATTGTACTTTAAAAAGCTTTAAAGTAAATTTAAATAGTAATAATACGCAAATTAAAAGTCCTTGAAAATACTCCACTAAAAAAGTACTAATCAAAACGCAAATATTAGTGCGTCTCTCTCAAAGTACTGCCTTAAAACATTATTAAAAACCTGTTCAAGGTCATTTTATAACAAGATCCGCTTCATTTCGTCACAAGATTAGGATTTAACGCAAAGCGTGTATTTTAGATTGAAAATTGCATTTCAGTTTTCTAGATTTTTGGAATTCCAGATTTATACACAAGTAGCCAAACAACCAATAAAACCATAAATCAAATAAGCAAGTCACAGATAATTAGAATAAATAACATGAATGGACATTCCAATTAGGGAGTCTATAAGGTGCGATAAAATGTTTTAACAGCCCATAAATTAAAAGAAAACGATTGTAAAGTCCGCAATAAAAAGGTAATTTAACAGTAATTTTTTAAACTACACAATTAAGGAACTATAGTAAAGTATTCTAAGATGTAATAAATCAAGTGTGGCGGCAATTTAGATAACAATGTATCAATTAACGCCATTTTATACAAAATTACATCAGTCGTAGGAATCAAATCAACCAGAAATTAATCAAGATTTCATGATGTAAGAACGATGATACTCTATAAACCGGTACACAATCAGAACGGGATCAATTATTAATTGTCCTTTGGTCGGTCAATCATCAATTATGAACTGTCAATTGTGAATGGTTAATTGAATTGAATGAAGTTCAGTTTACGCTATAGTTTTACAACGTTTACAATTATCTGTTGTTAAAAATGTATTTTAACAATAGACGTTAAAAGTTGATCTAAATTTGAGTACAAAAAACTACGATTTGAACTAAATAATGAAACTAGTTGTTTTTGATGAACGGCACTAAATTCCAGCAAGATAACTTTTAATTTAATTAGAAGACAATGACTGGAGTTTCAAATGCATGTTTCACAGTGGATTAATTTTAAAAGTAATTGAACGACACTGATATGGATTTGGGAAAAAAGGTAAGAAGTTTAATTGTACGTTTTGAATATAGAGAAGACAAACTTAAAACATGAAGAGAAAAGGGACAATCGGCATAATTAACAGTAAATCTCTTAAAATATATTTGTGCTTGTTTTATGTACTTTAGTGGGTTAGATTTCATAAGAATTTAGGTCGGTAAATTTTGTTCTGTAAGTGGATTATTTAAAATTTTTACGAGGTCGAATTTCGATTAAATTTGCCAATTACAAAAGGGTGTATTAGATGCATCTGATCAGCTACGTTTAACTACGAATGTAAAAAAAAATTATTAAAATTGTCCCTGCAAATTTTCTAAAAAAAAATTGTACAGTGTGATTTACATAAGAAAGAGTTGTAAAAAAGAAATTTTAAGGTAGTTATAAAATATTTTTTAGACTTAAGATGTGCCGACGGTATAGAACTTTATTTGCAGATTTAATGCTTGTACGTAAGAAATTTTTTAATGTGTGTTAAACAAAGATGTATGCGAATGTCACAATATTATTTGAAGGATTGTTTGTTAATGTTTGATGTCCTTATAAGCTTGGTGTTGAATTTTCATTATTTCAGTTACACTGAGCTAGCAAAGTAATTCAGGCATCTTCAGGCTATAATTCCAAGCACTTTTTATTGACGCCCAACGTCTGGGCATCTTCAGGCAACTATACACAGCACTTTTTATTGACGCCCAACATAGGGGCTCGTTTAATTCATTTTTAAACACTACATTTCACGGCAATACATATATATATATATATATATATATAAAACGGGAAAAATTAAAAATTAAAAATTTTATTGTTCTACCCTGTATAAATATAATCGCACTTCTTTGTCATTAAAATGCAAAGCAATTTCAAGCTTTAATTATTTATGTAATATGTTTCTCATGTGTAGATATAAAACAAAGCATATTTTCGTTGCGTAGACAATTCTGCATACTGAAAAAGGGATGCATACATTTTTTTAAAATACTAACTTTAATAGAATGCTAATTAATCATTAAGAATGCCATAATAACCAATTGCGGGTTTTAATGTATCTTCATAAAAGCGATTTCAATTACTTTTCCGTATATAAATAATTACTAAAAACGAGTTTTCATTCAAGACAAATACAAAGCCATTCATTTCATATGCGTTTAAACAAAACACACTTTCCGTGTATTTGTTTCATTTATCATAAAAACACAAAATCAATTGCATTTGCATAGCATAGAGAACGCAGTTGTGAGTCTTTATTATATAATTAAGTTCATTTTAAAAGTTTCAAACAAAACGTTAATTCTAGAATTTTCGAATACATCATTTTTACTAAAAAATGTTGTAAAATTCGATTATTTCCAATAATTGAATAAACACCGGTTCGAGCAACTCGTGCAAACGCTAAAATGCAATAAAACAAATAAGAAATATTTTAATAGCCCTCCATAGTACAATAGGAGAGAAACAGACAACGAACATCAACTCCGAGCGCTAGAAGAACATAAACGACGCTTTTCCGACAATCATAAATCACGACAATTAACACTAATTAGATCGTAAAAACGCGAAGATTGATGTAAATGCTTACATCAGAGTTGACTAAGATTTGAGAATAAATCGAAAACTCTGGACAATGACGTACAGACGTACTTTTTGTATATAGACCGGATCTTAATAAGAACGAAGGATACCTTCCTAAACCAAACAATACGCAACAGTCATTCATTTTTACAAGATCGACCATGTAAGTTTGCGTATTCGGCATGCATCTAGTACTTGACATTTGAGTAAAGAATTAATTCTTCGAATGTGTAAGTTAGAGCAGTTGAAATTACTGTACAAAATGAAGGAAATACGTTTCGAATAATTTGTAATCAATCTCATCGGCGGTCCATGATTAACAATAAAAAGGTACCTTGCAAACTGATGCTCTAACGTCAATTTAAAATAGAACCAGTAAGAATTTAATACTGTTGAGAATAATGAAAAGAAGATTTGGATAAGCGCTCTTTGATAATAGCAATTAGTATAAAAATTTTGATTTCTATGTTTGTTAATTGATAAGAATGTTTGAATTTTGTAATTTTAAATTAGAAAACGTTCACTTTTATTTTTATTCACGAAGGGGATAGTTTGCATCAAATTTTGAGGTCAGAGTTCGTAGCATCTTGATCTTTAATAAATTATCTCTGAAAAGTTATTGGCCAATCACATTTCACGAACGGGGTAATAAAAGATAGACAAATTACCCACCTATTAATTAAAAAAGATTGTGTGTACCTGCTAGCAAAGATTAGGTAAGGATTATTTAAGTAATAATTTACGAATAATTTTATGTATGAACTTAAAGCTGTAAATTGTTCTATATTCTTATGTCTGAATGAAAAATGTTTTTGAATGCATAGATGTGTCTTAAGATTGCTGTTTCAATTCATTTTGTAAATTCCACAGTATAATGTCCGTTGAGCTAGTTACGTTCCAAATTTGTTTTTAAAATTTTCTCTTGTTAATTCATTACTCGTTCGAATATATTCCGTTTCAGTTCTTAAATTCTTCAACCCAAACCCCTTTGGAGTTAAAAAGCGAAAATTAATTCCGTAAATTTAGAATAACCCTGTCTGTTGTTAATTCATTATCCGGTTGTATAAATTCGATTTCTATGGTTAAATTCTAGAGCCTAATTACTAATAAGTATCATTTCTAAGAACTCATCAACGGAAAGTTTATGTTAAAATTAAATAGGTGATAACGGGTTCTGGGTATCAGATAATTGCTTCTTATGTGTTTCCCATTGACAGAATTCGTCGAATAAAAGCTGCATATTATATCAATAAACCCGGGTTTTCCAGTTAATTTTTATTCAAACTTTTTAATTTAATTATTAGTTTTATACAAAAAAAACAACCCCCCTACCCTCCCGCAAAATTAACAAATCTGGGTAAGAATAAAAAAAAGACGGGAATGAGCAGGACCAAAAAAACCCAAAGAGAAAAAAAAAGAAAAAAAAATTCGCTTGAAAACTAAAAGAAAATTCGTTACGAGAATAAGGAAACCAAAAAACCCAACAAAACACAAAAAAACTTTTATCCGGCTGGAAGAGCCAAGAATAGAAAAAGAGAAAGAAGAAGAAGAGAGAAAAAAAAGAAGGAAGGACGACGGATAATGCATAAGTAACCAGGACCAAGATGGAATGGCATGGACACTGAAAAAGTCGTCGGAGGACGAATGTTTCCCAAGGCAGAAACGGAAGGTTATCAACCTCAAAAAAGGAACCGTAACGAGGAAGAGAACAAACAGTGCGAACCAAAATGACAAAGGTGTCAAGCCCCAAGTAAGAAAAAAAGGACAAGGGAGAACGAGAGGAAGAGAGGAGTTACGCTGGTAAAAGAAAACGATGTACTCTCAACTGTGGTAGCAAAAGAACGCAACAAACGAAAATCTGACGGAAAGGAATGCTGACTAGTGCTATAGTCGACTGAATCGTGGCTCCCGACGAAAGAAAGACGGACTAGAAAGAACCTACCGGAGGCGCGGATGGAAGAAACACAAACGGACTAAGAACCGATAGCAAAGAAGACCAGCAAAATGCTAGGGAAAGGAAAGTGGAACGAAAAGAACGGGAGGAAATAAAGAAACGAAAAACCCAAAAATAATAATACCAACACCACGTATAAAACCCGAAAAGCATGTAAGAGACGAGAAAGAACTAGGTCCAGAATTCGGAGGTGTTCTTCGAATGAAGGAGTAGCAATGATGATATCATCGAGGTAGGCGAAACAGAATGGTTCCAGGTCAGAACCGACGACCTAATCGATAAGACGTTGGAAGGTAGCAGGAGAATTATGGAGGCCGAAAGACATACGACAGAATTGAAATAAACCTCGATGAGGGACGGTGAAGGCAGTGATGGGTTTGGATTCGGGAAACAGAGGGATTTGGCAATAGGCGGAACGGATATCTAGCGAGGAGGGATAACGAGCATCACGGAGCAGGTCAAAGATTGTAGAAATGTACGGAAGAGGATATGCGTTTTTTTGGATGACTTGGTTGACCTTCCTAAAATCAATACAGAACCGATATGAATCGTCTCTCTTCTTAACTAGGACAATGGGGCTAGACTATGGACTAGTAAAAGGTTCGACAACTCCTAAGCGTAGCATTTCATCGAGTTCCGAGTGGGTAACCTCTAGGAGCGGAACGGAAAACGGATAATAACGTTGTTTGATGGGCTCGACTGACGTGCGGATGTGGTGTTGTACTAAGGAAGTACAGCCGAGGCCAGGAGTTGGTTGGAAAAGGAGGAAGTGATTAAGGAATTAAGCCGAAGTTGTTGTTCGGGATCAAGGTCTGAAATAATGTGAGTAGGAGCGGAAGTAGATGTCCAAGAAGGAAGGAGGAGTAAAAGTCCATTGACCATCCAGAAAACCAGGTATGCACTGCCAGAAGTCAATGCCAAGTATAAGTTGGTGAAAGACATCGGGAATAACCAATATATCAAGAGTAACCACGGACTCTGGGAGAGTGATGGAAAGGGAGACAAAACCTAGGATGGGACATTTCGAGTCGTTGGCCAGGCTGCAGAACGGTAAAGAGTACTTATAGAAAGGAAGGTTCAAAGAACGTAATCAGTGCCAACCATGACCACCAATGATCGCACGAGTGGCTCCTGAATCTAACAGCCCAGTAAAGAAAATCCCAAAGATTTGGGCAGATAAGTATGGGCGTTGGTCGCTCCGGACATAGTGCACAGATCGTTTAGCACCGAACGAGATTGATCCTCGAGACCAGTAAAAGGAATATCCGAGGACAGAGAACGAATAGGGTCTTCGCCTCGGCCTAGGGACCCTATCGTCGGTTTATTGACGCCGTACATGTTGGGCAGTTAGGTCGGGTAACTCCCTTTCTACCACAACCATAGCAATGTCGAACTTGCGGACTAGGACAACGAGTAGAAATATGCCCTGGTTGGTCACAATTGAAGCAGGTGACCTGACGAATAGGAGCAGACGTAGGAACAGGAGTAGACGCTACGGCAACAGGAACGTTATGTCGAATCGGAGATGAAGGACGGGCCTTGATAAATAGGTGAGTGTATGTGTGGGAAGCGAAGCGGGTGCGAAGGCAAAATCTGGTTCTACGTAGGAGTTCTTGTCTTGGCTAGGGGGTACGTAGTTCTCAACGCGAAATTTTCTGCGTTCTAGTTGTGAATACTCAGTTTCTAACTCTTTTAGAGATCGAACCGGAGGTAACCGAGTGAGATAAATTTCGGGAAACAACATCTAATTGTACATCGTCCGGAATACTTCCGTGACGACGGAACATGGCAGTCATACAAGCTAGGTACTCGATGATACCTTCCGTTGAATCCTGGGTTCGTGTCAAAATATCTTGAAATAATCGGCGTTTATAATCCGGGGGTTCGAAATGTTGGATCAGTAAATCGGACAACGACTTTCAATCAGAAAACCTATGCCGATTACCCCGATACCAAAGCAAGGCCTTAGCTTCGAATAAATCTGCTGCAGCCTCACATAACTGCAGTCCCGACACATGTCGAGCTGGTCGGAGTTCTTCCACCCGTTCTAAGAAATGATAACTGGAAAACCTGAGTTTATTGAAATAATATGCAGCTTTTATTCGACGAATTCTAGCAATGGGAAACACATAAGAAGCAATTATCTGACACCCAGAACCCGTTATCACCTATTTAATTTTACATAAACTTTCCGTTGATGAGTTCTTAGAAATGATATTTATTAGTAATTAGGCTCTAGGATTTAACCATAGAAATCGAATTTATACAACCGGATAATGAATTAACAACAGACAGGGTTATTCTAAATTTACGGAATTAATTTTCGTTTTTTAACGCCAAAGGGGTTTGAGTTGAAGAATTTAAGAATTGAAACGAAATTTATTCGAACGAGTAATGAATTAACAAAGGAATATTTTAAAAACAAAATTGGAACGTAACAAGCTAGCCAGGCAAAGAAAAGTAAAGGAAAGTAAAATAATAATTTCAAATTTCCCATCGCTGTACCTAAGTCACAATATTAGTTTGAGCAACTCCCAACTCAGACGTGTCACAGCACTCCTTTAGTGGCGCTCAACGTGTCGAGCCCACTACCCTGAGATTAAGTATCATGCTCTACCGACTGAGCTAGCCGGGCAAAGAAAAAGTAAAGAAAGGTACGATAATAATTTCTAATTCCCCATCACTGTAACTAAGTCACAACATTAATTTGGTCCAACCTCTAAATCACACATGTGTCACAGCAATACAGTCTCATATACGAAGAGAAAATAGTGCTATATCAGAAACTGTAAAAGACAACAGTACGTTGCAGCGAAGATTTAATTATAAATGTTGAAAATTTTATATAAAAACTTTTCCTTTTCAATTTTTTGAAATAAAAGTGATAGGCCTCACAAACAAAAAATGTCATTTTCGGTTTTCTCTATATAATTGAGAACGGCATGGGATGTCAATTTTTTTAAATTATTTTAATATACTCCAAAGCAGGCTAATTTTTCCATATCCCATTTGATACTGTTGTGTTACCCATTTGTATATGAGTCACTGTGTATATAAATTTAAAACTAGTTAACTTTTTAATCCTTAAAATTGAGCCATTTTATTACATATAATTTGAGCGATCCCAATTTGCAGAGGATTTTCACAAAACGCAATTGAGGCATTATTGTATTCACTGCTAGAATTTTGCAAAGGATTGCAAAAATCCCCATAATTTGTTACGTGCCAATTAAATTGGCACTTAAACATTGTTTTAGGTTAAGTTTGATGTGCGGAGGTTTCGCGCCATATTTTCAAAAGACGCGGTGCGCGGAATTTTAAAAGACTAGGCGCGTACTTCCGATACGTCACAGTGCGTTTGCGCAGATCGCGCGACGCTAGAGGGTTGGACGAATACTTCGCGCCGACGTGAAAAAGACAAAGAGTGGGAAAAAGTGGTGAGAGTTTTCCGTTAGACGCTATAACATGGCTTTTTAGCCCGTGCCTTCGAGTGGAGTGGACGCTTTGAGGTATCGTATTGTGCTTATCTTATCTATGTAGACTACCTTTGCCTAATTGTCTTTGTTGTTGCCTTATACCATGTTCCCGTCATTCCCTGCATAGGTAGGTGATAATTAGAGCCGTAGGCGTACCGTACTACACGACCCTGGACGACGAACTCATGATTGCCGTAGCTGGCCGGAGCGCTTGAGGGAACGTTGGCAGGAGTCACCATCTTTAACTACCGTAAAAAGGGCCAGCATGCCGCCCTTATGGATGTGCTGACGCCGTCTTAACCTACCCCGAAGGACGATAGGCGTACTTTGTGGAAATCTGGACCTATCATGTGAGTAAATTCTGTATTATTTATTGCCTTAATTTTGTGTAAATTTTCCGGTTATGGCGCAATATAATTTTGTGCATTGGTGACGTCATTGGTAGTTAGCAACGCGGAATCTGTAATAAAGTTCGCGCTTACATCCGCCAGGGGCGTTGCTCGCTTTCTTATTCATTGCGCTTGCGCGATGTATTTATGAACTCTTAAACTGTATTACCGACTTCGTAAACTGTTTTATCGACTTTTAAATTGTAAGAACTATCACCAATTAAATTGTAATAAATTGAAGTTTCTAGTCACGTCTATGACGTGGTACCATGGACCAGTCTAAAATCGCTGTAAAATGCAACGTCGTTTTTAAAACCCACGTGTCGGCAGACAGACTGCTATAATTCTAACAGAAGTAGAGGAATTGGATGGTTCTGGAACAAATCCACCTTATGGAATCCACCTAATCCAGCTGCTTATGGGAATTTACATGTAAAAACCCACTATAGTCTTATTTTGAGGGATTTCCACCTTGTGGGGAGGGATTTCTTCCTTGCTCCCTCCTTGTGTGATTTTTACCCTCATTTTAAGAATTTTTACCGGTAACATTCTGAACCAAATAGTTACAAAACTGACCTCGTATAAATATTCCTAGGGTTAGTGAACAACGTTAATAGGTTTATAAGTGCGTTTAACATATGATATACAAATTGTTTAAACTAATGAGTCGGCAATGAGTGAATCATTGAATCTAGTCAAGTATTCGATTTCGTTATTTAAAACAAATTAAATTTTAATCTATAATTAACCGCGCTCGTAAAATGAGAAACTAATGGTTACTTTTAATACCGCTAAGCATATACTTTCGCTTAGTGATTCATTTAAAAAATATTCAAGCCTGCCATTTCCAAAAATATGACTTAGAAGTTATTTAAAATTAAATTGCTTTATTAGTAAGTATCCTGTAGACAACAAGTTTGGTATTCCCTTAGTAAAGGTTTAAAGTGTTTTATTAAGTTTCCCTTCAAAAGGTTTAAATTGATTTACAAAAACTAAATTGATTTTTAAGATATTGAGAAAAATATGCAAATAATTGGTTGTCTTTAGCGTTTTTTAGAGTTGATTTTATTTAGAAAATTTATTAGGTTTCTTAAAATTATCTTGCAGAAAAGAATTAGAAATGTTTTAAGTTGTTTTCGAAGTTTTGATGTTATTCTTAAAATAATTGAATGATTTGCAAATTGCATTTTAGATCACGTTATAACATTTGTATGGAGGGTTTGTGTTAAGGTGGGGGTAGTCGGGAAATTCCGCGTTAAAACGTATATCTCGGGTGACCAAAAGGGATTTAAAGATCAAGTTAAAATTAAATAAACAAAAACGAGTTAAAATTAAATAAACAAAAAATTTAAAGATGAGGCTTTAACAGGGTGTAACTTTGTAAGGGGTGGTCCTATTTAAAATCTATTTAGAGATTTGGATTCCCTAGAAAAATCTAGACCAAACTTATGTGTCATGCCCTAAGACGGTTTGGACAACTTCCTAAAATAGGGGGTATAATTTTGTAAAGGGCTGTTGGATTTAAACAACTTCGACGGTTTTAGATTGCCCGGGAACTTATAGATAAGGTTAATATGGCTAGTCGAAGAAAACTTTTATCTAGGTTAAATATGAATACAAAAAATTAGAGGTTTGGGGCCTTTAAAAGTGTAACTTTGTAAGGGGCGGCCCTATTTAAAATCTATTTACAGATTTGGGCTCCCTAGAAAAATTTAATATTAATTAATACCAAACAAGATACATTTATCTTAAAAGAAACAAAAATAATCTTTTATATGTTCGCTAGAAGGTATGTGTGTAAAACGGTAAAGGGTTGCTTCGATTTTAAATCTGTTTGCAGATTCGGATTCTGCATAAAATTCTATAATAATTTGATGTGTCGCATGGCTAAAAATTGAATTTATAAGGACGGTCAGAAATCCCCCTGGGGGATGATGCTATCTAAAAAATTTCTAGAAATTCAGGTAGCTGAGAAAAATCCAAACAACACATTTATCTTTAAAAAAAAATTAATCTTTTATATGCTCGCTAGAGGGTGTGTAAAACGCTAATTGGTAGTCCGATTTTAAATCAGGATGCAGATTCGGATTCTACGTGAAATTCTATACTAATTTGATGTATCGCATGGCTAAAAAATATATAAGGACGGTCAGAAATCGCTACGTGTAAAAAATCTTAAAATGAGGGTAGCTCCCTGGGGGGTGATGATATCTTAAAAATTCCTAGAAATTCAGCTAGCTGAGAAAAATCTAATATTAATTGATACCAAACAATGTACATTTATTTTGAAAGATAAAATGGTTAGTCGAAGACAACTATTTGGTTCAGAATGTTACTGGTAAAAATTCTTAAACTGAGGGTAAAAATCCCACAAGGACGGAGCAAGGAGGAAATCCACAGTAAATGTCCGAAGTGGGTTCACTTCCAAAGAATTTACATGTAAATTCTCATAAGCAGGCGGATTCGGTGGATCCCATAAGGTGGATTTGCGCCAGGATCGGCCACATCCTCTACTAACAATGATATTCCTGCTGCATAGCACTAGTGAACCAATGTAGTACCTTCGGGTAGAGCATTTGGGACGTGACCGCAAGTGAAGCGGCTCTTACATTACACTGCAGAGCACTAGTGGCGGCTCCGTGGTTCAGTTGGTATACGTGTGACTACCGAGTCCAAGGTCTCAGGTTCGAATCCCGACACGTTCCGCTCGAAAGTGAAAGATGAGCATTTTTCACAAAAATATACCCTCATTCGGATAAGAGGTAAATGTAGGTCCCGTGTGTAAGTGTTGTCAAGCAGGTTAAACAACCCTACTTTGCTTGGAACAGCAAGGGTTGTGCATGGGAAAATCAAATGTAGCGAAAAAAATTGTTTTGAGATCAGTACTGTCCCAGTAAATCCGGGACGTCTGGGATAGTAGAGCGCAACAAAATCTATCGGTTTGAAAATTGTTAATGGTTTTTGTGATACAGCTGTCGTGCAACTTATAAATAACCGTATACCAACAATGTCTGTTCTTGATCTATTGCGTCGTATCAACAAAACAAATGACATACTTAGTTTGGTAACTTAAAAATATAAAATCTCTTAGCATTGAACTTTAAAAATTCGTTTCGAAAAATGCAAATTTTGTATATTAAAGTTGATGTAATTAAATAAATAATCGTTTGTGAGACCTAAAAACGACAGTCATACACGACGATTATTCCGGGATACCACCAAATACATCGAGTTATAAAATCTCACCCCAAATTTTAACAATTTTAAACGTATGTATAATTTGTAAATGACCCCAGATTCAAAGAAATCTTACCTCGTAGCTGCTATCACATGCTAAAGAATTATACGTATTAACAAGATGATCCACTAATTCCCAAACACCTTCAGACACAATTTGTCCATCAAGGGCATCGCCGTCTAGGGCGTCCCCACCAGCCTCCATGTGTCTAACCATCAGTTTCAAAACAACGCGCGTACGAAATCAATCCCGCCAAAACACCGCGTGTTTTTAAACAATTAAGAGAACAAGACTATACTAAGAAAGAGGTTACCGGATTAAATCCCCGTATTAACTGACGAACAATGCGCAAAAACGCGGGTATAAAAACACCGACGTGTACGACGAGGGGTCCGCGATCACGACAAGTGTGTTGACTCAATGAAAGGGCAGCTTATGGTAGCTATATTCACTAACAAGCTATTAGCGTGATTGTAGAATTCAGTTAATGCGAGGGGCGACGGATGGAGTATAAACACTTCGACGACGACGATGCAGAAGCGTGGGTGAATACGTAAGCGTAATTAAAGCAAACAACCCCTGCCAATATCATACTAGAACGTGGAAAAACTGCTTTTATACTTAAAAAGTCAATAATTAATTATAGCAAGAAGTTATTACATGATAATGACCTTTAAATGGTGTAAAATAAGACTTGGGACAGCTCTGAAAAACTAAATGACGCTGTTTATTAGCGTTCGCATTCAAAAACTAGAATTTCAAGGTCGTGTTTGTCCTTCAGTTATGGCATTCTTACATCCTGCTTTTAAAAAGAATTCGAAGATAATTTATGTAAAATCGATCTTCGATATTCGTTTAAACACTTGTCATAAAACCAATAAAAATAAGACGGTTGAAAGAAACAAAATCGCATCACTTTATTATATTCAAGTAGCACGAAATTTTCTAATTACAGAGATCGAACAAGCATCAATTCTAAGTGCATTTACTGCGTGCTTCAACAATTGCAAGCGTAATAAAAAACATGCCCAACTTGAAAAATATACCGACTCAATTCTACATTTATGAAATAACCTAATTTATGCGTATGCATTTGTGCATATACCTACAAAGTGAAGCTTAGTTGTCACTTCGCCAATTGCTCTAGTTTTCATTTTCCAAAAACAAAAAGAGATCTGTAATTCCTCAATAAATGTTGAAGTTTATGTAATACAAAATTCCCAGTGTAGAGGTCGCTTCCCGATTTACTTAGAAGTGCTTTTTGATTTACTCAAATTTTTGTGATGTTTTTGTAAAATTTTCGAATGTAGAGATATTACAATCGAATGATCGGGTTTTAAGTAGGGCTGGCAAAATACGAAAAAGTTGTATTCGATTAATCGAATTTTGCAGTATTCGCAAATCGATTAAACCGATTAATCGATTTTCTATCGAATATTCGGTTAATCGAATATTCGATTAATCGGTTAATCGAATATTCGATTAATCGGTTAATCTAATATTCGATTAACCGAATATTCGATTAACCGATTATTCGATTGTTAACAAATTTTTTAGTTAATTAATTGGCTAGTTATTAATCGGTTAGTCAATTAATCGTATGGTTGTCTAGATAATCTATTAATCGACTAACCGTTACATCGACTAATAAACTAGTCAAACAGATTATTTCTAACCAAATAATCGTTTGTCTGATTAATTCACTATCGTGCGGGGTAGTCAATTACAAAATCCACCAAGTCGTGTTTCATTTCATTTTCAAGTATCCTCCATCCAATAGCAAGATCTTGTCCTGAACTTGTACTGTGTATGGTTGTATTTTTTGTTTTCTCTCACGTTATAGCTTGTACATATAGGAAAAAGAGAACTTGGGCTCTATATACGTAATACAAATAATACGGCTATAATTTAGTTAGGTATTATAAGTTCAAGTTAGAAACAAACTTACAAAATAATTTTAAAATTATGAACTTGCAGTTTAATAAGCAACAACTAAATTATAAACTATAATAGTGGACACACTCAGGTAATCGGAAATCGAACAGCTATTAATACAGGCGTTTCCTTACTATATTATTGTACACTTACGTAGGTAGTTGATTTTAATCTATTAGGTAATCAAACTGAATTATATATACGTCACGGATCATGTTAGTCAATTAACACAATAAAAAATTATTCTTCCAATTGATTCAAGTCAGTTAATCAAATAACAGTGATTATAGGTGTTGTTAGATGTATTTCCAATTTATATGACAAAAATATATCGTTTGTAATTTTGTATACAAGTCCAGTTCCTGTTCCCAGGTCAGACCACCCTTAAGCTTTAGTACTTCTTGGAAGGTTTAGTTTAAAGTAGAATCGAGGGTTTTCCTTTGTATTATAAAACGGACGCTGCTCCTTTTAGGATAAATCTTTTACAACATGTTTGTACTGTTATATTTTTAATTTTACTAGAACTTTCGTTCTGTAAGGACTTGCGTCTTAATAGAAATAAAAGCAAACCATTTTTCTTCTAACTGTATTTTATTTACCCATAATTTTTAATAGGTGTGTCCTATTGGTCGACTAATCGAATATTCGATTATTCGAATATTTGATTAATCGATTATTCAAATATTCGATTAATCGATTATTCGAATATTCGATTATTCGATTAATCGAATAATCGATTTGTTAATTTTTAAAAACCGCGATTTTCGATTAATCGAATAATCGATTAATCGAATTTTATTGCCAGCACTAGTTTTAAGTATATAATATTTCAGAAAGTGTTACAGATATAACTGTAAATGACGTGTCACAAGAAAGGGAAATATTCAAATTTAAAACGCGCGCTTGTGAACGTTGCTTTAGAGGTACGGGTGCGCTACGGTCTGTGTTACCAATTTGCGGATAATTATCCGATTTGAGGATAATTAGAACGCATCGCGGATAATTTTCTAACCCTATCATTATGCAGACAATTTATGGATATTTTTGATTCCCTAAGAACTTCGAAGCTACAACACCTCAAATGATTTTTTTTTAGTTTTATTTAAATAGTAACGTGAAAATTTTTCTCGTATATTCCTGCCAAGATAAATAGATGTGGCAACATCCAGTCAAATAAAAATATGAAGAAATAGTTCCTGGCTGTATACACAAAATTTTTTCAATAAAATTCAAAAGAGTATTCTCGTGTAAAAATATAATTATTAAAATATCTTTAATAAATTACAGCAGAGCGCTTTCGGCCATATTCGGTGCCATGTCAACGTAAAATAAAATACTCCATCAAACTATTACATCATATATAGGGCATTGTAACAATCAAGTATTTAACTATAGTCCATTCCAAATAAGAATAAAGTAGATTGTAAATGTAATAAAAATCGTGGTTGATTTTTTATAGAGTTTTTCTATACCCATCGAGAATTCTTATAAATTGTAACAAGCCCAGGGTTAGGTTGGATGACAAGCGGCTTTTAGAAAAAGAAAACTCTTATGACTTTTAGCTGAGTTTTTGACCCACGGTCGCATGAGATTGGGTCAGTGGGTTTATTTAAAGTTGAAAAATAATAAGATAATGGACGGCACCTAAATTTTTTATAGAGCAACTGACTAAATCAATTTGCTTAAAGGGAAAATTTGGAAACCTAAAAGTTATCTAACCTATTTAGGAATTAAGTTTAATACCACCTATACGTTACTTACTTTCTTACTGCTGTGACGAAGTTCTAGGATGGCTCTGAAACATAATTACAACTAACAAAGATATCATCTATCTAGTAAGTCTGTAACTACACGAAGTCCTTAAGTTTCAAATACTTATCACTGAATCGTTATATGAATTCCTTTAACGGTCATAAAATCTTTGGGAGAAATTAAATATTCATAAAATAATGAGCTAAAGAAAAAATGGATTCTATATTCTCATATTAAACAATTATGTACATAATAATGCAACTCAACAAAGATAAATTCTTATGAATATAATTACTACGTTACTCAGGAGATGTAAAGCTAATAATAATTTTTCTTTTATATTTTTACCTCTATTGAATTTTTATTGAAGTCTGTATTTTATTAACAATATTTATTTATACTTAGTAGTCCGGAGTAGCGCTACGAGAGACTGTACAAAAGATTCAAATTTTTATACATGCAATAATGTATTTGTTAATTAATCTCAAATTAAATTTCATTTGTTGGAATGAAGGCACACAAACTGACATCTTGAAATAAGGTTTTGGTAAACAAGATAAGAAATAACATTTAGTTAAACAAATGCTGCAAACAACATGTTACTATGATTGATGTAACCTATTATCTTTTTATGCATAGCTTGACAATGAATAATTTCTAAATTTGAACATGAGATTAATGAAATAAAATCATTCTATTGTTACGTGCCGAAATCGGCCACAGACATTCATATAGTTTTGATATGCGGGAGTTTCGCGGCATAAATTTAAAGACTTGTTGCGCGTATTTCCGTCACGTCAGAAGTGCGTTGTGCGAGATTCGCGTCAACGCGAGTGGGGGAAGAGGAAAGTGGAGAATTTCCGAAAGACGCGTAGGGACTTGCCTCTGAAACGCGAAGAAGAGTGGTTGTGTGGTATCTTATCGTATCTTTTTGGGTTTGTAGGTCCCTTTTTTGCCTTTTTTGATTATCGTTCCCTATAAACCCGTTCCTGTCGTTCCCTACATATAGAAAGAAAACCAAATTGGAATTTGGATTCAACCTGGCTCAAGATCCACGACCCCGCAGCCGCTAGCATGGAGTGATCCTGAAGGAAGCTCTACTTGTTCACGTAAGTACCCATTAGGGGGTTTCCTAAAATTTCTATACATCGTAAATCGCGTCGCCCGAATTTGCATATTGTGTGACGTCATCTAAATTTGCGCGTCAACTTTTACATTATCGAATATCGTTACCAACTGTCATTCGTGTCACATGTACCGCGTTTACGGGACTGTAATACTATATATTTTAAATATTATGCCCTTAAAAGGTTAAACTTTCTATTAACAAATATGCTGCTAAATTATCTGTACGGCAAAGTGCTTGCATATACAGAGCATAAGGTAATTTACAAATGAACAATTAATTATTACGTAAATTCATATATGTGTATACGGAATAAAATACAGCACATGCAGCAAAATTTCAGGAAATCAAATGGGCTTACCCATCGGCGTCAACGACCTAACCTTCTTGTCAGCACTTAATGCGACGTCACCATTCTGTCATGTGTCGGCACTTTCCAACAAATCTGCTTACAATTTGTACAAAATAAATTTCCACGTTGATAAATTTTATTTACACATCAACCAAGTAGAATAATTTTAATATTTCATTAAAATTTTGTAGATTACAGAAGTTGCACTGCAATATACTTTATTATAAATTGTAATTAATTACCTATAAAACAAACCGTTGTAAAGATCAAATTACTTCAGGTCTTTGTTGTCTTAGACAACTAAATTAAGACTGTTTCACTTATTTCGACGTTTACGCCAAGAAAACTTAATTTCCTGTATCATCTCGCCTGTTTAATTAACAGGTCAAGTGACCTTTCGGCTCGACAAGAAGACAAAAAGTGAGCATGTGACACAAGTCGACGAACAACTTGAATATCTTAGATATCGTAACATAGAAGAAAGGAGCACGCGCAAGGTTTGTAATAGTGTGATCAGCTGTAGTAATAAAATGCTTTACTTTTATTGGTTTACTAAATATACAAGAGTACTGGAATTCATGCTGGGTAAAACGTTATTGAATAAATACTAAATTAACGAGTTTGTAGCAGTAATGTTGACAAATAATTCAGTTCGGAATGTTTACATGTTACAAGATGACCTTGCACGTAAGGTGCATTTACACAGCAAATTAATTATAATTTCTATATATACATACAGAATAATTATTAATTCCATATTTGAGTGATTATAAATTGTGACTAGCCTAAATTAATTTCCATAGCTCGTTTTTATTACAAATCTGATAATGGTGCATTACATATATTTTAAATACAAATTTTTAGTATTAAGCTGTGTAAATGAGCATCATGTTTTAACCAATCAAATCGAAGGCTAAACTTTTCTATACCTTTCATCGCTTTATTCTTAGCTGGAATGGACTATAGTCTCTGTTGATGTGATATTAGTTCTACACATAAAATGTCCTATATATTATGTAATAGTTTGATGGAATATTTTATTTTACGTTGACATGGCACCGAAGATGGCTAACGCCGAAAGCGCTCTGCTGTAATTTTTTAAAGATGTTTTAAATATTATATTTTTACACGAGAATACTCTCTTTTGGATTTTATTGAAATACAAATATCGCTCCAGTTCCTTTAAGCACCATTTGTTGTTGCGCGGAGCCCGGCAGTAATTTCCCGCAGCATAAATAAGTTAATAACACACACAACAGGCGACACGCAGTAACTTAGAAGGTGCTTTTATATTATAAAGCAACATTTTTTTAATTTTATTAGTGGGGTTTATGGCTTAACTTACGAGTATTTCATTATCTTTCCACATATGTGTTAAATATAACAACAGGTAATATGTTAAGTAAATGGTTATTGAAGGTAGGTAATAAAAAATTCTTCTACATGTGTTACTGTTTATACATTGTGTAGAGAGGTGCTGACAGTGATAATTCTGAAAATGGTAACGATGGAGATAATTCGAAATCAAACAATACATTTGAAGCTTCTTCTTCAAAAAATGTTCAGGTATGTATTTATTTTTATTTTTGGTTTTAAAACATTAGAGTATGTCTATCTTTTAGAATATAGAATCAAACAATTCTGATACCGAATACGAAGCAGAAAGCGACTCGAAAAGTGACAGTAATAAGGCTGCTACCCCAACCTTCAATAAAAAATGAAAAATATCGAGGTTTTATGATGTTTGGTTAAAAGCTCCAAAACTTAAGTATTGGGTCACAAAATCAAGCAATACTTCTAAAAGAGGCAATAATTTGGCATTTTGTAAAGTTTGCAAATACGATATAGTAGCACATAAAAGTGTTTTAATGAAATAGTATAAGTGAAAAGCACAAATTTAATATGCAACAAGTTAGTAATAACATGAAAATTAGTAATATGTACAAAACTACTGCATTAGATACGAATGTAAGAAATGCCGAACTAAAATTGTGCGGCCTATTAGCAACTACTAATTTGCCTTTTCTAAATGTTTTTCCAAACCCGGAAATTGCACAAAATATTTCTATTAAAAGAACAAAAGCTACTACCATTATAACTGATACTTTAAGCAAAAATCTTTTAAATCATTTAGAATTGAAATTAAAAGAGCCAGGTTTTATTTTTCTATCATAATGGATGAAACGACAAACATCGGTTAAAAAGCAATGCACATTTGCAATTGTTTATGTGACAATAACACAAACCAAGTTAAGACACAATTTCTTAATATTGTTGAAATAGAAGAAAGTAAAGCATATGATTTGTTTGCTACTTTAAAATTTGTAATTCAATAAAAAAACATTCCATTTTCTAATCTGATAGCCTTTTCGTCTGATACAGCTGATGTCTTAACAGGGGAGCACCACTCAGTATCTTCTATGTTAAAAGAAGATAATCCTAATATTGTGTGTGTGAAGTGTTCATGTCACATGATTCATCCTGCAGCTTCAAAAGCATGTCTGAAACTACCAACGTTTGTAGAAGTTCTACTTAGAAACATACCGATGTTTTAACCGAAGTTCTTTAAAACAAAAAAGGTTTAGAGAATTTCAAGTTTTTTTTTAGACAAAGGTACATAAAATTCTTTTACCAGCTACAACACGTTGGTTGTCACTAGAGGCATGTGTTGACCGTGTTTTGGAGCAGATTCAACCAATAAGGTGCTATCTAAGAGATTTAGTGTTTGAAGATCCATCAGTCACTACAGAACAGATGTTAGCGACAATGGATAATCAATTCACTAAATTATATCCAGAGATTATGTCCTATGTCTTAGGCCTTTTGAATGATTTTAATTTGTTGTTTCAGTCCGAAACACCACTTTTGCATAAAGTTAAATCAGAAACAGAGAGACTCTTAAAACCATTATGTGGCAATTTCATAGATGTGGCTAATATTAGAAAAGAAAACATATTTATCTTAAACCACCAAAACCCAAGACAATTTGTAGCATTAGATAAAATATATTTAGGAGTTGAAGCAACAGAAAGTTTATTAGTTTTAAAAAATAAATCAAATGTGCAAGATACAGAAAAGTTCCTAAAAACTATGTTGGATTGTTATATTGAACTGGTCTCTAATATAAAACGATTTAATTTTGATGATCCTATATATGAGATATTCAAGATTATAGATCCTTCTATTCTATTGCTCAGTCTTTTCTACATAAAGTCCCGTTTTAGATAGGTTCCCCTTTTTAAACCCGTATATAACTAGCCGCCAAGCTCTGGATTCAGAATAGCGACAGCATGCTCTTTTATATTTTAATAAATTGGAACTAAATGTAAATCATGTCAATGAGTATTGGGCAGATGTCTTCAATTTAAAAAATACTGCGAATAATGAAATATTTCCCAACTTAAAAAAAGTTATTTCTATGCTACTCATACTACCCTTTTCAAATGCGTCAGTTGAGAGAATATTTAGTGATCTGCATAATGTAAAATCAGACAAGAGGAACCTATTAAATACCTCTACCTTGAAAGCTATTTTGGCCACCGTATTAAAGATGAAGGTGGCTGCGTTTTATTCACACCGAACAAAGAAATGTTAAATTCAAAAATTTGGATAAAAATAAATAAGTGCCACAGCCTATGTAAATATATGTAACGTTACATATTTTTTTCCTTATAGAGTTAACTTAGAGAAAATGCATAAATATTAGATACTTTTAGAAAAAGGTATTCTGTTTATAAAACTTTGTTTTTGTTTACTATTAAAAATTATTTTTATTTTACTACAATTATACAATAAAACAAGAGTTCATTTCTTATTTTTCCGACAGATATTTCTAATTAGTGGAGGAATCTAACACTAATTAATATATACTACATGGTAGCGTTTAAATAGTTTATTTGCATTTCAAGGTCACAAAATTGTTTTTTAGCATACCGAGAGAAAGTTTATCGTATAGAATGCTTGCGACGAAAGCAATATAATCTCGAGGTCGCTAAAATAATTTCGTAGTCTAGGTGCAACCGTTTGCATGGTTTTATTACAAAAATTTTTCACTTAACTGATTAAGCTATAACTAGAATTTAGATGTGAAAGTTTATCGTATAGAATGCTTGCAACGAAAGCAATATAATCTTGAGGTCGCTAAAATAATTTTGTAGTCTAGGTGCAACCGTTTGCATGGTTTTATTACAAAAAATTTTCACTTAACTGATTAAGCTATAACTAGAATTTAGATGTTTATAGTGGCTTTACATCACACGTTGCTATGGAATTGATATATTTAAAACACCGACAGTATTCTTAAAAATTCCTAAAAAATGTCAGGCAGTGCTAGTACTACATAGTTCAATTTCCTATACTATTTCAGAGCAAGTGTTTTCCTTTACTCTTTATTTTGACATATATGTTTATCTATAGGTTATGTTATAAAAATGAATAAAGAATTAATCTCTTTTGTGATAAGGTGACCTATAATACATATTTAACTATATTGGAAAAGATCAAAAAAATTCTATTCACACAAAGATGAACCTTTTTTTTCATTTCCCACTGATTCGATAATATTTGTATGTGTTGTCAAAGCGTTTTCACGAAATACTCTTCGAGTTTACTTCAAGGCACTGTTTTTTACTTCTTCCCAAACCTGTAGCATATGTTTTCAAAAGAATGTTTACACCTTACTTCTAGGAAAAGCACTACAAAACAGCATCCTTGTATTTAGAGCATTGACGTTTTATATCTTTTTCGTGTTATAAACTTGGACATTATATCTATAAATTTAATTACGAAAACAACACTACAAAAAGCCATTTAATTTCACAATATTTATACAGAAAGCAGACAATTAAATGTAAGTTTGTATGTTAGGCATTTGGTATATGCCAAAATTAAGGCGCCTTAAATAAAAGCATTCCTTGTCTGTATTTAAATTAAAGAAATGTGTCCTGTATTTTAATACAGTACAAATATTTAAGGTGTGTTAATTGCGCATGTGTAAATGTCAAATAAGGGAAAACTTTATTAAAAAATTGGTAAAATGAACGTTGCAATAACTTTCTGGTGTTTTAGGCAGTATACATAAACTATATACCCGATTAATAATATCGACATTCGTCGCATGATTGAAATTTGAAGTATATACATACACATAATATAAATCATGCAAACTTTTGAATTATGAATAAATCGCCTAGTTTGATGTTCCTCGGCATTTTTAAATTGCCTAAAGTACAACATGAGGAACATTAAATAGGACTAGAAAAAAATATTCGGGATAAGAAGCGAGTTATAATATCACGTCTCCTTTACACTGAACAAGACGAAAAACTGATTATTAATGGATTCATGAAGACACTACATGAAAATATAATTAAGAACGTTTACTTACTCAATGTGAGATAGAAGTGAAAGGACGGTGGAGTATCTATTCATGCGTTTTTCGGCCCGAAAAATTCAGGCCGGCCCGAATCGTTTGGCCCGGCCCGAATAAAGTAATCAACGGTCCGGCCCGGATTCGAGCCCGAAATTGGGCCGGCCCAAAAGCCCGAATCCGAGTCCATTCCTAATTTACATCATCGTTCGTTATAACATGATGTAAACAAAGCGTCAATTTACATATAATACAGTACAAACCTAAATATTTTAAAACATTGAGAATAAAATCTTACAATCTAAATAATAGGTACATATATACATGCAAGAATACTTACAACATGTTCCAGTCCTAAATATGTACAAGAAATAATACAGTAACATTTGCTTTGGGAAGTGCACTTCGCAAGATTTAAGAACATAATATTAATTTTAAATAGTGTAAACAAATATTAACTAACAAGTTATTGACATTAACATTAATTTACACAGAAAAGTAAAAAATAAAAAAAATGCTCTAAAGGAAGTTTTTAAAAAATGTACATAATCGTTAGTGTTGTGAATGTGCATTTTGGTAATGTACAGTCTGCAATTTATTGCAGAATTAACCAAGAAGAAGTGTCTATCTTCCAAAACAGCAACACAAGTAAAGCAAACAGAAAATTACACAGTACCTTATGCAATCTTCTCTCTGGTACCATCTTAGGGCGAGGAAATGCAGACTGGGTCCTGGATCCGACAACTTAACTATACTAGCACACTATGCACAAAACGCATGTTAAAATGGTGACTTTATAATGTTCAAAGGACCTTGTATAGCATTATAATCGTATACAGAAGAATCGGATAAGTAAGAAAGCCTTTCAAAAGTTGAACTTGTATTTATACAAACTCAGAACCACAGGGGAGATAACATCAGGGTTGGCAAAAAAACACTTTATTTTGATAAAAACCAGGCCAGTGGTCAAAACTGGTTTAAACTACCAAAAGTGGTTTTAACCAATCTTAAAAGTTTACAACTTCTGTGCACCAGAATTAAATTGCTACCTTTGACCATTTCATCAATAGTGTCTATCTTATTTGCATTTTGCTGATTCAAACACGTTGCTTCCTGTTAATGTTATAACTAACGTTCCTTAAAATTTTAACCTAAGCGAAAACTGGAGTCACATCTTCTTTTATACATTGTTGAATAAACCAAATATCTATATTGATAGTTGCCCTTTTTATGGAAGGCTTCTTGAATTTATCAGCCTTTGTAACCATGCTGTAGATCCAAATTATCCCAATTGGTTGTGTATACGTTTTGATTAATAAAATTCAAAACTGATTTATTAACGTGTAAAATTTAATAAATAGCAAATCGCTTTCGACGTGAGCCATTTTCAGTGTATTATTTGTCAAACTTAATTGAAACGCCATAATTGAGACAACTATGTAGCATCGTTTATAGTTGTCTGAATTATGGTATTTTTAATTAAATTTGACAAAAAAAAAATAGTTATTTGACTTTCATCCTTGGGAATAATAGCCTTCATTGCATCGCTGTATACTACTTAATCTATTGTCTGGAACTATTTTAAATAAAATAATAGTGATAAATTTGGTGGAACATCCATATTGTGTAAAAACCAATACTTGAACAGCATGCAGGTACAATTAATTTAAAGCAGCATTTGCTAGAGTTCACCTCCTATAAAGGCATACAAAAAATGATAATCAGACACCCGCTGATAACAATTCAGATGTTTTCAATTAAGTTACATTCCTAACACATTCAACAGCTGGTTATCCCAACACTAATACGAAACTGATTTTCCATATCACCAGAGCATTGTATGATGGTATCGGCAATTCAAGAACATGGGTTCCATTACTAAACGTAAACGTGCCAAAAAAACCACGAGTTCCTGACAAATCAGTGGGCGCAGTTGAACAAAGTTTCGCATGTATTCCACAAAAGTTGTTCCATGTTAAATTGATGCTAATTACCTGAATGAAATTTACTCTACCAAGATACGTAACAATAAATAATGCACTAGCTAACTTTCAGTGGTAAAGGCATTCTATAAAAACAAATGCAAATCTTTTGGGGATATACTGACTTCAACTTTTTCACTTACTTGGAAAGGTCGCTGAACTTTCTGTCTAATACAATTTTTTGAGCACAACTCACTTGAATTCCAGTATCGTTTAGACAATGGGTGGTATAAGAAACGACTAAAAGATTATTTCTTTCTGCAACACAGGTTGATGCAGTCTTGTGTACACAGCTTTTCTCACCTACTAATTTAAAGTAAGAACAGAATAATAAAACTGTAAGACGTTCACCTAACCTATATTAACAATAATAAGTATCACAGTATTTAACAAACACAACCAACACAAATAAACAAAAATATGTTCGTACTTGACCAAGTATGCATGTATCTAAAATAAAACGACCATCTTAAATTTATTTAATTATAGTTATCAACTAGTTTGATTGGTACATAACATATAAATTTATATGAATAAAACGGCGGTGCTTGTTTATATTAGATTTCTATTGCATTATGCTTTTAATTAAGTGCACCAAGGTAAAATGGCTGAATACCAGGGGATTTTATGTAGTAATGAAATGTACATTAATAGAATACTTAGCAAGTGGAAAACAAAACTCCATCACTTACAGCTTGTTGATCGGGTACAAAGCTCAAGTGACCTTTTAGTGCAGAAAAAACTTGGGTGTCAGTAATACAGTTATTCAACTAACACTGACGGAAAGTATCCACTCCAAAAACTTTCACAATGTAAGTGCACTTTTATCTAATCCACAATTTCTTTCGCGATTGGGATTTGTGTCACTACAAACCTGAATTCAGAGCTACGATTACAAATTACTGTAACCGGTTCGCCCACCCAACGATGGTGCTTGTTTCTTGACTAACTCAAGATAAAAATTTGTATTGAAACCTAAATGATCCCTTCCATTATGCTTTGTCTGTAGTTATAAGTTACAACATTTCAGGGGTTTTACCAGCAGTTGCTTGTTCATACGATTTGAACTGTTTTCAAGTTGAGGTCAAGGGTTTTTCGATGCACAAGAATATAAGTATTTTCACTGTTTATATATATAATATCGACATCTGCGTCTTAAATTTTATACTATTTTTTACAGATTTGTCCGTTTGATTGATTTACAATGATTTCGTGCCTTTCAATGCTTGAAATATTTACAAATACACTTTTGTAACTTTGATAATTTACGGAAATGTGTCTACTGTGAAGGCGCGGTTTTAATTACTTGTAAAAGACTGTACTAGGCATTTTACTATTCAATTCCTATTTTAATATTATGATGGAATAGCCATGTTAGTAAATTATAACCAGTCACACTTCTATTAAATTTTAATGTATTTTCACCCTAAAGTTCATTTTAACTATAAATTGTTTAATGCTTTTCCATTTACAAATATGCTAAATTAATGCAATAGCGTTATAAAGTCCATTAGCAAAGCAGGTGTGATCTTGGTATGCCGCAGCAAACTGTATAGAAAATTTTGAAGAAACGAGTGCGATTTAAACTGCAGCGTTTACAGATGGTACACAGTTTATGTAGTATTATGACATTTTTAGTAGACGGTCAAAAAGCTGTATGATCATATATGTATTTCGTTCCCTAAAATCTATATGCAAAATGTTAATTAAAGTATTTACGAATCGAAAACCCGTTTATCTTTAAAGCAAATAGCTTAATACTACATTTAGCGACAAGGATGGGATGTAAAACGTTTTCATAAATTCTATGCCCTAAATAGGTGACACTATTTTTAAACCAATCGTATTTACTTTCCCCAAGTTTTAATTCCAGAAACCTGCAGATGACGTAAAACTTCACACAAACGATTATTATGCAGTGCTATAATTAATATGTCATCAAGGAAACAAGCCACGTCCTCTACTCCACAAAGAATCTGATCATTATACGTTGAAACTAATACCGAACAGCAAACGTTTGTAAGTAAAATATCCTTTATGTGTAGCATGTAACAAATTTTTGTTCTTACAAAAATACTTATAGAGTATTTCTTTTATATGAAGTTATTTTATATTGTTGAGCTGTAAATAAACAACAATTGTATTTATTAATTGGTTTAATAAAACGATAATGATTTGGTACATATTACATGTCAGAATATTTTCATAAAACCAATATAGTAAGTGTAATTAAAATTGTTCTGGTGACAGTCTGTTACCATAAAGTAAAAAAAAATTGACTTTTTGTTCATTTTGCGTTTTGTTTCATCTTGTACAATAAAAAGTAAAAACAAGCACATCGCGCTATGGATAATAATACAACAGGATGTGGAAAATTATGTCGTGAAAGAAATCAACTCTCCAAGTTCAATACGAAAACTTCTGCAATTTTTCAAAGTTGACATGATTTTGACATAAAATGACTCATAAAAAGCCGTCCATTGCAGACCTATAGTACCTATGTATGATTTTGATCAGCATCAAAAGAGCTTTTAGAATATGGTATCAAATCTAGGATGTTTCATTTAAAAAAAAACATAACTTTGGGTTGGAAACCAAATTGGCACAACCTGTATACAGATGAAAATATTTTCAAATTATGCAGCCTAGCCATGGCTATCATTTAAAACAAAACCGGATGTTGATATCTTGAGTAACATTAAAAGATAGAACTTTCACGGAGGACGTGGACACACTGTATATTTACAGATTGAACATGGATGTTTCTAGTGTTCCATCCAAGTGCCGCTTAAGTAAGTATTTTAAGTTTGTTTCGGCGAGGTACGATTTAGGTTTTCACATTTCCCTTATGCATTTAGTAGTTGTATTCAAAAATCCGGTGGCGCTATTTATCTTTTGTTTAGTTGTCAGTAGAACCCCCAACACGTCTTTTTATCTACCCAGAGCTAAATCCTATACTAGCTAGCATCCCTTTAGGAGCTTTCTTTTCTATTAGCATTTATCCAACCAATTTTAACCTAGACTACTCTCGTTCATATAGGAACTCTCCAAGTGTGTTTAAACAAACTTAAAATTTTATTTGGGGCCAAGAAAACATTTAACATTGCACTAGCAACCAAAAATCAATTTGCATTGCAAGCAACAACTAATTATTTTCTATAATCAGAGTGCACTTCTAACCGCAAGTAGGCATCCTGGATATAGATTTTAAAAATATCCCCCATAGTATTGCATTAATGTTGCTTGCAAGTAGAAACAGGTATAATCCATCCTTTGCTATTTAATCCTTTCTTCGAAATACCCCTTCTGTGAACAATAACTGTATCCGGAATCACCTGATGGTTAGTTTGCTTTTGTGTTATTTCGTTCGAAAAACTAAAGGGTGTGTTAAAAAGTGCATTCGTCGTTGAGATGCGAAGACGTGTATACACGTAGAATTAGCTTTGGGTGTAATAATGAAGTGACAATGAATTATAGTGCATAGACTTAACATTGTGTTAATGGCAGGATTTCGTCATACAGTTCACTCAATTTATCCAACTCGTCGACTTGTGGATTGGTGGTAAATGTCGTAAATATTTCGGTAATTATTGTTTAATTATATCAATTACACACTCCACGCCGAACATTTGATCCTCCGTCTGGATATTTGTTTATTAATTATACTTTCATTACTGAAATTATATGCAAATTCGTTGTGTTTGTTTTAAACAAGTAACAAAAATTACTCGTTTAAAACAAGAAATTTAATTAGCTTTACAAACTGTAGCATCATCAAAAATTCGCTCACATTTTATGTGCTAGGCTTTCGTACACCTTTTCGTTTATTTGTTCCTAGAAAACAAGTACTGGATGTTTTCTAAAAGACACTGCAGATTGTGAAGTTCATGTATTATTTAAGTCTGTCTTTGTTGTTTCCTAGCCTGCTGTGTTGGGTCCAACAGGATTAACCCTCTTTTAAAATGAAAAAATAATTTTTTCAAAGTTGGTTTTGTAATTCTTAGAATGCTAAAAATGAATTTAAGGTTTTTTCTGCTTTAAGTTTTATTAAAAATAAGTGAAGGTATTTTGTAGTAATGGTCATAATTGTTTGAATTTATTTAGGAGCATTGTAGTTAAAAATGTTCAAGTTTTTTATGTGATAATTAGTAGTTTTAATTTAATTGTTTATCAAAATGGACTATACGCTCGCTAAATTGGCTATAGAAGCCAAGATGGTTGATAGTAGGCTGTCATTTATTATTAGTGAAATCAAAGATATTACAATGGATACGGTGTTACGTGCCAAATTGGCCCTTAAACATTTTTTTAGGTTAATTTTGATGTGCGGAAGTTTCGCGCCATAAATTCAAAAGACTCGGTGCGCGTATTTCCGTCACGTCAAAAGTGGGTTGGACGAATAACTTCGCGCCGACGCGTGAAAGAACAAAAGTGGGAGAAGTGTTTTCCGTGAGTCTATGTAACGTGGCTTTTTTGGCCTGAGTGCAGTGGACGTGTTAGGTATCGTATCGTGTCTTATCTCTAGTATGTAGATTTCCCTTCTGTTTTATCTTTGTTTGTCGTTCCTTATAAAACCTGATCCTGCCGCTCTCTACATATTAGGAAGAAGAAATTTGAAAGCCGCTTAGGGCGAACCGTACTGCACGACCCGGAGAACTAATTGGAGGCCATGCCCTGCTAGCAGTTCACGCCGGAGCACCATCTTTACACACTCCGGGGTGGAGCCCTGAGATCCCGTCCGAGCGATTTGGATGTACGTTATGCATACCCTCCGTTAATTGCCTTAAAATGGGCCCTCAGTAGCCCTAATGGACTTCAACAGAAGCCAACTTTAACCCAGGGACATATTCATGTGAGTATTGGCCGTAGAAACTATTGTCTTAAATTTATATATTTTTTCGATAATTGCGTATTAAATTTGTGCATTGGTGACGTCATTGACAGATGGGCACGCCAAAATCTGTATAAGATTAGCGCTACCAACTGCCGGTGGTGTCTAATAAACCGCGCTGGCGGTTTGGTAACTATGAACTGTGAAAATGTAAGAACGGTTAATTTTGCTTTAATAAAATCTTATTGCCAAATCGCTTCGGACATAAGACAAAACTTGAAATCATGCAAAGGTTCACGTTAATGGACGAAGATTCCTGAAATTATTCAAAGCTGATTTCATTGTGTTTAGCAATAGACCATTGTTTGTGTCTGACATATAGATGACCAATAAAATTTTCAATAGCAATATACCTTATTTTGTGAATATTGAATATTTTATTTCACTTCTAAGATTTAGAGTATACTCTTAAAATGTTCTTCGTTTTGTTCGCAACCTTTAAGATCATTAATAAAAATGTAAGTCTCAAAATAAATTATATTCTATTAATCGTTTCTTTTAAATTTGAAAGAATCCACAATATCTATATTTATGTACACACTTGTACTTCAGTATTTTAAGAACAATAGAATTCATATTCACATAACCTTACTTTTTATTTAATTTCAGACATAAATTGCATTTCTGAATATTTGACCTTATAAAATTGATTACATATAAATATTAGTAATCGCTCACAGTACTGTAATCGACCTTACACAAATTTATTACAAATTTCTTTTTATAATACCTAATGCAAATTTCTTGAAGAACAAAAGTTAAGTTTAATTTTCATTTGAAAATTCAAATGATATATTTTTAATATACTGAATAACAGGATTTAATTATTATAATTTAAATTCTGATAATTAATTAACACATTGAAATTTAGTTTTGTGATAACACTCAAAAAATTATCTTAACCTTACTTGTTTAAGTACACCTATCCCCCGATTTACACGGTACTTGTTTTACACGTTCTCGCTTTTACACAGTTTTCCAAATAAGTTTTTTTTTGTTTTTATCGCACTCTACTAAATGCTACTGTGATTGAACACGTGCGCTGTGTACACATCTCACGGGGAATCCCGAGCTTATGTTCTGACTTGCTGCACACGCTCACTGTGTCTGTAGTATTTCTTCGCATAAAATTAAAGTTTTATCTACGGAAAATTGTATTTGAGTGAAAGTTTCACAGTTTCAGAAAGATTTAATTTTCCATATTCGTAAATTACAAGTGAGTGCATAATTTAGATTATTATAAATTAACGGCTGTGATTAAAGTAAAATTCAGAGGGAAAAAATGCAGGAAATTTTGGAGGGAAATGATGGCTTTTCGATTTACTCGGTTTTGACTTGAAAATTTTTAATTTTCGATTTACACGTTTTTCTCAGGAACGTATCTACCGTGTAAATCGGGGATAGGTGTACAGTCTAATCGTGGAAAAATTAGAAAATTCTTACTGCCTGGTAAACAGATGTTTATATCGAAAATTACTGAACTGCTTATTTCAGAACCTTCACCTAAATTAATATATTCCAATCAAACACTGGAATCCCAACTTGTTGTGAACTGGTCACTAGCTGTACTATTGCAGGCAATTGTTAATGCCGCGTAATTCCTATAACATGTATCAACACGTTTTAAGTATTGCGCAATAGTCAAATTTTCATGTACATTTAAAGTCAGTTTACCTACACAATATAAGTAAAACAGGTTACTCACTTGTATGGTATTTCGTAGCTAAATCTCCGGGTCCATGTTTGTGGGTAGGTTACGCCATTGCTGAGTTTCAGATTGCCAATCGGTTCTTCCTGTCTCTTCTATGTTCGTAGAGGAATGAAGGAACACCAGGTAGAGGTCCGCAAAGGTAAAGATAAAGGAACCTACATGCCTACAAAGAGAAAAGACACACACACACCACATAGATAGATGTTCATGGCTTGAGGTCTCGTGGCTTAATCCCCTCTTATAACACCGCGCACAATCTGCCATTCACTCTGCGCAGGCGCAACTCGGGGACGACGGAAATTGACATTTTTTTAATTTAAAAATATCCGCGGGAAATTATTTACAAATTAAAGCTAACTCTAAAAATGTACATTGCCAAATTTTTGCATGTAACAAACTTCTGAAAATTCTAAATCCATAAAATACTTTCATAACCTAATATGTATAATTCCTTCAAACTTCATTTCAGGAACTGACCAAATCTAATTTTAACAGAACCAAAAATTCTAGAACAATACAAAGTCTTCCAGCGAATTTGTAAAACTTGTTCCAATCAAAACTTGAATTATCACAAAACCAATTACTCTAAAAATTTGTAAATACACCAAAATTATTGGATTTGCAAACACTTCAAAAATCTTCTGGCTTTCAACGTCGTTAAAACCACTTTAAATCATAACTGCAGCACCGAATAAATGACTTTAAGCTGTTTGATATGTGAAAGTATCCGACCATGAATGCAAAGATGCAGTTCTTTTCAAATTTTCTAGCTAGTCAGTCAGTTACTAGCACGATCTAAATCTCTTCCACCTTCAAAACTTTCGATCGTTTTAGATAAATCAGGCATAACCTTAAAGTTTCGAACTTCATTATTCGCTCCATTCGAAGTCGCGTCTGTATGTACTTGCACAAAAGGGCTACGTTGTAGCATATGCAACAGCTGAGAATTTTGTTTAATAAGAGTCGTCACCGCATCCATCATCATAGTGCCGTTAAAATTTTGGTTATTCTGGAGATTTTCATCACTATTCCTATTAATATCGGAAGCTTGCACAAAAGATTCAAATTCACTGTTTGGAATTCCATTCATTTCGTATTCTTTAATAAACGTGGTTGTACATAAATTATACTTTTATAACATTGAATCGTGCAAATATTTTCGTAGAATGATTCCTTCAACTCCACACCTGAAAACTGTAGGCTAATCTCTTATTACCATAAATTAAACAGAAATCAAGCGTAATTACTCCTTTATTGCCCAAAATAAAATCAACCATCGTACAATATATCCCCTTCTTTGTAATCAAAGTAATTTCCCCTACTTATCAATAATACCAACTATGTGAATTAAGGTTTTCCGCTAAAGTTTAAATTCAAAAAGTAATCAAATTTCATGACAATTGCTTACAGTAGTATTAGCCCTTTTCTAGATAGTGGTGATCTGTTGAGGGTAGGTGAGCACATCTGAAATTCGGAGTTATCGCATGATGCCAAATTTCCACTTTTGCTTCCTAGTACACATCGGTTAACCGAATTTATCATATTAGATTGTCATCAAAGACATTTACATCCTGGAAATCGTACAACACAATTCCTATTAATACAAAATTACTGGATTTTGCTCACAAAGAGGGCTATACATCTGTGTTTGAAAACCTGAATTCGTTGCTTTTTTGTAAACCTTCATGGCCACCTATGGTATCTTTAGACGGTTTAAACTCTAGCCCGGCTACTTTTTCACGTTTCATAAATAAAGTTTTTTGGGAACTGATTAAAGAGGGCAAGGTTCTGATTTACGTAGACGATGTTCTGATTTCTTCGAAAACAGTAGATGAAAATTTATCGGTCCCGAAACAGATTCTTATTTTACTTTTTGAAAATTTACTTGAGTTACGATTGGATAAATTTTGCTTTTATACAAAAGAGATTGATTTTCCTGTTCCCACAACCTTTAAGAAACTCCATAGTTATATTGGTCTGGCGAGTTATTTTTGCCGCTTTATTAAAGACTTCTCTATTATAACGAAACCTTTGTATGATCTTCTAAAGAAAAACACACAGTTCGAGTTTCGAGAAAACCAACTGGAAGTATTTGAACTATTAAAGACCAAACTTGCTTCTAAGCCAATATTGTCTGTTTATTGTTCTGCAATGACACGGAATTACATTGTGACACGAATTCGTGTGGTTTTGGATCTATTTTAATACAGAGACAGGCGGATGACAAATTTCATCCGGTGTATTTTATTTCAGTAAACGAACAACTGACTATGAGTCAAAGTATTATAGTTATGAACTGGAATGTCTATCGATAATTTATGCTTTAAAGAGGTTTCATGTGTATTTGTATAGTCACTGATTGTGATAGTTTTAAGATGACATTATCTAAGAAAAATATAGTTCCGCGAATTATAAGATGGTGTCTATATTTGGGAAATTATAATTATTCTATTGAACACAGATCAAATAGTCCTATGCAGCATGTTGATGCTGTAAGTCATGTTAGACATGTTTTAATCTTGAGGGCAATACCATAGAACAAACTTTAGCTTTAAAACAATCAACTGATGAGGATATAATTAAATTAAAAGAACAGCTTCAAAATTCGGAAAATCCTTTATTTGAACTTAGGAATGGTTCAGTGTATAGGAAGTCTAAGGATGATATTTTATTTTATGTACCAAAAAATATGGAACCTAGCGTAATCTATATGTATCATAATGATATGGGTCATTTTGGTTTGGATAAAACCTTTGAACTTATTTCTAGGACGTATTGGTTTCTGAAAATGAGGGATAAAATTCAGAATCACATAATTGTATAAAGTGTATAGAATTTAATCCAAAGTTTCCAGGGCGAAAGGAAGGATTTTTTATTCCGAAAGGAAATATACCATTTGAAGTAATTCAAGTAGATCATTATGGACCACTTTATATGACTTGTAATAAGCGACAATGTATTTTCAAAATAATAGATGGATTTACAGAATTTACTAGGTCCTATCTGTGTAGTAGCACAGGTGCTCAGAAAGTGATAAAGCATTTGCAAGATTGCTTTAGAAAATTTTGTATTCCTAAAACATTAATTTCTAATACGGGTTCATGTTTAATGTCCGAAGAATTTAGTCAATTTGTTTCTGAAAATAGCACATTTTTATCGCCACAGGAGCACCTAGGGTGAATGGGCAAATAAAGCAAATGAATAGATTATTAACGCCAATGCTCGATAAAATCACAGATGAAAAACAAATTGATTGGGTTTCTGCATTACAAGAGGTTGAGTTCTGTATTAATAATTCGGTAAACCGATCCAGGGGAAAAGCACCATCATTACTGTTATTTGGTAGGCTTCAAGGAGGTAAAATTAAAGATAATTTAAAGGACGCTTTGGAAAGTTTAAATGTTCATAAAAAGGTAGAAATAGATGGGATAAGGTTGGAAGCTGGGGAGTGCAAAGAAAAAGGTCAATCTCAAAATAAACTATATAATGACCCGAAATGTAAGCCGGCTTAAACCTATAGTGTGGGCCAGTATATTATGATCTCGAATGTCGATAATACACCCAGAGTAAGCAAAAAATTAATTCCTAAATTCCGAGGGCCGTATGAGGTAACTGCCGTTTTGCCTCAGGATAGTTATGTTATAGGCGGTTCCGTGGTGTAGTTGGCATGTGTGTAACTACTACGCCCAAGGTCCTGGGTTTGAATCCTGACACGGTCTGCTTGAAAAATGTTAGGCAAGCATTTTTCACATTAATACATCCTCATTCAGACGAGAGGTAAAATGGAGGTGTCATGTGTGAGTGTTGTCATGCACGTTAAAGATCCCTACCTTGCTTGGAACAGCAAGGCTTCGGCAAAATTCCAAATTTTCCAGGTAAAAAAAAATTCGCTTCCTGGCGAATGTAGTACCTTCGGGTGGAGCATTGGAAAAACACATGTTGGATAGGTATGTTATAACAGATATAATAGGGTTTCAGAACACTAGAATACTTTATAATGGTGTTGTAGATGTTACTAGGATGAAAGCATAAAGTAGAAATGTTTAAGAGAATTAAGGTATACTTTGCTATTTAGACACAATCACTTTTTTTGTCTCTTTATAGTACTTTCATATTTTTATGCTTATATTAAGTTAAGGTTTAGTGTTTATATTTTTTAGTAGTTTAGTATCAGTTGTACTTATACCTTACATTCTGTGCATATTTAAGTATGAAATATTATATTTGATTATGTTAAATTGCAATTTATGATGCCCTTATGTAGTTAAATTGACTGTTTATTTAAGTGATGTCAATTATTATAATTTTATGTAGTGTGATCATGGTCGATCACTAGTCAGGTTGGACGAACTGTAAGTAATTGTCATGAAATTTGATTACTTTTTGAATTTATACTCTAGCGCCAAACCTTAATTCACATAAGGCGATTTTTCGTGACATAAACTAACATACTTAATTATGTGTGTATGTGTTAAACTTGCGTTTTGGCAATAAAATTTACTCAAGGGGAAATTGTACGGCACCATTCTATCAGATAATCGAACATACCTTGATCTGTACCAGGTTATGCTTGTGTATGTTAAGCACTTGACTTTTACCGGGTAATTATTCAAAGCGAGGTTAGGAAACTACAATACGTTTTCGAGGTGCTGCACAAGTAAATGTTTTTTAAATAGTGGGGAGATACTTCAACATACCATACTCGAACAATTCAAGTATGTCGCAAAAAATCGCCTATAGTTGGTATTATTGATAAGTAGAGGAAATTACTTTGATTAGGAAGAAGGGGATATATTGTAAGATGGTTGATTTCATGTTGCGCAATAAAGGAGTAATTACGCTTGATTCCTATTTAATTTATGGTAATAAGAGGTCAACCTACGCTACGCAATTGTTTACTGACAAGTTTTCCCCAGTCTGAATATTTGAAATTTCTTGGGCAAAAATTTTTGCCTGAACCCTCTTAATTAATAAATGAATAATCTCTTGCTGCTGGACAACAGACAATTAGAAAATTTCAAACGTAGATCTGCTGGAGACTGAATATTACAAATAAAATGACTAATGTAAAAACAATCTTACAAATTTTCTGTAGATTTATCTAAAACTGAACCTAAGAAATCTTCGGACCCAACAACTGTTAACGTCAAAATACAATGTTCGAGATCCATCGGATATGAATTGGTAAGATGTGGTATAAGTGTCACCGGCCGATTTTCTCGAAGAAGCACTAATTAGGGAGGCGCTGTCCAGTGTAACAGATGAAGAATCAACTCTGAAATCAAAAATCCATGTGACACACAATCCACGGAGTTGTCCTGGAGCTTCACGTGAAACCATAATGATGGAAGAAGATGCTCCTGAATATGTACAATGCGATTACTGATGAATGTCTTCCACCTATATGAGGAGGACAAAGTGCAAAATAAAACAACTGTGGAATCTGACTAACACAAAAACCCTACTAAATGATAAACTATCTGTATATGCAATTTTGACAAATTTTACTAAATCTGCTAAAAGTACAGTAGCGCATAATTCAAGCCGCGGCAATGAAACGTGATTAGTAGAAGCCACTTTAGGTTTTGCGCATACAAATGATACGATAATGTTGTCTTGCGACATGCAATTTCAGTATTCAAGACATCTGGCAATTTAATCAGAAAATTTCTCCATTTTGCTACCACTTCCGATGAAGACTCTTAGTCCCAACCAAGGCCTAAAGCCAAAGATCTTAAACTAAACGCTTAGCGAAAAGCACTAAAGGCACTATCAAACCGAGAGGACTGCAAATTCTTCCGACAGCCGACAAAATATTGCGCTTACTACAATTGCGCTCTTTGGTGAGGAAATTGTATAAAAATACATCCAAACAAGCACCCCACGAGAGGCTTCATATTTTTGTTGAGCCACTATATTTATCTTAAAATGTTATGGCATTTGAATCAAGGAGGGGTTCTTTCAAATTGGACATCACTTTCTGACAATTACTGTTCCATTTTCTTAAAAGACTGGTGCACGTTATTCAATTCGAAAATTAATTAATTAGCACCGTTTATAGAACTGCAACCGGCGACTAAATCGTCGACATGGGTATCGTTGCAAATGCCTTAGCTGTGATAGTAAAATTAGCCAATTCTAACTTAGTCAACTCTTGAATAGTGCACAGGGCCAAAAAAAGGTGACTACAAAACTCCATAAGTTATGGTATCTTATCTAAAATGTTGGTAGCGATTCGTTGCTTAAGCCTTACCATAACATAATTTAATAAACGTCTCCATGACATAACCCACAAATAGTTAGCTGTCTGGCATATTGGCAGCGATTCGTTGCTTAACAACATATGTCACAACATATAATTTAACACTTTTCCTTTTTGGAGAGGATAAACAGGTAATATTTCGTTCCTTATAAATGGGAATCATGTAAACATGTTGGAGTTCTTTAACAACCATGTAACACCCAAAAACATTTTTAAATTAATCCAAATTTCAAATGATATTTTCTGCCAATCACAGATAATTCTATCTAAAATGTAACCCATCACTGACCAGAATTAATAGAGTTACCCAATCCTAGTTTGATTTTGAATGACAATTGACAACTTAATTGAACATAACCTATCCACTGATATCTAACATCCCGGGAAATTTAGATTTTAAATTAAGGTGCCAAAGGAAATGCTAGTTTGTTCTAGAGAATTCGAAACCGAAAGTGCGTAATAATATGTAATTCTTTGTGATATCTTTAAAAATATTAAAAGGAAGTACTTTAGAATATTGCACAGTAACTTAAATTTAAATATAGAGTAATATCAATTAGCAATGGCAGTAATAAAAGTTGATTTAAACCATTAACCTAAAAGCACATGTAGGGATGATGTACAATTGTGCAATATGTAAGGTTTTTGATTGGCTAGGCCAGTCACATGATAAAAGTATATAATTACAGTAATAGAGAAAATTAAAAAAGACGACACACAAAGTCTCCCCAAGACACACAAATACAAAAAGATATGAAAGAAGGCACGTAAATTAGAAAATAACTAGCCCGGAGCTAGGGCGGGTTATGCTGCAGGGTCGCGTAGCAGTATTGGTTATATGCCCGTGTAAATTAAAGTAATGTTTAGTGAACAAAAATAAGAAGTGAGTAAGCTTATTATGGGAAGAATAGTGAATTTAAGTAGTGGCTAAAGAACACAGATAAGCTCGGCTCTTAAAGGAAAAGTAAATCGTAATAAATTTAAGTGTAATTAGACAACAAAATGGTTAAGCTGTAAGGCGGTTAAGGGTAGAAAGTGCAGGTTCATTAACTGCAAAGAAAATGATAACTAACCACACCTATACGGTTCATTATTTATTGATTGTGGAAGTTCGAATTTTGGAAGTTGGATTCCAAACCAAGTTGGTACAAGAGTATAGAGATATCAAGAGTTTCGAGGACAAAATTTATCAACACCCGTGTTAAGCATTATCAACCCTGGTGAGGATGTTACCTCGAAGGTATTGTAGAGATTGGGGCAACAGTGGGTATTGCGTACCCGAAACAGGTATTGAGTGAATCTTTGAATAAATGGTTCGAGAGAACGGACGTGTATATGCATGCATATACGTGGGGTTGTAAGTAAGAACTTTTATATAGTTATACATAGGCTTTTACATGAATATGTTAAGTTGCTAGATTAAGGTTGGAATTTTTGGACATTATTATTAACGTTACCAATCATTATTATGAATTTTGTATAGAATATCAAGTTATTGGCTATGTTTAATTTGAGGCCAATTTGTTTTAACTGTAGAATTTGCAGTGATTAGTACAAAATATAACAACCCAGCTTAAGATAACTTTTAGTTAAGTAAGAAATGTTGCTTTTATTGCATTCAAGTATGTCGATATAGGAAATGTAAATAGTTATATCACCATATTAAAGGTTATTAAATTCATTACTTGAGGCGAATGTTGAGATATATACAGGGTGTATAGTAGAGTAAAGACTATTGGATCAGAAGTAGTTGAGAACCTTATGGAATAGGTAAGTGGACCCTTGTATTGCAATTTTGAACCATAAAAGTGATATAGAGTTGGCATTCGATTATATATGTATTAGGTAACTCGTTCCTTATTTCTTTGACTGCTACGCAGCTCAGGGGAAAGGGGGCAAAGTGTTACAACCATCAGGTTGATAATATTTATGTAGAGCCAGGTAGATAGGAAAAAGATAGAAGAGTATAAGAAGACCTAGACCAAGCTATATTAGTCAAATTATTAGAAATTTAAGTTGTGAAGAGTATGTAGAACTTTTTAGATTAGCACAGAATAGAAAAGAAATTAGAGCTGCGTCAACCTGACCTTAAGTAAGGTTGAAAACAAAATGGTGATGATCTAAGATCTGTAATAGAATTCGTGGGAGAAAACCTCCAAATGATATTTATTTATGTTGATAATCATGATGAGAAACCAAAATCTGCCGATATCTTTCTGCAGAGCAGGGCCAATAGCCAAACTATTATTCAATAAATTTCCAACTTGATCCTGACGCGATGCATTGAAAACCAAATGCATTTTAGTGGTAGTGCTAACAAGCTTATGCACAGCATGGTGTGGAATGTAATACATCTTTTCATCATCTGACAAATTTTCAGCAGGCAATTCTACTGGACTCGCATGACTGCGTTTCATAGTCCTCCATAAATTTTTTATAATCTGAATATATTTTGAGATCCTTTTGTAAACAATGTTCTAATGACAACAATCTTTTGAAATCGATCTTGAAGCCACGAACAATAGTTCCAAAAATTTTAAAAAATAAGGACACTATAAAACGACTGTCCTCGTTACGGCTATAGTTTTTAACAAATTCCTTTTCGCGTTTTTCTTCTTCAGGAAAAACATGTACCATGGAAGGAATATTTTCTAACTCCTAAAACCGACAAATATCGCTGTCTAACGGTTTAACAAAAGCGCACAACAATGTAACAGAATATTTGGTAAGATAACCTTTCGTGTTAAAATTCAATGAAACGTGGTGTTATGACAACTGGTTCATTTGCGACACCCCAACAAGATTCGTTCAACAAAACCTGAGCAAAGACTTCAGCTCCGAGTAGTATGTCAATCTTTCCAAAAATATTAAATTTTTGGTCGGCTAATGCCAAATCTCGAGTATGTGACCATTCCTTGACTCCTATCTGGGATGTAGGTAATTGATTACAAATATTGGGTAAAATATAACAATCAATTTCATATGCAGAAGAGCTTGCTCCCGAGAGACTGACTACACACGATAGTGTTCCAGACACCAACGACGAATTTAAACCCAGTCTTTGGATAGTAACATTGGCTTTACATTTCCCTAAACCTAGTTTCTGACGGCATCTTTCAGCCATGATAGTTGCCATGGATCCGTCATTTAAAATTATTCAAACAGATTGCAATTTCCCTGTATAATCGAGAACAGTGTGTTTGTACGTTCGAATGACGTCAAAATTAACCGAACTAGTGGCAGGTTGTTCATGTACCACTGCCAACACTAAATTGTCTTCACTAGTCCTACTAGTAGCAGTAGGTCTAAACGCCACTATTTGAGGAGAAACTGACCTCTGACGAAAAGTTTAAGTGGAGGCAACGATAGTTCAACTTTATTGAATCGAAACAACGAATTATGCGACTGTTAACATTTTCTACATGACCAATCCAAAGTACAATTTTTCACTGAATGTGACCCATTTAAACATCTAATACATTAATTTTACCCTCATCTACATCAAATCTTTCTCAAGGAGTTTTATCGAGAAACTGTTTACGCTTATAAATCTGATGTACAGATTGACATAAACAGATTCCTGAGATTTTACAGACGTTCCTCAAACAATTTCACTTACTTCAACAACTTTACACCGTTTTTCAATGTACGACCTTAAATCTTTGTATGAGGGAATCTCGTCATTATTTTCTAATTCAAAACGCTCCAACAGGTTCACATCTAATTTTTTGGACAACAGATTAAACAACATAAAATTTAATAAATCGATTTACATGTATTTTAAAGCGAATATATTTTCATCAAAACAACTAATAATTAATTTCCTGATCTCCCTGTGCGAGTCTGAGGAACTAACATTAGAGCATTTTTCGAGAGCATTATAATACGTCGAGAGCAGTAACCTCTTTGATTGAAAGCGATTGGTTATGATTTCATAACCTTCATTATAGACATAATCATTTAAAGGCGTGTTTTATTAACGCCCGTGACAAATGGTTTAGCATATATACGAGAAAGCACAGTTTTTCTACCGGTGACAAACATAAGTTATCATCTGTCAATTGCTTATAAATAGCATGATAGCCCTCAGAATCTGTTATATGCCCAGAAAAACGTGAGACGTTTAAATACTGCAAGCGAATACCAGTATTTATCGACAATGACTTATCTACAAGTTCCACCTGAGGCTTCGTGTCTACGTCAATTTCACATTGGTCAGCCATAACACGAATGTCTAAAAGATAAACATATATTTTCAACCTAAGGGCAGAAATTCTTTCAATTGTTCACTTTCATCGTCAAAGAATATATTCCTGCAAAATAATTTGAATTGAGTTTCAATTTCATATACAGTTTTCACCAATGCCCTAATAATTGCAACTAAAACATCTTACAGTTCATTAAGTTTATTGTATATACGATCTAGTTGTTGAATTACAATCTTAGACTCTACAAGTGCTTTGTCTAATGACACAACCAGGATTGATTAATGGGTTACAATCTAGATTACTGACAAAACTAAACATAACTCAATACTCAACAAAAAAATATATCTAAGTTCAAACAGTTGTTCAATTGCGAAACGTTTTATTTAAATACGGGTACTTTGAAGTAGGTAGATTATCTCGAAAAGAAACCCTTTGCTAAAATAACCAACAAGTAGGTGACCCCAAATAGTTTTAAGTTAGAACGAACAACAAAAAGAAATTTAACTCATCAACGCCTTCCTAATATTATGAAGACCGACTTATAGGTATACAATTTAATACGAACTAAAGAAACCGACACTTGCAAATAATGTTTCCTACAAAGTAAAGCACCAAACAAGAACTCAAAATAACCAGGAATAAGGGATGTATTTATAACCTGAAAACTATCAAAACAAATACCTACGAATATTATTCTACTTAAAAATAAAAATTCTCTCATTATAGAGTGGGAACAAGATGTGAAGCTACCCCTGCAACACGTTTAAATTACAAAATCGATCACAATTATTATTAATTACAATAAAGGTATAAGAAACAACAATGGATATAGGAACTAATTAATTAATTCAATTAATGAGACTCGAAACCAATTGTCTGTATACGAGGTGTTCTATAATATTTATAGTGAACTTACCTCAATTGCAGCTCTATTGTACTCTAGGTAATTAGTATCAACTAACGTAGACTATATGAACAGTGATCAATACTGTGTTACAACACTATACTGTTTATTACACAATTTAACTCGGTCACTTCTCGAATACACAAACGACTTAACTCTTTAACCACCAACAAACAAGTTAAGTTCAAGTCTTTAACCAATTTGTTACAGGCAGAAAAGCTACTAAGTATATTATTTTCATTAAAATTATAAAATGGGGGCGGCCTGTAAAACAAAAATATAAAGGGGGTCACCGGTACTAGCTAGCGGAAGGTCGTGGATCGTTTAGAGGGTTAAAATTTTGCAGAAAGGGCTAAATTAATATGTATTATACAACCAAAAATTTTGGCATTTACCTTTCATAAATATTGTGGCTTAAAAACAATTACCAAGAGCGCCAAACAAGTCGAGAATGTCCAATGTTCATGCAAAACCTTGAGAGACGTCATCCCAAGGAGGACAATTGTTTCTTTTAATCAATTCTTACCTTTTTGACTACTTATGCAAATTTCATGATCAAAAATAAAAAAAATATTGACTTAATCAACGGCAAACAAAAACTATTTAATCAACAGAGCAATAAACGTGAACTTCTTACATTAGGAAATTCATTGATTTTAATTTAGAAATTTAATTGAATGATTGATACGGAATTATGATCATTTTATGTACATAACCAATTCCCAAACACTTATATAGAAGAAAACTTACCTTATAAATTTCACACTAAATTAATCCTATGGTTTATGGCCAAAAGTCCTAATAAATATATTAACTAAAAATTCGTAATGCCAGCTTAAATATAAAACTTACTAAAAATCATCATCATTTGATTGCAGAACAGCTCTTAAATTGGGAGAGAATCTCGTTTGTTGCCCTTGTTCTTCGCAACTACTCAAATAATTCAATGGCACATGTACCCGGCAGGATCTTGTTGATAGCTTAACTTGTGCACAAACGCACACAAGTTTTCTATTATATACTTTAATATCGCATAAATCCACGAACACACGGGCATAAACCCTCGCGAACTGGATGAGTTAATTACTCCTTTCCACTTTTACTAACATGATACTAAGTTCGATACCATATCTGCTACGCCAGACAACGCTACCAGCGAACTTCTCTGGCTACTTTTCTTTCTACGTTTTTAAAATGGAAAACCCCACTGCAATCTCCCTCTCTTGATTAAAGCTATAAATTATATATCAACCCTACCCTAAACCATTATTTACGTCATATTTGTTATCCGATGACTATTAACAAAACATCCCAAAAACAAGATTTCAGAAACTCTTACATTTATAAACGGTAGTTAAAATTTAAAGTTCGATAATTACGACACCGGTAACGTGGTGTAAGAGACACTATCACAGTTGGCAGCGCCGACTCTTATATGGATTTCGGCGCGTCAACTACTGATGATGTCATCGATATTGCGCAATAATTTGCAATATAAAAATTAACAATTAAAGATAAACGAGAGTCATTTTAACAACAAATTACTCCATTTTAACACAAAATAAGTAAAGGATTACTTACATAAGGAATCCGGTATCCGGCGGGATTGCGTTACAGCTCGCTTCTCTGAAGTCCATCGGGCTCCTCCCGACGGAATTAGAGAAGAACGTTGACGCTATCAAATGCGTACGGAACGGCTAGCTAAAGGTGAACATGAGGTCATCCTCAGGCGTGAAGATCGGTACTCCTAGGTGGCAGCAATTCTTACCTATGTAGGGAAGGATGGAAAATAAGGTATGAGGTAGACAAACAAAAGATAACCAAGCAAAGGAAATCTACATAGATACGATAAAGATACGTCACCAAAAAGAAACGTCTACTTCACTTCACACAACAAGGCAAAAAGCCACGTTCTCGCGAGAGAAATGGAGAACTCCCCCCACCCCATTGTCTAGTATTGCCCTAACCCTCTAGGGATAAGCACACTACGCAGACTCACTACCATGACGTACGGAAGTACCGCCTAGTCCATTTAAAAGTTCCCGCGTACCGCGTATTTGAAAATTATGGTGGGAAACTTTCGTATATCAAGAAAACTAAACCTAAAAACATGTTTAAGTGCAAATTCGGTTTGCACGTAACAAAACCAAATTCGGCCCTTTTCAAGATGAGTGCCATGGATAGCAATTATTTTTCTAACGGTATAAATATGTTCTAAATTCTTGGAATTTTAAATACTGAAATTGTTTACCATATCTATTGGCAACAGTTGTCTGCCAGTGACAAAAGACCAGGTAACCCAACCCGGGTCGAAATGGATTTCAATACAATGGTTGTCTCCAGACTACTTAAAATTACTTGCAATCTTTGAACAAATCAAACTGGAAAATAGTTTGGTTATTTGTAATGTTTCGTTTTCTATAAACCGCTGTCAATCATTGAAATATTAAGAAAATTAAGTTTTACAAACTGAAAATTGATTTTCTTTGTTTAAGTTAAAAGGTAATATTCTATTTAAATTTATCAGATTTGTCAAACTATAAACGACATAGTTTTTAAAGGGCATTGTATTGAGTTTGCAAGGTAGGACATTTCAATTATTATGACAGCCGCTGGAATTTATAATATTTAAGGGTAAAGCTATTTCTAAACCTGAGGTCTTTATTATAAGGGATGCTTACTAAAATATAACGGTAATTTATTATGGAATTCTGCCTATAAGTAATAAGTTAATGAAAGTTAATTAATTAATTAATCTGTTAATACGTTAACATTTCAAAATAATGTTAGAAATTTCGTCGTCCCTAACAGGTTTTTACGGGACTAGTGGACAAGGGATAAGCAGGTATTTAGGTTAATCTAATATCGACAACTATAACTGTGCATTGTACAAACCCGGCAAACATGCTACACAGGGAACCGAACAGTGGTTACATGCAAACCAACCAAGCCACAGAACTGCTATATCAAGTTCCACAATTATATATGATTCGGGTCCTGCTTAATGCCGGAATAAAGAGGCGCTTTTTACAAAAGGCTAATCGGTGCTATGCACTGACCGGCCTGAAACCAACGGGCCTTTTGTAGTAATCACATGCATCCTGAAAATTATCTGCCATAGATATAAATATTTTTTTCTAATACTAAACACCTGACCTACTGTTTGTTTGAAACACAACTATCTTATTTAACAGCCCGGATCCTACGTCGTCATAAATGACACCGATCGGTAATTAGCCCTAAAAATGCAACTGTCAGAAAATAATAACCCAAACAACCCTCTTAATCTGTTCCTGTTTTTTATATTTATTAACTTTCGCTATATCAACTACAGGTTATTTTTGAATAAGTAAAATATATTTTAAACTTTTGAAGTAGTAAGTTTGTTGTTTTTTTTTAGTTAGCTTACATTTTATTAAACTTACGACTCTTTAGAGTATGGACGGATATTTTTTCATATTAATTGGTCATTCGACATATTAATGATTTTTTTGTAAAAGACTGTTCATGTAACTGCAGTTCTGTTTAATAAATGTAATGAAATGGTTTATGAAATCACTAAATTATTTCCTCGAAGCGCTTATTAATTAGAAACCTAATATCTAAACTAAGACTTTTCTGAGGTTAGAATGCACATTAATTTTTAAAGTATTTCTATAATAGGTGTTAGGTTATCGATATAGTTGCAAGTATAATAAAAACTACTTCTAAATACTCCCTATATGTTTGTTGTGGTTTGTTTAGCATTTTTCTTAATCTTCTTTAGGAATTTACTATTTAATTCCCAAAGAAGATTAAAAAAAAAACCTACTTCAACTATACGAACAAATATGTTCGTGCTAAGGGACAAGATAGGTTATTTTTATAATTGTATTATAAGAATATAAAGCTTATTGTTGCATATTCAATCACGATCTTTGATCGTGTAGCCTCAAAACTATAAGTAGTCGCAACCTTTGGAATTTCATTAATCGACAATTACCGAAAATCCCACAAATCTTTGTGATTTGAAAATGTAAGTGATTCTGCATACTTTCAAACAATTTTTAAGGTCACATAATGTACAAGAGACCCTAAAATGATTAACACAATTTGTCACTAACGTTTATGGTAAATGAGAACGTATATAAAATACCCACCGTTGTTAAAGACCAAAAATAAAATAGATTAATGCAAGTCCAATCAGTCAAAAAGGCACACAAATCGTATGCAAAACATGTCACAGTTTACAGATAATGTACAAAATAAATATTTCATATCCTACCTTTCGAGTACGTCTTGGTCGAGTTCTATTTTTAACACTTAACTTGGGCGACGATGCAACTGCAACAGCTCTTGTAGCTCTCTTATCCACTTTATCAACTGGTTTAATTATTACTTTAGCTGCAGGTTTTTTAACATTAACATTTTTTTCAAGATTATTATCATTCGCTTTTATTGCAGTATCACTTTTATTTGCAGAACACGCTTCAGAGTCGCTGCTTGACTCTGAACTTCCACCTGTGCCCTGACTCTCATCTGAGCTTGAACTTAGTGTAGTACACGTTTTTGTTATATTATTCTTTTCACTAACTTTATTATCTGGAACAGGTTTAGATTCACTTTTCGATTTATCACTAGGACTTGTACATGATTTGCGGACAGTAGCTATCTTAAGCCGTAACCCATCAGTCTGCGAACTTGTTACAGAGAATTCAGGTGATGAGCTGCGAGATGAAGATTCTTGGCTTGAACTGGAACTTTCTGTATCAGACGAATCAGATTGACTACATGAACCTGAACCATCGCTGCCAGAATTCTACAATAAAATAATAAATATCGTAAACATTTGCATATTATGTCTTACATTCGAATCTGATTCTGAATCGCTTTCTGAATCACACGATTCTTCATCGTCAGCATTTTGTGAAGGTTCAACACTAAGTCCAGAAGTAAAAGCTGCCATATCAACAGTGCTTGGCAATTCAGAGGGCTCAGGATCCTCGCTAGGACGATGAACTACACAGGACCACCCGCTTAAAAGCTCGGTTTGTCCTGAGCCTTCGCTGCCTGCCATTTCGAAAGATCTAAAGAGTTAAAAGTTTCAATATTGGCGCCAAAAAGGAAATAAAATACTATAAACAAAGCAAAACAAGTGGATACTTACTCAAATGTTTATTATTCGGATCATTTCTTACATGTATTTTGAAGAAGTTTGTTGTAATAAATGCTATAAAGATCGAAATTCATATTCATTCTTGTGAAATGTATAAAAACATAATAGAAAGCAAAATGGCTTCTTGACACAGATGTACATACGTAGATGATTTTTTTACTGGTAGTTTTCTAATTTTAAGGCACGCTGTACCCTAAAATTAGTACAAAAAGTGAAATCTTTGACGTGAACGTTGCATGTCCTATTTTGTTAGATTTGCCAAAACCAGGCACTTTAATTGAAATGTTATTAGTTGCGCAACAGCTTGCGAACTTTTTGTTACCAACTTAGTTTGGTGCTGAACCAAACAAAAGTATCTGACTTTCCATTTATTTGAAGTTAGAATATCCAGAAGACACTAGATGACAGCGTAATTGACTATAGCGGTGGCTCTATATCCGCCAATGTCAATATGTATTAAACAAAATACTGCTTAGAGGGTCAATCTGTATTTAAGCTTAAAAAATGATTATAAAAATATGAAATATTTGATAGTGTTTATTCGGCTCTCTAAAAAAAAGTATATTTGCATTATTAATTGAGAATTGCAACTTTCCGCAGTGGTTTAAAATGATAAAAATTGAATAATATTACAACTATACCGTGCTATCAATCGCAGAATTCCTCAAACATAAATTATAAAGCTTAGCTTTTGTATTACTTTAGGTCCAAAGCACGCTATATAATTATGGTGAAAAAATGGCACAATTTGATAGCAGTACATATCGAACTGCAATAGGTCTTTGAACGCGAAATGGTACTGAATAGATGGCACACTTTGATTAGCAGTATATCGAACGGCAATAGGTCTTTGAACGCGACATGGTACTGAATAGATAACTTGACCTCAATCTAGAAAACGATGTATATACTATTTTGCTGCTAGACATCTTAAAAAACTTAAATATACCGTATGTAGTGTAAATATAAGTATTACTAACAAACTTCTTGATAATATAAGCGAAAAGATGGTGTTACACGTCAAAACCGCTTAACAAAATTATTTTAGAATAATTACGGTAGGGAATTTTTCTGTAGGAAACGGTTGTGAAATGCGGTTATTAGAAGCTAGGATATTACGCATAATAAATGTGGTCTAGTGTTTCCCGGCAATGTTTTAGGCAAGGGACTAGCATTTACTATTATGTAATCTTGTCGTAAAGACGGTTCGCACAGGTCGTGGAACGGACATGTTGTTTTCCTGATCTATGAGAACGCGCAATAAACGGGTGGCGGTTGACGAAGTTATGGGAGAAGTCGCCACCACGATGGACGTTCTGAAATGAGCCAGCTCTCTTGATCGACGTGTGCGGGAGTGCGTTATACAATGTAGTGTAGTCGTACCATTTAATTTTTGTCGTTCCTATTATTGCAACTTGTTTTGTTCTTTAATGTTGTAGGAAGTAGCAACGAGCTCCATTACACCCAATATGAACCGGAGAGGCCACATGCAACCCAAGCTACGTACAACCCTGAGCTAAAATAACAATTATTCATTAAAAAAGGAGTTACTTGTGCATTAATTTAAAGGTAAGCAAGTTGTTAGTTTTTTCTTAATCTTTCTTGGAAATTAAACCATTCAGAGATTTTAAAATTGTTTTTATTTACGTTTCGACAACGATTCTAGTTCATGGATCGAAACGTAAATAAAAACAATTTTAAAAACTCCGAGTGGTTTAATACCCAAGAAAGATTAAGAAGAATACAAAACAAACCACATCAAACATACAAATTGTTAGTTAACATACATTGTAATTTGGAAAGTGAATTACTTTATTTCGTTTGTGAATTTTACTTAGCACGCCCTATATGCTGTTACGTTTTATTTTAAAGTTTTTAGGAATTCGATTTATTTAATTTAAAAGTTAGGAACTTTCTTTAAAATTCGTAAAAATCCCCGTTAGTTACCGCAATTTCGTTGACATTGTAAAACCCAGGAATTAGTAACGTTCACACGGATCTCGACGTCAGTTGCTTATCTTCGCAATTGCAGCCGCTAACGTAGGGTTCCGTCGTGAGAAGAATTTCATCTTCCCACAAATGCATACGGAGGTACGTCAATCTCGGTTGGCGAGAAAGCTATTTAGGCGAGGACCACCGTTTAGATCGTCACATTTTATTGTACCGTCACATCTATGTTACCAATAGACCTACCGTACCGTTACAGAGAAGTTCTGGCACGAGTGCGTTCCATTCCCACCTTTTATACCTATCCTATCGTCCCGTCAGTGCAGCTTTACATCAGCCGGGGCCGGCGCAGCGACTCCACAACTCATAACAGAACAAAGCAGCAAGGACAACGCCCCTGAAAGCGTGAGAACATGAGAACATCAACATGAAGTAACCTTCAGGGTGTTATTAAAAACTTTGTTTCATTTGCACGGAGATTTACTGAAAGGTTTGAGCGTAATAATTGGCGCTACATGTAGGGCGTCAAATTATCACGCTAAAGCTTTTCAGTAAATGCCCGGGCAAATGAAATAAAGTTTTTAATAACACTTCCTTGTAGGTTACTTCACGTGGATGATCTTTTACTCTCAGGAGCGTTGTTATTTCTGCCTTGTCCTGTGTTGTGAGTTGTGGAGTCGCTGCGCCGGCTCCGGCTGGTGCAGGGTTGCATTGATGAGGCGGTAGGACAGGTATACAGGTGGAAATGGAACGCACTCGCGCCAGCACTGCCCGGTAACAGTACGGTAAGTCTATCGGTAAGATAGATGTGATGATATGATAAAATCTGACAAACTAAGCGGTGGTCTTCGCCTTAAATGTCTTCCCACGACAACTGAAATTGATGTCCTTTCGCCGGAGTTTGTTATTATAACCCCGTCGGTGAGGTACGCGAGCCACTACAGTCAGTTGGTAGCAATGATAAATAATTGCAAAAATGATGCGCAAATAAGATATTACGTCACATAAATATTCAAATTACTAAATCACATGCAAATAACGAGAACGGTACTTACGTAACCGTAGAACTCCTTACCATTAAGCTATGATGGCGGCAGCTGGGCTTCGCTGACCAGTTCGGGCGTGGGTAAATCGCTGCGCCCCCGGTTGTAATCAGAGTCAAAATTTGTCTTTTTCCTATTTGTAGAGAGCGACAGGAATACAAGAAAAGGTACGATAATCAGATATAAGGCAGGAAACCTACATATCAAAAAAAGAAGACACTATAAGGCACAAAGATAACTACACTCGTCCACGTCTCGCTCGCTAGTCCGACGTGTCCGAAATCACCACTTTTTTCTCCACTCCGCGTCTGCGTAATCCTTTGCGCAATCGCACTCTCTGAAGTGACGGAAATACGCGCACAAGTCTTTTAAAATTATTGGCGCGAAATCCTTACAAATTAAAACCTTACAGCTTACAGGAATGTTTACAGGCCGAATTTCGGCATGTAGCAACGTCGAAATCCGTGTGAATGTTACTAATTCCGGGGTTTCACAACGTCAACGAAATTACACTAATTAACGAGAATTTCTACAAATTCTGAAAAGTCACTAACTTCTAGATTAAATTAATCGAATTCTTTCAAGCTTTTAAATAAAACGTAACAATGCAAGAACGCGCGTAACTATAGTACCTCTGCCTTTGTTTGTAATATAATATTAAAAGCACATAAATTCCTTTAGAAGAAGACGTTATGACAATAAATCGAAAGATTCTTAGGTTACACCTACAATTATGCTAAACATCAGAAGGACTACATTCGAATAGGAAGGGTCCAGTAGCGAGAAAGCGTTAAAAATGTTAAAGACACATAGCTTCGGCGTACGCCTTTTTTAGAGCAGCAACAACGTGATCTAGGTGCACGCTTAACAATAGCACAAACAGTTGAGTAACTGTTTAAGCAAGTGATATTTATTCGAAAGGGTTGTAAAACAATCAAGGCTCGTTTTCATTGAATAGAGTAAAATTAATCCTACCAAAATTAAAGTGGTACAGGATGGAGCATGCGTCTATGAATAAATGCTAATGGGCAATTTTGGACTGAATTAATATTGACACTTTATCGTGAATATCAAAGAATGAATATTCTCTGACAAGATTGTCGAAGAACAAAACCAGACTGTATCGAGTTACAATTGTTAAAATGACTAAAGCATTTCTTTTCACTGTTACAAGACATAAAAAGGGTTAGTAGAAGTTTGGAAAGATGTACAAAAATTTGAAAAAAATTATATGTAGTTGTGTGATTTAAATATTTTATTTAGAACAAGCAGCAGAAGTGGCTGGCAGATCAAACTACCGCTGACAAGATCAATTCAGTAATTGCAAAAAACCGTTGCCGCCAAATCGTCTACAAATATAAGCCATGAAGTCATTAAGCGACCTATGGTATAATTGACAGCTCCAAAGTTTGAATATATGAAAAACACAAGTATATTCTTGTAACTTATAAAATGTATAGCTCAATGTATAAACCTGGTAGCTCAAACTGTTTTAATCCACAAGTGATATGCAATAAATAGTTTGATCGGGCTATTAGCATTTTTGCACTTAGTGTCTATGTAAATTATAATACAACAGTTAGCCATTTGCGCCTGTGCAAATAAATTAATAGTGCACCAACCCAATACAACGCTCCAAGTTGGATTAGTAATAGATATGGTGTATGCCTGTGTTAATAAAAACCTTATTGTTAGTGATCTCTGTTATTCAAGGATTCTTTGTACACATTTGTGAATAATTAAACTTGTATAGGACCGAAGAAGGACGTGTATAATAAAAAATGTTACAGTGGTGTTAAAAACGCAACACTATCCTATAAATAAATAAATCACACAAGGAAGCAAATTAATTACATAGCGCGTTGTTACGTTTATTTTTCTCCTGAAATTAAATACCCTTTTTTCTTCCTTGTTAATTCAATAACCGCTCGAATAAATTCCGTTGCTACTGTTAATTCTTCAACAACACCCTATATAGTGCACCTGTTCAGTATAAGCTCGCTTAACATAATTTTAACTCAAATCCACTTTGCTTTTAAAACGAAAATTTATGCGTTTAATTAAATAGTTTATATCCTGTTTTAGGTATCCGTTAGTGTGTTAAACGTTCCTATAACTTATAATTGCTTTTTATGTGTTTTCCATCTAAACCTTCGTCTATATAGTGTATTGAATTATCCGATAAAACCGTGTTTTCCAGTTTTAATCGCGCTTTTGAGAACGCGAGGATTTGCAGTTCGAATTCGTGTCATTTTGAACGAATGTTGAATTTGATTTTGCAGCTTGTGCGTTGAAATATTTGCTACATTATTCGTCACCGTATTTCAAAAACAATGCACGTTGTTTTTGTTTGTTCGACAACTAGGAGGTGTCTTGCGCGTACGTATTTTAATCAGATTCTCTTTTTAGTTTTTTAGCTGGAGGCCAAATGGGTTCTTTCTTTGTGTAGGCGTACCTGTTCGTTGCCGTGAACCAGTTGCTTTTGTCTGTGGATCGCTGCTGTAGTTATGGTAGCAGGGTAAATGGATCCTGACGACCACGGCGTTTCTGTGCTGACTCACTCCCAACGGTTTACAAGCTAAGTATCCGGACACCTACAGGTATGAAACTCGTTTTCTTTTGTGTGTGTGTCAATGGCATATTCCGTATCAGCGTTGGGTGTAGTTACGTGATAAGAAACGTGACATTGTAGAACTATTGTTTGTGGCCGCTAATCGATATTATCGCTCTACAGGTGCGATGTACTATTTTTAGAGATGCGTGTCAAAAGAACGCACACGTTTATTTGCTTTACTAATTAGTTATTTTACAAAATTATTAGGTGAAATTTTAAAAACGCTTGACAAAAGCTCTCACATATTGATTTACTCTTGATTAATTTTATTTTGTGTGAAATAAGAGATGCGCACTTTGTATCTAGATTTCTAAATTGTCCATATAATGTAATTGTTTGATGTAAAATAGTAACTCTGAATTTATTTCTTCCGCTTGTTTGTACAGAATCCTTCATTGAATTTTGTGTTAATGGATTATCGTGGGCGATGTACTTAATTTTTTTTTGTTTTCTTGGTATTTAGGTGAATCCCCCTCTCCGCGTTTTATAGTTAGCCTGGTATTTACTTTTCTTCCGGCTACGTCTAGGTACGTAGCATAAATTCTGAAACTTTGACGTGGGGCTGCGAGTTTGCTTTAGTTAATTTTTGTTGTTCACCGGTTTTGTTTCGTGTAACTTTGGCCCCGATTTTGTTGTAGTTAACAGTTACTTCGATTTGGGTTTGATTAATTTCTGCTGTGAGTTTGTTTTAGTTAATTTTTGCTCCGATTTTTTTTTGGTTGTTAGTGCCTAAGTTCCTACATTACCCGCATTTCTCGGCCTGATGTTACTTGTTTATATCTTCCTTTACGTTCGACCTATTATTTATTTTTTTTCTTCTTTTTCTTTCGGCTCTTTGGTGTTCCTCATATGAGGATCGGTTTTCTTTATTTCTTGTGTGGGTTCGATTTTCTTGAATTTTCATTTTTTTTCTCTTCCGTGATTGCTAAATATCCTTGGTTAGCTCATGTCAGATTATTGGACTTGGGTTTTCGCCAATAATTTGTTACATGCCGAAAATCGGCTATGTAAACATTTTTTGGTTTTAGTTTTAAAATAGGTGACTGAAATTGCGCCAATATTTCAAAAAATAGACTTGTGCGTGCATTACCGTCACTTCAGACAGTTGCGTCGGCGCCAGAGAATGCGCAGACGTGGAGTGCGGAAGGAAGTGCGCAGACGTGGAGTGCGGAAGGAAGTACGCATTTTCCGACACGACGGAACTGGCCAAGGAGACATCGAAGAGTGAGGTTGATCTGTGTCGCCTTTTTATCTTGTCTTCTCTTTCAGATATGTAGGTTTCCTGTATCGTATCTTTGATCACTCCCTTCCTTATTCTTATCATATCGCTACAACAAAAGGAGAGGGAAAACAAACCAATTTGGTTTCAACGAGGGCGAAGGCCGACCCACGCCGAGATCCTGCCGCCAGAATAGCTGCAATGTTGTGAAGAGCTCCACATTTTACGTGAGTACATTTTATCTTTTTCTTTGTATGTGATACAAATTTGAGACGCAAGAATGACGTAATACCTTGTTGCGCAATATTATGTACGTGTTTATTATTTTGTCAACTGTGGTAGTGGCTCTTATCAATTACGCGCGGGACTTTAACAGTATACCTTAGACTATAATAGAACAGTCGGGAACTATAATAAATTGTAGACCCTTTGACTTTATTCTCTTACGTTTAGTACTTTTTTTCGAAATTTAATCAGTTTGTTACTTCTGGATTGAATAAAATCGTTTAGTTTCGATTCACTTCTGATATTTTATAGTTTATTTGGTTGTTGTTGGTACTTTTGTATTACTCTGATCTACAGTGTGTATTTCTTTTGTCACAATGGCTACGTGTAGGTTGGATGTAAATAGGCTGATAAAACCCGAACTCCAATATAAATTATCTTCTCGAAGATTTGACTCTGACATTAAAATCAAAGGGTTTCGTAAAGCCGTCCGCAACGCGATTCAAGTGGAAATGAATCAGTCTTTTACTCCTAGACCTTATACAATTATGTATACACAGAATCATGAGGCTCTTAAACGGGCGCTTACTGAACCTGATCCGTCTTCTGACAATTTACTGAGGATGTTACTGATAATAAGTTTGCTCGTTTACGTTTCCTATGGGTACACATTCAGCGACGTTGTGAGTTGATGTTGGCTGGCTCTGAGGAAGAAGCCCTTATGAAAAATAAATTATTATTCGCTTTACAGACCATTCGTTCTGATGTTAAGGCGACTATTAGAAAATTCAAACGTGTTACTGTTGCTGATTTTAGTCAACAGCTTTCTTCCAGTCCGCAAACTCTTAATGTAGCTACTGCCGCTCCTAAAGAAGTTCCTTATCTTTCTTCTGATTCCGAGGAAGAATTGAATACTTATACTACTGTCAATATGACCCCTACTAAAGGATACCCGCTCGCTAAATTGAATCTCTTTTTCAGGTGAAGGTTCTCTACCGGAATTCTTGCTTCGTATTAATGAATTTAGTGTTTCACGTAATATTTCTGCTCGGCAACTTTTTCGTTTTACTACGGAATTACTTACCGGAAAGGTTTTACTTCTTTTCTGCGCACATCAGCGTTCCCTCAAATGTTGGGGCGACGTTGTTACTTTATTAAACTCAGAATTCCTACGACTGGATTTTGCTTTTAGGTCTGCTACTATTAAGGAAAATACGTTTACTTCACATGACCGAGTTGTTAAGGTTTCTCATACGCCTACGGGTAGATAAGATACTTCTTCCGTACTTTCTACTGTTCTTTCTTCCAGTCCTACTTCTACTCGTCAGGTCGTATGCTTCAATTGCGACAAACCTGGTCATATTTCGACACGTTGTACTCGTCCTCAAGTACTCCACCGTTATGGTTGTGGATATAAGGGAGTTTCTCGCTGCAACTGTCCAGACTGTCATCCTACTACTAATAGGTTTTCGAATAATCCTTCAAATTCTGCCCTCACCTCTAGATGCCTAATTTCTTCTGCTTTTCAGTCTGCGTTCTCTCATATTCCTCATCCGGGTCATTATGCTACTACTATCAAAACATACCCTTCTTCGGCAAATGTAGCTTCGAACCAACTTTCTTCCGTTTCTAGTTCAATCTCCTATTCTACTCCTCCTGCTCGCCCTACTTATTCACTCTCACCCCAAACTGTGCATTCACCACCATTACAACCCATACTTCGAATTAGTGACTTGCAGCTAGCTTCTCAAGAAGTAATTCCCGCTTTCTTAAACGATTCTACCCCAGAAATTCCTGTCGTGTCTGCAAGCACACATGTTGCTAAAGTGACGATAACTTCTAATTCAGTCTGCGAAGGTCCTGTTAAAGTTCATAAACCTGTATCTTTAATGTCTGTTGCTGTTGCTGTCAAAACTTTACGTATTCCTGCTTTCTTAAATTGTTCTGCTCAAGAAATTTCTGTCGTGCCGGCAATAACAGCCGTAGCTGAAGTGAAGATAATTTCTAATACGGATAGAGAAGGTCTTGTTGAAGTTAGGGAACCCGTAGCTATGATGCCTGTTGCTATTGTCGTTCAAGTTTTACTTGACCCTGTTTCTTTATCTACTATTGTTACGGAATCAGTTCCTATTGTGGCTGAAGTTTTGTCTATTCCTACTCCGTTGTCTATAAGTGATGGAGTCTTACTTGAGTCTACTCCTTTATCGGACGTTGATGAAACGTTACCTACTCTTACTCATTTTTCTCATGCTGACAAAATGCTACTTGCTTCTGTTCTTTTAACTAAGGTTGGTGAAATCTTAACTGATGTCATGTTATCTAATGTTGACAAAGGTCAACCTGATTCTGCTTCCTTATCTATTGTAGCTGAAGTTCTACTGGATACTGGTTGTTCTTGTAACGTTGCTAAACTTCTACCTGATTCTGTTCCTTTATGTAATATGGTTGAAGTGTTATCGAATTCTGCTCCTTTTCCTAAGGTTGATATTCCTACAGCCAATGCTGTTCCCTTTCCTAACTGTCATGCTTTTAGTCCTCTACCAACGTCGTTAAAATTTTATCTACTTCTGTCCTTCTAGTTAACGTAACTGAAGTGTGCTCCGCTTGTGTTTCTCTTCGTAAGGTTGATTCTCGTACAACCAATACTTTTTCTCTTTCTACCGTGGATATTCTGACAACCCATAATGTTTCCTTTTCTACCGTTGACTTTTCTACCTCCAACACTAACAACAAACAACTTTCTTCCTTAACTCGTTTCGAGTTTCCTAAACCATCCTCGCCACCTCCTAGATCGTGTACAACTACTACACGCCTGCTGTCCCTATTTTGCAGAAAACTGCTCATAAGGGCAGAAATTTGTCTATACTGATTCAGAACCTGAAGATGTTGGTCGATAAAATCCTAATGTCCTTGATCTCATTTCATTTTCCTTCTGGCGGCGAAAACGCCTTAAGCGCAATATCTAGTCCTTGTGCCCCAGATTCTTATGCTAACTTTGCTCTCCTTAGGTTTTGATTTTTGAACTTTACGATTTCTTTTTACTTCCCTGTTTTGCTAGGTTTTCTTTAGTTTTCTTGCTTTTCTTACCCGTGTGGGTCCGGGAATAGAATAGCCCCATGGTACGACCTGCCTGTCGTGAGAGGCGACTACAGCGGTCCAACACAACACATACCCACATATACCATACACACGCACACACACACGTATATACGCACAACACACACACAGACACACTTCTTACACACACACACACACACACACACACACACACACACATACACACACACGCACGCACCCGCACACCACTACTCATACATAACTACACTGGGATTCTGTTTTATTTTCTTTTGTACGATTCTTAGTTAGTTTTTTTTTGTTTTGTACTTGGTGCTTGGTGTTATTCTTTTTGGTTTTTTTTCGTCGTTCTTTTTGTTCCACTTTACTTTCCCCATCCTTTTGCTGGTCTTCTTTGCTGTCGGTCTTTATACCTATTGTGTTTCGTCCATCCGCTCCTGTGGTAGGTGTTTTCTCGTCCGTTTTTCTTTCCTCGGAAACCACGACTTAGTCGACTTTAGGACTAGTCAACATTTCTTTTCCTTGCATCTTTAATTACGATTTTTGGTTACCACGGTTTATAGTACACCGTTTCCTTTTACCAGCGCTCTCTTTCTCTTTCTCTCGTTCTCACCTGTTGTCCCTTTGTTTACCTGAGGATTGGCCTTTGGGTTCTGTTTTGGTTGGCACTGTTGGTTTTCTTCCTCGCTTCTTTCCTATACTGCTGGTTTTCTGCAGCAAATCAACTTTGTCAAAGTCGAAAACTTTCCTGTTTCTTTACAAGAAATATCCGTCTTCCGACGACTTTTATCAGAGTTAATGCCGTTCTATCTTAGTTCTCGTTGCTTGCTTCTCCTCTTTCCTTCCTACCGTTTTTTTCTCTTTTCTGTTATTGGTTCTTCGAGCCGTATGAGGGTTCTTTTTTTATTATGGGTGTTCCTTTTTTTCTTTTTCGTTTTTTTTGTGTTTTGTTTTAGTAACGAATCTTCTTTTAGTTTTCAAGCAAATTTTTTTTTCTTTTTCTCTTTGGTTTTTTTTTTGGTCCTGCAAACTCCCGTACTTTTGTTCTCCTACCGTGATCTGATAATGTGTTACGGATATTTTTTCTCCGGAAATTAAATACCCTTTTTTCTCTCTTGTTAATTCAATACCCGCTCGAATAAATTCCGTTACTACTGTTAAATTCTTCAACAACACCCTATATAGTGTACCTGTTCAGTATAAGCCCGCTTAACATAATTTTAACTCAAATTCCTTTTGCTTTTAAAACAAAAATTTTATCAATGAATTAAATAGTTTATATCCTGTTTTAGATATCCCTTAGTTTGTTTAACATTCCGATAACTTATAATTGCTTCTTATATGTTTTCAATCTAAACCTTCGTTTAAATAGTGTATTGGGCTATCCGATAAAACCGTGCATTCCAGTTTTAATCGCACTTTTGATAACGCGAGGATTTGCAGTTCAAATTCGTGTTATTTTGAACGAATGTTGAATTGGATTCTGCAGCTTGTACGTCGAAATATTTGCTACTTTATTAGTCACCGTATTTCAAAAACAATGCACGTTTGTTTTTGTTTGTTCGACAACTAGGAGGTGTCTTGCGTGTATTGGTGAGTTTCCCCGCGTGTACCCATTTTAATCAGATTCTCTTTTTAGCTGGAGTCCAAATGGGTTCTTTCTTTGTGTAGGTCTACCTGTTCGTTGCCGTGGACCAGCTGCTTTTGTCTGTGGATCGCTGCTGTAGTTATGGTAGCAGGATAAATGGATCTTGACGAGCATGGCGTTTCTGTGCTGACTCACCCCCGACGGTTTGCAAGCTAAGTATCCGGGCACCTACAGGTATGCAACTCGTTTTCTTTTGTGTGTGTCAATGGCATATTCCGTATCAGCGTTTGGTGTAGTTACGTGATAAGAAACGTGACATTGTAGAACTATTGTTGTTGGTGCTAATCGATATATTCGCTCTACAGGTGTGATGTACTATTTTTAAACATGCGTGTCAAAAGAACGCACCCCCCCCCTTTATTCGCTTTACTAATTAGTTATTTAACAAAAATTATTAGGTGAAATTTTAAAAACGTTTGGCAAAAGCTCTCACATATTGATTTTTTTTTGTGTAAAATACGAGATGCGCACTTCGTATCTAGATTCTTAAATTGTCCATATAATGTAATTGTTTGCTGTAAAATAGTAACTCTGAATTTATTTCTTCCGCTTGTTTGTACAAAAACCTTCATTTATTTATATGTGTTAATAGATAATCGTTGGCGATGTACTTAATTTTTTTGTTTTCTTGGTATTTAGGTGAATATCTCTCTACGCGTTTGATAGTTAGTCTGGTATTTACTTTTCTTCCGGCTACGTCTAGGTACGTAGCAGCGTCCTAAATATATTAGTTTGATTCGAAATACCTTTTTATAATAATTATAAATCAAAACAATATATTGCAATTTATAAATTCATATTCATTCAAGACTGAAAGATATATTGTAATTTTGTAAAATAGAAAAGAACATTATAATTAATTGCTGCCAATAGATTATTAATAAACCTGTCCGATGACCATGCACTGAGCTTTCAAAAATATTTGTTTTTCATAGGTTTTAGCTTAGTGATTACAAATATTAAAGAAAGCGTTGTTTGCTTAATATTACCAAATGAACGAGTGGTACGACCGAGAAACGTAGATATATTATATTGATGTGTAGTCAGTCAATAACTTACCAAAGTTTATTACTCTAAACATAGTAAAGAATAAAAGCAGCATAATGTTGGACATTATATTGCAATTAAATATTGGAGTAGCTTCACTTAAAGATCGACTTTTTGATTATAACAGCAGAGTATTTGGGCCTCTCTTTAAAAGCAGGCCAGTTATTTGTTATACACTAATATGGATTATAAAAGCAACAAGAATAACTATGTTGCACATATAACGTAAATCCTTGTTTTTGTACTTATACATTATAGAATTAATTGTAACTGAAAACAGAAATATGAACAATATATGTAAATAGATGATAATAGATACTCCATGTGTAAAGGAGTTATATGTTATCTTTGGCGTTGGCTAATCTAATATTACAAAATATTATTAAATTCAATACCGGTGATTGTTAGTAAATATATTATTAAGTTATTAAAGCTGTTTCTTGAAATGGAGGTAGTGTTAAATTGTAATTGGTAGAAAAATTTATCAGATTCTTTCTTTAATTACGTCAAAAATCCCCGGTAGCGGATAGGTAACATGTATGTTGCATCTTGTTTTGTAAAGGTTATGTTTAGATGTTATGGTTCTTGAGGGAGTAGTAAATGGTGGATGGTTACCGACAAACCCACCTTCCAGTAGTAGTTACGTCCAATTTTCGACATGTTAAATAAAAGATTATCATCGCTATCAGAGATATCCAAAGCTCAGTTATCAAAAATTTTAAATAGTACTCTTGGTTCAAAATGTATAGTATTGGAACCAAGTATTATCAAACCACTGGAAAGAATTTGTGGAGTTAGATGGCTGAGGTTTGTCGAATTGTGTGATTTAATTTAAAATAAACTTTGCAGATGCAACGGCGTGGATAAGATTTATAAATTGGAGGAAGTGGCTCCAGACTTCGAGACCACCACATTTTTCATAATATACTCCGACTATGCCACCTTTAAAAAAGTTGTCGACCAAATTTGTTCCAAAATAGACCTTGAGAAACCTCCTGAAAATAAGTATCATGTAGTATTAGTTCCAAAAGTATTGTTTGTTTTTGAAAATATGTTAGAAGAGTTAGGTCTTACTGGAATTATTACACTGTATTCGTTACAGTGGCAACCAATTTATTTAGATGATAGAATTATTAGCTTAGAAGTACCAAATATTTATAAGATGTTATATATCGAACATGATTTATCGCTTTTACCAATTTTTGCTAAAAGCTTATGGCATTTAAGTTTTATAGCTGGAAAATCAAAATTTTATTTAGGTTTAGGACAACATTCCATAGCAGCGATAAAGCAGTTAAGATTGCTGTATGAAAATTTAGCTAATACCGATAAATTAGATACAGATTTTGGTGCTGTTGTGTTAGTAGATCGTAATTTAGATTATCCCAGCGCACTACTAACACCCACAACTTATGCGGCTTTACTCAATGACGTATACAAAGTTGATTGTGGTTTTTGTGAATATAAAAAGACGAAACGCAATCAAAGTACGACAATAAATTTATCCCCATTATACAAAAGGAACCCGTTAGTTTTATTCTCGACAGTAATCGCGATTCCGTATATGCTGATATTAAAAGCAGGTATTTTACCGAAGTTACAGTTGTATTAAGCACCCTTATAAAAAGTTTACGTGTTGAAGGGCAAAGTTCAAAAGAAATGGCATTGGATGAAATAAAGAAATATGTAGCAACTCAGCTACAGGAAACATCTTCAAAAAAGAAATTCATTGTAAATCATCTAAATGCCTCACAAACAATTGTAAATATCTTAGGGCCTCAGTTTGAAGAACAACATGACACCGAACAGTTCATTATGCAAAATAAACACAAAAGCAGTAATTTTGCATTCCTGGAAAAAGTGTTAATTACCACAAATAACAAATATCTATCGCTTCGCCTATTTTGTTTAATGGCGATTATTCAGAAATTATCCGAGTCGGAAATACGCTCCTTTTTTACTAAATTTATACATGAATTCGGCTACAACTACGGGTTTGTACGGAACAATCTAGGTAAAGCTGGGTTTATAAATGAGCAACAGCCTTCGATTTCAACAAGTAACATAACAACTTTTGTAACTAAGTTACTTACAAACGACTTCTATGTAAATGCAAATCGTCTTAAACAAATACATACCGACCCGTCAAAAATTAATGTTAAAGCACCGACATGTTGTAGTTATGTCTATGGTGGTATCTACGTACCACTTGTTACACAAATTTGCAGCATGTTATTAAGTAATGTACCTATTAATGAAATTAGATCGAAATTAGAGCCATTAGGACCGTTGCTCATAGAAAATGAGCGTGCGTACCCTCTTCAGTGTCGGACGCTGTTATTGTATGTAATTGGTGGTTTGACATACTCTGAAATAGCCGCTTGTAATTTGCTTGAAACATTGACTGGAGGTTCAATTGTTGTATGTAGTGATAGGATAATTTCTGGAAATGATATTGTGGAAGCGATTATTAGTTTACCATAAAAATATTTTATAATTTATGTTGTTTTTGTGAAAAAATACAGGTGCGGCAGTAGAATTTGGAAATTTTGGTCTAAGCTTTGTGGTAAGTATTGGATGAATTGAAAGAAAAAGAAATATATTTTACATATTTAAAGCCTGTTATAGATTGTAGGAAGCTGAAGGCTCCGTTTTCATTGGATAAGTCTGGGAAAGGAGTTACCTGGTTTTAATGACGAATTTACATAACAAAGCGTTGGTAAAATACAAAAACTAGAAACAGCTCTCTCGGAAATTAGTGAATATAACAAATTTTCAGAGAGAAAAAGTCTGGCCCGAGTATGGCGTAATTATTTTAACAACATTCAAAGAACTAACATTGTTTGGAACCAATTTTATTTCTAAACGGTGTTCCTGAATCATTAATTAAATCTAAAGAAATCTTATGCTTTTCTTAAGTCTTGGTAAGCACTTTAAACTGAACCAAAATGTATCGAACATGATTTAGAATCTACAGTTATGAAACTTGTTAAGTGTTTTCGAATCAAATTTTTCAATTCGTATGAAATTATAGATGGTTTTGAACGAATACTCCCTGTATGTTTGTTGTGGTTTGTTTAGCATTTTTGGGAATTAAACCACTCATAGTTTTTAAAATCATCTTTATTTACGTTTCTATCCATGAACTAGAATCGCTGTTAAAATAATAAAAATTGCAAGTCTGACATAAATTGAAGGTGACTTTGATTTATTGATGTTCGATATATTTGGTTTGAGTACACACGGGGAAAATTTTAAAGTTTAAAAGAATGATCGTTTTCAATTTGTGTTGCGTCCTGGGAACGACTTTTTAGGTAGTCAATAAGCTTAACGTGAAATCAGCTGATTAATTTTTATTGGTAATTTCAAATAAATTCAATAATTTGAGGTCTTGGGGGCCGTAGAGGCCCTCTTGTAAATGGTAGTAGAAATTGTTTTCTATACCCTTGTTTAGCTTGAAGTACCAGCCATTCGTGGAATGGCGAATTGTTTTAGTGAATTAAAATGCTCGTTACCTGTGACTTTTCTTCATGCTCTTTTATAACACACAAAACTAAACACTAGTTAAAATAAACATATATCTTTATTAAGCACTATACATTTCAGAGCATCTATGCAGGTTGGTGATCAGCAAGCAAGAGAGCGAGCAACCCCAGTAATACAGCGTACAAAACTAGTAAGGTGGGGAGCTGCACGTATAGGCGGTATTCCCTTTATTGTTAACTTCAAGACGCCTTGACTCGAGATGTTAACTTGCTGAACGGATTGAACCATGTTTCAAACTGTCCTAACTAACCGACTTTAATTCAATTCTTAAATTTTTCTGAACGGTCAAATTGAAAATATTCCACCCTTTTGTTAAATTTTAACTGTTTATTTAACATGACGAGACAGTTTGACATCAAATTTGTTTTAGCATACTGACTTTTTAAAATTTTTGAACACTGTTACGGGTAAAAATATCGTTATGTTACGAATTTCGATTTGTTCGGAAGGGGGCAGGTTGGGTTCCTATGCAAAAAGCAATAACAAAAATATCATTATAAAATGGCTAAAATACAAAAGTACTTTACAAGTAGCACTTTACTAGTCGTCAAAAGTAAGAGGCGCCAAATCGCAATCTCTTTAATGTTTTTGCTACCCACAAGACAGTTATTCCGAGATAGGTCTCCTTGCTTTCAGTGTTCTAAAATCTTGTCACTTCCTCTTTTACCCTTCTTAACCGTACCTTAAAAACATCCACTCCATTTTGTCAAATTAAAGCCATTTTTCAAAATAAAGCCCTCTCCCAAATATCACTTCATCTCCGGAGTAGTTGATCATTTCACATTGATCACTTTTACTTATAAATAATTCCAATTGAAATTCCATCTAAGCTTAAACTCCAACAACAGTAATTTTGGAAATATAAATGCACGTATTGGAAAAAAAACAACATCCAACTGGCTACGTATTTTTAACAGAACTCCTTAAAAAAACATCAATCTATAATTAATACCACCATTCATTCCATTCTTCTAATTTCCAAGATTGATCTATATGACATTTTATATGCCGTTATAGGAAATGTCCTTAACAACATTACATAGAAAAATATAGGGCAATATCAACTTTTGTTTTAACTATTCCAACGTCTATTAAAAATACTGAGTTTTCACACTTTACCTAATAACTATTCTACAACTGAGCTTACATTTACGTATTTCTTACTTTTAAAAAGTTCAAACTTCCTTTTGCGATAATATTGCATTTAAATTTAAACAAAACTAATTTTACCGCTCTATGAACCAATTACACTTTACCTTTAAAGTGTCACAGATACATATTTATTAAGTGTAAACAAACAGAAAAGCTCAAACGGTACTCACAGTTAAATTATACTTCTTAGGTTTTTAAATTAATTAAGCACATCCAAAAACGTCAATGATCCACCTGTTTATTAAGAATTGGCACGTTAGGTCAACCCATTTCATCCATTTAAATTCCAGCTTCTATCGAAAGAGAAGTTCGTTTATTGCCCATTTACAGATTAATGCCCTTTTACTGATGCAAATATAAATTCCACAAAACTATATGATTGAGCTTCCTGGTCTAATTATTCAGCAAACTTCAAATCAATTCGTCATTGGCTCCTTTCATCCAGAGAGCCTAACTGTCTACACGTTCGCTCACTAACATTTCTTTCTTAACTTACTTTTTGATTTTTTCGAACTTTGTCCTATATTTCAATCTCCCTTTGCATAAAAATTTCGTTGCCACACTTTGTACATCTAAACTGCTCAAATTTCAAGGTCGATAAAGTTATGCCCTTGCCAACGCATTAATTTTATGGTTGTATTATGATTCTATGGTGATTGCTGTTTCTTTGAACTCATGTGAATTTGTACCAATAAGCTTTCCCATGCTGGTTATTTACCCAGATGTATTTGTATTTTCCTAATTTAATACAAAGAGTGTAAAGTCCCGATCATTACAACTGGTTATATGAATATGAACTAGATGCTTTATTATTTTACTTCTTTATACTAATTTAATACATTGGAATAGTCATGTTATTAAAGTAACAACCAAGGCGTTCTATGAATTTTTCAGGGAGTTTTCGTTGCTAAAACTTCATGTAGCGAACTGAAATTAATAAACTCTTCTTACTTAATGTTGATTTACGTAACGTGCTAATGATACAACACTGTCCTGCACACATATTCAATTAAGTATTGCAAAATTTTTTATTCGTATTTATTATGTTTGTGTTCATGAAATAGTTAGCCAAATTTTTATGTTGCTAGGCATCCTGAAACTGAAGTACGGAAAGAATATATTGTGTACATAACAACTTGTATTAATATACATTTAAATTCTAACTTCTTGAAAATCAATCACCAACAGCCTTAACTATATCTTGAAAACTATTTATACGCATTTTAATCTTTTGTAAAAATAAAAGCATGACTAAAGTTTGCTTTATTAAATTATGCAATAAACTACCGATCTCCGTCGTGATTAAAACAAATTTCTTAAAACCTTTGAATTGATACGATATTTGCATTCTCTTTATAAGATTGATACAACTGATATATGCCAAAACCGCTTCACCAAATTATTTTGGTAAATAATTATTGCAGGGGGGTTTTTTTGTAGACTTAATCTAGGCATATTATGAAAGGCAGTTTTTAGAAATTAGGGTATTACGTATAGTAAATGTGGTCGAAGGATTCCCGGCAATGTTTTAGGCAGGGGAATAGCATTTACTATCATGTAATCTTGTCGTCAAGACGGTTCGCTCGGGTTGTGGAGCGGACATATTGTTTTCCCCGATCAATGAGAACGTGCAATGAAGGGATGGTGGTTGACGAAGTTATAGGAGAAACCATCAGTATGATGGACACTGGAATGAACCAGCTCTCTTGATCGATGTGTACATTACACAATGTAGCAGAGGAGTTTTACCTTTGGATACTTGCCAGTTCTATTATCGTACCCCGTCTTGTTCTTTAATTTTGTAGGAAGCAGCAACGAGCTCCATTACACCCAATATGAACCAGCAACGCCGCATGCAACCCACGCTACGTACAATCCTGAGTTAAAACAACAATTATTGGTTAATCAGCTACTTACTATGCATTAATGTAGAGATACACAAATGAGTAGTAGATTTACGTTGTAATTTGGAATGTGAATTCTTTTATTTGTTTGTAAATTTGTGTTACCCTAGTATGCCCTCTATGCAAGCACATGTCCCATTGATTTATTACTTGGCGCGGATATTTTCCCCCAAGTGTTATTTGATGGTCGCATAGCACCACTACCTTTGTTTGTAATATAATATTAAATGCGCATAAATTCCTTTAGAAGAAGACGCAATCACTATAAATTGAAAAATTATAAATTTATATCATCGATTAGGCTAAATATCATGACAACTACATCCGAATTGGAGAGGACCAGCGGAAGAAAACATTGATGATGGTGCAGACACATGGTTTTGCTGTATGCTTTTTTCGGAGTAATAGCAACTGTAAATAAATAAAATTGTAATATAGTTTTAGAAAATAGGGTATTGCGGTGAATAAATGTGGTCTAGGATAATAGTTCTTTATGTACTGGTGTGGTGAGGACGGGTCCATGGGTCGAGGAACAGATTTATTATTTTTCTCACTAATTATAACGTGCAACGTAGCTGCAGTTGTGATGAACAAGTGCAAACAATGTGACCATGACTCGCTCTCAAATGAAGCAGCTACCTTGAACGACATGTGTGGGAGTGAATTATAAAATGTAGTGGAGTGCTTACTTGTTGAGTCCTGCATATCCTGTCACTGTTATCTGTCTTACCTGTTTAATATTGTAGGAAGTGGCAACAAGCTCAATTACACTGGATATGAACTAGAGGCCACGTGCAAGACTACGTACAACCCTGAATTAAAACAACAATTATTGTTTAACCAGCTACTTACTGTGCATTAATTTAGAGGTATGCAAATCAGTAGTAAATTTACATTGTAATTTGGAATGTGAATTCTTTTATTTCTTTGTAAATTTGTTACCCTAGTATGCCCTCTATGCAAGCACACGTTTAACTATAGTACCACTACCTTTGCTTGTAATATAATATTAGATACGCATAAATTCCGTTAGAAGAAAACACAATCACTATAATTGAAACATTCTAAATTTATACCATCGATTAGGCTAAATATCATGACAACTGCATCCGAATTGAAGAGGACCAGTGGAAGAACACATTGATGATGGTGCAGACACATGGTTTCGGTGTACGCTTTCTTTTGGGTAGCAACTGTAAATAAGTGAAATTGTAGTATAGTTTTAGAAATTAGGGTATTGTACCGAATAAATGTTGTCTAGGAGAACAGTTCTTTATGTATTGTTGTGCTGAGGACAGGGCTATGGGTCGAAGAACGGATTTTATTGTTTTTCTCACTAATTAGAACGTGCAACGTAGCTGCAGTTGTGATGTACAAGTGCAAACAATGTGACCATGACTCGCTCTCGAATGAAGCAGCTACCATGATCGACATGTGTGGGAGTGAATTATAAAATGTAGTGGAGTGCTTACTTATTGAGTCCTGCATATCATGTTACTCTTATCTGTCTTGACTGTTTAATATTGTAGGAAGTGGCAACATGCTCCATTACACTAGATATGAACTAGAGGCCACGTGCAACTGACACTACATTCAACCCTGACTTAAAACAACAATTCTTGGTTAATCGACTACTTACTATGCATTAATTTAGAGGTATGCAAATCAGTAAGTAGATTTACGCTGTAATTTGGAATGCGAATTTTTTATTTCTTTGTAAATTTGTTACCCTAGTATGCCCTCTATGCAAGCACATGTTTAACTATAGTACCACTACTTTTGTTTGTAATATATTAGATACGCATAAATTCCTTTGGAAGAAGACGCAATCACTATAAATTAAAAAATTCTAAATTTATACCATCGATTAGGCTAAATATCATAACTACATTCGAATTGGAGAGGACCTGTGGAAGAAAACATTAATGATGGTGCAGACACATGGTTTCAGCGTACGCTTTCTTTTTTGAGTAGCAGCAACTGTAAATAAATAAAATTGTAAAATAGTTTTAGAAAATAGGGTATTGCTGCGAATAAATGTGGTCTAGGATAATAGTTCTTTATGTACTGTTGTGGTGAGGACGGGTCCATTGGTCGAGGTACGGATGTATTGTTTTTGTCACTAATTTTAACGTGCAACGTAGCTGCAGTTGTGATGAACAAGTGCAAACAATGTGACCATGACTCACTCTCGAATGAAGCAGCTGCGTTGGTCGACATGTGTGAGAGTGAATTATAAAATGTAGTGAAGTGCTTACTTGTTGCGTCCTGCACATCTTGTTACTGTTGTCTGTCTTGACTGTTTAATATTGTAGTAAGTGGCGACAAGCTCAATTACACTGGATATGAACTAGAGCTGGTATGTGTGTCTACCATGCCCAAGGTCCCGGGTTGAAATCCCAACATGAACCACTTGAAAAGTGTTAGGCGGGCATTTTTTCCAAAAATACGCCCTCGTTTGGACGAGAGGTAAAAATGTAGGTCACGTACGTTGAAGATCCCTACCTTGCCTGGAACAGCAAGGGTTTGGCAAGATTCAAAATTTTCTAAGTAAAAAAAAACGCGCTTCCTAGCCAATGTAGTACCTAAGGGTGGAGCATTGGCAAAGATCAAATGTAAGGTTTCAAATATTATGTCAAAATACTACATGCACTTGTTTGGCGAGATACCAATCGTAATATAATTTATAAGCCTTTTCATACCTTGGTTTGTTTTTAATTGGCAATAAGGTTTGAATTGCAGTTTCTGCAGCCCTTAATTCAGGAGGTGTACAAATCTTAAATTTGCTGTAGGACATACTAGCTATTAAATATATTTTGCACGACTTTACTATTTGAATGCAGAACTGTAAGTTTGACATTGACAACTGAACAACTTTCCAATCGTGGAATGTAGTTCTGTTCTGCAACTTTCCAACTCTAGATACGTCATGAGATAATGGAATCTTGATTTGTCAACATTCTGTATGTTAATAACGTGTACATTGCTATTATGATTGTGAATAAACAATATTTATAACATAGGTTTCATTTTTTTAAAGTAACACTAAATTTATTATTACTGTTTGAAATTTAACATAATTTCTTTTTCCAAACTGTCCCGATTGGCTATGGTAACCTGAAACAAATGAAAATTATTTGAAAGTAAAGAAGTTGAACCTACCGTATATAACTGATTCTTTTTATCTGTAATCAAAGACTCAACTAAAGGAATACTAGCTCCTCGTAAAAGAGGAACGGTTGCTAAAATTGAAATATCAGTTCGTTGAAATGCTTCTTTTACTTTGGTTTGAAATGTTTTAGATAAAAGCTCCATTTTACCTACTTCGTCTAAAATCAATACACCATTCTTGGACTACAAAAAGGAAAAAAGATTATAAATAGCGATAAAGTACAAGCACAAAGTGTAAACTATACGTTACGTGCTAGTTACCCAAATTAAATTTCCTCTATGAAAGAGACAGAACAGTAATTAACGGTAATTGATTTTTCTCTTTGTAAAATAACCAACAAATTAATTTTTGTTCGCTATACTTGAACTGCTCATTTTCAGACAAAACTATGTTACCAGCACATTTACTTCTGTTGACCGATATCACCATTAACATCAGACGTAGTAGTTTCTTAGATGGTCCGCTAATGTTATAGTGGGTAGGTCATTTGTTATTTCCATTTCAGGGAATTACCCAATTTTCCTCGTTTGCATGGTTTGTAGGGCTTGAACTGTCTTATGGTCGAGGTCAAGAGTATTTCAGTGTGCGAGAGCAACTATATGTATTCCCACAGTTTCTATTTATATCTATAGCTGCATCATTAGTTGGCCCGCACACCTTAAATTTTATATCTGTTTGAGTGATTTACAATTATTTCAGTTTCTTTCACTTCCTATGAATGTTTACGAATACATGTTCTTAAGCTGAAATAGGTCTGTCTTTTTTTAATTTATGTCCTATTTTAATATTATGATGAAAGAACCATGTTTAAATTTGGTGACTGCCTAATTCCGTTTCCTAGTATCGCAAATATTGCTACCATTTAAAAAACCAGGTGTCGCCTGTAGACAAATTTAATTTAAGTTTTCCACGAATGTTGAGCTTTTTTCTTTTTGTTTGTTTTTATTTTTGAAGTTTTAAGGCGATTGTTGCGCTTTTTCAAAACAGCATTATTTTTTATTGTATTAGTTAGGTTCAGGAGATTTTTAACCCTTGCACGGGGAATTCTCCAGTATTATTACGTTTAATCTAAGCATTACATGGAAACCATAAAAAGCTTTGGTTCTCACGTAAGCTCGAATATTTATTTATGATTTGTCGTTTGTGATTTTCGTGCTTAACGTGCAGCTGTGCCTAGCAGTTTTGCGTCAGAACAACCTCTCTTGGAGGGGAGATGATGATTCATGAGAGCAAATGTGTTGGAACAAAGGTACTTTACTACCAACCTTCCTCGAACGTAGACGGTTTGAGCGTTTCAACAGTTGGCGAAGTGGTTTATTTTTCTTCTTGCTTTTTTCCTGCTATCGTTACAGAACATACCGGTGTTGCGTTAAGGAAATCAACCGCCAACCAAACAAGGGATACCCGGACGCCACCCCCACGAGAGTAGAGACGCAGAGGAATGAGGATACCCATGCGGTAAGGGCCGCTCTTATAACTTGAGACGCATTTGCCGCTCCGGGGAATTTAACCCCGTGTAAATTTGTCAACAATTATATGTAGCATTATTGTAGAAAAATTAACGTTTCATCTTTCCCTTCCGGGAAAATTCAAATTCACAACTTAACATCGGTTTTAACCATGACAAATGGTCGGTATGATTCAAGGTTCAAAAGATTAAATTCTTCGATATACAGATTGTATGGAGATTTTCTGGTTACTGACAGCTCATTACCTACCATCAATTTCAATTTGAAGAAAACTGATCTCGAAGAGTACGATCTTCATGAGTAGTGGTGTGCCTGGGGAAACTACGCCATACACTTCTTTGTTCTTCATTATTTTCTGTCCATCTTTCTTCACATAGAGCAATTGTAGCTACACTATATCCTCAACGACTAGCAACATCATGAAAGGCTTAGTCCAACTTCGCATAGATCAATTACCCTACCAGGTTCAAAGTGTTTTATATTGACAACTGAGTAAATAAATAGCAAAAGGAAAATAAAACTTGATTTTTTGGTTGCATTCCTAATAAACTAACTAGTTGAATGCATAAAAAACAAGGTGTTTAGTTCACGCATATATCACATTTATTTGTATTGGTTACAATTTATTACATATTATGCTGTTTTAGTTGCATTACATTTCCCACACTTTGTATACATTCAAATATTCTTAAATGTTCTAAATACCTGAAGCATCATTTGCACACTCAGACCTGTATTTAACGCTTAGTTGGCTTTAGTAGCTCACGATGAATGCATCTCCTACTAATGTAAGCGTTCTTAATAAACATAGTTTACAAGTAATAGTAGTTTTCGTTGTACTGTAATTAATCCAGAATAATAGATTTCATGCCGAACCAGAAGGAGTGATGCATTATTAGTGTTAATCTTATTATTTTATAAATACTGAATCTTAATTAGAACTGCGTTCTAACATAGCTCGGTGCTATGGCCCCAATGCCAAGCTAAGTGCAATTGCCACGAGTGGAGCTTTTTTCTACTCATGATGGCCCCAAAAACTCACCACCTTTTCAAAAAACGTGTCAAGTCAATACATACCAACGACAAGAATGACCTCCAACGTTTTATTTCAATGCGCATGATTCTCTATCTACAACTGCACGAGAAAAACACAATAGCAGCGACTTTCTCACCTAAATTCCGGCCACCCACACAGCACTAAGTGCACCACGTATTTGCCTAAAACTAAAGTGTTACAAGGCATGGCGATCGTTCAACAAAACTTGCATTTCCAAATTTGTTTCCATAAAACAGTAGAAATAAAATAACAAAATAAGTAGTAAAAACAGTTCTGCTTCGTATTAAATTGTAATCACTTGATTACATATTTTAAGTAATATTTAAAAACAACTCGTTCAGAACAATTTTCTACCACACTCAGTGTAACGCTGCTGCATTATTTAATGAAACATTAAGAAGTAGAAATGAGTTTATAAAATTTCAGTTAGAGAAGCTTTTAGCATGAAATTAACCTGTAAAATTTAGAAGCTTTGGTAATGTACATCCAATTTGATATTAAATTGGAATAAAAAATTGAAATAGAACACCTAGACCTTTTATACAAACAGTAATAAACATTACGACTTTACACTCCTTCGTATTAAATTTAGAAAATTTACAGATATACACTCAGGAAAGAACTGGCATATTAAAGTTATTTGTACAAATTCATACAGGTTTAAAGAAACCGCAACCATGGAAATACACCCCCAAATAATAATAATCATATACTCATAAATTACAACCATAAAACGTGTTCAAACGTAAACAAATGGCACAGCTTCGGTATCAGATATACTAACGCAGGAAAAAGACGCCCGTTCATATAAACAGGACGACATTGACCTCAAACATCGAGCTGTTTTAGATGCAGTACTACATAAGAATGATAGATTATGGAATAACCCTGATGTGTTGAAACGTATAAAACCCACGGATATTAAAGGAGAGGATCATCTTCAATTATTTGAGAACAGCAACCAGAGCAAAGCTTTGAATTAAAACTATATGCAACCATCGCTGTATGGAATAAGGGTAATTGAAATGACGGTATTAAACCCGGGACGGATAGTAAACAATTTCCCAAACGCGATGTTACATTCCAAATTTGGTAATGTACATTCTTATAAATTGTAAATAAATTCCCGCGGATATTTTTAAATGAACTTGTCAATTTCCGTCCACGAGACCTGAAGCCAAGAACATCTACCGGTGTTGTGATGTCTTATTTCTTTTTAGGATGTAGGTTCTTTTATCTTTACCTTTATGTACCTCTACCTGGTTGTTCCTATCATTCCGCTACGAGGGGAAAAATGGTGTAGAACGGATTGGAATCTGACTCAGCAATGGCGTGATGTGACCCATAAATGCGATGGCCCTGGGATTTGGCGGTAAGGTACGATTTAAGTGAATACATTGCTTTTATTTACATTGTGCATAAAAATTGACCATTTATCACTTTTAAACGTGTTTGGTATTTGATACAAATGGCGCGTAATTTGCCGCGTAACAATGGCGCCGAGTACCAAATCTTCTGAAACGATCTTGGAGCTGGAATCGCGTAGTATTCAACCGGCAACAAACCAAAATGATAGGCGATTGCAGTTAAAAGCCATATTAGCTCAAGAAGCTAACGATCAACAAATTCCTCGTACATTAGTGTCCAATTTATCTCAAAATACCTTTGAGATTAAACAATCCCTAGACGATAATAACAATATACTTCATAAAACCAACCCAGAAATTTCAAATATAGAATTAAAGCGCATTACATCTAGGATATTGCATTTAAAACAACGTATAGATCTATTATCGTTACTTAAAGATGAACAAGCTAACGAAACCAAGCAAACTTTCTTATGTAACGTTCTCTTACTTGAAGGAATCGTCCTTGAAAAACTTAACTTAGATTTAGATGCAAATTTGCCTACCGTTCTTTCGAATTTAACAATTTCCCAACCTCCTATATCGTCTCCGAAATCTATACCAGTATACAAATGGGGTATATCTTTTCAGGGCTTTGATTCCCAAATCTCGTTAATGTCTTTCCTAGACAGAGTAAATGATTTTAAAATTTCTCGTAACGTACAGACAAAGATTTATTTGTCTCAGCAGGTGAATTATTATCCGGTTCCGCTTTGATTTGGTATAGAAATATACGAAACCAGATTTCTACCTGGGAAGAACTAGTTACGTGTTTCAAACGCGATTTGTTACCCCATGGCTATATAACTGATCTTTGGAATGAAATAAAAATCGTACCCAGGGACCTAACGAAAACGTAATCTCTTTTATTACCTCAATGGAAGCTTTATATAGCAGATTAGATAAAGAACCATCTGAAATTGAAATTATGGATCAACTTCTTAGAAATTTAAATCCATATTTTCCCGAACGTTTAGCTTTACAACATATCTCTTCTTTACCTCAGTTTAAAGATTTATGTCGCTCGCTACAAGAAGTGGAGTTACGTGTGGATAAATACCGTCCTCCCCCAGCAAAACAATCTGGCTTATTAAAACCAGACCTAGCATGCCAGTCTGAATCCTTTCGTAAGGTATCTATCATTACTCTTCTTGCTTCCCCTTCAACTAACTCACTTAGCTGTTGTAATTGTAAGAAAAGCGGACATACCTATAATGTGTGTACATACCCAAAAAATCTCTTTTGTTATGGCTGTGGTCGTAACAATACCTATAAATCTAGATGCACAAATTGTAACCCTAACTTATCGGAAAACTTCTGCAGAGATATCCCTACTCGGGACATGAATATCTCAACTATTCAACGCACCGAAACGTCAATAGATTTAAAGCATAAAATTACTTCCAATATTCAACCTTTATTTAATGTATCTAATAATTATAATACCGCTACCTTAAACTCACAGAAGAACTTGCCTCCCTTATCTGAAATATGTTGTTCCACCCCGACCGAATGGTCAAATTGGCTGAAAACAGTTAAATTTCTTTTATCATAAAAATTCTGCTGCCTTACAACTAGTTAAAAAACCTCTCGACATACGCCCTCACTTACCTATCTCTATTGGTTCTCTAAATGTAATCATTTTATTGGACACGGGTTCGTCATGTTCTCTTATAAATAACGAAGGCTTACAGCAATTATCTGAACAAAATATTAAATTTCAGGTTATTCCGAAAAAAACCTCTATAAATCTAGTGGACGATAATAAAATATATGTAACTGGTTCCTTTAAATTAAAAATTCGAGTAGTCACTTGAACGTGATGTTTCATTTTTAATTGTACCTACACTTACCCATTTTTACTTGGCGTGGATTTTTGCCAACTTTGTAATTTATCTTTAATTTTCAAGTCTTTTCTTGGCAAGCTTCTCTCAAAACAAATTCTTGTGCGTTGGCTGGTATATCTAATAAAATTTCTCTTACCGATTCCCAGAATGAAATTCTTAACTCTACTATAGAAAAATTTCATAAATTAAACACTTCTGAACTTATAGATAGATAGATAGATAGATTTATTGCGGAATAATATATACAAGATATTTAACCATGCCATACAAAATGCTTTATATTATTATGGTACTCTTTAGGTAGTCATCAATGCTGTATGGTGCAAAGCCCATAAGGTACACTTTGACCAGTTCCCAGTGGTCTTCTGTTGTAGATATTGATTTGGGATTTTATTGTAAATCTTGTAAGTCCAGTAATTTACTCCACTTTTACTTTTGTTCATGCGGTACCATGGTACTACTGGTTTAAAGTTGTTTCGTGTGTTGTAGCTATGTATGTCTTGGTGTGTCAATGGATGCGTTACCACCGCAACACATATTATTTCTACGGGTAATGCTGTTCCTTTTAAGCAACGTCAAAATCCGTTATCACCTGCATAACAAAAACATTTGCATTTCGAAATAGATAAAATGCTCGAATCTGGTGTTATTTCTCCTTCAAATTCGCCATGGATGTCTCCCGTGTTATTGGTTTAGGAAAAATGACGAATGGCGTGTTTGCTTTGACGGTAGAAAGTTTAACTCTGTAACTGTGGCAGATGCCCATTCCTTACCTCACGGATTCTATCCTGAGTCGGCTTCGAAATGCTAAATTTATCTTAGACAAGCTTTTTATCAGATTCCTCTTGACTTATCTTTACGTTCAAAAACTGCTTTTTGTGTTCCAGGTCGGGGAAACTTGGGACTACACATTCCGTTTCCTGGTTACTCGCAAGACGCGCTATCGGTTGAAAAACCAGGTGGTGCATAAAATAAACATTTACTAGAACGTAAGTTAGTTTATATGTAAGTTAGTCAGACTGTAGACTAAGTTTTTACCATGCTAAAAGTCTTTTTCTTTTTTTAAGATTTTTTTCTTTTATGGCTTTGTCGCGATTGTTGCATTCCAAATTTAGTAATGTACATTCTTATAAATAATAAATAAATTCCCGCGGATATTTTTAAATGAACTTGTCAATTTCCATCATTCCGGACAGTTGCGTTTGCGCAGGTGCGGAGTGTGTGAAAGGACGCCATTAAGCTGTAACGTGCATTTTTCATAATTTAACATTTTTACGCTATCCTCAATTTATAAATGCATTTCTGCAAATTGCTAGTTCTATATTTTATATTTATTAACTCGTGTGTAGTAATTTAAAGATAGATAAATTGAAAATTATAAAACAGCTTGTATTATAATGTATAGATTGCATCGTCCTGGTCTTGCCGTAAATATAAATTTTGTTGCTTAGGTATTATCGAAGTCGAGATAACAGACGCTCAGATGTTATGGGTATAGCAACGAGGTGAATAAACAGATAGTCGAGTTTTAGTTTGCTCTTCGTTCTTATATATTAATTACGTAACGTAACATAATTTTTGGCGCCCAACGTGGAGCTCGATAAATGTGGGGCTCGAAATCAACATGGGGCTCGATAAACGAGGGGCACGATTTCTTTTTTCTCCTGCTCGATATTTTTTTTTCTTTTTCTTCTTCTCCTGCCCGATTTCTTTTCCCTGCTCGATTTTTTTGTTTTTTTTTCTCTACTCGATTTTTTTCCTGCTCGATTTTTTTTTCCTGCTCGATTTTCTTCATCTGTCTCTGTTTATTGTATTTTAATCCTAAACTTAATCTTAATTGTCTTTGCATCTTTTTATGTCATTTTTATTCTCTCACTTTGTCTGTTCTTAAGTATTCTTTCTGTGGCTTATTGGTCTTGTGTTTTCTCCGATAAGCTTGTGTCCGAAAACACTGGCGCCCATTTCGTATTCCTATTCATCTTTTGTAGCTAGCCCATCCCGTGACTTTTTCTTCTGGCTAGTTCCACCATTTGTTCACTATTTGACTATTATAGTCGCTTTCTACATCCATTCCTTGAGGTAGGCTTCAGATCTATTTTCTTTTCCTTTAGGAATTTCGACTTGGTCGCTTCTGTAGGTCTGTTAGCCATACTCTGCTTGAGTAATCGTTTCATACGAATCTGTGTTACCTCAGTTGGAAGTATTCTAGATGGTGTACTAGTTTGCCTCTGCCCTTTTCTTTGTATTGGTTCTTTCTTTGCTGCACACTTGAGGGTGACAGTTTTGCTACGAGTTTTCTTCCTAGTTTTTTTTTCTTTTCTCTTGGTTTCTTCGCGGGAAACCAAAACTTTTCTTTGAGGTGGAAAACAGAAATGTCCCTTTTGGGGACATCCGTCTTATGACGATTTGGAAAGTAGCTATAACCTTTAATCCTCATTGGGTGTTTACTTAATACTTTCTTTACCTATTCTGTCATTGTTGGTTACGATAGATGACTTTCTCTTCTTTTGGAAAAATGTTCTTTCTCTTATACTGGTGTTGGTCCTTCGAACCGGATAAAAATTTTTTTGTTTAGTTCCTTGTCTGTCGCTTTTCTTTCTTTTTTTCTTTCACCCCGACGTCTTTATTTTGCTAGGGGGGAATTTGTAACGTGCATTTTTCATAATTTAACATTTTTACGCTATCCTCAATTTATAAATGCATTTCTACAAATTACTATTTTTATATTTGATGTTTGCTAACTCCTTAAACGAGTGCATCGTATAATTAATAAATAAATTGCTTTCCGACTTATCGGAAAGGATAAACAGCTCGTAATTAGTTATTATATATGATTGCGGCATTCACGTTTTAAAATGTTCCTGATGTTAATACAAGTCTAGATAATTTACGATAAGGTGTTGGAATAGCAACGAGTTTTATATGAAGAGATTAGAGTGAAGAGTGGTAGTTCGTTCTTGGTTCCTATGCATTAATTACGTTGAAAAATACTGTTACTTTTTGCTTTTGAGAATAGTGAGAATCAATGCGGGACTGTTTCTTTTTGCCTTCATGAACAAGCACGACGCGATTTTAGTTGTATATTACCTGTAGGCACTGTAGTTCTGATTGCTTTGAAGGAAAGATGCTTTATAGGCGAACGTGTTTTACTCGACCGCACGTGCTTGTTTACGGAAAGTCGACGGACGGTTTTAGTGATACGCGTAGATTTACTAATTGTTTTTGTTGCTTTTCTATTGGAAATAACAGTAGTAGAACTTGTCGTGTGTTTTACGGAACATTATTCTAGTGATACGCGTTGCTTTACTAATTGTGTTTTTGTGGAGTTGTCTTTTTATATTTGAACTGTGTGTGGTCCTTTTTTTTATCAGAGTAGTGCATACTTTGGGTTATCGAAATACAGTGCTACTGTAGTTTCTGAATTTTCTAACAACAAAGAATCTAAAATAGATCAGTGTCTGCGCAACTTTCGTTATTTGCGAAATATAACAGATTACCGGTTTACAAAAGTAGTGGTTGAAGTTTCTCGCTGCTTTTTGGTTGTTTATGAAAACAATATACATAGTTCCTTCGCGTGATAATGTCCGCTGCTAACCCCAGTGAAATAAGTAGGTGTGATTAGGGTAATTTGTGATAAGTTCCATCAACACCCTCACAGTCTAGGGTGAAGTGCTTCGTTAGTGCCGGACATCGTGAATCCCACACTCCAATTGCAGGGAGGCGTTGCTGAAGGACTTTTGTAAGTGAACTATTTCCTACTGATTATTACGTTAAATATCTATCCGTTGCTTTACCATATCTTTGTGTTTCTGATACCTTTTACAATAGACTTGCAGGCTATTTTAAAACATAGAGAAAAAAAAAGAAAGAAAGAAAATAAATCAATACTACTAAATTACTCATACCAATTGTGTCTTACCTATTTATTTACTGAATTACTCATATCAATTGTGTCTTACCTATTTATTTTTTTTAACATTTTGTCTGATTTATGTTTAATTGGTGTGTGAGGAAACGTTTCTGCTACTCCCCAATATTACCTCACTTTGTACTAAAAATTTTTATATTGCTTTTACCGTTGTTATATTATATAGATTATCTAACAGTTTCTTTTTTTACATTCTACAAAGTACTGAATAATTTAGACTTTTCATTGTTGCTATGCTTTTTCTTTATTTCAGGTTTGCAGGACTAATCTTTTTTATTGCAGGTTTACTATTCTAATTTCTTTTATTGCAGGTACTGTTACTAGCCCCTTACCGCCGCATCCATCATAGGTTAAACTGCTCTCTACCCCCCCCACTCTCCGATTGAGCCCGGTCTTTCTTTTTTTTTTCTCTTTGATTTTCTTTGTATAACGTAACAAAGCTACGATACCTGAAGTCAAGAACATCTACCGGTGTAGTGTGTGTGTCTTTTCTCTTTTTAGGATGTAGGTTTCTTTATCTTTACCTTTGTGTACCTCTACCTGGTTGTTCCTATCATTCCGCTACGAGGGGAAAAGTGGTTTAGAACGGATTGGAATCTGACTCAGCAATGGCGTGATGTGACCCACAATATGTGATGGCCCTGGGATTTGGCGGTAAGGTGCGATTTAAGTGAGTACATTGCTTTTATTTACATTGTGCATAAAAATTGACCATTGTATCACTTTTAAACATGTTTGGTATTTGATATAAATGGTGCGTAATTTGCCGCATAATTATACGTTATATTAAACAATTGCGCAATAATAAGAAGCGCGGGGAAGTGTAACAGTAAGTAAAAGCGCAGATATAAAAATACCAGTTAACATGTGACAATATCATATATAGAGGGCTTTGATTCAACATAAAGTAGGAATAATTAATTTATCTGCAACATTTACTGCACTATGAGGTCACCAGAGCTTTGTAAAAGACCACCTAAAGCTGAATTTTTGATTTCCATCTTATAAACATTACATGCTGTTCTATATTTAGAAATTGTGATTGGTGGTGATAAGAAGAACGAGCACAACTTATTATTAAGAACTTTTTACGTTGGTGCCCACTTGTTTAAAGCGTAGTATAAACACAGAAATTCTCATACGGAATAGTTTACACTTGTAACCACAACACCCATATGTAAAAATTAAATTGGTCAAATCTCTATAATTGAGAAATTTAAGTTGTTTTTTGTTTTAGCTACACACATATTTGGCCAATTAAAGGCGGAATCTTAAGTTTTTTCCTGTTCTTTATTATGATAATCATGTTAGATAATAGAAGTTAAAGGCGTGCATTTTTTATTTGTGTTTATTTTAAACTAGTAGAAGGTGAAAAAAGTGTAAATGAGACTCCATCAACCTCTACTGCAGTAGGAACCCCTAAACTGTCTCTTGGAACACACATCTTCCAGGGAGGCTTTAATTAGGGTTTTGTCAGGTGGGTTGGTGCTCAAAGGCTTTGTATAGACATGGGGGTCAATGATCATTCAAGGTAAACGTAAAGATATCTAGTAGAAGAGTCATAATTTGTATACTACTATAACTTTGCATTTGTTTTCATTCAACGAACCCCGCACCACGGCAACTAGACATTGCACTAATGGACTGTTACATCAATTCGCCTCCATTAGAGTAAAATTAATTCAGGTGCTTAAGGTCAATTCACCATGTAACATCAGCTATATATACTTACTTCACTAAACAACGGTACAACTAATTTCTCAAAACTACTAGGAAACACGTAATAACTGCCAACTCTAAACTGTTTCGAATCATCAGGATTTAAAACTTCCCTATAACATATTATGTAAAATCAATTAAACAGCAACTAAAATAAATTACGTTATCCTTGAAAGCCTTTCCCGCTTCCCATCTAATGTAACAATATCAAACCCAATTCTTTTACGAGAGTTATTCCTCAGTTCTTCAGTGTAAAATCCAAATACATTGATGTGATTCCTTTCAAGCGCTTCAGCAAGTTTTTTAATTAACGTTGTCTTGCCTATCCCTAAAATATAAAATATTAAAGGTAACTAAAGTTATTTATATTAATAAGAAAACATAAATTAAAACTTGCCTGCCTATGTGGCGAGGGCAGATGAGATTTTAGGCCAGTGAAAATTATTTATTCGCACCCAATATTTATAACTTATTAATACAGTGTGTCCCCGGATTGAGTTAATAGGTATGCTGAACCAAAAATTTTCAAATTGAATTTTCATATATTTGGATTCCGCCCTGCTTGGTCTGAAACTTATTTTTAGTTTACTTTCAATTTGTTAAAATCAAGTAGGTCTTTACAGTTGAGCAAAAATCCGTTATTTGTCTTTTCCGTTCATAGTATGCCTAAGTATCACCAAGAAAAGTTGTTCAGAATGAAAAGTTATGGCATTATGCAATTTTTAAGAATGATCGGCCTACTTTGATAATAGAAGCAGAAAATAGGAGAAAAATATTTTTTGTTATTTACGATTACATTATAAATCTTAGATGAGAAAACAGAGTGATCACTAACTAAAATTGCTCTATTTGACTTCCTCTAACATCTGCACATTTTTCTATCCCAACTCTAAAATTGTCGTATACTTTCGCTGTGGTCATTGGGTTAATTTTATCTACAGCATCACTAATTTTTTATTTTAAGAAGTCGATGTTATCATGAAGAGATCATATGAATAAACTTTTTGTTTCAAATAATCCCATAAGTAAAAATTCATAGGGGTCAAATCTGGCGATCTTGCTGGCCAATTTATTGGACCATGTCGTCCAATCCATCTTTCAGGAAAGTGCTGATTCAAAAAATTTGTAATCAAACAAGTTGAATGAGCTGGACATCCATCTTGTTGAAAATTAAAATCTTCTAAATTCATGTCTTCCATGGCAGGTAAAAAGTTTTCGGCACATCCAAATAGGAATTAAATATTGACTTTTCTGATACGAAGAAGTCAGATTCTACTGAAGCTATGATTGAACCTGACATGGTCGGTAAGCCTTATACGAGCAATAGCAAGTTATTGCAGTGCGGTTTGGTTGTCATAGAGACTCTTTTAGGATGGACCCTCATTGGTAGAGCTACATCAAATCAGGAAGACTATACTTCGACTAATATAGCTACTGTTTCATTGTACCTAATACAAAATCTTCAAAGAAGAAATCAGAAACAGATAGGGCTCATGCGGCCCAGGATTTTTTTTGTCAAACTGTGGAAGGCCAATGTCAGATACGTTTACTGCAAGCAGACCCCCTCATAATTATGAGGATGCAGGAAAAAGAATAGCTTATACAATGAAAATGTTGAAAGTAAAGAAATTTGTCGATTTTTATGATCAGTTCATTCATGAGTGGTTGGAGAAAGGCGTGATTGAAGAAGTAGATGTAGTAAATCAAAGTAGTACAAGCGGCTACTATATGTCTCACCATCCAGTCATAAAGGAAAAAAATAGACACAAGATATGGCCCGTTTTTGCTGCTGCATCTTCACATGCTAAAAAAGTAATCCATCCTTGAACCACTGTCTAGAGAAGGGTGTAAATTTATTAGAACAAATTCCTGACATTTTGTAGAGATTTCGGGAGCTAGATATGGAGTAGTTTCTGATATCCATAGAGCCTTTTTTCAGATTGGGGCGCATCCTTGAATTTTAAAAAATTTTTGTAGGTCGAGCAGGATGGACACAAGCCTACCGATGGAGAAGAGTAGTTTATGGAGTTAGCAGCAATCCGTTTCTTTTAGTGTCTACCATTGTGTATCACCTCTAGCAGTGTCAGCAGAAGTGTAGTCAAACTGATGTTTTGTATTCCTGATAGACGTGTCTTCTGTAGAGTTTTTATATTGACAATTGTGTCATCAGGTGGCTCCGTAACTTAGCTCCTGGGTTTGAATCGCGACAGACCGCTTGAAAAATGTTAGGCGAGCTTTTTCACAACAATACGCTCTTGTTCGGATGGGAAATAAAAGGTAGGTCCTGTGTGTGTGTGTGTGTGTGTGTGTGTGTGTGTGTGTGTGTGCACATGCTGGTGTGCGTGTATGCATGTGTGCATGGGTGCGTGCGTGCGTGAGTGTGTGGGTGTGTGCGGGTGGGTGTGTGTTGTCATGCATGTTAAAGGTCCCTATCTTGCTTGGAGCAGCAAGGATTCTGCAAAATTTCCAAATAAACAAAACTCTCTTCCTGGCCAATGTAATACCATTGGGTGGAGCATTAGAAGGCAAATGTAGTGATAACTGTGTCAGTAGTATGGAAAGTGAGAGCGTTTTGCATATTTTATATATGAAGCGAAAACTGTGATGGACGAAAGAAAGTTTTACCTAAGAGAATGGGCGTATTCCCTAAATGCTTGTCACACAGAAGTTACTGTAGTGAAGTTTCTTCGGCTGGATTGGGATACAATAACAGACACGATGTCGGTTGATGAACAAAATGTCAGATTGAATCTTGATTTGAACAAGTTCGTTGTCAGTCACAAATAGGTTAATATTATCGACGGCTCGTCTGCTCGATCCTACTGTAATTACTTGCCCAGTAACGTTGATACCTAAATTATTATTACAGCAACTGTGAGGGAGGCATATAACTTTTGATCAATCTGTAGACAAAAACTGAGGCTTTTAAAGAACGGATGAAGAAATTGCCTAATTTATTTAAAATAAAATTTCTGAGAGGGATTCAAGCTTAAGGTCAAGTGGCAGATCATTGTAGTCTAAACACATTTTGTGATAGTAAAAATGCGTTTTCTTCTGCCATCTTCCTAAGAGGGGGTGGTTTTTATATATTTGGTAGCAACCAAAGCTCGAGTTGTGTCTATGTGTGGGTTGACCATTCCTCGGTTGGAGTTACTAGTGGTCACAATTGGTGCTAGATTATACAATAACATTAAGAAAAATTTACATGGCATTTTTGAATTATATTTCTAAAGCGACTAGTCTATGGTTGTGGTATAGGTGAAATGAACAGAACAATGGAGCACTTTTGTTTGTAATAGAATCGTAGAAATACGGACACTAGCAGGAGGCAGTAATTAGAGGATGGTTTCGTGGATCAGATAAGGTTCGCGTATAACAGCTGATCCCAAAGTCTTGACATGAACTGCTTGAAAAATGTTGGGCAAGCATTTTTCACAAAAATACACTCTCGTTGGGATGAAAGGTAAAATGGAGATCCCGTGTGTGGGCAATGTCATGCACGTTAGAGATTCATACCTTGCTTGGAACAGCAAGAGTTTGGCAAATTTTCAAATTTTCCAGGTAAAAAACCTCTCTTCTTGGACAATGCAGTGCCTTTGGGTGGAACATTGGAAAAATCAAATGTAGTGGCCAATCTAGTACCTTTGGAGAGAGAATGGGAAAGTCAAGTGTAGGGTCCAACGTGCCGATGGCTCCATGGATCAAACAGGTACGCATATGACTGCTGATCCCAGGGTCCTGGGTCCGATTCCCAATACAGATCGCTTGAAAAATGTAGGACCCGTGTATGAGTATTGTCATGCACATTAAAGATCCATACCATGCTCAACAAGGCTTCAGCAAAATACAAAATTTCTAGGTAAAAAGAACTGGCCAATATAGTACTGACCTTCGGGTGGAGATGGGAAGGTCAAATGTAGAATCCGATATGCCAGGGGTTCTGTGGATCAGACAGGTTTGCATATGACTGCAGATCCCAAGGTCCTGGGTTCAATTTCCAACATGGACCGCTTGAATAATGTTAGGCGTGCATTTTTCACAAAAATATGCCCTCTGTTCGAATGAGAAGTAAAATGTAGGTTCTGTGTGTGTGTTTGTCACGTACGTTACTACCTTGCTCCGAATAGCAAAGGTTCGGAAACATTCAAAATTTGCAGGTAAAAAAAACTTGCTTCCTGACCAATGTAGTACCTTAGGGTGGAGCATTGCAAATCAAATGTAGGGGTAATAATTAGCAGCACACTGATTATGGGTCTTAATGGTATGTTTGGTTTGTGTGTTTTCGGATGGCCATAAATATATGGTGCGTGTCCATTATGAAATATGAGTTGGTTTTTTGTATTTATGGTGATATAATTTTTTTTATACCAGTTGTTTATCATGGTATTAAGTTTTATTTGTATGCTTAAAGTTGGGTCATTTTTTTGAATGATGTATGTGGTAGTATCTTTTAATAAATCATTCATTTTATTATTGTAATCTTTCTTATATATTAATACGGTGGTTTTACATTTATCAGCTTTTAGAACTAAAATATCATTATTATTTTTTAAGAAATTTTTTGTGGAATTTATATGGTAGTTTAATTGATATTTAATTTTATTTAAAATTAAATAAAAACCCTTAACCACAAAAAATATTTAAATTACTAGATACGTATTTCGACCACTATGTGGTCATCATCAGTAGGGAGGGGAAAAAAAAATATTAGCTGTATAATTTACTATATTGTTGCTTTAAACACTATCGAGGATATTCTCCTCACCCGCAGGCTGGTGTTCTCAACAACAAACAAGACAATTCACTTGTTTGTTGTCTGATGTGTTAAGCAACATAGTAAACTTTTTGCCCTCGATGATGACCACATATGCGTCTGAAAATATTTGTATTTATATTTAAAGTCACATTTCTATAGATTATTATTTTTAATTTTATTATTTTTCTTATGTTTTTATAGTTTGTTAATATATTACATATTTTATTTCTAATTAGTTTTTTTTCTTCTGTTGGTTTTGTTTTAATTGCAGTTTCAATGTTTGTAATAATTAGATCAAAATTTTTTTTGTTAATGTGATAGGAAAATTTACTTCCTAGACTTAAAATATATTCAACATTTTGGGGTATTGTTTGTTTTGTTAAGTTTATTAACCAATTTGTGTTTGGTTTTTAGTTATGGTGTATATAATTATTTGTTCGTTTTTGTATAAGTTGTTCAATTTTCTTTATATGACTTTGTTTAGTTTTTGAAAAATATTGTTATATTTTGTTTTCTGTGTTGTAAGAAATTTAAGGCTGACATTATAATCATAAGTATTTAATATTATCTAGTAACAAATTATATTCCTCTCTATTTATATTTGCTAATGGGCGATATTCAGGCTCAGCCGATGGAAGTAGCTCGGGTTCTAGTCCTATTTCTTTAAAATCAATTTTGGAATATGATGGTCTGATTTGTTTAGTATTTCTTCTAACAATTTTGTTATTATGTTCTTTTTTTACCCAATAAGATCTAGGCTCGTTCGCTTTTTCTACAATTATTGCTTGTTTTTTATTACTATTTTATCTCCTTTTTTATATAATACTGGTTTCCTTTTATTATGGCTATCATATTGAATTTTTATCTAATGTTTTTGATTACATAACTGTTTATAAATTTTGTTTTGAACTTTAGGTTCTAACTGACTACTTATTGTCGGTATTTGTGTCCTTACTATTCTACTGTTTAAAATCTGCGGCGGGGATGCGTTCAAGCTCCTACTAGGTGAATTGTTATATTCTAATAGTAGTTCGCGAAAATCAGAAACTTCTTCAGAACTCTTTTTTAAAATTTGATGGTTTTGCACCAAATTCTACAATATCGCCACCTATCTTGTTATATCTTAATTTTGGAATTGAATGAGGTAACATCGGTTCTTTCTTATTAGACGGCATCTATTTTGGCACGTTCTACATCTTTTAATATGATTAGAAATATCTTTGTTTAGGTTTGGCCAAAAAAATAATGTTCTGGCTTTGTTTTGCTTACTCCGATATGATCTTTGTGCAATAATCAGATCATCTCGTTTTGTAAGGTGATCGGTACAATTATATTATTTTCAACAAAAACAATACTAGCTTCGACAAATACATCATTTTTAAATTATAGTATGGCTTTACACTTTTTGCAATCCTATTTTTTGTCGGCCATCCGTTGTAATAGTACTCTGAAATTTTAGACAAGGTATTGTCTTTAGCAGTTTCCATTCTAAATTGGTTTATTCTGTCGTTGCTCATAGGCAAATGTCTTGAGACCATATGAACCATATCAAACATATCTGGATCAGAACTTTCAGATTTTAAACTTGATCGTGAATGCTCTTACCTGGTACATAATACACATTAAGTGAATATTTGAGTAATTTTAACCTTAGACGTTGTAGTCTAACAGAACCAATTTTACAAATAGGCTTTTTCATGATCGAAACAATCGGTTTATGATCGGATTGAACGTCTATTTCATTACGATAAATAAAGTTATGGAATTTTTGGGTTCCAAAACAAATAGCCAGTAATTCTTTCTCAGTTCGGCTGTAATTTATCTCATGCTCATTCATTGAACGTGACGAACATGCTACTAATTTTAGCACATTGTGCATTTGAAACATACAACACCCTAACCCATTTTTGGAGGCATCACATTGTAATACAATTCTTTCCGTTGGATTAAACGATATTAAGACGGGTGGTTTAGAAACTACCGCTTTTAATTTATGAAAACATTCTTGCTGTTTGGGTAGCCACTGCCATTCTAATTATTTTTTAATAATTCGCATAGTGGGTGCATTATTTCTGCCATGTTTGGTATGTATTTACGTATATAGTTAAACGCACAAATAATTCTTTGTAATTCAATTTTCTAATTTACAGAGAGCTTTGACCATATCGGGATCTATTTTCATACCTGCATTAGAAAAAATTTGCCCCATAAATTTAACTTCCTTTTTGCAATATTGGAATTTGTCTTTATTAAATTTTCATCTCGTTTTCCTAGCACGCTCAATTATCTCTGTAACCGCTTTGTCGTGCTCCTCCTTGTTTATACCGGTTACAATTACATATTACTATATTTTCAATATTCTCAAAATTATTTTCAACTATTTCTTCAAATAAGTCTTGAGAGTTTGACAAACCATATGGTAACACAATATACCTATAAATTCAAAAAGGCGCGGAGAAGCAACATTTCTACGAGGAATTTTCGTCAATAACAATATCATGACCCCTCTGCCATATCAAATACAGTAAAATATTTTTTATTTACTAGTTTTGCACATATTTCTTCAATAGTTGGGCTTAGTCTAGGTTTACGAATTATTTGCTTGTTTAAATCGGAAGGGTCTAAGCAAATCCGTAATTTACCATTACTTTTTTCAACAATTACCATTCGATTTATGTTTGTACGCGAGTATATTTTATCAATCTTGACTATAGCGTTCCTTTTAACCAGTCTATCTAGTTCATTTTTTAAATCGTCCCTAATCTGTATCGGACATCTACTACGCGGATAACACACAGACACAATTTTTTTACAAGTTGTGATTTCTACAAATCAGGGAATTTACCAAACCCTGTAAAAATATCTAAATTTTCATTGATAAATGTTGTCTGGTTATTTATATCAGAACTCAAATCAATTTTATTGACCCTTTTTATCAAATTTAAAAGAAGGCAAGCTCGACCACCAATCAGAACTTGATTAACACCATCAACAATTACAAAATCCTCGAATATATTTCGGTCTTTATACTTAATACCTAAATTTACAATACCGACAGGTTAAGAAATTGTACCTTCAAAAGCTTTTAATACATATTCAATCAGTCGTACCTTATAGTTATTTTTAAATTTATGAAAAATTGATACGGGCATAGCACTCACATCAGCTCCTATATCTAACTTACTTTTAAGCTTAACATTCTCGATTACTAAATATTCTTCACAAATACTCTTGTTAGAATGTTCACACCTAATTTTACTACACTTACAAAGTTGAACATTTAAATTTTACAAAAATTTTAGAATCGCTAGACTCACCACTTTTTTCTGCAGCTTTTACATTCCTTACCTTGCATGCTACTGCGAAGTGATTCTCAAACCCACATTTTTGCATTTTTTGCCAAAGGCAGGGCATTCACGTGGTCCATGTGATTTCTGATATCTCCAACATAAAAATTTCTCGTGTGGTGTGCTCTGGTCATCCCTAGACTTAGATTTCTTCTTATCAAAGTTCCTTTTCTCCGAAATAGCTCGGTTGATATCACTTGTCTGTTGGAATTGTAAGCTTTGTGACTTACTTTGTTCGCTGGTGCGACAAAAATCAATAGCTTTAATTAATGTCAGGTTGTCAACCCTTAAAAGAGCTTCTCTTGTAGTGGGATTTCGAATACCCATTACGACTTCGTCTCGGAACGCTTTTTCTTCAGCTGATTCGTTTGGATCAACATTATTATGGTTAAAAGATTTTACTAAGTGTCTATAATCAGTGAGAAAATGCTCGAAACTTTCGCTTTCCTTCTGAACACGTTTAAAAAATTGTACCTTTCAAAAGATTCGTTGACGCGTGGATTTACATATTTATGAAAAGATTTCCATTGTGGCTTTATATTTATTTTTTTCGTCTTTTAGTATAAACGTAGACATGGTTCTGTTAATATTAATAGAATTGGCAATCCTGCCATGCTCTTGAAAAAGGTAACGTATGTTGCATAGTAGGCAGACGCAGTAGTCGTAAAAAGAATCGAGTAATGTCATGTAAATGTAAACAGTTTATTTTCTAAGTACTGGTATTCTAATAAAATATATTACTCAAATTCCACTAATTTATTTACTTAACATTGGTTATGGGCCCAGGAAAGAGTAATATATATAATTAGCTGCGTGTAAGTTGCAAGAAACACGTGGAATCGTTTTGAGGTTAAGTTACAATTCTTCTGCCGCCGCGTTTTTCTACTTAATTTTGAAATGGAATTCCGACTGAAATAAACACGGAATTGTACCTTTTGCGGGAATTAATTTCGACAATTGGAAATTTAGAATGCTATCAGTGCTGAAGGCGATGGAGGTGGATGAAGTTTTGAAAGATGTTAAGCTGGAGGCGCAAAATGATGCATGGCACAAAAAGAACAACAAAGCGATGATGGTGATTGTGCAAAGTGTAGCAAACTTGCATTTAGAATACGTGAAAGGTATAGAGAATGCTACACAGATGATTGCTAAGCTGGAATGCATATTTGCTAAGCGTGGCACATGTTCAAAGTTCTATTTGTTAGAGGAATTAATTTCTTTAAAATACGTCTGTAATACAGATTTACAAGATCACTTTGCTAAATCTGATAAAATATTTCGTGAACTGAAAAGTTTAGGAAGCAATTTTAGTGAATCGGACATGGCATGTTTTTTGTTATTGTCTATGCCACCCGATTATGAAAATGTTGTGACTGCAATTAGAACGTTATCTGAAAACGATTTGAAGCTGGAGTTTGTTAAAAGCAGATTATTAGAATTCAATGTGAATAAAAACTCTAGCAAAAATGAAAAATGTTTGCATCATCATTTTCAGCAGAAAAAGTTATAAAATGTTTTAAATGTGGCAAGCATGGCCACATGAAAAGTGTTTGTGGAATTAAATGTTATACTTGTCATAAATATGGACATAAGGCAAATCAATACAACCAGAAAAGGAAGGATATTAAGAAAAATACAGCTAGCTATGCAGAATGTGAAATTACATCAAGTGGTGAATCTTCAAGACAGTCTATTGCTTTCTGTGCCGCATTGAAACTGGAATCAACAAAAGTAATAGAATGGTATGCCGATTCGGGCGCTACGCATCATTATACGAATGATGAGAGTCTTTCATTTAATAAAAGAAGTTTTGAAGATCCCAAGCTTATTCAATTAGCTGCTCAGGGCAAGTCTATGACTGCAACCTGTGTGGGTGATATAAATGTTATATCACTTGTTGAAAATAAGAAAATACCAGTTACTTTGGAAAATGTAATGTGTGTTCCTGGTTTAAGAGTTAACTTATTGTCAGTTTCAACTATAGAAAAAGCCGGTTACAAGATTGTTTATTGTAACGGTAATGTGTCGATTGGAAAGCGTAAAATGATTTATGCCTTAGGTAAACGTGTAAATAATCTGTACAAGTTGGCGTTTTATGTGGCTGATAAAACAGAAAGTGCAAATTTAGCTATGAAACCTGATATTGAACTTTGGCATAAACGTTACGGTCATTTGAACTATAATTCGTTGGTAAAAATTAATACATTAAATTTAGTTGATGGGTTAAATTTTACTGATAAGAGAAGTAAAGAAATTGTGAAGTTTGTGTGAAATCTAAGCAAAAATGTTTGCCGTATTATTCCAAAAAGACACGGTCCCGTAGAGTGTTAGAATTGGTTCATACCGACGTGTGTGAGCCAATTACGCCACTATCACATAATGAAAATCGCTATTTTGTTACCTTTGTAGATGATTATTCTCGATTTGTAATGATCTATGCAATTAAAAGCAAAGGTGAAGTTTTAAACTGTTTTAAGGATTATGAAGCAAAGGTATCTGCACTTTGTGACAAGAAACTATCAAGATTAAAATGTGACAATGGTGGCGAATTATTGTTCAAAATTACTACAAACATTTGTAACGTGCATTTTTGGTGGCCTAACATTTTTAGTCTACTTAATTCTTAAAATACATCGTTTTTGGATCGCGGTTTGTATTAAGTAAATACTTCCGCCTAGTTTTCAGATTGATATGCAAGTTGACTCGCCGGTATTAATTTTAAAAGATGGTTAAGTTGTAAATTGGAATACTCGTAAAATTACTTTCCACTTGTCATTAATAAATAATCCCGCTGTAATTAATATGTGGATATACAGTCTAGGTAGGCGATCAGAAGTTGTACTAGTAGGATTAGATATAAACAAAAAAGGGTCGTGTTTTGTTCTTGCTGGAGGGATGTTAAAAAATTAAGTGTAAGATACGGTTTTTCTGGTTGAACTAAGAGTGGTAGAGTTGGTGAAATTCGACGCACGTGTGTTCGAAGAACTTTCGACGTACGGCTTTAGTGCTTACGCGTGTCTAGTGATATTTAAACTGTGACCGACTACTGGTATACAAAAGTAGTGGTTGAAGTTCCTCGCTGCTTTTTGTATGGTTAGGCCACTAATATACCTAGTTCCTTCGCGTGATAAGGTCCGCTGCTAACCCCAGTGAAATCAGTCAGTGTGATTAGGGTAAGTTGTGATAAGTTCCATCAACACCCTCACAGTACAGGGTGCAGTGCTTCGTTAGTGCCAGACATCGTGGATCCCACACTGCAATGGCAAGGAAGCGGTACTGAAGGACTTTGTGTAAGTTGCACTATTTCCTATTTGTTCTTACTGTAAATATCTACCCGTTGTTTTTGCAATATTCCTTGTCGTTCTGATACCTTTTCCATAGACTTGCCCGCTATTTAATAACAAAAAAAAAAGAGAACAATCAACCCTACTGAATGACTCAGAACAATTGTGCTTATCTACTTATTTATGTCTTTGCTAAAAATTTTACTAAATTACTTAGATTAATTATGTCTTACCTATTTATAAAGAACAATCAACCATACTGAATGACTCAGAACAATTGTGCTTATCTACTTATTTATGTCTTTGCTAAAAATTTTACTAAATTACTTTGAGTAATTATGTCTTACCTATTTATATTTTTTTGTTACATTTTACCTGAATTATGTTTAATTGGTGGGTGATGAAACGTTTCTGCTACTCCCCAATATGGCCTCACTTTGTACTCAGAATTTTTCTGTACTGCTATTACTGTTGTTAGATTATAGAGTTTATCTAAACAGTTGCTCTTATTTATTCTATAAAGTACTGAACAATTTATACTTGATCCATAGGCTATGTTTTTTCTCTGTTTCAGGTTTGCAGAACTAATTTGTTTTTCTTTCAGGTTTACTATTCTAATTTGTCTCTGGCAGGTACCGGTACTAACTCCTGACAGCCGCGTCCCTTCTAGATTGGTCTGCTTCCTACCCCCCCCCCCCTACTCTCCGATTGAGCCCGGTCACTGTTGTTTTCTTGGATTTTCTTTAGTTACGCACGGCTACGAGCCAACGTGACATAACTTTGATGCACAACGTGGCGTCTACTAGAAATACGTAACACATTTTGTACTGAAAAAGGAATTGAAATTTGTTACACTCCACCATATACTCCACAGTTGAATGGTGTTGCCGAAAGGATGAACCAAACATTATTAGACAAAGCAAGATCAATGATCATGCAATCGGGCATGGACAGAATTTTCTGGGAAGATGCAGTGTTTACTGCGGCATACATAACTAATAGAACACAATCGTGTGTTGTTTATGATAAAACTCCCTATGAATTATGGCTAGGTAGAAAGCCAAATGTTTCAAACATGAAAACTTTTGAGTGCACAGCTTATGCTCGTGTACCAGATTAATTGAGGAATAAGCTAGATTATAAAAGCGTGAAATGCAGATTTATTGGTTATGCTGAAAATGGCTATCGCTTATGGCAAGAAGATGAAAATAAACTAATTCATAGCAGGAATGTAGTATTTGATGAATGCAATTTTAATATAATCAAGCCAGATGAAAATGAATTAAGACATACCATAAATAGCATCAGCCAAGATAATTATGAGAGCGATTATGATGTTGAAAATGGCGTGACTGATCAGGAAGTTAAAAATGATTCTGAAAGACCAAAACGTAATAGAAAATTACCATCCAGATTCAATGATTATGAGGTCGACATAAGTTGTTTAGCATTATTGAGTGAGTTTACAGATATACCAAAGTCCTATGCTGAAGCAAAAGCATCTAAAGCATGGAATTTATGGGAACAGGCAATCATGAACGAGCTGGAAGCGTTAAAGGAAAATGAGACTTGGCAGTTAGTTGAAAATCCAGGCAATTCAGAAGTATTGACAAATTGCTGGGTATTTCGTATTAAAGAAGATGGAAATGGATAACAACTTTATAAAGCAAGGTTGGTGGTAAGAGGTTTTGAACAAAATAATATTGTTGACATTTCTAAGTTGCATGCGCCAGTTGCCAAACTTTCAACATTAAGAATTTTGTTATCAGTTAGTAATTATTACAATTTAGCATTGGAGCAATTAGATGTTAAGAATGCCTTTTTAAATGGTTGTCTTAAGCAAACTGTTTTCATGAAAATACCAGAGGGGTTGGAGGTTAAATGTACTGACAAAACTAAAGTTTGCCTATTAAAAAGAGCAATGTATGGTCTCAAAGAAGCACCTAAAATATGGAACCAAACAATTAATGATTTTATGTCTAGTTTGGGTTTTATTCGTTCAAAATCAGATTACTGCTTATATAGTTTTGTTGATGAAAATGTTATTTACTCCTGTACGTGGATGATATTTTAATATCGAGTAATAGTACTGAATTTTCACACTTGCTTAAGTCAAAATTATGTCAAACTTTTAAAATAAGGTCCTTAGATAATGTAAATAATTTTTTAGGTTTGATGATTTTACAAGACTTAGATAATCATGTTATCACTATTGATCAAATGCATTCAATTGAGAATTTGGTTAAAAGATTTAATATAGAAAACTGCAAACGTGTTAATACTCCAATGGAGAAAAATTTAAATTTGCAAAGAAATTGTGATTATAAATTAAATACGAAATTACCTTACAAAGAATTGCTGGGATGTTTAATGTATATAATGATGGGTACTAGGCCGGATATTTGTTTTAGTATTAGTTATTTTGGTCGTTTTCAAGATTGTGCAACTGATGAACACTTTAAACACCTTTTGCGAGTTTTAAAGTATTTAAAGTCTACAATTAATTATAAGTTACGTTTTTACTATTCCAATACTGGTCTGGTAGGTTATTCGGATTCAGATTGGGCTAATGATATTGAAGATCGAAAATCCGTTAGTGGTTACTGTTTCAAATTATTTGATAATCTAGTATCTTGGAGTTCGAAAAAACAATGTATTGTAACTTTATCAAGTACCGAATCAGAATTTGTTGCTGTTTGTGCTGCTTCATGCGAACTATTGCATATTAAAAATTTGCTAACTGATTTGTGTTTAGATTATAAGTTACCATTTATATTGTACGAAGATAACCAAAGTGCAATTAAACTTTTGCAGAATTTTGAAAATAATAAAATATAGAAATATAGATGTTAAATTGCATTTTGTGTTTGACTTAATTATTAAGGGCACTATACAGGTTAATTATATTTGTACAAACGAACAATTAGCAGACATTTTTACAAAATCATTGGGTCAGGTGAAGTTTTCAAATTTTATTAAAATGTTAGGATTATCTTAATAATAATAGTTTCGTGTAGAATGTCAGGCTTGAGGGAGGGTGTTAATATTAATAGAATTGGCAATCCTGTCATGCTCTTGAAAAAGGTAACGTTGTGGCGTAGTAGGCAGACGCAGTAGTCGTAAAAACAATCGGGTAATGTCATGTAAATGAAAACAGTTTATTTTCTAAGTACTGGTATTCTAATAAAATATATTACTCAAATTCCACTAATTTATTTACTTAACAGGTTCTTACTGATTCGCAACCAATTATATTTCTTAAAATCGAGAGTTTTACTCGATCATCTGCCTCATGCTGCCCGGTTGCTACTAAATAGTCTTCGAAGGCAATTTTTTAGAATTTCCACTCACTGGCGGCATGTTGCCGTTGTAGGTCAAAGTCTGGCAGTAATTTTACTTACTAATGGACTCATCCAACGTGTACCTAAAATTGTTCCAACTTTTGTAGATTGTTATATACTTGCAATATTTTTCACGCAATAGGTTCTATTTCGACTGTGCCATGTTTTAATATTACTAGATGTATTTAATTAAATAAAGTAACACACTTTCAGATACTTTATTTAGCGACATAGCATGGCATTGTTAACTAACAGGACAGGCCATGATGAGAGTGCCAATCATATATATATGTATACTATTTCTATACGTAAAGTGGTGTCTCAAATACAGCTATTGTTAATATTAATAACTATTATCAAACAAATACTCACCGCTTTATCGTCTGTGCAACCCCTATAAAGAGGTTCATACTAAAATAGACATTCACAGCTGTACTTTTACCTCGCTAAAACATTTACTATTTGAACCGTACAGCTGACATGGTTCTCTTACAGATTAGTTTTTATATTTTTATGCACAATTTCGTATTGTAATGTAAATAAATACACGACTAACTGCCCTTAGTCATATGTTATGCACCGTGCTTATCAAATTGTAGATCGTATGGTAGTAAACGCTGTTGTTACGCAAGTTTGTAACAGATCACATATCATCCGCATACAAATTAGACGTAAACATTCCATTTTAAATATAATTTTAAATGAATTATAAATATATGCAGTACTGTATGAAGTTATAATACAAAACCTATAGATGTATTAACCTTTTTATACGATTAAGAAACATCGTAAGACCATTTAAAGTGTACTCATTTATTCTGTGCCGAGTTAACTTAGAATAAGAACATGCACAATACCTAGAATAGAGGAACTATATAGTTTTATATAAAAAATCCTTAGCTGTTAAGTGTAATATCTTTTCAATATTTAAAAAGGCCTAAAACTTCTACAGAATCGTGTCCAATAAATGTAACAAAAAATTCAAAGAAAATATTCTACATGAAGGTTATGGTATACCTGGAGGTCCTGTTAATAATATGAATTTTGGGGATCTTGGACTCATATCCATTCTGCTATTCACGCATAAGCCATGCAATTTGGATGAGTTTCAGTCAATTGCATAAGTGATAACTGAAACTGAATCTTTCTGAGTAAAATACGAACACTACAGGAATGAAATAAATTTTAAATTTAGAAGTAAACAAACGAAAACGTAGGCTACGGTATAACCTTGAAACTGTTTGAAAAATATTCTTTGATCATATAAAACGGAGACCTTTATGGATAAAATTATCTGCTTCGTTCTTTCACCAGTAGCTGGAAGGGCGGGTATTATAGATATAGATTAAACTAGGATTGTCCGTTAAACTCAGTTAATCCTTGTTTTATAGGTGCAGTTTAAATAGATTCGTTCGTTTAAGCGGCAATCGGGTTTAAGGTCGATCGTACAAGTGCGGGCTAAAGCTCGGCTCTGCTGAACCGGAGTTCAACTTAAACCAACGCTTAACTTCGTGAATGATTGTACAAACAGATTTACAGCAGATTCAATTAAACAAAATTTTCTATTAAAATTTTAGATATTTGCAACTAACTTACAAATTTGTGTTTATTTTTGGTAGTATTTTCTTATTTGATATCTTTATTTATTATGAGCACGGAGTAGTGTTTGAAGACATATTTGCCGAAGAAGAGTACGTTTTAATAGTAGTAGGAATACCACGATGATGTACAGAAAGGAATGCAGAACTAGAGACTTAGGACAGTTGCGTTGAGTAACTCCTTCATGCCCGTAACCATAATAATGGAATACTTGAGGATAAAGACAATGTATCAACACATGACCAGGTTGATCGCAGTTGAAACAAGTGACCTGACGAGTAGAAGTAGACACAGGAATAGGAATAGAAGAAGCTACAGAAGACGTATTTGATCTAACAGTAGGTGTAGGACGAACATTGACTGATTGATCACGTGAAGTAATAGTGTGTTTTTCCAATCGCAGTGGACTTAAAAGTGAAGTCCGGTTCTACGTGGATAGAGGGTACACAACTATCGACCCTAAAATTTTTCAGCTCCAACTTCAGACATTCTTTCTCTAATTCCTGCATGGAGCGGACGATAGGCAAATGGATTGTATAAAATGTAGAAGGTTATGTTACGAGACACAATAGACAATTGAACATCCTCAAGTAAAGAATCATATCAACAAAACATGGAAGTTATACACGTGCTACTTTCCGATAAACCCTGCGTCCGACCTACGATATCATTAAAGATTCTTCGCTTATAATCAGGCGGTTTAAAATAACGTAATAATAAATTAGCTAAGGCCTGTCCATTAGAAAACCGATGACTGTTACCCTGGTACCACAGCAGGGCTTTTGATTCAAACAGGTCGACCACTGAATCGAGTAATTGGGATTCAGACACATTACGAGCTAACCTGAATTCTTCAATTCTTTCAAGAAAATCATGTACAGTAAGTACGTTAGGATTTCCACTAAATTTCAAATTCCACTTTGACACTGGTAGGTATTTACTGGAGGTAGGAAGGAAAGCAAGGATTGGCTCAAGGTTAGAAGCAAGGATTGCTGCAAGTTTCTAGTCCGATTCCAATTTGGAAGTAAGTAACGAAGGTTCATCCGGTTCAACAGTAAAAGCGTGAGCAGGAATAGAAGTAGCTGTCGGACCCACTGAAAAGGTAGTAGCGTAAAAGAATGCATTTCGTCGCGTAGGTGGTTCCTTTCTATAATATTGTAATTTATCGTTACAATTTTTTTTGTAATTATCAAGAATTACATGTGGACAACACGTAAGTATATGATGCTATGACTATTTTGATATCAAAGATATAATATTGGGCAACCAAAGAACTGAAACCAGTGCACTGTACATATATTGGTTTAATTTTTTTCAAAGTAGGATTACGGTAGAAAATTAGGTTGAGGGTGTAGTGATCTGTAGTATTTCCTAAGTAGATTCTAATTGTCCATAACTATTGCAAATATTATAGTGTACATTTCGATATTTGAAGTTATTTTTTGAACAGCTTGGTAACCACTGTTAGGTTTCCAAAATCACTCTGTGAGGTCAGAATTGATCGTTGTAGGTGCGCAGAGAATTTAACCTGCGTTTGGGTTAGACTTTGCTTTAGCATATTCAAAATGGAGGGTTGAAAAGCTCCATTTGGCGGTTTTATTAAAGGTAATGTTTTTAATTATATTCTATTTTGAAGTTATCTGATTGCATAAAAGCTTGAGTAATTATTTGATGTTATTTTGTCTATTGTTTTAAGATGGTCATTGAAGATGAAGCTGTTCTGCATATTTTTTGTTTGTAATTTTAATGCTATGTGATCTGTTTAATTTTTGAAACCACGTTTATAGCTGATGCAACCATAATGAATAGTTTTTAAAGTTTGCTTACTATATTGAATATATTTCGTTAACGTGCCTTTATATAGGGATAAAGCCTAAAACTGGGTTTGTATTTAAGCTGTTGAGGTTGGTATGCATTTGTTACAAGCATATTTTATAATTTGTTTTCAATGTTCTAATAACTTGTTATAATTATGTAATTTTTTTATCTCAGCTTTTAGTTGTGCGTTTGCAACTGCATAATTTATGTATCGATTTTAAAACCTAACCGTATGTTAGTTTGATGTGATCTGACGTATTCTATCCTACGATTCTATCGGTAACTAATATTGTTATTTATTTATTCTTGTTGTGATTATAGCGAACCTCTGCTATGACACCATAAATAACGCGTTTGTACTATGGCTATGTAGGAGATGGTCGATTTTGTACCCTTTGTTTGATACCATCATAGCATAAGTTCACGTTTAACTTCATGTTTATTTATAAATATTTGTTTTGTCAATGTATTTGTGGTCGTGTTTATGCAAATGATAGAAATGTAGGTTAGTCATTGTGAGCCATATTGCCAAACGGACTGGAAACTGTTAATGGTTTGTATGATAAACGTGTTAAATTTAATAAAATTCTATGTCCGTGTGGGGTTGAACATTGGTAGTCAAGGTCGCAATCTTCATGGTGTTCGATATCTTTTCTACTTTAGCCCGGTAGTAATGACTTAGCCGGCCCTGGTACCCTCTAGAAAAGACTAGCTAGACTACACTAACATTTCTTCAGTGTCGTATGTAATATATTCGAGTAGCGGTTGAAATCCTGTAATAGTAAAAGTGAATGCGGTGCTTCTTCGCCGCCCTATCCTTGGAGAAGTGTATTTGTGCAGTTAGAAGCGCAGGGTTGTTGATTTTATCTGCCAATACTCGTTCCCCAGCGCTAACCCAGGGAGTCCGGCACTGTTTGCTCTTGTAATTCATGTCTAATTGCTGGTAACTTAATTTTGAGGTTTTTATATAATAATAATAATTAAAGTAGGGTCGAAAACTACTGTAGTTTTATTTCAAACCTTCCCGCCTTTATGTCAACTCAGTGTTTATATTTGAGTTATGTTTCGGTCACGCAACGTAGGTGTCACTAGCCACAGCCACTAGACGACTTGATCACAGACAGGTATTGTCAAGAGAGGGCGTTCAGTCGTCTGCAGGTAAGTTACATTACATGGTAATTAATGAAGGGTATTAATTATTTTTGCGAAAATTGTTGTACTATGTCGTCCGGGATAAGCTGGATAAATGTTGGTTTTTCTTTTATAATATGTTGATTTCATAAGAGTTTGTAATTACATTTTCTTTTTTGAGGTTTCCTTTGTCTTTCTGTGTGACCCACTCCACACTACGACGTTTTTAGCTAGCACAGCATTATTTCTTTTCCTTTTTTTGTTCGATAATCGGTGCGGGCTATTTTCCTTGCTGACTTTTCTTCTTCCTTTCTGGTCTGTAACAATTACTGTAACATAAAATTAGGCTTACCCAACATGGGGCCCCGATTTTTCTAAACCTTTTTCTTTTACTTAAAGTTTGTCCTCGATTTTGGAAATCGTCTTTCTACTTAATATGGGCCCCGATTTTTAAAACCTCTCTTTACTTAACGTTTGGCCCTGAATTCTTTTTCGTACATACACTTCTGTCTCAATGGTAATTTTCATTGTGTCCGTTTTATTGTTCCATTACGTAGAAATTTTCTATAGAACTTTGGTTCACGTCAAATTATCTATATTGTGTTTACGCTGATAATTTTAGGACTTTCCGTTGAAAATTTCCACGCCTAAATTTTTTTTAGACTCCTACCTTCTTCCATTCGTCATTGCTAGTACTTTTCCTCAAATTTAATTCTTTTATTCTTTCTTACGGATACTTTCTAATTTGTTCTTTGATATGCAGTAACATTTTTTGTTTATGTGAGTTTTTGTTAGTTACTTTTTTCATTTTCTAGTTATTCTTATTGACGATGGTACATTGACACATTCACCTGAATCGGTTGCGGAAAACCGACCTTTAGTTCGATTTAGGTTCTCGTGGCTTTGACTGCGAGTCCAATGGGGACGAACTACGCAGGTCTATCGCATGGAACGCATATTTTCATCTAATCCTATTTCGCTTCCGAACATGCAGCAGTCACAACTTCTATACAAAAATTACAACAATCCCTTGCTATATTTGGTGGCGACAAGTCTTCACTTGTGTTTATACCCATTAGTTTCCCGTGGCTCCACACGGAACATCGCTGTCCTAAGATGTCTCCAACAAAAACCGAACGCAAAATCCATTGTCAATTAGTTCTTATTTTGGTTGATCTCCTTAGTTCTTTTGAAACTATAATAAAAACATTTCTTCACGCTACTACCTTATCAGTGACTCCGGCAGCTACTTTTAGTCCTGCTCACACTTTTACTGCTTAGGGATAAGCCTCCGTTACTAATTTTCGAATCGGAATTAGACGTGGAATCTGAACGTGCCCCTGCTTCTGAATCTAGGCCAATCCCTACTTTTTTTCTTACTTCCAATTAAAGTCGGCCCGTGCCAAAGTGCAATTTGAAATTTAGTGGAAAGCCTAACGTACTTACTGTGTTTGATTTTCTTGAAAGTGCTGAAGAGCTTAGGCTAGCTCATAATGTGTCTGAATCCCAATTATTCGAGTCAGCGGTCGATCTCTTTGAGTCAAAGGCAATGCTGTGGTACCGAGGTAAACGTCATTGGTTTTCTAAGGGGCAGACCTTAGCTAATTTGTTATTAGGTCATTTTGAACCGTCTGATTATAAGCGAAGGCTGTATAGTGATGCCCTGGTAGGACGTAGGGTTTATCGGAAAGTATCACTGACTTTTTCACTTGTATGACTTGCATGTTTCGTCGGTATGGTTGTTCTGAGAAAGTTCAATTGTTTATTGTGTCTCGAAACCTTGCTCCATTTTATGTAACCCATTTGCCCACCGTCCGTTTCATGCAGGAATTAGAGGACGAATGCCTGAAGTTGGAGCTAAAAAAGTTTAGGGTGGATAGTTATGTACTCTCTTGCCAAAACACGCATACTTAGAACCGGATTTCACTCTTAAGTCGTAGCGATTGGAAAAAACCCTATTACTTTACATGACCGAGGAGTCATGATTCGTCCTACATCTACTGTTAGATCAAATACTTCTTCTGTTGCTTCTTCTGTTCCAATTTCTGTGTCTACTTCTACTCGACAGGTCACATGCTTCAATTGCGACCAAGTTGGTCATGTGTCGACAGATTGTATTCGTTTTCAAGTACTCCATTGTTATGGTTGCCGACATAAGGAAGTTACTCGACGCAACAAATTTCTACTGTATCTAGTTCTACGTTTTTTGTTGCACCTCATCCTGGTGATCCTACTACTATCAAAACATATTCTGCTTCGGCAAATATGACTTTGAACATTCCGAATTCTGCTCTTAGCTGTTGGAAATGTGATCAAATGGGTCATATGTATCCACTTCCACCTCAAGCTATGCCTCAACAACGATTAGAGCCAATAATTAAAACTAATAACCTACAGGTAGCAACTAAAAAGTTTGTTCTAGCTGCCTTAAATATTGCTGCCAAAGAGGTTTCTGCCGTGTCTGCAATAACAGATACAGTTCAAGTGACGGCAACTAATAAACCTAGGAACAAAAAAGTCTTATTGAAGTTAGTAAACCAGTATCTATACCACCTGTTGCTGTTGTTGAGGAAGCTAATACTATTGTAGCAAAACTTTTACCTGATTTTGTTCTTTTATCTAACGTTGACACTCTTGTAACCAATGCTAAAAATAAACAGGCTTCCCTAAAGAATAGTGAATTTCCAAAACCAAAATCACCACTACCACTACCATCGCAACCACATCCCTAACCACATGTTACAACTACCACAGTGGTTCCTGTTTTGCAGAAAATTATTCAAGTAACATCACTACCTGTTCCATTAACCCAGCCAGCGAAACCTGCTAACAATAAAAATAAAAGGCAAGGAATATTCAATGTTGATTCAGAACCTGAAGATGTAATTCGGCGAAAATTAGAACATGAGGGGATCTCCTTAGTTATTTTGCACGTGTGGAACCCCAAATCTGCCCATCCCGACAACTCTAATGTTCCTAATCTCGCTCTGCCTTCTTGCTGACGACGCAAACGACTCAAACCCCCTTTCTGGTCCTTTGTGTCTCCAGATTTCTATGCTGACTGCTCTACTTTTGGAGTAGATTTTTTGACTTAAAATTTTTTTTGTTTTACAAATAAATAAGTTTCTTCTTGTGATTGGTTTTCTTTATTTTCTTTCTTTTTGCTTTTTCTACTTAACACCTTTCAACTAAGGCGGTCTAACACACTCTCTCAACACACTTTCCATACACACACACTACACACACACACACGTGCGCGCACACACACAATCCATACCCACATCCACACATATTTTTGGTTGTTTTTCTTTTCTTTCATTCTGTCTTCTTCTTTGGGATCTTATGCTGTTTCTGAGAGTTATATTTGACTTTGATTTTGTTTCTTCGTTCCCTTTGGTCCACGTACCTTTTCCTTTCTTTTGGTTAGTTGTTTGGCATAGCTTGCTATTATTTTCTTCGGTTGTTCGTTTGATACGATTCTTTGATACCACAGCATGACATAGTTCAATTTTGCTATTCAACATTCTCGCCGTTCCCTTGTGTACTTTGAGGCTTGACAGTTATTGTCTCGTTTTAGGTCTTACTGTTGTTTTCCTTTTCGGTCCCTTTCTTACTTTTTGGTTTTCCGTGAGAAACCAATCCTTTTCTTGAGGTTGGAAACTTTACTATTTTTTTACTAGAGATATCCGTCCTCTGACGACTTTTGCAATGTTAGACCATTCCATTTTTGTCGTCGGTAGTTATTATCGTATATTTTCTTTTCCTATATCCTTTACCCTGGTTCAATATAGTGGACCAGGTCAAAAAATGTAAAAAATATAGGAAAAGTAAAAGTATAGTGCAGTAATCAGCGAGGACGAAGATGGAATAGCCTAACACTGTAAAAGTCTTCGGAGGACCAACCTCAAAGAAAAGATTAGTTTCTCGCGAAAAACCAAAAAGTAAGAAAAGGAACGAAGAGAAAACCAACAGTGAAAGCTAAAACAAAACAATAACTGTTAAGCCTTAAAATATGCAAGAAAACGATGAGAGTGCTGGATAGAAAAATTGAGGTACTTCAAGCTGTGGTAATAAAGAATTGTATCAAACTAACAACCAAAGAAAATAATGGCTAACTCGGCCGAAAAGTCAACCAAAAGAAAGGGAAAGGAATGTGGACCGAAGGGAATAAAACCAACGTCAAACAGAACTCTAAGAATCATTAGAAGATCCGAAAGAAGAAGACTACATTAAAGAAAAGAAATAACAACCAAAAATAGGTGTCGATGTGGGTATGGAGTGTGTGTGCGCTCGCGTGTGTGTGGATGAAGTGTGTGTGTGTGTTGTGTATGTGTGAAGTGCGTGTGTGTGTACGAAGAGTGTGTTGGACTGTTTTAGTCGCCTCTCACGACAGGCAGGCCGTACCGTGGGGCTATTCTAATATGGACCCATACAGGGTTGAGTGAGTATGAAGAGCAAAACGAAAGAAAAGATCAAGACCAACAAAAATATGCGTGTGCGTGCATATGGAATGTGTATATGAAAGTGTGTTGAGAAAGTGTATTGAGTGAGTACGGTAAACCTCTCTAGTTGCCTCTTATGACGGGCAGATCGTACGTTGGGCTATTCTAATCCGGACTCAGACGAGATTAAGTATGAAGAGCGAAAAGAAAGAAAATCAATCAAAACAAGAAAATTATTTATTTAGAAAACAAAAATGAAGTCCAAAAGTAGGGCAGAGTCAGCACAGAAATCTGGGGACGCAGAGGACACAGCAGGAAAGTGGAGCGAGATTGTGATTATCAGGGTTATCGGAAGGTGCAGATTTGAGGTCCCCGACATGCCAAATACCTAAGAATGCTCGCTCGTGCTCTAATTTCTGCCCTACATATTCAGGTTCTGAATCATGAACATAGAATATTTCATGTTCATTATTTCTATTACTAGTGGGCTTTGCTGTTTGAGTTATTGCAACAGGTGGTGATATTGATTGGACAGCTTTGTTCAAAACAGGAACCACTGTTGATGTGGTATCTGTAACATGTGGTTGGGGATGTGGTTGCGATGGTAGTGGTAGTGGTGATTGTGGTTTTGGAAATTCACTATTCTTTAGGGAAGTCTGTTTACTTTTTGGCGTTGTTTGTAAAAGTGTCAACGTTAGATAAAAGAACAGAATCAGATAAAACTTTAGCTACAGTAGGATTTGCTTTCTCAGAAATATTTGTTCTAATAGCAGCTGTAGGACGAATCTTCACTGACCGCTCACCTGAAGTAATAGTGTTTTTTCCAATCGCAGCGAACTTAAAAGAGAAGTCAGGTTCAACGTATGGGTGTTTACCTTGGATAGGGGGTACACAACTATCGTCCTGGGTTCAAATCCCGACACGGCCGACTGCTTGAAAAATGGCAGGTGAGCATTTTTCACAAAAATTACGCCCTCGTTCAGATGAGAGGTTAAATGGAGGTCCCGTGTGTGAGTGTTGTCACGCACGTTAAAGATCCCTACCTTACCTGGAACGGCAAGGGTTCGGCAAAATTCTAAATTTCCAGGCAACAAAAAACTCGCCTCCTGGCCAATGTAGTACCTTCTGGTGGAGCATTGGAAATGTAAATGAACGGTACATAACTATCAAAACTCGCTTTCTGGCCAATGTAGTACCTTAGGGTGGAGCATTGGAAAATTACATGTAAGGTACATAACTATCTCAATGTAGTAAGCGTAAGACTACGGATCCCAAAGTCCTGGGTTCGAATCCCGCACGGCCGACTGCTTGAAAACTGACAGGTAAGCATTTTTTACAAAAATACGCTCTCGTTCGGATGAGAGGTTAAATGGAGGTCCCGTGTGTGAGTGTTGTCACGCACGTTAAAGATCCCTATCTTGCCTGGAACGGCAAGGGTTCGGCAAAATTCTAAATTTGTAGGCAACAAAAAACCCGCCTCCTGGCCAATGAAGTACCATCGGTTGGAGCATCAGAAATGTAAATGCGCGATACATAACTATCAGGCGGCTCCCTGGCGTAGTTGGTATGCTTGTGACTACTACGTCCAAGGTCCCGGGTTCGAATCCCGACACGGTCCGCTTGAAAAATGTTAGGCGAGCATTTTTCACAAAAGTACACCCTCGTTCGGATGGGAGGTAAAATGGAGGTCTCGTGTGTGAGTGTTGTCAGGCACGTTGAAGATCCTTCCTTGCTTGGAACAGCAAGGGTTTGGCAAAACTCCAAATTTTCCAGGTAAAAAAACGCTTTCTGGCCAATGAGGTACCTTCGGGCGGAGCATTGGAAAATCACATGTAAGGTACATAACTATCGACCCTAAACTTTTCAGCTCCAACTTCAGACATTTGTCTTCTAATTTCAGCATGGAGCGGACGGTAGGCAAATGAGTAATATAAAATGGAACAAGATCACGAGACACAATGGACACTTGAACATCCTCAGGTAGAGAACCATACTGACGGTTACAAGACACAATAGACAATTGAACATCCTCAGGTAAAAAACCATACCGACGAAACATGAAAGTCCTACACGTGAAATAATCAGTAATACTTTCCGATGAATCCTGCGTTCTACCTACGATACTATTAAACAGTCTTTGTTTATAATCAGGCGGTTTGAAATGACGTAATAATAAATTACCCTGGTACCACAGCAAGGCTTTTACTCAAACAGATCGACCGTTGTAAAAGTGTGAGCAGGACTAAAAGTAGCTGCTGGTGTCTGTGATAAGGTAGTAGCGTGACAAAATGTTTTTATTGTAGTTTCAAAAGAACTGCGGAAATCGGTCAAAGTAATAACTAATTAACAATAGATTTTGCGTTCAGGTTTTGTTCGAGACATCTTAGTACTGCGACGTTCCGTGTGGAGCCACAGCGAATTTTTTGCGTTTAAACGTAAATGCAGACTTGTCGCTACCAAATAGAAAAAGACTGCTGTAATTTTTATATAGAAGTTGTGACAGCTGCATGTTCGGAAGCGAAATCAGATTCGACGGAAATAGAAGGGAGTCGTTTATTGCGTTCCATGCGATAAACACTCTACACAGATCTGTGTAGTTCGTCCGCATTGGTCTCGGAGTCAAAACCACGAGAATCTAATTCATATTGTAGCTCGGGTTTCTGCAACCGATTCACGCGAATACGCCAATGCGCCATCATGAATAAGAATAACTAGAAAATGAAAAAAGTGAGTAACAAGATGTTATGTTAAATTTCTGAAAATAATTGATTTCTGCATGCCGCATATAAATATTTAATTTCCAAATACTTCGTTTTACGGTTATCTACAGACGCCCTAAAAAATTTCTAACTTCCCACTTATTAAGTGATTTAACAAGCTCGACTTCCTTTCAATTGAATGAGTACTTATTTAGACATCCTGTAAAATTTCCTTATAGTTCGTAGTACATCGTTAAATACGTAGAATCTATCCTATAATAATCTCCTTTGCTTTGTAAAGATTAAATAAATTTTCTGAAATAGGTTAAACACCTGCATAAAATACTTTTATGGTTCTCTTTAAGAGATTAAAAAGCCGGCAATTCCAAATTCTTTAAAATACGTTTCAACTACCTGTATTATAGAATAAAAGCTTTGAATGGTCTGTTATCTAGACTATTACGGAGAAATTCTATCAAGTGGTATTGTTATCTTACAGATGTGAATATTTTACGCGCAATTCTTGGAAGCCTCTTTGCTTGTAAGCCGTGTCCTACGAATGCCTTGCAACTGCTGTTTTATTAAAAGATTTGCAGGTACTGTACGTAGAAATACTTCACATTTTGTGATGGGAATAATTTTGAATGAAAAGAACGCGGGTTTTTCCCCGATTAATACAGACTAAGCTTTGAAAGGCTCGCTTGTCTACACAGAGCGCTTTCCCGTAAAGAACTCTGTAAGTCGCGGTGTTAAAATGTTTTGCTTTAGTTAGTGTTACAGTCTATTTAAGTTGTTTCGTCTAGTAATCACGCTGGCAAATGAAATATGCATTTGTAAATCCACTACAGCTACTTTTTCTAAGGTGCATTTATTGTTTTTTCTTTCTTGATGCTGCTGTGAAATTTAAATATTTTCTTTGTTGGTTGCTAATCACACTACGTGCTAAAAATTTACGTTCTCTTCTCTGTGCAAAAGTGATTGACTGATTGTTTTCTAGTCACGAGCAATATAAACCAATACTCGCCTTAGAGTAATTTTTTTACTTATTTTAAAATTAAGATTTACGAAATGCTAACGTCACAAATTGTTCACTATTAATAATCTAAATTAAGTTTCACACCTGATTTATTTTAGTTAGGATTGCGTTATTTCTTTTATGAAGTGCACTTCATAGAGCAGGTAAAAGTACTGTATATATTATGGCAAATTTTCTTCTTGTATATATTTAGGGTTGGAAACATTATGTAAGTGTACATGTAAAAGCTATTTAGATTTTATATTGGCTTAAATGTATATTTTTTTTTATGTTGTGTTATATGCGAGTTGACGCTTTTATTTCCATTATGTTTCAACAGGACGATTACGTAAATGTTTAATTTGGTGCCTGTAGATATTTCTTTTTATGCTATTTAACTGACGGTTTGTAAATAATTTTTTTTGCCGAGGTTTCAAATTTTTTTTTTGTGTGACCCACCCCACTCTACGACGTTTTTGATCTAGCACGAGATCCAATTCTTTCAAATTTTTATTCTACCCTTCTGTTTTGTTGCGGTATTCAATGTGGGTGATTTTCTTTACTTACTTTACTACTTTCTGTTTTGTGTGCGCGTAATACAGTAACAAAAGACTCATAAAAAATTACTGTAAACTACAGAACAAACTAGGAGGTACCTCCAACAAAGGGTAAAAGAATTAAATTTGAAGAAAAATATTAGGAATGACGGACGGAAGAAAGGAGACGAAGAAAAAAATTTGGGCGTCAAAGTTTTCAACGGGAAGCACTAAAATTATCGCTAAAACACAATTCCGATAATTCAACGTCAACCATAAAATCTATAGAAAATTTCTGCGTAGCGAAACGATAAAACGGACACAACAAAAATTATCATCGGGACAAAAGGTGCGTACAAAAAAAAATTAGGGCCAAATGTTAAGTGAAAAGAAAGGTTTAAAAAATCTGGGTCAAAGTTAAGTGGAAAGACCGGATGGCAAATATCGAGGGCAAACTTTAAGTAAAAGAAGGTAGTTTCGAAAATCGAGGTCCCACGTTGGGTATGCCAAATTTTCTTCTACGGTAATCCGTGCAAACAAGAAAGAAAGTACTAAAGTAAGCAAAGAAAATAGTTTGCACCGAGTACCGCAACAAAAAATAAGAAAAGAAGTAATGCTGTGCTTGCTAAAAGCATCATATGGGGGAATGGGTCACACAGAAAGGAAAAGGAAACTCCAAGAAAGAAAATTTATTTACAAACCCCTTAAAAAATCAACACGTTATAAAAGGAAAACAATCGCGCATAGAAAACAACATTTATCTCGCGAATCCCGGAGAATTTACGTAGTGCAAAAATTTTCGCGAAAATAAATACCTTTCTTTAGTTACCTCAGCCTAATTTTCTACCTCAATCCTAGTGTTTATAAAAAAATTAAATCTATATATGTTCAGTGGATTAGTTTGTCTTGTGGTGACTCAACATAAAATCTCTGATATCAAAATAGTCCAACATCATACACTTACGTATTGTCCACAAGTAATTCTCGATAAGTAATTAATAACAAATTGTAACGGTAAATTACAGTATTAAAGAAAGGAACCACCTACGAATCGAAATGCCTTTCGTCGTAGCTGGAAAAAATTGTTAGAAAAAACGTCACACTTAAATCATAGTGTAATCTAAATTTTATATAGATAGAAAATTGTATTTTATAATTAATATCAAACAAGAAAAGCTGTCTTCTTAAGCATATTTCGACAATTTGAGTGAAGTAAGTTTAATTTCAGTACCTGTAGTTATGCGATGAGCAACCTGAAACCTTAACAAAAACCAGACCCAATTCTTCCTGACGGAGGTCAACAAAGCAACGCAGAAAAGGAACAGTAATTCCTACAGCTTGGTTGGACGTTCCATTACGGCCCAACAACTGGTTATAGTCGACATCTCCTGGATTACATGGAACACCATCCCAAATTCTTTTCATGGAAAACTAAGTGAACCAAGTTCAGAAGAAGTAAAGATGAACAAAATAACCTTGATCAATAGCTGCAGTAGATAATATCCTACCTAAGTTATATGTCTATACATGTTACGTACTGATGGGTTGAATTAATTGAAAGTAAATTAGCACCAATTGCAGTAGATAATATAGTTATTGGAAAAATTCTATCTCTCAAACGAAAAACTTCGTACGAACTAATATCAGAACCTCATATACGAGCCCACTTGTTTATCTGCAATTATGCTTCTGTCTATCAGGAAATCCATGTTAAATATATCCGCGAATTTCCCTAGGAATATCTCGTAATTAGGACCGTTACAAGTCATATGATAGATTTAAATTATTAGTTCGACAACGAATATCCTAATATGCCACATTAGAAAACTCGGAGCCAACAACTATTAATAACGGTAAACCCAATTGATCTATCTATCTGTCTACTGAATTTGGAAAGGTAACCTGCGCCATACGCACTTAGGCCATATAGTGGGTCTGTTGTGCTACCTTCCTTATACTAGCCCCCCTCCTCCAGCCACCTGACCTTGCAGGTAAACTTGAGGATGTCGTACCAAAGTTTGCTACTAGTTCTGGCCGTGTCGGGACAGAAGTCTCCTAGCATGAAACCACGAAGTCTGGCGAGTTCCAGATAGTACCACAGAATGTGTGCCGCCATCTAGTCATCTTGTTGACACCCGCGGTAAGTAGGGTCATGGGATCCCAAGGTCCCGGGTTCAAATCCCGACACGGCCGACTGCTTGAAAAATGGCAGGTGAGCATTTTTCACAAATATTACGCCCTCGTTCGGATGAGAGGTTAAATGGAGGTCCCGTGTGTGAGTGTTGTCACGCACGTTAAAGATCCCTACCTTGCCTGGAACGGCAAGGGTTCGGCAAAATTCTAAATTTCCAGGCAACAAAAAACTCGCCTCCTGGCCAATGTAGTACCTTCGGGTGGAGCATTGGAAATGTAAATTAACGGTAAGTAGGGTCATGGCGTCGTCGTGGATCAATGTAGTAAGCGTAAGATTACGGATCCCAAGTTTCTGGGTTCGAATCCCGACACGGCCGACTGGTTGAAAAATGGCAGGTAAACATTTTTCACAAAAACTACGCCCTCGTTTGGACGAGAGGTTTAATGGAGGTCCCATGTGTGTGTTGTCACGCACGTTAAATATTCCTACCTTGCCTGGAACGGCAAGGGTTCGGCAAAATTCTAAATTTTCAGATAATAAAAAACTCGCCTCCTGGCCAATGTTGTACCTTCGGGTGGAGTATTGGAAGTGTAAATGCACGGCAGGTAGGATCAACAAACAGACCCATTCTGTGTAGCTGTTTCTTGAAATTACCATGCTCAATCGAGCTTTCTAAAAGTAATCGTAGTTTCTGTCTTTGCAGGTTAATGCAATATTTTCCGTCTTTTGCCGCAGGGGACGTGATACACAATTTTGTCTATCGGCGGCTTGTCATGCTAGCCCATCTGTTCGTATGACGGCGGAAGGTTGCCAGTTTCAACTTGGAAACCACCGCAGAAGGCGATATGGGAACCGACAAGGGCTGGTAAAGCTCTAAACTGAGCCGCGTTTTGCTAGATCGTCCGTCTGCTAGTTACAATGCTCCCCCGAGTGTCCTTTAATCCAGACTAGCTCGAAGACATTAGTGCAAGAAGTAAGCTCTAACGAATGGTGGCACTGTAGTACAACCCCCTGAGAGGAGTTTCTGTTTGTTTAGGGCCATGAGGGCTGTTTTACTGTCGCATGAAGTGAGTATTGTTTTATTTTGGATTCCACGTTCCAAAATGGTAGATGTACCGTACATGATGGCAACTACCTCTACTTGAAAGACAGTGTCAGACTACTGAGTCCAGTGTCACGCTAATATGAAGATCAAGGTCATCTGAATAGATGCCTGCCCTCTTGCTCATAAACCTTCATTTGTTTTGAATTCATCCGTGAAGGTGGAGATGTCTGGTGAGGACACGCTCTCAAGGTCGATGAAGATACTGAAGTGCTTCTGAATATAATTTTGTCCACCGTCTCATCCAAAAGTGGCATAGTACACGCAGACTCCTTCAGGATGCTGTGATGTATACCTCCGCACCCCTTGTCGATCAACCACCTTTTGACCCGCAGCCTTATTGCCGCCCTTAGAGCCATCTCCTTCACTTGAAAATCAAGCGGAGTGAGATCGAGAATCGCTTTTAAGTCTGCAGAGGATGTGGATCTCAGCGCGTTCATGATGCTTAAGCAGACTAGTCTTTAAACATGTATGAGTTCCTTTGCTGCATGTGCACGCCTGGTCCTGGGCCATCAGACTACAGCACCATAGCAAAGCATTGGTTTAACTACGGTGGACAACAACCACAGGACAGCTTTTGAGAAAAGACCTCAAAGTTTACGTATTGCTTGTCTGTACTGCGGGAATACCATGCTGGCTTTTGTAGTTTTAGTTTGGAGGTGTTGTGTCTCAATTCAGCTTCTTGTCACGTATGATACCCAGAAGATTGACTCCATTCGAAAGGGTTAAAGGGAGTTGAAAGAGTAGGGACAATCTCTTCAACATTAAATCTCTTGTAAACTGTCAATCAAGTCCATCTGAAGATGTCACGTCACACATGGCTATCAATTATCCCTTGTGTACATATGCCTCATTTATGTTTAGCTGTATTATTTGGGTCTGGGCAGACTAAGCCACACCTCTTTACAATAAATCATAAAGTTCTTTGACATCCCTTTGTAATATCCATAAAAATTTTGTTAACATAAACAGCAGCCCGATTATAAATTTCGAATCATTGTCAACACAACCTCCTTTAATGTAGTAGGTTATTGTTTTAGACACTGGATTTGTACCAGGTGTTTAAATCAGCTTAAAAATAAATTCAAAATTAGCATAAACTATATTTGAATAGCGCATAAATCTGTTGTGAATGACACCCTCTAAATTTAGTACTCGTACATAGAAGCAGAAAGTGCTTTTGCTAACTTATTATTTGTCCAAGAAGCCTCTATGAGACTTTGCAAAATTATTTTTATTGCAATAACTTAAATTAAATTAACTACGGAAATGTACAGGTAGCTACGAAACAAATCGAATTTGTTTGGTTTCCCTGTGCTTTTCTGAATGCCTAGGAAAATTACAGAAACCGTCTCAAAACAGTTCAGGAACCACACGTGCTCAATTTTTAGGGGTATGTAAATTTAGGAATGAAAGGCATCAAATAATCCAATCAAACCTTGTTAGAACTGTAGATACTTGTGTTCATTTCCGTAGCGATTACAAATAATTGACTTTCAGAATTTCAACACGCAGTTATAATCAAGCTAGCTTGGCTGTATGGAGTACAGCAATTTTGATAATTATTCCAAAAGAGCGTCACTGTAATTACAGAACTGAAAGTTTTTCACGAAAGAGTCAACATTTTAAATCCTCGGGGAAACAAAAACTGCAGTTTAATTATTTCGATGCTATATCAAAAGCTACCCTTTTCTTTTATCGATGCCTGTTTACAGCTTTGGTCCAGAAAATTATGTAGCTATTCTATAAAAAGACTTGGTGATTTACCTTTACGTGCTGAATTGATGTTAAGTTAAGTATCTGAACAATTTTACTCTACAAAAGCAAAGTGATGTAACAGTAAAATAGTGCACCGGCTAGCTTTTAGTGGTGCAGGGTGGGTTTTACCAAAGCAATTGCTAAAGTTTTAGAGGTTATACGACTTTTTCTAAAATTCTTACATCTACCTTGAAGGTCTTTGAACTCTATTTGTCTCATAAAGTCATTGAGCACCAACCCACCTGAAAAAATCCCGGTAACAACTTCTCTGGAAGATGGGTGTTCTGAAAAACAATTTTATCGGTTCTCACTGCAGTAGAGATTGATTGAGCTTTGTGTACACGTTTCTCACCCTCTACTAATTTAAAATAAAAACAATATTAACTAACACTCTAATCTTGTTTACCTAAACTATGTTACTAAACCTGAATATTACAGTAAACAACAACGAAAAAACAAAATTAAGAGCTACCCTTAATTGACCAAACACGCGTGTATCGAAGAAAAAACTTAAATTTATCAATTATAAACATTCAACCAATTCAACTGATACATCTGATTTACGTGGATATAATTGTGGCAATTTTCCATTTGAGAATGTTTGTTTACAATACGCTTTAACTTAACGTGTGCCAACGTAAAAGGTACTCTTAATAATAAATTTTTCTCACAACTATCCAGTAATGCATTTCCTATGCATTTAAGAATGAGTCAATAATAGCACTCATTATTCTGCAGTTGTATGTGAATTCATAAACTAATATTTTTAACCAATCAGAAACACCCACGCCGTGGATTATGATCATAATCCCACAACTCTGACCAATCACTACAAACCTATTCTTCATAATTTACGAGGTATAATTTTTGTATATGCGAAGTAGGCTGTTACCCTTCGACAAATAAATTTTTGTTTGTCAGTGTTTGCTATATTAGTTTAAACGTTTAGAAAATATCCGATAAAATGAAGATAGGAAAAGTATAGTACTCTACACGCGAGTTATGGCCATAACTTATTGGGATTACGCCGTTCGCCCTAACGGGTTCACGACGCAAACCTTCCGAATGAGTAACGGCTATCATAACTTGCTCGTTGAATAATATGCCATTGCTCATTCTTGTTATTATAACCAATCACAATTCTTAATTATAAAATAGCGTGTAAAGCTTAGCAGATAGAAAGCTACAATTTAATAACTTACAGGTTTTGTTGTTCCTTTACAAAACCTCGAACAGCCTTTTCATGCAGAAAAAATGGTTGCAGGTAATCAAAAACTCTAACTTAGCGTTGAATGAGAGCTTCCAACACAGGACACTTTCACTAGTAACGGTATCCTTAATTCCGCGTTTTCAGTGGCGTTAAGGAACTTGTTTAGTAAGAATCCCGGAGTTTAATACCGTCACCTGAATTCAATAATCAATTTCATCCAGCACAGAGACGACTTCGTGTGAAACGACTTTGAAGCTCTATAACTAAAAATGAATGAGTAATACATCCCCTGTTTTACTATCGATGGACTTTATAAGTTTTTTGTCACAAGGTAACTGAATGTTATTTTTCGTTTTTACGGGGTATTGCATCTAACTACTTGATTTTCGAGGCCAATGTCGTAATATTTATGTGACCTGTTATCCTGCTCTCACATTTTTACATTGTATACGGAAAGCGAAGTTTACATTGTTTACATTCGCGATACATCTTTTGTAGCTGTAACCTATGAGTATATGAATATGGCGGGTAATCTACCATGATGGCAGCTTCTTTGAATCCGTGATAGCTCTTGATACCACCCACAATTTAAATGTAACATATTAATTCTTTTATGGCAAATTTTATCATTATGGAGGTTGCAGGATGTGTTGGTCCAACTCCATGCTTCAATGGTTTCTTTTTTCTTAATCTTCTTTGGGAAGTAAACCACTCATTGTTTTTAAAATCTTTATTTACGTTTCGATCCATGACCTAGGATCGTTGTCAAAATAATAAAAACTTCAAGTTTGACATTTATGATATAAATTGAAGGTGACTTTGATTTATTGATGTTCGATATATTTGGTTTGAGTACATTAGGTGAAAATTCTTTTAAACTTAAAAATTTTCACCTAATGTACTCAAACCAAATATTTGGAACATCAATAAATCAAAGTCACCTTAAATTTATGTCATTAATGTCAAACTTGAAGTTTTTTTTTGACAACGATTCTAGGTCATGGATCGAAACGTAAATAAAGATGATTTTAAAAACTATGAGTGGTTTACTTCTCAAAGAAGATTAAGAAAAATACAAAACAAACCACAACAAACATTAATGGTTTCCTTTTGAACTCGCGTAAATATGTACAAATAAATCTTCATATGCCGGTTACTTACCGAGATCTATCTGTATCTTTCTGTATTTAATACGAAAAGTGTAAAGTCCCGATCGTTATTGCTGTTTGCATAAAAATGTACTACGTGCTTTGCTGTTTTAACTTTTTATCGTAAGCTAGTATCATATTGGAATAGCCACGTCGTTAATCGTACACTACTGCAGCTTTTGCATTTTACAGGCTGTTTTCATGCTAAAAGCTCAATTAACTAACTAAAATTAATGACTTCATTTAGCCTACTTAATGTTGATTTATGTAACGCGTTGGCATTACAGTATCTTTATGGTTTGAAAAATTATCATACAACAAAATAAATGTGATGTCTAACTCAAGGAAAGAGGACTGAGAGTGCTGTGCTTTCATTTTGACGCGTATCAGATCTCTTCGGTACGTAATTTTTATATATAATTTCATTATAACTTTGTTTAAGTCAAGCGACTGTGCTGAACATTCACGTCACTTCCTGTTGGGAATTGTGCGATGACTATCAGCGATCGCGTGACCGTCGTAATACTTGAGAACTGACTCTTTGCCGCGTTTCCAGGGTGTGAACTGAACACCTTTATCGATAGTTAAAGTGTTGAGTTACAACAAGTGCAGCAGAAGAAGGTCTCTACTAAATTTCTTTCATTCTCGTTACATTTTCCTAGGTGTCGTACAGGAGGCTTGCATCTGAATCTGTTGATAGACACGTATCCCACCGTGAAGATTTTCTTGAAGAAATCGTAGTATTGATGATTTTAGCTGAGTATGACGGTATTTTACGCTGCTAGTTGTTATTTAGTAGGAAATGATGTTAATTAGTAATTTTATCTATATCTAATTTTACCTATATATGCGGCGTAGTTACACCCGTTTATAAAACTGTCACATTACATCTTTAATGTGTAACAATTAACCTTTAAAATATAATAATTGACTGTTAAAATATAACAGGTGCCATTGTTATATACGTTTAACAAAGGTATAGGTATGCTAGTATATCGCGTGCATGCATAGAAAGCGTACTAGGTTTTACAAAAATTACAAGTTAAGTAAAAATAATTAACCCTCCAAATTTGCAATATAAATTAGCAAATACTTCGCTAACCATTATAAATTATTGCGTAGTATCAAGCTGGTTGTTTTATGATGGTGAATGGTTTACCTAACGCCTTTCCTATCCATATTTTTGTAATGGAGTTCGCTAGTTGTCTACAACAAATACGTAAAATGGGAACACATATGATAAAAGCTACGATAAAGGGATAGATATATAAATTGAAGGGTAAGCACTCCACTACATTTTATAATGCACTTCCGTACATTCATAGAATAACGACAGTTGATTTATTCGAGAGCGTCTATCATGGTGGCTGATTTTTCTACAATCTCGCCAACTAAATCACTGGTTCGAACTCGTTCTGATTAGCCGAGAAAACAAAATATATCTAGTACGAATCGTGCAAGCCGTCTTCATCACAAGATTACATGATCGTAAAGGGCCATTTCTCCAAAAACATGCCGAGAAGACCTAGACTACATTTATTATGCGTAATACTCTAATTTTTAAAATATTACACAACTGAGTGTAATATCCCTAAATTAATCCTATAAAAATTTTCTAACGTAATTATTTACTAGAATCTTGCGTGACGCTGTTCTGAAGCGTGACACCGTCTAGCAATATTTCTCTTTCTAATTTTGTTGGACGCCACCTGGTCTCAGATGAGTTTCAAGGCTCCTTGAGAAAAGATTCAGCTTTAAAATGTAGAAATTAGCAGAACGAGAAACTAAGAAAGTATAGCTACTAGTGTTCTATCTCACCCGTGTCGACATAATTGTGTTATATCGGGCTCTTGCCTTTTGGATGCAGAGGGAGGCTTAGACGATGTAGGTCAGGCTTTGAGATACAGGTGGACGGTGGAGCAGGAGGAGGTGGGAGGACATGCCAAATTTAGTACCATACTAAAAAGAGTCCTTTTTGTTTGTTCTATTAGAGCGAGAGGAACAAAGGGCAAATTAAGATTACAAAGACAATACTCTCACAATTTCACGAGGGAAAAATTAGAACATATGAAATAACCTTCCCCCAAGTGGCATTGTATACCTACAGGTCGTGATTAGCGCACACAGGATTTTTTTGAGATGTACTTAGAAAGTAGAAGAGTGCATTGGAGCTAATCCCTACGTCGATACACTCGTAGAAGTTTATACAACTGCAGGTGGTTTAAAGTCAGGCAGAGAAGCAAAAGGTTTGCATCAGCTCAGATGGTCAAGCAGTACTCCAAGCGGTTTGCTCGACCAGAGAAATATGTTCACAGGTAAGGAGTGCGGAAATGAACAAGAACGACTCGTAAACAACTCAAAGGGCAGAAATGATGTTTCATAAAACTAGCACTGCTTTAATAAGCGGTATGGTTTCTGATACGAAAATACTAACATTTAAAATTTTTTAATATTCACATCCAGCTCGTAGGACCATGTAAAAAATGCGGCGAGATTTCGATAGCTAAATTGGAGAGAAGACTGAACATGTATACGAAAAAATAAATGATAATAAATAGAAACAAAAAATTAATGATTATAAACAGAAACAAACGATTACTCAAACACTTACCTTTTGTTAATAATAGCGAAACATAAGTACAATTAATTGTGGCGGCCGTTCGTAACGGAAAATATTAATGCGACCGTCTAGTACGGAGTCGTGGCTGGTGATAAAGAAAGTTCTTGCACATGTGTAGAGCATAGTTTATCTATATGGCGGCACTTAACACTGGCGGTGCTTGAATTAATGACACGGTAAGGTAAGGATAATTGAAAACCGGGCGGAGGCAAACAATTAACAAATTAAGCTGTAAATTATGTACAATATATATATATATATATATATATATATATATATATATTGCCGTGAAAGTCGGGACTTAGGCTTTTAACATCGAGCCTTTACCTGGGCCAACATAAAATTTTCAAAAACATAAAAAAAAAATTTTACCCTTTTATTAAGACGCTTTCGAATTTCTTCTGCTTCCCTGGCTAGCTCAGCAATCGGTCTCTTCTTGAATACCTAATTTTACATTCATACCTCTTTCACCCTTACACACCATCAAATAAAATTACCAAAATAATACGACAACCATACAACCTTCTATTTACACCTATTAACAGATAAAATATATTTACACATGTTTCCAAACAGTTTGATACAATAATTATCAGATCAATATATTGTATGCTTTAAAGTCCTTGATTTTTATAATGATTTTAAACAAATTCGATTAGATATGAGTAGATGGGCCCCACATGTAACCCTAAATTGGCTTCACACTGGTGTATTGTGAGTTCATTATAACTCAGTTTTGTTTGTATATGTTTTTTAAAACCTTGCATTAATTAAAGCAAATTTACAGACCCGTTTACCCTTTACAACACAATTTATATCCTGAATAAATTTTTAATATATTCTAAATACACCCTTTTTCAATACTCAAAATTAGTAAATTGTCCTGTACATGAATCTTTTAAAACAAGTTTCTAAAACCATAAATATGTCACCAAAAATTCAACCACACAACACAAAAATTCCACAAATGTTTATATAACAACAGAAATTTCAAATAAATTACCTGGAGAATTCTTCATTCTTCATTCCCGTCGGAGATGGTTACCAGAAAACCCCTCGGCGTTGTTTCCATTTACTATGCTGCTTGTCGGATCCACAGGCCTCTACCATCTGAAATCTCTGCAAGCTATTCGCTTCGTCTTACAGTACCATTCCATACCCATATATCATGCATACAAACTAGATTACCAGTTCTGCTTATCTCCCTATATCATGCATCCATTTAATAATTTTTGTCGTAGTAGCCAGACCTTTTATTTAAATACGCACTAACTCGTACATCACGTTAATAATTTGAGGTCCGCTACTAGTTTTATACTTTCAACTACGATATTAAAGGTAACTTTCCTACACACACAAACTACTAACCAAAAGCTTTATTATTATGGTGGTCTGAATCAGTATTCAGCACTTGATCGAAGTAAAAGAAAAGAGATTTTTGCTCGGGTATTTATATTCCTATACAAACGGTCTTTAAAAATTTTTAATGTAACCGTCGATAAATTCGGAAAATCTCTCCCGTCCTACGTGCTGCTTATATCGAATTCGTTTTCTACCTTCGCGTGTGCGTTCGTTTCAAAAGCTGTTGGCTCTCAACCAATGACAAAGTTTTCTGTTGTCACCAAACTCCTCCTAAGCGCTATTCATCTTTGTTCTATACATGTTCGTTGTCTCCTTCCAAACCCCACTTGAGTTACAGAAAATCGATATTGTCGACGTCTTACATAAACTCCACGTGTATATCTTACATGTATTTCAATCCAACGCTGCTCTATATTTGTCTCTATCTGTTGTATATTACCAATCTTTTATTTCACTCGCTCCTTAAGATATTTGTTACCCCAGCTGTTTGTACAAATTGACGGTTGAAAATAATTTCTATGAAATCTTATTTTTAACGTATGTTCAAATTCTCTGAACGTAACATTTAACAAGCAGGTGTTTCTGTTAATTATTGACCGTTTGAACATAACAATTCCTTGATTTTCTGCTTCTCCGTATCTGATAAAACTCAGCGTTGGCTTTTAAAACGAATACATTTGCCTTAGAAATTATTGATTTTCTTATGCAAGCACGCTTCGTTTTTGCTTATATGCGTTTGATTAAAATAAATTATGATTAATTATGCGTATCCTTGAACTTCTATATGCTTTGAAGCTTTCTTCCTTTATGTAATTTTAACATTGCAATTATTAAATATAAAAATACCCTAATACTTGTCCGTTTTCACTAAATAAATTAAATTAATTTGGCGCGTAAATAATTTGCTCTTTTCTATATACATGGTTGCTGAAATTTTATTGTATACACCTCTATACCCCTTTGAATCCACAACTATATATATATATATATATATATATATATATATATATATATACATATATATTGTAGTGGTTTTAAAGGGCTAAATTCAAGTATAAACAAGGCAATTTCAAACACCCTGTATAGAGGAAACAACCAGAATTTACGTGCAAAATTTATTCCAGTTAGTTCATTTTTAAGTAACAAGTATTAACAAAATTTTACAAATAATGATTAAAATTTAGTAGGTTGCAAAGAAAATGAATTGTAGATGCCAATGCAATTAATTTATTAATTTAATTGAGTTTAATTGAACGGTTATTTACGTATAGTATGCATAAAAGCATGAAAAATCGATAATACCAAGGTGAAACGCGTTGCTAACACAGAAACAGCCGTTGGATATAAAATACGTCGAAAAGCCAACTCGTAGAAATGTTGTGTTAAAACGTTCCGTTAACTAAACACCTGCATGTTTTCTAAATGTCAAGAACCCCTTAATTTGTGTAGATAACAAGCAAGTTTCAAAAAATATTGGTAAACAACAGTCGCAAAAGCACGTATTCAGGTCCACATGGAGTTGTAGAACGCGGACAGTAATATCGATTCTCTACCACTCAAACAAGGTTAAAAGAAAACATATGATATGCATAAGCAAGGGATAGCGTTAATATAGGCGGGATTTTTAAGACGTCAATGCATATACTATTGGTCGATATCGTTAGTTGTACAACGTGTTATTTTAAATTAGATTTTTACGGTAAGAGTGGCCGGAGAGGTTACAGTCGAAGCATATAAATACTCGATGAATTAGCACGGTTTGCTCTCTTTTAACTTCGTCTCTTTTAACTTCGTTCTAATAGTATTTACATCGCTTCAAATACGAGTTTGTAAGTATAAATAATTTTAAATTATATAGTACAGTGTTGGCCTCATAAATTGATACGCGAATAAGTGTCGAGTCTAAATTTTAATTGAGGTGCAACATTGATCTTAAGCAAGCTCGTGAAGGGAAGTAACGTAAATGAAATTGAATTTAACTAAAGTACGCGATGATGAAAAAAGTGTAATTAATTTGGATTTGGAAATTAGATGCACCGTGTAGGCAGCGCAAGCAGCACAACTTAAATGATGCCCTTCTACAAATAGCTAGAGGCGGCCAGCAGACCAGAGCGAAACAATTATACGGCATCGTCAACGGAGCAGAGATCTTCGAGAAATTCCAGGTAACGCTTTAAAATTGTTGTTGTTATAAACTATGATTATTGTGTGACGTGTGAGAGTGAATTTTAAAGGTATTGTGCATTATTTTGCGTATTGAAAATAATACGTATAATTAACTGTATTATAGTATTTAAATAGAAATCTAAAGGTATATAAAGCTTATTAACGTTCCATCAGGAATTTAAAAATTGTATTGTGACGAGTACATGGGGTTTTTTGTTTGCTGTCAGCGTATGCAAAGTAAAAAGCATACATTATTCATAATTAACTGGGTTATCATGAGCTCACCATTCTATGTGTTTGATAATTTAAGTTAAAATACAGGACATTACAAAATTAGGATTTATAGAGGTGTAACTTGATTACTGAAATGTGGATAATAATGGATTTTTATTTGTAAATAGTGAAAAATAAATATTGTATGATTGTTGTATTTTGTGGTTTTATTGAGAGTGTGCGTGAACGATGCAGAGCATAATAGTGAATCTAGGTATGCAAGAGGAGACCCAAATGAGCTAGCCTGGGAACGGAAAAAGAATTAAAGTGAAGAAGAAGAAGAGAGAGAAATCGGGGTAAGAATTTTTTTTTGAATTTTTTTATTTTTAGTGAAATTTTCGATTTTTATATAAATTAATTTTCGAATCTACTGAGATTCCTGAGATAATCCACGGCAATATATATATATATATATATATATATATATATATATATATATACATACATACGTATAAACGAAACAACAAGAAAGGGAGAACAGTAATACACGAAGCTTTGAACCAATATCACTAGATGTGTGCGTCGAAACTCCGAGGACTTCCCCCCAACAACAACATGATCAACTAATACTAACCTTAGTAGATAATCATTTATCATTTACTTATTAATTGCTTAAATTGCTTATAATCCCTCGCCAATCGTAGTAATTAATTTATTCTTGAGGTACAGTATTTTATATCGGGAATTCAGTACCTAATAGCAACGGGTAAAAAGAAAAATCGCACCTAATTTCATACTAACTTTATACTCAAGTACAACATAGTTGAAAACTCCAAAGATTTTTAATTTAGAGAACTTACTCATGCTTAAACTTCAGTCTTAAATTTCTCGCAACAGTACAAACGATTTCGTGGTAGACAAATGCTGAGTAATTTCTTTTATTTTGTGAATTAGCTCCACTCCAGTTAACAAAATATTTCTAACTTGGGCATATTCCAAAAGTTAAATTTCTTTCTATAATAAAGTTTCTTCAAGCGATGCGAATTATAAACCTATTTATATTAATTCAGAATTATATTAAAACATGTAAGTAAATAATACAAGAGCTTGATTACGATCTTTTTAACTTTGGGCGGTATTTACGTATTGGTGGTTTGGAATATTCTAAATATTCAGCTACCCCAAGGCGATATTGTGTTTCTATATCGACACTGACAAAAACATTTGAACTAAAGTTAGACTCGTGTCAATATAAACTTCGAATACGCTTTTGGATATTTCCAGTAAGTGTGTTACATGTTTTAGATGTACTTGCCAAAGAGGGTTAAACAGCGCAATTTATTATATAATAGATAAAGGATAAAGTAAATCGTTATTGGCAAAGGATCGAAATCTCTTATTAGATAAAAACTAAGATTGTAGAGTTCTAGTTGTCTGGGGTCAACTTGTCAATGCTTCGTAGTACCAGAGATAACATTTATTTTCAAGTTAAAATACGGCTATGCTCTTGTTTATACGGCGGTTAACTTCGATAACCACAGATGGTGAGATCCGTGGACATGTATACTTAACAATAAGAATACCGGAACCTTCAAGTACTTACCTAAGTTATTAGATTTAGCGGTGTTCAAAAAACTAGTAGTAAAAACGTCGACTCTTGACAGGAAGTCGACTGTCTAACAAAAATACCATGACGACGCACAGCATACTTTTAACTAAGTTTTCGCGGTACATCAATAACACAGAGTAGCTTGAAGGCTGAATCGCGACAAATCTAATGACATTTACTGTCCACAAGGCGGATGCGAGTTTACGTGCAAGCTAACATTGTACTGATTTGTAAATTGGGATTATTGAAACACGTAACAAATTCAATTATCATAGGTTAGATAAGGTTATTACAAAACACATTGTGCATTTTTATCAATTATTCATATGTTAATTATGTTATTTAAAATATCCAATTTTAATTAAAGCGAGACAGGTTGCTGCAATGAATAACTTTGTTTAAATCGGTTTTATAATTTACCGACAAATTTGATAAACATTTACACGTTTTTTTCCAGATAAGCAATTAACTCTGCATAGGACGGGATAGAAGAGGGATCCTGATGCAATTCAAAGTTGCGGGCAGTGTGCACATCCAGGCGATTTAGGAGTATTTGCTTAAGGGCTTGCAAGTTATCGGTAAAAGTGTCTACTAATTTTTTCAAACCTGATGGGTGGTCAGAATTCAGTTTTGGGGATTTTTCAATATTTTTCCAAAGAACAGAAGTGATGCGACGAATATTACGATATTTTTCTCAAATTTTATTATATTAGATATTATATTATATTAGATTTAAAAATTTATCTACGTCTGAGAGGTTGCCGTTATAATGAACTAGACTATCAAATCGATCAATAAAGGTTTTGAACGTACTGATATCACCGTCAAATGAAGGAAGAATTAACGGCAGTGGATCACTTTGGATTTTGCACTGTGTGAAGGTGCTGATCCACCTTCCACAGGGGAGGCAAGATTGACTGGAAATAACTTGAAATAAAGGGCTTTAACAAGAAAAAAGGTATAGTCGAAGCGCTTTTTGATTGAATTCTCTATTTCAAACTGATTATCTTCAGCCGAAGCGATTTCACCAATAATGAAATTATGTTGCTCAAAAGAGTTCTCCTTAATTATGTCTTGTGTCTTGTCAGCGATTTCAAAGATCTCCTGAAGGAAGTTAATTTGCGTTTTTCTTATAAAATACGCATTTTTGAGTCTGTTTGCCATGATTAGAAATTACTAAAGCGAAAGCGAAGAAATACAAGCGGGAAAAATATGTAAAGCAAAAGGAAACTTCTAATGCTGTACTAATATAAAGCATGCAATTAGTATTGATTACCGCGGTTTATGTGAAAATCCAAATTAAATACTACAAATAATTTAAAGACCAAATTTAAATATTAATCAACCAAGTATGTAACTATAAGATAATAACTATCAAGATACATAAATGCTACACCTTGATAAGCGCTATCTAACAACGTAAAGTAATAAAAATTTTAGAGCTTGCAGGTAACATTCAGATCCGGCGAGAATTGATCTATATATGTTTATGCGACAATTAACCTCGATAACCACAGATAAAAAGATAAGTGGACATGTATACAAAAACAATAAGAATAGCGGAAACCTTCAAGTACTTACCAGAGTTATTAGATTTATCGGTGTTCGTAAAAACTAGTAATAAAAACGTCGACTTTCGACAGGAGGTCGTATTTATCTAACAAAAAACCATTGCGACGCACAGCACACTTTAAACTAAGTTTTAGCGGTACATCAATAACATAGAGTAGCCCGAAGGCTGAATCGCGACAAATCTAATGACATTTAAGGTCCACAAGACGCATGCGAGTTTACCTGCAAGCTAACATTGTACTGACTTGTAAATTGGCATTATTGAAACACGTAACAAAATCAATTATTATAGGTTAGATAATGTTATTGCAAAGCAGATTGTGCATTTTTATCAATATTTATATGTTAATTATGTTATTTAAAATATCCAATTTTAATAAATTAATTTAATTATAAATACAAACCGAACATACCGCGCACCAAAATGCAAAGCATTTTTGAAAGGAAAATAATTACCAAGGGTGTGACGGAAATGTAGAAAAGGCGAACAAAACGAAAAATTAAATTAATGCGAAGAAAAACAAATAAACAATTAATGCGAACAGAACACAAATTACAAACAAGGTAAAGGGCAGAGCTTAGCGACAGAACGCTTGAGTGGTCATGATGGTGACAACGCTAACGACACCATCAGTTCCCGGATGTACCACTACAACACGTCTAAGGTGCCAACAACGAAGTGGAACGTTCTCGGCTTTAGTTAGCACTAAGGTGTTCTGAAAAACTGGAGGAAACGTTTTGTGCCATTTGGACCGTTGCTGGAGCGTATGCAAATACCCCTTAGACCAACAGGACCAAAAATCTTGATAAATTCGTTGAAGCAATTGCCAACGAGAAAGGCGATCGAGCGAGAGGTCGGAAATGGCAGGTTCCAGAAAAGCGGTTAAAAGTATCAAAGCCTGAAAGTGATCGGGCTCAAATCATTGGGCTCATTGCTCAAAGGGGTAAAAAGACGTGAGTTTAAGATGGCCTTAAACTCGGTAGCAAAATAAGATTGTTGAGTATACGTGAGAAAAGGGATCAAAGCATTGTGCAATTTAGAAGATGACAAAGGGTCGGAATACCTTTCGAGTGGGTGACGTAGATTATGACGAAGACGGAGAATCCAAGCAACGATGCGCGTAATAAAGGGAAAGGAAAAGTGATCCTCTAGAATTGATTGAATCCAACAGGAGGTAACGACAGCGGATAAAACAATAGAACGTTGTTCAATGAGAACTTCAACTTCAGGAGCATCTGAAGGCGGAATATGTGGACTTTACATGTGATTTTCCAATGCTCCACCCGAAGGTATTACATTGGTCAGGAAGCGAGTATTTTTTTACCTGGAAAATTTAGAATTTTTCCGAACCCTTGCTGTTCCACGCAAGGTAGGGATCTTTAACGTGCGTGACAACACTCACACACGGGACCTCCATTTTACCTTTCATTCGAACAAGGATGTATTTTTGTGAAAAATGCTCGCCTAACATTTTTCAAGTGGACATGTCGGGATTCGAACCCGGGATCTTTGACGTAGGAGTCACGCACATACCACTACGCCACGGAGCCGCCCGGAATATGTGGACTGTAAGTTTCAAAGGACTGGGCCAAGGTTGGTGAAGTCGCTCACTATAAAGAACATGGGCACAAGTCGGTAGGGAGTAAACCACGTGACCCGACATCGGCAGGATTCTCGGTAGGGGGAATGTGATGCCAAGAGGTGCTACACGCGTTTTCCTGAATGTAAGCAACACGATTTGCGACGAATGTCTTCTAACCCTGCGGCTGGAAACGAATTCACCAAAGTACTACCATGGAGTCAGATCAATAGTAAATTTTATGAAAGGTAAGTTTAGAATCAAAGGTTTTGAAGAGAATGATTAATAATTTGGATGCCAATGCGGCGGTCAACAATTCGAGCCGGTGCAAAGAGATTGTTCAAAGAGGAGCGGACCTTAGACTTGGCGCACTCTAAGCGAACCTCAATGGCGGAAAAGGTAACAAAGCGAAAATAAACAACAGCACAGTAGCCACGTTCGGAAGCGTCAGCAAAGCAGTGAACTTCGCACGTACAGGCATGAGGCAAGAGGAGCGGATGGCTTGTAGCGGTCTTGAATAGCGGGACTAATACAAGATGAAACCTTAGAGGCGGCGGTGTCTAGGCTCATGCGAGTCTGGTTACTAGCAGCAAAAACCAGTTTAGACGGAACGCGATCGAAATGCAATAAGGAATGATGACGTTGATTGCATTGGCGGCATGAAAAATAGACTTGCATTTATTTAAAATGTGAGAATTGCTAAGGCAATTAATGCAAAAATGTTGGTTTTTTGTAAAGTTGTAGCGATCTTGTGAAGAAAGCTTCATGAAATCATTACAGCGATAAAGATTGTGATCTTGTTTGCAAAGCGGACATTTATTAACATAAGGTTTAGTCTGGACTAACATGGAAACGGCGGAGCGAGACTTAGACAGGTTGCTGGAATGAATAACTTTGTTTAAATCGGTTTTATGGTTTACCGACACATTCGATAAAGATTTACGTTTTTTCCAGATAAGCAATTAACTCTGCATAGGATGGGATAGAAGAGGGATCCTGATGCAACTCAAAGTTGCGGGCAGTGTGCACATCCAGGCGATTTAGGAGTATTTGCTTAAGGGCTTGCAAGTTATCGGTAAAAGGGTGTACTAATTTTTACAAACCTGATGGATGGTCAGAATTTAATTTTGGGGATTTTTCAATATTTTTCCAAAGAGCAGAAGTGATGCGGCGAATATTATGATATTTTTCGCAAATTTTATTATATGCAAGGGGGTAATTTTCGACGATTAGATTTAAAAATTTATCGACGTCTGAGAGGTCGCCGTTATATTGAACTAAACTATCAAATCGATCAATAAAGGTTTTGAACGTACTGATATCACCGTCAAATGAAGGAAGAATTAACGGCAGTAGGATCACTTTGGATTTTGCACTGTGTGAAGGTGCGGATCCACCTTCCACAGGAGAGGCAAGATTGACTGGAAATAACTTGAAATAAAGGGCTTTAACAAGAAAAAAGGTATAGTCGAAGCGCTTTCTGATTGAATCCTCTATTTCAAACTGATTATCGTCAGCCGAAGCGATTTCACCAATAATGAAATTATGTTGCTCAAAAGAGGTCTCCTTAATTGTGTCTTGTGTTTTGTCAGCGATTTCAAAGATCTCCTGAAGGGAGTTAATTTGCGTGTTTCTTATAAAATATGCCTTTTTGAGTCTGTTTGCCCTGATTAGAAATTACTAAAGTGAAAGCGAAAAAATACAAGCGGGAAAATATGCAAAACAAAAGGAAACTTCTAATGTATGCACTGATATAAAGCAGGCAATTAGTATTGATTACCGTGGTTTATGTGAAAATCCAAATTAAACACTACACATAATTTGAGGACCAAATTTAAATATTAATCAACCAAGTATGTAACTATAAGATAATTACTACCAAGATACATAAATGCTACACCTTGATAAGCGGTATCTAACAACGTAAAGTAACAAAAACTTTAGAGCTTGCAGGTAACATTCAGATCCGGCGAGAATTGATCATATATGTTTATGCGGCAGTTAACTTCGATAACCACAGATGGAGAGATCAGTGGATATGTATACTTAACAATAAGAATACCGGAAACCTTCGAGTACTTACCTAAGTTTTTACATTTAGTGGTGTTCGAAAAACTAGTTGTAAAAACGTCGACTCTTGACAGGAAGTTGTCTGTCTAACAAAAATACCAATACGACGCACAGCATACTTTTAACTAAGTTTTCGCAGTACATCAATAACACAGAGTAACTTGAAGGCTGAATTGCGACAAATCTAATGACATTTAATGTCCACAAGGCGGATGCAAGTTTACCTGCAAACTAACATTGTACTGACTTGTAAATTGGCATTATTGAAACACGTAACAAAATCAATTATCATAGGTTAGATAAGATAATTGCAAAGCTCATTTTGCATTTTTATCAATTATTCATATGTTGAAGATGTTATTTAAAATATCCAATTTTAATGAATTAATTTAACTATAAATACAAACAGAACATAGCGCCAACCAAAATGCAAGGTTTTTTGAAAGAAAAATAATTACCAAGGATGTGACGGAAATGTAGAAAATGCGAATAAAAAGAAAAAATTAAATTAATGCAAAAAAGAAACACATAAACAATTAATACGAACAGAACACAAATTAAAAACAAGGTATAGGGCAGAGCTTAGCAACGGGGCGCCTCAACTCGTCTTGAACAACACTATCAGTTCCCGTATGTACCGCTACGACATGTCCAAAGGACCAACGAAGAGGTGGAACGTTGTCGGCTTTAGTTAGCACTAAGGTATCCAAAAGAACTGGAGGAGACGTTTTGTGCCATTTGGACCGTTGCTGGAGCGTATGCAAACACTCCTTAGACCAACGAGACCAAAAATGCCAACGAGAAAGGCGGTTGAGCGGAAAGTCAGAAACGGCAGGTGCCGGAATAGCGGTTAAAAGTACCAAAGTCTGAAAGTGACCGAGCGTAAGACAGCTCAAATCATTGGGCTCATTGCTCAAAGGGGTGAGAGGACGTGAGTTCAAGATGGCTTCAAACTCGATAGCAAAATAAGATTGTTGAGTATACGCAAGCAAAGGGATCAAAGCATTGTGCAATTCAGAAGATGACAGAGGTACGGAATACCTTACAAATGGGTGACGTAGATTATGACGAAAACGGAGAATCCAAGCAACGATGCGCGTAATAAAGGGAAAGGAAGAGTGATCTAGAATTGATTGAATCCAACAGGAGGTAACGACAGCGGATAAAACAATGGAGCGTTGTTCAATGAGAACTTCAACTTCAGGAGCATCTGAAGACGGAATATGTGGACTTTACATGTGATTTTCCAATGCTCCACCTGAGGGTACTACATTGGCCAGGAAGCTTTTTTTTTTACCTGAAAAATTTGGAATTTTGCCGAACCCTTGCTGTTCCAAGCAAGGTAGGGATTTTTAACGTGCATGCCAACACTCACACACGGGACCTTCATTTTACTTCTCATCCGAACGAGGGTGTAATTTTGTGAAAAATGCTCGCCTAACATTTTTCAAGCGGACCGTGTCGGGATTCGAACCCGGGACCTTTAGTGTAGTAGTCATACACATACCACTACGTCACGGAGCCGCCCGGAATATGTGGACTGTAAGTTTCGAAGGACTGGAACAAGATTGGTGAAGTCGTCCATCATAAAGAACATTGGCACAAGTCGGTAGGGAGTAAATCACGTGACCCGGCATCGGCAGGATTCTCGGTGGTGGGGATGTGATGCCAAGAGGCACAACACGTGTTTTCCTGAATGTAAGCAACACGATTTGCGACGAAAGTCTTCCAACGCTGCGACGGGGAACGTATCCACCAAAGTACTACCATGGAGTCAGACCAATAGTAAATTTTATGAAAGGTAAGTTTAGAATCAAAGGTTTTGAAGAAGAAGACTAATAATTTGGATGCCAATGCGGCGGCCAACAATTCGAGCCGGCGCAAAGAGATTGTTCAAAGAGGAGCGACCTTAGACTTGGCGCACTTTAAGCGAACCTCAATTTTGGAAAAGGTAACAAAGCGAAAATAAACAACAGCACAGTAGCCACGTTCGAAAGCGTCAGCAAAGCAGTAAACTTCGCACGTAGAGGCATGAGGCAAGAGGAGCGGATGGCTTGTAGCGGTCTTGAATAGCGGGACTAATACAAGGTGAAACCTTAGAGGCGGCGGTGTCCAGGCTCATGCGAGTCTGGTTACTAGCAGCAAAAACGAGTTTAGACGACACGCGATCGAAATGCAATAAGGAATGATGACGTTGATTGCATTGGCGGCATGAAAAATAGACTTGCATTTATTTAAAATGTGAGAATTGCTAAGGCAATTAATGCAAAGATGTTGGTTTTTTGTAAAGTTGTAGCGATCTTGTGAAGAAAGCTTCATGAAATCATTACAGCGATAAAGATTGTGATCTTTTTTGCAAAGCGGACATTTATTAACATAAGGTTTAGTCTGGACTAACATGGAAACGGCGGAGCGAGACTTAGACAGGTTGCTGGAATGAATAACTTTGTTTAAATCGGTTTTATGGTTTACCGACACATTCGATAAAGATTTACGTTTTTTCCAGATAAGCAATTAACTCTGCATAGGATGGGATAGTAGAGGGATCCTAATGCAACTCAAAGTTGCGGGGAGTGTGCACATCCAGGGGATTTAGGATCATTTGCTTAAGGGCTTCCAAGTTATTGGTAAAAGTGTCTACTAATTTTTACAAACCTGATGGGTGGTCAGAATTCAATTTTGGGGATTTTTCAATATTTTTCCAAAGAGCAGAAGTGATACAGCGAATATTATGATACTTTTCGCAAATTTTATTATATGCAAGGGGGTAATTTAAGACGATTAGATTAAAAAATTTTAATGGTAAGTAATGCGGAATTTTTCAAAGCGTACTGGAGGTAGAAAAATTTATCGACGTCTGAGAGGTCGTCGTTATAATGAACTAGACTATCAAATCGATCAATAAAGGTTTTGAACGTACTGATATCACCGTCAAATAAAGGGAGAACCAACGACGGTAGGATCACTTTGGATTTTGCACTGTGTGAAGGTGCGGAACCACCTTCCACAGGGGAGGCAAGATTGACTGGAAATAACTTGAAACAAAGGGCTTTAACAAGAAAAATGGTATAGTCGAAGAGCTTTCTGATTGAATCCTCTATTTCAAACTGATTATATGCGTCTTCAGCCGAAGCGATTTTACCAATAATGAAATTATGTTGCTCAAAAGAGTTCTTCTTAATTGTGGCTTGTGTCTTGTTAGCGATTTCAAAGATTTCCTGAAGGGAGTTAATTTGCGTTTTTCTTATAAAATACGCATTTTTTAGTTTGTTTGTTCTGATTAGAAATTACTAAAGCGAAAGCGAAAAAATACAAGCGGGAAAAATATGCAAAGCAAAAGAAAACTTCTAATGTATGCACTAATATAAAGCAGGCAATTAGTCTTGATTGCCGCGCTTTATGTGAAAATCAAGATTAAATACTATAAATAATTAAAGACCAAATTCAAATATTAATCAACCAAATATGTAACTATAAGATAATAACCACCAAGATACATAAATGCTACACCTTGATAAGCGGTATCTAACAACGTAAAGTGATAAAAATTTTAGAGCTTGCAGGTAACATTCAGATCCGGCGAGAATTGATTATATATGTTTATGCGGCGGTTAACTTCGATAACCACAAATGGTATCATCAGTGGACATGTATACTTAACAATAAAAATAGCGAAAACCTTCAAGTTATTAAATTTAGCGGTGTTCGAAAAACTAGTAGTAAAAACGTCGACTTTTGACAGGAAGGCGTATCTGTCTAACGAAAACCACTGCGACGCACAGCACACTTTTAACTAAGTTTTCGCAGTACATCAATAACACAGAGTAGCTTGAAGGCTGAATCGCGACAAATCTAATGACATTTAATGTCAACAAGGCTGCGAGTTTACCTGCAAGCTAACATTGTACTGACTTGTAAATTGGGATTATTGCAACACGTAACAAAATCAATTATCATAGGTTAGATAAGATTATTGCAAAGCTCATTTTGCATTTTTATAAATTATTCATATGTTAAAGATGTTATTTAAAACATCTAATTTTAATAAATTAATTTAACTATAAATACAAACGGAACAGACATTATTATACATTAAAAATGTGAAACACGCAACGGAAATATTTACAAATGTATGTGCGTAACTAAATTGCAAATCTTGTTAACACTAGGAGTGAAAGTAACAAGCATTTAGTTTGAGAAGGTTGGGACGCAAGAATGAGATATTGATTATTGGGATGCTACGGCATAATGACGCGGACCTAGGCCTAGTGTTCTGTGGGTGAAGATGTCCCTCCTGGTTAGAGGTAACCCTGACCTGGGTTGCGTTAAATGCAAGGCGGCATCTCGGGGCGTGTTTGTAGTAGGATGTCCGTAGCGGCTGGTTGAGGAATGCTTGTGTACAGGTAGCTTTCTTGATTAGTAGAAATTGAAGCTGTATGATAGACGGAATGTTTACAATCCTGAAGTTTGGTTGTATTTTACATTCGGACGGTTTTATTTGTATTCGAGCGGTATTGGACGAGTCTATTATTGGTTGACGGGTGTTTTATTTGTGCATTTTATTTGCTTGTGTGTTGTGTGCTTACTGGTCAATTGGGAGTGTGGTTGATTGCATTCTCTTTCATGCAGCTCCGTGACTCAATTGGTATGCGTGTGAATACTGACCCTCAGATCCCGGGTTCGAATCCCTACACTGTCTGCTTGAAAAATGTTAGACGAGCCTTCTTCACAAAAATACTCCTTTGTTAGGATGAGAGGTAAATTGTAGGTTCCGTGCGCGCGCGCGTGTGTTCTCAAGCACATTGAAAGTTCTTACCTTGCTTGGAACAGAAGGGTTTAACAAAATTCAAAATTTCCAGATAAAAAAGCGCTTCCTGGCCAATGTTGTATCTTCGAGTGGAGCATTGAAAAATCAAATGCAGTGTATATTTGCATGGAACGGCTCCGTAACTCAGTTGGTATGCGGGTGACTACTAAGCTCTAAGGCCCGGGTTCGAATCTCGACACGGTCCGTTTGAAAAATGTTAGGCGCGCCCTCCTTAGGATAAGAGGCAAAATGTAGATCCCGTGTGTGAGTGCTGTCATTCGTTAAAGTTTCCTAGCTTGCTTAGAATACAAGAGTTCGTCAAAATTCAAAATTTGTAGGAAAGAAAACTCGCATTTTGGCCAATGTAGTAAATTTGGGTGGCGCATTGGAAAATCAAATGAATGCATTCTCTTACAAAATAAACTTAAAAGTTGAACTTTGTTTTACCTCTCATCGGAACGACGATAGCGTACTTTTGTGAAAAATGCTCGCCTAACATTTTTCAAGCTGACCGTGTCGGGATTCGAACTCGTGAACCTAAACTCAGTAGTCACACGCTTACCAGCTGAAGAGCTGCCCCATGCAAATATATACTACATTTGATTTTCATATGCTCTACCCAAAGGTACTACAGTGGCCAGGATGCGACTTTTTTTTACATGGAAAATTTTGAATTTTACCGAACCCTTGCTGTTCCAAGCAAGGCAGGGTTTTTAAACATGTGTTAAAACACACACATATACACACACATACACACACACATACGGGACTTACATTTTACTTCTCATCGGAACGATGATGGCGTACTTTTGTGAAAAATGCTTGCCTAACATTTTTCAAGCGGATTGTGTCAGGATTCGAACCCGGGACCTAGGGCTCGGTAGTCAAACGCATACCAATTGAGCCACGAAGCTGCAATAACAGCAACATTATATTTGATTTTCCAATGCTCCACTCACAGGTACTACATTGACCAGGATGCGGGTTTTTTGCCTACAAATTTTGAATTTTAGCAAACCCTTGCTGTTCCAACCAAGGTAGGGATTTTTAACGTGCGTAATGAGACACCTACACACACACACACACGGGACCTACATTTTACCTTTCATCGGAACGATGATGGCGTACCTTTGTGAAAAATACTCGCATAGCATTTTTCAAGCTGACCGTGTCGGGATTCGAACCCGGGACCCTGAACTCAGTAGTCACACGCTTTCCAACTGAGCAGCTGCCTCATGCAAATATATACTACATTTGATTTTCCAATGCTTCATCCGAAAGTACTACATTGGCCAGGATGAGATTTTTTTACCTGGAAATTATGAATTTTGCCGAACCCGTACAGTTCTAAGCAAGCCGGGGATTTTTAATACGTGTGACAACACACACACACACACACACACATACACACACACACACCACACACACACACACACACCCTTGGTGTTCCATGCAAGACAGGGATTTTTAGCATGTGTGACAACACACACACACGCACGCACGCACGCACACACACACACATACGGGACCTACATTTTACCTTTCATCGGAACGATCATGACGTAGTTTTGTGAAAAATGCTTGCCTAACATTTTTCAAGTGGATTGTTTCGGGATTCGAACCCATGGAGCCTCAACAACAGCAACATTATATTTGATTTTTCAATGTTCCACTGTTATACTCCCGGCGACCGCGTTTAGAGCCACTTCTGCAGTTGGCAACATTGATATTATTCACGTTCACATTATTGCATAACAATGATATTACGACATAATTTCGTGTCAAATTATATTACATGCCAAATATGTTTACAGTGAGACAAGTTGCACCTTAAAAAAAAAGATAAAAAGTACTCACTTAAAAATGTGGAACGCTTCACGATTTTGTGGTCATCCTTGCGCAGGGGCCATGTTTATTTCCATAGATCTCGTTTGGGCTTTGTTTGGGGTGGGATACGTAATGCCCTCGTTGAAATCAGATTTAACGTCTTCCCTCTTCTTCTGTTTGTAGGCAGGACAAAGGAATAAGGTGAAGGCAGCGACAGAAGGTAAAGATAAAAGGAAACCTACATTCTGAAAGAGAAAAACAAAGGAACGACACAGGTAGACGTCACCGTTCGACATCTCGTTGGCTAATAATGTCGTGTCATACACCGCGCACTTGCGCCATCACTCCGCGTCTGCGCATTCCTTTTGCGCAAACACAACTGTCCGAAATGACGGAAATGCACAAGTCTATTTGAAATAATAGTGGGAATTTACTCACAAATTTAAACTTAAACTAAATATGATACATAGCAGATTTTCGGCATGTAACACCACTCGAAGGTACTACATTGGCCAGGATGCGAGTTTCTTCTTAGAAATTTTGAATTTTGGCAAACCCTTGCTGTTCCAAGTAAGGTAAGGATTTTTAACGTGCGTGATGACACACATAGACACACATACACACGCGGGACCTACATTTTACCTCTCATTGGAAAGATGATGGCGTACTTTTGTGAAGAATGCTAGCATAACATTTTTCAAGCTGACCGTGTCAAGATTCGAACTCGGTACCCTGAACTCAGTAGTCACACGCTTATCAACTGAGGGGCTGCTCCATGTAAATATATACTACATTTGATTTTCCAATGCTCCACGCGAAGGTACTACAGTTGCCAGGATGCAAGATTTTTTTACCTGGAAATTTTGAATTTTGTCGTACCCTTGGTGTTCCATGCAAGGCAGGGATTTTTAGCATGAATGACAACACACACACGCACGCACGCACGCACGCACACACACACACGCACGAGACCTACATTTTACCTCTCACCGGAACGATCATGGCGTGTTTTTGTGAAAAATACTCACCTATCATTTTTTAATTCGACTGTGCCGGGATTTGAACCCGGGACCCTGAACGCAGTAGTCACACCCTTACCAAATAATGAGTCGCCCCATGCAAATATATACTAGATTTGATTTTCCAATTCTCCACCTGAAGGTACTATATTGACCAGGATGCGAGATTTTTTTACCTGGAAATTTTGAATTTTGACGAAACTTTGCTGTTCCAAGCAAACCGGGAATCCTTAACGTGCGTGACAACACTCACACACGGGACCTACATTTTACCTCTCATTCGAACGAAGGCATATTTTTGTGAAAAATTCTTGCCTAACATTTTTCAAACGAACTGTGTCGGATTCGAACCCGGTACCTTGGGCATATTTTTTATTTAAAAAAACGGGACTTACATTTTAGCTCTCATTCGAACGATGGCATATTTTTGTGAAAAATCGAATCCCGACACGGTCCGTTTGAAAGATGTTAGGCGAGCATTTTTCACAAAAATATGCCATCGTTTGAATGAGAGGTAAAATGTAGGTCTCGTTTTTTTATGTGCCCAAGGTACCGGGTTCAAATCCCTCCACGGTCCGTTTGAAAAATATTAGGCGAGAATTTTTCACAAAAATATACCATCGTTTGAATGAGAGCGAAAATGGGGCATAGTAGTCACGCGCATTCCAACTACGCTTCGGAGAGGCCTGCTATAGCAGTAACACTATAATGTGAATTGGGGCCGTTATGCTTGCTGTCACGTCTTCAGTGCTCCACCCGAAGGTACTACATTGAGATTCAACGCGAAAATTAAATGTGCTTCAAATTTAAACTGACTTCAAAATTCATCGATTCAAAATAAAATCTGTAAACTAAAACTAAAATTGCGGTTTGAATTATGGTATCCCTAGCGTTGACTTTGGAGCGTGTCTGATCAACAAGACACTGTCGAAAATTAGAATCGGAGGGATCCGTAATACCGGATAGCAGTCGCCAGCTCTGCTTACCGGTGCGATCTGAAGGTTCGTCTTAAAACTATCCAAATCTAGCTAATTGTATAAAAATAGATCCAAATTTTTAAGCAATTGCCAATTATATTGATAGTGAATTCAGCTATTTGCCTGCTCTGTAAATTTCCAAAGTCGTTCTCTCTGGTCTAAGTATTTTAACCTAATTTTAGCCTAAATTCGTCCTTAACGTTTCTTAACTGACATATAATAATTACAATCTTCCTTTGTATAAATATTGCGACTAAAATATGCTGAAAAACGTTAAACAAATCAAGTCAAGCCACAAAACAATAAAATACAGGCAAAAATATAAATATAAAAATAAATATAACATACATATATAAATAAACATCTAAGCATTAAGCGTGTAGCAGTGCATAAAATTGCAAAAAGCACAACCCAAATTATAAGGAGCACTCACATAAGCATTATGTCGGCTAGTGCCATTACATCTAGTTATTAATACAAGTCAAATTCTAAAATTTTCCAATCCTTCTCCCACCTCCTCAGACTTCGATTTACGCGCGGTTATCGCTGTCTAATCTCGGAACCCTCCCAGCAAATTTATTAAGGGCTGACCATAACACCTTCTGGTTAGCCATTTCCACTACTTCTTCTAGGTTCCTTGGCCATGCAAGTCCTTCAATTACTAGTTTTCTATCTGCTAACCCTCGGTTTGCCACCTCGAGTGGGCAGTTAAATAGCACATGCTCTGCGCTTTCTGCGCTCTCATCGCATTCGCAGCAGTCGTTGTCGGTTAAACCGAATTTTTGCAGGTAGGCTTTTAGGGCGCCGTGTTCTGTTATTAACTGCACATTTTATTACTGAGCTTCACCTTCATTTATCTCTCGCTTCCATATAAATTTGTGTGTCAACCTACCCGTGGCAGCGTTGTTTCATCTCTTTTCCCATTATCTGTCGTATTGATCTTTCTCGCAGCTTTCTTTTAATCAGAGACCTCGGTATTGACGAGTGTGATATCGGGAAGTCGCCCGCCGCGGCCTCTTTAGCTAATTCCTCCGCCTTATCATTTTCATCATCGTGCGACCTAACCCAACAGAACTTTTAATGTCGAAATTCGAGCGCCGTATGTGCTATCCTCCAGACGTCTGCTTGAAGATCTATCGAGCTGTTCATAATTGTTAAGACCGCCAGCGCTGATTTACTGCCGCTGATGATGTAATACACGTTTCTACTCGTGTAATTTATCACATAATCGATAGCTTTCCGTATAGTAACCAATTCGCACTGGAAGGTAGTGCTCCAGTTCGTGAGTTTCGTCTAAAACCAAAACACTTCTTTTTGCACATTATTTACGACAAACGCCGCGACTGCTTGCCCATTGTGCATATACGAACCATCCGTGTAAATTCTGATCCCTACCGCATCTCCATCACCTACGACAAATTTGGCCGAGTCCCTTAACTCTGACACGAATATTTTCTTCTCAACGTCTCTATAGCCAAGATTAGTACCTTCGATAATTTCGCGCCTTTCTGTGTATCTACTAGTCTATATCTAATATCCCTGACGATATATTCAATAAGAAGAGTTCTACTGATCACCAAGACCACCTGCGTGAAAGTGATCATGTACGCCCTCGCCGCCTTGACCGCGGTTATACGTTGAACGCTCGTCAATTAACGCATCTTTCCGACTGTACAACCCTCCGCCCATACAGACGCTTTGTTCAGCATCGCCGGCTCTATTGCTCCGGCATAGACCGTCCTAAGCAATTCGCCCCATGAAGCCCCAGTTTATTTTTGCTGCTTCTATCATTTTATTTGATATTTCGCAGCCTTTACTTTTAACATACTGCACGTGCGCTTTCCAATTTAATTTATCATCTATCTTGACACGGAGGTATGTGATGGCTTCTTTGACCGGTATTTTCTTCCCTTACAGCTCTAGCCCAAGGGATCGCTTGTCTGGTTTCGTTCCGAAATAAAACGCCTTTGACTTCGAAGTGTTAAATTTTAAAATAGTGTTATATTGAAGAATTTCCCTTCTTGATTGTAATTAATAAATTCCATTTTTTAGGTAATTTGCATTTTAAAACATCAGTTCTATATTCACTGTACCAGCGTAATAATTATTAAATTAAGATATGCTTACTGCATACTTCAAATATCATCTTTGCAAAACAACAGCTCAAAATAACATTTCGCGATCGCATTTAAGAATCGAATTAATGGATCTACGGAATGAAAAATCCTCGTTTTTAATAAACGCTTCCTTATATATTAAAATTATCTATATCCAACAGTTACTAGAATAGTAGAAACATTATGATGCAAGGTTTCTCAGAAAAACTCATTAGCAGCGTTTTATTATTTTGTTATCTGGTTCCAGTTATTCATGACGCGTGCTGCCTTTTCTTGTTAAACACATATATTATTATTGAGGCGTCGTATACTAATGCGAAAGGTAATCAATTTTTATCGGATATTTTGTGGATTTTGTGGGTTTTCAATGATCGGGCGCTTCTTGGAATAAAATGTTTCATTTATTAATTAGATATTTACGTAGTTCTAAATACCGATGACTCATCTCTTTATATTCCTAATATTCTAGAAAATTCTTTATTTAAAATAACTTTCTGTAATCAACGTGATAATTAATTTAAACTTTAATTGCTTTTTAATGCAAAAGGGGTTGCATTTTATAAAATTATTTGCTTTCGTGCTCCAGTATAAACACAACGTTTTAGATATCTGTTTCTACAATTAAGGTATTTTATAGTCTAATGCATCAGTGCTTGGGATTTAAGAAAAAATCACATTATTGGAATATTAATTAAAAAGGCAGTAGCATGCTCTACTACTGTTAAACAATCAAATAAAAAAATGTTATTTTAAAACGATTTCTGTAAATAGGCATTGGAAAACGAAAATGCAAATTTACACTACTTTTCGTCTACTCACAAAGCATGAAAGCAAAAAAACTGCACATCCCGCAGGCAAAAAAATGTAAAGCTGCGTAGCAATAACTATTTAGAATGATTTCAAGAATTTCATAGTTGGTTGAAGTCGTTTCCAAAATTATTTCCTAAGCAGATATAAAGAACTGAAATTAATTTTTTGTATACAATTATCTTATGACCATAACTGGGAGTTACAAAATAAGCGCATAACACTATATTCGTCATTATACGTCGTCCAGCAGCGTTGTTGTTATATAGCCATCTATTCTGTAAAGTGTGTTCCGCCTACGGCAAGCCATTTTTCCCTAGTAGACGGATCTATTCAGACTGTCAGGCAAACATCAATGTCAGTTTATCAATTACAGGGATGAAATTCCGGACCATTCTACGCATCCAGAATCGCTGGATGCATCGAACTTTCAAAGGGACTCCGTTCACCAACCAGGTTTCCAGCACATGGCACATCAGCGACAGAATATTAGCTTCTTTCAGCACTTTTTAGTGACTTTGGCGTGTACATTTTAGCGACATTTAGCTTCAATTTCCTCACAATCAACTTTGAAATAATACGTTCTCCCAAAATTTCTTTTTACAGTTTCGTTGCGCTTTTGTTGCGCCCCAATTTTTTTCCACCCTACTATAAGATTTGTTAGCTCCAATAAATAACCACATTCGATTATTGCAAGTCAAGAATAAATACAATAGCGGCGATTTCAAAATAGTAATTTTTTGTGTTGTATGCAAAAATAGGCATTCATTCACCAAAGCAGATTGCTACGTGCATTGACCTAGCCTAACAAAAACAAGGAAGAAGAAAAAAATACAGAAACTGCCCGGGCTCATTTGGTGAGTGGGCGGGGTATAATACATACAAAAATTGAAGAAGGCCTGAAATAACAATAAACGCACTCATTCATAAAAACCACACCCAACATAAAAAATATATAATTAAACAAAAAAACATGTTATATCAGTACAGTAGTACAAAAACAAATGAAAACAAAAATAAATAGTAATCACAATATGCACGTCAGGAAGAACAAAAAAAATATCAATTCTTAACATAGAGGGTTGCCGTGTTTAGGTATCTACCCCCATATTAATTAACAAAGGAAGAAAAAGAAATCCCAACTCTAAAAACCGCAGCTCTAAATCGTCATCTTACATATAAAATATACAATCGTTACAATATTAATCATACGTGTCCTCCCCCCGTACCGATGATAATTATTTTAGAACCACAAGGTGTAATCATCCAACAAAACGGAAATATACTGGTTCAACCAGTTCATGGAACCCATACAAAAAAATAGTGGGTAAACACTCATCCACGTGTCGAATATGTTGGACCTATCACACTGTCCTTAGGGCTGCAACGGGGCAGCAAGGTCTAGGACCACGCAATTGGTGCCATATAAAAAGAGGCGGCCATCGCCTCCTCTATTAGGTCCAAGGTAATAGGTAGGCCTATCTACCGGAAGAAGCTAGAATGGTCATAGGTGAAATTAATTTATTGTCGTCGAAAAATATAGATTTGTAAAACTAGCATTACTTACCACGCTGTATTGCGTGCGCGAAATCCCCACAAAGAAAACGGAAACAGCAAAACTATAACGACTGTCTTTGTTGTGTACAGGGAAAAGCAAGTGGATATTAATTGGTTTAACTAAATAATGAGAGTTCAAAAGTAACATTGGTGTTATCAAACGATTAGAAACTGGAAAATACGGTTTTATCGGATAGTATACGACCTTAGTTCGACGATTCCTGGAATAAAAATCACATAAAAATCAATTATACGCGGTCGTACTGTATAACCAGTTAACGGATACCTAAAACAAGGTACTAACTATTTAATTATAGCATAAACTTTGATTTTGTGTTAAATTTTATTATAAAGCGGGCTTATAAGTAACAAGTAAAATAGATAGGATGTTGATGAAGGAATTAAAAATAGCAACGGAATCGATTTAACAAAATTATTGTAAAGCGGGCTTATGAATTAACAAAGGAAAAAAGGCATTTAATTTATCTCGAAAATAAACGTAACAAGATGCAGCATAAACTATGAATTTATACAAAGTGTTCTTAGTGGCCATAAGATTACGGTTATCACAATGATTGCTGCTAAAAGTCTAATTAATAAGCTATTACAGCAGCAACAACAGCAGCAGCAACAACAACAACAAAGACTATGACGATAAAAATAAAAATAGTAACTGCAATGTCAGCAGCAGCAGTAATAACAACGACCACAACAGCAACTACAACAGCAAAAAAAAACTACAACAACACAAGCAGCTATCTAGAGAAGGGGTTAGTATAAAATCTATGTTAGATCGAGCCGTCCCTACTCTGAGGATTCTCGTGAAAAAGGCGTACATGAGCGCTGTTTACAGCAGTTACTGTTATTATAGTAATAATTTGTTCGTCTAATGACATCGGTGAGTTTTAGACGACCTCGTTTAACTTTCGCCTAATACGTTTCTAATTGTAGAATTACGTATTTTCAATTGATGTATTATTTACCTACTAATATCTTATAGCACATTTTACGATTCCGATTAAAATTTAATCATTGCGTAACAGTTGAGCCTGTTGATGCTTAAAATAAGACCTACCCAGTCTTAAAAATCTCGATTCAGGATAACTTAGACTAGACATACCTCAACTTTTGGGTTTTGAAGTGTCTGTATATGACATCGATCTTCACTTAAGTCAAAAACAATTTTTGCTTTTAGCCATGTCTTTGTTAATAAATATACTTACACCTGCCATGTTGAACTTTGGAACAGAATTGTACTATATATCTACTTACCGAAAAAAGATCCCATTCTGTGGTCACAGTCAATCGTTACTTTTTAATTTATGAAAGCACATCACTGTGCAGAAGGTATTATAGAAATACAAAATTTTATATCAAAAACCGTTTACTTTGCTTAAAGTTAAATAACATAATTTTTGTTTTACTATTGTTTTTAAAATATATACACAGTGAATGATAATTAACTTTAAATTGGGCAAATTGGATCTAAGGACAACTGCAAACACTGATACTCTTTAAAATCGAGTAAACATTAATACTAATCACATTTATACACAATTATCACAAATATAACATCATTTTTTAGTTCGTTAATAACTATTCACAGCTCCGATTAAAAGTAACAAATATTGATTCGATTAATAGTAGTTGGGTTTGGCCGGTTTCAAGCCAAACTGCATTGGCTTTAACCTAAACTGGTTACACGCAAAATTTATCGTCGGCTGTAACCGTATCATCGTGCATCCTGTGCTACGTTGGATAAATCAGTCGTAAAAGTTGAGCTGTTTCGAACCCATCGATTAAAACCTTTATTCCTATCATATTCGTGTATCAAGAGTTTGTTGTAACGAACTACTTCCAAGTTTATTAGCCTGAAAATTATTGTAGCTGTGTGGTAATGGGAAAGGATCACTGTGAAAGCTACCTTGAAGATTTCGTCTTGTGCGTGGCTCTGCAGTTGTAACTAGGTTGAAGCTGTTTTTATGTTCTTCTTCGGCGATGTTATCCTGGAAAGAAAAATAGAAGTGTAGAGTATTTTCAAATTTCTACAAAGAGGATTATTATAATTATAATAACTATATACCTAATCTTGTATATTATAAATTACATCTTATACATTGTATATATATTATTCTGTGTAATTTGAAGGTTAAAATTGACTAGATAAGTCATTGAACAATTTAGTGTAGGTGGCCGCATCTACAGACCACTTATTAAAAAGTTAAGATGTGTTTTAAAACTCTAGGGTAACAATTAACAAGTTTAGAGTAAAAGTTTTAGAGTTAATTTTCATTCATTTTCAGTTTTGCAAATATTCGCAAAGAACTTTCATAATACTTATATGATAGAGAGCAGAACCAGTTAATTTTACACACCTACTATAAAGGTAAAATCATTAGTGTGCAGTATAAGGATGCAGCTTCAATTATATCAGATTCAATGTATACTGGTTAAAAAGCTTTTCATTTTACTTTAGCGTAAAATCGATAATTTTACGGGCATAATTCTAATGAAATTGAAATATTAATTTAGTATCATTTAGCGTGTGTGTGGATAATTTAGCATAATATAATATAAGCTTTAACTTTAGTATAACGCATAAGGTCGGTAGAATGAGATATTTTCAGAGTATTAAGTATATGAAAGTGTTTTCGATAAACAAGCTTAACGGTTACAGGTTGTAAGAGGGCCAGTCTTACAACACGCTCCAAGCAATAATTTATTTCAAAGATTATAGAGTAGTGTTGTAAACAAGCTCAAAATAATATCTATATTTTCTACGAATGGAGGTGGCTGTTAAAACAAGCAGGGATCGATATGAAACAAGGACAGATTGTTTGTAGCATTGTAACGTGCATTTTTATAGCTTAACATTTTACGCTTTTTCCCAATTAGTAAATACATTTCGGTAACTACTATTTCTATATTTTATATTTATTAACTCCTTAGGCGAATGTGTCGTATTGTAATGAGTGGATTGCATCGTTCTTGTCTTGCCGTTCGTATAGATCTTGTTCCTTATGTGGATATACAATTCTAGATAATAGACGATAAGAGGTTGGAATAGCAACGAGTTGAATAAACAGATGAGTAGTTGTAGTTTGTTCTTGGTTCCTATATATTAATTACGTTGAAAATACTGTTTCTTCTTTGCTTTGACAATAGTGAGAAATAATGCAGTATCAATTTTCGAATTGTTCATGAACAAGCACGGCACGATTTTAGTTGTTTTTCGTGTGAAATAACAGTTGTATATTAACTGTAGTACGTGTAGTGCTAATTACGATTGAAGTAGTATGGTTGATAGGCGAACGTGTTTGGTCGACACACGTGTTTTACGGAACATTTGACGGACTTACTTTAGTGATACACGTGCTTTACTCATTGTGGTTTTTTTGGTGCTTTGTCTTTTGATATTTAAACTGTGTGTGCGATCTAGTTTCGCGGTCTTTTTTTATCAGAGTTGTGCATACTTTGGATTATCCAAATACAGTTGATACTGTAGTGTCTGAATTTTCTAACCCCAAAGAATCCAAAACAAATCATTGCTTGCGCAAATTTCGTTATTTGCGAAATATAACAGATTACCGGTTTACAAAGGTATTGGTTGAAGTTTCTCACTGCTTTTTGGATGTTTATGAAAATAATATACATTTGGTCCCAGTTGAAATTAAACTAGTGCTACAGAATATTTCGAAATTATTGTCTCAGGAAATAGAATTAACAAGAAATTTATCAATGCTACATAGTTCCGTCGCGTGATAATGTCTGCTGCTAACACCAGTGAAATACGTAGGTGTGATTAGGGTAACGTGTGATAAGTTCCATCAACACCCTCCCAGTCAAGGGTGAAGTGCTGCGTTAGTGCCGGACATCGTGAATCCCACACTTCAATTGCAAGGAAGCGTTACTGAAGGACCTTTTGTAAGTTGAATTATTTCCTACTTGTTCTTACTGTAGATATCTATCCGTTGTTTTGCCGTATCTTTGTCGTTCGGATACCTTTTACAATAGAATTGCATGCTAGTAAGAAACAAAAAAAAAGAAAAGAAACAAAACAAATTAGTTTGATTAATTTGAATATTTGGACAGGAAAAAAAAATCAATGCTACTGGATTGCTCATATCAATTGTGTCTTATCTATTTATTTTTTGTTAACATTTTGTCTGATTTATGTTTAATTGGTGTGTGAGGAAACGTTTCTGCTACTCCCCAATATTACCTCACTTTGAACTAAAAATTTTTGTATTGCTTTTACCGTTGTTATATTATATAGATTATCTAAACAGTTTTTTTTACATTCTACAAAGTACTGAACAATCTATGCTCGATCAGCATGCTATGCTTTTTCTTTATTTCAGGTTTGCAGGACTAATTTTTTTTTTATTGCAGGTTTACTATTCTAATTTTTTATTGCAGGTATTTTTACTAACTCCTTACAGCCGCGTACATAATATGTTGGTCTGCTTTCTACAACCTCCCCTAATCTCCGATTGAGCCCGGTCATTTCTTTGATTTTCTTGGTGTTACTTACGCACGGCTACGAGCCAACGTAGCATAAATTTGGCGCCCAACGTGGAACCTTGATAAACGATGTCCGGCACTAACGCAGCACTTCACCCTTGACTGGGAAGGTGTTGATGGAACTTATCACACGTTACCCTAATCACACCTACGTATTTCACTGGTGTTAGCAGCAGACATTATCACGCGACGGAACTATATAGCATTGATAAATTTCTTGTTAATTCTATTTCCTGAGACAATAATTTCGAAATATTCTGTAGCACTAGTTTAATTTCAACTGGGACCAAATGTATATTATTTTCATAAACATCCAAAAAGCAGTGAGAAACTTCAACCAATACCTTTGTAAACCGGTAATCTGTTATATTTCGCAAATAACGAAATTTGCGCAAGCAATGATCTGTTTTGGATTCTTTGGGGTTAGAAAATTCAGACACTACAGTATCAACTGTATTTGGATAATCCAAAGTATGCACAACTCTGATAAAAAAAGACCGCAAAACTAGATCGCACACACAGTTTAAATATCAAAAGACAAAGCACCAAAAAAAACCACAATGAGTAAAGCACGTGTATCACTAAAGTAAGTCCGTCAAATGTTCCGTAAAACACGTGTGTCAACCAAACACGTTCGCCTATCAACCATACTACTTCAATCGTAATTAGCACTACACGTACTACAGTTAATATACAACTTTTATTTCACACGAAAAACAACTAAAATCGTGCCGTGCTTGTTCATGAACAATTCGAAAATTAATACCGCATTATTTCTCACTATTGTCAAAGCAAAGAAGAAACAACATTTTCAACGTAATTAATATATAGGAACCAAGAACAAACTACAACTACTCATCTGTTTATTCAACTCGTTGCTATCCCAACCTCTTATCGTCTATTATCTAGACTTGTATATCCACATAAGGAACAAAATCTATACGAACGGCAAGACAAGAACGATGCAATCCACTCATTATAATACGACGCATTCGCCTAAGGAGTTAATAAATATAAAATATAGAAATAGTAGTTACCGAAATGTATTTACTAATTGGGAAAAAGCGTAAAATGTTAAGCTATAAAAATGCACGTTACAGCATACAATGGAGTGAGATAAAATTGTCAGGTGTTAAATGTTGATTTGACTTTGAAACGAACTATGAAACAAGAATAGATTAGAGCCTATAGATAAGAGTGAGATGTAGAATATTTGTATAAGACATCAATTTAAATGGGGAATGAGAAACAAAGTAGGGAGGCTACAAACAAGCTATTAAGGATGAACAAAGAAAGCTTATTAAATTGTGTTTTGATAAGGGTAGGACAGATGTAGGGTCTATATTATTCAGAAGTGGTGGATTGCTTTAAGAACTGATGTAGCGTGCATTTGAAAAACAAAGAAAAAGAATTGGACTTTATAGGTAAAAGTAAGACGAACGATAGTTTAAGATTGAGAGAGGGTATATGTTATGATAGGGATAATAGAACTCGTAAATGAATCAAGAGACGAAAAATTTTCGTATATAAGGTGGAGCGAGATGATGTTAATACGCGTCGTATGAGGGGCGTGGGTTAATTAAGAAATTGATGTCAATTGAGGTTAGGTTCGGGGAAATAAAGTATCCATTAGACGGTTAAAAGCTATTTTCAAGGTAGATTGTTGTTTTCAAGTGTCAAAATTCTGAGATTTCGAAGTCCGTTGCTGTTTGCGTACAGAAATACAAGGAATTATCGAAGGTTAAGTCGGGTGTTTGTAGAATTTTGTATCGGTTAAGAATTTTGTTTCGAGAAGTGTGGCAACGGTTTGATATTTACCGAAAAAGCTAGTTTGTGTGAGGTGGTGAATGTGAGAAAATTAAATGAAAGGGGGTATTTTTATCTATATAAACACCTGTAGGTAGTGAGAGAGGTCTCTCTTTTTCTTCGCTTTAGTTACGTACCCCCTGGTCAAAAATTTTGGAAACACATTTATATACCATTAATATAAATGGTAAATAAAAAAGGCTTAAGATTGACGCATGTGGTACGTCAGATGCGGTACACCGGGATACCTTATCATTGTTTTTATATAAAATTTAGTAAAGGGGTTGGAATGTGTATACCCTTAAAAGTTGTTTGTTTTATAGAATCCACCTCACAGCACTGAAAGCTAGCCGGTGGCACTAATTAACTATTACACCACTTCGTACTCGGTAAAGTAAAATGAATTCCAGAACTTAACGTCAATATAACCCGCAACAAAGTAACTTAGTTTCCACTATCAAAAGTCTGTAATTTAATTGAATAATTGTAGCTTCATAACGGTACAAATCAAATTTGCTTCCAACGTTTAAATCGACAACAAGAACTAATGCAATCTATGCACGATCTTTCGAGAAGTATTTTAATCACAAAACATTTGTGAAAAATTGGTTGTTTATATTCCTGCCCGTACTGCATGTATAATTTGTACAAAAAATGAGAAGCTGAAAATTTGTGGAATGTTTTATACTTGCGCGATTGGATGTGTTTTACCGTGATATTTCTCGAATGTCTTAAAAACTTACTTAATTTGCTAGAAGATCTATACGTACATTAGAATAGTGTATGTGTGTGTGTGTGCGTGCGTGCGTGTGTTCATGCTTGCGTGAGTAAGTGAGTTTATACGTGCATACGTACGCATGCACGTACGCAAGACTTGCGAGCTTACATTCGTGTGAGTATCTAGTCATGCTTTTCACCAAATCAATACTTTCTGCAAAACTGGATTATGTAAGAGTAAATTCAATTTTCTAACAATCTCGTATAAATCCTGTAACGCTAGTGCGTTATTTAAAGGAACATTAGTTAATAGAAAAGGATATATTACATTTAGTTAGTTAAATAAGCCTTTATAGTAAAGAAACACCCTAAAAAAGTTATAGCCTTTGGAAGTTTACAATTATTAACGTTGCTAATTCAATAAAATATTAAAAAATCGAAATAGCTAAGCACCTATTTCATTTATAAACAAACAGTAAATAAAATTGGTATTTTACATTCCTTTGAATTAAATTCAATAAAATAGAGATAGACACTCAGGAAATAACCGGCATATTAAAGTTTCTTGTACAAATTCACCTGGGCTCAAGAAACGGCAACTATAAAATCGGACAGATACACCCCAATAATCATATTTGCATAAATCACATCCATAAAAATTAATAACGTAGCTTTTGTGGTATCAAATGTAAAAGCGCGGGAACCAAATAACCGTTCACTCGAACAGAACGATATTGACCTCAATTCGAGCAGTTTAGACGCACTATTCTATAAGAATCAAGACATCAGATCATTATACCCCAGCAAGCTCTTTCAAGAAACTCGATCGCGTTGTAAGACAGGCACGTTAAGCTACGGGGCGGTATTCAAATATCGTGGCTGCCCAGGATTAAACAGGCCCGCGGACGCGACGAAACGCGGATATTACACACGGGTCTTGTGAAAAAGTGACTAGTGGTTGGAAGCTTTTGGCCAACCACAACACTACCTGCAAGGAGTCCTGGCCGTTAATGTGGATGGAATTTTGAAGGAATTGTTACGGCTACTTTTTAAATAGGGTAATTCTGCATTAAATTGTTACGATCTTAATTACAAGTGCTAATCTAAACCCTTTTTATGTTATTCTCAAATAATACAAACTTTACAAATACATATTAAAACCGTTTTGTATAAATTTCCATCAGTACATGGAATATATCCTATAACTGTTTATCAATTTGTTAAAAACAAGCAAGCGTTTGCTTTTACTAAACACTTTAATCATTTGAAATGTTTGCTAGAATAAACCACTTCTAAAACTAGTAGTTCGACTTTAGCAATTTCTCGTACAACATTCTAATCGCCGCTTGTTATTTCAACAGTTAATTTGTTAAAACAAACAAACATTTTGTTCTGAAAATTTCTCACTCATTAAATACCTTAGTGTGTTGTTATCTGCCCGTTTACCGTAAAATTCTATTTTGTTATATCCGCAACGGTCGCTCGAATTTTATGGGCAATAAAATCGTCCTCCTAATTGAGTTATTTTGTAGTATATTTGTAGCGTGGATCGATAATCAAACAAACTCGTATTCTTTTCTAAAAAGTCAGGTAAATTATTTGCTTGGCTGTGTTTCTAGTTGCCTGAAATAAATATTAGGTTTACCTTTTGTGATTTAAAATAATTTCTGTCTGGATGTTCCGTTACCAGGAATAACACGATACTTTTGTGGTTTTCATTATGATTTTAGTAGAACTATTTATTTCAATGTCATGCTTACTGAACACTGTTATACATAAAATCAGAATTATACAGAGTGCTTCAATATTAATTTATCCATTTAAGATTAGGTTGTTATGTTTCACTTCGTATTTGTAAATTTACAGCCTCCGTAATTCAAAATCCATTTCAATTTCTACTTATTTAAATATACGGGTCTGCTACAATTCTATTACTTCAAGTCAGCTCCGTTAGGCAACCAACATTGCTTGCCCTTTATTTAATTCACAAATCTACATGCTTATATTACACTTTCTGGTTTCTTATCTAGGCATGTGTTTGATAGGATTTAACTGAATGTTGCTAGTTTAATTGAATTAAGTTAAACGGCTGTGTTAGTCTTTGAAAGATGGTACTTTAATCAAAAAAAATTTTTCGAGGTCCTAACACACTGACGGTATATAATTTTCTGGAGAGAATGGAAGAGCGCCGAAGAGCCCGCAACTTATTCGAATTAAAACTGTTTGAATCTACGGTGGACTCGTTTGAATCTAAATCCCTTTTCTGGTACTGTAGTAATTGCCATCGGTTTCTAACTCGAAATCCGTACCTTTCCTACTCATACAGAATTTGGAGCTTCCTGATTATAAACCTCGGCTATTCATCGAAATCCTGGCCCAAACCCAAAATCCTTCTGAAGGTATTGTGGAATACTTATCTTACATGGGTGCCACGTTTCGGTGTTTTGACAGTATGTTCGACGACGTACAACTGGACGGGTCTCCCGCATTAAAGCTGCTTTTTATTTAATTCAATTAACCAGGGTGTATTCTTTACAAGAATTAGAGGAGATATTTGGTAGCCATAAGACGAACGGACCAGTAAGAAAGTAACGTAAATCAGTAATAAGACGTGAACTCGCCCGAATTACGGTAACAAAGGAAGGGAGAGAAAGGGAAAGAAAACCACGTTATACACAGTCGGAGATTGGGGGTTTAAAAAACAAAACGACAATACACACGAACCAATTCGAAGTTTTCTTATAACACTGTAACAATTTTTTGCTATATATCAAAATTGATTTTTGGTACAAAATAGAGGCATTAAAGCAATAGAAAGTAAAGAAAAAAATTCGAAAAGGGTATATTTATTTGCAAATTTAGATGGATTTTGAATTCTTAATAAGTCCTGGGTCCCATATAAAAAACAACATGCGATATGTTGTAATAAAAAATTATTTCTAACTTTTTTTTATTATATCCTCGTGACTATCAGCTAAAAAATTATACCTTTACATTTCCTAAACACTAACCTAATATCACAAGGTCGAGAATTTCTTCTTATTAATGTAAGCCCAAGGTAAAGTTGGATGGAGAATGGCTTGAGATAAAGAAAAACTCTTAAGACATAAACGGCTAGTCGAGTGTTAGCTCTGGGTAGATCATGAGCTTGGGTCATGGGTTGTCAAAAGACCAAAAATATATTTAATGAGCGCCACCGTATTTTTCAATACTATAACCAACAAAATTTAACGGTGCTTGTATTAGGGGAATGCGGAAACCTTATGTCAACACCACTAACGTAGCCATAAACCCTGAATTTCACTCTTTTAAACACACTTACCAAGACTTCAAACACCAGATGTCATACAGATGTCTCGGCTTGACCTGTGAACAAACAAAGGTACAACCTGGACACCATTTGTGTCCTCAAAAATATTTGCCAAAAATAAAATAATAGAATTTAGGTTTCTAAAATATACACCCAGGGAATTTGTTTTCATTACACACAATTGCAAATCAGGGATGACTTGTAATTTTTTTTTTACTTGAATTCTAAATAATAAAAAGTCATTCAAAAACAAAATAGATTCTATTTGAATAAATTTCTGAATTCATGTAACTATAATATTTAAATTCGTATCTTTATAAAATTTTCTCTTAATAATTTTTATGGAACAGAAATATACTAGTAAAGAATTGTATTTAATAATCTAAAGATCTCTGAATGGATCTTTCTACAAAATTTAAATATGCTGACTTGAAATTTTCTAAGTTATTCATAACACATAATTTTCTTTAAGCCAATGAAGTACTTCCTCGACCTTCACAGTAAAATTTAATTATCAAAGCGTTGTTGAACTATTATATAGTTATTCTAAGTTACATTTATTTAACAGTTAATACTCGAATTCCACATGTCGATGAAAAATGAAAGTTCATGACCTCAAAATATTCAAACATACTTTAAATTAACGTAAGACGACATGTGAGGTCTAAATAGGACAACTGAATCTATGTTTTTTATATATTTGACATAAAATGTCATTCACAACTTTTTAAATGTACACTTTGTGTGCATGTGCGACATTCTGACAAACAATAGATTTGTTATTTAATTTGCTGTTTCCTTAAAAGTTTTTTACGTTACGAAATTTTTAATGATCTACTTTCTTAGTGCAACTTAATTAATATTCAAATTGATTAAATTCTAAAGTACACTCACGTGTTATGATATTGCTCTGAACGAAAGAATTAGGACCTTGACCTCAGCTGTCGGAAATTTCCATAACCATCGATTATCAAAGTTCTTCTGAACACAACTATTATTTGACGAAACTAACTTCTGCTTGATTGAATTTAATACTCCAACAAAATTTAGAACCTATATGAAATTGCCTTCCATGATATTGCATGAAGATATTATATAAGATGTAGCCATTTATGATATTGCTTCAAGATGTTATATAAGATATTGGATTAGGATATGATATAAGATATTGCACTATGAAAAAAAATATTAGTATAATCTATTTAATTAATTTATACCAACTGTATTAATGATGTAAAGGGGCTTCCATCTTCTTAGGCCTGCAGGGATCAACTGAACCGCTCTAGGTGGGACTTATAGAAAGACATGCTCACGCTATAGCTGTTAGGTTCGACCTCCAGACACCAAGAATCAATCAATTATCAGTTTTTTTTCTTACTCTGTTAGAGTCCACGTGCCTACACACGACCATCTTGACTCCACTATCTTGTAGAGCAGCTTGCCCGTTCGAACGCTGATAATGAAGTGAACAAATTGACAACCCGACAGAGCTTAGTAACGAACCTTAGAGCATAAAGGTAAAGGAATCTATGTGTTATTATCAATACTATGCATTAATTTCTATTGGACGGAAATTCACAAATTAAATATTTTAAATTATAGCTGTTTTATTTTTTATGTTAAAGAACGAAGTGTAACTAGAAAAAAATACGTTACAATGTTATTTCCTGGCTTGGTTAAATTTTACGGCTAAGCTCAACATTTTGCACCCACAATCATATAGAAAACAATTCAGGTGTTTTGAAACCTGGTTTGCAAAGTTGTAAATAGCATTATAATATTTAAAAATCCTTGTAAACATCTTATTGTTCACAATGTATCACAAGGTTTTCAACTTGTTTCATACACACGACGCGTGGGCACCAAGCATTTGTTCAGATATTATTTCCCCCTGTTGAATTGTCTTTGTAAGTCGTTTTCTCAATACGCTCACTTTCACATCATCTTTGAGTTAAGCAAGATGGTGAGAATTAGTGGTGAAAAACGTATGTGCCACAATTTGTATTAATTTCAACGCAAATACTTTCGCGCCAACAAATACCTTGGAGCCAGCAAATATCTTCAAGCCAACATGTACTTTCGAGCCTATCAACTCCGTTGGTGAAGAAAACATCCTTGAGCCTATAATCACCACCGAACTGATTCTTCATGTTGTGGGGGCATTGCATTTTTCACCGCAAGCAACCAGCTGAAACCTGGGCCCAACCAATCTAACGGCAGCAGCCGTCTGTCAGAGGGGAGTTATTTGTGCCGAATTCCGGTACGGATTTGTTTTACAACCCCCCTTCCCACAAATGGTTAAGTTTGAGAGCCGCGAAGGGCCATGCCAGAGATATATCTTCTCCAGGATCAAATCGGCTGATATGCCTCCTGAACGTCTTAGGGAAAATTTATGAAAGATTACTAGCCCACAGGATGGTGGGCCATAGAAATGTACACGGTATGAACAACTGCCAATACGGTTGTAGAGAAGGGAAGTCGACTAAAACGCTATCAACTACGTTTTTGAATCTTCCAAAAGATACGACAGTAATTACGTCCTAGCGGTAGTGATAGACATCGAAGGGGTAGTTAACAACCTTTGGTGCCCGGCCCTGTTTCACAGGCTGAAATCAATCAACTGCCTCAAACAACTGTTTCATACGTTTTGAAATTACTGCCAGGACAGATACGTTACACTACAAGGACCACAGTCTATATCTAAAATCGTTACCAAAAGTTGACCGCAGGGATCCGTCTGCGACTTATATTCTGGGACATTTTGCTGAATGGGCTGTTGGACGAAATTCCGGCCATGAGAGAGGTTATAACTGTCGTTGTCTACGCGGCGACATTCTCGTCATGGTGGAGGGGAATACAAGGGTCGCAATCGAACAAAAAGCTACAACACAGTAGAGCGAATAAGCAACTGGTGTAGAAGCAACAAAATGCTCATCTCTACGCTAAAAACCACATACATGAAGATGATGAAGGGGAATTTCTTGAGGAACCCCCAAATCATCTTACGATACGAGACGGTTAAAAAATCGCCCCAAACTAAGTACCTTGGGGTTATCCTGGATGAGAAATGCTTTAAAATATATTTTGGTTTCCAATTCGATTAACGAAATTCAACGGAATTAATTATCGTATTTTGCTTTCTTTATCGCTTGCTTTTTACGAATAGTTTCGTTTCTGTCGTCTAGAATATACATTTTCGCTTTTTGTTGTAGAACCTGCAACAATCTATTGCTAGGAATGGTTTCATGTTTTCCTTCCATGGTTTCAAAGCTATATAAATACAAGTCCAACTTTGAAAAAGATTGCTTACTTACTTCTTCGCTCTCCTGTTATACAACGTTCTTTGAGGGTTATAAGGTCGCGTTTTTAAAATACGTGTGTGCTAGTACAGTTAGTTAAGTTGTTTTAGTCCCTAGCGGTAGACGAATACAGCCACATTTTTTTACCCTAAGATCGTACCAAAAAGCAGACTGCTTCAGGTACAATGTATTTTTCTGTTTGATTTATTTTGTGTTGCTGTTTTGGAAGATAGACACTTATTTTGATTGATTCCGCAATAAATTGCAGACCGACGTTAAAGGACGTCCACAACACGAACAATTATGTACTTACTCGAAAGACTTGCAACTTAAAATTTTAACACGTTAGAGTGCTTTTCTACTGTTTGCTTTTTACTGTATAAATTAATGTGAATGTCAACAACTGGCTGTTTAAAATTTTAATGTTACAAAATGCGCTCCCTACAGCAAATTTTTACTTATTGTATTATTATTTTGTTATTTCTTGTACATATTTAGGGTTTGAACAAGTTGTAAGTATGTTTGTATTTAGATAGTAAGATTCTATTCGTGATGTTTTTTAATATGTAGGCTTATACTGTGCTATATGCAAATTGACGCTTTATGTACATCACGTTGTATTGAACAATTACGTAAACGTATTTTCGACGTTTGTAAATATTCTTTTGGAACTGTATGTTTTCCTCCATGATCGTAATATAGTTTGTTGTTACTAAGGATTCCAATTCTTTTCTTTCTAGGTTACCCACCTCACTCTACGACGTGTGTGAGCAAGCAGTAACTCTGATCCTTGTGGAGTTCAATTATACGATTTTGTCCCTGTATTTTGTTGCCGTACTCGGTGTAGGCGATTTTCTACTACTTACGTTGGTTCTTTCGTTGTTGTCTGCACGGATTACCGTAACAGAATGAAGCAGAAACTGTAAGTTAATTGAACTATAACCATCACATGCTGTTTGATGTGTCTAAAAGTTGTAATTGATCGTTAACATTTATGATTGTCTGGAGTTTATTCTTAATAAAATCTGTTAACGTTGATGAACGCTCCAGTAAATTTGAAGCGTATTGCATTAAATTTCATACATAAAAGTTCGTTAAGTTAGTGGAAAAGTAGCAAGTAAAAATTACCTTGATTAAAATTCGCCAAAGTAATATTGATAATCTTAAGTTTTGTAGGTAAACGTGGATTTAGCCAAATTAAGGTAGATCATAGTATTTTCTTTTTTCGTTGTTATTTTCTGTTTCTTTATGTTATACAATATAGGTTAAGTGTATAAGAAATAACGCTTCTTCTTTGTCTACTTTAAATTAGTAGGAGGTAAGGAAGGTGTAATAGAGGCTCCATCAACTCCTAACTGCAGTGAAAACTGCTAAACTGTCTCTCGGAACACCCGCCTTCCGGGTTGGTTTTATTTGGGGTTTTCTTCAGGTGAGTTGGTGCTCAAAGACTTTATTGGATAAACAGAGCTTAAAGACTTTTCAAGGTAAGTGTAAAAGTAATTAATAAAAGATACCCTTAAAGTGGTATATTTGCTGTTATAGAACCCACCTAAAACCACTGAAAGCTATCTGGTGTACTATTGTACTGTTACGTTACTCCGTACTTGTAGAACAAAATTAATTCAGAAGCTTAACGTTAATTCAGTATGCTACAATCCATTTTCAGTAGCTAGTAACACAGTACAGTCAATTTCTTTTTTGTTTTAAAACACCTGCATTGGGACACATAATCATAAATGAACACGTACAAAAATGAATATGCTTTTGCTATAAAACTTACTTACTAGCTCTGAATTAATATTAAAAGTTCAAATCTCAGTTTCAAACTAACTCAACACCATATCAACCAAACATGATCAAAAGCTTTCTATATAATGAAATTTTTTTAAAAGGACCCCTTTAACTAACATGCTTGCTCTGGAGAGCCACAATCTCCTTACTATTTTACAAAAACTTTCTCCAACTTGTTTGTTTTCATCGTAAAAGAAAATGGCCAAAAAGCTTGCACTTAGAAAAGTTTTCTACATCAAATATGCCAAATTATGACGCTCAGTTTTCTTCCTTACTGGAATATTAATTAATAACATCGAACCTAATTCTTTTAAAAGGACGCATGTTCTGCAAGAGTTGTTCTCAGCTGGAAGCACAAGAGAACATGAACGACGTGATGATGTAGCATGTGCTGTTCGTGTGGATTGGAGTAGGTCGCTCCAGCCTAAAATTATTATTACCCATGGAAGTTTGTCAAAATAATCCACTATTTTGCCATTTATTGGTATGTCATTGCTCGTGTATCACTTTTTCTTTAAAATAAATTGATAATTACCAATTGCCAATCGTTTATGAGCTAAAAACTGGTTGTGAAGTTTATCGATAATCGACATGAAGAAATGGGCGTCAATGCTGTAGTTTTGACGTTGATGAATTCTGATGTTGACTTCGTTATTAATTAAAATAACTAAATAATTTATTTATTATAAATTATTACAATTCCATATCTGTGAATACCACTAACAGTTCTTGTTGTAGATGGTAGAACAGATTGAAATAAGTACCGACTTCCTATTTCTAATCCTTGCTTTTTATACCCAAAAAACTAGGATAGCACATTCAAACATATTCAGTTTTGTGCTTAACTAGTGTCCTACATTATTCATAATTTCCTTATTATAATGATAACTTAGTTGCTTCATGTTTCACATTTCATCAGTCTTGCACCAAGTTAAGTTCCTGAATACTTGACCCACTACTTGCGTTAATACATTACTTTGCATTCATTAATTACAAAATATGCATACTACCAATAATAAGGAATAAGATTATTTCTTATTTTCTGTAACACATTAAAATTCCTACTTGTGATGCACCGTACCATTTTCTGAGGTGATACAGAGGGTAGCAGTACTACAAAGTAAAAGGTAAATATACTTTGGCGGAGCTAGCGTCGGCCTTTAAGGGCTGCGGAGTTTACATAAGACTGATCTTAGGGTGAGGAAAAAGAGAAATTAGAAGTTAAATGTAAGTGAAGGCAAGAGAGCTACTAAACCTTTATATTGAAATTCTGTCAACAATTGTACAAGTATTTTTATAACATGTGTACGATTACAGGTCAGAGAAGCCAAAATCTTAATGAGATGTTTTATAAACAATTATTTGAAGCTTTTGTAATGACAAATAAGATAGTTATATTTAATTCTTAAGCTATACATTAAAGAAGTTTTAACCCATACAAAATTTTATGAAATCTTATATGTTCAGAGAGTCAGATAATATTCAATAAAAAATATTCATAAGCATGTTTTAACTATATGTAAGATAAGCAAAAAGGCAAGATAATATTGTGAATACTCACAAAAGCAGTTTAGATATTAACAAGATAATAAGACAAGATACTGTTGTGAATACACATTGATATTTAAAGCAATCACATCAAAATTTATACCAGAGGCAAGAAAACATCTCCGTAATTTGTTTGAATTTACCTGCTAATAGAAATTTATATATATATTTTTTGCTATGATATGCCCCACGATCGGGCGTACCATTTTAATTGTTGTGATAAACCCCTTACAAGCCTCACGATTGGGCGTCGATTTTCATTGCTGTGATATTCCCCTACGATTGGAAGTTATTAATATTGAGATAAAATTCCCCTACGATTGATTCGCAATTAATAATATTACTGTACTATGCCCTTACGTTGGTGTGCCTTTAATATTTTCAGTGAAATTTCTACGAATGTTTCTTTCTTAATTTTGCTGTGAACCCCTTTAAATTTTGTATAATTTGTTCTGCCTCGGCTAGCTCAAAAACACAACATGCCCTACTTCACGACAATAAAGATTGTTTAACCCTTTTTTTTTCTACCACCTAACTGTTAAATTAATTTAATTGAAGTAATCCAAAGATTACACAATATATTGATCTATAATATGTACAGTTTTATGTAAATTCAAAATTTAGCCCCTGAATAGAACATTAACATTCACCAAATTTATAATTTCCTGAAAGTCAGAAAAATATCTTTTTAATTACTCTTAAGTATCTTTCGAACGTTTAAAGATGCTTTCTCAATTTTTTTAATTCTCAATTAACCTTTTTGTTGACTCCTAGAGATATATAAAATACAGCAAATATTAAAATTGAAACAGTCTTTAACTAATAAAAGTTTAAGATTTTTAACCTGCGTTTTTCTTACTTGTCACTGGAATTGCTCCATATTATCTGTGGTTAGCACCCCTTGATTGTTACAGCTCGACTTGCTTCACTTGATTGGCCAGAATGATGGATTAATAGTTACTTGTATTTTTCCCTTCGGATTTCTGGAGTAGCTTTGAGTATCTTTACGTTTATTTTATATTTCCATGTAATAATTTATTAAGACGTATTTTCGGACGTATTATTTAAATATACATTTAGAGTATTTATTTAGACGTACATTTAAATCTTTATTCGGATCTTTTTTCGGAGCCCTAAATTGTTAGATATTTAAAATAAAATTCAATTAATATTTTATCTTACGTTTGCGCGTAGAACGGCTATTTTTTGTGGCACAAATTTGGCATTTTCAGACTTTTAATTTTAATAAATTATTGATTTTTCACAATTTGTCACTGGTACGTAAATTTTTACTTTAAATCGACGTGATTCTTGTCTTGTTGAAGATAGACTGTCTATTTTCGAGTTTCCTATCGTATTTATAAGCTCCACCTTTGCATGTTTTAATTGGTGCGCATCGCGTGTTTTTGATAAACGTTTGTAATTTCCGCCTATCTCTGTAGAACCTTGAAATTTCTCAAAATTCCTTGGTTTTAATTGTTGTTCCTCCATTCAATCTCGCACGTAGACATTCAATATATCATAGTATCTTCTTAGAATTTCCTAATATTTCTTTTATTCTGTCACGTATTTTATATTTGTGTCACTTACAGTCCAAAGCTTATCGTATAACGAACCGTCTGCTATTTATTTGTCATTAAAAATATGTTGGATTTTTTCACAAATGTAATATTCCTGGTCACGTATTCACTTTTTAATAATGACGTATTTAAATGCCTTTGCCTATTTATTTATTTATTTATTTATTTTATTTATTTATTTATTTATTTATTTATTTATTTATTTATTTATTTATTTATTTATTTATTTATTTATTTATTTATTTATTTATTTATTTATTTATTTATTTTATTTATTTATTTATTTTATTTATTTATTTATTTATTTATTTATTTATTTATTTATTTATTTATTTATTAGTTTATTAGTTTATTTATTTTTTATTTGTTTATGTGTTTATTTATTTATTTATATGTTTATTTATTTATTTCTATATTTACTTGTTTATTTTTTTTTATTTGTTTGTTTATTTATTTATTTGTTTATTTATGTATTTATTTATTTATTTATTTACTTACTAACTTACTTACTTACTTACTTAGTTACTACTTACTTAGTAACTTACTTACTTACTTACTTACTTACTTACTTGCTTGATTATTTACTTACCTACCTACTTATTTATTTGTTTATTTATTTATGTATGTATTTATTTATTTATTTATTTATTTATCTATCTATCTATCTATCTATCTATCTATCTATTTATCTATTTATTTATTATTTATTTATTTATTTTTTATTTATTTATTTACTTACTTACTTACTTACTTACTTACTTATACTTAGCTTACTTGCTTCTTACTAACCTTGCCTTACTTACTTACTTGCACTTGCCTACTTCCTTCTCTTGCCTTGCTTGCTTGCTTGCTTGCTTGCCTTGCTTGCACTTGCTTGCTTGCTTGCTTGCCTTGCCTTGCTTGCTTGCTTGCCTTGCTTGCACTTGCCTTGCTTGCCTTGCCTTGCTTGCCTTGCCTTGCCTTGCTTGCTTGCCTTGCTTGCTTGCCTTGCCTTGCCTTGCCTTGCTTGCTTGCCTTGCCTTGCCTTGCTTGCTTGCCTTGCCTTGCCTTGCCTTGCTTGCCTTGCCTTGCCTTGCCTTGCTTGCCTTGCCTTGCCTTGCCTTGCTTGCCTTGCCTTGCTTGCCTTGCCTTGCCTTGCTTGCTTGCTTGCCTTGCTTGCCTTGCCTTGACTTCCCTTGCCTTGCTTGCCTTGCCTGGCCTTGCCTGGTCTTGCCTGGCCTTGCCTGGACTTGCCTTGCCTTGCCTTGCCTTGCTTGGCTTGCTTGCCTTGCCTTGCCTTGCCTTGCCTTGCTTGCTTGCCTTGCCTTGCCTTGCCTTGCTTGCCTTGCCTTGCCTTGCCTTGCCTGGCCTTGCCTTGCCTTGCCTTATTCTTGCCTTGCTTGCCTTGCCTTGCCTACTTTTTGTTTATCTATTTATTTATCTATTTATTTATTTATTAATGAATTTATTTATTTAAGATAACAGTAGAAAAATTTCACCACACCAAAAACAATCAGGAATTAACGATGAAAAAACAAAAAGGCGACATTCCTCACAAACGAGTTCAGGAAAAATCCAAAAAACTTGCAAGCGTCTCTATGGTTCTTATTGAACCAAAAGGTCACTTAATTTTTGGAGTCTTAAATTTCAAAATATTTTGTTGAGAAACAAACTATCGCAGTCTTAAGTTGTTTGTTGTAAATCCGTGCTCAATCACGTAGACCCTCATTTATTATCCCATAATTAGTAGGGTGTTTACGACAAACGCCAACCTTTACTTTTTTGAAATCCCACATCTGTGTTGACTTGGAAGAAATGGAATCCTTATGTTCAAGTCAACTATCTACTTCGCAATGTCATTATCCCCAACTTTTTCTGCCTCAGAGGGTCAAGTTAATGATATTTACCTAACATGAGTAAAAAGCCTACTATTTTGGTTTATTTGAGTTAACTTCACATAACTGGGATATAATAAATACATAAATGATCACAATGTTTGGCTTGGAATTCAATGTCTCTGAGTTTCATCAACTCAGAGATTTTACTTTGTGTGATATTTTGTAAAACCCGATTTTTATTGCGTTTTGCATACATTTTAACTATCTGAAATTATGTTATGTAGGTGTATTATTAAATGGAATATTTTTAAGGCGCAAAAGCATTCTTAATATGTTATAAGATGTATTGAAGTCTTTTTTGGTGACTTTTAAAATGATTAGTGAATTGGAATTTTATTTCAAATGTATTGTACAGAAATAAAATACTTCTTTTGTGATTTCTCGATTTGTGTTTTTATAGAACCCCCATTTATTGCAATAGCTTATTAAACACTATTATACTGAAATCAAAATTACACAGGAAGCCTCAATAATAAGTTGCCATTTTAATTAACTTTTCATTTTTCATCTGATTCTTATTTCTTGTAACGCCTAAACGTTACAAAATTTTTATTTTTGATTACAGGTTTTAATAAAATATTTATAGAACAATTGTTGAAGACAGCCTAAATTCAAAAGATTTAGAATAAGGGCCTTATTTCATTCATTTCATATAATTAGTAATATTAATAATGCAATTAACATTTTTATGAGTCCTACCAGTTTTCAAATCTAGATACTTTACAGATAATAAAAACTTAAAAATACTTAAAACCTACATAGAAAAGTTAATAAATTAGTTGTGTTAACCTTTCGTTTGGTATAAACCTGGCAACAAGGTAATCATTGCCAAAATACATACGCCAAAATAATTTTACGTATTTTTAACTCAAATAAACCTATAACGCATAAAAGATTTAGCTATCCAAAACCAAATTTTCAAGATAACGGCTAGTTCAACAGTATATGATACTTTCTTCAAAAGAAAATTTTCCAAGGATTAAGAAACTAATTCATTATACAACTAATATGCAGTTCTGTATAAAATTTTAAAACATTGAAAATTTAAATGTGTACCTAGATTTATTCGTCAATTCAACTAAATGAGGTGTTAAACCTACACCAACATATTTGTAATAATTCAGCTCATAAACAAAACATTAGTTGCTTTATAAACTAGCTTGATCTATTAATCGGGTGTTGAAATTACTTCACCAAACAGTTCAAATTCATATCCTTATGTGGATGATGTTCACAGTCAATATCTTAATAATCAGAGGTGTACTTGATGTTCCACTCGTATTTAAAACGCAATTAACACCAACAGCTGTTCCAACATTGACTAATCATTTTGTTTTGTTCCTAAATCAGCGCTGCAAATAAAAGTATTACTAATAATTAAAAGCAAACTTCTGAGCCATCAACGAAGAGGTCACTTAAGGAACTAACCAAAACCCATTTTACTTAATTGAAAGGGCAATTATCAAATTGCACGTCTTTCAAAAAAGGCTTATGCATCTTTTCAGGGTCCTAGAAGGACACGCATGCTTCTTAAGATTAATTTCCAAAAAATGTTCGCTACAGGCGTAGGCGTAAAAGGACACCGGTGCAACTATGTCTAAAACAAAACACAGATGTTTATAATAATGATGTCTTAGCGCCTGAATATAACATAACCCACAATGGTGTAACAGTCATTCTATGACCGCTACAAAATTAATTCAATTTCTGTATATAATTCTGTATGTAAAGTTGTAAATGTCTAGTAATAAAGAAATTTATTTATTTGATTGGTGTAACGTTGAGGAACGCACTGTATTGTCAAAAGGAAGAAAGTTATTTTAAGGAAATTTAACCATTGTTTAAACTATATCTTAATGTTTGAAGGCGTAGAATGGCATCAATGTGTTGTATATAGAGTCGGGATATCAGTACTTTTTGTTAACATGATAGCAGGCTGCGCGGACATAATTATTGATTTTGCGAACAGAAGAACGTTAGGTCGCACTTAAAACACGCTTGGTGGCTTACTAAATTAAAAGGGTTTTCAGAGTTGAAACTACCCGAACTTACGTTGTAAGGATTTGTAGAAAATGAATAGTAAGCACACCTAAATTTACTGAACGGATATTTCTAGTTGTTGGTACAAATTAAAATTCTACATCTGTTCGGACCGCTTATCGGAAAGATAGTTTGGCGTGAAGCGTCCATCTTTTGTAAGTAATAAATATTGTCCTTATGGTATTAATATTAAATGCTTTAGATATTAGCACTTCTGTCTATATTTCAACAGAGCAAGAATTTATTGGTATTGTATAAGAAACCTTTTTAACAAAGGTAAAGAGGGGTTATAATTAACAGGTGGTTAATTGTATTATTGCAGGGTTTTTAGGTTGTCCTGAATTATTAGTTGTTGGCGCATTCGTGAGTTTGTGAATGTCTTTCTGCGTTTGGTTATGGAATTGGTAGTAGGGTTGAAGCAGAGGCTTAATCCATAGTTGGTACTGCTGACGCTGGATATTGGATCGGCTGTTCCGGAATCTAATTCATCGGTACAGGTTCATGTCCAAGGGGTGATCGTGAGTAGCCCTAGAAAATAGTTTACTTGTGGTGCCGAGTAGTAAAGTTATTTATTTCTAACTAGAATAAAATATTGATTGGTCTTAGATTTTTCATAACTGAGAACAATTATTTAAGGGTGAAGAGATTTATATGTGACAATTAACTATCGATTAAAATGTAAAGATTATAAAAGAATATTGCTATTTTAAGTGTAACTGTGAACACAATTTGCGCACATTGTGGGATATAAATATTTGATAACTTATATTCACAACACTCAATTTTAAATTTTTAATACGTGCTTAGAGGCTTTTGTCTTAAATTACTCAGTGTCATAATTACATTGCCACTGGTTCACATTATTTTATATTGCTTAGAATCTGTCTGGTTACTTTATTTATAAATATTAAAGAGATTGTGCAAGTGTTTACGACACAAAGCTTTTATTAATTGGAAATCAGGAGCTGTTAAGATAATTACTGCGGAGAATTCTAACCTGGATTACATAGTCTTCCTAATCGGGTTGGGTGTGGTTGACTTTTTGCTTGAGTTGTTTCCTGGGCGGAACCTAGCCCTGGCGCCCATATCTACTTACCTCTTATGTAGCACTCCTACGACCCTTGTGTGCTCTTTGACTACCCGCGGAACAGGAAGCAACAAATTAATCTTTCCGAGTTCGAGCCACTTTCATCGGTTCGAGCACAGCGTTGCTACAATTCACTCCTAGTACACCTTCAGCGGGGCCTTATACTTTACCCCTCGCATTTAGGTGTGACAATGGGTGTAAATATGCTTAAAAGCTTTTTAATTTGTCCAACTCTAATAATAGGATCTTAGAAGGTAGAAAGTAATCGATCATGAGGATTTAGACTAAAAATATAGCAAATTAAAGAGCGTAGCATTTATACGTGCTACACAATTAAATAAGTAGAAACTTAAAACATACACAACTAACTTGACTCATAAACCAGCGTTAAACTTTACGAATGTAGAGTTTACTGCGAATTTTCTAAAACGGCAGTGAAGTAAATAAAACTTTTCTAGAATTTGCATACTTCTAAGCCGAGCTAGGATGCAAACTGTATTTGTTGAGAGCAAATTTTGTTTGGTCTGCGGTATCAAATTGTACATAACTCTTTTAATTAAAGAAGTACTACAGCTAGTTTATTTGCAAAGTATAACAAAACGAAGAGTTTTAGAGAAGTAAACTTAATTAGTCTTTTCTAAAACATGTTTGAAATTGATTAAGTAGCAATTAATTATTCTGCGTTTCAGGTTTTACAGTATCTGCTTTGTTATTTAATCAAGCTAAGGATGCTTTCGAGTGAACTAAAAAGAAAAGTAAATGCTACAATTAAATCAGGAGTTCAAAGGGCGGTTGCATTGAATAGATAATCTAAGAACACATTATCCAAAGCAACAAGTTAAACTTTTATAAATGTTAGAAGTTAAATTGATTTACCTTTAATAAACCCTGTATGAAAGGATTTTTATAACCTTATTTCATAATTATTTATCTGTGGGAACGATTTAGTTCAAGCTAGCAACTATGTAACGCTAGTGCGTTATTCAATGAAATATTAGGTATTAAAAATGAGGTTATTAATTTCTGTTAGTTAAATAAGCTTTTAGCACAAAAGCAGCCTGTAAAATTCAGAAGATCTAGTAGTTTACATTTAGTAACGTTCACACTCTAATATGATATTAAATCAGGATAATGAATTACAATAGTAAAGCACCTAACACCAAACAGATACTCGGGAAACAACTGACATATTAAAGTTAGTTGTACACACTCACACGGATTTAAAGAAACGGCAACCATTGTAGACTACCTCTAATAATCATATACTCGTAAATTACAGCCAAAAGATGTATTGCAAATGTTAACAAATATTGCAGTTTTTGGTATCCAATGTAAAAGTGCAAGAACAAGATGATCGTTTACATAAATAGTATCACACTAATTTCAAAAATCGAGCAGTTTAGACGCACTACCCCCATGCAAACGATGACCTCGGGTAATAACCCTAGTATGTTGAAAAATAGAAAATACGAAAAATAAGAAAGGCTATCATTTTCTGTTATGTTAGAACAGCGATCAGAACAGAGTTTCTAATACGACTGACGCTCAACCATTGCCGTATGCGAGAAAATTGAATATCGGGTAATTCAAGTTCCCAAACACGAGTAACACCGCGGATATAAAGATACTGTTAAAGATCAAAGTGTCCCATGTTGGAAGCTTTTAATTACCGCTAAGTTCGAATAATTGTTTCATCTGCAATAGTTCTTGCACTAGAAAGTCGCCGGAGCTTTGTGAAAAACAAAAAAAACTAAGTTAATAAATTTTGCTTTCCATTTTCTAAACAGTACCTGCTCCTTTAGAATAATAATTGTGACTGGTGGTAATAATAAAAGTATGTAAAACTTATAATTAGAAATGTCTTTTTACGTTAGTGTACGCTTATTTAAAGCGTATTGCAAACAGACGTTTTCATCTGAAAGGTTCACAACTGTACCAGCGTAACTCATATTACAAATTAAATTGTTGAATGTTCATAATTGATAAATTTAAGTTCTCTTTTTAGATTCACGCATATTTGGCCAGATAGGGGTAGATCTTAGTTTTCTCTGAAGTGTTACAGTGAAAATTATGTTTAATAATACAGATTAGGTAAATAAGACGTGAAGATTTTATTATTTGTGTTTATTTTAAAGTAGCAGAAGGCGAGCAGCATGTAAATAAGGTTCCATCAATCTCTACTGCAGTAATAACCGCTAATCGTCTCTCGGAATACCAGAGAGGATTTAATTAGGGTTGATTCTTATTAGGTGGGTTGCCGCTTACAGCCTTTATATAGACAAAGAGTTTAACGGCATTTCAAGGTATGGGTAAGATTATTTAGTAAAGGCGTTGGATTTGTATATCTCTGTTGCCGAGAAAGAGCGTGTTTAAAGTGAGCTCTGCTAATTTAAATTATTTCAGTTGAAATTAGTTGTTATCACAGCTTTCACTTTACCATAAATTGTAATAGCGCACTAAGAATTAAGTTTATTAATTTCAAATACCTACGATATTTAAATCATCCTTATAACGCACGCGTAACGATCGGTGTGCGGAAAGAGTTCCTAAGAGTCATACGGGATGCCAAGCGCTACAAGTAACGAGCAACCTCTGAAGGAAGTGCCTACACACCATTCGCACCACAACTTACTTCAACAGATTGCTGACAAAGCAGGATTATTGTTATCTAGAGAACTACAATAATAAACACTAGCACTTCAAGACAACACCAACACTTGTGACGTTGCACAGGGGTTAAAATCAACAACAATAAACAAATTATAGCTTTTGCTCCATACCGTCTGACAAAGAAAATCCTGTAACTCCAAGTAGCCTCTCTAGATCAATGAACACTCCTGCAAGCATTACAGCAACCCCTATCATGACACAAATTCCGCCATCAGTGGATGCCCTAATCCCATTTGCAAACAAAAACCTCCACCACAAGATCTTCGCTCGAGATCATGTTCCATCAGTTCCAACCCCTCGAAATACTCAAGAGAAGAACAGGAAAAGCATTAGACACCTCAGAACCACCGCTTATGTACAGGATGTCACATGAAATGCAAAATTACAGAGTTTGTTTTCAAAGATACAAACAAAATCAATCACTCCTGTGCAAACTTTATTTGAAGAAATCGTCATTATTGCCAATGAAACCATATAATGTTTCACTTCTGTAAACACCACCCTATAAGCAGAACAGAATTGTATAGACACTGCTTTAAGCTGCTATGCAGGTAACTGGCACGCACTATCACAGACACTACTGCAACCGCACACATACGCCGCTGCCACCGCCACAAACCCAATTTCACAACACACACTAACAAACTACCGCTCTCCAAAATAATGACTTTAAAACCTACCTCTACAAAAGTCACTGCTTCGTAACTCCTCAAAGTGATCAAACCTAACCTCTGCCCTTCACTTCTCATTATGACAATCAACAGCGTTTTCCCACTAAATCTACCTTTACTATCCGTACAAATAAACTAGCAGACATAAACCCTCCCTGTAGTGCTCATTTACCTAAACCTAAGCAACCACAACAAATAGCATTTAACCTTGATAACTACATTCCTTCTACTGACACCAATACCTATATATTCCATCAAAACTCACTTCACCTCCTCATCTTGGAAGAAACATACAAATCAAAAACTCCATTGCCATCTGCCGCTCCAAAATACGCCACACCGATAATTTAATCCCCAACGTTTCTTCCAAACGTAGAGCTCTTCACACGCCCCACACCCACATTTTTATCAGATACAAATCTTGCCGTATCAGGGACCTTGTTGTAGCAACCAAATGCTTTAATTGAAAACGTTTCGGCCATTTGGCCAAATCCTGTCGTTTCCCCAAAGTCTGTGCCGTTGTGTCGAATCCCACTGGATCAAAGATTGCCCAAAACCCCACAGTCTCTCCCATATACATTAACTGGTCCGGAATTAACCGCCTCAATGATCATCCTGTCACCCGTACTGACTGTCCCGTTTATAAGCAATCCATCCATTTAATCACATTGAGTACGAACTATTGCTACAAGACACTAAACAACATACACGGACGCTAGCCACTTCCATTATCATGCCAAAATACGCTTCATCCAAATAAACCTTCGACCCTCACGCTTTGCTGCCTTAGAATTATTCACATCCTTTAAGAACATCGCTTTTCTGTTGCATTTGCACAAGAACTTTAATCAATCCAAAACCAAATTTTAAACTTGCCATTCAACGCACGCACCTACATACATCCTAACCCACCCGACCTTAAGTTTACCTCAGATATTATCATCAGCGATTTCCTCGTAGACACCTCCTACTTCGCATTCTTTTCAACTCCACAAACAACAGTATGTAAATTTTATTGGAAGTCTGGCACATCTACCTAATATCCTCATACTTCCAGTACAGCATAGATATTAAATTATGTTCGCGACATTTTGCTCTCCAACGTGGTATTCTTTATCAAGCTAGACTAAAGATAAGGAATAGCATAATTAAAAGAGTCGATAAACAACCATCCGCGAACGCGAACGTGTTTCATTAATTCTCAATATTACTTTCTGTAATGTCTTCCTACCATAATCATTTCCTTACTCCGTTCCTATTTACCTCTGGCCAGAAACAGTACTGAAAGGTGCCGCGTTAGTGCTTCATTATAACAGCTGACGTAAACATCAAGTCGATACTGTGGTATAATGATAATACCGACGACAATGGAGGTATACTCTACCATCTCCACATCCAAAACACACCCTCGTTTATTTCTTTCTGGAAATCCCAAAACTATAACCCTAACGTAGATCTAACTCACAACCTCATCGGTCTCCAACATATTTGGTTCCTGGAAAGTAACCAACCTCGTTCTAACTAGATATCATAACCCCACAACCATCATCACCTTTACATACATTTCCACGAGAACCCATCAGAAGATTCAATTTTCCAATATCCAAAAAGCTAACTGGTTCCTTTTATCAAGAAACCCTAGCTAAACTTATCCCAATTTTACCTGCTGAAACTTGGACTGACAAGGACCCCAATTTATACCTATCACCATAGTACAAACCATCCCCACCCTACCCTCAAATTCCATTCTACAAAGATATACTTTACGAGCCACAACGTGAAGAACGCACGAACTTACTGTCATAAGACACTCACTGTCACAAACTCGACATACACTACAAGGGCTCACAGACCCAATACTTGTGCACAACCAGTTTTTCGTCTACATAACATGCAGACCACGTTACAAGAGCTATTTATTTCAGCCGTGTAAATAATTCATAACGCATTTAAAATAGTATCAATTTGACGCATTTACAATACTAGATATTTTCCTTGTGCAAATATTTCATTTAAAACAAAAATGAAATATTCATTCTTGTTAAAAATACCACTTTATGAGTTTTAAATAAAACATATCTTTCTTCCAAAGAAGTTAATTTGAATTAGATCTAATGATGATTACGTTATTTAATAAGAAAAAAATAGCAATTCTATTCGAACGAATTTGAAAAGTCATAAATCATATATGTCATTTACTAGAAATGTTCTAAACGCTATTAAATGAGCTAATTATTTTATATCAATAAATAAACGACCCCAATCCAAGAAATGCTAGTATCAGGAAAGCCATAAAATAAAATAAATAACGCGTTTAATAGCTCTAACAAAGAGATTAGCAAAGAAGGTAAGATTTCACGATCACGATCACGATATTTTTTTATTTAATTACCTCATGAAAATGCGAAATCCGCGTAATTTTTATATTTTCCGTGACTAATTCTCGGGAAGATGATCTAGAATAGAATGCAAAAATGACGTATTTAGAAGTTTAGTATATAATACGGAAGTAGTTAACAAGGAGGGCATTCGGTAATTTATTCATCATTATAACATCAAGCAACATGTAAGTTTTGAGTAAAGATTAATTCCTTAATTTATTTTACGACATGTAACAATTAAGTTTCAAGTAATTTGTAATCTATTCGGTTGGCGTTCCACAAGTAACATAGAACTCTGCATAATTTTGAAGTATAATTATTTTGAAAAGCACTACGAAAACTAAACGATCTTCGACATACATAATCTTGGTACAAGATCACAACTGCCGATTTTAATCGATTAAAGATAAATGCACTTTGCAAACTGATTGGTTATAAATTGTGAAAAGGAACCAGGAAGTATTCAATGCTATTAATTACAATGGAAATTATATTTTTATAATGTGCTCTAAAGAAGTATCGGACAATACTAATTGCAAGTATAATGTTGTTTAGTTTCTGTAACCTAATAGTAAATTAAGATAGAATAAGATTTTAATTTTACAATAACTATTTATCAAGAGGGTAATTTCCAGAAACTTTTGAGGTCAAAGTTCGAAGCATTTTGACCCTTACTAAAATATCTGTCCGGCGTTATTGGTTAATTACACTGACAAACGGGGTAATTAGAGGATAGGTGAATTATCCGCAGAAAAATTAAGGAAAATTTTATATGTCACATTGGAGATGTTTGGGTTCTGTAATTGTTAACAGGGATTCGGTGAAGATTATTTTAGTAAGTAATTATTAGATAAAAATGTCTGCCTAAGCTTAAGCTGCAAATTGTTTTTATAAACGTTATTTATATTGAATGTAGAAGATTCTTTTTTTAGAGCTTTGATAGTGTGAATAAATTTCACCCTTCGTTTCTTTACTTTGCCTGGCCAGCTCAACGGAAGTTATGGAATTAACAAAATCTCAAGAAAACATCTATATATTCAAAAACATTTTTGTTTTATATAACAAATTGTTTTAGTTCACACATACCATAATTCCTACGAGTTACTTAATTATTAAAATGTTCTTTACCTATTCTTTGTTAAGAGGTACAAATCTTCCTTAATTAACAGCTGGTTAATTTGCCTATCTTTTATTACCACGTTGTAAATGTGATTGGCCTAAATCGCTTCACCGATATTTCATTAAATGTCAAAAGTCTTCGGATTTTGACCTCAAAATTCTCCGCAAATCATCCGTTCACATACAAAAAATTATGTGACTAAGGTTTATTCTACATTTCTAATATAGAAATATTTTTATTAGTTACAAACAAAGAAATCTAAAATTTATACTTGCAAAATCAAATAGCGCTTATCTAACTTGTAATTTGTGGTATTAAATACTTTCCATTCCATTTCTTTATTAACGTTAAAGCTCAGTTTACCAATTTGTGCATATTATTTTTAATCTTCATTTAGAAAGTTAATTTTCAAAGGTGCATCTTATATTTTTCAATTAATTAACTCCGCGTATTTTTTTTGCATCAAGATTATTTATGTCAAAGATTGTTTAATTCTCGTAGTGTTTTAAAAGTAATTATGTTCCATACTTATGCGGAGTTACGTTTTAAGTAAAATTTCTTTATTCAAAGTTGCATCTTAAATGTTAAATACTGTGTGCATGCCGCATGCTTAATAAAATGACTTTTCTTAAAGTAACATGTTCAACTTCTTAAATAAATCGCAAATTCCATGGTTCTGATGGTCTAATTAGCATCAACTATGATTTATGTTTTATCGCAAAACGCGGTGTTTATCCTTGTCTAATGCACAGCATTATTCGCTACTATCTCCTTATTTCGTATTGTCATACGAAAGGCAATTAAAACCATAAACCTCGCGTTATCTTATCTCTGTTACATTTTACGACTCTTGAATGAGTTGGGCGAGATCTTTGAATAAATGTTTATTTATTAATGAAAATAATTGAGTTTTGAAAATTTTTTTAGTAAAGGTGACGTATTTGTCTTTATTAATAATCTACCAAAGAATTCTAGAATATGGTTTTATTTAATAACCTTTAAAATGAGGTTAAACGATATATCGATAAAAAAAGGAAAATTTGTAGACTAAAAACGCTTTGTATTTATATCATAAAGTTAATTTGCATTCTAATAATTGTAACAAGGGATTGGTTTTACGGCAAATAAAACCTGTTTTTATACACAAAATTATTTATTTTATGCAGGGAAGGTGTATTTTTATAATGAATGAATGGTTTTGTGCATGCAATTAGATTGGATTTCATGGCGATTGAAACGTGTTCTATTGTATCTTTATTCACAAAAAATTAATTATATTCATTTCTTAAACATAAAAACTGGTATTTAGTAATATACGGAGAAATTAATCGCCAATCCTTTCCTATTTACACACGGGAAATATACTTTGATTTGCATTTACAATATGCTTAATTTTATACAGAGTGGAACAATAAATCTTTGGAAATTTCAATTCTTTTTGGATTCTTTCTATTTGGTTGTATTTTATTTATGGAATTTAGGTTTCAATGACCTCTCGTGACATCATTATATATATATGTATATGTATATATATATATATATATTTTATATATATATATATATATATATATATACGTAGACGGTACAACGAGTCACAAGTGATCATTAAAACCCAAATTCCATAAAAAAAAACCCACCCAAATAAAAAAGAAAGAAGAAAAGTTGAAATTTCTGAAAATTTATTGTTTGAATTTGTATAATATAAGCGTATTTTATAGCCATTAAAATGCAAAGCAAAACACACTTCCCGTGTATTTAAGTTCCAATTTTAAATCACTAATACAACCGTATGTATAAATTTGAGCCGTATATGTAAAAAATTAATCGTTAAGAAATACTGTAAAAATGAATTTCAATCTTTAGGATATAAAGCCATTTATTTACGACACGTTATAATTACAATTATAAAAATGCAAATTTTTTTAAATGTGTAAAGGTAAAAAAGCAATTAAAGCTTTAATTAGCTGAATTGACTCCCGTGTATGTATAACATATTCTAGAATTCTTTGGTAGATTATTAATAAAAACAAATCCGTCATATTTACTAAAAAATATCATAGAAATAACAAATTAATGAATAAATGCTGATACAAAAAAGGCCGAGATGTCGTAAAATCGATCTTATCGTTCCTTGTTGCAAGATAGTATGCGACGCCACGATTAACTCGGTGTGTTGGATAGGGATAAACAGCACACTTTACTATGAACATAAATCACGCTATTCGACGCTGATTAGGTAATAAAATGTAACTTTTGTGGAAAAATGACATCGTTGCGGTATATTATGTTTCACTCAAAACAAGAAAATTTTGGAATTGAGATAATTTTAATATAAAAGCGGAAACTTTAGTAAAAAGATTCATTAATTCGCGTTAACCAAGTAATAAATAACGATTTTTTTCGAAGCAAAACATGTCGAGTTGCATGAAGCTTATACGTTTAAATTGTTTTTGAACCTATGGATGATTTTTGATATTGCTGTGCGTGATTTCAGTTTGTAAATTACATTACTTTCGTTGAGTTAGCCATGCAAAAAAGGTAATTCACATAAGCCTTAACTCGAAAACTAATTTACACAAATATGTGTAATACCCCTAAAGTAATTTCACAAAAATTTCTTAAACACAATTATTTACTAGAATCTTTTGTGAAACGGTTTTCTAAAGTGTAACAATTTCGCAAAGCTTCAAAAAGAAAAACATAAAAGGAAAAATTTTTTTCGACAAGAGTTTATAAACACGAAACACATTCTAAATAACGTCCTTATGTGTTACCTGGCTTTTATGCCGTAGCAATCCTTGAAATACCATAGAACGGAATAAGTAGCTACCTGGTCATCAGGGTACTCCATCTAAGCGTTCAAGAGTCTTGTTTGCCTCCGCACCGCCGAACAATATTAGTGGGACGGTATGAAACTCAAACCCTTAAAACTAACAGTTAAATTCACTATAGAAACCTAAATACAAGGATTGAGTACAAGCATCATAACATTTGTCTGTATACAGGCACATTCGCAGAATTCTGAAATTAAAGAAATCAATTACTTTTTAAATTAGGCATGACCTTAACGATCCTGTTATATTTATTTAAAGCACGTTTTCAACCGTTCAAATAAAATTGCAACGTCTAAGTTTTGTACATGTAATATAAATTATGCTATACCTTACACAAATGGTGGAGGTTTTATAATTTTATCATATTTAATTAAACAGGCGTTATGCACAAATGTCACCAACAAAATAATAGCAATTTGTAAATAGTTATTAAACTTACAGTTGAATGCCAGTTTATATAAGGAGATCTATTTCGCCAGGCTTAACTTCACGTTGCAAGAATATCGTTTAATTTCCAACCAAGTTGGTTTAGAGTCAAACTGTTAAAATTATGTATCGTCTTCTTGTCGATTATCCGCGGATATCATCACGTTGAACACTCTTCTAACCAATAGGTTTTCTCCACCTTTCTTTATCAATGACAACCTTTCATATGTTTTATAGTTACCGGTTCGAGCATAATTAATTGTTTTTGTCTACTGTTTAGCTTCCGTTTTTTCCCCACTTTTAGAAAATACGTCATTGTGTTACGGTCTTAATATTGAGCTTGTATTGAATCACGTGTAAAATGGACGATTTTATATGGTTTATCATGTTAATGTCGCGTGTTATTGTTATCTCATGTCATCGGCATTCTAAATGAATACACTGCATTTATGTTAGTATTACTGTTGCGATCAGTAGCTTGATAATTGTAAATTTTACTAAATAGCGTCTGTATCTGAATGATTAATTACATTTTAGTGTTATTATCTTGTCTGGGGATTACTTTGTATTATAACTACAAGTGTTTTCCTTTATCGTTAATTTTGCTTTGTTCTACAGCAATAATAGAAAGTTCTCCTATTTTTGGAATAATTATGTTATGGAACATGCATATTAATAATTTCACTGCTACTTAGTTCTTTATTTATTCTATAAGCTTTCTTAAAATGACATGACCACGCTATGAAAATTTACCATTGTAATTATTCTGTTTACACAATTAACTCGGGTAACTACTCGTGCTTACATCTTTGTATACGACTTCATAATACGTAATATTAAAAACTGTTTTCTTTTTGGCATTTTCGAAAGAATTTATTGACCTGAATTTCCTTTATTGAGCTAAAGGATTATTTTGATTTGCCATGCTTAATTAACACTCTATTCAGGAAATCATAATATACAGGGCAGATCTGTATTTATTTTTTTTGTTTTAGATAAATTTCTGCTTTTCGCGTTATAAACCTCTCGTAGAAATCAATTTTGTAAGTTTTGAATCTTTTAAAATCGCACATTTAAGGATCATTAGTTTTCATCAGGGTGAGTCCTAGACTTCAGTTTAATTTTTCATGCATGTGTATAATTGTATGTCATAAAAGAACGCAAAAAGTATAACTACCGTTTCTTTTACTTCCTTTTCAATTTCAAATATACGCTTCATTTACATTTCTTTCAGCTGTACTACAAACTAAACATTAACCCGATCAATATAAGCTGCAGTACGTACAGTATAATCTAATAAAACACGTCGTTGAAAATTGTACGAAGTACAAGATGTAAACTACATGAACATACATACAGCTTCTTGCGCATTTTCTAGAGTAATTCGAGTAGCAAATCAAATAAAGCTTCCTTCTCTACTATTTGCATATTTCTGAGCTGAAGTAGAACGTAAATTGCATTCATTTGAAGTGATTGCTTTAGCAATTGAGGTAAACTTCGTCTAGCGTGAAGTATCAAATTTTAAACAACTGTTGTAATGAGAGAAGTATTATGCAGCTGGTCAATTTGCAATCCAGAACTTAATTCGAGATTGTTATTTCTAAAAAAATAAACTTATTAAGTTCCAATACAAAATATTTAAGTCATTTATAAAAATGTTCCCCGCTAAATTTACACTCCAAACAAAATGAATTTTACTCCTTCAATTTTTAATAATATTTTAGTAAAATTAAGTTTTTGGAACTATGTATATATATATATATATATATATATATATATATATATTATTGCGAAACCTACAAAAAGCCTCACTTTTGTAAAAAAAAGGATATTCGTGCCTCTCGAATTTGGCACCAAGATTTGCTGTGATTCTCGCCCTGTTGAATCTCTTCTGATAATCGCCTCTTTACTATTTCCGCCTCGGCTGCTCACCTAGTTAAAACTTTCATCCTCATTCATAAAAAAAAACCCATTCCTACCACAACCTTTAACGTTAACTCTATTTACATCAATATTCATAATACATTAAAATTTCAAAATTAAATTGTAGCATAAATTTCAGTATCATAAAATTTCAAGATTAAATTTGTCATCATTTTAATTTGCATCCAGAATTAAAGTCCTTGTAGGATGCCTACTAATTAATTTAACAATATTTGCAGACCTGAGTCTGAGTACAAAGGGAGCATCTCCCACCCCTTTACGTTAATTAAACAGGTTAGTCTAATTGAGCTCAAAAACAGACCCAAATTTTCATCATAATCAAGAACATAAACTGCTAAATACTCCTTTCTACTTAAACAAGAAAATTTCACCTTAAAATTAAAATTTTGTTGTTTGTACAAATTCACTACTGTCCATTTTTTAGCAAACAAATTATAAAGTTATTCAACACACACCAAAACATCAAAAATCAAACTACAAAGCATAAGTTATCTGAAGGTTAATGCACTCGTGGCTCCAATGTACATCGTCCTTTGTTAATCACACCATTCCAACTGGGTTATGTTTAAGGCTTCTGAGTCTGAACGCTTTTAAAATTTTCTACACCACCGTTCATCTAAGTGTTTCAGGGCTTCTCAGGACTCATCTAATCACGATTACGAATAACATTTAATTATTAACACCCCCGAAAAATAGCAACGAAATTCATACTTCTTTCACGTTTTATCGTTACTAATTTCGATAATTGGTACAGTAATACTCGCAAATATAACTAGACTTTATTACCTTGTATCTTTTTTTCTAAGTGCACTAATGCATAATAACTGGTATCGTAGCACGTAAAGAGCAAACTGTTTTAAAGTATTCAATAATCACAAAATATAAGAGCAAACTGTTTCAAGCATTGAATCAAAATCGAAAATTTAAGAGAGCGAAACTCATATTATCATCGGTTTATATAAGAGCCCGCCCGTACGTCGGTTTTGTCCCGCAAACGGACAATTTCCAGAATTTCGCATACTATGTTCCCTTTCGACAGTCGGGCACAGCGATTCTATTAAATTTGCACACGCGCCAGTTGAAAATCTCAGAAATTTTCCACACGACACGCAACGCGTCTGCCAACAACTAATTAATTTTGTATAGCAATCGTTACGTTTACACCTCTCATATCTGCATCTTATTTCCACCAATCGCAAACTCAGTGAAGCTTTGCAAATCACGTCTTTATTAACTGTGTCTCTGCCTTGCGCATTTTATCTGTCTCTTTTCTACTTTGTTCTGAGTGGTACAAATCGATATTCTTTACTATCCACGTGGATTCGCGACGTGACTTACTTGAGTTAAATAACCCCTTATCTAGCCTTTCCCGTTAATATAAGCTACGGTTTATCCGACCGTTTCCAATATACGTAGAATCTGCATGTTTATCTATTCGAATTTATTAGAATTTTGACATTTAAAAATACGCAGGTGTTCAATCGTAATACTTTAAATAACACTTCTCCGATTTGAATATTATTGGGTTTTTAACAGCTTTTATGCATATAATACCTTAATAATCGTTCAATTAACTCTAATTAAAATAATGATGAATGGCATTGACTTCTACCCTTTAATTTTTAGTGAATAAAAATTAAATATTAATTATTATTTGTACACTTTGTTTAATACATGTTACTTAAAATTTGAATTAATTAATATAAATTTCGCGCGTAATTTCTATTTGTTTCTTTGAACAATTAAATTAAATACACGTTGAGCATTTTAGTTCTGCTTCTTTTTATAGAAAGCGTCTAGTGAATAATTTAAATCCCTTATTTTTAATGAAACGAATAAATGTTTATGCTCCACGGTTTTAATAACGCGTATTATCTAAAAAAATTCTATACAAGGTGATTAAAATTATCTGATGTCGTTAATTAATTTTCTACTCTGGTCTAAATATGAGTAATATATATATATATATATATATATATATATATATATATATATATATATTGACGTGATAAGGGGTCATGAGAGGTCATTGAACCTCAAATTTTAAAAATAAATCCCACCAAATATAATAGGATTATGAAAAATAATTATTTTTGTAAATTCATGGTTACACCCGTAAAATACAAGCGTACTTTTTATTCATTAAAGTGCCAAGCAAAAACACAGATTGCGCGTGTATAAATAATCACTCTATATGATATAAGCATATTGTAAACAAATAGCAAGTAACGTAAGTCGTATATGTAAAAATAATTAATAGTGTGGTGCCGTAAAACGCATTAAATGCAAACGCAAAAATCGATCGTTTTAAGATAAATACAAAGCTATTAATTTTATTTATTAATTATCAATATATTTTTGATAAAAATGCATTTGATTTGCTGTAAATAACATAAAAGAGTATCAGCTTTACGTTTTTAGTTTTGAAAACTACCATCAACGTGTTGTTAAAACCCTTTTTTGCTTTAAAAAGCAATTAAAGCTTAAATTAATTACCCCGTGGATAACAGCAATTCATTTTAAAAAGAGAATTTTCTAGAACATAAAAAGACGAGTCATCGGTATTTAAAAAAATGTCAAATTCGTATAAACTTATTAATAAATAAACATTTTATTCCTAAAAGCGGCCGGATCATTAAAAATACCTGCAAAATCCCGGGAATAACTGATTTTAGCATTATTATGCGACGCTACAACAATAGTATATGTGAGACAAGGTCATATAGAGAGCGTCACGGATAACTAGAATCAGATAATTAGGTAATGAATAGCCGCGTTTTTAGAAGCTAATTGGTTTTCCGAACTTTGTATCATAATGTTCCATATTTTTCTAGTAAAGCTTTTGGAAACAGATAAATTTGTATATAAAGAAGCGTTTATCAAATAAAGATTTATTCATTTATTAGATTTCAAGAAGTTCATTCGGTAATTTGATTCGAGCGCGAAATGTTATTTTATAAGTCGCAAGCGGTTGCTGTGCGGAAATAATATTTGAGTATTCAGTAAGCATATTGTAATTTAATAGTGGCGAGGTTGCAAAGAATAAAGAAGTAATATTTTAAACGTAACTTACAACTAAAAATGAAAATTATTAATGACAAGAGGGAAAGTTCTTTAAGATAACGCCATTTTCAAAGATTGTATTAAATAATCGAGAGGAAGATTTAACCATAAATGTACTTTGGTAATTGTTGTTCAAAATGAGAATTTTTAAAATGGAGAACCTTGTAAGCTGTTTGACGTTAATTAAAAATAAGACGATATTTTATTACGAGGAACATTTTTTGTGGATTCTACAAGTATCATTCTTAGATTTATTTTTAACTGATTTATATTTAATGTAAGGTATAAAATAAGTGTTAATCATATAATAATTTTATGTAAAGAATTTTACCAGGAAAATTTGTGATTAGAGTTTGAAATACTCTGATCTTTAATAGATTACCTGTCAAGCATTTTTACTGGCCAAAACAAATCTTACAAGCGTGGAAACAATCATAACCAGGTAAACCATTCCTAAAAGAATTCTGTAAATTTAAAATAAGGTAAGCAACAAATTTGTTTGTAATCAATACTTCTTAGAAATTATTATATGTTTGTAAGAAACAATGTTGTAAATGTTCTAAATGCTTTTGTATGAGAGAAAATATTTAGTACTGTATAAATGATTTGAAAAATTGCAGTGTTTAATTTCATTTTAAAAACTCCGTCAGTTCCGTTGAGCTAGCTAGGCAAAATTCGAAAGGAGGGTAAGTGAATAATTTCAAGTTAAACAAATTGCTGTATCTGTTTCAAATCACTCTTTTAGTAACGCCTTAAGCACGGCCTTATCATAGCACTATTCTAGCGGCACCTCAACGTGCGGCCATTTTTATATCACTTTTTTAGTAACGACCAACGCGGCCGTTGTCACAGCACTCTATTAGCGGCACCACAACGTGCGGCTTATATATATATATATATATATATTGCTATAACAATAAGGTTATTTAGGTGTATATAGGGTCACAAAAGTAGCATACTTCATGTAAACAACACAAAAATCAAGAAAACTAAACATTTAAACTATAAAAAGTACACGATTCGTTCATTATGCAAAAAGCAAATACTAGACACCCCGTAAAAATCAACAACTAACTACAGTCAATGAAAGGAAGCGTATTTTTTAATAATTTAATCACATTCAGCAAAAAAGATAACTCTGGGCGCAACCCAATTTATTTTAGAAACATTAATACATTTATAAACATTAAACAAATACAAATTGGGCATATTCAAAGTAAAACAAAGGCGAAGCAAATCTTTTTCAAACTCGACACATTAACGCAAAAAATAATCAATGCATGCTTATAATAAACAGGCCTTTCAAAACAAGCATATTTCATAATGCGAGAAGTCAATAAATACTTCTAATTTACGTCATCTGTTAAGGAACCTCATTATAAAATTTAGCCTACGTGATATTTTAAATGTAGAAACCGCCACATTCGAATAAAACCTAGAATATTATGTAAACAAAATATGCAACCGTAAGTTTTGGCGTACGTGCAAGATAAAATATAATAGTTCATGAATCTCGAAACACAATTACAATTACGTAATATTAAAAGGTACAAAGTACCATTGGCGAACAAAATCTATAATACAAAGCTTTGGGTCTACATAATTTTTGGAGCGTTTGAACAATGCATATAGTAAGCGGCTCAAAGTAAAAACCAACCGGCTGCATGATAGCGCAGGGCAACGCCTCGGCCATGGTCGAATAATAAGATAGCAAGCGGTCAACCAATAACAGCACGTGGTAGGGCTAGTCTATATATAATTTATCTAAACTGGATTTCCAGCTGCCTATGGTCCTAGTACTAGATCGGTGACGGGGGGGGGGGTGTGAAAGGCGAATGCTAAGAACACAGAAACACACACATACATACACAAACACCTATCAAACACTGTACAAACACCAACACCTATTCACACATTTACAGTGCCTTTTCAACATCTAGATTTTCGGCTGCCGTTGGTTCGGACTGATAAGGCAATATCCGTTGAGCGTTCTTCTTTGACGACTGGGATATCCGACTGCCGATGGTCCTGGTCCTAGAGAGGGAACGCAACAAGGATATCACCATCACATACACAATACATACGCACACAACCTTCACCCACACACACACACACACACACATAACACAGGCCCTCAAGCCCGCGCGCGCATACACACACACATACCTTACTCACGGTTACTTTCTCAAACGCTGTACAAACACAAATGCATATTCACACCCTTACATTGTCTTTTCAACATCTGGATTTCCGGCTGCCGATGCTCCGCACAGATAAGGCAATATCCGTTGAGCGTTCTTCTTTGACGACTGGGATATCCGGCTGCCGATGGTCCTGGTTCTAAAAGGGGAACGCAACACGGATATCAACACTACATACACAACGCACATAAACACACACAACCTCACCCACACACATACACACGCATAACACATGCCCTTAAGCGCACGCGCACACACACATACACACACACCTTATCCACTGGGGGAGTTAGGGTGGGTTGTAGAAAGCAGACTGACATATAATGTATGCGGCGGTAAGGAGTTAGTGACAATACCTGCAAGAAAATTAGTTAAGCAAACCTGAAAAAAAAAGAATAAGCATAGCAGCAATGAAACGTCTAAGTTATTCAGTACTTTGTAGAATGTAAATAAAACTGTTTGGATAATCTATATAATATAACAACGGTAAAAGCAATACAAAAAAAACTTTTAGTACAAAGTGAGGTAATATTGGGGAGTAGCAGAAACGTTTCCTCACACACCAATTAAACATAAATCAGACAAAATGCTAAAAGAAAATAAATAGGTAAGACACAATTGATAAGAGTAATTCAGTAGTATTGATCTTTCTTTCTTTCTTTCTTTTTTTTTTCTTATGTTTTAAAATATCATGCAAGTCTTTTGTAAAAGGTATCAGAACGACAAAGATATGGTAAAGCAACGGATAGATATTTAAAACAATAACAAGTAGGAAATAGTTCAACTTACAAAAGTCCTTCAGCAACGCTTCCTTGCAACGGAAGTGTCAGATTCACGATATCCTACGCTAACGAAGCACTTCACCCTGGACTGTGAGGGTGTTGATGGAACTTATCACACGTCACACTAATCACACCTACGCATTTCACTGGGGTTAGCAGCAGACACCATCACGCGACGGAACTATGTAGCATTGATAAATTTCTTGTTAATTCTATTTCCTGAGACAATAATTTCGAAATATTTTGTAGCACTAGTTTAATTTTAACTGGGATCAAATGTATATTATTTTCATAAACCTCCAAAAAGCAGTGAGAAACTTCAACCAATACCTTTGTAAACCGGTATTCTGTTATATTTCGCAAATAACGAAATTCGCGCAAGCGATGATCTATTTTAGATTCTTTGGTGTTAGAAAAATGCAGAAACTACAGTATCCACTGTATTTAAATAATCCAAAGTATGCACTAATCTGATAAAACAAAGGGACACTGGACTAGATCGCACGCACATTAATCCTAAAGAAAGAATCGGTCAGTTTAGCAAGTTCTACGACTATTATTTCACAAGACAAACAACTAAAACCACAAATTAGTAAAGTACGTGTATCACGAAAGTAAGTCCGTCAAATGTTCCTTAAAGCATTTGTCTCACAAGAAAAACAACTAAAAACAATTAGTAAGCACGCGTAAGCAATAAAACCGTCCGTCAAATGTTCCGTAAAACACACGTGCCTCGAGTTTAACAAGCTTTACCGCTTTTATTTCCAACAGAAAATCAACTAAAAGCATGCCGTGCTTGTTCAGGAACAATACGAAAATTAATCCCGCATTAATTCTCACTATTGTCAAAAGCAGAAAGAAGCAGTATAGTATGTTATTATCACATTGCACAATAAAGAATTCTGGCAAAAGTTTATTCTAATATTTAATAAGCTGCAAGACTTGGGATATTTATGAGGTCAAGCTAAACCCTCTCGATTTTACCCTTATAACATTACATTAACACTTACTTTGAAAGGTCTTGTCTCTGCCAATATCGAGGAGCGCTGAACAGTCTGTAATTTTACAAATTACTGACTTTACACCTATTCCATAAAAAATGAAACAAAAATCAACATAACTTAACATCTATTAACATAATTTCATTACACTTGCACATGTAAGTACACTTTTCTAAAAATAACTTATCTGCAATCTTGCCAGGTGTTGTTGAACTAAATCCTAAGGAAAATTAAAAAAAAAACTTAACCTAATCCATCTACAAAACCACTCTGAACTCAACATTTTCCTACTCTCCTATTTAATTAACGAATCCCAAATTAATGGTAATGTCGTTTATCAAACAGAAAAACAGTTTAATACCAACGTTGCACTACTATCTTCTCCTTTCCAAAATACTTTACATTTAAAACTTTTAATACCCTAAACTTCACTAATGATTCACACATCTCAAATTACTAATTAGTTTAGTGAATGAATTATTTTCACTTCATTAGTCTTATAACCAAAATACAAAATTAATATTTAAAAATTCATAATATTGTTTTTAAAACGTTATTTAAAAGTACTCACTCGCTCATTTCCAGCCATCAGAATTTTTCCTAATCATTTAGTATTTCCAGACACAGCAGCCCTCTAACTTCAAACCACGCCTCACAAAGTTCGAATTTAATACATGGATCCGTACCACTTTATTTCGAAACGGTTTTGCGACAATAAATCCGCATTTACGCGTTGAATATTCTGTCCCTTGCAAAGGTGTTTCATATTACATGTCGATAGCCGACCATTCCATTCCAGAATTATATAATTTTTCTTATAATACTGTACATCCCCTATCTCACTATTACCCCCTCCCCGGTCCCGCTACATTTTGATGTATTTAGGTCATCAACTTGTGTAGAAATGTCTCTAATAATACTTTCGCATCCTAACAAGCACTTTTCCAACTATAATTATATTTTATTACAGTCAGTGTTTATGTTACTACAATATATAGATTGCTGCTTCATCAGTCTTACGCTTATAGTTTATTATAATGAGACGATGATTTCTTCTATGTAATCTTATCTTCTGTATTCTGTTCTGTCAATATCTAGTTAATACAATGTGTGTGAGTTTCCAGTTTATGATAATTACAATAATATCTATTAAAACTGTCATATAGTATAGAATTTATTAAATTAAAACTACAATGGCTCATATTTGGGGATGCATACATTAACAAATCCACGGTTATTTCACAAATCTAAAGTTTACTAGAAAATGACATTCTCTCACTATGCATTTATGTGCTCAAAACTGGGTTGTTTACATTTTTTGGTTTTTAAAATAATTTACAACCCTTATATATTTGGAGAAATGAACTATTATACTTGCGGCTTTCAGTTCAATTTGAATAAAAATACAGATTCAGGTGCAAGTCTTGATTTTTAAACACTATTTCACATGAAATAAACATTCTACAGGGCGTTCTACTAACAAATTAGTCTAGTCAAGATTAAATATTGTCTTTCTATCTAATTCATGATTAGCGTAACGCAAGTTATGTATCCCATAATCTATGTATGTATAACAAAAGGGAAGTTATTAAGAATTACTAGAAATTATTTAAGAAATTATTAAGTCACGTGCAACAATATAATTCAAGGATAATTATATATAGGATATTAACAGTTGTGAGAACGGATGCAATACATTGTATTCCAAACGATAGTAATACTGCAGGTGGCAGGTCACAGACGGTTAAGAAACCGCGATTACTTAGAAAGTAAGATTGTTACATTGTATAATGAATAGAATTAAGGACTAAGCAGCCATGAGTTTTGCAAGTTCCCAGTTCTCAGTTAGTCATAAGTATTTCAGCTTTAACATTGCAGTTTGCTTAGGCTACTCATTCATATTACTTCAATTATTAATTATTTTTTGACTTAGTTTAATTTTAATCAAGTTTTCATAATTCCATATTATCTGTTTAATAAATAAATTTTCATACGAAGATTTTGAAAGAAGTTTTTAAAAAGACCGCTCCCAAGGCCCGAAACGCAACTGGCGCAGCGTGCGGATCCAGAAAGGTATTACGAATCCAAAAATCGGAAGACTGGTGACCAAGAATTTCAATTCACAATTCTGGAAAAACCCAAACAAGGTTGGAAGAGATACAAGCTTCGACCGAATTTAAACCAAACAAACGTGGACGAAGTATAAGAATTAACCGAGTTCGTAAAAACGATGATGAAAATAATTTAAGTTCATTTATCCTTAAAACCAATTGAATTCTTTTACAGATTATTTGATATTAGCTAGTAATAGAAAATTTTTTTGATTATTATTTTATGTATTTACAGATTTTAATTATTATTATTGCAATTTATGCGATTTTATGAAAATAATTTACTAAGAAAAATTATTTTCAACTACGAAAAATTATGTTTAAAACATGAGAATTTCTACGTAATTATTAGTACAACTATTACGAATTATTAATAGACCAAAACATAACTGACGCACGAATTATTAATACCAAAAGAAAACGATTTTAAAATTCAAAAACAGAACGCAACTAATTTTTACAAATTTATTACCGAAAGCTTAATGTACAAAACGCAATAACGATTAATTATAAAAACGACTCTTTGAACGCAACCTTTATCGCACTTCTATAAATTAAACACTACGTGTATAAATTATAGAAGCACTTTGTAATTATTATTATTAAATTAACCCATCACAAGTTAAAACAAAACGTGCGAATCCACAACGCAAATTCTCATCATTGAATAAAAACCATTCAGTACGAATATATCTAATTATAGCAAAACAATTACTGAAAAGATTCATTCAAAACGCGTATCGCAATTTTATAAAGTATAACTGCATATTCTCAGTACGAAGATATCTAATTATAACAAAAGCATTTACGCAATTAATTTATCACGAGACTGAAAATAAAATCTTTCAGTAGAATAAGACTTACAATTTAAACAATTTGTATAAATTATGAATGAGACATTGATGCAACTACTGCAACAAAACGGTAGACTGAAAATTTGCAACCTTTTATTTAGACATTCAACGTAACTAGACAATATAATTGAAAGAAAGCATCTTATGCACTTATCAATTACAACACCTACGGAGACGAGATAATTAAAAGTAAACTCAATTAATCAGCAGCACCAATAAAATAAAATTATAACTGGCGCAACAAAACGTACAAAGTACAACGCAATTACTCCAATAAATTAATCCACTCAGAAACCTTTCAGAAAATTAAAACCCACGACAACTATCACATTCGCGAAGTATTAAAATACACAAATTCAAGGCTACATCAATTAACCAGACATTACCCCAACACAAAACTCCGCAATTTAATTAAAGCAATTCCTTAAATAACCCGACATAATCCAAGCAAAAAATTAACAAACCAAACTAAAAAGTAACAGTACAAACCGCAAAATAAATTTCAATTTTTACAAAAAAATGAAATTAATTAAAACCGAAAATAACTATTAACTATTAGAACAACCCTTAACAATCATGAGTTCAGATATGAAAATTTATCTCGAAAGCATCCCTCAACTCAATGGAGATCAGGCTCTGTTAGTAATTTCATAGCTGCGTGTGAAATATTTTTGAAAACCTTCTACAAACCAGGAGATAACAAAAGAAATGTTATACTTTACGCTTGATAATAAGTAAACCGACCGGACGGGTACTAACGCTAATAGCTAGCCGAGATAACTTAGAATAGTGGAAGGACTTTAAACGCATATTAATTGCATATTTTGAAGACCAAAGAAACATAAAATATTTTATCCGCGACCTGATAAACCTAAGAATGGAAAGTAACCAATCACCGCATCAATTCAGAATGAAATCCCAAGATGTAAGAAGTCTAATCTTAACAAAATAAAAAATCTAAAAACCCGACCAAAATATCCGCCTACTAAAACAAAAATGTACGATGAAATGGCACTGGACACCCACATAAATGCACTACCAGAACGACTATCAGATAAAATTAGATTCCAACATCCCCAAAATTCAGAAGAAGCAATGAACATGATCATAAAAGAAGAAAACGTAATGTATTATCGAAGCAGACTATATAACCCCAACGCGAATAAAAATTACTCACCAATAAAAACCATACAAACCACAAGACAAACAACCACTCAACCAAAATTCACACCGTTTAATGCACAAATAAACCAACCGCGAAGTAATAACTCAAATTTTAATAACACAAATTTTAATAATAAATTCAAACAATTTCCAAGATCAACGTTCAACTCAAATTTTACGAAGCCCACATTCACACCAAGATTCAACCAAAATATGAACCAACAAAAACCAGCATTCAGCGCGAACTCTATTAGAAACACACCAATGAATAATAATAATAATAATAATAATAATAATAACCCTAACAATTATTACAAACCAACCCCCATGGATACCTCATCTGGTAACACCAGACAACATACAAAAATATCGCAAATCCGACCAAACCATAACCAAAAACGAAACTTTACATCGGAAGAACTGTTTCACCAAGAAGTAGAAAAATTTGACAATGACCAGAATAATTACATTCACCCCGTACAAACAATGAATTTTATGAATTTTTAAAAATTAAGCAAAAGAAAACCTTAATTTTTCATTTACGTCGGGAGAAGTTATGTATCCCCCAGTCTATGTATGCATAAAAAATAGAAGTTATTATGAATTATTAGAAATTGTTAAAGAAATTATTAAGTCAAGTGAGACAATGTAATTCAAGGATAATTAAATGAAGGATATTAACAGTTGTGAGAATGGATGCAATACATTGTATTCCAGACGATAGTAATACTGCAGCTGGCAAATCACAGACGGTTAAGAAACAGCGTTTACTTAGAAAGTATGATTGTTACATTGTATAATAAATAGAAGTAAGAAATAAGCAGACATGAGCTCTGCAAGTTTCCACAGACATGTGAGGGGCAGGGACAACATAAATACCACGGGAGCCCTAAGACCATCAGTCAGTTTCAAGTACTTTAGCTTTAACATTGCAGTTTGCTTAGGCTACTCACTCATATTAGTTCAATTATTAATTATTTTTCGACTTAGTTTAATTTTAATCAAGTTTGTCAAAATTCCATATTAATATGTTTAATAAATAAATTTTGTTACGAAGATTTTGGAATAAGTTTTTAAAAAGACCGCCCCCAAGGCCCGAAACGTAACTCGCATCGCGTTACAACCCGGTGTTCAAGTTTTTAACCCTTTTAATTGCCTTACAAGGACTCTATTCAATAGGTATTGTTTGACAGAGAACGCTTGGCTTATAATTGCGTTTACTCTGGCTTATAACTTTTATCTAACAACAAAATTTATGACGTACATCTTTCATTTTAAGTATTCCATTTATATTTCTTAAGAAAAATGTGAAGTGCTAACGATATTTTACCTTTTAAAGTGGAAATTGCTTAGATATACACTCTTTCTCAATTTTAAGAAAGTCATTAACTTAAAAATAATAATGACAATTATAATATTCTTACCAGAATGCACATCCCTTATTTAAGACGTATCGATTGCTTAGAGAAAATTTATTAAATTAATTTTTTAAATTTTAATGTTCTTGCTCGACTAGTTAGCTTTAGGCAACACTAGCTTTGCATTTGGTCTTACCAGTATTACGATAATGAAACTTTCAAATTGTTTTGAAACTTCTGTGTACAACAATTATTTAACTAGTGGCTCTATGGGAATTTCCATTAGAGTACTTGTTCATTAAAATTATTACTTGGCAACCTACCATTAAACTTGTACATTGTGGACTAATTTCAGAAAGTAACATCAGGTGTGTAAGCTTAAATAATGAGGCAGCTTGATCTTGTACAATTTAGAAGAAATCACAAAATTAAGTATTGTAAGGAAAACTCTAGTTGCACTAACAGTTGTTCTTTCTTTTCAAACTGATTATAAAAGCTTTTTCAACAACTCGTTGTTACACAGGTTGTTAAAAGCTCTTGCAACGATTTATTTCCCAACTAATCGCTAATAGTACAAGTATTAAATTCTAAAACTACGATGCTATCCTCTTAACTACTATCGAAGCACTATAATTTACTATTCAAGCACTGATTACTAATTTATAGTAATTTATATGATCACTTCAGTAATTTATATCAGATAGAACAATTACCAGTAATTTATATAACATCGCGACTTTCAAAGCTTTAAATTAGGATTAGTATTGTAATCTAAGCTTCAATTACAACTCATATCAGAGTTTTAATTAGAACCGATTGTAGAAATCCTTAACGGAAATTTATACCTTATCCCATTGCTTCAGATTATCCTAAAACGTGCGAGAATTAAGCAGATAACATTATTGGAACTTTTTATTGTAGTCTAAATAATTCTTAAATGCAAACTCTTGTACCCGTTAATCAAATTCATCCGAAAAGTGTAACGTCGCAAGGGCCATCAATCAGCCATTGTACATAAACGCTTTGTTTACATTCTAACGTAATTATTGTGGTCGCATGCAAACCAATCGACGCTACACTACCCCACTCGTAAAGCTGTTTTTCCGAAAACTTTCTGTGACCCGGACGTTGAAAGTTTCTGTGGCAGTAGAGGTAGTCAAAACTATTTCTACAGTTCTCATATTGATAGAAATAAAATCAAAACTTTTCGCTGTAACAACGCCTCTCTTTGGAGTGGGTGCTAAAAGAAAGCTGTGACATGGTACAACAATAGAAAATGTATAATTATTATCATACCTTCCTTTCTTAACTTTTCTTCACCTAATTAGCTCATGGAATTTACAAAATGAAATAAAACACAGCAATCTCATTAAGCATTACACATTTAAAAATAATTTGCTTTCATACAAAAGATTATAGAACAGCTTACAGCACAGTTTTCAAACATAAAAATTATTCTTAACAAGTACCTATTTGCTTAATTATTAAAATATTCCTTACCCAATCTTTGTTAAAATTTACAGAACTCAAATCACTTCCCTTGTGGATAGTTTACTTTTCTTTTACTATCCCGAAGGAAAAGTATAATTGGCCAATGATGTTCCAAAAATAATCTATTAAAGGTCAAAATATTTCAAACTCAGACCTCAAAACCTTCTGTTAAATATACGCTCACAAAACGAAATTATAATTTAGAAAACTTGCTGATAGAAACAAAAGATTAAGAACAATTTCATGCAACAGCTACGTGGAATTTTGACGCGTATCAAACCCCTCTTAGTGTTTATTTTATATATATATATATATATATATATATATATATTGTAGTGGATTTAAAAGGTTAAATTTGGGTATAAACAGTGCAATTTCAAATACCCTGTGTAGAGAGAGAAACATAATAATTACGCGCAAAATTTATTTCATTTATTTAATGTAAATTAACAAGTATTGACATAATTTTATAATTAGGGATTAAAAGTTAATAGGTTTATAAAGAAAATCAGTTTTATAAGCCAATAGAAATTATTAATTAATTTAATTTAGTTTAATTCAACGGGTTACAACGTCAGAAAACGCATCAGAGCATGAAAAATCAATAATCCCAAGGCGAAAAGCTTTCTTAACAAACAAACAGACGTCAGTTGTATAAAATACTATGAAATGTAAGCTCCAAGAGCTGTTATTTTAAACGATCATTAATTGAGCACAGCTGCATGTTGGAAAGGTCATCTACCGCTTATTTGTGAAGATATCAAGGCGAGCTTTAAGGAAATATTGTTCAACCGTCGGTGGTTTCGCATAAACGCTAACAAAAAGTTTCTTAAAGAGCAGAAGGGATGAACAATCAATAATATGCTTCAGAACGAGAGGGATAGAAAAGCATTCACCTTAATAGGCACGTATTCGATCCACGTGGAGTCCATAAAGACGCGGGCAGCTATATCGATTTTCTACAACGCAAGCAAGGTTAGAACGCGACCTCAAATATGCATAAGACAGGAATAGAAATATTACAGGCGGAGTTTTAAGACGTCACTGAAATGTATCATTGGTCGAAATAGATAGGTTTAGAACAGACGAACACGCGACAGGTAGGTGTGTTAGTTTGTCTAATATAGCGTGTTGACGGGGGAATATTTTTGGAAGTATAAAACGGTTATACAAAATTTGCGGAAATATTAATTATGATTAAGTATTTCGCGTAAAGTGTGGCCAAGGGGGCCTAGTTTTATGATATAAATACTCTGGGAGAATTAGGAGGGCTCTCTTTAATTTTGCATCGCTTAACAACGTATTATAACCAACTGACAAAGCTTGTGAGTATTAAAAATTTGTAACATTCAGTGAAATAGTATTAGATTATTTGTGGCCTTATAGTTAGAAAAGCGAGTAGTGGCGTGTAATTTAAATTTAACTGAGGTCCACGAATACTTTAACAAGATCGGAAATTAATAATGCAATAATAAACAAGTGGAATATACACGGATTTGGATGTTGGAATTGGTGTTAATTGGTAGCACGAAGCTCAGCTTAAACTGAGTTGTCATCTATAAATAGCTGGTGGAGCAGCGCGCATAATCACGAAGCCGAAGGGTTCTGGAATATAGAGTTTCTTCAACGGAGATGGACTTTTGACGCTTTTTCCAGGTAACGCATTTGAATTTGCTGTTTTTTTTAATATAAACTGTTGAAATTATTTGTGATGTGCGAGTGAACTTTGATGGTTATTTTTGGTAATTTAACGTATTGAAAAAGATACGTATAACTGACTATTATTATGATATTTTGGAAATAAAACAAAAGGTGTACATAAAACTTATTACATTTCTTGATGAATTTAAATTTAATTGTTAAGAGTACATGGGTTTATTAAGTTTGTAGTCATAGTATGCAAACTGAAAAGTATACATTAATAAACTGGGTTATCATGAGCTCACCATACTCCAGTGTGTAGTAATAAATAAAGATAAGGTATTATTTGGGGCCCATTTACTCCTGTTACATTAAATGTGTTTGAAATTTCAATTTTAAAAACAAGGACTTTACAAAGATAGTATTTATTGAGGTGTAACTAGAGCACCGAACTGTACATAACCATGAATTATTATTTGTAGATAGTGGTAAATAAATATTGTATGATTGTTGTATTATTTTGTAATTTTATTGAATGGTGTAAACGGTAAAGAGAATGATAGTAAATTTAGGTATCCGAGAGGAGGGCTAGCCATGGAAACTGCTGAAGAAATTAATTTGATGAAGCAGAATCCGGGTAAGAAAATTTTTGTAAAAATTTTATGTTTTTGAAAATTATAGTCTTTTGACTCTGACGAGGTCTGCAGCTTAAATTAGAGAGTTCCACGGCAATTTATGACGCCCAATCTGTGGGGCTCGAATGTTTTTTAGAAAGTCCAGTACCAGAGCATAAATTAAGTGCAGTTCCTGTGACCTAAAGGCAGTTCCACGGCAATATATATATATATATATATATATATATATATATATTGCCGTGTTTTTTCGGTAAAAGCCTCGCCAGAGAAAAAAAAACATTCGAGCCCCAACGTTGGGCCGTCATAAATTGCCGTGTAACCCTATTTTTAATTCGAGCCTCACGAATTGGGCGCCATAAATTGCCGTGTTTCTCCCAGGAATCTCAGTATATTCGAAAATTAATTTATTTTCATTTTTACAAAATCGAAAATTACACACAGTAAAAAAATTTAATAAAAAAATTACTCTCTTACCCAGATTCCTCTCTTCATCACCTAAATTTTTCTTTAGTTCCCAGGCTAGCTCAGTTGGGCCTCTTCTTGGATACCTAGATTCACTATTATACTCTGTATCGTTTACGCACACTCTCAATAAAACCACCAAATAATACAACCATCATACAATATTTATTTATTACTATTTACAAATAAAATTCAAGATTATCCACTTTTCAGAGATCAAGTTACACCTCAATAAATCCTATTTTTGTACTGTCCTGGATTTTAATTTAAAATATCAAACACATTGAATATACCCGGAGTAAATGACCCCTGAATAATACCTTATTTTCTTTCTTTATTTATAATTAATTTTAAATTAGTATACTCTGGAGTATGGTGAGCTCATGATAACCCAGTTAATTATGAATAATGTATGCTTTTGCACTTCGCATACTCTTACAACAAACAAAAAAACCCATGTACTCGTAACAATAAAAATTTTAAATTCCTGATATATATAAGTTTTATATACACCTTTAGATTTCTATTTAAATACCATAATAAAGTTAGTTATACGTATTATTTTCAATACGCAAAATAATGCACAATACCTTTAAAATTCACTCTCACACGTCACACAATTTTTATAGTTTCATAGTTTATAACAACAACAATTTTAAAGCGTTACCTGGAATTTCTTGAAGATCTCTACTCCGTTGACAATGCCGTTAAGTTGTTTCGCTCTGCTCTGCTGACCGCTTCTAGCTATTTGTAGATGAACCCCATCTAGGTTGTGCTGTTTGCTCTGCCTTCACGGTGTATCCCAATCCAAATCCAAATTAATTACACTTTATTCATAATTGCGTACTTTAGTTTAATTTAATTGAAATTTACGTTACTTCACGTCACTTCACGAGCTTGTTTAAGATAAATGTTGCACCTCAAATTAAAGTTTAGACTTGACACCATTCGCGTATCAAATTATGAGGCCAACACTGCACTATTTAATTTAAAAATATGTATACTTACAAACTTGTATTCTGAAGCGGTGAAAATACTAAGAGATCGAAGTTAAAAGAGAGATCAATGCTAATTCTCTTCGAGTATTTATATGATTCCGAATGCCACCTCTAGGCCACTCTTCCCGTGTGAAAGCTAATTTAAAATAGCACTTCCTCAAATTTTGGTTCAACCGTTTTCGAAATCCCCGAAATTTAGTGCGTCGTTACGATATTTTCCGAAAAATTAACGTTCAATATTCCCGTGTTTGTCTGATGTACAACTATCTATATCGACCAATAATATATCCATTGACGTCTTAACAACCCCGCCTATATTAACGCTGTCCCTTTCTTATGCATATTATATGTTTCCTTTTTTCCTTGTTTGAGTGGTAGAGAATCGATAGTACTGTCCGCGTTCTATTTCTTCCATGTGGACTTGTATACGTGCTTTGCGACTGTCGTTTAACCAATATTCTTTGAAACTTGCTTGTTATCTATAAAAATAAGGGGAACCTGACATTTAGAAAACATGCAGGTGTTTAATTAACAGACGTTCTAACACAACATTTCTCAGAGTTGGTTTTTCAAGGTATTTTATATTCAACGGCTGTGTATGTGTTAACAAAGCGTTTCACCTTGGTATTATCGATTTTTCATGCTTTTATGCGTATTATACGTAATTACCCGTTCAATTAAACTCCATTAAATTAATAAATAAATTGCATTGGCTTCTAAAATTTATTTTCTTTACGAACCTAACTAAATTTTATTCATTAATTGTAAAATTATGGTAATACTTGTTACCTTAAATTCACTAAATAAAATAAATTTCGCACGTAAATTCTGGTTGCTTCCTCTATACAGGGTGTTTGAAATTACCTTGTTTATACGTAGATTTAGCCCTTTAAAACCACTACAATATATATATATATATATATATATATATATATATTAAACAATCTACACACGGAAAATTATCGAGTACTTTTAATGACGACTTCGCTTTTACGTTTTATGAATATAATAAATTGATATTGTTTCTACGCGAATGTATTAAATTGCTTTTATTTTATGCAATGAAAATGAATGGCTTGAGTATTTACATTTTAAAATGATCGATTTTTATTCTAACAGAGTACGGATTTTAGTATTTTTAAATGCGTTTTAAGGTATCTCAAGATTAATTATTGATGCACATGGGTGAAAAATTGAGCTTTTTAATTTTATGATCTTTTCACACTCTGTAGTAAATGTAATACATTGGATTCAATTACATAATAAGGGATTCTTTTTATATTTTGTAATGACGTGAGTGAATGAATGGCTTTGCATTTTTATAGCTATGTAATACGTTTATATTTATGTAGGGTAGAGAAATGAAATATTGGAAAAGTTCTAATTTTTTCCGTTTTCTTCCTTCTGAATATATATATATATATATATATATATATAATATATATAATAATAATAATGTGATAAAGAGGTTACGAGAGGTCTTTGAATACCCAATTATATTAAAAATTTTCATTCAGAAGGAAGAAAACGGAAAAAATTAGAACTTTTCCAATATTTCATTTCTCTACCCTACATAAATATAAACGTATTACATAGCTATAAAAATGCAAAGCCATTCATTCACTCACGTCATTACAAAATATAAAAACAATCCCTTATTATGTAATTGAATCCAATGTATTACATTTACTACAGAGTGTGAAAAGATCATAAAATTAAAAAGCTCAATTTTTCACCCATGTGCATCAATAATTAATCTTGAGATACCTTAAAACGCATTTAAAAATACTAAAATCCGTACTCTGTTAGAATAAAAATCGATCATTTTAAAATGTAAATACTCAAGCCATTCATTTTCATTGCATAAAATAAAAGCAATTTAATACATTCGCGTAGAAACAATATCAATTTATTATATTCATAAAACGTAAAAGCGAAGTCGTCATTAAAAGTACTCGATAATTTTCCGTGTGTAGATTGTTTAAAACTAGAAATAAAATACTAAACATATTCTCCGTGTGTAAAATATTTGCTTCATTTACCGCAAAAGTAAATCTTATTGCATTTTCAAAGCATAAATAACGCAATTGTAAGCCTTTATTACGTAATTAAATTTATTTCAGAAGTTTCAAATAAATCATTTTAATTTTAGAATTTTCGAATACGTCATTTTTACAAAAAAATGTTTTTAAAAGTCATTAAACAAGTTGATTATTTGTATCAATGAATAAATGCCGATTTAAGGAACTTGCGCGGACATCAAAATCTTTAAAAATTAGATAGGACTAGAACACGGGTTAATTGTTCTACGTATTACAATAAGCAAGGAGATAGTGAATCATTAACTTCGTGCATTAGAAACGGATATATCATAAGTTTCACGATAATTTTAAATCATGACAAACCACGGTAGCTTGACACATGAAATCGGTGTAAATTCATATATCAGCCGTGACGAGTTTTCAAGAATGCACTAGAATGGATTGTAAAAAAGTGACGTTCATAAAATTTTTGTATATAAACAGGAACTGAATTAGAACCATTCATTCGTTCTTCCTTAAGTCAAACAATATGTAAATTCCGAAATTTGACATGGGTCATTTCATTTCAAGACGTCGAACGTGTAGCTTTGAGTAAAGATATAAATTTATAAGTTTGAGAATTTAATGCAATAAATAACTTTGCATAATTATGAAAGGAATTATTTTTATACTACAAAATTGAACGATTTTGTACATAAATAATCCAAATGCAAGAGCTATCGCTGAGTTTAATCGATTGAAAGTGAATGCACTTTGAAAACTAATATTCTAAATGGAGATTTGAAATGGAAATGATATTTCGATAAGCGCTATTTTGCAAGTATAAATTATGATTCCGTGTTCGTAACTGATAAAAATATTTAAACGTATGTAAGCTAGAATAAGTTTTTAATCTGATAAAAATTATTTTTCTTTTTAAACGGATAATTACCAGCAAATTTTGAGATCAGAGTTTGAAGGGTTCTGACCTTTACTAAATAACTTGTAGAGCATCATTGGCCAATTATACTCACGAGCGAGGTAATAAAAGATAACTAAATTATCCTCAACCAAATTAAAGTGAATTCTTGTAACTCACAAGAGTTTTGAGTTCTGTAATTTTTAACAAGGATTAGGTAAGGATTATTTTAGTATTAATTTAGGAATACTTTTATGTGAACTTAAGCTGTAAACTGTTCTGTGTTCTTTTGTATGAAGGAAAATTGTTTTTGAAGGCGTAGATGTATCTTGAGTTTTTTGGATATGTACATGGCATTTTCTTGGGAACCCCATGTTAGTTTTAAGCGATAGCATGACCATAGTGAGCCAGCAAGAATCAACTGTTTGCTCCTAGTAGAAAATACAATTATTGTTCTAGGAGTGTAGTGACTTCTTTCGGTGTTTGAAGTGGTGAGTTAGCTGCAATGAGTGATGCAGAAGAAGACATCTACCTTATGCCTTTCTTTGATTTATCTATCTTACCTTTCTCTTAGCCTACGGAGGCGCACAGCGAAATCTGACACACAATAGTCGTGTTTAATGCTGTTAATGGATTTAACTCGTAACTATAAAATTGTAAGGGACTATTGTATACTAATACCAACGTAATCTATTTCATGGGCATCACTACCCAAGATAGTTTTTAGTATCCCGGTATTAGAGCTTGCGTTAATAAATCCGGTTACTGCTACAACCGGTATTATTTAACACACAAGAACCCTTCTGATCCTTAAAGGTTAATTTAATGCGTGTTTGCGGTTCTTAATTCTATGGCAGTTTCGTTTTACCAACCCCAATTCAATCAAAGCAAAGCAGCTTACAAGCAGCAAATGTAAAAAATAGAAATACGCAGATAATCTTAGTTGCTATAAAGCATTATTTTATGCACTAGAAAGAATCACCTTAAAGGGGAGATTTATACAACGATTACGAAAATCCCAACCATTATTCAAATAAAACTCAGCGATTTACAGCTGCAATTTCCGTTGCAGCTCCCCTATTTTACATACACCATTCTAGAACGAGTGCAAAGTAATTACATGTACTGCAGCTATAAAAGACATTTACGAGTTTGAAGCACTCCACGAGTCTACCAATTTGTAGCTACTGTTGAATAAACCCAGAAACTTATTCTCAAAGTTGAAAATTTTTATGCTTGTCAATATTTACAGAAGAAATTTATTCTAACTGTTTTTGGTTTTTGAACGAACAAATTGCAGCTAAAACACGAAAAGAACGTTTTTTCACATTTTAATTATTACTAAAAATCAAAAATAAAATAAATTTGGAAATAAAAACGTTTTGTAAATACATAGCAATCAATATGTGCAACATGTGCAATATGTGCTGTAAATATCCACTCAAAGATAAATACAAATCCATTTATCGTCACTTACTAATTATCAATACATGTTCGATGCATATAAAAATACTCTTCATTTGCTATAAATAGCACATAATAGTGCTAGCTTTACGCATTTTGCGCAAGAGCTATGTCAATCTTGTTAGAAAAATAACGCTTTAATCTTACTTATGTGTATTAAAACACGTTTTTCCGTGAAATCAATCTTTTATTACAATTATGAAGATGTGGGTGTTTTTGAATGTGTAAAACCAGTGGATAAAACAATTAAAATTTTAAAATAACTAGCCAAGTTGACTGTGTTTAGCGTAAATTCGATTTAAATAAAACATGTTCTCAAAATTTCTAAATGAATTGAGAAGGAATAAGTCAATTTTGTATGATCTAATTAATAAAGAAACGTTTATTCCAAGAAGCGGCTGGAACATTACAAAACCTATAAAAATAGGTAAGATTTATTTATTAGCTATCGCAATCACTGTAGGAGAGATGCGGTGCGACCAGTAACCTGTATTAGAGAAAGACGGACGGCGCACATCAATCAACATCAATCAACGTGGCAATTTTGAACGATAATGAGAAATTCCCAGATATTACGTCAGATAGGCGTGTATTCTTTGGAATGAAATCCTGTAAACACTAGTACATTCTAGAAAAGAGATAATTTTTGTATATAAACGGGGACTTTATCAAAGAGATTCGTTCATAAATTCGATCGTGAAAATGTTGCTTTAAGAAGAGATTGTTTTAAAGTATGCAATACGCATACCGTAATTAACAATTACCATGTAACAGTAAATAAAAAAGAAAATTGTAAATGTAAACTGCGTAAATATGATTATTGGTAAATACAATTATTTGATTTTGTAATATACCATGAAGATAAAAGATGCTTCGATATAAAAGCTATTTAAAATTTCAATTGAATAATTAAACTGAGGATGCAGATTGGTTTCTAAATGGAGATGTAAATAATATAAAAATCTGGTAAACTGAAATTTGAACGCCAATTTAAAATAAAAACAAGAAGCTTAGGATATCTAATCACGAATTGGAGAAGCGCTCTGTGAATTTCTGCAGGTATTACCTTTAAAACATTGTTTGTAGCTGAAATTTGAGTTTTTCATTTAAATTTAAAGTAGAATAGGTTTTAATTATATAATACCTTTTTTGTAAAGGTATTTACCAGGAAGTTTATGATCAGTGTTCGAAACACTTTAATCTTTTAATACATTATGCCAAAGACTTTTTGGCCAAACAAACCTTACAAGCATGGGAATCAAAGCCAAGTAAACTATCCATAAAAGAAGAGATCTTGATAATTAAGTAAATAGGTACTTGTTAGAAATAATTTGATGTTTGAATGAAACTATGGCATAAATGTTCTATATGATTTTGTGTGAAAGAAAATATTTTTGACCGTATAGATCCTTTATGATATTGCTGTGTTTGATTTCAATTTGAAAACTCCATCAATTCGTTGAGCTAGCCAGTCAAAGAAAAGTTAGAAACGAAGGTAAGTTAACAATTTTAAATTTTACAATTTGCTGTATCTGTATCACAGCACATTTTTAGGGGCGCACCAACGCGGCCGTTGTCACAGCTATAATTAAGCAACGCCTCTAAGCGAGACATTGTCATGTCAATAAATATATGTATATAGATGTGATAAAGAGATCACGAGAGGTCATTAAACACTTAAATTCAATAAAAAATTTCCACCCAAACGAGAGAAAACGGGAAAAATTAAAATTTTCAATTATTTATTTTTTCTATCCTGTATAAATATACGCATATTTTATTACCATTAAAATGCAAAGCCATTCATTTTACTCAGATCAATATAACACATAAAAAGAAGCCCTTATTAAACCCGTGTATTACATTTAGTGCAGAGCCCAATTAAAGCCGTGTGTCTAAAGTAATTACGCTTGAGAGACATCGTTAAAAAACGATCTTTATTTTGAAACGCAAATATGCAAGCCATTTATTTTCATTGCATAAAATATTATCAGTTTAATACATTGACGTAAAAACAATATCAACTTATAGCATATTTTCGTATGTAGACATTTTGCAGACTGAAAAGGAGTTGCATACACATTTAAAATACGAAAAAGAATTTTTGTGTGTAAAATATTTGCTACATACATAAAAGCAAATCTTATTGCATTTGCAAAGCATAAAGAACGCAATTGTAAGCTTTTATTCTGTAAAAAATTTCTATGTGTAAATTTTTAAAATATTCATTCTTGTTAAAAACTTCCACAATTTTCTTTATTAAGAAACGAATACGTCATCTTTACTAAAAACATTTTTAAAAGTCATTAAATAAGTTAGTTATTATTAATCAATGAATAAACGCTCCGAGTCAAAGGATTGCGCGGCTATTAAAATGTCATAAAGGATAAGATAAGAACGCGGTTTAATAGCCTTACGTATTACAATATGAAAAAAGAAGACCGCTAACTTTAACTATGTGCATTAAAAAAGGATCACACGTTTTACGATAAACATAAATAATAGCTTTACACTAATTAATTTATTAGAACCGTAAAATTGGCGAGGGTCTTACATCATCAGAATGACTAATTTTCGTCAATATAATAGAATGGATCGAGAACATGACATATAGAGCTTTTTTTATATAAATGGAAGTAATGCAAATTCAGAATTCATTTTATTTTATGAAATCGACCATTAAGCCAAACAACATGTAAGATTTAAGATTCGACATATAGAATTAATTTATTTCACGACATCAAACTGAGTAAGTTCGAGCAACTTATAATTCATTTTGCGGCATGCAATATGTAACTTAGTTATATTTTTTAAAATCAACTTTATTTACGTTTTGATCCATGACCTAGGATCGTTGTCAAAATAATAAAAACTTCAAGTTTGACATTTATGACATAAATTGAAGGTGACTTTAATTCCCAAAGAAAATTAAGAAGAATGCTAAACAAACCACAACAAACACACAGGGAGTATGTAACTTAGCATCATTATAAAGCATAATTATTCTTATACTACAAAGTTGAACGATCTTCAACATACATGATCCAGATGCGAGAGCTACTGCTGAATTTAATTGATTGCAAACCAATATTCAAAATGGAGATTTGAAATGAAAATGAGATTTTGTTAAGCGCAGTTTGTTTGTAACTGATTAGAATATTTAAATATTTGTAACTTAAATTAGAATAAGTTCTTAATTTTATAAATTTTTCTTGTGAAGCCGATAATTGCAAGAAAATTTTAAGGTCAGAATTAATAGCATTTTGACTTTTAGTAAATGATCTGCGCAACGCCCTGGGTCAATTACACTCACGAGTGTGGTAATACAGGATCGGTAAATTATTCATATATAAATTAAAGAAAACTTTGTAGCTGTTAACAAAGATTAGGTAAGGATAAATTTAGCAATAATTTAAAAATAATTTTATGTATGAAGGTGTAAATTGTTCTATATTCTTTTATAAAAAAGTAAACTGTTTCTAAATGCATAGATGTATCTTAAAATTTCCGTTTCATTTCACTTTCGTAAATTCCACAGCGTAATTTCTGTTGATTTGGCCAAGAAAGTAAAAGGAGGGTAAGATTGTGATTCCATATTTTCTTGCATTTTCATTAATACAGTTCGCTGTACCTTTGACACATATATATTACTACTGTGTGTACGGCTATGCGTAAACATGTGTAAATAGGACAAGCATTTATTTATTTAGGGACCCGGTATGTAAAATTCATTAATTTATTTTATTAAGCGTATACTTAGAGTGGAATAAAATTACCATGCTTTTAATGTAGGTTTAATTTGTATACGTTAATTTAAGCAACGTTCATTTATTTAATATCATAAATTAAAGCTTTCGTAAAAAGCTACGAGGTTAATATGGCAAAACAAGTTAAAACGTTTAAGGATTTCAAGGAACACAAGCTTGGGGTAGATAAATAATTCTTGTTAAAGCTAGAAAACGTTTAGAAAACAATTCGGAGTATAGTGATAACGGAAAGACTCAAGGTTTACAATAACAAACGAATATTTCAAAAACGGATCAAAAAATTAAGCGACAGAGAAGCTTTACCTTGTAACAGAGTAAGATGAAACATAACAGGTGGCTTAAACGACAAACATCTATCAAGCGCGTGTTAAACGAGTATATTTTAAATACCAATAAGCAGGACAAAGATGCAACGTGTTTGTGAGCCGGAACGAGTTTTTAAGGCGCACGTATATGAAAGGAGAATTGACAGCAAACAACATAATAATAGTGGGACAATAAAATAGGACAAAAAACATGTGGCAGACAAAGATATCAAAAGAGTGGAAATAACGTCGACAATTTAAGTAGGAAATTAAGACAAGGATAGGAACGGTTGTTATGAAAGTGTGATTACGATAGGAGTATAGACGCGCACATCAAAGGACGTAATCGGATTTGTGTGAGGGAATAGCAAACGACAGATTTTAAGGAAGGTTTAATACGGTTGAAGTTTAACACAATTTTTCGGGGTAAAACAATATTGGAGTGGATAAATTCTCGGATTTGAAAGTTTGTTGCATTTTTGTACGGATGAAATTTGTGGAATTGTTGTGGCGGTTAATTTGAGTTTAAAATATATAAGCACTGCCGGAGTTAGATTCGTTTTCTTATTTTTCTGTCTTCTTGTATACATTTTCAATTTTACAGAAGAACATCCAGCTTTCATACCGCGTAACAGTGCAGTCCGCCGAAAATTATTACAAGTGTTTGTAATGCACAAGTGGGTGCAGAGTAACGGGCTGAATTGAAATAAATAATAATTATAATTAAAGCTGGATGCTACGTAAGTAGAAAAAGTATTTATATTTTGAACGAAAGTGCTGATGGCACGTTAACTGGACAAAGAGGTGTAAGTTGGTTGTTGTAAATACAGTCTGGCAAAAGGCGTCTTCAGATTGTTAATAGGATGGAATTGCTGTCCGACTTAGAAAGCAGCAAGATGACCCTTGCGGAAACTAGTTTCAGTCATTGATCCTTAGCTTGACTTTTAACCCGGTGATTTTCAGTTTTCCACCGACTTGTGGACGTTCGTTAGTGAATTCTCTAGTTGCTTATTTAATTTAACATCATCACTTGGATAATTAATTAAATATACGTTATTTAATTTGATGTCACTTTTGACTTCACTTAATTTCAGATTCGTGTAATAAATTCGTTTAGACTGGTACAGACGTGCGTCATTAAAGGAATCAATGCATTTTATCAGTTTATGTTCCTTATTAGAACAAGCTCGTTCCCTCCTATCGTTTAGCTTGTTGGGTTTATGCAAAATTGTTTACTCTATGCATTTAACTTTGCACGTATTTTCCACTTCATTTTGTACGTATACCAAAACTTATGATCACATAAAGTTTCTACACAACAAAAATATTATAAACGAATCTGAAAAAATAAACTTGTCAACATCAATTTCCCTACCAGGCAAATACTACAGTCTGCCAAAAATTCACAAGCCTTCGCTATCACTACGAACCGTCATTTGTTTTATAAACACCCCGACATACAAATTATTAAAAATTTTTATCACAAATATTAGCAAATGCGTTTCTTTTAGAACAGGGTTACAACGCCAGACACATTTTCTTTCGAACACTTTTCGCAATCTACAGCTACCAACAAATAATATTCTAGTATCTTTTTATGTCAAGTTACTTTTTACAAATATTCCGAGAGATCTAGTCATACAGATTATATCCGATAAGTGAGACTTTATACAACCACATTGTAAATTTCCTTTGTATAGTTTTATAGCATATTTACGTTTAATGTTCAATAATACTTTTTTCGTATTTCAAAATCAATTTTATACCCAAAAATATGCCACTCCTATGGGTTCACCTCTATAGCCCATACTAGTACAAATTACTATGGATTATCTGGTAGATTACATTATAAAATTACTTCCCTATAAGATATCTTTTCTAGCTAGGTACGATGATGATATCATATGCGCAATACTTGCCGATAAGGTTGAAGAGACACTGATTATTTTTAACAGATTTGACAAAAATCGTCTATGTACCTATCAAATTAAAGTTGACAGTAGTTATTCAATAACTACATATAGAATCAGGTAGATAACAGCGTATAATAAAGTTATTTGTACAAATTCACATGAGTTTAAGAAACACCACCATAGAAAGGTAGACCCCAAAAACCAGAGACTCTTAAAACAATCCATAAAATAAATGCCTTGAGACTGAACGAATGACGTAGCAATCGGGATTAAACAAAAAATGGTAAGAACAAAAAATGACGGTTTATACGGCACGAACGACACTGACTTGGAAAATAGAATAATTTAGAGATGCACTTTGTAAGAAGGAAAATAGCATGCAATGACCCTTGGATTCGCTTATTCACTTATTCATCAGTTACTCGATACTAAATATCAGTCAATAGTGCTTCGAATTTGATCAAAACGTGGAACACTATATGCGGTGAGAAACGAGGTTGAGAGCCAGGTAGTTAACGTAACGCTATTCAAACGCCTGAACTGTTCGAAAAAAGATTTCCGAACGCGTGTACTAAAATACAGATATGATATACCCGTAGTTATTGTGTAACTTTTCGGTGTTGAGTGCTTTTGTGCAACCATAAGTTCAATTTTTACTTGCAATGATTCCTGCACTGGGTGTCGATGGATTAGGTTTTTGTTGTCCATCTTATAAACATCACACGCTTTCTTCTTATATTTAATAATTGTGTTTGATGGTAATTATACTAATGTGTGGAGTTTATTATTATTAAGAAGGGCTATTAACGTTGGTGCACGCTTATTTAAAACGTATTATAAAATTAAAATTCTCCCGATGGACTTATTTTGTCTCAGAGTTGCCCAGATACTTGAAGTATGTGAAATTTCTTCGATCTATAACTGGCGATATATTAAGTCAAATAAAAATCCAGCGAATATTTTGTCGTAATATAGCACCTTCGGTGGAGCATTAGAAAATCAGGTGTAGGGATACTTTGTTACGCGGAACGTTGCCCCCTAATGTCATTAAAGCTAAGCTCTGATAGCACGGTCCACATTTCCTCTTAAACTCACAGAACCGCGACTATGGAGATACAACAGATCTCCTTTCTTAAAGGGGCCGTTAAAACGTTTCTTTAATGCGTTGCTGTTTGGGTTTGATACATTTTTTAACTTCTTCAGCTTGTACAGAAATCCTTAAAATTTGTATGAGAACATCAGAACATACATAATGCAAAGGCTTCAAATAAAACGCTTGGAGGTTTGATATGGGTTGAGTGCTCTGTTAGAGAACCATCTCTCTGCTTTGAAGTTTAGCTTGATATAAAATAAATAAGAATCTTTTATTTACTGTAATTTACTGTAAGTTCATTCAAATGAAAACGTATAAAAGTTTATCTTTGACGGTCTGTCTAAATTTTTCCACGAATTTTCAATATCCATTCTAAGAATGTAGACTCGCGAGATTAAAATTCGGTTTTAATAGCGCTTTAAATACGCATGCATTAAATAAATGAATTTGTTTTTCTTGCTAAAATTCGTAAGCAAGAAGGAGCAATGTTCTAGAAAACTTGCGTTAATAGAAGGGTTGTAATAAGATACACTCTTCAATTTATTTTAACCCTTTGTTCGATATCATATGGAAGGGCTGAAGTGGATGCTTCTTAAGTAACAGTGCTCCCATACGCCTGCAAGAACCTCGTCTAGGTGTCGTACAGAGGATTGCTAATACAATACAAGGGCATCATATGTCACGCTTGATGATCGTCACTAAAAGCCACTCACTTGCTGTACATCTATATCAAGTAGGTGTATTGAAACCGGTATAATGGTGCTCACATACACCTTTTTATTTTTCTAACTAGTTTCTGGCATGCTCTCTGAAAATTTAGGAAAGCCTGGTGCAGGTGTAACCCTATTGGTGTTGTTGGTTTTGAGTTGGTGTTTGAATGCGTGTGCGTTTTTTGTGTGTTTTATGTTTGTGTGTGTATGCATGCGCGCATGTGGAGAGTGTGTGCGCGCGTGTATGTGTGCGTGTCATTAGAGGTCGATCGAACGTAAAAAAGCCTAGTGGGCCTTCGTTATTCAATACGATGTCCTATCATGGGCCAAAACGTTTCCCGAAATTATGTACCACCTACAAACCAAGGGAAACATAGCAACCGGTACCGAGCTCAGTCATGTCCTGCTGTGATATGAACCACGATCTGGGAGCTGCGGCGTGCGGTAGTCAACAATTAAGGGAAAGACAAGCTGCAGCAAATCCAGCAAATAAACAAACGAGCGCTAGTACCAAATTAGGTATGGTAGATTTTCGCACAGCGATATGTTATTATGTTTGCTACGTACAGTTTAGCTTCCCCCCTCCAGAATATCTATCGACTAAAATTCCCGTTTTGGTAAAATACCGAAAGCCTCGCTGTGCTAACAAAGTTGGTTGCCGATGAACTCAATGGGATGGATGGTGTACGTGTTTGACCAGGGTTCCTTGATTGGGAAATACCTTGGACGTCATCTGATCTCGCAGAGTTGCTGGGAAAAATCCCTAGAAAAAATAACAAGAGGGTGACCAAAATTTGAGATCAGGAGCGTGGTTATGACTTAAAAATATACCTAAAGCTTCATTAAAGACAATATTACTTTGAACCTAAAATAAACGTGAAAAATAAAACATGTAGATCTATTTAAGACTGCTAACTGCAAAAAGTTCCTATAGACAAATGTTAAATGACCTGAAACACTTAATCATGCTTCTAGATAATCACAATAGTTTGCTACAGCAAAACTGTAACTATGGAAAAAACTAAATATAAGCATGCCGTTACATCTGCGAAGTTGAAGTTGACAGTAGTTTACCATTTTTGGATACCCTAGTCATTCGTAATCAAGATACTGTCTAATATTTGATTATTACACTAAACCCATCCATTTAGGTCAGTTCATCAACTATCATTCGCATCACACATTAAAACACAAAGTGAACACAATTTTGGCTTTAAAATCCGGCATGGAAAAAACATTTGAACCACAATTTGGAAAAAGAAAATTCTTCAACTACAAACGATTGAATAACTTCTACCCAAACATATTTATAAAAAGCTGCTGTTACTTCCACTTCTAGAATAATACTCCAGAAAAAAGCAGAAAACATCATTTACAGACCTCTTCTATCTGTTCAAAATTTAACACTATCAATCAAAAAAGTCCTAAAGCATAATTCTCATTCTATAGCTTTTTATTACAACAATTCAATAAAATCTCTCTTTACAATACTGAAAAATGAAACAAACAAAATGCTAATGAGCAATGTTGTATACAAAAATCACATGGAAGCGAAATTTTTTAAACTAGACGCATTAATGTAAGAAAACAATCATGCGTACTTACAACAAACAGGTCTTTCAAAACAAACCTATTTCAGAACGTAAGGAGTCAATAAAAACACATCTAATTTACATCATCTGTTAAAGAAACCCATTATAAAATTTAGTTTACGTGATGTTTTAAATGTAAAAATCGCTACACGTTTGAATAAACAAAATATGGAACAAGTTTGTATACGTGCGGAATTAAAAGGAGAGTTTGAATAATTTCCTATACAAAATACGAAAACATAATATTGAACGCTACAAAGTACCATTGCCGACAAACTCCATAATGCAAAACTTTGATGTCTACGTGATTTGGGGAGCATTGCAACAAAATTTAGGATAGGTAACTTTTTGTAAGATCCGAAGACTTTCATGATAAGCCAAGTGAAACGCCTCTACCATGCTCAAACAACAAAGAAAGCGCGGCCAGCCAATGATAGCATGTGAAAGGGCCTGCCTTTATATATTACATCAAGCGAGTAATGATCAGTCTCCCACAAGTTGTACTAGTTTGAACAAAAATACTACGCAAAGTTTAAGTATGAAATTAAAATCACAATTTATAAGTGAAAATTTATAATTTTCAAGTACAAGTGCACGTTCAAATATAGAAATACACTGTCGACATAAGACGTAAGTCCAAATTTTAATTAAGGTAAACATGATCTTTAACATTTATTAACTTAGGGCTTTAAAGAAACTGAGACAATCTACTAAAAACATACTAAGAAATTCACTGAGAAAATCTACTAAAAAATATATTGATAGATTTACGAAGCGATTCAATAAATAACTCACGAAACAAATTCAATAAGAAATATAACGTAAAAATCCAATACTACAAGAAACTGATAGAATAACGGGGAAAATTCTGAAACAGGACGTTAAGCTGAAAGCACCGGTTAGCAGCATGTAGCCGCAGATCAAAGTATTGAACTGTACGCAGAGCTACACATTCGAGCCAGGGAATCAACCTAGAAAAATACCAGATGGACGATCATTAATTAATAGCATAAGACTTGTTTTTTTTTATCATTTAAAACTTGCATGTACTTAGATATCTATGTGAAGGGTCATCAAACATTTTGATTGATATGTAGAAATTACGTTAAGGGAACGAAGAGGCATTGAACGTTCAATGAGGCTTCCAATATAATACAGAGTTATTTTTGATGGTTCTATATTTTAATAAAGTTATAATTTGGTGGTGAATAGATATATATATATATATATATATATATATATATATATACATATATATTTTTACTTTGATTCAAGGGTTTTAAATAGCAAATAACATTACGAAGGTTATGGAAGTGCAATTGTATATATTTTTTGGTATATTATACAATTTTTGGTTATTCAGTTTATCTTATTTAAGTATGAAGTGTTAGAGAAAAAGCGGGGTAAAAATATCTTTGTTACCGTATTGTGGTGCACTCTGTATAGGGTTGAACTGAGCTAGTCGAGGCATAAATCTAATTGTGTGAAATCTAAAATTTATCCTAGGTTATTTAGAGACACATAGCAGTGGCGAGCATCAGGCAACTGAACGTTAAATATATCGGAGTACGGCGATATCATAGCAATATATATTACTCATATTTAGACCAGGGTAGAAAATTAAATAATCACATCAAATAATTTTAATCACCGTGTATAAGGAATTTCATTAGATAATACGCTTTATTAAAACCATGAAGCATAAATAAATTCGGTCGTCTCAGTAAAATTAAGAAATTTAAATTATTTATAAGACGCTTTATATCAAAAGAAGCAGTATTGAAAAGCTCTGCGTGTAATGTAATTATTCCTAAGAAATAAACAAATGGAAATTACGTGCAAAATTTATCTTAATTAACTCAATTTAAGTAACCGGTAGTAAAACAAAGTGTACATATAATAATTAATATTTAAGTTGTATTCGCTAAAAATGAAAAGGATAGAAATCAATTTTAATTGGAGTTAATTAAACCGTTAATAACATATAATAAGCATAGAAACTTGTAAAAACCCAAGATTAAAATACCACGGAATAAGGCTCTGAGAATTAATATTGTATTTTGAACACCTGCGTAGTTTAAATAACACATTCGGCGTAAATTTTGCAGATAATTAATGTTTCAAAGAATCTTGGGGAAAACGTCGCATAATAGTTACGAGAATTGCTAAAGCTGGGTATTTCACACTCCATGTGGACTAAAATAATCGATAATGAAGAGTGTCAATTTGCACCAATAAGAACACGGTAGAGAAGGAAAGAGAAAATGCGTCAAGCGAAGACACATATTGTAAAAGGCGGGATTTAAGCAACGTCACGAGGGTCACGATTGGTTGAAAGTAGGATACAGATATCAGAGATAGGAACAACAATTTCTGTACAAAATTAATTAGTTTTTCTCGGACATGCTTGCGTACCGTGTGGAATTTCTAAGATTTAAATGGGGCGAGTGAAAATTCGTAAAAATCGACGCGCGAGCGGCAGACTGGGAACATGGCATGAGAAATTCTTTAGAATTACCCGTTTTAGAGACTCGACCGACAGACAGGCTTTTTGCTATATATACCGAGATGAATGTAAACAAACTCTCTTAGACTCTTAGACTTTTGACGATTCGATGCGTTAAAAGCTCGTACATACGCGACTTGATTGAAGATGTTAAACCGTGCATTTTAGTTTGATTAAATAATTTAAAGTTTGCTAGTATATTTTAGTGAGTCAAAATAGCTTGTTATTTACGTGCTAACATGAATGTACTTCAGTGCACTTAGATACAAGGTAATAAAATTTAGTTTCACTGTACCAATTAGCAAAATTTACAACGACGAATGTATACACAAAAGTAGGCAGTTTTGGCGTATACTAGTGACAGAAGCATGAATTCTTTGCTATTTTTCGGGGGTGTTAATAATTAAATGGTTCAAATACGTGTCTGGATCCATGAAACAAGAGTCAGATAAACACAGATGAGTTCCGGAAAGGCCCAGAAACGACTTTGAATGGATGGTGATGGAGAAAACTTTAAAAGCGTAGGGAATCAGAAGCCGTAAATATAATCCTGTTGAATGGTGTGATTAACTAAAGAAACGATACTTTGAAGCTACGAGGACAGTAACCTTCAGGTAAATTATACTATTTTGTTTGACATTTTGGTGTGTATTGAATGACTTTATAATTGATTTACTTTAAATGGACATTAGTGAAATTGTTCTAACCATAAAAGTTTAATTTTAAGATGAAATTTGCTTGTTTAAGTAAAAAGGGGTATTTTGTTTTGATGTTCAGGAATATGATGAAAATTTGGGTATGTCTTTGAGCTCAATTAGACGAACCTGGTTAATTAACGTAAAGAGGTGGTAGATGCTCCCTTTATACTCAGACTCCGGTCTGCCTATATTGTTATATTAATTACTAGGCATCCAACAAGGATTTTAATTCTGGATGCACATTAAAATGATAATAAAATTAATCTTGAAATTCTTTTTAAAACTGAATTGTATGCTGAAATTTAATTTGAAAATTTAATGTATTCTGAATATTGATGTAAATAGAATTAACGTTGATGTTTGTGGTAGGAATGTGTTTGTTTTTTATGTATGAGGATGAAAGCTATCTAGAGGAGCAGCCGAGGCAATTAACAGAAGAAAATCAACGGACCAGGTGATTCTAGAGGTTTCACAGCAATATATATATATATATATATATATATATATATATTGCTATAATAACAGGGTAGTTTAGGGGTAGGTTAAGTCATGGGGGTTGTAGAATAAATAAAACAACTTCTACATTAAGAAAGGCACACAATTTTAGAAATTATAAAAGTAAATCGGTCACCCTACATATTGTTAATTGAGAGCACACTGTATATAAAATACAGTAAATTAAATGCACGAGAACATAAAGAGGTCTAAAAGTAGTTTACAAGTAAAGATAAAATTTTAAAACGCAACAAATTGCATCAAAATCAAATCACAAGGAAACCTAGATAAATTGGCATTGCAAAAGATGTAACAATTGCGTTAAAAATGCAATCGTACACGCAATCTAAATAATTCATTATTAGAAAATCGTTACGTGACTGTAAGAAATCACATTTGTTCAAAAATTTAATATTCTGTAGAAATAAACAACCATTGGACGATTCAATTTAGACGATAAAATTAAACAAACATCAGAGTACGTGACTTAATAGAAGGCAAAACTTGGAATTTCTCAAATAATACCACGATATGCGGGAGGCGTACGTGACAGTCAAGGCATGCATTGAAAGATTTAAACTAAACAATTGGTAAAAATCCCAAGGTATGTGAGATTAGCAGAAGTATCGTCCCGAAATGCAAATAAGCCAATGAAATCAGGTGGAGGTAGGCCTTATATATACGTTAGTGACGGAGCGACAGTTTATTCTATATTCAAACTGAGCGACGACTATATTCAAATGTGTTAAGAACTTACATATTCTGACTTGGTACAATTTTAATTGGAAACAATTTATGGGGTAGGCACATTAATAAGGAAAGCAGACACAGAAAGGGGATGCAGATCATGGACTAGGATGGAACTACAGAACCCATTCCAGGCTAGCAATCTTAATGTACTTTATTATTGAAAACTGTTTCTAATTTAATATTTATCACATTGTGTATTTGTATGAGTCATCAAAAAGGGTTGTTTAACAATTTATGACAAGGGAATAGGTATCTTGGAACGTTCGAAGGTCCCCGAATAAGTAAAAGATATTTTTGCTGACTTTCAGAAAACTATAAATCTGGTATATGTAGATATTCTGTAAAAAGGGAAAATTTTGAGAGTTGTAAATATTATCATTGATTATATTGCGTATTATAGACTTGCATTATTTGATTCAATAAGATCTATTTGGGGTAAAAGCCTAATTTAACATTTCATAACATTGGGGCTTAAAATAAAAAAGGAATCAGACAGCTAATATCACAGCAAATTTAATGACACACCAATTATAGGGCAAAACACAGCAAATTTTATGACGCCTATCGTAGGGGCTCGTTAATCCTAGAATCGGGTATCACAGCAAATTTTATGGTACACCCAAACGGTGGGGCTCTATTGTTCAGTAAAAATTACAGCATTTTATGACATGCCCAATCGTGGGGCTATATTATAGCAATTTTATGGTACGCCCAATCGTGGGGCTATATCATAGCAATATATTGCTGTGATATCGTAGCAATAACCCGGTGCCCCCTTTTTGTGAAATAAAAAGGTTAAACATTTTTTTGTCAATTTTAGTTTTTAATTTTAATTTTAATTTTTAATATCTCGGTTAGCTCAGTTTTAACCACACACGAAGCTTGCGACAATACGGCAACAAAAAATTAAAATTTTCTTTTACCTCTACTTCCTATGCCTTTAAGTCAAAACACTATTAAGCACAACTACTATAATATTCTCAAAATATTTACAATGTACAAGAACGTTTAAGAATTTCTTTGAATAGAACCTTTTTTTTAATAATTGAATTGAATTCTTTCAATAATTATCATTTCCGTTAATTAAACAAAAGGACAGCAAAAATCACCCTTATTATTATTATTATTATTATTTAAAGCCCTATGAACGTTCATTAAATTTCCTTTAATCTTTACGTAATTTATAACGTGTATTAAAACAATCTTTGTTGACCCTCACATAAAGTTTTCATGAAAGCAATGTTTAAAATATTCATAAATAAAACTACAACAAAATATTCAGATTGGCTAACCTGTTGTCTCCAGTTCGAACTAGTTCCTGCTCCAACTGCTATAAGCTTCTATTTCTGCTCAGTGATTTAAATATTCCAACGTTAAATCCAGATCTATTTTATATATGGTTTGCATTTTTCTTAGTATAGCTTCCCCTGATTAATTAATTTAGAGTCCTTGTTAAACTTCCTGGTTGGATCCAGTAATTGTTTAAATGCCTTTAATGCTTCCCCGTAGGATCCAGTAATTGTTTAAATACTTGTTGAATTTCTACATCGGATCCAGTAATTATTCAGAGTCCTTTTGTTAATGTAAAACTTAGAATTTGATTAAAAAACAACCTTTTGTTTCTTACGTTTTTAAGGATAAAAACGACAAACCTCATTTAATTTTGCACTATCACCATTATACAATTTATTAACTACAAACTCACTTCTAATTCCTTCGCGTAAATATTTTCTTTCAGGTGATGTGAACCATGCTTTAATTCATGTTAAACTGATTTGTTTACAAATCCGGTCGTATTTAAAAAGATCCAGCTATCTGTTGACAAACGCATAGTTCAACAATTAAACTTTGTACGTGATTCTCACATACAAGATTTTAGGTATTTCTATGGATTTTTGATGTATAATTGAAATTGATGCGCTATTTCCTGCACATAGGATTTCAAGTTATTGCATTGGTTCTGTTGAATTTTCTCTATTCCTGGTCAAGTACATTTTGTTTGTACAATAAATTTGATGAATTTTGCTTTTACCACCATGCCGTATTTATTTCTAATCTATCAGGTCTTGGATTTTATCTTTATGATCACGTAGTCTTAATTTAATTTATGTATTAAATAATATGCGTTTTGTATCTTACGCATTTTTAAACCTGCTTGTTTAACTGGGATTCTTAGTGAAATGATGATGCATTATTCACGCATATTGTGTTGCAGCTTCCGTCCACGTCGTTTTCTGACTTGCCAAGTTGTTTATTTAATTAAATCTTTTAGAGTACCTTTGATTTCTTAAAATAATTATGACTATAATTTATATACAGGGCGTTGTTACTTGCTTTCCTGCCTAATCGTTGTATTTTTATTTTCTTCCAAAAAATGTCTAGTTTTTTGAACCCTCATGTTGTATTCATGATGCGCACTATACTAGTGATCCTATCTACCCCTAAATGACCCTATTAACATAGCATTTTCCCCTCAAATTAAAACAATTTTTGAGTAATGTTATGTTTGGCGCCCAACGTAAAGACAAAATTCACATTGGTCCAAAATTCTTTTGTTATTTTTGCTATATACACAAACTTCTAAATTATTTATACACCTCTATCCCTATTCTAATCTAGCCCATTTTACAACTACACCCCTATATACACACGGATCTATTCTTAACATTCTATAATATTTCCTTAATAATTACTATTTACACACACATATCCTAAATATTTCTTGTCATAGATGTTTTTATCATATGACTCTTATACCAATTCTATTTTTATTTATTTCCGTTTATTTACATTTTTACTAATTGCTATTTGCCTATACTTCTTTCTGTTTGCATGTATCTATACTAAGTATTATTATCTCCCACTAACCGAATTCCTATTTATCTATCTCTTCCCATTTACATAAACCTATACTAAGTCTTATTATCTCCCAGTAACTTAATTCCTATTTACACATGCCTCTTTCAATTTTCATAAATCTATACTAAGTATTATAATTTTCTAGTAAGCTCTTTCCTATTTACATATACCTCTTCCAATTTACATAAACCTATGCTAAGTGTTATTATATAATAAGTTCTTTCTTGTTTACCTATATCTCTTCCAATTTACATACATCTATACTAAGTGTTATAATTTGCGAATGTTTTCATTAAGCCCTCAGAAATTCACCCTTTCTCAACTTTTAATCTATGTATATCTATCAATGTCAATTCTGACTCAATGTTCCTATAATAATTTTTCTTAACCCTGTGATTCTAAATATTTCTTCAATAATGCACTAACTTTACTTTTCATATCACCTGAACACTTAATAACTTTATTTTCATTTTTCCCATTATCGAAGTTCCCCTCAAATTGATTTATATTCGCACATTCACTATCTATTCTTAATTCTTCATCTTATTTTATGGATTTCCTTTGCATATTACCTCCTTGCTTTCTGCATTTATCTTTATCCCCAATTTATCTATAATATCCATTCCCCATATAGCGTCCATTTTTAATCCAGGTACAATCATGTATTCATTTTCGAATTTCTTTTTCCTATCTCATACTTCAGAATCACAATGTTGCTTATGCATGCAAACTTTCTATTGTTTGGTGATATTAAATTACATTTCCTCATCGGCATTATTTTCTTCAATAATTTTTCCCTTTTATTAAAATCTTCTGAAACGGGCGACGCTTCCGCTCCGGTATCAATGAGTTTCTTAATTATTAATTATAGGTAATAAATTTCTACTAAAATTATTTTCCATTTCAAGCTTTATGAATTCCCGCTGATGTTTGTATTGATTTATTTCTAAGGGCTTATTCAGTTTTTTTTCTTTTAAAAATTTGTATTCGTTGTCGATGGGCCTAGCTGATTTGTAACCTCGGCATAGGTAGCATTGATCCTTCTTGATTCCGTCATTCTTTCCACGTGTCCTTGGTTAATTTGATTTCGGTTATCATTCCTATTTCGGTCTGTCCTGTTTGGTCCTTGCTATGGTCAGTTTCTCACATTCCAATTACGTTAAGAATTATCGTTGGAATTCCAATCACCTCTAGAATTTTCGTTGGAATTGTTCCTAAAATTTCCTCTATAGTTGTGACCCTATTAACATATCAATATATATATATATATATATATATATTGTAGTGGATTTAAAAGGTTAAATTTGGGTATAAACAATGCAATTTCAAAAACCCTGTATAGAGGAAACGACCATAATTTACGTGCGAAATTTATTTCATGTATTTAATTTAAAGTAACTAATAATACCATAATTTTATAATTTGGGATTAGAAATTTGTAGGTTCGTAAAGAAAATAAATTGTATACGCCAATAGAAATTAGTATTTAATTTAATTCAGTTTAATTCAAAGGGTTATAAAGTCAGAAAACACATAAGAGGGTGAAAAATCTATAGTTCTAAGGCGACACGCTTTACTAACAAACAAACAAATGTCGAATATAGGAAATACCTTGAAACGCAAACTCCTAGAAATGTTATTTTAAAACGATCGTTAATTGAACACCTGTATGTTTTGAAAGCTCGACTTTTATGTATTTTTGGAGCATAACAAGCAAGTTTCAAAGAATATTGGTCAAACGACAGTCGCAAAGCACGTATACAACTCCACGTGAGGTAGATAGCACGCGGACAGTAATATCGATTTTCTACCACTCAAACAAGGTTAGAAGGAAACATATAATATGCATAAGACAGGAATAGAGATATTACAGGCGGGGTTATAAGACATCACTGAAATGTATGATTGGTCAAAATAGGTAGTTTAGAACAGAGGAAGATGTGATAGTTTTGTTGTTTGTAGCGTGTTGACGAGCAATATTTTTTTAGAAGTTTAAAACGGTTACACCAAAATTTAAAGAAAGAGTTAGTTTGCAATTAGGATTTCGGGTAAAGTGTGGCCGAGAGGGGCCTGGCTTATAATATAAATAAGCTAGCGAAATTGATAGCTCTCTCTTTGACTTCTTTAATTTGCATAGCTTACGACGTACAAAAATCTACTAACGAGCTTGTAAGTATTAAAATTTATAAATTAAATAGTACAGTGTTAGATGGTTGTAACCTTATACTTTGAACGCGGATACTGTGGAGTTTATTTATATTTGGCTAAGGTACAACGTATACTGTAACAAGCTCGTAACGTAAAGTAAATTAAATTATGCAATAATAACAAGTGTACTATACTTGGATTTGGTTATGGGGATGGATCTTGAATGAGTAGCATGAAGCACAACTTAGATGGTGTTCATCTATAAATAGCTGGAGGCGGCAAGCAGCGCATAATCACAAGACCGAGAGTTCAGGAACTTAATACATCGTCAATAGAGATGGAATCTTCAAGTTTTTCCAGGTAACGCATTAGAATTTGCTGGTTTTTTGTGAAAATTATTTGTGATGTGTGAGAGTGAGCTTTGATGGTATTTTTTGTTATTTTGCGTATTGAAAAGAATACGTATAACTAACTTTTATTATGGTATTTGAATATAAATCTAAAGGTGTACGTAAAGCTTATTAACGTTCCTCATGTATTTAAATTTTTATTGTTAAGAGTACATGGTTTTTTTGTGTTTGTAGTAAGAGTATGCAAAGTAAAAAGCATACATAAAAAATAAACTGGGTTATCATGAGCTCACCATACTCCAGAGCGTAATAATTAAAAAAATATATAAATAAGGTATTATTTAGGGCCCATTTACTCCTGTTACATTAAATGTGTTTGGTATTTCAATTTAAAACAAAGACTTTACAAAGATATCATTTATTGAGGTGTAACTTGAGCACCGAAATGTACATAATCTTGAATTACTATTTGTAAATAGTGGTAAATAAATATTGTGTGATTGTTGTATTATTTTGTAGTTTTATTGAGAGTGCGCGTGAACGGTAAAGAGTATGATAGTAAATCTAGGTATCCAAGAGGAGGTCCAACTGAGCTAGCTAGGGAGCGGTTAAAGAAATCAAAGTTGATGAAAGCAGAATCTGGGTAAGAAATTTTTTTTTGAAAATTTTCTTTTTTGTGAAATTTTCGATTTTTTGAAAATTGATAATTTTCGAATCTACTGAGCGAGAGCGAAGTTACACGGCAATTTATGACGCCTAATTCATGGGGCTCGAATGTTTTTTAGAAAGTACCAGTACCAGAGCTGTGATAACGTCTACGTTGGGTGTCGCTAAAAGTGATATGATTCAGGTACAAAAAATTGTAAAATTTGAAATTACTGACGTACCTAATTATAACTCTGTTAAATCCGTTTAAAGCCAGCAAAAATAACTCTGTATACTACTGGAAGTCCGTTGAACGTTCAATGACCTTCTTTCCCTTTTACGTAATTTATACGTATCAACCAAAAATGTTTGATGACCTTTTACATGAATATCTCAGTACATGCAAAATTCAAATGTTCAAAAAGAAATTAATGCCTTATGCTATTAATGAATTCTATCTCTGACCTGTTGTTTTCCCCTGTTGAACTCGTGGTTGTGAATGCGCGTCTCTGCATGCACCCCAATTCTCAGAACTGCCGCTGCGTGCTTTTAACCAGTACCTTTGGATTGCTTTCAGTAAGATTTTCTTATTGATTTGGTCTGGTAGTTGTTTATTGAATCGCGTAGAACAGCTTGGTTAAACGCCTAGTTTAACACTTAATTGTTTACTTAGTTGAATTCTTAACGAATTTCTTAGTTCTATCCTTAGTTCAATCCTTAGTTCAGCGCTTAGTTTAATACTTAGTTTAACCTTTAATGCCGTTTTAAATGTCATCGACAAATTTCTGTTGTATATTTGCACTAGTATTTGAAATTTTTAATCACCAGCTTTCACTTAAATATTATTATTTAATTTGATAGTTTAACTGCGCGTGTTATCTTGGTTCAAATACGTACAGAGCGCGCCTTGATTGTAGAAAGACTGACCTTTTATCAGTTCGTGCGCTATTTAAAGGTACGTCAACCCACCTGTTATAATTGGTTTACCAAGTATATATTGTTATTCCGTCATTGCATAGACGTTACGCTTGTCCAATCGTGCAAGCCTTTGGATTTTCATAGAGTTACTATACTGAATTTCATTGCAATGCTTCTGCAAATCACGTAAACATCGAAATTTTAGATTGTGGATCCCGTTGACCATGATACCTTGTACCTTCTTAAATCATGTCCTTTTATTTGTATAGGAATTTATTACTTGAAATTGCATGAAATCAAGCATATGGTTCCTTATTTTTGTTTTCGTAATCTGTTGGGTTTATGAGTTGAATTTATATTGAAGATCACGTAGGCAGATTTTATAATGACGTCAATTAAATACGTTTATTTACTTCCTGCGTTTATAAAACATGTTTGTTTTGAAAGACCTGCTTATTGTGAGCATTAATGCGTCGAGTTAAAAAAATTCGTTTTATGTTTGTTTGACTTTCGATGTTCCTGATGCGTATTTATTTAAAGTGTGTGAATACATTGCTGTTCTTAAAGATAAATTGGATTGCATACAAAGTTATTTATCTTACTAGATGTGATTGAAGTCTTGAAGAATGAGCGTACTTTCATTGATTAAAGTTGGTTGTGAGTTTTGTATAGTATGTTTGATATTTGCTTTTTGTATAATTGGAGAATTGCGTACTTTTTATGATAAAAAAGTTTAATTTTCTAGACTTTGGTGTCGTTTACGTGGAGTGTACAACCCTTGTGGCCCTATATACCCATAAATAACCCTATTATCATAGCAATATATATATATATATATACATATATATATATATATATATATATATATATATTGTAGTGGTTTTAAAGGGCTAAATATAGGTATAAAAAAGGCAATTTCAAACACCCTGTATAGAGGAAACAACCAGAATTTACGTGCGAAATTTATTTCATTTAGTGAATTTAAAGTAACAAGTATTACCATAATTTTACAAGTAGTGATTAAAATTTAGTTAGGTTCGTAAAGAAAATAAATTGTAGACGCCAATGCAAATTATTAATTAATTTAATTGAGTTTAGTTGAAAGGGTTATTACGTCTAATACGCATAAGAGCTTGAAAAATCGATAATACCAAGGTGAAACGCTTCACTAACAAATAAACACATCGAATATAGGAAATACCTTGAAACGTAAACTCCTAGAAATTTTATTTAAAGCGTTCGTTAACTGAACACCTGCATGTTTTGGAAAGGTCATGTTCCCCTTATTTGTGTAGATAAAAGATGGAATTCGAGGTATATTGTGCAAACGGTATAATGTTTTGCATAAATGCTAACTAAAAGTTTCGTTAAAGCGCAGAAGGGATGGACAATCAATGATATGCTTCAGAATGAGACAGGCATAAGAGCATTTCACTTGGAAACGCACGTATTCAGTCCACATGGGTTAGATAGAACGCGGACAGTAATATCGATTTTCTACCACTCAAACAAGGTTAGAAAGAAACATAGAATATGCATAAGAAAAGAAGAGAGTTAATATAGGCAGGGTTTTTAAGACGTCACGAAATATATCATTTTTCGATGTAGTTGTAGAACAGACAAGCACGGGAAAATTTGAATAGGGGTTTTTCAGAAAATATCATAACGACAAGCTAGATTTTGAAGATTTTGAAAACGGTTGAACCTAAATTTGAGGAAGTATTATTTTAAATGAGGTATTTTGAGGGAAGAGTGGCGGAGAGGTGGCATTCGGAATTGTATAAATACTCTAAGAGAATTAGCATCGCTCTCTTTTAACTTTGCTCTTAGTATTTTCATCGCTTCAGACTACGTACAGAAATTTACCACGAGCTTGTAAGTATATAACATTTTTTTAAGTTGAGTAGTACAGTGTAGGCCTCATAATTTGAAACGCGGATAGTGTCGAATGTAAATTTTATTGAGGTGCAACATATATCTTAACAAGCTCGTGAAGTGACGTAAAGTAACGTAAATTAAATTAAGCAATTATAAAAGAAGTGTAATATATTTGGATTTGGATTTGGATGTACCTTGTATGCAGAGCATACAGCACAACTTAGAGGGTGTTCATCTACAAATAGCTGGAGGCGGCGAGCAGAGCAGAACCACAAAACCGAGAGCGAAACAACTTAACCGCTTCGTCAACGGAGTAGGGATCTTCAAGAAATTCTAGGTAACGCTTTAGAATTTGTTGTTATTATAAACTATGAAAATTGTTGTGATGTGTGAGAGTGAACTATGAAGGTATTTTGCATTTTTTGCGTATTGAAAATAATACGTATAACTAACTTTTATGATGGTATTTTAATATAAATCTAAAGGTGTATATAAAGCTTATTAACGTTCCTCAGGAATTTAAATTTTTTTATTGTTAAGAGTACATGGAGTTTTTTGTGTTGTAAGAGTATGCAAAGTGAAAAGCATACATTATTCATAATTAACTGGGTTATCATGAGCTCACCGTACTCCAGAGTGTACTAATTAAAATTAATTATAAATAAAGAAAGAAAAATAAGGTATTATTCAGGGCCCATTTACTCCGGTTACATTCAATGTGTTTGATATTTCAAGTTAAAATCTTGGACTTTACAAGGATAGAATTTATTGAGGTGTACCTTGAGCACTGAAAAATAGATAATATTGGATTTTTATTTGTAAATAGTGGTAAATAAATATTGTATGATTGTTGTATTATTTTGTGGGTTTATTAAGAGTGTGCGTGAACGATAACGAGTGTGATAGTAAATCTAGGTATCTAAGAGGAGGCCCACTGAGCTAGCCAGGGAGCTGTTGAAGTAATTAAGTTGATGGAAGCAGAATCTGGGTAAAAAATTATTTTTTTTGAAAAATTGATCTTTTTGTGAAATTTACGTATTTTGGAAAATAAATAAAATCCTCGAATGTTTTTTTGTTACTCTGTCGATTTCATAAATGGTACACAGCAATATATATATATATATATATATATATATATATATATATATAATGTATTTACTTTATGTAATTATTATTTATTATTATTATAAAAATTGTAAACAATTTGTATGAAATTATCAACGCCGAATTCAACACACTTTGAATACGAAATTTAGTTTATAAAATTAATTGATTAGGTTGTCGTCGTTCATATATAGGACAATAGTTACAAAGCTTAAGACAACGTATTAGCCAACATAAAACCAATTTAATGACAACTATAGATATGTGTAGATTTGCGGCTCAACACAAATTCAACATACATGTGGTATTTTGGCGTAAAATTTGACACTATTGAAATTAATAACTAAATTACAAAAAAAAAAAAATTTCAATAAAATAGATTACAAAGCTTGTTTGAAATTTCATGGCTGCTCAATTACATTTTTCGTTATCTTTATAACAGCATTAGAGTACCATTTATTTATCAGTCGAATGCCCTGTTGCTTCATCTTGCATAAATTAATTATGGAAGGCATAATGTATATTACAAACGAATTTATCAGCGTTGTGAAGGTATAAATAAATTAATTCTTAATTTTCTACTAGCTCTTAAAAGCTACGAGCTACTTGAAAGAATATTACAGCCTCTTTTTTAAAAGACACCTTGCTTAAATGTAATTGAACGTCGCTATGACACGACAGTTGTATTTCTCAATTCTTCAAACTTTATAAACTTAGTTACCCTAGAATACAATATAGTTCTGAAATATTAATATTCAAATTGAATTTGCTGAGGTAGTAAAATATACACCCGCATACAGTTAGATACGGCTGTAATCTAATATTATTTTCAGCATATTTCCACAAAATTAGACGTATTGTTAGCTTCCAATTGTTTGAATGAAGAGAAGATGCGATTGCAAACAACTTTGTAACTATACTTTTATGTACTTTAGAATCCCAAAAGGTTATTGAAATTTATTCATTATAATACAAGTAGGTTCTAAAAGGACATGAAACGAGTGTTGAATCTCGTAAAGTCTCTGTAGACTTACCGTTTGCTTACTTGTAAAGCTATTCGAAGAGCTTAAACAAAAAACAACATACATACAAGTAGAAAAAAAATTACATACTTTACACAAACATGCATACCCATTGAACAGAAGATAGTTATGTAAGCAGCCATTGATGTGCGTCATTCTGACACGTATCATGTTTTTTTCGTATTTAATTTCTATACGTAATTTTATCGTTTACATCTGTACATATGCGTGATTTCTTGTTGAGAATTGCGTGATTGTTATTCGGCGATCTCGTGACCCTCATAAGCCAATAAGAATTGACCTTACCGCGGAGAAAATATAATAGCTTTCCCGGTATTGTAATAGACACTACCCTGGCACCTTAAAGTAGTTGGTTGTTCTCCAGCGTTAAAAAAGAAATCCTCTACCTTTTGCTACCTTTTCCAAGGTCCTTTCTACAAGACACATGTAACGGAATATGCCGACAGACGCGAATTCCGCCCTGAGGTATTCTTGAAAAAAACCCTGGCAATAAAGGTTGTAACTGTAAATACGTCAGTCTGTATTAAATGCAAATGGACATGTTGTTAAGGTATTTTATTCTGGACCTTTGCGGTATTATATGCATTAGACATGCTGTTTAGTAGGATATGAGGTTAATTATGCATTTTATGTTTACTGGATTTTATCTTAAGGGTTGTACAATATGGCATAATCTATAATCGTTTAAATAACCGTCAAATGGTACCTTTAAAATATAGCAATGGCTTTTAAAGTATAACACCATTAGCAATAATTACGTCGTTTGTAGTTTTAAGCTAGTGAATTTAAATAACACTGGGCTTTTATTTTTATAATTCACAGAAGATATGTAGCATTAAAAACTGAAATCAAGGCATAGAGTGTAAATAAATCTTTAAAAACTCAATTTTATGCGTCTTTCAGTCTATTACATTGAAAATCTTTTAATTATTACAAGTAATAATTAATCAATTTCAATATCAACGTGCACGATTTAACAACTTATATCCTGTTGTGCTTTTTTTACAGGCTTTACTTTTTATTGTATTATTTAGGTTGAGGGGATTTTCAAACCCCCGCATGGATAAATTCTCCAGTATTACTATGTTTAATAGAAGCGTTACGTAAAAGCCATGCAAGTCCCAACATTAATCTATGATTTGTGGTTTGGGAAACCGCAAGGATTGTATTTCTCATGCTTAACGTAAAGTTATGTCCGCCAATTTGCGTCACAACATTAACCTACCTTGGAAGGGGACGATGGCTTGTGGGAGCCGAGGCGTCGATGCAAACAGACTTTATTATGGCTTTTTTTGAGTGTAGACGTGTTTGATAGAATACGGACAGTCGGCGTTGTGGTTCCTTTCCCTTTCGTTCCGTTTCTCCTCTACTTTTACACAAAATACCGGCACTTCGTCGATACGAGAGCTACTGCTAACCAAACAAAGGGACATCTGGAAACACCCTGAAATGAAAGACGCACCGGTGTTAGGATAACCTCGGGTAAGTGCTAGTTTTATAATTTGAGGTGCATTTGACACCCTGGGGGAAGTTTAATTCCGTGTAAATTTGAATATGTTATATTTGTATTAGTATATTATGTAATAAAAATTAACGTTACACTGGCGCCCAACAATGGGGCCCCTTAACAAATTTAAGTGTTTATAGAAAAGAGTTAGCTATTTCACGTTTTTATTTTCCCAGGTTATATCACATATGTAATTTAATGTTTGTCTTTTATTTAATATCTAACTAAAAAACATAAAAATTGTATGGTTAAACTTGACAACATTTCTGCATATTCTTTGTTTTTGTAACAAAAAACTTCGTATACTTTAAAATAGTACCAGTAGAACGTATATAACCACTTTCATGATTGGCAACACTGTAAACATAATATTAATTATGACTGATACGTCATTTCTTAGTCTAAATGAATGTGTATTTTGACTTATAAATATATACTTATGTTAACCTTAAACGGTTTTTTTGATTAAGTGATTTTATAAACTATATCTAAATAATTTTAGTTGTATCGAATTGCCGGGAAATCATTGTTACTTTCGATTAATATAAAATATCTAAATTAAGGAGTATTTAGTATTCAATCATTGTTTAAAATATCTATCTATACACTCTAATTTTTATTCATCTTCCTTGAAAAGCTTCCAATAAGAAAAACTTAACCGACAATTCGGTATTTTTGCGTTCAGAATCTATACCTAAAAATAACGTCTCTTAAAAATAGGAACCATTAACTTTAAATTCGTGTATTTACAAAACCTCTATTAATAAGGAAATATGTTTTTAAAAATAGTTTTATTACGTATTTACAACATCAATGTAATTTGTGTGTGCATAATCTTATTTAAAAATTACTTTTTGTATGTAAATTTTTACTTTTAGCGATTAACTTCAAATTTATACTTGTCATCTTACCTTAAATCAGGTAAATATACCTTGTCTCTTCTAGTATTTATGGATAAAAAATTTACCTGTAATATTGTATAATTATCAAGCTTTCATATCGTTTATTTCTACGTAAAATTAGTTTATAATCTTTAACGGATCCTACCGTACATCTAAATGGATATTACCCCCTTAATCTACAAGTGTTACGTCGTGAATAATTCCTTGATTTTAAACGATAGACCTGTCATTTCTAGTTAGATTTTTTTTGTTGTCATTACACGCAAATAAATCTAATTTTTTCAAATTTACATCCCTTACCTTATTATTACTCCATAACCTAATACAGGTAATTACCGTGGTTGGCGTATTTCTCGTCTGAGCAACCAAGCAAATTCTCAGGACTTGTACTAGCATATGTCCGAGTTAAACTTTTACTCTTTAGATATCCATGGGATCGCGATCTATGCCTCTGTAGTAAAAAGTCAGTTTCCACAGTTGCGAATACAAGAAATTTCTATTTAATATGTTTCCTACGCATTTATTTTAATCATTTGTTCAATTTCCATTAAAAGTCGTTTTATATTATAGAAACGCTAATATATTTTTCTCCGTTTTTCCCGAACGTGCTGATGAGAGGCTATCGCCGTCGTTTTAAATATTATTCCTTATGTTGTAGTTGTAATTATATTGAAAACTTCCTATTTGTATCTTCAACTAACTGTCTATCTTCCCATTACTGCTGTGTCTATGGTAATTATATTTTTAAAATTGTTATTTGAGTATATTTAAGTTGATTACGTTTTCTTTCTTTGCATTTCTTATCGCAGTTTATGCGCTCGGTAGGAGGATGATCTGTTTGGGTCTCATTTGGGGTTTAGTTGTTTTTAAGTATCTACGTGGTGAGTTAGGTATTATCTTATCGTTAACATTGGGGGTAGTCCTTCATGTAAGCTCTCGGGCGAAGAATCTTTGTATTTGTATTTGTTTTTCTTTTTAAAGCTTTAGGGCGATTGGTGCGCTGTTTTTAAAAAGCTTTATATTTTTATATGTTATTTAGATTCAGAGGATTTTTAAACCCCGCACGTGGAAATCTCCAGTATTATTATGTTAAAAATAAGCGTTACGTGTAAACAACCCAAAATTTTAGTTCTAGCGTAAGTCCGGACATTGATTTATAGTTTGTGGTTTGGGAAATCGCAAGATTGAATTTTTCATGCTTAACAAAGCAGTTGTGCCCACCAATGTGCTTCAGAAATTAACCGATCTTGGATGTGGGACGATGGTTCGTGGGAACCGATGTGTCGAAACAAGGGAACTCTACTCTTGCCTTTTCTCGGGTGTAGACGTGTTTTCGTAGAGTTTCGGCAGTGGACAAAGTGGTCCATTTCCTTTCGTGCCTTTCCTTTACCGTTCTACAAAATATTGACGTTTCGTATATAGGAGAGCTACCGACAACTAAACAAGTGGATATGTGGACACCACCCTCACGAGATTACCGGCGCACCGGGATCAGGATAACCAAAACCGCGTAAAGTTAAAAATGCTTGATTTTTTTATTATAAAATATTATATCTATTACAAACACACGTCTAAAAAATTAACGTTTCAAAGGTCATTGCAGTTTATTAATTATGTTTCTAGTATGTTCTACAAGTAGTTGAAACGAGTGTTGAATCTCGTAAAATCTCTGTCAGTTTACCATTTGCTTACTTGTAGCAGTGAAATAAACACTTTCCACCCGCACCCTAGAGTAGTTGGCTGTGCTCCAGTGCTAAAGAAAAAGACCTATTCTACAAGAGGAGTGCATCGGATTATATGGGTAGACGCGAACCCCGCTCTGAGATTTTTTCAAGAAGTTTCTGGTATTGAAGATTGTAACTGTAAGTACTTTATTCTGTATTAAATGCACATAAACATTCTGTTAAGGTATTTTATTCTGTACTTTTGTGGTATTATACGCATTAGACATGCTGTTTAGTAGGATACAATGTTAACTATGCATCCTATGTTTACTGGATTTTATCTTAAGGGTTGTGCAATATGGCATAATTTATAATCGTTTATATAACTATCAAAAGGTACCCTCGAAATATAACAATGCGTTTAAAGTATAACACCATTAGTAATAACTACGTCTTTGTAGTTTTAAGCTAATGCTAATGAAGCAATTATCAACCAATTTAAATTACATTGAGCCCCCATTTTTATAATTCACTGAAGAAAAGTAGCATTAGTGACCGAAATTAATGAGTAGAGTGTAAATCAATCTTAAAAAATCAATTTTATGCGTCATTTCAATCTATTTTACAGTAAAAACATTTTAATTATCACGACTAATAATTAATCAATTTCAATATCAACGTGCACGATTCAACAACTTATATCCTTACAATTCATAAAAAGCAATATTCATATTTCAACCATTTCAAAAACCAAGTAAACCAAACTGTTTCATAATTAATAAAGTTTATGTTAAAGCTAATTAGCAAAGTTTTGACTTCTTTAGTGGTAGACCTATGCATCATTAATGCAATAATTTCTGATAATCTATCTGGAAGTGAACAGGTGTCTAACAACAAGCAGTGAGTAACAAAATCTTGCACTAGAAGTACGTCAACGATCTCTTCACTTCCTCGTTTGAAGTTCCAAAAGCTTTTGACAGCCTCCAGTACCGTTATACGATCGATGTCCTGAAACAAATCCAAATGACACAAAAAGTGTCAGGCATTTAAAACGAATGCTAGGCAAATAGAAAAAGACTTGATATGCAAAAAGGAAGTGATTGGTCAGGTGAGGTTAGAAAAAGCCTACTTCGAAGAAATTCGCTATTGCCACTCTTGTTCGCCCTTGCACTGCAACCGTTTAGTTGACGATTGGATAAGTGCTAGAAAAAGGCACGTATCGACAATATTAAGCGCAACCATTTACCCGTCATTGATGACGTCAAACTGTTGACTGCAACCGAGAAACACCTGTTGCCTTTTGCAGGTATTCCCAGAATAGTTTCGAGCAAATGGACTTAAAGTAGACTAATCAAAATCAGCCAGCACCATCTGCAATGATCAGACATTTGATGCAAACTTGAGGATATTAATGGTTAAAAGTATCTAGGAGTGCCGGAAGACCTTCAGTAAACAAGTTCAACATGCGGTAGGAACCCCAAAATTGTACCAGACTCGACTCAACGCTAAAAATCTGTTTCCAGAAAACTAAGAATTTGATCTGCCTACACTAAATTACCACATCGGACTTCTATATTACGAGCCGAAAGAATTTGATGACCTTGACATGTGAGTAAGGCGGGTACTACACAAATTTAGAGTGTCAATATCGGCAGAATGTATATAAAAAGAAATCAAAATAGCAAAGGCTTGTCCTGTTTGACCGAAAAATCTGTACTAACATGCTCTTGTTTTTTATAATTACCTCTACAAGAATTAAAAACACAAGCTTGGTACAAGGAGACTGATGAGGCAACTCACTTTCGCCTTTGTGACTATCTCAACAAAAAGTTTTAGCTTGATGACAACGAGTTAGATACAAGAACACTGCAAGTCAGGCAGTTAGAGCTCGAGATATTAGAATAAAGATCAAACAAATGCATGAAGTCCTGTCTACCAATCATAACTGCGTGATTGATCCCGCCAAACCATATGCTTTCAAAAGGAAACATTTCACCTTTACAAGAAGGGGTGCTCTGTAAATTACAAGACAGAAACATGTATTTTGTTGGTTCAAAGAAGTACTCGCATAGTTGAACAGCGCCCAAGGGTGTTAACCATCTAGCCACTCATTGCGGACCGGTATTAAACTTCGACTATAAAAGCATTACAATAAGATGGTCTGATGCCCACACTTCCAGTTCATCGAGCGATATAACCTGGACAAGAGTAAAAAGCTAAAGAATTACTAAGTCTATAAGCGCGTAAAAATCAAGTCCGACGTGTTAATAAAGACCGATCTACGAAGTGAGCACAACAAGTCGATCTGGCGAACCACGATCAAAGAACCAGAAAAATAATTTTGGTCGAAGTGAGCAACACAAATAAAAAATATCCTCACTAGTACCAAGCTGACCAAGTAGAAAAAGTACCGAGCTGCTAGAAAAAGAACTGAAGTGTACCCGCCCAAGAACAAGTGTGACGATAATTCCAGTAGCGATGACTCGAGATGTATTGGTAACAAAACACTTCAAACAAGACACGAAACAACTGCAGCGAATATAAAGTTGCACGTCTAGATCCAATTGGTACAGCTCAAACTAACGCGCAGAATAATCACCGTGGATGTCCAAGCTAGAAAAAAGGCGACTGGTTGTACAACCTGATGGCTCATCTGGAGAGTTCAAAATGCGAAATGAAATCAAGAACTACTTTTAATTAACTAATTTTGTAATACATAATTATTTTCGATCATAGAAATTCATTTGCTTTCAAAGGTATCAAAGCTCGTTCAATAACATTCAATCTCCAAGCATCATATAACGTGACATTTTTAAAATACCGAATTCAGTGTCGATACGTCAATTTATAATAGATTTAGGAAAGTTAGATTTTGTCCAAGCTAGATTTTAACAAAGGGACCACCGGAGGTATCCAAACTAAGGTGTATGCTTTTCGATAAGCTCTAGCAAATTAAAATTTTTTTCAGGTCATGACTATAATATAATGGCCAATCAGCCTGTGCGTTATACTTTGTTTTAAAAAAAGATAGCTCTATTCCACCTTGTGGAAATTATCAATAATGTCCCAGATTGGTACGGGATACCTGTTTCACTATTTTACCAATTTTCTCTTACGATGCACAACGCTCGTCAATGCACTAGCCGTTTAGAAAATTTATCTTCAGAAAAATATATTAAACTGCAATTATTGATTCCTTCTAGTTATATTTAGTTTCTAAAAGGACCTCGGCGCACCAAATGCGCTCAATGTTCCAACACCAGCCACATGGATGAGATCGTATACATAGACGATATCACGTAATGTTAACCTTTGCAACATTTTTGCCCAACGCGATAAAGTCTGACGATGGACAAATGTCACCTAGCACAAAATCAAGTGGATCTGGGTCTCTAGGTAACAACCTAAGGCATCCAACTGCCTCTGCGTAAGGTCTAAGATATTCCTAATTCCCAAAACCAGCCACGACCCATGCACTTATACCCTTGTGGTGGCTCGTAAGACACCGGCTAACGACGGTTGCAACCCAATATGAAACAGCGTCATAACAATCCTTTGGGCAACCACCCTAGCCTTTGATCTTTCGTCATTTAAAAAATTTTCAAAGTATCATTTTGATTTGATAATTGTTTGAAAACTAGGATACAGGAACTGTTATTATCAAAGGGCATACAGAACGAAAAGTTATGGAGTCAGTGACACCTGACATTCCAAGCTTCAAATTATAAATGTATTAAGTTTATCCAAGTAATAGCATGTTAAACAGGAAGTAACTTCTTTAAGTACTTTGGCTCTTAATGCTTAAATCACATCCCCTAAACTTTGAAACACAAATTCCTCATTTCCTTTAATAGCAGAAACCACAACATTTCAGTGTCTCCTGAGAGTGAAAGCCTTTAGAAACTTTTAGTAATTAACTGCCATAGTCTACCATAATAAATGTGATGACGTGTCACTGTTTGAAGTACGTTTCAGTTTCATTAAAGAGTTAAATAACAGCATATCATTTCAAAGGGCTAAAATAAAATACGTCAACAGTGGTGATTAATTCCGAGTTTAAAAGTGGATTATTACAAAACTGTGGTTTATACTGAAGCATATTTCAATTTAGTTCTTAATTCGATGCAATACAGGTCAAGCTATTCAACAATATTTACACACTGAACCTATTTGAAGCGGTAACTGTCAGTAATTATTAACTAAGGTCTCTCTTAGCACGAATTTAACTGCGTACATTGATGCGCCCTAATTATAACTAATTATAACCTACTTATTACTACACAACTACAGAAACACTAACAGACCAACTATTATATCTTAATTTATATAGCCATCAAGACTTTTTATTGTAAAAACTAGTACAATTTGTTTCATATCACTTGTGGATTAATGCCTGGTCGTACGGTTTATATATCAAACTATACAACTTTTACATTATATCAGAAATCATTTCCACGCTTTCACATTTGATACTGAAAGCTGCGTCATTTGTTTCGTTCCAAACACATCTTTTGGCAGCATTTATGTGTGTGGTTTTTGAACTCGTGCAAATTTGTACAAGTAATTTTAATATGCCGTTTATTTCCTAGGTGTCTAACTGCAATTTTTTTGAATTGAATAAAGGGGTGTAAAGTCCCGATATACTACTGTTTATATTTATTAATCTAGATGCTTTTTTATTATTCTTCATCCTAGTTTAATACCATATTAAAATTTGTTGTTCATACTGCAACGTATTTTAATTAAATTCTTAATTCGAAACAGTACAAGTCAAATTATGTACAAATCTACTCGACGCCACTAACTGTCAATAATTTTCAACTAAGATTTCTTTTAACACGACAATTATACTATAACACCAACTAATTCAACTGCGTACGACGATACAACCCTTGATTTATTACTATACAAGCATTAATAGACAAACTGTTATAATTTATTTAGTTATTATTTCCTATATATTGCAAAAAATTGTACAATTTATTTCATGTCACTTGTGGATTAATGTCAGGCCCTACGCTTCGTATATCGAACTATATACCTTTCATATTATATCAGAATTCTAGGAATGGCCTCGAATCTCGTTATTATATTTGACCCTTGTAGCTATCACTCACGCGTTCGTTTAATAGCTTCATCCTCCAATATTACCATGCAAAGAACTACATTAATAAACGTAATATTCAAAGTGTCATTCGAATTCGAAGTTGTACTCAGAAGTCTAGTTTCGAATAAAAAAAGATGCTCCTTTTTTATTATCCGTAGATTCTAAGTTTCAACACCTCAGGGTTATTGCACGATCTGGCACTCTCACGGTATGGTGCGTCTAAACTCGATTTTCAAGGCCAATGTAGTTTTGTTCGTGTGAACGATTATTTTGTTTCCACACTTTTACATTGGATACTGAAAGCTGTGTCATTTGTTTCGTTCTCAGCACATTTTTATTGCTGTGGTTTCAAACTCGTGTGAATTTGTATATCAATAGTTTTTTATTCGGTGCAATTAAGTGGAATTATTCACAAACTACTGGACTTTCGTTGTGAATGACCGTCATTTTATTCCCACATTTAAACATTTGATACTGAAAACAGCATTACTTGTTTCAAATACATCTTCTATGACTATTATTACGAATCTGTGGTTTCTAAACTCGTGTGAATTTGTACAAATAACTTTTATATGCCGGTTATTTCTTGAGTGTCTATCTACAATTTTACTAAATTTAGTACGAAGGAGAAATATCTATTACTGTTTGTATTTAACAAACTAGGTGCTTCCTTATTATAATTTTTCATCCTAATGTAATATCATTAAAATTTGCGGTCCATACTGAAACGTATTTTAATTTAGTTCTTAATTCGGTGCACAATACGAGTCGCATTACTCACAAACATTTATATTCTCACTCTACTTGACGCCGCTGTGTATAATTATTAACTGAGATATTTCTTGATACGACGATTACCCTGTAATTTTAACTAATCCAATTGAGTATGTCAATACACTCTTAATTTATTACTACTACTCAAGCACTAATAGCCCGACTGCTATTAATTTATACACTCATCAATTATATTTATTGGAAAAACCCGAACAACAATTAATTTCATATCAGTTGTGGATAATATCTGGTCGTACGGTTTATATACCAAAGTATACAGTTTTCATATTATATCAGAAATCCAGAAAACTCCTCAAATTTTCCTATTATATTTAACCCTTGTATTTGTCACTCATACGTTCGTTTAATGACATTATTCCTTTCCTTTCTAGACGGTTCGGCGTCTGTTACCGGGCAAAAAATTACATTAATAAAAGTTGATACAAAGTGCCAATCGAATTCGAAGTTGACTCGAATAAGTGAGTTGCACACCTCTTGTATTATCTGCAGGACCTAAAAGTTTCACCATGGCTATTTAACGGTCTGTCGTTCTCACGGGTTGTGCGTTTAAACTGCCCGACTTTCGAGATTAATGTCGCTCTCTCTGTCCGTGAACGTTATTTCGTTCCCACACAAACATGATACCAAAACTGCCTCATTCGTTTAGTTTCAAACACATCTTTTATGACTGTTAATATGTGTCTGTGGTTTTTGAACTCGTGCGAATTTGTACAAATAGCTTTACTATTCGGCTTATTTCTTGAGTATTTATTTGTGATTTTCCTGAATTTAATACGAAGGGATGTAAAGTCTCGATATTTATTACTGTTTGTATTTAATAAATTACGTGCTTCCTTATTATAACTCTTTGTCTTAATTTATTATCATTGAAATTTGTGGTTCGTACTGAAACATATTTCAATTTACTTCTTAATTCGCTGCCATACAAGTCAAATTTTTCAAAAATATCTATATCCTGAATCTACTTGATGTTGCTGCTATCGGTCCATTATTATTATTAACTAAGATCTTTCTTAACACAAAGATTAAACTATAATTACAACTAATTCAATTGCATACGTTGATGTACCCTTATTTTATTGCTACACAAGCACTAACAGGCCAACTGCTTATTTACTTATGTAGTGGTCAATCTTATTTGTTGTAAAAACCCGTACAATTAATTTCATATCACTTGTGGATTAATATCAGGTCGTATGGTTTATATATCAAAGAATATAGCTTTCATATTATATCAGAAATCAAGGAACTTCCTTAAATTTTCCTATTATATTTAACACTTTAAGCTCTTACTCATCCGTTCGTTTGATGGGTTTATCTCTTTTGTTTCTAGACACTTCGGCTTTAATATTACCATTCAAAGGATTACATTAAAACTGATAAGATAAAAAGTGTCAAATGATGTCGAAGTTCTACTTTGATGTCTGGTTTTAAGGAACAGATAGAATGATTCTCACTTCTATTTTCCATAGGTTCCAAAAGTTTCAACGCACCAAGGCTATTGTACGATCTGTCATTCTCACAGGGTGGTGCGTTTAAACTGCTCGATTCTTGAGGTCAATGTCGCTCTGTCCGGGTAACGACTGTTTCGTTTCCAACACTTTAAAATTTGATACGGAAAAGTGCGTCATTTGTTTCGTCATAAACACATTTTTACGGTTGTTGATATGAGTCCAAGTTTTTAGAACTCGGGCAAATTTGTCCAAATAACTTAATATGCCGGTCATTTCTTGAGTGTCGGTCTGTAATTTTTCTGAATTTAATACGACGGGGTGTAAAGTCTCGATATTTATTACTGTTTGTATTTAATAAGCTACGTGCTTCCTTATTATAACTCTTGATCCTAATTTAATTTCATTGTAATCTGCGGTTGTACTGAAACATATTTCAATTTAGTTTTTGTTTCGGTGAAATACAAGTCGAATAATTCACAAATATTTATATCCGCAATCTACTTCACGCTGCTAACGGTCAATAGTTATTAACTAAAGATCTTTCTTAACACGACGTTTACACTATAGTTCTAACTCAACTGCATGCGTTGATGCACTCTTAGTTTATTGATAGACAAGCACTACTAGGCCTCACTGCTATTGATTTATATATTTATCAATCCTATTTATTGTAGAAACTCGAACCATTTTTTTGATATCACTTGTGATGTCTGTGGTATTTGGTTTTGAATAACCGAGATGCGCCGCTCTTTCATTATCATAGAAAATTTATTAGATAAATGATTAAAGCTCGCAATTCCTTTGCATCCTAATAAAGTACGCACTTTAAGGCATCTTTAAGAAGAATGAATATTATTATTATTGGTTTTAAGCAATCTACATACGGAAGCCGATTACATAATTATTATAATGGTAGTAAAATAAATCTCGTTTTTAAGGTAACGCTTAATTGTTTATACAAGGTATCTCACTCGACTCAAAAAAATTGATTCCAAAATAAAGTTTTAAATTTTTATTTATTCGTTTTACGATCTCTGCAATGAATTTAATTACATAGTTGGATAACGGCTTCTTTTGTGTTTCGTAATAATATGAGTGCAATAAATGGTTGTTTTTTAATGGCAATGAAGTACGTTTATATTTATACAGGGTAGAACAATTAAGTATTCGGAAATTTTAGTTTTTTCGTTTCCTTCTCTTTGGGTGGTTCTATTTATAGAATTTGGATTTCAATTCGCGATTTCTATATATATATATATATATATATATATATTTAATGCTGTAATTATAGGGTTAATTTAGGGTAAGTCATTGGGGTCGTAGAATAAGCAAGAAAAACTCTCAAGTAACAAAAGCACAAAATTATAGACATTAGGAGATTAAATAGGTTATTATAAAAATTATTAGTTGCGAGCACATTGTATATAGCAGTACAAGCAATTAAAACACATATCCAAGTGTAGCTACTAGCAGAGATTAGAATTTAAAAAGGTAACAAAACGCATTAAAATTAAATCAGGGAAAAACCTGCATGAAGTGGCTAGATAAACATTCATAAAGTGTGTAAAGATATTATGGTAAACGCACCCAGAAATTATGCATTATTTAAAAGCGTACGTGATCTAAGAGAATCACTGTTGTTCGAAAATCTAATTTATTGGGAAATAAACAAACACCAAATTTATTCAATTTAGATTAGAATAAATTTAATAAACAAGACTACGTGATCAATATGTACGAAAATTCCTGGGATTCCTGAAGTAAATATAAGGTATAACAATTGAATTACCTGACTTCAAGCACCGCGTTATGCAACTAAAATACATACAATTGGTAAATTTTCCAAACATAACAAGTGATAATATGCTTGCCCTCGCCTAGCACGTGAAGCCAGCGAATCACAAACAAAAGTGGTACGATCCTATAAATATCTTGAGAATTGAATTTCGAGTTAGTATACTTTGAAACTAGGCAGTGACCATAATTAAAAGCGCCAAAAATTTACGTGAATAATAAATATTTGTTAACAGTGAAATTATAAAGTGTAGAATTGTGAAAATTGTGCCGTACTTCTGAGACGTAAGTAAATAAGATTTAGGAAATTATAACATTTCTCATAATAAATAAAACAGGACTCTGAATGTCCATCTAAATTACTCTGAATGTCCATCTAAATTACTCTGAATGTCGATCTAAATTCCTCTCTGAAGGTCGATATAAATTTCTGAATTTACCATCTCAATTACCATCGGAATGACCATCTCAATTACGATATAAATTACAATCATAAATTACAAGTAAAATAATGTTACGATTCCTGTAGAATTTTAAATTACGAGCCACTACGATCAAAAATACAATTTTGGAGAATGCTGACTGTTCAAGCAAATTAATGATAAATACTCTTTTGAGGAAATGAAAAACCTTTCATTGAAATAAACGCACCAATAACGATTTGGATATCGACTTCAATTCTTAGAAGCACCCATGAAAATAATTCAGGTTAGAGATTTTGATTACTTATTTTTAAAACTGTTTTATCTCAATATTTTTGATATGGTTTATTTTAAACTGTTTTATCTCAATCATAATTTAAAGTGTAAAAGCCAACAAATTGGGGGTTTTCTTGCGAATATTTTATGAAAAGTTACAGACAGCTTGAAACGTTTCAATAAGTCTTTAAAGGTAATAAAAGGCTCGTTTTGCTGGCTTGAGTTTGTAATAATTTGACAGATGTATATGATATACAAAGGGAGAAGATAGTTAAAAGAGTTGTAAATATTTAATCATTATAGTGTGTATTATAGAAGTGCTTTATTTAATTGAATCAGCTAGTCGAGGCAAAAGAAAATTATAAATTACCATTTCACGAGTGTTTGAGTAGTATAAGGGGCTGTGAGAGAGTAACAGGAGATATCACAGCATTTTTATGGCATCAAAACCGTGGGGCCCGATATAAGGGATATAACTAAGGTATATTATTTTTCCTACAGGAATTAACACAGCATTTTATTGCAACCAATCGTAGGGGCTGCGTTTAACACAGCAATATATATATATTATATATATATATATATTGCTATGTACTACTGGAATTATCGAGCCCCTACGTTGGGCCGCTATATTAATATTGCTATGTACAAACAAGAATTGTAATTATCTCCGACGTTGGGCTGTCTTATTAATATTGCTATCAATTCCCTCCAGAAACTTAACTGGATTTTATCTTGAACCAACCTTGTCTACCAATAACAAAACTTGATACGTTACCGCCTTACTTGTTATCAATTTCGTATTCAACTTATAGCTCCTCCTTGATTGTTTGAATTATCAAATCACTCCCATTAACTTTATCTTATGACCTCGACTAGCATTTATTTGGAATTATAAAATTCAGTTAATTCGATACTATAATATGAAACAAATATTATGTACAGTTTTTGGTAAATTATTTGAAATACACTTTTCAATTAATTAATGTTGTGAATCTCATTTATTAAAAATCATATACCTTTTTACTCAGAACCCAAAGTCACCAAAAAAACCTATTATCTTTATAAACGAAGTGTAGAACGTTCTAAACCTCTTATCTTATTACGCACTTTATACGTATTCAAATCCTTTGTTTTGGTGAACTTCGTCACATTAATTTATATATTAATTATATATTATATATTCAAAATAAAAATTATAGAAAAATAATGTCTTACAACTAAAAATCTAACCTGGTCTATTTTCTTCTTGCAATTGACGCATCCACTAATATTTCCCATGCATTAAGCTATCCATTTGAATAAAAATTATTTTCCCCCAATTCAGGATTATTACATGCCCATTCAAAATATTGTCTATCCACACGCTTGAACCATTGTATTTAAATTATTGCCATCACCCTCTGGACTACCATTAACTTATACTTATGCACCCTAATTTATTGTCATCTCATTCAGACTTATTACTTCATATCAATTTACCCAAACTTATAATACCATCAATTCTCAGAATATCACTTATTTTTCCCTGACTCGGAATTGCATTATTCTTCTCCACGGACTCAGAATTGTATTTATTCCTCCCCGGCTTCAGAATAGAATTCTTGCTATCATTTTCCCCTGACTCGAAGTTACATTTATTCTCCACGGACTCGGTAGCCGTTTAGTCGGCAATCGTAATTTTCATTTTTGCACTTAAACAATTTTTCACTTTGAATTATTATTACGTATCACTTTATTTTATAGTGGCGCACTTCGGCCTTTGTTGAGTTCAAAACTGCCTTCGTTATCACTGTACCTGCTAATATATCATTGATTTCCCACCCCGTCAGTGGGTATGGTCTACAAACTCGTCGCTTATTTTAACCAATCAAATAATTACATTTAAAGTAGTCTCTGATGTAATTTTCTATGCTTTCCAATAATTGTGACCTGGTCGCAGCTGTCTTCGTTATCAAACATGCGGTGTTTTGATGAATCTAATTGCTTTTAGATAAACAACTGATGCAATTCGATTTCTAATTTTCATATCTGCCTGTTATTCACGCAATTTTTAATCTTCTTTCTTATCAAAAATGGTTAACCATTTGTACACATTTATATGCTTCTTGAAGCTCTATTTCTTATCTCCGTATTCACCTAATTGTTTGGAAGTCTTTTGAATGCGTGTTTAATTACACTTTATTATGTTTACATATGAAATACGCGTGCTTTCACTGAAAATATCATTATTTGCATTGACTAAATTAACTAAAACTTTATCTACAGGGTATTAAATATTTACTATTTACCTAATACATGTGTTCCTGGGTTCTACGCTAACTATGCGTCTTTCTCTGTGTATTTGAGTCGCTTAAAACTATTTATACTTTATATACAGGGTGTTGATTGCTTACTATTTACAAACTATTTCCATTTCTCAATTTGCTGCCTATGGTAACTTCTCATTTCTAAACGACCTTTACTATAAAGTACACCCTTAAACAACCCCTTATCACAGCAATATATATATATTTATTGCTGTGTTCCTTCCGCCCCACGGTTGGGCTTGTCATAAAATGCTGTGTTAATCGTGCCCCACGATTGGGTCGTGCATAAAATGCTGTGTTATCTTCCTGTCGGAAAAATAATATACCTTTGTTATTTTATTAATATTTAGCCCCACGATTTGGGCGTCATAAAATGCTGTGATATTTTCTTTATATTACTCAAGCACTTGTAAAAATGTTAATCTATATATCTCTTTTCCTCAACTAGCTGATTCAATTAAACAAAGCAATTCTGCAATACACAGTATAATTTTTAAATATCTTCCCCTTTTTAAATTATTTACATATGTCAGATTTTGGGAAAATAAAGTCAGCAAAACGAGCTTTTTATTGTATTTAGAGACCTTTTAAAACGTTTCAAGATGCCTATTGCCTTTCATAAAATTTATCAAAGAAACCCCGGTTTTGTCGACTCTTACATTTTTGAATTATTATTGAATTAAAACAGTATACAGAAATAAATCATATCAAAATATCTAACCTGGAGTGCTTTAGTAGCTTCTCTGCATCCCCAAGAGTTTCCGTGTCCAGTCTGAATGTTTTGAGTCGAATTTGAAAGTCGACATCCAACCAAAATACTATCCAAATCGTTATTAATGAGTTTATTCCAGTAAAATGTTTTTCATCTCCGTAATTAACAAAACAGTAATAGAATATTTACCATTGTCAAAGATTACCAAATTAATTTAACAGGCAGTAATCTCCAGAGTCTCGTATCCAAAGCTCGTACCTAGGATCGTATCTAAGATCGTATCTAAGATCGTATCTAAAATCTTATCTAAGATTGTATGTAAGATCGTATCTAAGAGCCCTGTTCTATTTATTTTTAGAAATTGTATAATTTTACTAAATTTGGTTTACTTACGTCTGTAGTAGAACGGCTCGCTTACACAATTTTTACACTCTTATAAAAATAATTTTCACTTTACTTTTAATTAACTCTTTGCGTAAATAATTTAGCATTTTTGAGAATAGTTACTGCCCAGTTTCAAATGTATACTAACTCGTTCTTCAATTTTTATCATATTTATAGGCCTGGGTATAGTATAGGCTGGGCGACACCAATTGTTTTATCTCTTGTGTTATTTTGGAAACTTTACCAATTGTGTAGTTTAATTGCATGGAACACCCTCAATTTGTCACGTAATTCTTTCACATAACATCACAGTTAGTTCAAAATCCCAGGAACCTTCCTTCATCAAATCACGTATTATTGTTGTTTGCTTTATTCTAATTTAAATAGAAATAAATTTGGTGTTTGTTTATTTCCTAGTTAAATTGGGTTTTTGAACAAATGTAATACTTTTCTATTACGTACGCTTTTCAAATAATGCATAATTTAACCTGATCTAATTTCGATGCATTTCGTTACATTCTTAAATTTTTATCTTTGCTCGTAGCTACTCTTGGATATGCTTTTAATCGCTTGTACTGTTATATACAGTGTGCTCTCAACCAATAATATGTATAGTGACTTATTTACCCTTCTAATATCTGTAATTATGTGCTTTTGTTATTTGGGATTTTCTTTATATATATATATATATATATATATATATATATTACTACGATATCGCCGCTCGTCAGATGTATAATGATCAACTGCCTGCTAATCGCCACCTCTCTGTGCCTTTAAAATAATTTAAATTTAACACAATTAATTTTATGTTCCGACTAGCTCAGTGATACGCCGCACAGAGTGAACGACGATATGATAACAAAGAATTTTTACTCACTCCCCTCTAACACTCCATCTACCTGAATAAGGCAAGCGAAATTCACAAAATTAGTACAATAAGCTAAGAAAATTTACAATTTACAACTCTATGTCTTTTTAATACTATTTACTATCTACAAAACTTTTAAATCAAAATTAAAATAAATATTTCTATTAAATTTGTTCAATACCAAATTTATAACCCTCTTTAAGCAATTGAAGCCAGCAAAAATATTATAATTTAGCTTGAATGTTTTGTTGAATGTTCAAAGAACTATTCTCTTTTTTTATAACGTACTTTTGCGCACCAATCAAATTTTTGTTGACATACACAGGGTATTCAAATTACAAACATTTTTTTAAGCTCACCAAATATTTAAGATAATGAATATAACATACTATAAATTAAAGAAAATGATTCTGACCTTTTATTTCTCTTGCGGATTTCTTACTGTAGCTTCCTAATCCAAATCGGTTACTTGTTCAGTGGTTAACGCTCAGCTTGGCGTGCTCCCCAATACTTCAAAAACGTTTATCAGCTACTTGGAGTTGTTTTTGAAGTACCAACCCTGTACTTCGGATCGATTTAATCTCGATTTTGGTTTCCTTACTTAGAGTCGATTTATAGTTGTGCTCTTACTTAGATGAATGCCATTATATAGTTTCCCTAAATAAATTGTAAAGATTTTGTTTATATTAATTAAATTTAGACTTACGTTTCATATCAACGGCAGAGTTTTACACCCGTTTAGACAAATACTTCAACGCGTTCTTTTATTATTTACTTCACTTGTAAATCTTAATTTCTATTACGTGTCACTTTGACCAAATTGAAATTTACGTAATAATTTCGTATCAACTAATACAATTCACGCGTTGAATAAGGAATGCTCTTGCTTATCTGCTCTTAGTCGGTTTTTCAGACAACTTCGTTTCACGTGCTCGTATTGGTTGACCGTTTGCTATTTTGAAATTAGACCATGGCCAAGGCGTTACCATTATGTGCTTGTCTTCAACCTGTTGAGTTTTATTCGGTATGCATCCTTTATACGTTTAAATTTTTATGTATATCAAAGCTTTGTACTGGAGTTTGCTAAAAACTGGTATATCGTATATGCTTGAAACTGCACGTAGCCGTAATTTCTAATGTCCATATTTTGTGTTTATTAAATGTGGCGATTTCTACACGTCAAACGTCGCGTATGCTTTTGCTTCAATATCTATTCCTTATTGGGTTATGAAATATGTTTGCTTTTAAAAAATTTGTTTATTACAAACCGGTACAAATAATATGCATTTTATTGACTTCTATTACTTATGTAAATGCGTCGAGTTTGTAAAAGATTTCATTTCACGTTTGTTTTACTTTGAATATGCCTAATTTGTATTTATTTTAAGTTTATGAATGTTTTAAATGCTTTAAAATAGATTGGGTTGCGCCCGCAATTATTTATTTTAATAAATATGGTTGAATTATTACTAAAATGTGCCTCTTTTAATTAACTGTAGCTAGTTATTGATTTTATACAGGGTGATATGTATTTGCTTTTTTACGCTTGACAATATTTTAAATGGTTGAATTTGGATTAAATTGCTTCAAAAATTATTTATTTTGGTGACTGTGGTTAAATTGTTATTTAACGAGCTTCCTTTTATTAACTGTAGCTTGTTATTGACTCTATACAGGGTGATTTGTATTTGCTTTTGCATAATGAGCGAATTATGTACAGTTTATGATTTAAATGTTTGGTTTTCTTGATTTTTATGATGTTCACATGAAGTATACCTCCATTGTAACCTTATATACTCTTAAATAACCCTCTTATTTACAAAAGAATAAATATAAAGGTGCTGCTATTTAACTTCAACAAGCGAGAGATAATTAATACAGAATGAGAAATATGAGAGGCATTACTGCTATTCAGAGTAATCAGTATGTAACAAAAAATAGTTGAGGATTTTTATCGCTTGGATACGAGTTGGCGGTCTGCTATCACATTTATATTTAAAGTATACTTGCACACGCAATAAGGCACGTTGACATTGTTAGTTAAAAAGTATTAACACACCTCTGCAAATTCTGTAGCCAATTAGAAGGAATCAATTGTTTGTAGTTGTAAGACTGTCAGATACCGACTATTAAATGTCATGGACTATTACAATAGGGGTGATCTAAAAGGTATATGTTTGAAAAACAAATTTATATTAGTTTGAATGTAAAATGAGAAATAACTTAAAAACACCTTTAAATATTAAAAATAAAAATTTATTCGAATGCTTTGATGTGCATGACGTTTGGAGCTCTGTATGACTTAAATTGTAACAAATAAAATGTCGAGTCAAAACGACTAATATTGGATTCTTACCTTTTCTCTTGCTGCTATACAGTTAATCTGAGGCACAGGGGACCGACTCCTTCCAATACCATTTACGACTACGGTACTCCGAGTTGTCCCTGAAAAATGAAAAAATAAGACTCAAACTAATCAAACATGCTTGAATATGGTTTGCGCTTTAAAGTTCATTCGTAAAAAATTACATTGTTTGCTCAGTACTACTGAGTGTATTATTTTGACATCTAGAAAAAGCAGGCAGATACTTTGTAACGCTTGCGCGAGTTAAGCATGACCCCACCAGCTCTACTAAAAATAAATTAAAAGGGAACTAATTGTTATTCTATAACCAAGTTAACATATTAAAATGTAATTAAATGAAAAGCTATTAATTGCGAGTATATATTTGATGTACAATTGAATTAATATTTAAATTAATGTAACACTGTAAAACATATTAGGAACTAGCGGAGGTGACTAGAAACAGCAGGATATAGTTAAGTGTAAAAGCTGAAACCTTAACTGGCGCAGTCATGCAGGATCCAAAACGGCAGCTGAGAATTTGAAAACAGATGAAGTCTTTTCAAAAATCAAAGTTTTACCCTGGTGAAGATCTACAGGCTTGTGAGTTTCTACTCTTTGTTTGAAACAAAAAAATCACTACAGGAAAGAGATAAACTTGTCGAATTTCACTTGAAGAAAAAAAAAGGAAATTGGTACACAAATCGATCCTAAGCCAACAACGACGCATTTGATGTGAGTACTGAACTTTTGTTCGCATTAACGAAACAAAATTCCTTAAAAAAACTTTTTTTTATATAAATAGCTTAATACGTTACTGATATTGCTCATCATTTATTGAATCAATTATTGAATTATCGCATTACCGAATTATCGAATTATTGAATTTTATTGAATTATTGAATTATCAAAATATTGAATTTTTGAATTATTGAATTATCGCAAATTGAATTTTTAAATTATTGATTTACTGAAATATCGAATTAGTAAATAAAAAGATTGAATTATTGATTAGTAACCATTGTAAAATCTTGAATACGAATTATAAATCGTGCAATTAATAAATTTAATAAAACAAAACAAGTAAATAAACATTTATGAAATAACAGAAAACCTAAGCCAATCAGAAATTTCAACCAACGATGAAATAAAAATCGAAACAGGCAACTCGATAACAAAAATAACCGTAGATATAAGCGAACTAACAAAAGAAATTGAAAACAAATTTTTAAACTCAACAGATAGAAAAGAATTCACAATATCAACTAATAAATTAAAATTATGTTTAGACGCGATACCGAACTACGAAGGAAATCAAGCAACCCTCGGGATATTCATAAGCTCGTGCGAAATATTTTTAAATACCTTTTTTGACGAAAAAAATCCAACACAAAATTTACGGCATTTAAGATTAATAATAAACAAACTATCGGAAAGTGCACTAATCCCCATAGCAAATCGTAAAGACTTAAATTCATGGGATGATTACAAACGACTCCTTATTTCATACTTCGCAGATTAATGAAATACAAAAGGTTTAGTCCGAGATTTATTAAGTTTAAGATTACAAAAAGAGAAATCCCCATATCAATCCGGAATGAGAATACAAGACTTACGAAGTTTAATTTTACCAAAACTAAAACTTGAAGAAACTAATGCAAATTTAAAATTAACGAAAACCGAAATGTGCGATGAAATGGCTCTAGACGCATATATAAACGCTTTGCCGGGAAAACTATCTGACGAAATAAGATTTAAAAACCTCGCAAATTTAAAAAACGCGATGAATTTAGTAATAGAAGAAGAAAACGTATCATATTACAGAAATCATATATATGACACGAATCGTTACAAATTATGTAAACCTCCACACAGATTACAATCCACGTACAATAAAGCTCAACTTCATCAAAACAAATTCCCTACCCCACACTTTCAAAACCCACACAATTTCAATACCAAGAACAAAGTTTTACCACAAATCAAACGTATAAATCGTCATGCAAACCATATAAAACTATTTAAGAATCCCACAATTTACAAAACTCAATTAACTGGCACACAAATAACTTCCAAAAACCTCTGAGGACTTTTCAGAGCAATCGCCTCAAACAATTAAATCAAAGGCTATTCTACATCAGATTTTTTAATGCTTAACCGGAGGGTACTACATTGGCCAGGAAGCGAATATTTTTTTTACTTGGAAATTTTTAATTTTGCCGTATTCTTGCTGTTGCAAGCAAGGTAGGGGATCTTTAACGTGCGTGACAACATTCACATACGGGACCTCCATTGTACCCCTTATCTAAACGAGGGCGTATTTTTGTGAAAAATGCTCGCCTAATATTTTTCAAGCGGAACGTGTCGGAATTCAAACTCGGGACCTTGGACGTAGTAGTTACACACATACCACTGCGCCATAAAGCCGCCAATTAAAGACTACCTTACATGTGATTTTCCAATGCTCCAGCCGAAGGTACTGCATTGGCCAGGAAGCAATTTTTTTTAACTAAAAATTTTGAATTTTGCCGAACCCTTGCTGTTCAAAGCAAGATAAGGATCTTTAACGTGCGTGATAACACTCACACACGGGACATTCATTTTACCTCTCATCCGAACGAGGGCGTATTATTGTGAAAAATGCTCGCCTAATAGTTTTCAAGCGGAACGTGTCGGGATTCGATCTCGGGACCTTGGACGTAGTAGTCACACACATACCACTACGCCAAGGAGCAGCCAATTAAAGACTACCTTACATGTGATTTTCCAATGCTTCAGCCGAAGGTATTACAATGGCCAGGAAGCGAGTTCTTTTTACCTGGAAAATTTGGAATTTTGCCAAACCCTTGCTGTTCCAACCAAGGTAGGGAAAACATTCACATACGGTACCTTCATTTTACCTCTCATCCAAACGAGGGCGTATTTTTGTGAAAAATGTTCGCTTAACATTTTTCGAGCGGACCGTGTCGGGATTTGAACCCGGGACCTTGGGCGTAGTAGTCACACGCATACCAACTACGCCGCGGAGCCGCCTAATTAAAGGCTACTTACATGTGATTTTCCAATTCCCCACCCGAAGGTACTACATTGGGTAGGAAGCGATTTTTTTTTAACTAAAACTTTTGAATTTTGCCGAACTCTTGCTGTTCCAAGCAAGACAGGGATCTTTAAAGTGCGTGACAACACTCACACACGGGACCTCCATTTTACCTCTCATCCGAACGAAGGCGCATTTTTGTGAAAAATGCTCGTTTAATATTTTTCAAGCGGACCGTGTCGGGATTTGAAGCCGGGACCTTGGGCAAGTAGTCACACGCATACCAACTACGCCACGGAGCCGCCTAATTAAAGCCTACTTACATGTGATTTTCCAATTTTCCACCCGAAGGTACTACATAGGCCAGGAAGCGATTTTTTTTTAACTAAAAATTTTGAATTTTGAGGAACCCTTGCTGTTCCAAGCAAGATGGGAATCTTTAAAGTGCGTAATAACACTCACACACGGGACCTCCATTTTACCTCTCATCTGAACGAAGGCGCATTTTTGTGAAAAATGCTCGTCTAATATTTTTCAAGCGGAACGTGTCAGGATTCGAACACGGGACCTTGGGCATAGTAGTTACACACATACTACTACGCCATGGAGCCGTCATTTAAAGACTACCTTACATGTGATTTTCCAATGCTCCAGCCGAAGGTATTACAATGGCCAGGAAGCGAGTTTTTTTACCTGGAAAAGTTGGAATTTTGCCGAACCCTTGCTGTTCCAAGCAAGGTGGGGATCTTTAACGTGTGTGACAACACTCACACACGAGACCTCCATTTTGCCTCTCATCCCAACGACGGTTTATTTTTGTGAAATATGCCAGCCTAACATTTTTCAAGTGGACAGTGTCGGGATTTGAACCCGGGACCTTAGGCATAGTAGTCACATGCATACCACCTACGCCATGGAACCGCCAATCAAAGACTACCTTACATGTGAATTTCTAACGCCCCACCCGAAGGTACTACATTGGCTAGGAAACGAGTTTTTTTTTTCTGGAAAATTTGGTATTTTGCCGAACCCTTGTTGTTGCAAGCAACGTAGAAACATTTAACGTGCGTGACAACACTCATACACGGGACCTCCATTTTACCTCTCATCCGAACGGGGGCGTATTTTTGTGAAAAGTGTTCGCCCAACGTTTTTCAAGCGGACTGTGTCGGGATTCCAACCCGGGACTTTGGGCTTACTAGTCACACGCATACCAACTACGCCACGAAGCCACCCCCCTTCATAACCTTACATGTGATTTTCCAATGCTCCACCCGAAGGCTCTACATTGGTCAGGGAACGAGTTTTTTAACTTAAAAAATTTTGAAATTTTTTCAAACCCTTACTGTTCCAAGCAATGTAGGGATCTTTAGCGTGCGTGACAAGACACACACGGGACCTCCATTTTACCTCTTATCCGAACGAGTGTGTATTTTTTTGAAAAATGCTCGCCTAACATTTTTCAAGTTTATCGTGTCGGGATTCGAACCCGGGATTTTGGGCGTAGTAGTCACACACATACACTACGCAACGGAGACGCCTAATCAAAGATTACCTTACATGTGATTTTCCAATGCTCCACCGAAGGTATTACATTGGCCAGAAAGCTAGTTTCTTTTACCTGAAAATTTGGAAATTTGCCGAACCCTTGCTGTTTCAAGTAAGGTCGGGATCTTTAACGTGCTTCACAACATTCACACACGGGACCTTCATTTTACCACTCATCCGAACGAGAGTGTATTTTTGTGAAAAATGCTCGCCTAACATTTTTCAAGTGGACCGTGTCAGGATTCGAACCCGGGACTTTGGGCGTGGTAGTCACACGCATACCAACTATGCCACGGAGCCGCCCCCTTTTTCATAACCTTACATGTGATTTTCCAATGCTCCACCCGAAGGCTCTACATTGGTCAGGAAACGAGTTTTTTAACTTAAAAAATTTTGAAATTTTTTCGAACCCTTACTGTTCCAAGCAATGTAGGGATCTTTAGCGTGCGTGACAAGACTCACACACGGGACCTCCATTTTACCTCTTATCCGAACGAGGGTGTATTTTTGTGAAAAATGCTCGCCTAACATTTTTCAAGCAGACCGTGTCGGGATTCGAACCTGGGTCCTTGGGAGAAGTAGACACACACATACCACTACGCCACGAAGCCGCCTAATCAAAGGTTACCTTTCATGTGATTTTCCAATGCTCCACCCGAAGGTACTACATTATCCAGGAAGTGAGTTTTTTTACCTGGAAAATTTGGGATTTTGCCGAACCCTTGCTGTTCCAAGCAAGGTAAGGATCTTTAACATGGGTGACAACACTCACACAAGGGATCTCTATTTTACATCTCATTCGAACGAGGGTGTACTTTGGTGAAAAAAGCTCGCCCAACATTTTTCAAGCGGACCGTGGGATTCAAACCCAGGACTTCGGGCGTAGTAGTCAAACGCATACCAACTACGCCACGGAGCCTCTTCCCCCTTTACAACCTTACATGTGATTTTCCAATGCTCTACCCGAAGGTACTATATTGGCCAGGAAGCGAGTTTTTTAGCTTGAAAAATTTTGAAATTGTTTCGAACCCTTGCTGTTTCAAGCAAGGTAGGGATCTTTAGCGTGTGTGACAACACTCACACACGGGACCTCCATTTTACCTTTCATCCAAACGAGGGCGTATTTTTGTGAAAAACGCTCACCTAATATTTTTCAAACGGAGCGTGTCGGGATTTGAACCCAGGGTCTTGGGCGTAGTAGTCACACACATACCAACTACGCCACTTATCCGCCAATCAAATGCTACCCTTACATGTGATTTACTAATGCTCCACCCGAAGGTACTACATTGGCCAGGAAGCGAGTTTTTTAAATTGAAAATTTTAGAGTTTTGCAGAACCTTGCTGTTTCAAGTAAGGTAGGAAACTTTAGCGTGCGTGACAACACACACACGGGATCTACATTTTACCTCTCGTTCGAACGAGGGCGTATTCTTGTGAAGAATGCTCGCCTAACATTTTTCAAGCGGTTCGTGTCGGGATTTGAAACGGGGACCTTGGGCGTAATCGTCACACGCATATCAACTACGCCACGAAACCGCCAATCAAAGGCTACCTTACATGTGATTTTACAATGCTCCACCTAAAGGTACTACATTGGCCAAGAAGCTAGTTTTTGTTACCTGTAAATTTGAAATTTTGCCAAACCCTTGCGTAACGTGCGTAACAACACTCACGCACGGGACCTCTGTTTTACCTCTCATCCAAACAAGGGTGTACTTTTGTGAAAAATGCGCGCATAACATTTTTCAAGCGGACCGTATCAGGATTCGAACCTGGAACTTTGGGCGTAGTAGTCACACACATACCAACTACGCACGGAAGCGCCTAATCAAAGGCTATCGCCAAATTATCAAAGTTATCCTCTAAGACCACAACCAATGCGATCCACTCATAGGCCGTATGATGATTACAAACCAACTCCTATGGCCGTAGATAGAAACACTGAATTCACAAAATTAAACAAAATAAATAATTTAACACAAAGAAATTCTACAACACAAACATTACCAAGAATGACCTCCGAAAAACGTGTAAAACGAGAAAGACAAATTTATAGAACACAAAGCGATTTTCATCTTTTTGCATTACCCATAAAAGTAAAACACCAATATCAAATCATTATCCCCCAAGAAAAATTTCTATTTTAAATGAATAAAAGTATGGTATATCAAATGAACAATGCAAAGAAATACAGGCAAACCAATACATATGTGACTCCATAACTACAAGTTACATAAACGAATTATCCCCATGTGAGATACAAATATTACAAGTTTTCAAACATTACGAACAATGTTTACCAAAATAAAAAGAGATAACACAGAAAAAAAATAAAAAAATTTCAAAAACTTCATGGATAAGAATATTTCCGCAAGAAATTGTGAAAGAGAAGGGACAACGCAAACAATTTCAGGCACATATTTAATTACAATTGAAGAAAACTGTTATTTAAAGATTGAACGAGACGTCACTAGAACTTACAAAAAAGAACCAGTTAAAAATAAAAAAATAGCAAATCTGCTTACACTCTACAATTAATAGTAAACAACACGTAAAATAAGTTAGTCACTTCTGAAAACGATTTTTTAAAAAGCATTTTTATTTGCGCGAGGACATTACATCACTGAAGTCGTACATATTCCGATTCCGCTACCTCTATTTATACTATTTCTTATCTAATGCATTTGAAATACGTAACTCTTCCGGCCCTAAATGAGAACTATTGGGAACCATAGTTCAAAAGTCCAGGAAAGTTCCTCAACTCATGTTTTGTGGTATCTTCGTTTACATTTTTAGCTACTAACTATAAAAATATACGGAGTGTGGCTATTAAGTAACGAGACTGACTCTATAAAACATTTTATTTTGATTTCATACATATTACTTATTATCATCTTCAATAGACATCCCTTCTCTATCCCTACAGCGCTCCATGCAAATCTTCCAGTGTTCGAAACACTGCTGAATTCTTCTTCTGTCAGCTCCTTCAGGACGCGTGCCGTTTTATTTTCACAGCTTCAACGGACTCAAATCTTATTCCTTTTATGCAGATTTTACCGTAAGAAACATATAGAAGTCGCACGGCGCAAGATCGGGCGAATATGGCAGATGGTCTAACATTGGAATACTGTACTTGGCTAGAAACCTCTTGATAAACAATGCGGAATGAGTCGGCGCATTGTCTTGGTGGAGATCTCATGACTTGTTGTTCACAATAAGGGTCGTTTTTTCCTTATTCTTTTACGGAGTTCAGCAAGAACATGAAGGTAGTAATGTTGATTAATAGTTTGGCCTTCAGGAATCCAGTGAAGGTACACAATCCCATGAATATCGAAAAAAACATTTTCATTGCTTTGAATTTTGATTTGTTCATTGGAGCTTTTTTGGCTCTCGGCGAAGATGGGCGCTTCCAGTGCATGGATTAGCGTTTCGTCTCATGTTATTACCTTTTCCAATAAGTTTGAGTCATTTTCAATGCCAAGTGTCAGTACAAATATTTTTGCGAGCTTCTTGTTGTTCATGTTACAATTGTTATGTAAAATTTGACGTACGTGTCCTTTATCAATTCCTACAGTTTCAGCAATGGCACGAATACTTAACCGAATCAAATCCTAACTACGCCCACATCACTTCAAAACTCCACCATCCAAAATACTTTATTCCTCCTACTAAAATTTGTAATCCCTCCTACTTCCATAGATATCCCTTCCTTTCAACAAGACCAAATCATCTCCAATTGCGCCCCCCACCCAACGCACCCTCAGATGATATCCTTGACACCAACGTCCTTGATTCCATTATCTCCAAATTAAATACTCACAAATCTCTAGGTCCAGACAACAACACAAACATCATCATTCAAAAATCATGGTCAATAATCCGTCAACCCATCATCCAACTATTCCAAAAATGTCTAAGCACCGGTATCTTTCCTGACACCTTTAAACATGCCAATATTACTCTACTACTGAAACCTGCAAAACCTTCTGAAGACCCACGTTCCTACCGTCCAATTGCCCTTCTTTCATCCATCGGTAAACTCCTTGAAAAACTGATCCTACAAAAACTCCAAACACACATCGAAAATTACTCCCTGATTTCCCACAACCAACACGGTTCCCGCCAAGGGCACAGCGCAGAACAAACAATCTTTCCTTAATTTCCAGAATCCGATCATCACAATCCAGATACGTCATAGCAATCTTTCTCGATTTCCACTCCGCCTTTGATCTCCTCTGGTCGCCCAATGTCCTGAACCAACTCAAAATACTGAAATTCCCTTCCAATATATATAAATTTATCCGATCATATTTGTCTTCCCGAACAGCAAGCCTCCGTACAAACTACTTTTTTTCTACCATGTCCCTAACACAAGGCTGTCCTCAAGGATTCATTCTATCACCTACCCTTTGGAACCTATCCATCAACCCTCTCCTTGACGTTAATATTTCAAACACAGATACCTTCGCCTATGCAGATGACCTCACGTTCCTTATTCACGGTAACTTCCGCCTCCAACTACAATCCACTGCAAATATCCTAATCCAACATATCGAACAATGGTCAATCCTAAATAAGTAACCTATCTCTCCTACTAAATCCAGAATGTTACTATTAAAAGACTTCTTTGACCCCCGCCGCAGTTCTACTATCCATATCCTAGGAACACCCTTAACCTTCTCTGAAGATGCACACTCACCTCCAAAAAACCAGCTCAAAAACCAAGTTAATCCTGCACAACATTCAGCAATCCTTACCTAAATCAATTCAACTAGCCCTACCTACAAGAAGACTAATTCTGAACAACATCACCATCCCCATTATGCGCTACGCTGTTGACTCTTGGTATCTCCTCACAACCTCACATTCCCGCAGAATCCTGAACTCAATCATACGTCTATATCTGTTATTCGTCTTTCGAGCCTTTCGAACCACCTCCACTACCTCTTTATACACAATATTAAAAATCCCCCGCCCCCTTAGAAATCCAACTACATCACTTCGTGCAACCTGTAGTCTAATATTCCGTCGTCCGATCCACCTCCGTAATGAAACACTATCTCCTGATATGTACCGCACAATCTCTACTACCGACCTTAAGTCCCGCATTTACAACACCCTCCTTCACTCCTGGCAAGAATCATGGTCCTACTCCGATACCGGCAGATACACCAACCAAATATTTCTTACCATTACTGACATCCCCAATCACATACAAAATTCCAGCCGTACAATGATCCAATTCCTAACTGGTCATGGAAAATTCCAATCTAAATTACACGCCAATCACCTAATACCCTCTCCACTATGCCCATGCAGTCTTGATTTCCCGAAACGCCAGAACATCTACTATACCATCGCCCCGCCTTTACTCCCATCCGAAATACCTACAAACAAATCATTCAACTCGAAATATTTTCCCCACTACCAGATTTCAAATTCCTAATCACTAACTTTCCCCTTTCTTTACACGCCTTCCTACAAGAAATCCTAGACACTAAACCTTCTATACTCCCATCTTAACCCCTCTAACCTGCGATTAAACATGGATAGAAGTTGATATTGCATCGGACCTCACGAAGCCCCCTCTCCCTGCCCTGGATCAAGTTTCTGAAGTCACCTGAAGGAAAAGCGAGTCTGAGGAGAAGACCAACTTAAACGGAACGAGTTTTTTTTATTTTGTTTTTCTGATTCCTTATTTTTTTTTTCTACTAACTTAGAATGTTCAAACTAGGATGGGCCAATGGCCTAGGTATAGCTTACAATAAAGCTTATTCATACATACATACATACATACATACATACTTAACCGACAGTCAGATCGAATTAGATTACCGATTTTTTCGATATTGTCATCCGTTTTTGACGTGGAAGGGCACATTCTGTAAAATTCAGTGCAGTTTGAACTATTTATATTTTGATTGTTGTTACGTGCCAAAGTGGCACTTTAACATTGTTATTAGGTTAGTTTGATGTGCGGGAGTTTCGCGCCATAATTTCAAAAGACGCGGGTCGCGGGAATTTTAAAGATATGTTCATCCCATGTAGTATGGTCTGAATCAATATAGGAAGAAATAGCGGTAATTAAGACTCGATTTACTCAGTCGGTAGAGCATGAGACTCTTAATCTCAGGGTTGTGGGTTCGAGCCCCACGTTGGGCGCCAATTCTTATATTCTAGACGGTAGAGCAAGGAACTACATAGGTAAACCTAACGATACGTTACCAAAAAGCGACCCCTTCACTCGAAGATACCAGGTAAAAAGCCACGTTTCAGAGCGTCACCAAAACTCGTCCCCCTCTTTTGTCTTTTACACATCCGCCGAAGTTATTCGCCTACCCTCTAGTGTCGTGCGATCTGCGCAAATGCACTCTGTTGTAACGGAAGTACACGCCTAGTCTAAAGGACCACCTGCGATATTAATCCGACAAGATAAAGTATAACATATGTTAACATTCACTAGGCTCCTAAGAGAACTAGTACGATCATTTTCCTAACGAGTACATTGACTACGATAAGAAAATCAGACAAAAGTTGACAACAACTTAAAAGTATCATTACAGATACAAACACACAACAACAAACTGTTTTAAGGTAGTTTCTCAAAACGGTAGCACCCTAAACACACAAAAATGCCCAATTATAAGCAGTTAAGTACAGGTACACTGTCCCAATATGCTAAAACAACCGAGAGTTTAGTAAGGTAACAATAAAAAGCAATAGCACCTCACCACAAAGTTCAATAAAAACAATGAAAAAAAAATGTTTATAAGTTATGTTGATTTAATAGAAAAAACAAATAAAGATATAGTATAATGATGTAGTATAATGTGGGCGACTGCAATAATTCAGAAGAAAAACACATGGAATAGACAATCCTAGTTTTTGCAACTGCGAATATGAACATATCTTTAAAATTGCTCAAGCTTTGCGTACATCTAAACACGAAGCAACCCAATTCACTCCGTCATTTCTTGTTTTTGGAAGATATATCCCAATCGATGGGAGTTACTATGGCTTAGTGCCTGACGATACTAACGTAATTGAATTTGACGATAAAGTACGTTGGGACAAAGACCAACAATCATTACCTTCTATCTTTAACGACGTTAGGAAAAATTTGTTAAAAGCTTACGAAAAGAGTAAGGACCACTATAACTTACGTAAACGAAATATTTCCTTCGCCTTGGGCGAACAAGTTTGGAAAAAGAATTATGTCTTATCGGATGCATCTAAGAAATTTTCTTCAAAATTAGCCCCTAAATTCATTCTTTGTAAGGTCACTCGTGTCATTAGTCCCCTTATCTACGAGCTTCAGGATGCTGAAGGAAAACGCCAAGGCAGGTGGCATATTAAAGACCTTAAGCCATTCTCTGCTGATCCAAATGCTACTTAAGTTTTTCACGTTCTATTTTCCTTACGATTTACCTAATATTTTTTTGTTCTCACCATCAATTAGTTAACTTTAATTACTTATTCCTTCTCTCATATAGTATATAATTTCTTACACGTTTAACTTTACTTCCCTTAAATCACCTATCTTTTTCTTTTGGTTGACTTTTCCTTGATCATACCGTTACTTATATATCACTTCATTCTCTACACCCCCAATATAACTTTGTTGTTTCATTTTATCAACCCTCGAACTTTTCCTACTGCATATTATTCGGTTTTTAGTATTTTTTCTTACGTCATTTAATTTTGTGTGGTAATTGTCGTAACTTTGGTTGCAATAACTCATTGAATTTTTACGATTGGTTTTAGCTGATGTTGAGTGAATGCTTTCTTCTTTGGGCTCACATAGGACACGCGCGATCTATGCCATTGAAAGAAATAGTTCATATTCGCAGTTGCAAAAACTAGGATTGTCTATTCCATGTGTTTTTCTTCTGAATTATTGCAGTCGCCCACATTATACTACATCATTATACTATATCTTTATTTGTTTTTTCTATTAAATCAATATAACTTATAAACATTTTTTTTTCATTGTTTTTATTGAACTTTGTGGTGAGGTGCTATTGCTTTTTATTGTTACCTTACTAAACTCTCGGTTGTTATAGCATATTGGGACAGTGTACCTGTACTTAACTGCTTATAATTGGGCATTTTTGTGTGTTTAGGGTGCTACCGTTTTGAGAAACTACCTTAAAACAGTTTGTTTTTGTGTGTTTGTATCTGTAACGATACTTTTAAGTTGTTGTGTCAACTTTTGTCTGATTTTCTTATCGTAGTCAATGTACTCGTTAGGAAAATGATCGTACTAGTTCTCTTAGGAGCCTAGTGAATGTTAACATATGTTATACTTTATCTTGTCAGATTAATATCGCAGGTGGTCCTTTAGACTAGGCGTGTACTTCCGTTACGACAGAGTGCATTTGCGCAGATCGCACGACACTAGAGGGGTAGGCGAATAACTTCGGCGAATGTGTAAAAGACAAAAGAGGGGGGACGAGTTTTGGTGACGCTCTGAAACGTGGCTTTTTGCCTGGTATCTTTGAGTGAAGTGGTCGTTTTTTTGGTAACGTATCGTTAGGTTTACCTATGTAGTTCCTTGCTTGATTATCTTTTGTTTGTCTACCCTTACCTGGTTTTCCTGCCCATTCCCTACATAGGTAGGTGACAATCTGAGAGCCACCTAGGCGTACCGATCTCCGCGACTCTGGATGAAGACCTCATGACTGCCGTAGCTGGCCGGAGCTGATCCGAACGCTTTTGTAGAGCGTTGGCGTATCATCTCTAATCCCTCCGGGAGGAGCCCTGATGGACTTGGTTAGAGGCCTACCCTAGCGCAACTTCGCGGGAATCTGGACCTATTATGTGAGTACTTCATAGTTTATATTGTTCACTATATCTTTGTTTTAAAATTAATATGTAAATTTCCGAAGTATTGCGCAATATTGGGGACGTCATGGGAAGATGACCGCGCCCAAATCTGTATAAGATTAGCGCTGCCAACCACCGATGGTGTCTAGTAAACCCCGCTTCCGGTGTTGTATTTATCGAACTTTTAAAATGTAACTACCGTTTAGAATGTAAGATTGTATAACCTTAGAGATTGAAACTGGTGTTTAATAGTTGTATTTCCGGAAGATGTGTCCATTGATTCGTCTTTATTAAAATTGGATGTGTTATTTGGGCGAACTTGAGCAAATCTTTGAGATGAACTTATGAAATTTTGTTTGTTATTGAGTGGTGTGTTTTGCATACCAAACCTGTTATTAAAATGGGAACTTGGATTATATGTTTTCCGATGGTCTAAAGGAGGTATAAAATCTGTTTGAGTTTCTATTTTGAAAATAAGACCCTTGCGTTTGAAATTGCGGATATGAAGGTTGGGTGTTTTGAGATGTATTTTATCCGAATGAAATGTTAAAGTGATTTGGATTCTTAAAATGGGTCTGAAATTTGAATTTGAATTTAAGTTACTATTTCTCTGTGTTGAGTATAAGAAATTTTCTTCTTCGATTACTAATCACATAGCTTACTCTAAACTATTAGGGCTACGTAGTCTAATATTCTTTTAAATGGTTACGGACAAACCACGAATATATGTTTTAAACTCAAGGTCATCATGACTTAAAAGTACGCTGTTCGGCTGAAGTGGTCGATGAATTTAATTTTGCAATTATTAAACTCCTTGTGTCTTGGCAACGCATTTCAAAATTATATGGCGTCTCATGTTTATTTTGTCTTAAATCGCGAATAAGACAATCCATATCGCGCTTGATCTCCAAAAGATAAATTTAACGCGTTTTTGATTTAGTCCCAATTTTTAAACTCTATGCGTGAACCTATTAATATCTGAGCTCTACCTATCAATTTGCCTATAATAGCCCTAAGTAAGAAACTGTTCAATTGAATATTTGTTTGACTAGCGAATAACTTAATTACATTCTCACAATTTTCGATAAATATTGTCAAGGTATGAGAGTTTCCATCGTAAGGGAGAATGGAATCTAAATGTAATTTTAGTAATTGATAATTTGTTTGTTCAGTTGCGATGTTAGAATTAATTAAGTTAACTAAATTACTGAAGCTGTTTTCTGAGCTTTCCAAAATATTTGAGCGAGCCCTTGAATTATTCTGTATAATATCTATGTGCGTGTTATTCGAACTTGTTTCTAAACTTTCCTCGTTACTTATTCTAAAACGTTCTAGTAAGACTGCTAAGTTGTTTATATCACAATCAGTCGAAAATCAATTATAAAATGCTAGAAAAGGAAATTCAAAATTAGTTTACATTAATATGATGCATTGAATCCGCATTTTTAAAAAACGATTCTGTTTCTTGGGCTGGTGTCTGGATTGGACGATTTTGTTCCTTCTCCAAACGAAGTGGATATATCACTTTCAGTAAACAACAGAGACGATATAAACGATATTCGTTCGTTGTAAACACTATCACTTTCGAGGTTCTTTATTTTGGTAAATCGTTAAAACGAAAAATTTTCGACGGACCGAAAATATCCAAATATGTTGCCGACTGCGCCAAATAAGTTAGTCACTTTCGAAAAAGTTTTTATTTGCGTGAGAGCATTATATCACTGAAGTTGTACATATTCTGATTCTTAAATTTAGCGCTACCCCTATTTATACTATTTCCTATCTAATGCATTCGAAAAACGTAACTCGCATGAAACAGTGAACTATGTAGAACCCTTACCGTTAGAACACTTAAATTTTGAATTATATAGTGTAGTGAAAACAATGGCCAATCACTTAAACCAGTTAAATAAAATAACCCCACCCCCTCCAGTGCATTATAACAATATAAGCATTAGGCCAATAATATTTTTTATTTTACTAGCTTCCGCAATAGCATATTCGACGCACAAGATGTATATCAACTACATACACAACAAAAGACAATCAACAAAAGAAAAACCTCAAGAAATGCAAGAAAACCAAGAAACGAAGAATTTTTAAATGCAATAACCTTCAAGACAAAAATGTAATATAAATTTATATATTTGATATGATAACGCTGTACGTCGATGTAATTATAGTCTCAGTCTCCTTCTGATCACCACCGTTCTGTATATTTTAATACCATAAAATTTAAATATGCCTCGGCTAGCCCTGTTTAATTCACACAGAGTGCACAACGTTACGATAATCAAATAATTTACCCCTTTTTCCCTAAAACTGTTCCTGCTTTGCATGATATAACGAAGTCGATTAATATTTGTATAATCAGAAAAAAAAACCATATACACTTCATAGTTTAATCTGTTTAACTTTATGACAAAAATGAGCCCCTGAATCAAATAACAATAAATTTTAAATTGTTTATCTCCAAAAATCAAAGCTCCCTTTCCCTATTTTAAAGTCAGCAAAATGACGTTGGACTCTACTAAAAATTTCTCTGAACGTTCTTGCTTTTTCCTCTCGTTTTTGATGACTCTTTACAAAAAAATGTTCAAGTATAAAATATGCTCAATGTTCAAAAATAATAAATTGAAAATAATGCCTTATGCTAGATAGTTCTGACCTGTAGTTTTTCTTGTGCGCCTTTCTGCTGCGTGCTGCGGATTAGTACCCCAATATTACATTTAGTTGAGTTGCCCCATTCAATTTATTTAGTCTCCAAGTTTTACCCCGTTTAATGTGATCTCCCTTAAATTTACACAATGTCGTAATGTCCTTTGAATTTTCGTAATGTCTCTTCAATTTACGTAATGTCACTTAGAATTCTTGTCATCTGACTTAGATTTTGTACTGTCTTCGTAATCTCACTTAAGTTTCGTGATCTCTCAGAGTTTTTGTAGCCTAACTTTGATTTCGTACTTAGACTTAGAGCCCTATATTATAAATATTTAACTTAAATTAATTAATAAATTTCTACTCACGTCCAACAAACGAAGTGTCTGATATATTTCCACTATAATTTATTTAAAAATTTTATAACACCACTTTTCACAAAATTTTGTTTATTTAATTTGAATATTTACTCGACGCGTACATTCTCGAATAATGGTGATGCAACTTGTGCTTGGTTCAAACTAAGACTGTCTGCTTATCAAACTTGCGCGTTATATAGTCTACGCCCCATATAAAAATTCATTGGTTATCTGAGCTCTTGTTTAAAGTTTACGACCAACCATGGGTTGTTTTGGATATTTTTGGACTTTTACAGGTATATCTCTGATAAAACCTTGTCGAAACGATTTCTTGAACACGTAGGTACAAGTGGATTTCTAGATTGTATTTATGTTATACTGTCTGTTTTGATGTTGTTACAGGAATTTCTAATTTGCCTTGACACGTAATTTCACTTATGGCTGCTTTTGTTTATCAAGTGACGTAAATTAACATATTTCTGCTTACATTTTAGCGTTTCCGAAGTGTATTTATTTCGAAGGACGCGTTTCTTATCAGGACACTATGCTATCTGCTTTCACTATCACATGTTTATTGTGAATTGTATTATGATTTTTTAGATTTTTACTGTATTTAACGCGTATTGATTTACAATTTAGGAATACTTTTAGTGTAAGACAACTTTGATTGCGTGTAGAGTTATTTCTTTTGCTGAATGTGTATTTATTGTTGAATGATTTGCTTCCCGGCATTAATTAAAGTCAACTGCGATCCTTATACAAGGTGTTAAATGTTTGCTCTTTGCATAATTATCAAATTGCGAATTTTTCAGACTAAATAAATGCTGTTTTCTAACTCCTAGTACTATCTACATGTATTGTGTAACCATTATGACTCAATATACCCCTAAATAATCCTCTTATCATAGCAATATATATATATATATATTGTGTATATATATATATATATATATATATATATATATATAGTTAAGAATTGAAAATCTAATAAAAATTTATATTGTATGTAAATTTAAGAAGTAACAAATAGAACAGGAAAGGAAAAACGTTTTAGATTAAGAAACAAGTTAAAAATTAAATGTAAACCAATTTTACAAATCAACCCCACTTTGCGTGATTTGGTTGTTACGTTAATCGAGGCAGCCACGTTGGGCGTCAAATTTATGCTACGTTGACTCGTAGCCGAGCGTAACACCAAGAAAATCAAAGAAAGGACCGGGCTCAATCGGAGATTAGGGGGGGTTGTAGACAGCAGACCAACATATAACGTACGTGGCTGTAAGGACTTAGTAACAATACCTGCAATAAAAAAAGTCAGAATAGCAAACCTGCAATAAAAAAAAATTAGTCCTGCAAACCTGAAATAAAGAAAAAGCATAGCATGCTGATCGAGCATAGATTGTTCAGTACTTTGTAGAATGTAGAAAAAAAACCTGTTTGGATAATCTATATAATACAACAACGGTAACAGCAATACAAAAAATTTTTAGTAAGGTAATATTGGGGAGTAGCAGAAACGTTTCCTCACACACCAATTAAACATAAATCAGACAAAATTTTAACAAAAGATAAATAGGTAAGCACAATTGATATGAGTCATTCAGTATTGTTGATTTTTCTTTTTTTTTTGTTTGTTTTTTTTTAAATAGCATGCAAGTCTATGTTAAAAGGTATCAGAACGACAAAGATATGGCAAAACAACGGATAGATATTTAAAGTAATAACAAGTAGGAAATAGTTCAACTTACAAAAAGTCCTTCAGTAACGCTTCCTTGCCATTGAAGTGTGGGATTCACGATGTCCGGCACTAACGAAGCACTTCACCCTTGACTGTGAGGGTGTTGATGGAACTTATCACACGTTACCCTAATCACACCTACGTATTTCACTGGTGTTAGCAGCAGACATTATTACGCGACGGAACTATGTAGCATTGATAAATTTCTTGTTACTTCTATTTTCCCGAGACAATAATTTCGAAATATTTTGTAGCACTAGTTTAATTTCAACTGGGACCAAATGTATATTATTTTCATAAACATCCAAAAAAGCAGCGAGAAACTTCAACCAATACCTTTGTAAACCGGTAATCTGTTATATTTTGCCAATAACGAAATTTGCGCAAGCAATGTTCTATTTTAGATTCTTTGGGGTTAGCAAATTCAGAAACTACAGTATCAACTGTATTTGGATAATCCAAAGTATGCACTACTCTGATAAAATAAAAAACAAAGGGGACCGCGAAACTAGATCGCACACACAGTTTAAATATCAGAAGACAAAGCACCAAACAAAAAAACCCACAATGAGTAAAGCACGTGTATCACTAAAGTAAGTCCGTCAACTGTTCCGTAAAACACGCGTGCAGGTCGAGTTTAACAAGTTCTACCACTTTTATTTCCAACAGAAAATCAACTAAAAACAATGAGTAAGGCACGCGTAAACAATAAAACCGTCCGTCAAATGTCTTTAAAACACACGTGCGTCGACCAAGCACGTTCGCCTATAAACCATACTACTTCAATCGAAATTAGCACTACACTCTCTACAGTTAATATACAACTTTTACTTCACAAGAAAAACAACTAAGATCCTGCCGTGCTTGTTCAGGAACAATTCCAAAATTGATACCGCACTAATGCTCACTATTGTCAAAGCAAAAGAAGAAACAGTATTTTCAACGTAATTAATATATAGGAACGAAGAACAAACTACCACTCCTTATCTGTTTATATCAACTCGTTGCTATTACAACCTCTTATCGACTATTATCTAGACTTGTATATCCACATAAGGAACCAAATTTATACGAATTGGGTAGTGTAAAATGTTAAGCCATAAAAATGCACGTTACATGGTAAAAGAGAAATGTTTTATTTTGTAAAAACAACATTTTTTCCGATGGTTGGTAGGAGTTAACCATGACCCACTTGTTTTACTAAAAAGAAATTAAAAGAAAACTAACTGTTAATACTCCCTGTATGTTTGTTTTGTATTTATCTTAATTTTTCTTGGGTATTAAGCCACCCAGAGTTTTTTAAATTGTCTTTATTTACGTTTCGATCCATAAGTGGTTTAATACTCAAGAAAAATTAAGAAAAAGAAAGTAATTGTTATTCTACAAGATGATTGTATAACCAAGTTAACATATTAAAAAGTAATTAAATAAATGCTAATAAAAGCAAGATGTTTATTCTATGTAGAATAGAATTAATATTTAAATTAATGTAACATTGTAAAACATATTAGGAACTAGCAGACGTGACTAGAAACCGCACGATATAGGTAAGTGTAAAAGCCGAAACTATGCGTTAATAAAGCTTACATTTGTAAATACACAGCATTTATCAATTTCGGCTAGTTTGTAACGTGCATTTTTAATAGCTTAACATTTTACGCTTTTTACCAATTCGTAAATACCTTTCTGCAATTACTATTTCTATATTTTATATTTATTAATCCGTTGAGTGGGTTGCATAGTTCTTGTCTTGCCGTTCGTATAAATTTTGTTGCTTATGTGGATATACAAGTCTAGATAATAGACGATAAGAGGTTGTATAGCAACGAGTTGATATAAAACAGATGAGCAGTTGTAGTTTTGCTCTTCTGTTCCGATATATTAAGTACGTTAAAAATACTGCTTCTTTCTGCTTTTGACAATAGTGAGAATTAATGCGGGATTAATTTTCGTATTGTTCATGAACAAGCACGGCATGTTTTTAGTTGATTTTCTGTTGGAAATAAAAGCGGTAAAGCTTGTTAAACTCGAGGCACGTGTGTTTTACGGAACATTTGACGGACGGTTTTATTGCTTACGCGTGCCTACTAATTGTTTTTAGTTCTTTTTCTTGTGAGACAAATGCTTTAAGAAACATTTGACGGACTTACTTTAGTGATACGCGTACTTTACTAATTTGTGGTTTTAGTTGTTTGTTTTGTGAAATAATAGTCGTAGAACTTGCTAAACTGACCGATTCTTTCTTTAGGATTAATGTGTGTGCGATCTAGTCTAGTGTCTCTTTGTTTTATCAGATTAGTGCATACTTTGGATTATTTAAATACAGTGGATACTGTAGTTTCTGCATTTTTCGAACACCAAAGAATCTAAAATAAATCATTGCTTGCGCGAATTTCGTTATTTGCGAAATATAACAGATTACCGGTTTACAAAGCTATTGGTTGAAGTTTCTCACTGCTTTTTGGAGGTTTATGAAAATAATATACATTTGATCCCTGTTGAAATTAAACTAGTGCTACAAAAGATTTCGAAATTATTGTCTCAGAAAATAGAATTAACAAAAAATTTATCAATGCTACATAGTTCCGTCGCGTGATGGTGTCTGCTGCTAACCCCAGTGAAATGCGTAGGTGTGATTAGTGTGACGTGTGATAAGTTCCATCAACACCCTCACAGTCAAGGGTGAAGTGCTTCGTTAGCGTAGGACATCGTGAATCTCACACTTCCGTTGCAAGGAAGCGTTGCTGAAGGACTTTTGTAAGTTGAACTATTTCCTACTTGTTGTTACTTTAAATATCTATCCGTTGCTTTACCATATCTTTGTCGTTCTGATACCTTTTACAAAAGACTTGCATGATATTTTAAAACATAAGAAAAAAAAGAAAGAAAGAAAGATCAATACTACTGAATTACTCATATCAATTGTGTCTTACCTATTTATTTTTTTTAACATTTTGTCTGATTTATGTTTAATTGGTGTGTGAGGAAACGTTTCTGCTACTCCCCAATATTACCTCACTTTGTACTAAAAATTTTTGTACTGCTTTTACCGTTGTTATATTATAAAGATTATCCAAACAGTTTTTTTTTACATTCTACAAAGTACTGAATAATTTAGACTTATCATTGCTGCTATGCTTTTTCTTTTTTTCAGGTTTGCTTGACTATTTTTCTTGCAGGTATTATCACTAACTCCTTACAGCCGCGTACATCATATGTTGGTCTGCTTTCTACAACCCCCCCTAATCTCCGAGTGAGCCCGGTCATTTCTTTGACTTTCTTTGTGTTACGCACGGCTACGAGCCAACGTAGCATAACTTTGGCGCCCGAACAGGGACTGCCACGAATTACGTAACAAGTTCAGGTGTTTAGTAGAACAATAATCGTAAAATTTTATAGAAACTGTATGGGTTACAGTTTAGAAAGGCCTATTTAATCATTAGGATAAGTATACACGCCCAAAAATAACTAGACTAGTATCTTTGTATATAAACAACAATAACGATAGGAAGTTTAAACTCTTCGTAATCAATCAGAAAAGCCACCGATATGAATTAGGGACATTATTGTTCACAATAATATTAGTTTCAGTTCACATTGAGTTCAAACAGCCGCAATAACCACAAACTCATAAACTATCATAAAATTAATAATTCTTTTTACGAACTGAAGATATTAAACTGTACTCTAAGAAAGCTTTAGCCGTATAATGTGTGAGAACAAAAGGGTGAAAGATTAACATGATTAAGTTCAAACCAAATTAATAAACAAAGAGGTGACCAGACCAAAATTAAAATATGGTTTAAGGGTGAATCGCGTATTCCGACCAGCGGCCATTGATCGAAGTGGCCTATTGCGAATTGTTTTGAGCTTTGCTAATTTTTCAACGAGCACGTGCAACGTTTGGTAAATAAGCTATGGGGTAAAAAATATTCAAGACATGCGTTTGTATCATGATTTTTATACTTTGGAATTATTTGTACAGCTTTATCAAGAATTCAGAAAAGAAAGTCTGTTTCAATTCTTGTACTGATGAACATCTGATTAATAGAGTATAATTTAAAATTTGCGATTTCTATTGTTTAGCAAGGTGCATCTTCCTTTGTTTGTCAGAATGTAACCAGCTTGTTTTGTTCAAAGTAAAAACTTACAAATGTATTAACTTATCATTTTTCCAAGTATAATTAAAAGAAGGGAATTTTGTAGTGGTTTACGTTAATGTTGTGAACACATGCCTTTTATATAGGTATGCGCATATTTGACGTATGCAGAGTTTCATAAATTGAATGTAGAAGATTACTTATAGCAATTACTAGGGATATTGTTACAA